>CM068582.1:73951188-75376188 GCA_035048485.1 Pteria penguin | reverse complement strand
TTTGTGGGAGAGGAAACCGGAGTACCCGGAGAAAACCCACGAAGCCAGGTTGGTGACAGCCTCACCATCTCACGTACCACACCGGGAATCGAATCCGGGTCGCTTTGGTGAGAAGCGAGCGCGTTACCGATTGCGCTACCTGGCCCCTAAATAGTTAGTGGTTAGGGTGTTTACCAAGGATCGGAAGATCACGGATTCCAATACTAGAATCTCACTCACAATACAATATAAATTGACGTCTTCTGTCAGACGTCGCATACGTAAATAAATTAATTGAAAAAAGACTGACAGGTGCCGCCACTATACTCCAGACAAAGCATTAATTCATTGAACAATTTTACATAAATCTGTTTTCAAAAATGAATTCTGACCTATATGTATCATTCTGCGGGCCTTGTTGAGTATCTCGTCTCTGGCTTGACCAGTATAGAGTAGGTAATGAATGGAGTAGACGACTGGAGCAAGGTTAATGATGGTCTGTTCTCCACATCCGTGTGGCATCCTATTCAGCAGGTTGTCAACATTATCTATCACAGTGCGGACGGTGGTATCCATGATATTACCTGATTACAGATAACAGAAGTAGAAATATACACCTAGAATATAGCAATGTGGCATCTACTGAAATGATTAACCTTTCGGTACCTCTTCGTTTTTTACTCATTTGGATATCGACGTACTCTATAACATTCCTGATGGTGGTATCCATTAAAATTTACCTTTTTATAGTTCACGGTAAATGGAGTAGAAATATACATGTAAAATACAGCCATGGATAACGGTAAACGGAGTAGAAATATACATGTAAAATACAGCCATGGATAACGGTAAACGGAGTAGAAATATACATGTAGAATACAGCCATGGATAACGGTAAACGGAGTAGAAATATACATGTAGAATAAGCAATGGATAACGGTAAACGGAGTAGAAATATACATGTAGAATACAGCAATGGATAACGGTAAACGGAGAAGAAATATACATGTAGAATACAGATATGGATAACGGTAAACGGAGTTGAAATATACATGTAGAATACAGCAATGGATAACGGTAACGGAGTAGAAATATACATGTAGACTACAGTCATGGATAACGATAAACGGAGTAGAAATATACGTGTAGAATGCCATGTTCTAAATTTTGAATTCACTTGGGGGTGATAAATACAAAAATTAGAACATAACAACTAGTCATGTTCTAATTTTTGTATTTGCCACCCGAAAATAAATTCAAAAATTAGAACATGAAAAGAATACAGTCATGAATAACGGTAAACGGAGAAGAAATATACATGTAGAATAGTGTCATGGATCTTAACTTTTGCTTAAATGCAACCGTTGGAAGATTGATACAAAGTATTAGAATTTAAGTTCAACGGAATATCCTTGTCTTTTCACTATTCATTTTACTATGATCAAGAAACAACAGAAGTTTAAAACAGTTGACATATAAAAAAAAAACAGTTGACATATAAAAATGTGATAATTTCCTTATATAAGTGTTGATTCTGTAAATTTAAGGAAGCAATGTCACTATAAATAGTTTAGTTTACCTATAGCTGTAACTTTACATTTGCCAGTCCCTGGTATTGCCTCCTCCGGCAGAACCAGGTCTACTGTTGTTTTCTGAACGCCAATTCTGTTAGAAGGACGGCTAGCTTTCATAAATAGAAAACAAATCAGTAACACATTTTACCATATATATTATTATGATATATACATACTCCAAGATGATCCGGTGTAAAATATACCAAGATATACAGCTTACCTATCTACAAAACCTTGTAAAACCCTTAGCAGAGATGATGACTGAATGCTCTAAAATGAAGCTTGTCTTGCAACATATTTGGATGTTGGTTTTATTTATCTAAAGGTATTAGGGGTGTTATTTATCTAAATGTACTAGAAATGGTCGTATTATTTACTATAGATATGTAAGTCTGGTGTTTACGCAAATATACAATTCATGATTGTTTACAGCGAAAGGTTGACCATTTCGTAAAATATTTGATTTCAATAACTTTGTTTCGTATATGTGAATAATGTACTTACTTTGCACTTCGATGTCTCCATCATGTTGGGTCCGACCCTTTTGGCCAAAGGGATCTAACCAGAAAGATACAGATTTGACTTTCTCTTGTCCTTCATTCTGTTTATTAAATGTAACAGCAGAGAAAAATAAACCACTAAGACTGAGAAATGGAATAAAATACGGATTAAGGTGATGGTATGTGGTACAACAACACGTCTAGGTGTGCATTCACAGACCTCTACTAATCACAAGTAGACCAGGTGCTTGCTAACCACAGATGAGACCAGATGCCTATTAACCACAGGTGAGATCAGGTGCCTGTTAATCACAGGTGAGATCAGATGCCTGTTAATCACAGGTGTCTATTCATTACTTGTGAGACCAGGTGCCTGTTCATCACAGGTGAGGCCATCTGTTGATTATAGGTGAGATCAGGTGCCTGTTAATCACAGGTGTCTATTCATTACTAGTGAGACCAGGTGCCTGTTCATCACAGGTGAGACCAGGTGTCTGCTGATTATAGGTGAGATCAGGTGCCTGTTAATCACAGGTGAATCTTATTAATCACATGTGATACCAGGTGTCTGTAAATCACAGGTGATATCAGGTGCCTCTAACTAGCCACATCATCCACAAATGCCATAAGTAATGAAAGTACGAACAATTTTTCAAGTAAACAAGAAGTCAAAGATAGACTACCGCTCACCTGAACCCCGTAGGCACGATAAAACTAGAAAGTAAAAGAATTTCCTCAAGTGAAAAGTTCTATATAGAATCTACTAAATATTCAACACCACATCCGTTCAGAACAGTGTAATATTAAGTTTTTTATTCTAGGCAGCTCTGCAATATTTTTAACATATAACCATTATTTACATCAGATACCATACAAATACACAATGAAAATTACCTGAAAATGAGCAATTTGACAATGCGATCGCTCGGTTAGTGACTCTATGTATTATGTTTGAAGAAGCAGTTTCTTCAAGAAGGGTACACTTTGGGACATATGTCCCACTGCCCTGGATCCATCCCTTCACGGATCTAGCCGAAAAAACAAGACCTCGAGTACTTCATATCTTTAAAGTTTCATCACAATCTCTTCAGTAGTTCTGATGAAATTGTTCAAAAGTTTATGGACGACAGACGGACGATGGACGGTGCACTTTGGCGCATTTGGCTCAAGTGAAATGAAAACCTCTCATAAGAAATTCTGAAGCCAAACAGAGAATAAACAAAGAAAGAAAAAAGCATAATTCACCAAATGTATGGTGGTAAGGTTCAGAAACACCGACAAGTTAAGTTAATAAAACATAGACAAAGTTAAGATATTTCAAAAAAAAGGCAGACATTTGTAAATTTGAAATTCTTTAGATATCGAAACATTAACCGAAGCCGATTGTAATATGTGGGTACAAATACCCTTTCGTGCAGAGCTCAATCAGTGGGTTCAGGTGCCCATGTAAGGCTCACTCAGTGGGTTTCGGTGCCCTTGTGAGCTGGTCTCAATCAGTCTTGGCCTTCAGTACTGTATACGTTACTTACGATAACGAGTACTTTCTTTTGTATTCTGTCCCCTATCCCTCGTACTGATCTGGCCACGATGTCGATGGTGAACTCTCCGGCTGCCAGTGGTACAATCGGAAATGTGATCATCTCAGCACTGTTTGGTTGCACTCGTAGAGGAATGAACCCACTCTTCGACCTCGAAGAACATATTCCGTCGGTTTCCTGCATTCTAGCATATACCTCAAAGGAATATTCACATTTTTTCTCAAAAATTATTACAAAGTATATATAAATGTAAAGTACAGAGGTAAGAGACATAATGACACAGTGTCAGGTACAAAATAAATACACAGTAACTCATATATTTTACGGGGACATGTAATCGATTATGAAATTCTAACATGGGAAAGTATGTATATATCACTTGTAAACTGACTTTCCTAAAATGATAAAAATTAAAATCTACATACTGGCAATGTTCTCTTTCCATAGTTATATATTATAGCCCGCACTTCGGTTTGTTCTAGCCTAACCATACTGTATGGAAGGTCAAGGTCTATGAAGAAATCCTGATACGTTGCTATGGAAACCGTGTTAGCTATACACAATCCGTTCCATGGTGACAATGAGATAGCACTGATGACATGACTAGTAATGGAGTGTGGTAATGCGATATTCTTAACCAGGTGTCCTGATTGGCTGTAAATCAATATATCTATTGGTAAAAGTTAAAAATGATCAAAACAAGCAAAACTAACAGTAATCAAAGGACAAAAAAACGAGATTGGTAACTTGTTTTACTTCACATCAAGATATTTTGCACTTATATGGTAACGACATCTTCCTGATGTATTCCCCAGAAAGTCAAACTATGGATTCGAACCCACACAAGGTAGTGAGGGATCATTCAACCCTATGGATTCAGACCCATCCGAGGCAGTGAGGGATCATTCAAACCATGGATTCGAACTCGACCAGGGCACTGAGGGATCACTTACATGGAACATCTACTGTTTCACGGGACTTCGAGTTTTGTTTTGTTAGCCGAAAGAGTACACTAGAGTCGAACCGAGGACCTCTCAGACATGAATCAAGCACTTTACCGACTGATCTAATAAATATGTCATGTAAAAACGAAAATGATGATGTAATGTCACTTTAACACTAAGACTAAGGGAGCAACCATTTGATTTTTAAGGGGGGGGGGTGCTGGAAGACTTGATAATCCGGCTCTGAAATTGGGCAAAAAATATTCAGGCCGGTCAAAGTCTTCCGCCCCCTCCCATAAAAATCAAATGGTTGCTCCCTAACAACAATGAATATGTCATGTAAAAACGAAAATGATGATGTAATGTCACTGTCGCACTCAGACCCGTAATTCAAAAACTAAACCCCCCCCCAAAAAAAATCTGCAATATGATACCACTGTTTTAGGCCTTTTTATGTCTTGCTTGAATCGCACAGAGCTAGACACTGACCATAGGCGGACATAGAAATTTTTGAAAGGGGGATTGCAGTTTGCCTTGACTACTATTTTCTACCATTCAGTCTGAACAGGGGGTGTTGTAGCTTTGCAAACGGCCGAAAATAATTTACTTGTTTTGGTAAAATTTTCCGACCAAAGGGGGTTGCAAAATCCGCCCAATGCTGATAGTTAATATTAAATTCATTTCCACCTCTCAAACATGGATAAACGGTGTTCGCTGCTGGAGATAAATTCGTTTGCAACATCATTTAGATTTATTGTATCAAACACTTTTTACCTTTGCGTGAAGAAAATAACTTGTAATATTAACGTTCAGAAAGAAAACGAATCGAAACGGATGATACAACATCACTGTCGCACTAACGAAAATAAATATATTATGTAAAAAACAACCGAAACTGATGATGGAATGACACTGTCGCACCGACGACAACAAGGTAACACGGTAGGCATTCATGAAACCCCAAAAACTGGACGTGAGAGGAGGTGCCCAGGAGGGGGTCAGCGTCTCCAGATTGGCCAGCTATGCCCACCACGAATCCTCAACCATACAGACGACAAAACAAAATCAACAAACAAAACAAACAAACAAACAAATAATAAATAAGATGTATGTATGTCTGCATGTATGTATGTATTCGACAACAAGATGCTCATTAAGATTTTTCTCTTATTCTTCATCAAGGTATTCTTTAGCTAAGTCATGCCCATATAGCCCTACTTCTTGCATCTATTGCATAAATAAATTATAAAGACATATACATATATTAATGTAGTGCATCATATGAACTTATGTATCTGCAGTGATGATCAAAGCCGAGACTGGAAATCCAAAGTATAAGGGTTGTAAGGGAAAACTAATTACCAAACCGAACTAAAAAGTAAAAGCCAAAGAACCAATCCAAGGACAGAGCTATGTCTTAGGGAGATACTCCTTATTTTTATAACAATTTACCAACTTTTATCAGTACAGTGTAAACGTATGCATTTCGAGGTATCTGTAACTTTTTGTCAGATTCTAATTGTAATGGATGTCTTTGTATTACTTTTTACACAATAGTTGAATACTCAAAAACGTACCAATAGTTATATTCATATGAGGTACTACATAAATAATGTTAATATTCTGTAAATATATATCATACTCTAAGAAATCCTCTTCGAATCCCCAGGATTCCGGAAAGTAAGATCTCACTACAACTCCTCCGTCTTCAATATCCCGGAATGTGTATTCAATGGTACCCAAACGGACTGTCTTGCCGTAACCTGAAGCAATACTAGGCCATATCGAACATACACTACTTGAAAATCTTAAAATAAAATACAACAAATGAGATAAAATATAAATATGAAAAATAAAAATAAAAATAACTCAATTTGCAGCAAACATGGCCACAGTTATATTTGGTTGGTTGGTTGATTGGTGTTTACGTCGCTTTCAGTTATATCGCGACATGGAAGCAGGCGGTAACCAACCTCTTAAACATAGTGGAGCAACCCAGGATTCGAACCCGGATCGTCAGCGCCGCACGCCAAGCGCTTAACCATTACACCAAGCCTGCCCCTGGCCACAGTTATATAAAACTTGGCTATAGAGTAATATAAAACGTGGCCATAGTTATATAAAACTTGGCTACAGTAAAATAAAACGTGGCTACATTAATATAAAACGTGGTCACGGTTATATGAAACTTGTCTACAGTAATATAAAACTTGGTTACAGTAATATAAAACGTGGCTACATTAATATAAAACGTGGTCACGGTTATATAAAACTTGTCTACAGTAATATAAAACTTGGCTGAGGTAATATAAAAGGTGGCTACAGTTATATAAAACTAATCTATAGTAATATAAAACTTGGCTACAGTAATATAAAACTTGGCTACAGTGATGTAAAAGGTGGCCACAGTTATATAAAACTTGGCTACAGTAATATACCAGAAGTCTCTGTCGAGACTGAAGCTCTACTGGTTCCTCTTATTATCTTTTCAAAGGGTGGGGCAGCAGCGGGGGAATGTGCCCCTCTTTCAAATCAAGGGGGGGGGGGGTGTTATGTTCCGCCCCCTTTAATCTTTAAGATTTTTTATCATCAAGTAGTTAGAATATCAGTTAAAGTGTGGAAACAAAGCAGTAAAACGCTAGTTTTTCTTCTGGTAGCAAAAGGGGCATGTGCCCCATCCCCTCTTTTTTCAAAACAGGGGATGGGATGAAGTATTTTTGTAACACCCCCCCCTTTTCGATATTTTCCAATGTCGTTTCAAGTGTAGAAATAAAGTATGCAAACACTAGTTTTTCTTCCGACTAGCTTTTTTTTTGCTAGCCATATATACATTTATATATAAATCATTATCCCATTTTTTTTTCATTGCCCGTCAATGCTTTAGAGAAATGACTTCATACTATTTCAAGAGGAGTTTACGGCACTGTTATATGTTTAATAATGTCTTTTGTCTGTTTTCTTTTTTGCCAATATCTGGTTGTAAAAGTGTCGTAAAAATTTTTATCACATGGTGCTATATATATATATATATATATTTATATAGGGCCATCATAAAGTTCATGAGTCAGAGGAAATTCTGGAGATTACTTGACATAGTATAATAAACGCACTGTAGGCTAATGTGTTTATTTTATTTACAAATATACACAATTTATCTTTTTGGTGGTTTTATTCACACTGTTCCAATCTTATCCAGTGCTTATTTCTTTTCTAGGACTATGATCTTTTCTCAATAATTTATTCAAAATGGCCGCTGTTATATAAACATTAGAAGACAACTCGCCCAAAATCAATTCTGACTAGCATACAAACACTGCAATCTTAAGTCAACCATACAGGAAATAATTAAGAGAGGAAATTGAAGATAGTTGAAAGATAAAAATACATACATGAAATACAAATGTTGAGGCGTTGCACATATGTCTACAAAGCTATAACCCCCCTTTCAAATTACAGTACACTGTAGTGAGAATAACAATTGGGGTCATTTCTGTATGGGTAACTCACGCCCTTTGAGGGGCCCCAGGGGTCCAGACTAGACCAAAAATTGCACATGCACAACTAGACCACCCAAACAAGAAGAAACCACAAAGAGGTCTCTGGGATTTATACCCTCAGGGAAAAAGAAGGCACAGAATCTTGGGACCACACCCCTTTGTGGGGGTCCAAAGTGGTCCAGACTGGACCAAAATTGCACATGTACAACTAGACATCCTACCAAACAGGATTAGACTATAATTTAGTCTGGGACATATATTGTTAGAGAAGAAGAGGGAACAACATCTTGGGACCACACCCCTTTTGTGGGACCCTGGGGGTCCGAACTGGACCAAAATTGCACATGTACCACTAAACCACATACCAAACAAGATGAGAATGTTATTGGGTCCCGGGAACATATACCTTTATAGTAAAAGACATAACACAATTTTGGGACCACACCCTTTGTGGGACCCCAAGGGGTCCGAACTGGACCAAAATTGCACATGCACAACTACACCGCCTACCCAGCAAGATCAGACCTTGTTAGGACCCCAAGTGGTCCGGACCGGACCAAAATGGCACATGCATAACTAGACCATCTACTTTACAAGATGAGACAATAATTAAGTCTCTGAGGCAAATACCTTTAGAGAAGAAGATGGAACAAGATTTTGGAACCACGCCCCTTTGTGGGACCTCAGGGGGTCCGAACTGGACCAAAATTGCACATGCACAACTAGACCACCAATCGAACAAGATGAAACCATAATTAAGTCTCTGGGACATATACCTTCAGAGAAGAAGAGGGAACATATAAATTGTTTACGGACGGACGTCCGGACAACGAACGAAGGACCATCGCATGAGCTCGACTGGTCGAGACCAATAGAGCTAAAAACGTGGCTGCAGTAATATAAAACGTGGCCACAGTAATATAAAACTTGACTACAGTTATATAACACTTGGCTACAGTAATATAAAACGTGGCCACAGTTATATAAAACTTGGCTACAGTAATATAAAACGTGATCACAGTAATATAAGACTTGGCTACAGTAATATAAAACTTGGCTACAGTTATATAAAACTTGGCTGCAGTAATATAAAACTTGGCTACAGTAATATAAAACGTGGCCACAGTTATATGAAACTTGGCTACAGTAATATAAAACGTGGCTACAGTAATATAAAACGTGGCTACAGTAATATAAAACTTGGCCACAGTAATATAAAACGTGGCCACAGTAATATAAAACGTGATCACAGTTATATAAACCTTGGCTGTAGTAATATTAAACTTGGCTATAGTAATATAAAACGTGACCACAGTTATATAAAACTTGGCTACAGTAATATAAAACGTGGCTACAGTAATATAAAACGTGGCTACAGTAATATAAAACGTGACCACAGTTATATAAAACTTGGTAACAGTAATATAAAACGTGGCTACAGTAATATTAAACTTGGCTACAGAAATATAAAACGTGACCACAGTTATGTAAAACTTGGCTACAGTAATATAAAACGTGGCTACAGTAATATAAAACGTGGCTACAGTAATATAAAATGTGGCCACAGTTATATAAAACTTGGCTACAGTAATATAAAACGTGACTACAGTTATATAAAACTTGGTTACAGTAATATAAAACGTGACCACAGTTATATAAAATTTGGCTATAATAATATAAAAATCACGCACACACAAATGTTACCTTTTAACCTTTTAAAAATTACAGTCGACATTTAATGTAAAAACTTTTAATGCAGACATGAAACATAAACGCTTGAACGGAATTGTTCAGTCAGTACAAGATCTCAATGATACATTTTGCAGAAATATCTATCAGTTTAAAAAAACATTTCATGTAAGTTTTTAAAAACGTTTTATAAATTTTCTAATTGCACCATTCAAATTATTCCAGTGCTACCCACCTGTATGTCCCGTTGGAACATATAATTTGCAGCATACATAGAACACTTTAGAGCAGCTTGTATTGTTGGTGAGGGTGTACACAAGCTTCCCTTCTTCGTAACACTCCGTGGCGTCAGAGGCATTCCTGGAAAAAAGATCACCAGCTACGCAGCATGGGTGTGTCCTGAGTGAAGAGTCCAGTAAAGCATCTGTAGTACAAGGTTATGATAGTGAATGGCAATATAGATGATTATTGTCGTATATCGCGACTCACAAGCTTCGTGAGTAATATAAAAATATCTAAGCATTAACACCATCGTGATAGATACCAGGTACCGAATATCGCCATCCCATGCCGACCAGTCACACCCGCCGTGGATTCCTAGTTATGTGTTGAGTGTAGAGTTCGTAAAAGAGTTCCCCGCGTAGGGTTTGACTTAAGTGTTATTATACCCTTTTTCCTGATGTTATGTGGCTGTGGCACTTCCTACACAATTTTCACGTTCATGTATATAGATCTATACAGTACTGATTAATATTTGTTTCGTCTGTATGTAAGGGCATTCAAAGCGCATGCGGCTAGCCAAACAGGGGACGCTTACTCCTCCTGGGCAGCTGGTCTCATCTCTGAATTTCAGGGGTCCGTGAATGACCAAGTTGGTACTTTGTTGCTAGTGCCATAGTTATGTGACACCATTTACTTTCGTATTTGACATTATGACTAATGTCTAAACGGTGGTTAATACTCATAAGCTGTATAACAACTTGGCATATGCTACAGTTAAATACGGCCCCGAGATCCTCACAACATCAAGTTTGGTATTATGCCCTCACATAACCTTTGATAAAAATGGCTATATAAAAACGGGGCTCGTAATAAACATTAATATACACCAAGTACTTCATAAAAATGAATCATCCAACGCAATCGCTTTGTTCCATTCTTTAAAAAAGTAAATAAACAAATAAATAGGTAAATAGAAATAGAAAGAAATTCATGCCTAATATGTTCAAGTAGAACATACAAATAGATATGACACATCATATGTAATAGCAACGTGTTGTTTACTGAGAAGTGTTTCCCGGTTGTTCATATGCATTTGATACATATCCCATATAAGATTTAAACTGCGATTTTTTAAAAGAGTTACTGAGAAACGAATTACAAGGCTTTAATATTCTATAGATGGTCAACATATATGATAAGAACTTGAATCAGCTAACCAGGTCATTTTACCGACCCAAAAATTGCAGAATGTTGACATAGGGCGTGACGTTTCATATCCTTTTGATAATATCGCATTGCTTACTGGGAAAAATGGTATAGTTTGTCATATAGCTCAGAACATAGCTTGTCATATAGCTCAGGGCATAGTTTGTCATATAGTTCAGGGCATAGTTAGTCATATAGCTCAGGGCATAGTTTATCATATAGCTCAGAACATAGCTTGTCATATAGCTCTGGGCATAGTTTATCATATAGCTCAGAACATAGCTTGTCATATAGTTCAGGACATAGCTTGTCATATAGCTCAGGGCATAGCTTGTCATATAGCTCAGAACATAGCTTGTCATATAGCTCAGGACATGGTTTATCATATAGCTCAGGGCATAGTTTATCATATGGTTCAGGACATAGTTTGTCATATAGCTCAGAACATAGCTTGTCATATAGCTCAGGGCATAGTTTATCATATAGCTCAGAACATAGCTTGTCATATAGCTCAGAACATAGCTTGTCATATAGCTCAGGGCATAGCTTGTCATATAGCTCAGGGCATAGCTTGTCATATACTTCAGGGCATAGTTAGTCATATAGCTCAGGGCATAGTTTATAATATAGCTCAGAACATAGCTTGTCATATAGCTCAGGGCATAGCTTGTCAAAGAGTTCAGGGCATAGTTAGTCATATAGCTCAGGGCATAGTTTATCATATAGCTCAGAACATAGCTTGTCATATAGCTCAGAACATAGCTTGTCATATAGCTCAGGACATGGTTTATCATATAGTTCAGGACATAGTTTGTCAATATAGCTCAGGACATAGTTTATCATATAGCTCAGGACATAGTTTATCATATAGCTCAGGACATAGTATCATATGGTTCAGGAAATGTTTTGTCATATAGCTCAGAACATAGTTTATTATATAAGTGAGGATATAGTTAGTCATACAGTTAAGGACAAAGTTTGTCATATAGCTCAGGACATAGTTTATCCTTCCAATCATTGTTATTTAAAATCTCTAAATACCACGTGGACGTACTGAGCTACCATAACTAATGCATAAATACGACGTGGACGTACCAAACTACCATAACTAATGAATAAATACCACGTGGACGTACTGAGCTACCACTGCTAATGAATAAATACCACGTGGACGTACTGAGCTACCATAGCTAATATATAAATACCACGTGGACGTACTGAGCTACCATAGCTAATATATAAATACCACGTGGACGTACTGACCTACCATAACTAATGAATAAATACCACGTGGACGTACTGAACTACCATAGCTAATGAATAAATACCACGTGGACGTACTGAACTACCATAGCTAATGAATAAATACCACGTGGACGTACTGAGCTACCATAGCTAATGAATAAATACCACGTGGATGTACTGAATTACCATAGCTAATGAATAAATACCACGTGGACGTACTGAGCTACCATAGCTAATATATAAATACCACGTGGACGTACTGAACTACCATTGCTAATGAATAAATACCACGTGGACGTACTGAGCTACCATAGCTAATATATAAATACCACGTGGACGTACTGAGCTACCATAGCTAATATATAAATATCACGTGGACGTACTGAAATACCATAGCTAATATATAAATAGCACGTGGACGTACTGAACTACCATAGCTAATGAATAAATACCACGTGGACGTACTGACCTACCATAGCTAATATATAAATACCACGTGGACGTACTGAGCTACCATAGCTAATATATAAATACCACGTGGACGTACTGAGCTACCATAGCTAATGAATAAATACCACGTGGACGTACTGACCTACCATAGCTAATGAATAAATACCACGTGGACGTACTGAACTACCATAGCTAATGAATAAATACCACGTGGACGTACTGAACTACCATAGCTAATGAATAAATACCACGTGGACGTACTGAACTACCATAGCTAATGAATAAATACCACGTGGACGTACTGAACTACCATAACTAATGAATAAATACCACGTGGACGTACTGAGCTACCATAGCTAATATATAAATACCACGTGGACGTACTGACCTACCATAACTAATGAATAAATACCACGTGAACGTACTGACCTACCATAGCTAATATATAAATACCACGTGGACGTACTGAGCTACCATAACTAATGAATAAATACCACGTGGACGTACTGACCTACCATAACTAATGAATAAATACGACGTGGACGTACTGAACTACCATAGCTAATATATAAATACCACGTGGACGTACTGACCTACCATAACTAATGAATAAATACCACGTGGACGTACTGACCTACCATAGCTAATGAATAAATACCACGTGGACGTACTGAGCTACCATAGCTAATATATAAATACCACGTGGACGTACTGACCTACCATAGCTAATGAATAAATACCACGTGGACGTACTGAGCTACCATAGCTAATATATAAATACCACGTGGACGTACTGACCTACCATAACTAATGAATAAATACCACGTGGACGTACTGACCTACCATAGCTAATGAATAAATACCACGTGGACGTACTGAGCTACCATAGCTAATATATAAATACCACGTGGACGTACTGAGCTACCATAGCTAATGAATAAATACCACGTGGACGTACTGAGCTACCATAGCTAATATATAAATACCACGTGGACGTACTGACCTACCATAACTAATGAATAAATACCACGTGGACGTACTGAGCTACCATAGCTTATATATAAATACCACGTGGACGTACTGAGCTACCATAGCTAATATATAAATACCACGTGGACGTACTGAACTACCATAGCTAATGAATAAATACCACGTGGACGTACTGAACTACCATAGCTAATGAATAAATACCACGTGGACGTACTGAGCTACCATAGCTAATTTATAAATACCACGTGGACGTACTGAGCTACCATAGCTAATATATAAATACCACGTGGACGTACTGAGCTACCATAGCTAATATATAAATATCACGTGGACGTACTGAGCTACCATAGCTAATGAATAAATACCACGTGGACGTACTGAACGACCATAGCTAATGACATACTGAACTTCCATAACTAATGAATAAATACCACGTGGACGTACAGACCAAATTACGTTATGACGTAAAAATTTGAAGGGAACGTTGATCAATTTGCCGTCCAATGTCACAGCTCCGCAGTTAAAAGAAAGAGGTTTATTGTTATATTCTTATTGTAAAATACAATAACACGTAGATAATATGTTTTTTTTTCGATACAAAAATATCTAACAACTCCTCAGTATGTGCGAGTCTCTGTAGTACCTGAGACTTCTGCATTATTTATGTTTTATTATGAGGATTTTTGTTTGGAAGGAAGGAGGGTGGTGTTTTGGATTTTGTGGGAGTTTTTGGTGAGATGTTCATGGTATTCTCCATATTAATCAAACTTTGCTTTATTTGGTTGATTATTTCATATACCCGATGTAGTTGATGAAATTAAATTCTGTATTACATACC
The DNA here is from genome assembly GCA_035048485.1 of Pteria penguin. NCBI lineage: Eukaryota > Metazoa > Mollusca > Bivalvia > Pterioida > Pteriidae > Pteria > Pteria penguin. Next base: position 75,361,516 of record CM068582.1, on the reverse strand, counting down.
CACGTTTGGTTGTGGATCTCTTCGTAATTTAGTGACCCATGCTTTACACTTACCCGAACTCTAACTTCGTCTAAAGTTGGGCTTACTCATCAGTTGCATCATTTAATTTATATCCGCCTACATTTGTTTTGTTTAAATGAATCTTACTAGTTCTCAGCTTTTGATATGGTTAATTGTTGAGTATGTCGCTTTTGGTTGGTTTATTTTCTATCAAAGGGAATTCCAACTTCCAATGTTTTGTACAGTATATATTTGTACCAAGTACTCACTGACCTGTTGACCTCCTTTGGCGTCGTGGAGATGTGCAGTCTGTGACACTGGTAATGGATGATCCAGAATTACTCATTACACTAAGAGCCGAATCCTAAATCAGTACAAAATTATGTCATCAATCTAAAGGACAATTAACAAAAAGAAAATCTAAATTAAAACAAAAGTTTCTGCAATACAATTAATGTTCTTACCTGAAACACCTGTGTAGTGTCTTGCCCTCCGCCCTCTCCACATCCTGAACCGACTTCTTTGTACGCATTTTCCACCTTCAACGAAATTGTACAATCATACACAAACATAAATACAGAATATAAATGATTTAAGATTTCAGTCAAAATGATACATTGTATATATTTCACAAAGAGTTCTAATATACATTAGGTTTCTATTTGACATGAAAACAATAGAAAGTACCACAGATATGTCACGTGATTTACCACAGATATGTCACGTGATTTACCACAGATATATCAAGTGATTTGCCACAGATATGTCAAGTGATTTACTACAGATATGTCAAGTGATTTACCACAGACATGTCAAGTGATTTACCACAGACATGTCACGTGATTTACCACAGATATGTCAAGTGATTTACCACAGATATGTCACGTGATTTACTACAGGTATGCCAAGTGATTTACCACAGATTTGTCATGTGATTTACCACAGATATGTCACGTGGTTTACCACATATATGTCAAGTGATTTACCACAGATATGTCACGTGATTTACCACAGATATGTCACGTGATTTACCAAAGATATGTCAAGTGATTTACCACAGATATGTCACGTGATTTACCACAGATATGTCACGTGATTTACCAAAGATATGTCAAGTGATTTACCACAGATATGTCAAGTGATTTCTTGTTATTCATTAGATAAATGGATGTATCAACTGCTAACAGCCCAACCACGCTGTTTGGACTTCCTTGCACGTGAATGGTCGCACCGATGGCATCACCTGGTCTATATTCCTCTCTGTCTGTACTTATTGTTAACTGTATAAAAACAGAGAATGAACAAACATAAATATGTATTCCACAATCGTTTCAAATAATTCATTAACTCATTCTGAAAAGTGAAGTATTTTAAATAGTATGCAAGTTTCAACAACACAGATATGATGGTATGTCATGATGTTAAACCACCCACACGTTGTGATACGACATCAAGCCATACATTATTCTTTCCTGGACAGTTAGGCAAGCCTCATGTCTCGTTTAATTTAAGATGATTTCAGATGAAAGACCGGGAAACAGATATGGCTCAGGCGCATGACAAACAAAGGCACGGAAAAAGTAGAATCAAACATTAAAGACATCACAAACATTAAAGACATCACAAACATTAAAAACATCACAAAAGTATCAGAAGAAGAAGAGAGTCAGGCTTAGTCAGTAAGTGAAGAGAGTCAGGCTTAGTCAATACGTGAAGAGAGGCTTAGTCAATAAGTGAAGAGAGTTAGGCTTAGTCAATAAGTGAAGAGAGTCAGGCGTAGTCAATAAAAGAAGAGAGTCAGGCTTAGTCAATAAGTGAAGAGAGTCAGGCTTAGTCAATAAGTGAAGAGAGTCAGGCGTAGTCAATAAAAGAAGAGAGTCAGGCTTAGTCAATAAGTGAAGAGAGTCAGGCTTAGTCAATAAATGAAGAGAGTCAGGCTTAGTCAATAGGTGAAGAGATACAGGCTTAGTCAATAAGTGAAGAGAGTCAGGCTTAGTCAATAGGTGAAGAGATAAAGTCTTAGTCAATAAGTGAAGAGAGTCAGGCTTAGTCAATAAATGAAGAGAGTCAGGCTTAGTCAATAAGTGAAGAGAGTCAGGCTTAGTCAATAAGTGAAGAAAGTCGCGTTAGATTGCTGTGGTTCACATGTCTCCCTTTCCACTCACTGCAAAATACACAAGATTATATATACGTGTGTAAATTTAGTGCATCATACGCACACACAGGAAAAGCAAAGGTAAAGAAAACGTTCACAATCCCTAACAGTACAAAACAGGATACTCAAAGGTAAAGAAAACGTTCACAATCCCTAACAGTACAAAACAGGAAAATCAAAGGTAAAGAAAACGGTCATAATCCCTAACAGTACAAAACAGGATAATCACAGATGAAGAAAACGTTCACAAACCCTAAAATACAAAACAGGATAATCAAAGGTATTGAAAAGGTTCACAATCCCTAACAGTACAAAACAGGATAATCACTGGTAAAGAAAACGTTCACAAACCCTAATAGTACAAAACAGGATAATCAAAAGCAAAGAAAATGTACACAAACCCTGACAGTACAAAAAGAATTATGAATGGTAACGAAAACGTTCACAGACTGTAACAGTATAAAACGGGATAATCAAAAGTAAAGAAACGTTCACAAACCATAAGAGTACAAATTCATAAACCTGAAATGATGTATATTTTCCGTATTTGTTGTGTTTATGATAAGAAGGGCATATATTGTATCAGTATTTTCATAAACTATGGTTGTAATGATGGGGCTATGATACAGAATCTACCTGACTAATGCGTTAAAAGCAAGAATTATACACATGCTATCAAAATAAAAAACACAGTGTTAAATCGTCCCACATAAACCACGGGGTAATAAAATATGAAACACCTCTAAACATAGACCTTCCCACTACCTGATTTCCGTCACACTGCTGTGAGAACTGAATGATGACAGAGTCTGATAATATATCCGGTCCATTACTATTCTCAATGAAACAATAGGCAACTATACGAGACAATGGCCACATCTCGCTCTGGACAGGAATCTGTAAAGTCGTGCTGTTTCTCCCTGACACTTGTACCGTACCAGATTTAACTAAAGAACTTCCAGAAAGGATCTGAAAACAGTAATGCATACATCCAGTAGCATCACAACGACTAGTAATAGTATAAATATTTCGGTACAATATTTAAACTTCCTCATCAGCTTTAATTAAACAATAATCAAAATGTAATACATTTATACTAAATGTTCACGTTATATAACATTAAACAAAATAAATGAATTATTAAATTTATTCTGTTGTCTAAAACTAAGGTAGAATGGTTTACCAGGTAGAATAATTTGTCATCGATGTTGACTGTCGCATCCGCTGTAACGGTCAGAGAAGTACCATTCTAAAATACAGATATATTCGGTATGAATCATTCGAACACTCTGAAATCCATTTATTGTAATAAATATTGCTTCTTCATAACTCAGAGACAAATAATGCATATGGAAGAATGCTATTTATAATATTTTGATTTAAGTATACGAACATGTGAAACTCTTTCTTTTTCTTCAGTTTGACACTCCCAAATATAAACGTAAGATTATTATGAGAAAAAAATATCCGTTCAAGAAAATAAGAATTCAAGAGGAGTTTTATAAATATAAATAAACATCGTGTGCAACAGCACAAAATATTTATGCTTTTGTTTCGTTGAATATTTTTAAATTGTCATAGAGTAGTAATTTACATATTCTAAGTCCTAATGCTTTTATGTCTTTACCTACATGTATTTCTAGCTTGTTTCAATTGTTTCATATCTTTTTATATTTTTTCCCTGTGTCAGTATCAGCATGCTTTATGTTTTGTTATTCTGCATACTTTATGTACATATCTATGTGTTGCATATCGATATGCTTTATATTTTTATTTCGTTCTTTATTTAGTTTTATTACATGTTATGTCGACATATTTAAGCTCTTCTGAGCGTCTGTTCTTACATATTACACATGTTCGACTATAGATGAATCTTCTGTATCTATCAGCAAGTAAAGTACTATAATAGTGATTTGCCAAGTAAATGTACTGTTCTTATAAAGCACTATAATAGTGTTTGCCAAGTATACGTACACTTCTTATAAAGCATTATAATATCAAGATTCATTAACTGGAGCATAAAATAATGACCTCTATAGCCGATAGTTTCATGAACTGACCACTGCGTGAGTTACTGGCTTCTACGTCAACGGTCTCTTCAGTCTGTTGATCGATATGGTAATCCACATGATTGGTTTGTATCTACAACAGTAATATATACGATGGTAATCCACATGATCGGTTTGTATCTACAACAATATAATATACAATGGTCATCCACATGATTGGTATGTATCTACAATAATATAATATACAATAGTCATCCCCATGATTGGTTTGTATCTACAACAATATAATATACAATAGTCATCCACATGATTGGTTTGTATCTACAACAGTATTATATACAATGGTGATCACATGATTGGTTTGTATCTACAATAGTATTATATACAATGATAATCCACATGATTGGTTTGTATATACAATAGTATTATATACAATGGTAATCACATGATTGGTTTGTATCTACAATAGTATTATATACAATGGTAATCCACATGATTGGTTTGTATATACAATAGCATTATATACAATGGTAATCACATGATTGGTTTGTATATACAATAGTATTATATACAATGGTAATCCACATGATTGGTTTGTATATACAATAGTATTATATACAATGGTAATCACATGATTGGTTTGTATATACAATAGTATTATATACAATGGTAATCACATAATTGGTTTGTATATACAATAGTATTATATACAATGGTAATCCACATGATTGGTTTGTATATACAATAGTATTATATACAATGATAATCCACATGATTGGTTTGTATATACAATAGTATTATATACAATGGTAATCACATGATTGGTTTGTATATACAATAGTATTATATACAATGGTAATCACATGATTGGTTTGTATATACAATAGTATTATACACAATGGTAATCCACATGATTAGTTTGTATATACAATAGTATTATATACAATGGTAATCACATGATTGGTTTGTATCTACAACAGTATTATATACAATAGTCATCCACATGATCGGTTTGTATATACAACAGTATTATATACAATGGTAATCACATGATTGGTTTGTATCTACAACAGTATTATATACAATGGTCATCCACATGATTGGTTTGTATCTACAACAGTATTATATACAATGGTAATCACATGATTGGTTTGTATATACAATAGTATTATATACAATGGCAATCCACATGATTGGTTTGTATATACAATAGTATAATATACAATGGTAATCACATGATTGGTTTGTATATACAATAGTATTATATACAATGGTAATCCACATGGTTGGTTTGTATATACAACAGTATTATATACAATGGTAATCACATGATTGGTTTGTATATACAATAGTATTATATACAATGGTCATCCACATGATTAGTTTGTATATACAACAGTATTATATACAATGGTAACCACATTATTGGTTTGTATATACAATAGTATTATATACAATGGTCATCCACATGATTGGTTTGTATATACAACAGTATTATATACAATGGTAATCACATGATTGGTTTGTATCTACAACAGTATTATATACAATGGTAATCACATGATTGGTTTGTATATACAATAGTATTATATACAATGGTCATCCACATGATCGGTTTGTATATACAATAGTATTATATACAATGGTAATCACATGATTGGTTTGTATATACAATAGTATTATATACAATGGTCATCCACATGATCGGTTTGTATATACAATAGTATTATATACAATGATAATCCACATGATTGGTTTGTATATACAAAAGTATTATATACAATGGTCATCCACATGATTGGTTTGTATATACAATAGTATTATATACAATGGTAATCACATGATTGGTTTGTATCTACAACAGTATTATATACAATGATAATCCACATGATCGGTTTGTATATACAACAGTATTATATACAATGGTAATCACATGATTGGTTTGTATCTACAACAGTATTATATACAATGGTAATCACATGATTGGTTTGTATATACAATAGTATTATATACAATGGTAATCACATGATTGGTTTGTATCTACAACAGTATTATATACAATGGTCATCCACATGATTGGTTTGTATATACAATAGTATTATATACAATGGTAATCACATGATTGGTTTGTATATACAACAGTATTATATACAATGGTAATCACATGACTGGTTTGTATATACAATAGTATTATATACAATGGTCATCCACATGATCGGTTTGTATATACAATAGTATTATATACAATGGTAATCACATGATTGGTTTGTATATAGAATAGTATTATATACAATGGTCATCCACATGATTGGTTTGTATATACAATAGTATTATATACAATGGTAATCACATGACTGGTTTGTATCTACAATAGTATTATATACAATGGTCATCCACATGATCGGTTTGTATATACAATAGTATTATATACAATGGTAATCACATGATTGGTTTGTATATAGAATAGTATTATATACAATGGTAATCACATGATTGGTTTGTATATACAATAGTATTATATACAATGGTCATCCACATGATCGGTTTGTATCTACAACAGTATTATATACAATGGTCATCCCTATGATCGGTTTGTATCTACAACAGTATTATATACAATGGTCATCCACATGATCGGTTTGTATCTACAACAATATTATATTTAATGGTCATCCCTATGATCGGTTTGTATCTACAACAGTATTATATACAATGGTCATCCACATGATTGGTTTGTATCTATAACATTATTTTATACAAAGAGTAAGTACGTCTTATTCAAGAGCGCAACAATTAAATATCAGTATCACTTCTTGATATTTGATACCTAAATTATACAAGATTAATTCTAAGTAAATACTCAGGCAGATTCTCTTTTAACATTAATTGTTAGAATGAATTTTGTTGTTTATAGCACAGCAGAAAAGAACGGTAACTGTGAACGGTATGCCCCGGTGCTTGGAAGATCATGTGACAGCAATATACTTATAACCAAAAGCGAAAATGATACGTACCCGGATGTTTAGAAAATCATGTGACGGCAAAGTGTTTATGTGAATTATCAGATTTCCGTCGTTGTTCGTGATTTGATTATCCAGAACCACGTGAGTAGTCTCTCTTGATCGTGTTACTTTTGTTATGAAAATGTTAAGAGGAACAGCTTGTGCCACTTGCTTGTTGGACCACATGGAACTTATCTGGTAATAAATAGAAGAAAGTAGGATATCTTAATTTGCTTTATGGCAAAATTAATCAAAGGCGGCGTAAAAAATGGAGAGAAGACATTGAATAAGGAAAACTGCCCATAAACTGAGACGTCAATAAACTGAGACGTCAATAAACATTTCTAATATAAAACAAACGTACAGCACATCTCTTATACATTACAGACACACAAAAAATCTCTAATGAAAACGCTTCAAACGTACAGCATGTCTCTTATACATTACAGACACACAAAACTTCTCTGATAAAAACGCTTCAAACGTACAGCACGTGTCTTATACATTACAGACACACAAAACTTCTCTGATAAAAAACGCTTCAAACGTACAGCACGTCTCTTATACATTACAGACACACAAAACTTCTCTGATAAAAACGCTTCAAACGTACAGCACGTCTCTTATACATTACAGACACACAAAACTTCTCTGATAAAAACGCTTCAAACGTACAGCATGTCTCTTACACATTATAGACACACAAAATGTCTCTGATAAAAACGCTTCAAACGTACAGCACGTCTCTTATACATTACAGACACACAAAACGTCTCAAGTAAAAACGTTGCAAACGTACTGAGCGTCTCTTATACATTACAGACACACAAAACGTCTCTGATAAAAACGCTTCAAACGTACAGTACGTCTCTTGTACATTACAGACATACAAACGTACAGAACGTCTCCAATGCAGAACGTTAAGACGTACATATCTCCAATACAGAATGTTACAAACGTACAGGACGTCTCTGATACAGAACGTTACAAACGTGCAGAACGTTACGAGCGTGCAGAACGTCTCTAATACAGAATGTTAGGAACGTGCAGAACGTCTCTAATACAGAACGTTAGGAACGTGTAGAACGTCTCTAATACAGAGCGTTAGGAACGTGTAGAACGTCTCTAATAAAGAACGTTAGGAACGTGCAGAACGTCTCTAATACAGAACGTTAAAACGACTCAAAATGCAAAAAGTTACAAACGTGTAGATCGCCTGTAATGCAAAACGTTAAAAACGCGTAGAAAGTCTCTGATATAGAACGTTACCAACATATTCAATAACACAATAAATATGGTACCGATTTGGAATAGTCATTTAATATGTATAATAACAAGTGTTGTTAACTGATTCATGCGCTCTCCTTGCCAAAACAAAGTGTAGATATCTTAAAGACACAATGAGTAAAAACAAAATCACTTTTACCCACATGCTGATTCACAATAAGATTTATGAAGGGATGTACAACATGCAAAATGTACCTGCAAGTCGGACAACATACAATGTACCTGCACGTCATTGATCATGAAATTCATGTACATACCTGCAACTCTTATAACATACAAAATGCAAAATGTACCTACATGTCATAACACATAACATGCAAAATGTACCTGAAACTCAACATACAACGTGCAATATGTACCTACATGTCATAAAACACGTAACATGCAAAATGTACCTGAAACTCAAATAACATACAACGTTCAATATGTACCTAAATGTCATACAACACATAACATGCAATATGTACCTGAAACTCAAATATACAACATGCAATATGTACCTGCATGTTACAAAACAAACAACATGCAATATGTAGCTACAAGTCATATAACATACAATATGTACCTGATAGTCATACAGCATACAATTGGTACCTGTTAGTTATACAGCATATGATATGTACCTGTTAGTTATACATCATATGATATGTACCTGTTAGTTATACAGCATATAATATATACCTGTTAGTCATACAGCATATGACATGTACCTGTTAGTCATACAGCATACATGTATAATATGTACCTGCTAGTCATATAACATACAATATGTACCTGTTAGTCATACAGCATACATGTATAATAGGTACCTGCTAGTCATACAACATACAATATGTACCTGTTAGTCATACAGCATACATGTATAATATATACCTGCTAGCCATACAACATACAATATGTACCTGTTAATCATACAGCATACATGTATAATATGTACCTGCTAGTCATACAACATACAATATGTACCTGTTAGTCATCCAGCATACATGTATAATATGTACCTACTAGTCATACAACATACAATATGTACCTGTTAGTCATACAGCATATAATATGTACCTGTTAGTCATACAACATACAATAAGTACCTGTTAGTCATACAGCATACATGTATAACATGTACCTGTTAGTCATACCACATACAATATGTACCTGTTAGTCATACAACATACAATATGTACCTGCAACTCATATATACCTGCAAATCATATAACATACATAAAAAGTTTACTTTATCAGCCGCTTTGGTTTTAACTTTGCTCTTCAAATATTTACATATTATTAGAATTCCAATTATTCTGCCATGAACATCACTGAAGAGACATAAGTTGTCGAAATGCGCATCTGGTGTACAAAATTATAACGTATATCTGTTCTAATATTTATTAATACAACATGCAGTATACCTGTAAGTCATACAACATGCAGTATACCTGTAAGTCATACAACATGCAGTATACCTGTAAGTCATACAACATGCAGTATACCTGTAAGTCATACAACAGTCCAGGTTTGAAGAATACATGGGACTTTAGAGTTGATATAAGGAAAGGTTGTTGAACAAATGCTATCGATGTATCTTCATTTCGTTCTTTTCTTCCTGATGCAATCTCTAAAACTTCTGCTTGAATCTTCAGCCTGGCCCCATCGGGATACCAAAAGCTTTCAAGACTTGATGCAATGTCGTCGAGCTCCACGTCAAAAGCAGCTGAACCCTTAATAAGCTAGAAGGATGAATCGTCACGTGATCATAATTGATGACAACATAAGAATATTATACAGGTTAGTTATAAGAATATTATAGCCTACAGGTTAGTTATAAGAATCAAGAAGTAATACATACTGGTTTGCGAAAGACGAAAGGACAGAACTCGTCTCGACCGTCCGCTACAACTCCAAGTTTTATAGTCGCATCACCATTAACAGTCTTCCCATAGACAAATCTGAAGCCAATCACATCACAAAAAATAAACCCATTAATAAAGACATCACAAAAAATAAACCCATTAATAAAGACATCACAAAAAATAAACCCATTAATAAAGACATCACAAATAATAAACCCATTAATAAAGACATCACAAAAAATAAACCCATTAATAAAGACATCACAAAAAATAAACCCATTAATAAAGACATCACAAAAAATAAACCCATTAATAAAGAAATCACAAAAAATAAACCCATTAATAAAGACATCACAAAAAATAAACCCATTAATAAAGACATCACAAAAAATAAACCCATTAATAAAGACATCACAAATAATAAACCCATTAATAAAGACATTACAAATAATAAACCCATTAATAAAGACATCACAAAAATATTTGACGGCAGTGGGGTTACTGATTAAGGATTGTCAATTGAAATGGCAACTGTCATTCAATTGGCTTGGTTAAGTGGTTTACAGGTCCACCTTCCCACTCGACACAAGGCAGTGCAAGCAATGAGAGAAGCCATACAGAGAATAAGAGGATACACCCAAAAATAGACATAACAAAAATAGTCGATTGTAAAGCGGTTGTAGCACCGACTTAGGACGGTCACTCGAAAGACGAAAGTCACTCATAGGTATAGTTTAAAGACAAACTACGCATTGTAATTACTTACTTTGCAGAGACTTGAATGGTAAAATTGAAGGTAGTTGGTAGTATAATGTGTCGTCCCCCTGTGTTAATGCTGACAGAAAACCTTGGGAGCACTGCAAAATATCAGAGTCTTACAGAGCGAAACTCAGCAAGCGTATCTACATGCAACCCTAGAAAATGCATAGTATCTGAAGGAATGGCAAAAATGATGTAAAATAACCAAATACTGCGTCACTGTGACACTCATTACGCCATACCACGGTGCATATTGATGGCCCCTGAAAAAAGTAGTGACATCAGGTGCCCGGAAGGAATAAGCTTCTCCTGTCTGAAGTGAGAACAGGTACCCAGGAGGAGTAAGCATCTCCTGTTAGAGGTGAGAGCAGGTACCCGGGAGAAATTAGCTTCTCCTGTCTGAGGTGAGAACAGGTACCTAGGAGGAGTAAGAATCTCATGACAGAGGTGAGAACAGGTACCCGGGAGGAGTAAGCTTCTCCTGTCAGAGGTGAGAGCAGGTACCCAGGAGGAGTAAGCTTCTCCAGTCAGAGATTAGTAAAGGTACCCAAGAGGAGTAAGCATCTCCTGTCAGAGGTGAGGGCAGGTACCCAGGAGGAGTACGCATCTCCTGTCAGAGGTGAGAGCAAGTACCCAGGAGGAGTAAGCATCTCCTGTTGGCTAGGTCACCTGCCACGAATGTCCAGTATTAATAGATGACACAAAATATTTCATCAAAACTACATTCATAGTTGAATGTAGACTTACACATTATAGAAATGTTCATAGCCAGAGAACATCAGAACATAGGTATAATTACGCTCAAGTCAAATCCTGCACGTGCCGGTATCAATGTGTATGAAGTGATATAACTAACAAAGAACATATAACAAAAAGATTGTGATTAACAATGGTAGGTAAGAAAAACTTACCATATTCCCTCACTTCAAAAGGTACACTGGCACGCACATTTCTTTCCTGTAAAAGAGAAGCATATGTTTGGTGGAGGGTCTAAGCAGCACAAGGCGAGAAGCTTTTACTGGTCACTGAGAGTGTCCGGTATCTTTTATAACAAATACAGATTTTTACGTCACTAGGTAATTATCAGATGTCACATACGGATAGAAGAAGGTGCTTGGTCGAGGGTCTGACTAGTGTAGCGCAATAAGCTCTCCATCGGACATCGACAGTCCCCTGTACTTTGACGAGATGTCACTTGCATCAACAAATTCATTTATTGCTTCTGTCGTGTAAAAGAGAAGGCAGAAGACATCTGACCAAGATGTATGACACAAATCACCAAAGACATGTACACAAAACATGATGAGAAAACAGAAGACATCTGACCAAGATGTATGACACAAATCACCAAAGACATGTACACAAAACATGATGAGAAAACAGAAGACATCTGACCAAGATGTATGACACAAATCACCAAAGACATGTACACAAAACATGATGAGAAGGCAGAAGCCATCTGACCAAGATGTATGACACAAATCACCAGCGACATGTACACAAAACATGATGAGAAAACAGAAGACATCTGACCAAGATGTATGACACAAATCACCAAAGACATGTACACAAAACATGATGAGAAAACAGAAGCCATCTGACCAAGATGTATGACACAAATCACCAGCGACATGTACACAAAACATGATGAGAAAACAGAAGCCATCTGACCAAGATGTATGACACAAATCACGAGCGACATGTACACAAAACATGATGAGAAAACAGAAGCCATCTGACCAAGATGTATGACACAAATCACCAGCGACATGTACACAAAACATGATGAGAAAACAGAAGCCATCTGACCAAGATGTATGACACAAATCACCAAAGACATGTACACAAAACATGATGAGAAAACAGAAGCCATCTGACCAAGATGTATGACACAAATCACCAGCGACATGTACACAAAACATGATGAGAAAACAGAAGACATCTGACCAAGATGTATGACACAAATCACCAGCGACATGTACACAAAACATGATGAGAAAACAGAAGCCATCTGACCAAGATGTATGACACAAATCACCAGCGACATGTACACAAAACATGATGAGAAAACAGAAGCCATCTGACCAAGATGTATGACACAAATCACCAAAGACATGTACACAAAACATGATGAGAAAACAGAAGACATCTGACCAAGATGTATGACACAAATCACCAAAGACATGTACACAAAACATGATGAGAAAACAGAAGACATCTGACCAAGATGTATGACACAAATCACGAGCGACATGTACACAAAACATGATGAGAAAACAGAAGACATCTGACCAAGATGTATGACACAAATCACCAAAGACATGTACACAAAACATGATGAGAAAACAGAAGACATCTGACCAGGATGTATGACACAAATCACCAAAGACATGTACACAAAACATGATGAGAAAACAGAAGCCATCTGACCAAGATGTATGACACAAATCACCAAAGACATGTACACAAAACATGATGAAAAAAAAGAAGCCATCTGACCAAGATGTATGACACAAATCACCAAAGACATGTACACAAAACATGATGAGAAAACAGAAGACATCTGACCAAGATGTATGACACAAATCACCAGCGACATGTACACAAAACATGATGAGAAAACAGAAGCCATCTGACCAAGATGTATGACACAAATCACCAAAGACATGTACACAAAACATGATGAGAAAACAGAAGCCATCTGACCAAGATGTATGACACAAATCACCAAAGACATGTACACAAAACATGACGAGAAAACAGAAGACATCTGACCAAGATGTATGACACAAATCACCAAAGACATGTACACAAAACATGATTATAGCCAAACAAACACAGAAAACGACGTTAAAAGAATACAGCAAAACTGCTTAATGTATAATATTCCTTCCATTCGCTAGCCATTTGGTGATTATTTATGATGTTGGATAATTTATGTTGTTGTATTGCTGTTGGTGTGAGATTATTTATGATGTTGTGTTGTTGTCGGTTTCGGTTTATCTATGTTGTTGTTTTGTTGCCTGTGTGGGAGTATTTATGTTACATAGCTTTTGATATAGGATTATTAAGTTGTTGGTATGCTTGCTGTCGACTTGTTGTTTATCTATGCGGTTGTTATTGTGTAGCTGTCAGTTTGGTGTTACGTGTATTGTTGTGTTGCTATCGGTGTGAGATAATTTATGTTGTGTTGCTGTCGGTCTGGAATGTTCTTGAGTTTTGTCAGTGTGGTGATCATTTATGCTGTTGTTGTCGGTTTGGGATTGTTGTTGTTATTGTTGTTGTTGTTGTGGTGGTGGTGTTGCTTGGATGCGGTGTTTGATTTGAGTTGAGTTCAGTTAGCGGTGTACAAACATGTTTCATAAGTGCTTACATTATTGATAAATTTGGCATTGACTGTCCAATTTCTTCCAAACATTGGTGTATCAGGCAACTGCAGTTCATGTGTAATAAATCTCTGAGACCAAGCGGACTCCCAACGCTGGACAGTAATACCTTGAGGATTCTGCAAAGTAATTCCATAGAAAGTTATAAATGAATAGTAAAAGGTCTATTAAGCATTACCTTGAATAAATATCAAATTAGAAACAACATCCACTCACCCTAAATTAACCTGAAAAAGCACACAGAAGAGGCCAGTGGACAACAACGCTCACCTGAGCTTAAAATTATCTAATAAAAGCAATAACAAATGAAAAAAAACCCCTAACTTTCATGGCATTATTTCTACATTGCTGTACAAAAGACTATTTGCCTATTAATGATCATTCATTAACATGTAATACTAAATGCTAGCATTATCATCAATTTTCAGTTCCCATGATACAATACATGGACATTAAGAAAAACTTGATAATGTAAACTCTTGGATGGGACAAAGCATTTAAATAAGACTTTTTAAAAATGATATTCAAAAGTCGTCGGCCTCTGGAGCAAGGCCAAATATTGCCAGAGGGCATTTCTAGCGCGTCTTAAGGATGTTTTATACCAAATATAAAGTCATGCTGGCTTGTGGTTCTTGAGAAGAATTTTTAAAAAATATTTCCTATATAAGCCTGTGAAAATGTGGGTCTCTTGGGCGGAGTCAAATATGGACACAAGACTATATTTTAAACAATCTTGATACTACCAGTCATAAGGATGATGCGAACATGAAGTCAGTGTGAATTAAAACTATCTACCACTGGAGTGGGGCCAAATATTGCCACAGGGCCATCCATTGATCAAACTGGACACTATATGTCACAATGATATTATCTTGCAAATCTGAAAAGAATTCTTGTAAGCTGCTTGTTCTTCAGATGAAATACTTTAAATATATTTCCTATGCAAGCCTATGCAAAACTGCAGAACCCTGTGGTAAGGCCAAATTTTGAACGAACCACGAAAAAGTAAATTATACATATTGTAACTCCTAGGTATACTGTCTAGTTAGTCCTTACGCTTTTGAAGAAGGAACGATTTTTCAGAATCAAAGTACAACCGATAATTAACAAGTTGCATTACCACTATGGTTGTGATAACTTGGTCTGTAGCAGGTAGCCGTCTCTCATCTAATGGTATTATTCTCATCTTCACTGAAAACATAGCATAAGATTCAAAAGCAAGTAGCTTTAATGAGAACATCTAATGACAAAGGCAAAGGTTACAAGATGATGGCATAATTGCTCGGCTGTTTTATCTTTAATCATCAATATCGATCACAATGATGTTACCCGATTGGTTTGGTGTGTAGATTGGTTTGTCTGTTTGGATAAAGATAAATCCAGAGCGTTTTGTCAGTGGTATGACGGCTTCATCACGGAACGGCAGCCTGGTGTCCAAGGATTCGGCCATCACGTATACTTGTCTATCCTCTTCATCCGTCTCGGGCAGATCACTCAGTCGCACCCGGATAGTACTGGTACTCAGATGATCTGTAAAACTATACTTATAGAACAGTGGTACTCAGTGCTACTCAACTTATCGTTAAAACTATACTTATAGAACAGGGGTACTCAAATGATCTGTACAACTATACTTATAGAACAGGTGTACTCAAATGATCTGTAAAACTATACTTATAGAACAGTGGTACTCAAATTATCTGTAAAACTATACTTATAGAACAGGGGTACTCAAATGATCTGTACAACTATACTTATAGAACAGTGGTACTCAAATTATCTGAAAAACTATACTTATAGAACAGTAGTACTCAAATAATCTGTAAAACTATACTTATAGAACAGTGGTACTCAACTTATCGGTAAAACTATACTTATAGGACAGTGGTACTCAAATAATCTCTAAAACTAAACTTATAGAACTGTGGTACTCAAATTATCTGTAAACTATACTTATAGAACAGTAGTACTCAAATAATCTGTAAAACTATACTCATACGACAGTGGTACTCAAATGATCTGTAAAACTATACTTATAGAACAGTAGTACTCAAATTATCTGTAAACTATACTTATAGAACAGTAGTACTCAAATGATCTGTAAAACTGTACTTATAGGGCATTGGTACTCAAATGATCTGTAAAACTATACTTATAGAACTGTGGTACTCAAATTATCTGTAAACTATACTTATACGAGAGTGGTACTCAAATGATCTGTAAAACTATACTTATAGAACAGTGGTACTCAAATGATCTGTAAAACTGTACTTATAGGGCATTGGTACTCAAATGATCTGTAAACTATACTTATACGAGAGTGGTACTCAAATGATCGGTAAAACTATACTTATAGAACAGGGGTACTCAAATGATCTGTAAACTATACTTATACGACAGTGGTACTCAAATGATTGGTAAAAATATACTTAAATAACAATGGTACTCAAATGATCTGTAATATAAGACTTATATAGCATTGGTACGTCAAATGATGCGTAAAACTACATGTATACTTAAATAGCAGTGACACTCATTTGATCTGTAAAAGCAGACGCATTTAAAATACTCAAACAATCCGTACAAGCCTGCTGGCGAAGTGAAAGGTCCTCAAATATAAATATATATTGCTGGGAACGTAGGACGAAAATCAAAAGCTTAAATCATGTTTTCGGTGCCCAATATACAGGTTAAATGTTTAATGTTATACTGCATAACATACTTTTTTAAAAAGTCAATTGATAACTGAGTAACCCCTCGTTTCCTACGCCTACGAAATGACTCAGTATTTATGCTCATGTGTAAAATGATTCTGAAGAACATATTCCCGTGACAAATCTCACAAATATCAAGGTTAGGTTCAGCAAATTTTTTTTTTTTAAAAAAAGTGAAGATGTGGTTAATTAACCATTTGGTAGAAAATATTTGTCGAAGAAAAGTAGGTTCCACCTTGAAGAAGCAAACATTGTATTTTTCTAAAAGGGGAGTGAGTGGGAGGGTTGTAACTATAGTGAGCCTGGATCCGCCAATGGGTATTGAATTTGTAATCCATTGAACAGAGGTTATACTATTTTGTCAAGGGTGTGTGGGTCTGTCCGCACCTTATAAACAAGATACGAACCATATCGTTTAGACTAAGACTTTCAAACTTTGTATTCATGTATTTCTTACCACATGAGGACGCAGCCTATTGATTTTCATTAATAAAGTCAAATGTCAATGTCATATTGGGGGCAAAATTGGCAAATTTTTGAGTAAACACCATGTAAACGAGATACAGACCAAACTGTTTATGCTAGAACTTTCAAATTTTGTACACTTATTTTTTTTTTTTTTTTTTTTTTTTTTTTTGACAGGGGATGAGGTTTATCGATTTTCAATGTCATGTCTGCAAGGTCAATGTCACAGTGTTTATGTCAGTTAAATTCTTGTCCGGGCAATAACTTTTTGATGCATGCATGGATCTGAATAATACTTCACAAAATAGTTGCCCAGGATCGTAGGGTGTGTCATGACATTGAACCAAGGTCGTATATTTAAGGCCAAGGTCGCAGTGCTTATGCTTCTCTTCAATTTAAGCGACGTTTGTATTATGCAACATTAGACGTTGCTCGTTTTCAAATGTTTTCTATATTTACCTTGATCCGCTACGACGACTGACGATGATATATTACGTAGTTTGTCAGGATAATCTTGTACTATAATTAGGACCTGAAGGTTGCTCACTTCGGTTACGGTCAAGGTCATTGTCTCTTCAACGTTGTACCGTATCTTTGCTGGCATTGTAATCAGGTAGCGGGGACTACAAAATAATGTACGGTACAATATAATGCCTTCTCTCTTATGTATTATTTTGACTAATGTTGACGATAATTCCGCCAACGTTATAGCTAATACCAAGGGCCACCCCAGTGGAATGACTGAGGACATTTACTCTAATTGTTTTCAAAGACGTTCAAACAGACGAATGCACACCCTGACCACTGTAGGACGGGTTGATTATAATAACGTGAATCGCTTCAGTCCTTTAACTGACTGGCTAAAAATAGAGAAGTCCTTTCTAATAATTTATCTGTCTGGCAAAAGTGGAGAAGTGTTAGTCCTCTCTAATACTTCAGCTGACTGGCTTATGTGGAGAAGTGTTAGTCCTCTCTAATACTTCAGATGACTGGCTAAAGTGGAGAAGTGTTAGTCCTCTCTAAAACTTCAGCTGACTGGCTAAAGTGGAGAAGTGTTAGTCCTCTCTAATACTTTAGCTGTCTGGATAATGTGGAGAAGTGTTAGTCCTCTCTAATACTTTAGCTGACTGGCTAAGGTGGAGAAGTGTTAGTCCTCGCTAATAGTTCAGATGACTGGCTAAGGTGAAAGAGTGTTCGTCCTCTCTAATACTTCAGCTCTCTGGCTAAGGTGGAGAAGTGTTAGTCCTCTCTAAAACTTTAGCTGACTGGCTAAAGTGGAGAAATGTTAGTCCTCTCTAATACTTTAGCTGACTAGCTATGGTGGAGAAGTGTTAGTCCTCGCTAATACTTCAGATGACTGGCTAAGGTGAAGAAGTGTTAGTCCTGTCTAATACTTCAGCTCTCTGGCTAAGGTGGAGAAGTGTTAGTCCTCTCTAAAACTTCAGCTGTCTGGCTAAAGTGGAGAAGTGTTAGTCCTCTCTAATACTTTAGCTGTCTGGCTAAAGTGGAGAAGTGTTAGTCCCCTCTAATACTTCAGCTGATTAGCTGAGGTGGAGAGATGTTAGTCCTCTCTAATACTTCAGCTGATTAGCTACAGTGGAGAAGTGTTAGTTCTCGCTAATACTTCAGATGACTGGCTATTTTTATAGTGGAGAAGTGTTAGTCCTCTCTATGACTTCAACTGACAGGCAAAAGTGGAGAAGTGTTAGTCCTCTCTAAAATTTCAGCTGACTGGCTAAAGTGGAGAAGTGTTAGTCCTCTCTAATACTTTAGCTGACCAGCTAAAGTGGAGAGATGTTAGTCCTCTCTAATACTTCAGCTGATTAGCTACAGTGGAGAAGTATTAGTTCTCGCAAATATTTCAGCTGACTGGCTATTTTTAAAGTGGAGAAGTGTTAGTCCTCTCTATGACTTCAACTGACAGACAAAAGTGGAGAAGTGTTAGTCCTCTCTAAAACTTTAGTTGACTGGCTAAAGTGGAGAAGTGTTAGTCCTCTCTAAAACTTCAGCTGACTGGCTAAAGTGGAGAAGTGTTAGTCCTCTCTAATACTTTAGCTGTCTGGATTATGTGGAGAAGTGTTAGTCCTCTCTAATACTTTAGCTGACTGGCTATGGTGGAGAAGTGTTAGTCCTCGCTAATACTTCAGATGACTGGCTAAGGTGAAGAAGTGTTAGTCCTCTCTAATACTTCAACTCTCTGGCTAAGGTGGAGAAGTGTTAGTCCTCTCTAAAATTTTAGCTGACTGGCTAAAGTGGAGAAATGTTAGTCCTCTCTAATACTTTAGCTGACTAGCTATGGTGGAGAAGTGTTAGTCCTCGCTAATACTTCAGATGACTGGCTAAGGTGAAGAAGTGTTAGTCCTCTCTAATACTTCAGCTCTCTGGCTAAGGTGGAGAAGTGTTAGTCCTCTCTAAAACTTCAGCTGTCTGGCTAAAGTGGAGAAGTGTTAGTCCTCTCTAATACTTTAGCTGTCTGGCTAAAGTGGAGAGGTGTTAGTCCTCTCTAATACTTCAGCTGATTAGCTAAGGTGGAGAGATGTTAGTCCTCTCTAATACTTCAGCTGATTAGCTACAGTGGAGAAGTGTTAGTTCTCGCTAATACTTCAGATGACTGGCTATTTTTAAAGTGGAGAAGTGTTAGTCCTCTCTATGACTTCAACTGACAGACAAAAGTGGAGAAGTGTTAGTCCTCTCTAAAATTTCAGCTGACTGGCTAAAGTGGAGAAGTGTTAGTCCTCTCTAATACTTTAGCTGACTAGCTAAAGTGGAGAGATGTTAGTCCTCTCTAATACTTCAGCTGATTAGCTACAGTGGAGAAGTATTAGTTCTCGCAAATATTTCAGCTGACTGGCTATTTTTAAAGTGGAGAAGTGTTAGTCCTCTCTATGACTTCAACTGACAGACAAAAGTGGAGAAGTGTTAGTCCTCTCTAAAACTTTAGTTGACTGGCTAAAGTGGAGAAATGTTAGTCCTCTCTAATACTTTAGCTGACTAGCTATGGTGGAGAAGTGTTAGTCCTCGCTAATACTTCAGATGACTGGCTAAGGTGAAGAAGTGTTAGTCCTCTCTAATACTTCATGATTTATTATTTTCTCGATGTTTCATAAATAAAAAGACTGTATATATTAGTAGAATGGAAGAGATTTTTTTCATATTTTAGGATTAAAATTTATAATTTGACTTGTGTAATGTAATTCATCTTGATAGAAGCTAAAATCTGAAACAAAATTTCATAGGATTCATTATTTTCCAAAAACAATGCTGTATTCTCTATTTACGTTTCAGTATAATTCTTAATAATAACAATTTTAGAATCCATGAAAACAAAAATAATTTTGAAACAACTCCGATCAAATAAATCTAAAGGTAGTCATGTTGAACCCTGCAGAGCCTTTTATCTTACCTGCATGTTGTCATAGTTACACTCATTGAAAAAGTGATTACAAACAATTTCCAATCCATGTTGTGGCATTGAGGAACAAGCTTTTCAAACGTCTACCACATATGTGAACTGTTTACAGTTTATAAATCAACACACTTGTTTTGAATTGGGTGAATCTTGTCGAAATGAGATGAAGCAGACGCTGAATCGACCATGTTTATCCTGACGTGCCCGATTGTTTACACAATATATGATGTTCCCAGGTCATAGTTCCTGAAACTAACACATATCAAATGTAAAGTGTTACTGCAAGATTTCCAGTCTGCTAAGTGCGAATTATTTACAAGATATCAAATCTTGCTTGAATATTGAAAGTAAAATTCGTTTTTCATTTGTTTGTTACATTGATTTAGATAATAACATAAACAAAGATAGGAATATCAGTAAAACTGATGGATGCTTCCCGAACTGAATCAAAGTAATGGCAATTTGTCTGTAGATTTTAAGGCATTTCCTAATATTTAAGGTTGTGGCTTTGATTGAGTAAAAGTCCTTGGCCCAAGGAACCCCTGTCCAAAGGAATACTTGTGTTAAAGATGGTAACATTCTGATATCGTCAATAATATTTGCTGAAATTAAGGTTTTTCCTAATATTTTAGGGATTTGTGTTGTGACCTCGCCGAAATAACCTTGAGTGACCTTTCTGAAAAAGTCCCTGTCCATAGGAATATTTGTGAAAATGATACAATTCTGAATGAATTACGAGATACGATGCCTTCCCAATATTTGAGAGATATGTGTTAAGGGACTTTGATCTTTTATATAACCCTTGAGTGACCTTTATCTGAAAGTTCCCATCCCAAGAAACTTTAGTGCAGAATATGATATAATTTTGATGAAAGTTTTAAGGGATATGAGACCTTTCCCAATATTTTATGGATATGTGCAAAGTGACCCTGACCTTGCAAAAATGAGCAAGTGTACTTTTGTCCCTACCAAAAGGAATATGTAAAATATGATACATTAAAAGATTGTTGACATCTGCTGGCTAGAATCAATGATTAGCTGGCATCTCTGCTGGTTAGCATCAATAAGTATTTGTCATCTACTGCTGGCTAACATCAATGATTAGTTGGCATCTCCTGCTGGCTAGCATCAATGATTAGTTGGCATCTCTTGCTGGCTAGCAGCAATGATTAGGTGGTATCTCTTTCTGGCTAGCATTAATGAAAAGTTTTCATCTTCTCCTGCCTAGTATCAATGAATAGTTGTTATTTCCAGCTGTCTTACATCAATGGTTAGTTGGCATTTCCTACTGGCTAGCATCCAAAATGAGATTACTATCTCTTGCTGGCTAACATCAATGATAAGTTGGCATCTCCTGCTGGCTAGCATCAGTGATTAGTTGACATCTCCTGCTGGCTAGCATCAGTGATTAGATGACATCTCCTGCTGGCTAGCATCAATACTTAGTTGGTATCTCCTACTGGCTATCATCAATGATTAGTTGATATCTGCTGTTGGCTAGCATCAGTGATTAGGTTACATCTCCTGCTGACTAGTATTAATGATAAGTTGGCATCTCCTGTTGGCTAGCATCAATGACTAGTTAGCATCTCCTGCTGACTGGCATCAATGATTAGTTGGCATCTCCTGCTGGCTAGCATCAATGACTAGTTAGCATCTCCTACTGGCAAGCGTCAATGATTAGTTGGCATCTCCTGCTAACTGGCATCAATGACTAGTTAGCATCTCCTACTGGCAAGCGTCAATGATTAGTTAGCATCTTCTGCTAGCTAGCATCAATAGTCAATTGGCATCTCCTACTGGCTAGAATCCAAGATGAGATCAGTGTCTCCTGCTGGCTAGCATCAGTGATTAGTTGGCATTTCCTGTTGGCCAGCATCTATAATTAGTTGGCATCTCTTGCTGGCTAGTATCAATGATTGGTTGGCATCTCCTGCTGGCTAGCATCAATGATTATTTGGCATCTCTTGCTGGCTAACATCAATAATTGGTTGGCATCTACTGCTTGCTAGCATCAATGATTAGTTGGCATCTCCTGCTGGCTAGCATCAGTGATAAGTTGACATCTCCTGCTGGCTAGCATCAGTGATTAGTTGGCATCTCCTGCTGGCTAGCATCAGTGATTAGTTGATATCTCCTGCTGGCTAGCATTAGTGATTAGTTTACATCTCCTGCTGGCTAGCATCAATACTTAGTTGGTATCTCCTACTGGCTATCATCAATGATTAGTTGGCATTTCCTGTTGGCTAGCATCAGTGATTAGGTGACATCTCCTGCTGACTAGCATTAATGATAAGTTGGCATCTCCTGCTGGCTAGCATCAATGACTAGTTAGCATCTCCTGCTGACTGGCATCAATGATTAGTTGGCATCTCCTGCTGGCTAGCATCAATGATTAGTTGGCATCTCCTGCTAACTGGCATCAATGACTAGTTAGTATCTCCTACTGGCTAGCATCAATGATTAATTAGCATCTTCTGCTAGCTAGCATCAATAGTCAATTGGCATCTCCTACTGGCTAGCATCCAAGATGAGATCAGTGTCTCCTGCTGGCTAGCATCAGTGATTAGTTGGCATTTCCTGTTGGCCAGCATCTATAATTAGTTGTCATCTCCTGCTGGCTAGCATCAATGATTGGTTGGCATCTCCTGCTGGCTAGCATCAATTATTAGTTGGCATCTCCTGCTGGCTAGCATCAATGATTGGTTGGCATTTTCTGCTGGCTAGCATCAATGATTGGTTGGCATCTCCTGCTGGCTAGCATCAATGAACACTCTAAATCAGATTTTATAACAACCACAGTCAGTTTGTCATTGTTGTACATTCATTTATTGAATGAAAAGTTACATTTAAAATTGTTCATTTATCAGTTGAGGCTGAGATATATTTATGACCATGGATTTCATCATAGTCTGCTGTATTTCTATTAATTTGATTTGACTGATGAAATAAAAAGTTTTTTCTTCTCCATTCAAATTCTCTAACCAGTTTCTCTAACTTTCTCTCAACTGATTTTATCAGTGTTTTGAAGTTTCACAAACGTTTTGTTCACAGTAAGAAAATTGATTTATTAACCTGTGAGGGTTCTACAATATAGTTTTGTTTTCATTTTGTTCTCTATCATTATGTTGTTAAACCGAGAACAGTCATGATTTACTCTCTTTATCTGCTCTTCACAATAAAAACAGTAGGTCATCTGACAGTAAGCTTGCTTCTCTGCATTGAATAAATCAAGATAGAGACACAAAAGTAAGTGAAGCTTGAGTAAGAATATTTTTTCCAATCTTTTTTTTTTTAATGATTTAATTCACATATTGAGTGATACATTTGGTTTGTCGACCTTTGTACCAATTGTGAAAAAGAAGCTTGTCAAAGGTTGGTACCTTCTAAAGTCTACCTTACCCAATCCTGGATCCATTCCTTAATGAAAATTAACATCACTTGTAGAGAACCTTGGGTACCTCATTCCTACCAAATTTATTCAAACTCTCTCTAGTGGTTTTGGAGAAAAAGTTAAAAATGTGAAAAGTTTATGCCAGATATGAAGGACAACACACTAAGACATTGACTCACTTGAGCCTTCGGCTCAGGTGAGTTAAAATCTTTAAAATACAACTTTATAAAGATTACAAAATTTATTCCTAAAAATATCTTAATGAAATACAATATTGAATTTCATTTAACATACATATATTGCACTTTGATTCTTTGGTAAATCATTATTATTTGTCATAACAATCCTGCATTGGTATAACAAATACCACAGTTCATTGGTATAACACATATCACAGTTCATTGGAAAAACAAATATCACAGTTCCTTAGTTTTGTTTTGCATCAATACTAAGGAAAACATCACTAACAAAGGATGGCAGCATATCTGATGTGTGATTCTCAAGACCTCACAATGGTACATCACTTATAGCTCAGCCTTGAAGTATTATAATTGGTTTTGATTCATCCCGTTTCCAGCATTATTCTCAATGGTTTTATACTGTCACTGCTGGGTATATCCAGGCCACACAGAGGGCAGCAGAATCTGGGATCTGACTTGTAGTTACTCTGAAAGATAAAGAACTAATATCACAATCCATAGATCAAACAAATCAGTAACCCTTCATAAGAATTCATAATAAAATAACAATACAAATACATGTATATCATAAATTAAATTAAGTCACACTTTAAACAAGACCTGGTAACTGACCTTTACTGCTTTTCATATAAACAATTTGCTAGATTTGTTAGGTTGTCCTAATAATTGTTCTTCCCTGGACACAGTAATAGCAGACCATGTGCTGACAGCAAACCTTTTTATCTTGACAAAGTAATAACAGAGCACATGCTGACAACCAACTTCTTACCTGGACACAGTAATAACAGAACACATGCTGACAGCCAACCTCTTGAGGGTTCATAGGACTCAGTCCACATACTGCACATTCCATAATCACATGACCTCTTCCAGGAGAGGAGAACTTTGGTCGTGGTATGATGTAACGAGTTGCAAAGTTTTTAATGCGTTGAAAATTCACAAGAGGAAGCACAAAGAAAAGAAATTCCTACAACACACATATAGACATTCATAAATACATAACATCTACACAACATAATTCTAAATATGATTAAAGCTAAATAATTTGCGACAATTTTTTACAAAAGTTTCCTTGTATTATAAGCAAATTATCTAAGTAAATTTAATACATACCGAGAAACCATGCCACAATAATTCTCTGGTCATGAACTCAAAACCAACCTGGAATAGAACAAGAAAATAGAAGTCACTGAGTAAAACCTGTGGTGCAGGAATAGAGAACAATGGAGTAAAAACCATTCACCAGAAAGTCCAACAGAATAATGGAATGATAATTATTGTGATTAGAACCTTCAATAGAACAGGGGAGTAAAACCTTAACAGTATTGACTAGAATATCTAACAGAACAGAGAGAGTAATAAATATTGACTTAAACTGTCTGCAAAACAGCATTTAAAGAAAAAGAGCCACAATTCTGGCAAACAGTAAATCATGACAAATTCAAAAGTGTGTAAAATGGATCGACAGACAACTAGATTCCAGAAAACTCCCAGGACGAAATAAGCAAAATCATAATCGACAAAGAAACACTATAGTTCATACAGATACTAGATGGATAACTCTTGATGATAAAGTAATTCAGGCAAGAGTTGTCTGAAGACAACAGAGCCTGCCGCTGGAAACCAAATCTAAATAGCAATAGGTCAATCTTCAAGGTCAAAGTCAAATCGTAAAACATTTTGACATGCAATAAAAGATCTTGTCACAAGAAATACACATACCAAAAAATTAAGCCCTATTTCTATTATGAAAGTCAAACTTCAAGGGCAAGGTCACAAGGTCAAAATGTTTGGTACCCAATGAAAGGTTATTGTACAAGGAATACACAAGTGAAATACTGAAGTCCTGTTTCAAATGGTACTATAGTAATGATCCAGGTTAAAGTTTTAGTCTACAGACAACGACAACGATGATGCCCAAGGTATGACAACAGCTCTTCGGACATTCTTCCCGATGAGCTGAAATGAAATGACCACGTATGCAAAGAACATTTTAAAGGATGACTATACACATGTATAAGACAGGTGGTTGCTGATTATCATGTTTACCTCCCGTATCCCTTGTTTTGATGGAAACATGGGCTGAATGCCGAGGATTCTTTCTGACAATGACTGGTAAACTCCTTTTTGAAGAAATGCTAAGAAATTGAGAATTACAGCCAGTTTCACTCCAGAGTCAAGCCAATTTAAATATTTCTGAATCTACAAGGAACAACATATATAGATTAACAAGCTGTTTTTGTGCAACACTAATGCCCCTGGCGGCAACAAAGTCCGAAACGGTATTTTTTGCGCAAAGGCCATTGTCAAGGTCAAAAAGTCATCAACTTTGGTGTCAACTGAAAGGGCTTCATTAGTTGAGTATGCATGTCAAATATGAAGTCTCTATCTCTCATGGTTCAAAAGTTATGGCCAAGGTTAAAGTTGACAACACATAAACAGACAGGACAAAAACAGTATGCCCCCGATCTGCCAATCTAGGGTATAAAAAATTATATATCTCTCTTTTCTCTTTTTGATTTTATTTGAATATTAGCTTTTGTTTCTTCATTCAGTCATAATGTAAACAATGGAGTAGTTGCATTTGATTCTATTTTGAAGTGACATTTGGTTCATCCTTCTCTATACCTGAATTTATATCCATCAATTTCTACACAAATCAATAAAGTGTCTCTCCAATCAACATGATTAACAGTATCACAGATAAAAACAGAATATTCTTTGCCCACTTCAATATGAGTGCAAATTATTTTCAAATCTATGCACATTTGATTTCAACATAATCATTATTACTGTTATGGCACTACTAATAATTGCATAAATGCATTTGCCTTTTCCAGTGATGTATCATGTCCAATGAAATGCATTAATGTATGCAGTCTTTCCTTAATCCATGGACCACCGATCAGAATGGCTGCATACAAGATTTTCTGTCGTCCAGACATCCATTGAGTTGATGTGTTGCTACTATATCTCAGGTTCAATATTCGTTGACCAAGAGTTGCTTCGTGGGTATAGACTGAAAACTGGAGTGAAAAAAAAAAAACATATCCATCAATATTTATTTACTTATTTATTTATTTATAAAAAATTCCTATATAAAACCCTTGAGAGAGATAAAAGACTCCAATGAGTTTCAGTTCAGCGCTCACTCGGCCAACGAGTCCGTCGTGATAGATGACAAAGAAATATAAGGGTATATTCCAAGACGTAAACGTTACATTTGACGTGCATGCTGCTAAAAGTACTTAAGAGAGGAATTGACAGAAAAGACAGAAAGAAAAAGAGATCAATAAATGTCAACGCGTTTCGTGGGCGACGTAAAAATAACGTATACTATAACTACTAGCCATTGTGGACTGTACTGCACTTTAATCAGATATCTCAACAATCTCCTGTAAGTTGACACAACGTCAACAATGTTTAATGATAATGAAGACATTTTTACAGGCAGGGATTTGTTGATATACCTGTAAATGCTGAACTTCAGACACGCAAAACTGAATTTGTAACAATAAATCAACAAAATACTGCAGTGGAAGAAATGCATGTCAGACGAGAAACAATTGCGAATTCTTATGCTTAAATGAAGTCAGAAATTTAAGATAGGTGCATCTTTGAAATCCAATAGGCCATGTCCTTTAAACAATGGACATGGTATATTTAAATGTCAACAATGGTTTAAGCAGATTCACAGAGCATGATCTATCCCCTTTTATCCCCAATATCAATCACTCCTCTAGCTCCGTCATGCTTTTCTACAAGTGAAAACTTTGTACGGAAGCACTGATACACATTACCTAGATACTGCTCAGTAGAGCCAAATACTCTCGTGAAAATAAGTGATGTCTACGTGACGTAATAATGGATGATAACCTTCGACAAAGACTTGCGGACATTAAGGGATCGGCGCTCGGAAAAACGAACAAATATAGGCGATTCTATCTAAACGAGGAGCTGGAAGATCATGACGCTGACGACCAATCATCCAGGAGCAGTGGTTACAGTTCATTGGATACTTTCCCCAACCAATCAGCATCCAGGTTACACAGTGGAAGATTTTATAATGCAACAAAGGATAATGGTGCCTCATATAGACCAAAGGTAAGGAAAGCTGTAGATACGTCAACTCGCAATTGTTTGAATAAGGGACAGAACTCAATACCAAGTTAGTAATGACTGTACATGCATGAATAGATCCATCAACTTTTGAAATAGAGTGTTCCACCCTTTGGTGGTAGAATTTTATCAGTTTCTCTCTCTGATAGGAAAACTTGTCTAAAAAGGGCGATTCCACCTTCAAAGGTGACCCAAAATGACATTTTGTACAGTTTTGCTACCAACTGATGGTGGGTAGGGGGGTGTTATTCCAATCCTTAGAGTCTTCTTCCTCTGGATCCGCTGTAGACATGCATTAGCAATTTATTATGTGCTACTAAATGCGCTAAAATAAGGACCCTGTTTCTATATGTCATACGCAGTATCTTGTAAAAATATGTATTCATCACTTCATTAAATCGAAATAAATGCACATAATACCCATGGTAGACTAAAATACTGTCTCATAATCCTACAGATATCGAGCACGCCCTTTCAGCTAAGGGATAGTCTCGTAAACGCTGGACATCCTCTATTTTGAGAGACAATTTTCTTGGTTTTTCAAGCACTGAAAATTTCACTTGGGACTCCTTACAGAATCTTCAAAGTCTTCTAAATGGAAGTCCATAATAAAACACAAAAACTCAGTAACCTTTATCAAGTGTAGAGAAACAGCTTTGTTACAGAGCTCAGTGAAATCCATGCTGAATCATAAAAAACATAAGCATCCATAAGCTTATGTTTTTGTTATGAATCAGTATGGATTTCACATAGGTGTGTAACAAAGTTGTTTTTCTACACTTGATAAAGGCCAGGTGTCTGAAAATTTGTGTAACAGAGTGTTTGTGTTTTATTACTTATATCGGCAATCCTTATAGTTCTCTGAACAATTTTTGTTTAGACCGCAGACATCAACAGCTGCTCAAATATAACATATTTTACATCAAAATACTCAAAATGGCAACAGCTATTCATAAACATCTGTTTTAAATATCCTTTTTTTCTGCATGTAATAAACTGTGAGCTTTCTGTGAGCTTTCGAATTTCAGATAAAGATTCAAAACTGCAATTTTCAGTCCTTGGGAAATCATGAAAATTGTCTCTCTAATATTCAAAAGATTATCTCTCAAAGGAGCCATCTAAATTATTAAGAGTTATGGTTCTTTGAATGTTATATGAAAGACTTTAGACTTGTTAACGCTCGAGCATGGTTCGCTTAAACGGAAATAAGAAGACTACAGATATCTATAATAACTGGAATCATCGATGAAGCTATCATGTAACACTAGAGGAAAAAGTGCAATAGTCCTCAATGAATGTACTGGACGTCAAACGATGGGGCGAAGGTTTGAATATAAGCTTATGGACAAGGAGCTTAGGCAAATGCATTATTCTATTTCATTAAAAAAGTCTAAAATAAGACACCGCTAATAACATATATATATATATAGGTTATGGAGGAGTCATGACAAAGTTTTTACTTCGCCTATCTGCTGCTCTTTGTTTGAAAAACAGATGCACTACTGCAAGGAAAAGCACAGATAAAAGATTTTTACCCAGTCAGAGGAGTCTAGACCCCTGTATTCAATACAAAATTATTGTATAATTGCAAGTGATACCTAATCATGTACTACCATCAGATCATGTGTTTCTATAATCACTTCGACGGAGAAGCATGGACAAGACTTTCTCAACACCCTTTTCCAATTTGCCCTATTCTAAGGGCCGAATTCCCTGTTTAAAACGAAAAATGCACAATCTGTTCGTATACCACCATCAGATTATGATTAGATAGATACCTGGACTCGAGCTATTTTTTTTACATTCCATCTTTTAACTCCTATTCGAACAACCATTAAACCAGGGGACATAATTTCTTTCTGCTTGAGACACAGGTACACTACCGCAAGTGATACAATTTTATGTACCACCATCAGATCTTGTTTACAAAATGATTACAAAGGAGAAGCGCGGTTTACAACTTCAACTAATAAAGTAATAACCTTTCATCTTCAATCATAAAGTCTTTTCTATTTTTATTTGCTTAAAAGGAAATGTGGACACGTTTATACATACGGTAAAACAGACTGACGGACAGACGTCAACATAACACCATCATACGTCCTGCATTATATGAGATCATATAAAGCTATGGTCAATCCGATGGGTGGTTCTAAAAAAGAGAAAGTGCTAGTCATACACTATGTTGATTCATATTTTACTGTTTCAGTCGGGTAATGTCGTATGATCTTTACTGTCACAGTCGGGTCATGTCGTATGATCTTTACTGTCTCAGTTGGGTACTGTCGTATGATCTTTACTGTCTCAGTCGGGTGTTGTCATATGATCTTTACTGTCTCAGTCAGGTGTTGTCGTATGATCTTTACTGTCTCAGTCGGGTGTTGTCGTATGATCTTTACTGTCTCGGTCGGATGCTGTCGTATGATCTTTACTGTTTCAGTCGGGTGTTGTCATATGATCTTTACTGTCTCAGTCAGGTGTTGTCGTATGATCTTTACTGTCTCAGTCGGGTGTTGTCGTATGATCTTTACTGTCTCGGTCGGATGCTGTCGTATGATCTTTACTGTTTCAGTCGGGTGATGTCGTATGGTGTTTACTGTCTTAGTCGGGTGTTGTCGTATGATGTTTACTGTATTAGTCGGGTGATGTCGTATGATCTTTACTGTCACAGTCGGGTGTTGTCGTGTAATCTTTACTGTCTCAGTCGGGTGTTGTAGTATGATCTTTACTGTCACAGTCGGGTGTTGTCGTATGATATTTACTGTCTCAGTCGGGTGTTGTCGTATGATCTTTACTGTCTCAGTCGGATGCTGTCGTATGATCTTTACTGTTTCAGTCGGGTGATGTCGTATGATGTTTACTGTCTTAGTCGGGTGCTGTCGTATGATCTTTACTGTCTCAGTCGGGTGCTGTCGTATAATCTTAACTGTCTCAGTCGCATGTTGTCGTATGATCTTTACTGTCTCAGTCGCGTGTTTTCGTATGATCTTTACTGTCTCAGTCGGGTGTTGTCGTATGATGTTTACTGTCTTAGTCGGGTGATGTCGTATGATCTTTACTGTCACAGTCGGGTGTTGTCGTGTAATCTTAATGTCTCAGTCGGGTGTTGTCGTATGATCTTTACTGTCACAGTCGGGTGTTGTCGTATGATATTTACTGTCTCAGTCGGGTGTTGTCGTATGATCTTTACTGTCTCAGTCGGATGCTGTCGTATGATCTTTACTGTTTCAGTCGGGTGATGTCGTATGATGTTTACTGTCTTAGTCGGGTGCTGTCGTATGATCTTTACTGTCTCAGTCGGGTGCTGTCGTATGATCTTAACTGTCTCAGTCGCATGTTGTCGTATGATCTTTACTGTCTCAGTCGCGTGTTTTCGTATGATCTTTACTGTCTCAGTCGGGTGTTGTCGTATGATGTTTACTGTCACAGTCGGGTGTTGTCGTATGATCTTTACTGTCTCAGTTGGGTGATGTCGTATGATCTTTACTGTCTCAGTCGGGTGTTGCCATATGATCTTTACTGTCTCAGTCGGGTGTTGTCGTAAGATCTTTACTGTCTCAGTCGGGTGCTGTCGTATGATCTTAACTGTCTCAGTCGGGCATTGTCGTAAGATCTTTACTGTCTCAGTCGGGTGCTGTCGTATGATCTTAACTGTCTCAGTCGGGTGCTGTCGTATGATCTTAACTGTCTCAGTCGCAGGTTGTCGTATGATCTTTACTGTCTCAGTCGCATGTTGTCGTAAGATCTTTACTGTCACAGTCGGGTAATGTCGCATGATCTTTACTGTCTCAGTCGGGCATTGTCGTATGATCTTAACTGTCTCAGTCGCTGGTTGTCGTATGATCTTAACTGTCTCAGTCGCTGGTTGTCGTATGATCTTTACTGTCTCAGTCGCATGTTGTCGTAAGATCTTTACTGTCTCAGTCGGGTGATGTCGTATGATCTTTACTGTCTCAGTCGGGTGTTGTCATATGATCTTTACTGTCTCAGTCGCATGTTGTCGTATGATCTTTACTGTCTCAGTTGGGTACTGTCGTATGATCTTTACTGTCTCAGTCGGGTGTTGTCGTATGATCTTTACTGTCTCAGTCGCTGGTTGTCGTATGATCTTTACTGTCTCAGTCGCATGTTGTCGTAAGATCTTTACTGTCTCAGTCGGGTGATGTCGTATGATCTTTACTGTCTCAGTCGGGTGTTGTCATATGATCTTTACTGTCTCAGTTGGGTACTGTCGTATGATCTTTACTGTCTCAGTTGGGTACTGTCGTATGATCTTTACTGTCTCAGTCGGGTGTTGTCGTATGATCTTTACTGTCTCAGTCGCATGTTGTCGTATGATCTTTACTGTCTCAGTCGGGTGTTGTCGTATGATCTTTACTGTCTCAGTCGGGTGATGTCGTATGATCTTTACTGTCTCAGTCGGGTGTTGTCGTATGATCTTTACTGTCTCAGTCGGGTGATGTCGTATGATCTTTACCGTCTCAGTCGGGTGTTGTCGTATGATCTTTACTGTCTCAGTCGTGTGTTGTCGTATGATTTTTGCTGTCTCAGTCGGGTGCTGTCGTATGATCTTTACTGTTTCAGGCGGATGCTGTCGCATGATCTTTTAAGTTCATGCACTAGCCAGATGCCGCCATTTCACATTATCTATTACTGCACAAATCATTTGCAATGGTGTATGTCCTTCAGTAACATTGTACAAATCAATTGTAGTAGGCGTTCTTGGGTGGAAACTGAGGATCAGAATTCAGCCTGAATGCTGACAGAAAGACTTTTCTCGGTACTCTAGTTAAATTCACATCCTAAGACCGAGTTGGACTAAACCTCAAAAAAATTTCTGGATCCGCGCCTGAAAGTGCCAATGCAGGACCTTAATGTGAATGTACCTGTCGACTGAGCCGTTTTACATTAATAGCTACTTTAATTACCAATATAGAGCAGACGCATTAATGAAATACTCATTTACCCATGAAATGACTTCGCCACGTACAGGTATTATCATGGTCATTCAATATCTGCCTTCACGGTTTCAAGCATTTTAAATAATACACCTGTCCCTTATTATTTATCTTTTTTAAATCATATACCATTAATAACAGCAACACACCTGGGCTTTTTTTCTTTTCCATTTGTATTTACATTACCAGATATTAATGTTAATATTAAGATCAATCCTTGGGGCAGAACCCCCGCCCTAGGGATCGTGAATTTCATCATGTTGGCAGAAAGCTTCCGACAAAAAGGAACGATGTCTTATATAGTATAATGGTTGGTAGGCTGATGAGGGTATTACATCGCTTTGACTAATTTATCAGTCCCCGAAGCTGGAGGTCCTATCTCATATGTCTAATTTATAAGTCCCCGAAGCTGGAGGTCCTATCTCCTATGTCTAATTTATCAGTCCCCGAAGCTGGAGGTCCTATCTCCTATGTCTAATTTATCAGTCCCCGAAGCTGAAGGTCCTATCTCCTATGTCTAATTTATCAGTCCCCGAAGCTGGAGGTCCTATCTCCTGTGTCTAATTTATCAGTCCCCGAAGCTGGAGGTCCTATCTCCTATGTTTAATTTATCAGTCCCCGAAGCTGGAGGTCCTATCTCCTATGTCTAATTTATCAGTCCCCGAAGCTGGAGGTCCTATCTCCTATGTCTAATTTATAAGTCCCCGAAGCTGGAGGTCCTATCTCCTATGTCTAATTTATCAGTCCCCGAAGCTGGAGGTCCTATCTCCTATGTCTAATTTATCAGTCCCCGAAGCTGAAGGTCCTATCTCCTATATAACACACAAGAAGAATAATTATGTATATATTACACACAAACATTTAGCATTCACATTTATAACTACATGGTTTTGCAAGATATCATGAATGTCGGCATTTTACCAACACCAAGAAGACTTTGACATGTAAATACATAACGTAGGTATTAAAACTCTACTATGTAACACAGTGCACACACTTCTATGGAGCAAGTAGCTACTTGTTTCAATGTCAAACAGAAAGCTGTTACCCAGGACTCACTGTTCGTCCGGTTACCCACCTGTTTTCCTTACCGCGTTATGACTCAGAAATTATTGAATCCAAACTAGACATGCAAAATATTATATATGGTAATATTTACCATTCTAAATGCGGTTAGATCATGTTCTAACCATGATTTAGTCGTACATATAGTCTACATATGTACATGCTTTTATGTCCACATTGTTTTAAACAACAATCAGCTTTGTCTTGGGATTTTATAGAGCCAGACAAAACAAAACATATGACACGTTAAACCCTTTGTTTCCTGTGGTACTTGAGAAAGAAAAAGAGTAATCAAATACACAAAATCAATACTTCTGAAGTATTTATATTTAATGCAGATAAGCATCGTAATCTTGACATTTGCAAAACTAGAGAACTAATTGTTTGTGCTAAAAATTTGTAGTAGTATATCACGCTAGAATACTGATACGCGCGTTATAAGGGGGATAATCCTATTACGGTGTGCACTGCCGGTAGGTAATAATTAGGATCAAGCCACTATAAACATCCTGAACCGAGTCCCTTCGGAACCTCTAAGACAATACTCCTTCAAGGCCCTACAAGTGTATGTAGAAAATCAATGACTGTTACCGGTTTTCAATCAGGTAAAATTCAATACAAGATAATGTGTATGACATCAGAGTAACCGGTAAGCCGTAGTGTAGTATGTAGTGGTGTGCTCCTTCAAGATCCCCGGGGAAAACACACTCTGGTCCCCCTGGTACTGTAACTATCTTCAAATCTTACAGTAAACCTTGTGATGTATGGTGTTGGGCAATAATACAGCACTTTCATTACAATGGTCGAGACATTCTGCACGTGAATTTATATTTAGTGACGTACAATATCAGGTAGGATGGAAAACGAGGAAGAGGTACAAAGAGGAGACACAGCTACTCCAGGAGTGGAACCGGAAGACGGCGGAAACCAGGAAGTAGAACAAGCAGCGGAACCAGAACTCTCTGAGGAAAAGGAGGGCGACAACTCCACATCTACTGGGGAAATAGCGGACACACCTCAGCTCAGTATTAATGACTTACAGGGCCATAGGTCAGAGGTCAATGATGATGGCACCGAGTTCGAAACCCAAGTGCCATCGGATAAATACCGAAATGAATGTGACGTAAGTAATGAAAATGACGATAAGGATATAAATGACAAGGATGTTGATTACGAAGATGACTTTGAAGAAAGTGATGACAATGCACAGGAGATATCAATAACTACTGAGGGGACCGGTCAGGATGACGTCATAGAGGAGGACATTGGAAGCGTTAGTGACAGTGAACCAAACATAACCGACAATCTTTCGTCTAACGGTTACATGCAACTCCCTGTTACACGTGAGCGCCGAAGTACGGACGAATTACTCAAAGGTTTCTATGCAGATCATGAATCTATAGTGAGTGATATTTTCACGGATGTCGGGATTTTAAAGCAGAAGGGACACGATGTTAATAGATCCGGAGACCGATATAGTAAGAAGCCGGCCAGGGACAGATACGACGAACTACGCTCTGTCTACACTCGTCCCAAATCAAAATCATATCGACCAAGTCTAGGACCCTATCCCACACTTCAGACGTCATCAGTCTACCGTCCTAGGCACATGTCATGTCCAGCATCCGGGTACTACCTCGATGACGACGACGAACAAGTAAGATCAACTTAACTGTTTGCTTTACAAGGAAGGATCTTAAGGGGAAATGGGGAAGGGTTTTGGGGTTGAGAAGTTTGGAAACTTCTGGATTGCAAAGCAAAACTGCATTAACATGGGGGGGGGGGGGGCAAAAAAAAACCCAAACCAAAACAAAACATTGATATTGAACCATCCCACACGTTTATCGAACGAAAAACAATTCGTACTGTGAACTTCTAGATCTGACAGTTTGAGTGTTATAAGCACTGATCGTTCTGGCACTGCATCATAACACCCGTACTGATCTGTACTGACGTTCTGGCACTGCATCATAACACTCGTACTGATCTGTACTGACGTTCTCTCGCTGCATTATAACATTTGTACTGACTGTTTTCACACTGAAGCTTAACACTTATACTGACTATTTTTATTCTGAATTATAACACTTGTACTAAGCGCTTTAACACTGCATTATAACACCGTTCTGACCGTTTCGAAACTGTATCATAACACCCGTTCTGGCCATTTTGATACTGTATTATAACACCCTTACTGTCTGGCTTACTTTACATATAACACTCGTATCAATCGACCGTTTTGTCACTGCATTATAACAGTCGTACTACAATTTTTTCAATACATAATAAGTATAAGACTCGTACTGACCGTATTGTCTCACTCGAGCTAACCGGGTCAATTTGAGTGTTATAATACAACAACAGAACGGTTAGTGCGAGTGTTATATGCAGCGACAAAACACTCATACTAACAGTTATGTCGCTTTACAATAACACTCGTACTAACCGTTCTATCGCTGCGTTATAACACACGTGCTAATCGTTCTCTCGCTGTATTTTAACATTCGTACAACCGTTCCATCACTGCGTTATAACACTCGTATTAACCGTTCTGTCGCTTTACTACAACATTCGTACTAACCGTTCTGTCGCTGTATTATAACACTCGTACTAATCGTTCTGTCGCCACATTATAACACTCGTACCAACTGTTCTGTTGCTGTATCATAACACTCGTACTAACCGTTCTGTGGCTGTATTATAACACTCGTACTAACCGTTCTGTGGCTGCGTTATAACACTCGTACTAAGTGTTCTATTGCTGTAATATAACACTCGTACTAACCGTTCTATTGCTGTATTATAACACTCGTACTAACCGTTCTGTCGCTGCGTTATAACACTTATACTAACCATTCTATCGCCGCGTTATAATACTCGTACTAACCATTCTGTCGCTGAGTTATAAAACTGGTACTAACTGTTCTGTCGCTGCGTTATAACAATTGTACTAACCGTTCTGTTGCTGTATTATAACACTCGTATTATCGTCGCTGACTGTTTTGTTATATAGAGATTTGTTAACTGCAGTTGTCAATAAATATTTTTACCTATAGTTATAGGTTAAATTTGAAAATCAGGTTTCGTTACATATGTAAACCATGTTGGATGACTTGTTTCCTACTGGCTCTCTTACAATAATCAATACCATCAAGTAGATCTACATCGGTGACTCAGTCATTCAGAAAGTATTTATATATGTATAATGGCAGAATTGTGTGGTCACTCGTATCGGCAGCGCCATCTATAATTCAGCATAACACATATCAGATGTTCACGTAGGCTGTAACCGGATTTGTTGGATTATTGGCTCCAGTGGGCAAATAATCTACATTTATTTATTGCAATGATTTAAAAGTTATTTACTAGCATGCATCAAAATATTGATTTTCAAAGATTATCCCCTTTTGCAATTTCCTTCATACCTATCCAAATAAAGAGACGCTTTCTGCCATTTTTTCATACTTCATTGTTAACCACAAAAGTACAAATACGGATCGAGACATTTTCCTGTACGGGAGCGGGGTCAATCCAACAAAAATACCAAGAGAGGGTTCGAACAAGCTGCGAGGTATGTATACATGTACCCATGTTATGACGAAAGTACCAAGAAAAGTGATCTCAAGGTCTGGCTCCCGGTCCCGACCCTGGGTCCGCGTTTACAATGGTTTACTTACTTGTTTTATGGACCTTAATCCCTACACATGATGCATTTAACGAGGAAGCGAATCTAACAAAACAAGCTATAAAACAAATATCTTTAAGTGCGAAATCTTCATAATGGACTTGATCACAATAAAATAGAAAGCTTGTGTAGAAATGGCTTTGCGTTCTATAGACCTTCTATGCCATATTAACACTGATTTTTACATTACAATGAGATAATCCAAGGACAAAATGTCCTTGTCATTTTGCATTGAGATGAAAAGTTTGCTGGCTTTTAAACATACATGGATATACATGGAGATCACGTGCATATCGAATCCATGACGAATACATGAAAAGTAAAGTAACCGGATTAACCAGTTACATTCAGTGCAGATGTGTTTGTTGCTTTTAAACCCGCGATATCTTGTTTCATTCCGTGACACATACCACTCACAAACTTTATTTAAATGAGTCTTATTAAAATCATGCTGATAATATAGGGAACATTCTCGTCAACAGGCTATAAAAGAAGACTTGTTATTAATTACTGGGGACAGGCGTAGTGGTTAAGCACTTTCCAGTAAAACGTTTACGATTGATAATTTCCGGCGTCCATGTCACTATATAACTGGAAAAAATATTCAGATTGACGTAAAACACCAATACACCAACTAGTTATAATTAGTATTAATTTATGTCTTTATAAAGGTTCATCTAATCTAGGATTTATGTGATTGGGACAATTTAACCAATGACAACGCGTTAACTACCGACCTTGACCTGACATAGAGCTTATAACATTGCTAAAATAGATAATAAAAGCGTGGCTTATCGATTAAATTTACACAGATACCGAATTCTTAACAAGGATGCCTTCAGTGCAAGGTTTTATAATATCTGGTTTAATAAAAATGTTATATTATCTGATTAAATGAAGGGTGTAGCAGTCATAATTCAAAGCATTCATAATCAAAGAACTCAGTGTACACATAATCAAAGACCTTAGAACATTCATAAATCAAAGAGCTTGGAGAATTCATAATCAAAGACCTTAGAGCATTCATAATCAAAGACCTTAGAGCATTCATAATCAAAGACCTTAGAGCATTCATGATCAAAGACCTTAGAGCATTCATAATCAAAGACCTTAGAGCATCCATGATCAAAGACCTTAGAGCATTCATGATCAAAGACCTTAGAGCATTCATGATCAAAGACCTTAGAGCAATTATGATCAAAGAGCTCAGAGCATTCAATAACAAAGACCTTAGAGCATAATCAAGAGCTCAATGCATTCATAAATAAAGAGCTTAGATCTTTCATAATCAAAGATATTGAAGCATTTATAGTCAAAGACCTTCATAATCAAAAACCTTAAAGACTTCAGAGCATTCATCTTCAAAGAGTACAGAGCATTCATAATCGAAGAACTCAAAGCATTCATAATCATAGAGCTTTGAGCATTCATAATCAAAGAGCTCAGTGTATACATGATTAAAGAGCTCAGTGTATACATGATCAAAGAGCTCAGTGTATACATGATCAAACAGCAGAGAGCACTTATAATAAAAGGGCTCAAAGCATTCAGAATCACAAATCATAAGAGGAGCACATTCACTGGGTTTCACTCTCTGCAAAAGCAAATGTGTATATGTGCAGATATACTTGCTGTGGGCCCCTGCGTTGGGTCAAAAGTTCCTGTTATGCGGTCAAGAGTTTAGGCAATGAGACTGGGTGAGTTACAACTCACAGCAAATCCTGAATTGTCAGGTATGTTATCTGATGAATGTTTATTCTTGCTGCCAGCATTTGGCAAGCAGCTCCAAGAAGATTAAATAGTTTAAAGCCCCAGTCACACTCTCAATATTCACGACATATTAGCACTCACCACATCTCTTCAGGTGGTGTGCAGGTCTTGAACAGATGTCTTTATATGTCATATCACGAGTATTCATCAGACAGCAGCGAGAATCATAAAAGTTTGTACAAGTGTTTGTGTCATATACCTGTTTAATCATGTGACTGGGTGTCCCTCAGAACTAGAACATCTGCTGTGTACAAATCATGCTGCTCTCCATACCCAAATCACAACATGTCAACTTCACTCTTACATTTCTTGTAGTACACTCATGATAAAGTTAAGCACAATGGTATATTTTTCTTAGTACCCTCATGATAGAGTTATACAGGTTGTCACCTTACTCTTACATTTCTCACAGTACACTCATAATAGGGTTAAGCACACTCGTATATTTCTCGTAGTACCCTCATAATAGAGTTGTGCACATTATCACCTTGACTCAAATATTTCTCGTAGCACACTCTTGATAGAGTTATGCACATTATCACTTTAACTCAAATATTTCTCGTAGCACACTCTTGATAGAATTATGCACATTATCACTTTAATTCAAATATTTTTTGTAGCACACTCTTGATAGAGTTACGTACATTGTCACCTTGACTCATATATTTCTGGTAGTACACTCATGATAGAGTTACGTACACTCGTATATTTCTCATAATACACTCATGATAGAGTTATGCACATTATCACCTTGACTAATACATTTTTCGTAGTACACTCATGATAGAGTTATGCACATTATCACCTTGACTCATATATTTCTGGTAGTACACTCATAATAGAGTTACGTACACTCATATATTTCTCATAATACACTCATGATAGAGTTATGCACATTGTCACCTTCGCTCTTACATTCTCGTTGTACACTAATGATAGAATTTGTTCCAAAAGAAGATTATCACACTCAAAGTATGTTTAACTTGCAAAGACTGGTGAAAACTGACACTGGGCATACCCATACCATAATTATAATAATATAGACCATTTACGATGGACCATTATGAGTATGGAATAAGGGAACAAAAAAAAGAGAATGTACCGATATACCCAAGCCACTGCTGTATACAACATGATAAAAAACTTCAAAATAAGATGCATTTACATACAAAACTGGATAATAATCAAGTAGACTTTGTTCTTTTCTTCCAATGTGATCCATCTTACTTACTCTCCATATGAGAAGCTTAATAAATGCTGTAAGCTCTGGGTCATAGTTCACAAGAAAATTGCCCTGAAAAAAGCAGAATTCATAATTATCTGAAAGAATGAGAATGTCAGTCTGTGAGCTAATTATTGTGATGCTTAAACAAAGCATGTTTGTGAAACACGAATACCCAGGTACCCCAATCTGATTAAAACCACATCTTCATTCTGTTTCTCTGTTTGTCACATTGTGAATAAAAATCTTGTGAAACCCCGTAAGGGGTCACGTTCTGATGAACTCTGATGACGTTCCAGTCACATAAACCGTTATTTCCCATATCCAATCAATGACTCGGCTAAGCACGTGCAAGTGACACAATATGTAACAAAAACTGCTCAAAAACTACTTCGTGAAACATGAGAACACTGGGGAGGAATTTGTAGCCAATCCATTGATTGGCTGCAAATCAGAGGTCACCAGAACATGACCCCTTACAGAGTTTTGTCAGATCTTTATATCCAATGGGACAAACAGAGAAGCAGAATAAAGATATGATTTTAATCAGACAGATTGCCAGATAATTATTTCCACCTTGACATTATTCTTTATCAAATAGATTAATATTTGAGTGATTCAATTAAATTAAATGCAAAAAATACTACTGAGAAAGTCATTACAAATTTCTATTGAGAGATGTACCTAACCTAGGAATTATTAACAGTTTGTTCACATCTTTTATCAAGAATTTAACCTCATACAGATGCCATACATACTGTAACATTAGGTGATGATTTACCTCATACAGATGCCATACATACTGTAACATCAGATGATGATTTACCTCATACAGATGCCATACATACTGTAACATCACATGATGATTTACCTCATACAGATGCCATACATACTGTAACATTAGGTGATGATTTACCTCATACAGATGCCATACATACTGTAACATCAGATGATGATTTACCTCATACAGATGCCATACATACTGTAACATCAGATGATGATTTACCTCATACAGATGCCATGCATACTGTAACATCAGATGATGATTTACCTCATACAAATGCCATGCATACTGTAACATCAGATGATGATTTACCTCATACAGATGCCATGCATACTGTAACATCAGATGATGATTTACCTCATACAGATGCCATACATACTGTAACATCAAATGATGATTTACCTCATACAGATGCCATACATACTGTAACATCAAATGATGATTTACCTCATACAGATGTCATGCATACTGTAACATTAGGTGATGATTTATCTCATACAGATGCCATACATACTGTAACATCAGATGATGATTTACCTCATACAGATGCCATACATACTGTAACATTAGGTGATGATTTACTTCATACAGATGCCATACATACTGCAACATCAAATGATGATTTACCTCATACAGATGCCATGCATACTGTAACATTAGGTGATGATTTACTTCATACAGATGCCATACATACTGTAACATCAGATGATGATTTACCTCATACAGATGCCATACATACTGTAACCTCAGGTGATGATTTACCTCATACAGATGCCATACATACTGTAACATCAAATGATGATTTACCTCATACAGATGCCATGCATACTGTAACATTAGGTGATGATTTACTTCATACAGATGCCATACATAATGTAACATCAGATGATGATTTACCTCATACAGATGCCATGCATACTGTAACATTAGGTGATGATTTACTTCATACAGATGCTATACATACTGTAACATCAGATGATGATTTACCTCATACAGATGCCATACATACTGTAACATCGGATGATGATTTACCTCATACAGATGCCATACATACTGTAACATCAGATGATGATTTACCTCATACAGATGCCATGCATACTGTAACATCAGATGATGATTTACCTCATACAGATGCCATGCATACTATAACATCAGATGATGATTTACTTCATACAGATGCCATACATACTGTAACATCAGATGATGATTTACCTCATACAGATGCCATGCATACTGTAACATCAAATGATGATTTACCTCATACAGATGTCATACATACTGTAACATCAGACGATGATTTACCTGATACAGATGCCATACATACTGTAACATCAGATGATGATTTACCTCATACAGATGCCATACATACTGTAACATCAGATGATAATTTACCTCATACAGATGCCATACATACTGTAACATCAGATGATGATTTACCTCATACAGATGCCATGCATACTGTAACATCAGATGATGATTTACCTCATACAGATGCCATACATACTGTAACATTAGGTGATGATTTACCTCATACAGATGCCATGCATACTGTAACATCATATGATGATTTACCTCATACAGATGCCATGCATACTGTAACATCAAATGATTATTTACCTCATACAGATGCCATACATACTGTAACATCAGATGATTATTTACCTCATACAGATGCCATACATACTGTAACATCAAATGATGATTTACCTCATACAGATGTCATACATACTGTAACATCATATGATGATTTACCTCATACAGATGCCATGCATACTGTAACATCAAATGATTATTTACCTCATACAGATGCCATACATACTGTAACATCAGATGATTATTTACCTCATACAGATGCCATGCATACTGTAACATTTGGTGATGATTTACTTCATACAGATGCCATACATACTGTAACATCAGATAATGATTTACCTCATACAGATGCCATACATACTGTAACATCAGATGATGATTTACCTCATACAGATGTCATACATACTGTAACATCAGATGATGATTTACCTCATACAGATGCCATACATACTGTAACATCGGATGATGATTTACCTCATACAGATGCCATACATACTGTAACATCACATGATGATTTACCTCATACAGATGCCATGCATACTGTAACATTAGGTGATGATTTACCTCATACAGATGCCATGCATACTGTAACATTAGGTGATGATTTACCTCATACAGATGCCATACATACTGTAACATCAGATGATGATTTACCTCATACAGATGCCATGCATACTGTAACATCAGATGATGATTTACCTCATACAGATGCCATACATACTGTAACATCAGATGATGATTTACCTCATACAGATGCCATACATACTGTAACATCAGATGATGATTTACCTCATACAGATGCCATACATACTGTAACATCAGGTGATGATTTACCTCATACAGATGCCATACATACTGTAACATCAGATGATGATTTACCTCATACAGATGCCATACATACTGTAACATCAGATGATGATTTACCTCAC
Organism: Pteria penguin; assembly: GCA_035048485.1. Taxonomy (NCBI): domain Eukaryota; kingdom Metazoa; phylum Mollusca; class Bivalvia; order Pterioida; family Pteriidae; genus Pteria; species Pteria penguin. Next base: position 75,316,764 of record CM068582.1, on the reverse strand, counting down.
ACAGATGCCATACATACTGTAACATCATATGATGATTTACCTCATACAGATGCCATACATACTGTAACATCAGATGATGATTTACCTCATACAGATGCCATACATACTGTAACATCAGATGATGATTTACCTCATACAGATGCCATACATACTGTAACATCAGATGATGATTTACCTCATACAGATACCATACATACTGTAACATCAGATGATGATTTACCTGATACAGATGCCATACATACTGTAACTTTAGGTGATGATTTACCTCATACAGATGCCATACATACTGTAACATCACATGATGATTTACCTCATACAGATGCCATACATACTGTAACATCAGACGATGATTTACCTCATACAGATGTCATACATACTATAACATCAGACGATGATTTACCTCATACAGATGCCATACATACTGTAACATTAGGTGATGATTTACCTCATACAGATGCCATACATACTGTAACATCGGATGATGATTTACCTCATACAGATGCCATACATACTGTAACATTAGGTGATGATTTACCTGATACAGATGCCATATATACTGATTTATCTGGTTTTAGTTGTCATACATAGGTGATGCATTATGTAAAAATTGATGATATACCTAGTATTGATGTGATATGTAGTAATGAATGATAATTTACCTGATAATATTTGAAGACTTTATTTAGTTGAATTTTCACTAAAGACACAACTTCATTGTCTAATTCACTTGCATCAAGCTGAAATACAGAAGGAAAGCTGCAAGCATTGTAGCAGTATAATTAAATGGATGATGACTTTGCAGACAAATTTGAAACATAGATAATTGTAAAAATGAGTAGGATTTTCTTCACTCAAAAAGTATCAAAATTATCTCTTTCAAAATGAAACAAGTATGTTAGAGAACTCAGGCCTAGTGAACACATACTAAACAACATCCAGAGAGGCAAACATAGAAGTGCCCTTTAAGCATGTTATGCTCACAACATAGGCTAAGTTGGGCAACTTCTGGATTATTCAAGTTATGGATTTTGTTAAGAGTGGAGTATTGTAATCAGTAGGAAAAGGGTGCCACATTGTAACAGCGAATAGCTCTTTACTACTCATAATAAACATTGTGTAAACCAAATTTAAAATACTGCAGCCTCTTCATTAGTCAAACAAAATTCTCAGGTCCAAGGAGATTGACAAGCATCGCTGAACAGGTAAAAGCACAATATCACATACCCTTACATGCCAATCATGTACAGAGATACGTATCGATCAAATATTTACGTGGCAGAGGACTTTGACCTTTGTTAATTCATGGGGGAAAAAACCAAAATGAGATCTGAATGTAATTTTCAGATGAACAGAATGTTGGGAGTACTCTGTCAAAAAATCTGGCACTCAAGCCGGTGTGGCTTAGTGGATGTAGTCCTCGGCTCATGATCTAGAGGTCCCAGGTTCGATTCTGCCCTGGGCACACCGGTGTACTGTGTGTCAAATGAGTCAGTAAAAATCAAGGTCCTATGTCATGGTAGGCATGGCACGTAAAAGATCCCTCATTGTTTCAGGTGGGTCTGTTGCAAAAGTAGAAATATCTAGTATGCAATGCATCAGGCAGATGCCATAACCATATACGTGAAATAAATGTGGAGTGACGTAAAACAACAATCAATCAATATAATCTGGCACTCATATTTGTATCGACTGTACTCTTGCTAAATGACTTGATTCAAATTTCTAAATCACATTGCACTTATGTGATGACTGCACCTGCTTATTCAATGTACAGAAATTCAAAATTTTCAACATACCAACATGAAGCAGTGAGGGATTTTTTAATTGTCACATGTACCATGACACAGGACCTAAACACTTGATTTTATTGTCTCTTCAAAAAGACAGAACAAGGATGAGCCACAAGTAGGATTTAAACCCAAAATCTCTTGGTCAAAAGCCTAGCACCTTGCTAATAGATCTTTTTACATGATGTCAGGAGTCTAATATATTGGACAAACCACTTTTTGCTGGAATTTTCAATATGACTCAGATTTTGCTTAAATTGTGATGTCACAGAAGGATGACTCAAATCTGAACAGCAAAACTTCATTCATCCAACTTCTATTTTATATTGGAAACAAAGAATATTAGTTATTAGGTTTGTTACTGACATTACACGGAAATATTTCAGGTTGATAAAGCCTCTATGGGTCAGTAACAAACCTTATAACTGTTTTATTTTGTCAAGGACAATTTTTAGGCATTATAGACATTATACAGCGTAGTTTATATTATGATTCTCAGTCTAGTTTTGCTTATTGTCCGCCATTGCCGTACAAATTTTTACAACCGACTCTACACAAGAATTTGTAAGTCAGTCACATGACCAAAATCAAACATTTCCATTGGGTCAAACTTGTCCGAGGCCAAATAAAAGGCAGTTTATCTAGTATAGGGTTTTGAAAACTGTCCTAACAGGGCAACCCCCTCCCCAAATCAGCAGCACAGTCTTACAACAAGAAGGAATCCTTGACCTAAGAGATATGACCTTGCACATGTATGATGATATCTAGTCCTTGGAGATACAACATTGTGTGATGAATCAGTGTCCACACACAATTTTGTCATGAGTAACAATTGTGACATCCTTTATACTGAGTATCTTGATTATCAGAAGGGCAGGCTTGGTGTGGTGGTTAAGCACTTGGCTTGCGGCGCCGACGATCCAGGTTCAATTCCTGGGTTGCGCCACTATATTTAAGAGGTTGGTTACCTCCTGCTTCCATGTCGCAATATAACTGAAAAATTGTTGAAAGCGATGTAAAACACCAATCAACCAACCAACCAACCAAGTTTCAGTCTATTATATCAAAGGATGTGTGAAAAAGCACTATATAATTTCAGACAAAGAACCATAAATCCAGTAAAACTGTGAAAAAGTATGGTTGCCATAGCCTTTTAAAATTTAATCATCCCTTGAGGGGAAGTGTACCCCATGAAAAATGAGGTCAGTAGCATGGTAACTTATTAATACACTATTTGAAATATGTAAACTATTAAAGAGAACATATCTTACACTTCTAATTACTAGAGTTCTATAGGATGAAAAATGCCAAGGCCCTGTACCATTTTAAAGCCAATAATGATAGACATAGCACTTAAAAACCATCCCTCACTGCTTAGGGTGAGTAACAGGTCCAATGCATATGACATCATCAAAAAACTGATCTAATCTTGGAGTGACATTCATGCAGAACAAGTATCAAACAAATAAACAAAGTTGTAAACAATTCCATCGATCATCTAGGTGCAAGTCATGGTCCTATTTGAAGGATAGGGCCACAATTCCTTACGTTGCATTCTGATGCAAACATGTAAGTTACACAAAATTTTATTGGATGATGAAAATAAATTTGAGGCATGTAAATACTCCATTAGATGCTGCAAATTTTAAATTTGTATTAATGTGCGTTACAGATGCTTGTCAGTGTAAACAATATGGTGGGTCTCCAGAACATGCGTACACAATGGATCGAACATAAGTGGATCCACCATGATATTTTACTATACTGTGATGAGTATACTGAAATTTTGAGTTGCATTTAGTGGACAGGAAATATTAGACAAGATAATAGTTTAAACATATAGCAGACTCTGTGAGAGATGATGAGTTTTTAACCTAGGTAGGCTAGATAGTTTCCATGAAAATAGGTTAAGACATGCACATGCAGATGACACAAATATTTTGAAGATTAACATATAGATGATTATCGTTTTCAAAATGAATGATATTGTTTTGGTTCAATCATACTTTTTATTACTCATGTTAGACGTTTACTGCAAAGTGTAAAGTTCTTTGTAATGCACATGCATAATATGCACCTAAGTAAATTGGCACAATCAGTTGTCTTACTTGCATATGTGTAGACTTCTAAAATGCATGTACACAGTTTGCATTAGAATTGGGATAACATGCTTGTGTTTTCAAATTTCCAGCAAGTAATGGGTGATTTACATGCTGGAAATTTGATAACACAAGCATGTTATCCCCTAAAGTTCAAAGTCCAGCACGATTCTACAAATTACTGCACCAAATGGAGGAAATATCAATATAAAGCAAACGATCAGCAATAAAATCTTACCCCCGATGTGTCATCTGAAGGCTGTCCACACATTTTCCCAAACCTGTGTCAAATTTGCCTGTTTGTTTATATTACAATATATGAAGTCTGAATCATTCACATGTTTGCATAATTACAGTGAGGAGCAGTCCTAACATAACATTATGTTAACATCGCATTAACCTGAAGTTTGCTTTCCTCATGCGCTCTTGACTGCTGAGAACACAAATTTAAGTTAACGCACATTTCCACATGAACTTAATTTTAAGACCACCTGAACGAGCTTGACTGCCGCGTTAACTCACTTGACTGCCATGTGCTTGACAGCCACGTTAACGTGCTTGACTGCCACGTTAACGTGCTTGACTGCGATGTGAATGTGCTTGACAGCCATGTGAACGCGCTTGACTGCCACGTTAACGTGTTTGACTGCCATGTGAATGTGCTTGACAGCCACAATGGCTTGCTTACAACTTAAAACTTGTATTAACATGTACATATAGAAGAATTTGAAGGAGAATCAATAGATAAATTGTATATTTAAATATAAAAACATATTAATGTGTAAGTAAAATATTTAGAATTAAATAAAACCCTTACGAGTTAAGGGATGAATTTTTAAAATATTATTTACGCAATTTCCGAACACTGACTATAAGGAAATCTATTCTTATTTTAGGAAAATAATATAATGCATGTAATAATAATAATAATATAATAAAAATTAATAGCAATACATGTAATAATAATGATGATAATTATTATATTCATATTTTATAAAAATAGCTAAATTAAAAAATAGTTATTATAAATACATAAATAAGAAATAAATACATAAATAAATTAAATATAAATAAATAAAGAAATAAAAAGTAAATACATAAATAAACTAATTATTAACAATAAATAAATAAATAAAATAAAACTAAGTTTTTCATAAATACCTTATTGCATATTTAGGCGGTAAATTCCTTTGTTATATATGAAATCCTTAATGTGGTATGTCATTTTAACTTTACATTTCATACACATATATATGGCGACATTTGCGGTAATCTAATTAGATCTATTTTATTTCCTGCATCCGTACTGCATAAAGAATTACAAATGTAGACATGTGATCCTGCCACTGGACCAAGTGCACGCAGGAATAATAAATAAATGAATTCCCTCCTGCATTAATGCGAGGAGCACATGCACATCCGGTCGGCACGTGCACTAAAGCAGTCCTCATGACCACTTTTCGCGTCAATGTGTATGTTATGTTAGGACTGCACACATCTGTATGTCTCATGGGAAAGATCAGATATATGTGAATGACTAAGATTATATATAAACAAACCGGCAAATATGACAAGGAACTTAATGTAAGGAATTATGGCTCTATTATTCAAATAGGGCCACGACTAGCACGAATTGCAGCTATCGATCATCAAATACCGAAATTCTTGAAGTCAGACTGGTCACATGACCTAATCTGCATCATATTTCAGGGCTTGAAATTCAGAGAAATCTTTAAGGAGCTACACGGGCTCCTAGATTGCAAATTCAAGAAGCCCATAACAAATTCAAGGAGCCCGTAATTTTCAAAGGTGTTTTTAAAATTAAAATCAAAGGCCTCAAAGGCCATAAAGGCATCGAGCAGGATTGATTATCAAGCCGTTTAAAGTGTAAGTGGGACAATGAGCAACTATGTTGATTAATTTCTTTAAATTAACTATGACTGGATGCATGTGACAACAAGGGTATGATAGTAGGTCAAGCTTAACACTAAAGCTGTCCTAACGGGACAAATACCCCACGCGGCAAAAAAGTTGAACATGCAATAATTCAGGAAGCTGAACATTTAGTCTTGCCAAAATCCAATCAGAGTTTAGTCACCAAAGAAACAGCGACCTTGAACTATGCCACACCCTTAGTCATGGACAACAATCCTGTGAAATATTATCCAAATCTATTAACATAATAACAAGATACATGTATTGCCTGGACAGGATCTTTAACATCAAGTACACCATGACCTTGATTGTTGACCTTCAGTCAAGGTCATGACACACCCTTGGGTCATGGGCAATAATCCTGTGAGATATTATCCAAATCTATTGACCAAATAAAAAGATACGACCCGGACACGATTTTAATAACAAAGTCCACATTGAACTTGACCTTTAAACTTGGGTCAAGGCCATGACACACCCTTGGGCGATGGGTAACAATCCTGCGAAATATTATCTAAATCCATCAACCCCATATAAAGATATGGCCCGGATAGTATTTTAACAACCAAGTCCACAGTAACATCCACCTTTGACCTATGACCTTGGGTCAATGTCATGACACATCCTTAGGCAAAGGGCAATACTAAATCCATCCGTCCAGTAAAAAGATATGGTCCGGACAGGATTTTAACAACCAAGTCCACATTGACCTTGACCTTTGACCTTGGATTAAGGTCATGATACATCCTTAGGTCATGGGCAACAATCCTGTGAAATATTTTCCAAATCTATTGACCAAATAAAAAGTTATGCTCCGGACACAAACTGACCGAGGATTTACTATCAAAGAGGTCTTAAGCCAAGGTCAAGGTCACAGTGACCAAATTTTGGTACATGACACATCCCGTTCCCATGAGACATTCACATACCACGTTTGATCATCCTGAGTCCTGTGGTACATAAGTTATCAAAGGGAAGACGAACATGGTGATTCCTATATAGGACACCCCCCCAACTTCTTTGGTGGGGGTATCATGGTACATATTTCCAAGTCCTTGAAATTTGGAATCCCAAGTCTATACAGTACATCAACGACTCTGGTACAGTGACTCTCGTTACAACGGCCATGTCTGTATTTCTGAATTTTGCCATTTAAACAAATTTAAAATTGTTAATATATACGAATTGCTGCTATTTCGTATAAAATTATATAAATCAAAATTTTTCAATTAATTAAATTGGAGACAACTATAATTACGGTCATTACCGAACTCTATTGTGTTCTGTTTAATTTATATGTGCAGTGTATGTAATGTATAAAATATTTACGTAGAAATACTGAGTGTGTAATAAACATGTTCCAGTTCCTGCATGTGTTTTATTATTTCAAATGAAGCCATATCAGGGAAGTATAGTTTAGTTCTTAAACTATACATCCTTGGCCATATGTACAGGTAAACACATGTGCATTGTAAAAAAGCAGAAAACAGACTAAACCGTGTGCCGATATTTTGTGCGGTTAGCCGTGAAATCCCTTGTCAATAGTTCCTAGATCGGCAGTTAAGGTAGTCTGCCGGTATATAGAATTTTAATTGATATGAAAATATACATTTGTTCCATGCTGCCAATGCCAGAAGGCGAATATGCCAGTATAAAGAACACAAATAAGGAGCATGTACTTTTATTACAGGTAGATTTCTGCCGATTTTTGAATATGCAGTTATTTCAAGTGACGTTGTAACGAGAGTGGACTGTATATACTATTGAGGTTTATTAACAACAGATAATGCAAATACAGTTCAAACTTTCAAAATTCAATTCACTATTGCATCTAAAGTTGCATACTCATAACTGCGTGCACAGTTCACAAATCGATCTTTAATGAAAACATGACATCATGTATCCTTACGCCCCAATATCTAAGTTTATAAACAACATTCGGAACAATCTCGCCTTTTACAAGAAAAAGGTTGAGGATATCCGAAAGCATAAACGTCGAATTTGACCCTTGGTTAAGGTCAAATCTTGTATATACCTTCGCATAATTTAATCATGAATCACAATGTTTACGTATGTTATTTACATCACATTGCATATTAAACATTTCTACGAATAAATGTTTCAAGGCAATATAACAGTCTTATCCAAAACTCACTAGCGCGACGCCCGAGGCTAGTAATTTTCGGCTTGGGCTAGTAAAATCAGGCCAGTGGGTAGCCGACTGGCTAGTAAAAATCGATCGTAGTTTCGCAGAACGAACTGTACTTCACACTAGCCGTTCTTTCTTGTCGTGGTCATGCATGCGCTTTTTAATACAATGGTACATCATTTCAAGCGTTTTTATGATTATGCCTCGTGCGTACGTTTTTCTCCCGGTTTGCAGGATTGACAGTTAGAGTGACAGAGTTATTAGTTTCAAGATGAATGCCTTTGCGGCTTTGAAAGCAGGGTCATTGGCCATGGCCAATAAAAAGAGAAAGCAGAACGAGGAACCGCCGAAAATAAATGTTACCTTTAATATAAAGAATGATTTTGTTTTGAATATTTTAGAATCTTTCAGTTCGGGCTAGTAAAAATTTTCATTGGCTAGTAGGTTTGTGATGACCACTAGCCCTACTGGCTAGTGACCTGAAATAGTTTTCGGAAAGACAGATAGAAGACAATCAGGAAGTATAATTGCATTTCTAGAATCTAATATGAGTATTCAAAAGAAAGTACTATTTTCTTTCGCGAATGAGATTTAGCCAGGAAATGTGGCGAAGAGGTAAAATTTTTACGATCCCTATAGGCTCTCGATCATGCTTTGCATGCTCGATGCCTAAAAACCAAAAAACATAGTGTAATCAAAGATAACGAAGATGCACCACTGATGTAAGTTTAGTACTTGTACCACTAATAGTTTATCCAGAACTGAGATACCTCAAAAAGGTTGACCAAATTACTCAAGCAGAAAATCTAGGTCAGATGCAGCATCCGATGCATGCACTCAAACTGGCATCCCCCAATGAATCATTGGTGCAAGTTTGGTAGCTGTAGCATTTATAGTATGTTCACAACTGAGTTACCCCCAAAAAGTTAACCATACATGGACAGAAATGAAAGGGTCAAAGGTCAAGTAGGTCAGATGCAGCATCAAATGCATACATTCAAGTCAACATCCTAAGATGATCTGTTACTGCAAGTTTTACGATGCCGATCATGATCAAACTTATGCTTTATATAATCAAACACTGAAGGGATCAAGATTTTGAATAAAAAATTATCTTTTTTTTCTTTTTTCTAACTCGCCAAATGGGCAAGTTCTGACGGAAAACCACTCACCCGGGGGCATTTTCACTTGCCATTGGCGAACAGCCGAGTGGGAATTTCAAGCCCTGTATTTGTTGGGGGATAACTCTCAGGATTTATCATCGCTTTCAACGAAGAATCCGATATTTTGAAATCTAATTTCTGCAAACTGCAGTCATATAGAATACAAAGAAGGAGAGAGAGTCATTCCTCGTGAGATTCCTCAATGATTTTCAAAAGTTTTAAGAGTCATTTAGCTCCTGTGCTCAAAATATAATTCAACAAAGTTGCATTACGGTCTATGATAAACACCGAGTTTATCCCCCAGGTCATCCTCGGAATGTTTCGGGGATTATTTTCATTTAGATTTTAGTGTGATGTCACGCCGACTTCGAGAATAGTCGGACCCGGGACAGTGTGAGTCAATTACTTCACACACCTTGCCAATTTTTTGAATTTTTTTTCATGATATGAATATTTGGAATGGAATATAGACTTTAATTATCCGTTTAAAAATCGTTAGATTCACAATGACGGGAAATTTACCTGACTAACTCGCAAAGCAGGTACTTTCTCACTGGTGGCATCCATCTTTGTGTTAATTCCAAACACTTAAGTAAAACCTCATTCCATTGGTCGAAAAAAAAAATCGGTAAGTTGGACCGTTGACAATGCGGACCTGCACTACTCGATTTGTTCGAGCAGAACAAACACTCATTAGTGATTAGTACCTGACCAGTAAGAAGGTGTATATATAGACATAAATGAACCTGCGTTCTACATATTAACATATTTTGTGATTTGAAAGACACCAATTGATATATATGTAAAGGGAAAATGATACCCATTGATACATTGGGTGGCCTTTAAACTACACCCTATTCCAACCGCACGTCTGTATATACCCCCCCCCCCCCTCCCCCCAACGTGGGTGACAACATCTGCCTGGTGCATTGCATAGAAATCTACACCTTTGCCACGGACCCACCCGAAGCAGCGAGGGATCTTTTACGTGCTACACCTACCGTGACACAGTACCTCGGTTTTCACTGTCGCATCCGAAAGACAAAACACCGGTGTGTCCACGGCGTGAGTCGAACGCAGGACCTATCTGTCACGAGACAGCATCTTACCCAAACTTATTCACTGAACCACACCGTCTTAATTACTTATCGAAATCACCAAATATGTTAGCATAACCGCTTTACATATTATTGAATAAGAACACCCCCCCCCCCTTTACAAAAACAAAAACAAAACACCAAACAAACAAACAAAAAAAAAAACCCCTAATTAAATAAAAACTAAAAACTAGATAAAAAACAAACATACAAACGAAACAGAACATTACATTATAGTCAATATGTGTTATTGCTTGTTCAAATGAAGTGGGACAGAATAGTATAGTTATAGTCATTATAACACGATGTTATAATTTACATAATTTTTTCTATATCATTATGGTTCATACATGTATGTACCAATCATATCTTGTATGGATTACATCATGACCAAAAACAGAGACATAGATGAAAGTATCTATGTCTCTGCTAAAAACTAGGCGCTAGAGTGGTTATTTACATGTCTTTCTGTTACAAAAAAAAGTTATGAAAATCGATAACAAATTTAAATGTTTAAAAGTATTTCCATGGTTTGATTTCCCCAAATACAACATTGTCATCAAAATTACCGCATATATTTGAAAAGTTTTTCTCTCAATTCTTCCTGATGAAAATATGATATTCATCTCGATTTGAAGTTTATAATGCTGGCAAAAGCGAAAATTCCTAGGTTTTGAATATTTGTAAACAGCGAATATTCTTTTGAAATGGAAATTCTAATAGTCTCGTAAATAATACTGGTTTCTAATTTTACTGTAAAATAGTAATTTGATCTATGCTGAATTAAGCTATGTGTTCATCTTTTCGATGTAGTCGCTCTTCAGATGGTTAGCAAATTAAAAGGACTGTCCGTATTATATATAGGATCTGAAATTGATTTTCATTTCATACGGTATTTATATTTATATTCCCGAGCCTTAGCGGGGGGATATAAAATACACAACGAATTTCATCAATACCGTATGAAATGAAATTTTATTTAAGATTCTTTTTATCACATGTATACAATCAGTTTAAAGGTGTTTATTTCATCAAACACCGGCTTGACACAATTCTTTTCAACGCCGTGACGTCACCTATGTCATAAATTAATACATATACACATACATATGTAATTTAAGAATGTGTTTAAAAAAGAAGTAGCATACAGGGTCGTAAGATGTATTCATAGAGGGGAAGGGGGCGAACTTTGAATTTCGTTTCGTTTCGTGACATGATTAGATAGGCCAATAATCGGCCAAACAAGTTGGGGTGCCCCTCCCCGGTTCCCCTGTTCCTACACGCTCAATGGTTAGAGCGTCTTCATAGCGAAGGGTTCTGGGTTCGATTCCGGAGTCCAGCCACATCTATTTCCCCTGCCTGTTACACAGCAGGGAAGTATAGTTTAAATGACTATACATCCCTTATATCATTATATCAGAGATAAGAGCGAAGGGAGCTAGAAAACCTTGATCAGACTTAATATGTACTTTTGTGCAGATTTACTGTACACAGCAGCAAAAATATTTCATTTCGGACTATATATTTTCTGGTTTTGGAAAGAAAGAATATTTATTTCCAAAAAGTACCATGCAGCTTTTCCTCCACCACTGCCCCTCAGAATAAAATGATCGTCTCCTAATCATAGTGTCGTATTTTCCCACACACAATAACAATAAACAGCTGATACATTAATATAGCCTACATATATACATATACCGGCTGATAGAATGCAGAGCAAAATAAAGCCAAGTACAGTCACTGCACATTGTGGAAATAATCGTAAGCGTTTTAAAAATTGGCAGTTGTTCTTATGGGTGGTAAAAGATTCATATCTGCTATATGCGATAGGCTTATTTAACTAAATAAAAAAAGGTGATCGAAACTTTATACTTAATTATTCATTTTACAAAAAACAAGCTGGTCCATTGTCAAATTTCTTTCATTCTGGCGATATCATATTTGCCCCTGATCTACAGGTACATGCATTTTGTATAGAAGTGTCAAATTTATGACTAATGCGTATCTTGGAAAATAATCAGTTCAATGTGTTGTTTCAGATTTATATATAATCTTGTTTAAATGCTTTTGATGATTATTGATTCCGAATAAAAATATACAATACCCAGTACACAAGTTTACGAACCTGATGTCGATTTCTTAGTATTATAACCTACTACATGTAGCCAGTCCAAGTTCAAATGTCATTAATCAAACAATTCAAATACAGTTCCCTTTTTTCTGAAAATTAATAAGGATTATTAGAATTTAAAGGTACATACAAACGGCGGGTTTAACTGAGCGTGTAGAGACTTGCTGATAAGGTATTTCCATTATTTTATACCTTGGATTGCCACCTAGGATTGACGGTGGCCATTGTATTTTCCAATACACAGTGCAGTGTTCAGCTGTAAATTAAAACAAAAGGGAAAATAGAAGTGTCATTGGGGCTTTGGATAGGACTTGAATGTGACTTGAGAGCTGGGTGATAGCTGGGATTGGCTAGTTATGCCCGTTCGGTAACGGAGAGTAATGTCAGCTGAAGACACTGATCGCGATCAGAGATTAGAACGGGTCATACAGGTGAGTAGGGAAGATCTAATTGCAATTTGAATTTAATTGTATTTGATAATTTTATTCCAAGATTTAGAACACTTGTTTCACTTCACAGAAAACTTCGGCATCTGTTTGAAATCATAAATCAGAGAAATATATACACATATGAGTATATGTCTTTGCATAAATTCAAGTATTATAGATTACTTTACTGTAGATGCTATCGCCAATATCGGTTTGAAGGAAGTACTTCAAGCAAACTAATGATTTGACACGATTTGCACGATCGCTGCAAAGTTTAGAGACTGTTGATAAATGCTGAACTAAATATACTATAATGCAGTCATGTTACTGTACTAATTTATTGTCATCTGTTAAACAACTAGATCGAACTTAGGAAATTTTATTAAAGGCAAAACAAGTGCTTGTTGGCGATCATTGCGATGGACGCTGTTTCTATAGCTACATTCATAACCATTAACTGCGAGTCTACTGTACATTATTACACGGAAGCAGATAACATAAAATTTGAGTGTATAACGTAAGATATGTGGAGTATTTGTATGCCTAAAAACAGGAATAAGACAGAATGAATTACAGAGGCTACGGGCGTTACTCTCCCCCAGTTAGAGACCTATTCAGTGCAAAAATTCCTTCAGAGATTGTTGCCAATTTTTCTGTAGGTGTCACTTTTTTCCGAATTTCCTCTTTCAAAGGCCCTAAGCTATGATATCGATGTTTTGAATCGATATATCATTTCAAACAATAAAATACAAGCTACAATTTGATGTTAAGGCTGACAGGGTCTTGATGGCAAAGTAAACTAAATTAAGTCTGAGATTCTCTGCCCATTTCCCACTTTTGATATCGGCAGTTTGTGGGGGTGGGGTATAATGACATGAAAATATAAAGACATGAATGACATGAAAATAGGTTTTAGGGGTGTTAAAGTTTCAAAATGTATTTTATGTGGTATTGTTTGTTATCTTATAATAGATATGGGCATAAGGAACAGATCTATCAACTTTTAGAAAAACTTTGTGCATTGTAGGGGTCACAGCACCTGTCACTGAAATGACATGAATAACGAAAAGGTATAATGACATGAAAACTAAAGACATGAAAATATATAAAACGGAGGTTAACAGTTAAATAATGCATTTTATGAAGAATGTTTTGTCAACTTTATGGTAAAAATGGATATAAGGAGCCGATCTATCGACTATTACCAACACTTTATACATTATATGGTCCACCGTGACAGCACCGTCACTGAAATGACATGAAACGGCGAAAAGGTATAATGACATGAAAACTAAAGACATGAAAAATATAAAACCGGGATATGAAATTTAAAGACTGGGTTTTATGTGGTATGTTTTGTCATTTTTATGGTATATATGGATATAAAGGACCAATTGATCAACTTTTTACATAAGCCTTATTCATTATAGGGGTCATGCATTTTTTTTTTTCTAAAATGACATGAAATTACGAAAAGGTATAATGACATGAAAATTACACATGAAAAAGTAAAAACGGGGTTTGGGGTGTTTAAAACACAAAGAATGCCAGCTTTGCTCTTTTTTTTTATTTTTTATTTTTTATTTATTTATTTATTTATTTTTTTTTACTATCGATGTATGTGTTTTAAGAAACAAAATAATCACTGGGAATGGTACCGGTATGTACTTATAGTATGTATAAAAGGTCACAATGATGTCTGAAGAATGACATGAAATTGAATAGATACGAAAGTTCATTGGGGTATATAGCATCTAACTAATTTATGGTTTTTAAAAATGTAGTATATCATTACATTCATTATAATATTTTATTGACTTTGTTAGATATAAATGAATCACACGCAAGTTACTTTTTAAAAGAAATGACATGAATAAAATGTACAGCGAAGATTTAATGACATGAAAGAATGGAATGACTGGAAATAAAGTGAAATATAAGGATATGAATAAAAACTTGAGAATTTTGAGACAATTTTTGTTTATACCTTTACTAAGTTTTGATGTTAAGATAAGAATAATTTATGAATTGAAAAATGAATAATTAAACTGAAAGGAAAAAATATACCATAGAACTCTTAGCCATAGAATACATGTTACCAGACCCAACGACGGGGACGTGGTTCTACTACTGGGTCCTTTTTTTTTTTTTTTTTTTTTCATTTTATTACTTTCAAAATTTAAAAAATCTGCATAGATTATGTGCTGCAGATAGATAGACAAAAAGAAAGTTGTAACTCTAACCAAGACCCCTAGCACAGCCGTCATGCGGAGGGGGGTCTGGGCAGATGAAAAAATAGAAATAACCGTAAATAATGTGAGGTGTCGTATCTACGACTACGTTCTGTGAGGTGAACAAAACCAAGTTGAAGGTCGTATCGTATACAAGACACACGGGTGCAGTTGTGTTGCTCTGCAAAAGCTCTTGGAAGGAATGAATCAGCTCTGGCAAAGCAAAGACCGTCAGAAGATCAGGGAATACTGTCACCTCACCAACAAATCCCTCAAGATGATAAGCTAATTGAATGACATTGTAGATATCATCTTTACCCAACGTCTGGTTTGACTTGACTTTTGACTGGTGGTTCTTCACTTGTCTTAAGTTACGGGGATTTAGAACGCCTTGATGACAACCATTTACCCCCTCTT
Organism: Pteria penguin; assembly: GCA_035048485.1. Classification (NCBI taxonomy): domain Eukaryota; kingdom Metazoa; phylum Mollusca; class Bivalvia; order Pterioida; family Pteriidae; genus Pteria; species Pteria penguin. The sequence continues at coordinate 75,301,327 of CM068582.1, read as the reverse complement.
TACAAACCATCTGTCTCTAAACATTCATGGGTTTACCAGACGACTGTTTGATCTGGTCAATGACGGACTTGCAAGTCCGTACGTATTCCCGGTCGGATGCATCAGAAGATTTGCTGTTGCCATGTGCCATTGGGACATATACATCCTCGTTCCCTTCATACGCTACTAGGACGCGTGTTGGGTTGGATTCAAAATAATAAGCCGAACGTTTGAAGTTCCCCGAGTAGTTTGGTCTGGTGCGACCTTTGCCTTTCTTCATCCCGGGGATTTTTATGTTGAACAGGTACCATTCCAGGTCGGTTCACTCTCCGAACTCCCCACACACCGCTGAAATGCAAAATACAAACATATTTATCCTACTCTAACAGACCCTATTCTATGTACATATATAAACATCGATGTACAGTGATCTGTCTCGGGTTGTACACTGTACGCGATGTCCTACTCTACTCCATCGTATGCCATATGACGGTTGATCTGTCTCGGGATGTACACCTTAAGCATTGATGGCTCCCCACCCCTTCCCGTGGTCACCTTCAATCCTACATTAAATGGATATAAATCATATCATATCAATTAAATTCAATACAAACAATTCTTCGCATGGACTTCGGAACATATTTATATATATTCGGACAATCTGCATCCGAATTGGAAGAGCATTGTTCAAGCTAACACTTCGTTTTATACCTCAAAACTTTTAATGCTAAGATGTAGTTTTTCTATTACAATAACATTCTGATTAAAATCCAAATAACATATTTCACCGACACAGAAAATCCCATTTGTTTATTTTTTCTTGTTTGTCGCCTAAATTATCTAACAGTAAGGAATAACTAGAAGTTTTACCTAAAAAATGCATACATATCAAATATACAGTATTATGAATGTTGAAATATGAGGCATTTTGTAAATAAATGAGTAATTTTGAGATTATAGGAAATGTATATTGATTAAGAAGACGGAAGTTACTGACCTAATGGTGTTAACTTGTTTGTTTAAGCAATCAAAATTTTAGACAGTGTGATTAATTTGCACCCTGTCGCGGATGATGTTTTTTTAACAATCATATAAAGGTGTTTATTGAAGCAGTGAAAGTTTAAGCGTGATTATCAGTCTGTATTATATTATTATTTGTATTCTTTACAAATCTTTAACAATAAATAACGATTATGTATCATATGAATTTGCAACAATGCTTTGAACCATATTTTTGAAATTACATCGCCCGATGATGAATTTTAAAGTATGCAGTAAAATTTAAAATAAATTACAATACAATAATTTTAGTATAATGGTATTTCCATGTAGGGAGTGCAGATTGACATATATACATTTACAATTTTGAATACATATATATATACTTACATCATGTAATGGGTCCTACTAAATAGAGAACCCTAGAGAAACCTAGAGAACCCTAGAGAACTCTATAGCTTTTTTTATCAATTGCAGCGGCCAATGTGGTTATGTTTGATGATAAATTAGTATAATTTGCCGTTATCTAACATAATTTATATGTTTTAAGGCGTTATTACGGTTATACATTCAATTGTAGGAAAAAAGAAATTAATCAAAATCAATTTGATTGACAAAAAGGAAACCAAATTTTCCAAACGTAAACATTTATTTATGAATCATAGTTCTTTGTTAGTTATGGGGCCCTAGCATGTTAGTCTTCTTCCGTTGTAATACCTGGTGGGAGTTAGGACGTGCAATGGGTAAAATCGTCATATGAATTTACTTCATATTGCAGATTTCCCCGTGTCCAGCATTAAATCTCCTCCAGAAGTCCTTACAAGGACTCGACCGCAGGTATGAAAGAAGTGAGGTTTTATGTGCGAAACACAAAGTAAATAAAAACATGTACTTCGTTGGGGGCCACCGTTAGGTATCCGTACATGTTATACTATACCTGGGCAGTTGGACATATTGTTCAAGTTTTTGTTGATATAATTTTTCTCAGTTAAAATCTGAAAGTGTCAAATCTGACCTTGAACAACACGTCAAACTGCAGTTCCGGATCGATGATATTAAATAGTAAATATGAATAATGTAATATGCAAATTTGATTACCTAAGGAATTGACTGCGAGAATCGCGACCGATCACGCAACGTCTACACAAGAAGCGAAACTTGCCATGAAACCAACGTTTCTGGCACCGAGTTTCACAACAAATACAAGCACGCGCAGCGAAACCGACTTTACGAGCTTTCCCCGTCGTGATAGGTTAGCAATAATAATGAAAATAGAAAGTTTGCTTATATACCCGCTGTCAATTCTGTGACATTTTGTTGGTTTCAATTTCCAAATATTCAGGTGCATAATTTTGACTTCAAATAATTGCCCAAAATCTAAAATTAGAAACATTTTCTGCCACTTTCGGGTTTCGGTCTCCCATTGTTTATTTAATAATATTGATACATTATTGTTGTGTATGCACTATGACGTGTCATAAAGTATGCAGTGCAGTCAAATATGTGCAATCAAAAACTTGTCAAAGCTAGAGGTATTCACAATAAAATCATTATAACAACATCATTCAGAAAAGATGTAAATGGTTTCACTTTCTTGATAGTGACGTGCTTACATAGTAATAATTAAATGTGTCACATTTTCCTCTATCCAATTAAATTCAGGTCACCAAATTCAACATTCTGATTGGTAAACAATGATACTCAAGCCAATTAATTTAGAACTCAATTCTCCTTACTTTAACCAATAATATCTCATCTGTGTCGGAAAGATACGCCTATTAATTCTCTTGTTTTCTTGTAATTCATTCATTCATTCATTCATTCATTCACTCATTCATTCATTCATTCATTCATTGTTTATTTTTTGTTTTTGTTTTTTAAAGGGTGGGGGTATTGTATAGTACCTATGTAGAGTTCGTTTTTCAAAATAAATTTTCTATTACAGTGACATTTATTACATTTAAACAGGACAACTTGTATTTGAATATTGAATTTGAAAAATAACTGCCTTTGTCTTTTACTTTCATGTCCTAATATCATTATACCACACTACAGTACCATTAAATTCTTATAATACGAGTACTCATATGAATATATACATATATATATAAGATTAACATCAATAAATATTTATACCATTTAAATCATTTAATGGGAAAATATTACAAGAGGATGCAATCTCGGACGTCAATTCTACAGATAGGCTTCTCTTGCAAACCGATTTTCATGTCATTATAACCCGATTTATTGCATTCCCCCCATATAAACCAGGTGTACTATATAAATATTTAATATATATTTTTATACATTACAGAAGACAATGTTGCATTCCATAACTTTAATTAACAGTGATTCCCATATCATATACCCTTTCTTCGTTCTGGTCATTTCATAGGGGTTATGACCCCTAAAATGTGTGTTTGTGTGAGTGTTTTCCGTAAAACTTGCTTTATCGGTTCATTATACTCTTACAAACCATAACATGACTAGACATACCACATAAAATGCATTCTATTGGCTTTTATTCCCCGTTTTTGCATTTACATGTCTTTAATTTTCATGTCATAATGCCTTTTCGCCGTATCAAGTCATTTAAGTTACGGGTGATGTCACGGTTCCAAATATAATGTATAAAGTGTTGGTAGAAGTCTATAGATCGGCTCCTTATATCCATTTTTACCATAAAAGTGACAAAACATTCTTCATAAAATGCATTATTTAACTGTTAAACGTCCGTTTTATATATTTTCATGTCTTTAGTTTTCATGTCATTATACCTTTTCGTTATTCATGTCATTTCAGTGACAGGTGCTGTGACCCCTACAATGCACAAAGTTTTTCTAAAAGTTGATAGATCTGTTCCTTATACCCATATCTATTATAAGATAACAAACAATACCACATAAAATACATTTTGAAACTTTAACACCCCTAAAACCTATTTTCATGTCATTCATGTCTTTATATTTTCATGTCATTATACCCTTCCGTTTGTGGGAGAGGGTTGGAATTTTAGTGATACCAGCTAGTATCGGGATGTACAAGCCTCTTCAATTTGCTGGCTGCCGTTTTATGTGCAAACACGTCAATATTCTCATTTCGCCATATGTGTGTACATATACAGTATATGGAGAATCTTGATTCTTGTCGTGTTTTCAGATAAAGCGGCAGCTAGTAGAACTTATAGATCTTATCTGGAAAAGATGTCACTATGATTGAGTAAGTTAAATGTTCATTTATTGGGTTATAGGTTGTAAACAAGTTCCCTTGGCAAGGGTTTATTTGTCGCCAGAGGCTTGTACATCCTGATACCAACTAGTATCGTAGAAATTCCAACTTTCAATGAACAAAGTCTCTCTGACCCTCTTCCACAAACAGTTGATATCGAAAGTGGGAGAAAGGCAGAGAATCTCAGACTAGAATTAATTTAGCCCAAGAAGTGACCAAATGGCCACGTACGACAGATGTAGATGGTTGGGTTTGGTAAGATCGACTATGTCAGACTGGTCACCTACTCCTAGTAGTCCAGAGTCTACTTAAATTCTGTACAATGAGTTATGTATCAAAGTCGGCTGCCCTGAAGTAAATACAAATTTCATGCTTATATTGATCAAATTTTGTGTCATGGTCATCATTTAGCTACAAGTTTATATAATTTTCACTAATTTTTGACACTTAACGTGTTGAGAAATCATATTTTGAATGAGTTCATCTAACTACTTCAAAGTAAAAGTGAAAGTCTCAGGCAATGCTACATACCGGGACGGGGAGTGTCAGAAACTGCAGTCGGTACTCACTCAAGGTTTTGGCAGAATGTAGACCTGTTAGAATATTCCAGATCCTCCTAAATACATGTATACAATGTATTAGGATTTTGCCACACGATATAAACTTTTAACACATGCATAGGGAGTTGTCAACTGTACTTCAGTACATAGACGCAGAACAGACCAACTGTTTTGTGATGGGGGTTTTGACTAGAGAAATGCAGAAACAAGACTAAATTTGACTACTTAGGTGAATTTTAACAATTTATGATAAATTTCATTGATTCTCGAGACTACAAAATAAAAGTAGTTGAGTGATTTTTCTTGCTTAATTCTCTCCATTTCCATTCATTGGAAATAGCCATATGGTTTTCTTTCACTTTGAGATGTTCAACCAATTTCCTCTTTTTTTTCATATTTGTCTCTCGGGCCAAAAACCTTCATCTTGAAAAAAGGTATTGCTATGTTCTTGGTCTATTTGATAATGTAGTGCTGACCAAAACCTCAGCCTTGGAATTACAGCTTGAAACATAAAGATGTAGATCCTAATGGTTCGTGGAAAAACATTTGTAATTAACGTCAATGATTTCCATTAACAATTTCTATCAGCAGCTACACTCAAAAACATTTAGAAGATTTTCGTTTGTTATATTTTATGAAGAAAAAACAAATGTTTTATTTGTGAGTGTTATGTCGAACCTCAGATGACATCATCACAATGAAAAACTATGTCTCATGGAAGGGCCATTAGAAGTTCTCCAGGTAATCCCAACCACTCCTCGACAGTAAAACAATATGGCATCTACTATAGAAGTGGTATATTTCTAAATGGCATAATATCATAACAAAGAAATAGGGAATTTATTTTATCATGTCCATCACTTCAAGGTTTCTTTTCTTTTTTACATGTTATGCATTCACCCTCTCATTGTAAGGGATAGTTTCTCAAATCTGAGACAGTTTCTGTTTGAGGATAGTCATGTATGAAAATTAAAAATACTTTAAATTTTAGGCTGAAATTGAAAATTACAAATTTAAATATTTCACTGGATTAATTTTATTAATATACTTAGACTTTCTTCAGAATCAGCTAATTGTTAACATCTATTTCTTAAAAATATTCAGTATGAACCAGGATGGCTTGGTGAGAGTCAAACACTGTACTGATAGAACTATTGTAAATATTAAGGATGAACCAAAATAGATTTGTGACAGTCAAGCACTGTACTGATAAAACTATTGTAAATATTAAGGATGAACCAAAATAGATTTGTGACAGTCAAACACTGTACTGATAAAACTATTGTAAATATTAAGGATGAACCAAAATAGATTTGTGACAGTCAAACACTGTACTGATAAAACTATTGTAAATATTAAGGATGAACCAAAATAGATTTGTGACAGTCAAACACTGTACTGATTGAGCTATGCTGGCTCACAAATAAGTTATGTATGCACTCTTTTTCAATATAGAATAAATGTTATTAACTATACTGTATATATTAAGTAAATGGACTCGGTACATGTTTCCTTGGATGAGAAGTCAAAATGCTCTGAAAGTTAAAAGACTTTTCTTTCCCAAATTAATCCATCTCACAGAAGCTTGAAATGGAATTGGTTGTTTGTATTTACTTTGGGTTATATTTAAACTGTGATTCTCATTGTCAATAATCAATGAATGGTTTCACTCACTGTTTGGAAATATTGAATGTAGAGTTAAGGTTTGTATTCATATTCAATGTTTATATTGGAAGCATACATCTATTCATTGATTTAATATATGTTTGTTCATAAATGTAGACAGCAGAATGGTCATGTATGGAAATGAATAAAGATTTACTGTGATTGGTGATTTTCAAGAACTATCAATATTAACTAAGAGATTTTTAGTTGAAAAGGGACCATATATACATGATACATAAATGTTCATTCTAGGTACTTGGTTTGTCTGGGTCATTAATTTTCATACAATCTTTAGTTTTCACACCTTAGTTTCACTGTTTATTTAGGATCCAATGCTACTCAATGCATTGTTGAATGACCTGATGTTGAAGTATCAAGCTTTGCTAATTGCTCTAGAGCCTGTCTGGTGCTGCTGGATCCAATGCTGTTATTATCATTTTTGCAAGACACAGTGTTGCTGGTGTTGGGTGCCATGTTGCTAGATCCAGTGTCGCTAAAGGCACTTTTACTATTGTTGCTATGTTTATAATTAATGTAGTGTTGCAGGATCCACTAGTGTTGCTTTCTTCAATCAATCACTAATTTTTTTTTATCAATTCATATATAATATTGATACTAACTTTTTTGTCATAGGCATGAATATTTAATATTCTCTATACCCAGTACCTGGTTCATCTGAGTTAATGTCTTGGTAGAGCAGTATTGATGGGAAATAATTGACTACTGGAAATCAATACTTGTCACAAGAACTTAATTATGATATATTAAACCAATTCCGGTATGAAGATGGAATATATCTGCTGCCATCAGCATTACGTTTGAAAGATGAGAGTTTTCCATAACTGTAGCAGTTTAACATTTTTAACTGTCTCTTTCAAAAGTACAAGGCTAACAATCACCATATTGCACAAGAAACATTTTAAGGAGAAATAAAACACAGTGGCAGGGCTAAACAGGCAAAAAAAGTGCAATATTATAGATCTTCTTCTCTACTCCTGCACACCTGAAAGAAATAAATGTATGTATAATTATGGGGAGCATGATCCTTTCTACCTTGATTATGAAATTCATGACTCTATGAACCAGGGATAAATTTCCAGGGAGGGACTCATGTGGCTACATTGTGAAGTTGTAGAAAATCTTCTTGTTTACTCCTATGGATTATGATGATAAACAGTATGTTTATTAAGAGCATAAAGCTTTCTTTAGATTAGGATGACCCCTAGGACAGGGGTTCAGAATTTAGGGCTGGGGCCATACACTTATGTACAGTGAAAGTGTTGTGAATCTTAGAAAATCATTTTCATCATTCCTGTACTTTTTATCCTATTCGATAAACTTTATTTATGGTTATAAGGAGTGAAATGTATTGTACCAATAGTTTGAAATTTTTACATGTGGTCTGTGAAAACTTTTTATGCAAAATAATTTTACCTTCACAATATGTTTTTTGTAGATGTTTTATTCACTATGGTGCATACATTATTTTTGCTTTGTAGAGATTGGAGGACTCGGTCCTGAAGGAGAACAAGGATTTACTGATACTCTTGTTATTTTGTAGAGATTGGAGGACTCGGTCCTGAAGGAGAACGAGGATTTACTGGTACGTGGAGAGGATAGCAACCCCTCAAAGATCCCAGCTCGAATTCGTGAGATAATCACAAAGAATTTACCTGGAGACGATCAAGCTTATTCTCCCAGAATGTCTACCCCATCCAACGAACAGCTTCAGGAAGAAAACAGGCTACTATCAGCAGAACTAAATAGGGTTGAAGACTTACTGGCAGCAAGCCGTGCAGAGAGAGATGAGATTGGAATCAAATATAATGCCATGAGTGATAAGGTAAGGGCAGTTCAATGTGCATTATAATGTGAAGTCAGTTTCATGTACCTGGCCTGTAAAACCATGGCATTAAAAGACCATAACTAACCAGTCAGATTAGTGGCCTGAGTGTGAGTACATTGCATTGAAATACCATAGCTTACCTGTCAGATTAGTGGCCTGAGAGTGAGTACATTGCATTGTAATGCCATAATTTACCTGTCAGATTAGTGGCCAGAGTATGAGTACATTGCATTGAAATACCATATCTAACCTGTCAGATTAATGGCCTGAGTATGAGTACATTGCATTGAAATACCATAACTTACCTGTCAGATTAGTGGCCTGAGAGTGAGTACATTGCATTAAAATACCATAACTTAATTGTCAGATTACTTAGTGGCCTGAGTATGAGTATATTGCATTCAAATACCATAACTTACCTGTCAGATTAGTGGCCCGAGTGTGAGTACTTTACATTGAAATACCATGTCTTACCTGTCAGATTAGTGGCCTGAGTGTGAGTACATTGCATTGAAATACCATAGCTTACCTGTCAGATTAGGGGCCTGAGAGTGAGTACATTGCATTAAAATACCATAACTTGTCTGTCAGATTAGTGGCCTGAGTGTAGGTACATTGCATTGATTTAAATTGATCATATTTATTGCCTTAATGAGATCATGGCTTTGAAATACAAGGATGTGATCAAAAGGTAGACTGTTTTCCATTTATGACATATTTTGATACAGATATGATAAAAAAAACCCTGAAATGATACCATTAGTAAATATTTAATAATCTTAATTCATATTCAGAGAAAGCAGTATAGGGATGAAGAAGATATCTTGTCCCTTATGGATTAAATTGACTTACTAAGAAGTAATATAGTGAAAAGAACTTCCCAAAATTCAAACTTAATACAGGGTGATGCCATATAGAGTTATACAATGAATTAAAATAGATCTGTATATTTATACATTTAAATAAGATTTATATACTGAAAATGGATATTGAGAGAGTTTTATAGATCATGAATTGTCTATTGGTTATATTGTAACATACACCAGTATAATATCAATGTTTTACACATACCAAATTTATCCATAGCATTCACTGGTACACAAACTATGTTTCTTCTTGCTTACATAAGATTTATGGTGCAATATTGACAAAGGTTAGATGTAAATCCTAGCAGATCCTTTTATAAGGTGATTGTCCTCCTGTAAAAAGAGAAAAACATCTGCAGTATAGCATTTTAGTGCCCCTTTACCTCACTGAATTGAGAGATAAGCTTTACACATGATATAATCAAACTTATATATATAAAGGATTTATGACGGGCACATTATTATATATTGCATTGAGAATTCTAGTGTCACTAACTAGAACAAAGAAATTTGTGTCACTATAACAGAAGAGGAGCATTATGCTATACAGTAGAGCACTGACACTAGAACATCTTCTATTAGCAGAATGGAAAGCAGAACATAATTATACTGCTAGGTGAAACTGAAACACAAGTGTCTCTATATCTAAAACAGAACATACCACTAGATAGAACAGACATTAGTGTATATACATGTGAAGCATAACTTATATCACTAAATACTGCGCAACAGTAATGCTAAATTAATGTAACTATGATTGAAGCAGAACATGAACAATTACAGAGAACAGAAACACTTGTACAACTGTGATTTAAGCAGAACATTTACCATTAGATTGAACAGAAACATTAGTGTAACTATGATTGAAGCAGAACATAAACTACTAGAGAGAACAGAGTTATTGGTGTAACTATGATTGAAGCAGAACATTTACCACTAGATTGAACAGAAACATTAGTGTAACTATGATTGAAGCAGAACGTAAGTCATTAGAGAGAACAGAAATGTTAGTGTAACTATGATTGAAGCATGAAGAGAGAACAGAAACATTAGTGTTATTATGACTAGCAGAACATAAATCCCTACATACAACAGGGATACAAAACATAGACCACTAGATAGAACAGAAACTGGTGTGTGAATTACTCAATTAATGTAACAGTGACACTTATATGATTATGGCGAGCAGAATCTATATATTTTCATATATAAATATATATATATATATATATATATATATATATATATATATATATATATATATATATATATATATTATGTATCACTAGGTACAACAACATTATGACTAGTAAAATGTATATCACTAGATTTTGTAACTTTGACTAGCAAAATATGGATGCTTAATAGATACAACAGGGACAGTATTGTTACCATGACTAGCAAAATATATATCCATAGGTACAGCAGTTACACTATTATTACTGTTACTACATCACTTAGAAGGTTGGAGCACTATTGTTACTATAGCTAGAGGAATATGCAATACTAGGTAGAGCAGAGGCACTAGTGCAGCCATGTAGAATAAAATATTGAATAGAATATCATAATGTAGAAATAGACATTCATGTTACTATGGCTGTAGCAAAACACACCACTGAATTGGAGAAACAGTAACATGACTATGTCTAGTAGAACATATCACTAGGTAGAATGCTTACTCTAGTGGTACTATGCTTATCTTAATATAATTACCTAGAAGAAAGACAAAAGCTTAAATTTTAAGGTATCTGAAATATATATCTCTAGATAGAGATAGTGTTACTGAAACTAGCAGTACATGTTTGTATATCCCCAGATAATACAGGGACAGTAAAGTTACTTTAGCAGAACATATCACTACACAGAACAGGAGCACTTGTTATACTAGTTTCTACAACTAGGTAAACCAAGGTTACTAACGTTAGGGGAATATAAGTTTTGTGGTAGAACAGATACACCAGTCTTATTATGTCTATGACAGAACAAAAACCACTAGATAGAAAAGAACAGATACACTAGTGTTACTGTAACTATAGTAGAACATATACCACTAGGTAAACAGATCAACCACACTAGTGTTACTTTGACTATACCAAAACATAAACCACTAGGTAAACAGATCAACCACACTAGTGTTACTTTGACTATACCAAAACATAAACCACTAGGTAAACAGATCAACTACACTAGTATTACTTTGACTATACCAAAACATATACCACTAGGTAAACATATCAACTACACTAGTGTTATTTTGACTATACCAGAACATATACATGTACCACTACTAGAACAGAACAGATAATCTAATGTTACAATGACTATTACTGAACATATATCATTTGACGGAAACAGAACATGTCACTTGTCTTGCTTTATACATATTAGAGTCTGCAGTGAAGGTTAGTGCAATTCATTATAGTGATTTATATATCAAGACTTTCCCACAGTAACTTCTCCTCAAAATGATACGTCACTTAGTCAAGGATATATACCCATGATGCACATTAAAGTTTATAGTACATAAACCCATAAAGTTTATAGTACATAAACCAAAAAGTTTATAGTACATAAACCCATAAATTTTGTAGTACATAAACCCATAAAGCCGTAATATATTCTGTCCTACTTACATCCCATTTATAAGCCCATAGAGTATGCTTTACTCTGGATGAATTCAATGTTCTGCTTTCATACTTGATGATTGGCAATTAAGTCAAGCTTATCGTTTACATTGAGTACTAATTAGAAATCGATCTCTCTGCATTATTTAGTGCTAAATATCTTAGAACATGTGTAAACCGAATTTTCTGATTAAGGTAAATTTTCATTCCATTAACCCTGGCATATTGGTTCCCACGAAGCGTGACTAACCGTGTTTGTCGTGTAGTAGGTTATAGGCCGGTGGGTCGTCGTCGTGTAGTAGGTTATAGGCCGGTGGGTCGTCGTCGTGTTGTAGGTTATAGGCCGGTGGGTCGTCGTCGTGTTGTAGGTTATAGGCCGGTGGGTCGTCGTATAAATCACATTCAGTCGTGTACATTACTGTTATAGTAACCAGAGACTTCGCTCATCCCATTACAGGATCATTATCATGCTTTGATCATGTTTAGTCAAGTCTGTGATGGCATTCTCTGAGGGAAGGTGCGTTTGTGTTTTGGATCGGATGGGTTCTGTCCTATATGCTGGAAGGGAGTATACCCGTAAAAAGGCTCAGTAAGATTGTTGGGAAGGAATGTATCCTTAAGAGGTTCAGTGAGGCATCTGGAGGGAAGGGGAGGGGGTTATCTTTAAAAGGCTTCGGTAAGGCATCTGGAAGGGAATGTACCTGGAGAAGGGTTCAGTAAGGCTTCTGGAAGGGAATGTACTCGTAAAAGGGTTCAGTAAGGCATCTGGAAGAGGATGTACTCGTAAAACGGTTCAGTAATGCATCTGGAAGGGGATGTACACGGAGAAGGGTTCAGTAAGGCACCTGGAAGGGGATGTACCCGTAAAAGGGTTCAGTAAGGCATCTGGAAGGGGATGTACCCGTAAAAGGGTTCAGTAAGGCATCTGAAAGGGAGTATATCTGTGAAAGGTTCAGTAAGGCATCTGAAAGGGCATGTACCCGTAAAAAGGTTCAGTAAGGCATCTGAAAGGGCATGTACCCGTAAAAGGGTTCAGTAAGGCATCTGAAAGGGAATATATCTGTAAAAGGGTATCTGGAAGGGGATTTGAAGGTAACAGAATGTGTTAAGAATAGGTTCTTTTAGATATGATGGCATGGTCTTTTTTGTTTGTTTTTGTTTGGGGTTTTTTTTTTGTTTATGACGGAATATAAATTAAGGTATGTTAATAAGACGGACATTGTGGATTTATGGTATTTATGTTTGAGCAGAATATTCGAGGACAACTTATAGGAAAGATTTGGGAAAACCTTTGGGGATATTTTAGAGTAAGTTTGTCGACGTTCCATATTACGCAGTATAGTAAATGTATGTTTATCATATTCACGTCTGCATTGTAGGATCATGTTGGATCTTGTTTCATTATGTATAATGCAGCGTATTATTGTTTTACAGCCAAGTATTTTACTTCATATTATTTTACAATTAAAATAAATGGATAAGGCAAGTGAACCAAATTCATGTTTAAGCCACAGGAGCTGCACCTTTGCTAATCCCATAAGATTTTACTTGTAATTATATATAACTACATATTTTAGTATTGCTTTTTCCTTTTTTATTTATTTATTTTTTTTTTGGAATTAACGGGGTTTTTTATTATCAGAAAATTTTGCCAAAATATTCCATTTATGTGTTTGATCTGGAATTGAAATATAGTAAACGTCAAAGAACATTGTACAGCACTATTTCCTAGTACATCTTTGTGGTAATATTACTCCTAAGCTCTCGTATGTAACCATACCGTGATATTGGGCGGTTGTTGTTCTTGTTCAGCATGGGTTATTATTGCAGTACTGAATCGCATTATATTATAATGGATTTGTATAGCTACGTTTTGCTATTTGTAAGCTCTTGTTAGATATTTCAACACTTCGTTAAAATCAGAGTTGATCAGGGGAGATAAGCCAGTTAAAGCTCACAATTACGGTTTGTGTTGATCCCATGTGCCTGTCGGAATACCTTAGATAGAAATACTACGGTATCCGCCTGCCCGAAAATGCTGCCACAACACGAACAACTCCCAAGTTTTAAATCTCATAATTAATGTGGAAAGCCTCAGATTAATGAAGTGATTATTAATGACCATTGTGAAGTAATCTGGTGTTCTGTGACCCCTAGTACATTTCAGTCAGCATAATATTCATTGACTGTGTGATGATTAGATAGGTCAAGCATCTCAGATGTCTTGGTGGACTATCAATCCCATATCAATCCCATATCACGTACTTTATACTGTCAAAGCAGCAGTCTGGAGTTTACTTTAGAAATCACATGTATAGAACATCTTCCTATTAAGCGTACAGTATAGGCGAACTGTCTGCTAAACAAACTGTAGTCAACTCGGGGGCATTTGTATCCCTCAAACACTTTGAGCATGTTCGTTGTTAATGCGATTACGATAAATCGACATTAGTTGGACTTGGTACCAAAGTATATATTAGGTTTTACAGAGATGCCAACTGCTCCGATTTCGGCGGAGCATCTCCGATTTCAAGCCCTTAAATCCGCGCTCCGATTGCCGTAATGTTTGCTCCGATTTTTTTTTCCGGGATGGCCGTAGCTGGAAATCCGATCAATTTAAAACGAAAGTAGCCGAAAATAAAAGACTGCATAAAAGACTAGAAAAATAACATACCCTTTTCACCCAGTTTTTGAGCTTTCTTTGTTTGTTTGTTTGGGTTTTTGTTGTTCAAGAAGAGCATAAATTAAAGATTTTAATTACAATAACACTCAATTTTTACTGATTTTGAAAACTATATTCTCCATTTTTTGTCTCAGCTTCAGAGGGGCTTCGCCCCCCAGATTCCCCCCTCCCATCAGGGCTTTGCCTTCAACCTGACAAGGGGGCTGGCACCCCTTTGACCTCCTGCTCCTCTGAGACATTATGAAATGTTGGCATCTCTGGTTTTATTACAGAAATGTAAATTTTCGGCTCTAATACATAGCACACTGTAATATCAAGCATTTTTTTTCTCGACTGCAACGTTTTGGCCGTTGTCTGTCTAGGACTTGACAGCTCCTGAGACGTAGTTTCATACAGTGAATCGGATACTTTTACTTCGTGTCCTTAGTGTGTATATATATGTACATGTATTTTCTTCTTGGACTTGAAAAGTTGTTGCAGGACATTTGCGACGGGTGTTGCATGCAAACAGGCTAGGGACGCTTACTCCTTCCGGGCACCTGGTCTCACCTCAATTTAAATTGGGGTTTGCATTTATCTGAATATGACACAATACACGATATTGTCCTTTTGTTCCAAGGATTTCGAGATATGGTTAACCCTTCGGTATTTCTTGGTTATTTACTTTAGGGATATGCATGGTCATCTCATGATGTCTAAGTATACTTAAATGTTTAATGCAAATGCTGTTGCATTTTCCAGGTATTAACATCATCCCTACTGTTTTTGTGTCATTCTGACCTTGCATTACTTGGTTTAAAAAAGGACAAAATCCTAAACCCCTACCAACTGGTTCCAGGAAATGTTAGGAAAAATGAGTAAATAAGCACAGTTTGGATGGACCGAGGTCGTTTGCACATTGACTGGACGTGTTTAATGAGATGACGATACATGTATTGTCGAAGTGACTCGGTAAAGTTAGAATAAGAAGAAAGTCAATAAGACTACGTTTGGTCCCATCTCTTTTTATCACATTCTTATCGCATTTTATACACGGTCTTAAGTATTTGTAGATAAGTCATTAAGGATCACTCGAATCAACGATTCCATTCTCTCCTCTTCTCTCCTTTTCGCATTGTAATACGGTTCATGAAGTAGATTATCATAATTTAGCACTTCATCCAGGATATAAGCTTGAGAATTGTTTAGAATTGGGCCGTTTTCTTTTTATGTCAAATGTCGATTATACATACATACACACACACACACACACACACACACACACCAACACACACACACACACACACACACACACACACACACACACACACACACACACACACACACACATATATATATATATATATATATATACAAAGATTACATATACTACGTATTTGTTCCTTGGTGTAGCCTTTCCTTGTCATTTCGAAGTAATTGTGTTCACTTACTTAGTTATATAATCGTATAGTATGATATCTGCCATTCCTATACTTTATCGTCTGATTTTAAATTACAAAAGTGACAGTTTGGCCATCTCTTATGTTTTATGGCATTAAAGGCCGACATTCGGTAATTACTTCAGCTAGCTATTTCTATATATTGCATACTAGTTATGCAAATATTCTCACTTCGAATCCTTTGTTTATACCCCTGATATACAAGGGAAAGTGGATTACGGCATTACTTGCAATAGGAGCTAACAAAGCCTTTGTTGTACTCACTAAAACTAATGATATTAAAACTTTGATTGCAAGCAAGTCCATTATTTCCGATCAGATTGATTTGCAAGATAACGAAACAAAAATTCTTTTGTCAGGTTAGTCATTTGCAAATAGGTTCGGGAAAACGATATTTGGCATTTGAGTCGTGATAATCAGAACATAAATTACTAAACCTATACTGGGATTGAACATTTCGAACGGTAACGCTTGGGATTTCGGACTTATGGTAGTATCAACATGGAGGAAGAACAAGAAAGTGTCATTCTGACAGAAGACATTCAGGAGAAATATGTCTATGAGAAGGTAGATATTATAACGAGCTCACTTTAAAACTATATGTTCAGTTATGTGTGTTTTGCTATGCATAGGTCGTCACGTGCTAACGTAATACACCACTTTTCTCTCAGTCAGCTGAATTACCATATGAGATACAAGACTTTGATTGTCAGATCGATTATTCATCGAGTGTGTCGTTATATCAGCTTGATAGAATATCTTAAATCACGTTACACGAATGAGTTGGGTTTATTCAGTTGAATTGTCCTTAACAACCCCTGTTTTGATACATAAGAAAATGCTAACACTGCTTGCTTTTATAAACTTTGTTGCCATTTGTCCTTTGGCAAATTCAAGTCCAATGTTTGCCTGCAATATTGATCTTGTTTGACTGTATTGATGGGTACATTTCCAGACCTCATGTTATCTGCTTAAGACTGTCACTGTCTTTGTAAGTACTGCGTTGTTGCTTTTGTAAAAAGTTTTTTCTGTACAAAAAAAAAAAAAAAAAAAAAAAAAAAAAAAAAAAAAGAGAAAATATGAAAATAAAAGACAATAATGATAATACATATTTAATAAAAAAAAATGAAATAAAGATAAAGAAAAATAATTAAATGAATAAAAACCCAAAACAAAAAACGCAACAAAAACCGAAAAAACCCAATCAAACAAAAGATAAATGTAATAGCAGTAAATTTTGAATCATCTACCTCTCTTTGGTGAATATATTGCTTTACTCTTCTTTAGGAATCAATAAATCACGCTTTTTAAATACTGACTTCGTCAGAATTTGAAAGTTAGAGTAAGACTTGCATCACTGTTATACTGTCTAGTTCTAAAGACAGGACACCGACTGGACTCCATTCCGGGACTTCTCAGTCACTAGCCAAACTGCGACCGCTTCTTTTTGATAAACTGTTATAGATATGTTCTCAGGAACAAGGTCGTTGCGGTGACCAATTAAATTTCCTCGTCTTCTACTTTATCGTATGTAGACGTCAATGCGCACGCACGGGTAGTGTGCATTCTGTGCTAACCTATGGTATGTAGACACCAATGGGCAAGAGCAGTCTACATTCTGTGGTAATTTGTCGTATGTATTCGCCAATGCGCAAGGGCAGTCTACATTCTGTGGTAACTTATTGTATATAGACATCAATGCGCAAGGGCAGTGTACATTCTGTGATTCTGTGCTAACATATCGTATGGAGGCACCATTGCGCAAGGGCAGTCTACATTCTGTAATAACTTATCGTATGTAGACACCTAATGCGCAAGGGCATTGCACATTCTGTGGTCTTCTGCAAGGTCTCTTATGTGCTTTTTTAAAATTATACATTCATTTCTTTCATTTATTTGTCCGTTTAATCATGATTATATGACTAACTTCATTTGCAGACTGCAGTTAAAGAAAACATGTATAAAACTAAGTTTGTTTTCAACTTTTGTAAAAACCTTTGTTTGGTCAATATTTATGCAATATATAAATTGATATTTTGATGGTGTTGATACCACGGAGCTGGTTTATCAGAGTTTACATCAATCGATTCCTCACGATCTGATATTCTATAATATTGGTTCTAGCGGATATTACCAACTTAAAAGTACTTGATGAATGAATAAATTAAACATAAATCCGCGCTACGTTAGGATTATGATTCCTGTGATATTTAAACAATTTTAATATTCTGTCATTCAAACGCGAGCGCTGTGTTGGCAAGATTGCTCTGCTGATCTAGCAGAATGATTGCACAACTTGTATGTTACAAGAATAATAAGCACGTATTGTTCTTATAGAACATTATGTTCTGCTCTGTCGGTAGCAATCTTGGTCAGTTGTACATGTTCCACTAGACGGAGATCCTTTGTGGTCCTTTCATGATAGTTATAGCTTAAGAGTATGAACGATAATTTATGTACAATGAGCACTATAGAAAATAAAATTCATTTCAATATTCTGATGATTATTCTATATAGCCGAATTAGTCGTCTGGCTTTTCCTGACTATCATACTCAAGTTTGACTTTGTAGTAACACAGTGTGGATATCGCTACCCAAAAGGAGAAGCTGAATCTCACTGCTAACTTCAGAATTGACGTCGTAAAGTACAGGTCCGATGTCCGTATACAATGTTATGTTTTTTGTTTGTTTGTTTGGGGTTTTTTTTTTGGGGGGGGGGGGTGTTTTGTTTGTTTTTTTTTCTCAGGATAATTGCGAATATTGTAGTTTTGGTTTGGTTTAATTCAAATTGATTCCAGATATACCTCCCAAGTGTCGAGTGTATGTGTAATGGACCGTGTCCGGATCCTACAGAGCAGGAAATCGATCAGTGATTGATTGGATACCTATATGTTCCGCCTCATTAATCCATCACGCCCTTCAAATTCCTTTTATTATATCTTGTGATCTTTAATTTTAAATTTTCTCACTTTAAACTTTTAGATCGGACGGTCGAACCCTCTAAGTCCGTTTTAATTCCCAACTTTCAATAATAATTGTAGTTTACAAACGGATTAAGGTAGGTATTGACTTAATTCTCTCGATAGGTATTCTTTAAACAGTCGCCCAATGACGGGAGCTACTGAATATTAATCAGTAGCTAAGCTTTTTATCGAGAGTTAAAAGCTTTTTAGTCCACGTGCAAAATAAAACTTTCCCCATTGTCTGTGCTGTATCATTACTGTTGAATTACGTACATTTAAGTATGTGCAAATGTAAATCCTCGACTGTGACCAGTATTTAAACTTCTCCAATCATATTGCAAAGCGGGAATAACTTCAGACAAGTTCTAACAAGCTTACAAATTAAACTTCTGTGGAGTTTTGTGTACGGTTTTCATACAGACCACTTGCTAGGTAAGGCTAACATCTTTACGACAATACCTATAGATAACCAACAAATTAAATATCAATTCAAATTTGCATCTGTTGAAACTTTAGGTTTATTGTTGCTTACAAGCGTTTGATGCTAGAGTTAAAGTTCAAAGTGACATTTGACGTCTTAATATAGATCTCAATAATGTACTTCGTAAGGACAATTTTAATTTTAATGTGTACCCACAAAATAAAGTTTTACTATGCATAGATTGTAATAAGAAAGTGTTGAATTTTAATATTTCATGTGGCTTGATATTTAACTTGTGAAATGCTCATTTCGTAGATATGGACCCTTATCAGGTAGTCTTGTACACAATGTCAAATTTCCTCAGTCTTATTACCATTAGCTGTGTATTAAGGGGTGGGGACTAAGTCAAGACAACGCTTCTGTATGTACTTATGTAATCCATTATATGAAATCTATATTTGTTTGCTTCTGTATTATTATGCATGCCGCAACATTATGATATTCAATTACCGGTTTCTCGGTAGGATTCTCTGACTTTCGTAGCCTGAGTAGCGATTGAGTAGACACTCGCAGCCTTCCCTTTTATCTTCTTATATTTGCTTTATGTTTCAATATATTGACTTTTCCTCTTTGTGCAGAGAAGATTGGATTCCTTTTCTCTGTGGTATCTAATCATTGCATAATAAATGCTTGTACGTATTTTTTTTTTACTGAAATTTAATAACAAAAAGTCAGTGTTCCATTTCATGTCCCATAGTTCCCAACCGTTTCATTGTTTATAATGAGAACAATATTACTTATTCATTGCTCTCTTACTTTGAAATAAAAGTAGTATTTAGAAATACTAATATTATGCATGATTATGATAGATATATGTACTATTCCAGAGTCTGCCTAGATCATCCTTTCGTAATTTAGATATAGTACGTCGTTATGTGGTCACCTTTCGTGTATTGGGTGGCCGGATTACACCACTTACTTGACCCGAGGTCATCTTGCATATAAAGAATAGTCAGGGCTTAGTAGACGATTACCAGTATATCTTATCAATATTGTCATGAAGGATTATTAATTCACTGTATTACCTTTTGGTCTGTCCTATGTGTCGTAAAGAATCATAAACTTCTTATTGCACAAATATTTAGATTTAAGAGACATAAGGTGTGGAAATGCGCATATGGTGCACCAAATTAATGCATGCATATATATATATATATATATATATATATATATATATATATATATATATATATATATATAGTTTGATATTTTCAAGTACATCGTGTAAAAGTTTGATTATCTTCCTCTTCTAGAGATAACCTTGTGCATAATGGGTTTTTTATTGCCTTGCGCTTTGTGGATCGGGACGTTTGTAAAGTATTGTGATTTATAAGTTTGCGCGGAGAAGTGCATGCGACACCTACTTGTATTACTTATGTACATCCGGGACAGAACGGTCATTTAAGAGGAGACCTAGTTATATATGTTCGATTTGTATAAAGCAACAGAGCTTTGATTGTCAAATATTGGCATAAAGAATAGAGACTTATCAGCACTGCAGTCTTGGCAATACACACGTACAGGATAAAATATCTAACAACCTTTTATAGACAAAAGAAAGCAATGACACGGATCTTTGATTCAATCTTATTCATTCACCAGAAAATTTAAAGGATTTTAAGCGCTGGCATATTTCTGCCTTAAACATGTAGCGTTTTATGTAATTATGTCTTCTCTTCTTTGTCTTCAATCACCATATTACAAGTGATTGTTTAGTGTGAAAAAAATGTTTGTCATTTGAAGTACTTTTTTAAAACTGAATTTCTTTCTTTGATACGTCTGGTTTTATATGTAGTTAAGATCTGTTATTATAATTTAAGTCTTGTATACTGCCATGATACATGGATACATATATATGTGTAGATGTGAACAACATAAACATGTTACTGCTTAGTTCGTAGAAGGTTAACCCCCCAGGACTTCTATATTTGGATGTAAGAAACTTAATCAAGTCTTATCATTGTCGATATGAGGCAGTCACAGTAGGTGTTAATTCGGGAAACATTGACCAATCTTAGATATGGACCCTATGAGTGCTACCTGATCAATGGAAACCTTATCAGAGTGTGGAAGAGCCCAAGGTCTACTCTGTTGACCATTCGTAGCAATTTGAGCGGGGTCTTTACAGGTCGAAGCTGTTAAGACACTTGGCTTGTTTGTATTGACCGTCAAATATTTGACTTTAGGTACTTAGTGTATCTGACTTGAAGGGTATATTGACTGGTGTGTGGTAAGAATCGTGTGTATTGGACTATAGGTTATGTATAAATCGTGTAGGATTAAGGGCAATAAGATAGGATTCTTGTGTAGGGTCCTCAATCTGAACCAGCCATCTAACGCGTAAAATAAGGCTACACACCCGCCATCTAACGCGTAGAATAAGGCTATACACCCGCCATCTAACGCGTAGAATAAGGCTATACACCCGCCATCTAACGCGTAAAATAAGGCTACACACCCACCATCTAACACGTAGAATAAGGCTACACACCCGCCATCTAACGCGTAAAATAAGGCTACACACCAGCTATCTAACGCGTAAAATAAGGCTACACACCCGCCAACTAACGCGTAAAATAAGGCTATACACCCGCCATCTAACGCGTAAAATAAGGCTACACACCAGCTATCTAACGCGTAAAATACGGCTACACACCCGCTATCTAACGCGTAAAATAAGGCTACATACCAGCCATCTAACGCGTAAAATAAGGCTACACATCCGCCATCTAATGCATAAAATAAGGCTACACACCCGCCATTTAACGCATAAATTAAGTCTACACACTAGCATCTAACACGTTAAATAAGGCTACACACCAGTCATCTGACGCGCAAAAAGATTCGACCCAAATCCTTTATTTCTTTATCAGTTATGGCCAGTATGCATTTCATATCGTTCCGCAGGTTGGTAATGCTCCAGACATCCTCTGAAATATTCAGGACGTGCTGTGATAGTATATACATAGTTACTAAAACATCTCCACGATTTCTCTGAATAAACCATTACTTAAGGTAACAATACGACAAACCTAGGTCCTTCAAAATCAGACCTCTGGACTGGCATTCTTTTACATGATACAATTCATAAATCTGTCTTTTGATAATGTGGATTATACCAGCATCAGTTCGACATTAACGTTTACAAAATGGGAAAGGGACTATGATGTGAATGACCATGTTTGGTTTACAGGTACCAAGACACGTTGTGTAAGTTAATACAATGAAAAATGGTCTGTGTTAGAACAGAAAATCGTGTCAATAGAGAGAAACACACATTCCGAAATCTATAAGTGTATATATTTAGTGAAATGAGCTCTGTCAATAGCTCTCCAGAGTGATTGATCTGTTTTAACAAACTCGATTCTTACAGCAAACGGAATAAACTTTATAGAATGGCATGTTTAAAATCAGCACGACACTGCACGAACCGTGGGGTCAGGATATCAAAGCCAAGTGTAGACTTGCTCAACAGCAGGTCGCGCCCTCTATCAAAAGAAAAAACTGTATTATAAAATATTGCAATTAATGACATGTACATTGGAAATGAAATATTCATAACGACAACTAGAACATATTTTTTACTTTATATAGATTTTTTTGTTGGTATATCGTATTAGATTAAGTAGTTATATATCAATCGGAATGACACATGTACAACTCTAGTAGATATGCCAGTGTATAACGTGTATAACTCTTGGCTGTGCCCGTGTATAATTCTATTAGATATGCCCGTGTAGCTTACGAAAACTGTATAAAGGTACAAAGTGTATAGAATACCGGCATCGTGAAATTTCTGCGGAAACATGTTCATCCAATCGTTTTGTGTGCATGGAACATGTACTATGAGCTCATGTCAACGGCCTTCGACTTGTTAAGTTATTTTTCATACAAGTGAAATATTAAAAAGTTCAAATAAGCATAAACTTTATTTGACATGCGGGACAGTGGGGACGTGATCAGAAACTAGAGGTAGGGATGTGATAAGCCCCTTATCGCACTTCTTCTCTTGCGCACAAAAGTGTACCCATAATGTCGATTCTACTCAACAAGGTACACTGACAGTTTTATTGACGGGATTACCCAATTCAATAGCCCAGTGTTCCTTGATTTCACCAAGTTTTATCTCGCAACATTGAATAATACCACGTTTTGTTTAAGGTTTATGAAATTTCTAGACTGGGAGGTCAAATCTAGCAGTTTAAGTGAGACTGTTTGGTAAAAACAAACAAGTTCTTTGGGTTATATAATACTAGTAAGACTTCAATCGTGTTGATATACCATGAAATGTAAAGGGTAAAGAATTCATGGCTCTTAGATGCATGCATTATTTTTGGGTTTTGTTTATAATTTCTTTTTATTTAGTTATTTTATTTTATTTTATTTTATTTTATGTATTTATTTATTTATTCTATTTCATTTCATTTCATTTATTCTATTTCATTTCATTTATTCTATTTCATTTCATTTTTTTGCGAGTGTTGAGTGTAGGACACCACTTACCTATATCCAGAGTTCATGTCAGTATGACGAACGCATTTATTATCATCCCTTAGCTGACGTGAATATTCTTTGTAATGAATTCTTTGTAATGAATTGTTACACAAAGGGCAAATGTTCTATACAATAAACGGAAAATAACATTAATAAGTTTATTCGCAGAGAAAACATAATATTGCATTTAGAATTGGATTAGTTTAAGTTCTTTAACCAGTAAGATCTCTGAATTGTGAATATAATTGTTCATAATAAATATGGAGTGCGTCGTCTAGCAAAGCACTTTACAATAAGCAATTTGGCAAAGTGTCCAACTTAATAAATCCCATAGGTTTTAATAGAGTAAGCAGAACTCGGCGGTCATAAATGCACAGTCTGTAATACACGACCCTGATAGTGTAAAGTGTTTTAATCGATTATGTTTAATAAATAGTGATGTACTTTGCACACAGAAATAGATTTCAGTTTGAACTGAGATAAGCATAGTTGGTCTTCATTTGTCGCATTATCTGAGATATGTAAGACAAAGCCGGTCTCGGTGCGACTTCTCGATAAGTCTGTGAAACCATGAAGTGTTTAGATTACAAGGTGCTAGTATTGTCAATGGTTGATTTAGATTTGTAACCAAGTTTTCGACATAAGGACTGACCTTCGTTATCTTTCTCATTCGATTTACATAACTTCGCGTGTTTTCATGCAATATCATTGTCCACAGGTGGATGTTGTTTAAGAGTTGGCTTAGGGGGTTGTAATCTTTAAAATGCAAATTTATTTATTTCTGTTTTGTCTTAGAACTGTCAAACGACAAGATTTTAAATGAAATATGCATCCCTACATTTTTTTTATTCTTGATGTTTGAGCGAGAAAATTATCTTTCATAAAGTACTGTTCGTATATCTTTGTATAGGAAGCCATCGTTAGAATGCAGATTATGTTGGGTTCAGTTATCTGACCGTTTTATTGACACTGGACATCTTAATATGTTCTAGAGAAGTGTTTATACATGTAATACAGCAGTAATGCGGCACTGAAGACCGCAGTGTTATTGGTGATTTACAACTGGAGGAGATTTGCCAAATTTTGAACTACTTCGAGAGTCCGTACTTCTGGACCTATTTTCCATTGATTATCAGCATTTGATCGAAGTTTGTACTTTTCTGTATTAAGAACAATTGATATTAAACCGCGTACTCGAAAATATCGAACAATAGAGGGAAATATCAATAACTGAACAGATCATTTGTTCTCTGTCAAGCTAGGAAAGGGTGGATCTAGCGCGATTTTCAGCATCTAAAACAGTTTGTGAATGCTTGTATGCTGTGCATAGTGTGCCTTTTGTGAGATCTTAAACAAGATGTCTCTCCTAAACGATCTTCCGGGAGGAGCGTCTCCTGGTGAAGACATCCAACAGAAGGAAGGGGAGGAAAGTAGGCTGTCCGAGGGTGCTCCTCCAACTGGATTCGTGAGACAGAAAGTAGCTGCTGTTAGTATATCACAGTAAACGTGCAATCTGTATCACATTGTGTGCAGTTCATATAGCTTCGTGCGTCTTTCAGCTATAACATAATCGAAGGTCTTCGGGCATTTCTCTAATAGAAAACGTAAAAGGCCGAGGAGTAAAGATTTCATAGGATCCTTTAAGCGGAAATAATGGTCTGTTGTGGAAATATTAAATGTTTATCGTACTAGTGAGAATTGCAATGCAAAATTGCACGTTCCAGACCTTGTGGAAGTTTGTTATCAGAGTTTATTTATGACCGGTTGTAACGCAGTGGTCGTGCGTGCAGAATTAATTGTTGCTTAATCAGATTTCTTCTTTTCTTATCTTTGAAAAATTATTTGATAACATCAGAATGGCAAAAACAAACATTAATTTCAAGCTCTCGTTTAAAACTGCGGGACCCATGCAGTGAGTAAGCAAACTGTTAAATCTAAATATTAATTTGACGCTAACGAACAATGAAGACATTAGCTTTCACCTTTTGTTATTGGTAACAATCAGTCAAATCTGTAGTGGAAGAATTTCGAAATTAATATATTAAACTTTAAACTGGTGACCTGAACTAACATGTCGGTAACTGGTCATCAGATTCGATCTGTAAAATCGATGTGTGCGATATATGATTCAAGAACACAGTAATAAACATACATGACTTCTGTATAAAATTGATTCGTTAAGTGTCATCGACCATTGTCGTCTCGGTCGTCAAGAAAATTGAAAACCTAACAATACCTACTAATCTAGTCTATCGAGACTGAAACCACTCTAAACGAAATTAATGCACACGTGCTTCCGTCTTCATTGTTAAAGTAACATTCTTTGAATTCAAGTATTGCACAGAGACTTGTGGTATAAATTATCGTATATTGCAACACTGCCCTTTTCTCACCTTTATAACAATTGTATGTGCAATTATATACATGCAGGTATGAAATTTCATATGTATATTTTACCTTTTCAGCTTGAACAATCTCTGAGGGGTGAGGGGTCAGAATCACAGGAGCTTGGGGGAGCTTCCAAGAACTTGGTGCAACAGAATATTGAGCTCAGGCGAAAGCTCGAAGAGGAGCACAGCAGCTATAAGCGGAAGCTACAAGCGTACCAGGACGGCCAACAACGGCAGGCACAGCTCGTCCAGAAACTGCAGGCCAAGGTACGTCCTGATAGTCAGTACTCTGAGTAGTCACTCTACTACATATACTAATACGACCAAAACGGAGACCTCTTTGATAATAAAATATGTTCA
The DNA here is from genome assembly GCA_035048485.1 of Pteria penguin. NCBI lineage: Eukaryota > Metazoa > Mollusca > Bivalvia > Pterioida > Pteriidae > Pteria > Pteria penguin. Next base: position 75,274,750 of record CM068582.1, on the reverse strand, counting down.
ATTATCTTATGTTGCTCAGCCCAATTTGTTTTATTGTCCAAGTTAAATGTATGTCTTTTAGTTTGATTTATTTGAATAAGGCTTATGTAATTTCAGAATAGAGCAGTGCTACAGCCAAATTCGTGACTCGTGTATTTAAAATAATTTTAGATTCGGTTTCCAAAGGAATGTTATTATGGTAGGGGCATATCGTCATCAATATCTTGTTATGTTTGTGGCATATGGTCGTCAATATCTTGTTATGTTAAGGGCATATGGTCGTCAATATCTTGTTATGTTTGTGGCATATCGTCGTCAATATCTTGTTATGTTAGGGGCATATCGTCGTCATTATCCTGTTATGCTAGGGGCATATCGTCGTCAATATCTTATTATGTTAGGGGCATATCGTCATCAATATCTTGTTATGTTAGGGGCATATCGTCGTCAATATCTTGTTATGTTAGGGGCATATCGTCGTCAATATCTTGTTATGTTAGGGGCATATCGTCGTCAATATTTTGTTATGTTAGGGGCATATCGTCGTCAATATCTTGTTATGTTAGGGGCATGTCATCGCCAATATCTTATTGTTATGTTAGGGGCATATCGTCGTCAGTATCTTGTTATGTTAGGGGCATATCGTCGTCAATATCTTGTTATGTTAGGGGCATGTCATCGCCAATATCTTGTTATGTTTGTGGCATATCGTCATCAATATCTTGTTATGTTAGGGGCATATCGTTGTCAATATCTTGTTATGTTTGTGGCATATTGTCGTCAATATCTTGTTATGTTAGGGGCATATCGTCGTCACTATCTTGTTATGTTAGGGGCATATCGTTGTCAATATCTTGTTATGTTTGTGGCATATTTTCGTCAATATCTTGTTATGTTAGGGGCATATCGTCGTCAATATCTTGTTATGTTAGGGGCATATCGTTGTCAATATCTTGTTATGTTTGTGGCATATTGTCGTCAATATCTTGTTATGTTAGGGGCATATCGTCGTCACTATCTTGTTATGTTAGGGGCATATCGTTGTCAATATCTTGTTATGTTTGTGGCATATTGTCGTCAATATCTTGTTATGTTAGGGGCATATCGTCGTCAATATCTTGTTATGTTAGGGGCATATCGTCGTAAATATCTTGTTATGTTAGGAGCATATCGCTGTCAATATCTTGTTATGTTAGGGGCATATCGTCGTCAATATTTTGTTATGTTAGGGGCATATGGTCGTCAATATCTTGTTATGTTAGGGGCATGTCATCGCCAATATCTTATTGTTATGCTAGGGGCATATCGTCGTCAATATCTTGTTATGTTAGGGGCATATCGTCGTCATTATCCTGTTATGTTAGGGGCATATCGTCGTCAATATCTTGTTATGTTAGGGGCATATCGCCGTCAATATCTTATGTTAGGGGCATATCGTCGTCAATATCTTGTTATGTTAGGGGCATATCGTCGTCAATATCTTGTTATGTTAGGGGCATATCGTCGTCAATATCTTGTTATGTTAGGGGCATATCGTCGTCAATATCTTGTTATGTTAGGGGCATATCGTCGTCAATATTTTGTTATGTTAGGGGCATATCGTCGTCAATATCTTGTTATGTTAGGTATCGTCGTCAATATCTTGTTATGTTAGGGGCATGTCATCGCCAATATCTTGTTATGTTTGTGGCATATCGTCATCAATATCTTGTTATGTTAGGGGCATATCGTTGTCAATATCTTGTTATGTTTGTGGCATATTGTCGTCAATATCTTGTTATGTTAGGGGCATATCGTCGTCAATATCTTGTTATGTTAGGGGCATATCGTCATCAATATCTTGTTATGTTAGGGGCATATCGTTGTCAATATCTTGTTATGTTTGTGGCATATTGTCGTCAATATCTTGTTATGTTAGGGGCATATCGTCGTCAATATCTTGTTATGTTAGGGGCATATCGTCGTAAATATCTTGTTATGTTAGGAGCATATCGCTGTCAATATCTTGTTATGTTAGGGGCATATCGTCGTCAATATTTTGTTATGTTAGGGGCATATGGTCGTCAATATCTTGTTATGTTAGGGGCATGTCATCGCCAATATCTTATTGTTATGCTAGGGGCATATCGTCGTCAATATCTTGTTATGTTAGGGGCATATCGTCGTCAATATTTTGTTATGTTAGGGGCATATCGTCGTCAATATCTTGTTATGTTAGGAGCATATCGTCGTCAATATCTTGTTATGTAAGGGGCATATCATCGTCAATATCTTGTTATGTTTGTGGCATATCGTCATCAATATCTTGTTATGTTAGGGGCATATCGTCGTCAATATCTTGTTATGTTAGGGACATATCGTCGTCAATATCTTGTTATGTTAGGAGCATATCGTCGTCAATATCTTGTTATGTTAGGGGCATATCGTCGTCAATATCTTGTTGTGTTAGGAGCATGTCATCGCCAATAACTTATTGTTATGTTAGGGGCATATCGTCGTCAATATCTTGTTATGTTAGGAGCATATCGCTGTCAATATCTTGTTATGTTAGGAGCATATCGTCGTCAATATCTTGTTATGTTAGGGACATATCGTCGTCAATATCTTGTTATGTTAGGAGCATATCGTCGTCAATATCTTGTTATGTTAGGGGCATATCGTCGTCAATATCTTGTTATGTTAGGAGCATATCGTCGTCAATATCTTGTTATGTTAGGGGCATATCGTCGTCAATATCTTGTTATGTTAGGAGCATATCGTCGTCAATATCTTGTTATGTCAGGGGCATGTCATCGCCAATATCTTATTGTTATGTTAGGGGCATATCGTCGTCAATATCTTGTTATGTCAGGGGCATATCGTCGTCAATATCTTGTTATGTAAGGGGCATGTCATCGCCAATATCTTATTGTTATGTTAGGAGCATATCGCTGTCAATATCTTGTTATGTTAGGGGCATATCGTCGCCAATATCTTGTTATGTAAGGGGCATATCGTCGTCAATATCTTGTTATGTTTGTGGCATATCGTCATCAATATCTTGTTATGTTAGGGGCATATCGTCGTCAATATCTTGTTATGTTAGGGGCATATCGTCGCCAATATCTTGTTATGTTAGGAGCATATCGCCGTCAATATCTTGTTATGTTAGGGGCATATCGCTGTCAATATCTTGTTATGTTAGGAGCATATCGCCGTCAATATCTTGTTATGTTAGGGGCATATCGCCGTCAATATCTTGTTATGTTAGGGGCATATCGTCATCAATATCTTGTTATGTTAGGAGCATATCGCCGTCAATATCTTGTTATGTTAGGGGCATATCGTCGTCAATATCTTGTTATGTTAGGGGCATATCGTCGTCAATATCTTGTTATGTTAGGGGCATATCGCCGTCAATATCTTATGTTAGGGGCATATCGTCGTCAATATCTTGTTATGTTAGGGGCATATCGTCGTCAATATCTTGTTATGTTAGGGGCATATCGTCGTCAATATCTTATTGTTATGTTAGGGGCATATCGTCGTCAATATCTTGTAATGTTAGGGACATATCGTCGTCAATATCTTGTTATGTTAGGGGCATATCGTCGTCAATATCTTGTTATGTTAGGGGCATATCGTCGTCAATATCTTGTAATGCTAGGAGCATATCGTCGTCAATATCTTGTTATGTTAGGAGCATATCGTCGTCAATATCTTGTTATGTTAGGGGCATATCGTCGTCAATATCTTGTAATGTTAGGAGCATATCGTCGTCAATATCTTGTTATGTTAGGAGCATATCGCCGTCAATATCTTGTTATGTTAGGGGCATATCGCCGTCAATATCTTGTTATGTTAGGAGCATATCGCTGTCAATATCTTGTTATGTTAGGGGCATATCGCTGTCAATATCTTGTTATGTTAGGGGCATATCGTCGTCAATATCTTGTTATGTTAGGAGCATATCGTCGTCAATATCTTGTTATGTTAGGGGCATATCGTCGTCAATATCTTGTTATGTTTGTGGCATATCGTCGTCAATATCTTGTTATGTTAGGGGCATATCGCCGTCAATATCTTGTTATGTTAGGGGCATATCGTCGTCAATATCTTGTTATGTTAGGGGCATATCGTCGTCATTATCTTGTTATGTTAGGGGCATATCGTCGTCAATATCTTGTTATGTTAGGGGCATATCGTCGTCAATATCTTGTTATGTTAGGGGCATGTCATCGCCAATATCTTGTTATGTTTGTGGCATATCGTCATCAATATCTTGTTATGTTAGGGGCATATCGTCGTCATTATCTTGTTATGTTAGGGGCATATCGTCGTCAATATCTTGTTATGTTAGGGGCATATCGTCGTCAATATCTTGTTATGTTAGGGGCATATCGTCGTCAATATCTTGTTATGTTAGGAGCATATCGTCGTCATTATCTTGTTATGTTAGGGGCATATCGTCGTCAATATCTTGTTATGTTAGGGGCATATCGTCGTCATTATCTTGTTATGTTAGGGGCATATCGTCGTCAATATCTTGTTATGTTAGGGGCATATCGTCGTCATTATCTTGTTATGTTAGGGGCATATCGTCGTCAATATCTTGTTATGTTAGGGGCATATCGTCGTCAATATCTTGTTATGTTAGGGGCATATCGCCGGCAATATCTTGTTATGTTAGGAGCATATCGTCGTCAATATCTTGTTATGTTAGGAGCATATCGCCGTCAATATCTTGTTATGTTAGGGGCATATCGTCGTCAATATCTTGTTATGTTAGGGGCATATCGTCGTCAATATCTTGTTATGTTAGGGGCATATTATCGTCAGAATTTTGTGATATAAATTAGATGTATCCTTTTAATTCATGTAGTAAATATGACTGTTGAGATAATTCTAGTGAGTTTTAAGTAAGATATTTTAACCTTTCTCAGATTGAACATCGCCAGGTGATTTTCTAGCACTGCACGGGAATTTTTTCAGATAAAATTTGTATTTTGTAAAGCATGTTTTACTAGAGGGTGCTACACAGTGGTAGATGAAAGAGAGGAATGAGTTAGCCAGATGTATTTAAAACATTTGATTTGTTATTTAGTTAGTCTTACAATCAGCCATATTAGATTTTATCAAGTAGGAAAGTTGGAGAGCTTTCATGTATTATGATTGTAAATAAATGCTTTGTTTTTGCTTTCTGTAATGATATGCTTTGTTTTTCTGCCAAAGTCTTGTATTAAAAGTACAATAATTCAATACCATATTACTGCCTTTTTAGCCCTGAAGGTGGGTGGAAACCCAGTGATACTTTTTTTTGTAAATAAAATAGTTCTGTTTAAATCATGTACTGTTTATCAGTAAGTGACTTGAAAGGTAGATGAAGTTTTATATAGTCATTAAGTGTTCATAAATTAAGTTATAAAGATATATTTTATAGTTTGTTTTGCATATTCTTTGAAATTTAATATATATAGTGTATACAAAAAATAAAATAATTTAAAGTGAGTCCAATGAGAATCAGTGTAATCGTGCTGTAAGATGTGTCAACTTGTAATGATATACAGCCTGTTGCTACTAATGCACTGCACAATTTCTCCAGCTTTTACAATACAAGAAAAAATGTACAGAGTTAGAAGAACATATCCGAACCAGAGACATCCACGAGCAGATATCACGACACAAGGTAAAGTGACCTGACTGCTGCTCACCATATCGTTATATATATATTATATATATTAATAGCTTGGCATATATATCCTTCCATGTAGGTTCTGCAGTACAAGAAAAAGTGTGAGGACCTTGAGTTGGACAACGGGGATCTTAGGACTCGTTACGATAATATCAAGTCGGTAAGGGCAGTGTGCAACCTCCTTCTCGAGCATGGAGAGAAGTCCTTTAGCCTCACTGCCCAGCGTGCTTTACTGTGTGGTGCTTTCTTCTGATATGTATGGCTAATTGATAAACTCATGCAAAGAGGAAAACGAAATGAAAATGTTTATAAAAAAAACCCATTGATAAAACACTGAAAATTTAATTGATTTTGATTTTAAGAGGACTTTGTGAGACCCTGCTAGTCTTTTAAAAAGATGATAATTTTAAAAATTTAAAAACAAAAATTTATGAAATAAGAGATTTCGGAGTGAATATTAATGATAAGCCTGTTGTTTATCACTAAGTCATACATGTTTTTTATTTCATTGCCTTATGCTGCCTGCAGACGGCTTCCACAGCTGTAGATAATGGATATCTTTGTGGTTAAGTTTGGATAAAGTTTTTATCTTTTATTCCTTTGTAACAGGTACTGCAATATAAACGTAAATGTACTGATTTAGAAACACAAAACAACATTCTACAAGCCCCGAGAAGAGTAAGTACGAAGGGTAAAGGGAGTCCCCGCTCACTCTATCTACCACACTCTATGTAAACACCTTGTATCCTTACCAACTCATATAGCTTTATAAGGAACATGGACTTGCATTATAACAGAAGGGACTTAGAATATAGCAACACATTAGGTATATTGTAAGAATGCTAGGTTAAAGATACAGATCTGTAATGTACAGAAAAATGCTCAATAAATGTACTTCTTATCGTCATTTGGATTTAGAAAGGAAATTCAGTATTAAGTATGTGATGCAGTTATAATACAATATATATGACCCTGTATAGCTGATAGTAATGAAAGTAGGAAGGTTGTCAAGAGAAAATGAACACACTGTGAAGTACAGAATGAAAGTTCTGTGTGTTTACTTATTATTTGTCATTTGAATTCAAAAAGGAATGGAATAACAACAGAAAGTCATTTGGTTATCAATGGTCTCTTTGAACTGTTTCCTTTGAAATGAGAAAGTGTTAATATTTACCATTTAGAATTATTTAATTCCTAGTAAATAACAATTTGTATGTTGACCTTCTCTTTAAACTATGCTATTCACAAAATGAAAGTGATAAATATCTTCTTTTGCCATTTTTTGGCATTCTTAAGTCAATAATTTACAATTTAAATTTCATTTATTGCTTTGTTTGCCGTCAACAAGCTTTCAACTCTTGTCACTGAACTGAAATCCTTTCTGAATAATTGTCACACATATTGGAATATACATAGTACATTACCAACAGGAGGTAGATGTTGACCATTTCTGTTTGATGTGGTGTTCTAACTTGTAGAAACTTGTAGCTATTAATAGACTCTAACACGGCTGATTAATGGTAAGGCGCTGGAGTTACTGCACCATGTATGTTTCCTGTCACTGATTTATCTCTTCTCACATTCCACTTTGGTGTGCAGCTTTCTTTGCCTTTTGTTGGTCCTCACCTTTTCCTGTTTCTAACTTAAATGTGCATTTCTTCAACAAAATCAAACAGTACTTATTATTAGTAACAATGTTTTCATTTTATTTCATGACTGGTTCTGATAACTTAATTATATAAAGATATTCTTTTCATATTTACCAAATGTCAGATTGTTGTCCATGTATAATGCATAATGATTGTTGTAATGTGCATTATAATAATACTGAGATCTATAAAGTCATCTTCTTTACAGACCCAGGAAGAATCCTACAAGAAAAGTTTGGAAGCCTCAGAGAGCCACAACATGGATTTAGAATCAGCCTTGATCAATCTTGAGGAGGAAAAGCAACGGTAATTCCTCCTTTACCCAACTTCTACAAAGTCAAAGTCATGTCATATCATGTAAATCATGTAAAACAAAAATAAAATCCACATGGCAGGGTGTGAGTGAAGCTAGTTTCTTGATTGAGGTGTTTTTAAAATGTTCTTAGTTAAGGGTCCATGTTATTTAAAGGAGTCTTTATATTGTGGTCCACATTATTTCATACAACCCATTATGACCCTTGCCATTTTTGCTGAACATCAGTTTTGGTCAAACAAAAGTTTTGTTATTGAACTGACAACACTGTACCATGATAAATTGATTCCCATTATTGGTTTTCTAAACCCTTTAAATCCTTTCACATCAATCTCTCCTCTTGAAGACACTATTGTACCAGGCAAACTATGTCAATAGAATTCCATAGAAAGAGATTATGCTCTATAACCCATTGAACTCTTTGGACATCATACAATCAATGTGGTTATGCTAGTCGGGAATGAAAGCACATTTTATGTCGGTGTTAACCTTACAATGTACTGCTGTTATGCCCATGTGGAAACATTTTAATAGCCACTGAATAATAAATGTTTACATAGAAAAGTTTTACTGGCCATTCCATTATTGATGAGATATTTTATTATGATGGCATCAACGTCATTTTTTGCCCATACATGTTATAATAGATGTCTGTATAATTCAGTGTTATCTCTACAATATTGGCTACCTTCACATTCTCTTTGTTTATATTACGTCCTTAGAGTCAGCTCTATGATAGACGACAGCTATCAGTTCAATGCTCTGACGTGCATTTTGTAACTTGAGATCAAAGGGTTCACCAGTGCTTATGAATCTTTAATTGACGAAAATTGTCAGTATATTGGTGAATTCTGCTGGTGCAGTGTTAAACACAAGCTATCTATATATTAAAATGATGAGATATGAATATCATTTCCTGTGACACAAAATGCATGTCAGGGGTGAATAGACTATGGAGTGAGACATGCATAATCTATAAAGACATCACGTAGTCCATTAAATTTGCAATGACTCTCTGCAATAACATCTAAATAAACTGTGCTCATAATCTAGTTGACAGTCCAATCTGTTTATTCATTATTTTGTCGAGATTGCTAAATACAATTTTGAAATTGTATTCATGACATGAATGATAATTAAGTTGTCAACCAGTATTTTGTTGAGTCAGATATCAGCATAAAGCTATGTGATTGTGTGATTGAAACAATTCCATTTGTACACCCACTTATGATTTTGATGAAATACGTAAATTTCTGCTAACTTCATAAACACATTATGTTAAGAAACTACTAATTAAAAAAAGAATTTGTAAGTCACTTGGAGAAAATAAGGTCATATACTTTGCAGGAGGTGACTTGCTAAGTACAAAGACCTTTAGTAGTAGTTTCTCTCTCTCATCTGAAAATTTAATTCTTCATTGTTTACATTTCTTTTTTTCATTTTTTTTTTCAATGATATGAAATATGTTGTCATGAATCATGATATGATAATAACATGTTTCGACTTTGTGTTTTAATGTTCTAAGTGTCATGTTATTATGTGTTTCCTAGAAGTGCCAGTTTGGCCCATGTCAATGCTATGTTACGTGAGCAACTGGACCAGGCAACTTCTGCTAATCAGTCGCTAACCTCTGACATCCATAAACTGACCCAGGATTGGCAGAGAGCCAGGGAGGAACTGGACATTCGTGAGAATGAATGGAGAGAGGAAGAACAGGTAAATGTAAACAGGGTCAGATTTCAGGTGACATTAATGCGCATAAATTGTGAGATAGGTCTTGAGTATTACTGATATAAGGGACAGATTTGGTGTATTTGTGAAGTAGATGATCCAGGGTCCATTTCTTGACTGTGCAGTGTTTAGGAGTTTGATAACCTCCAGATTCCTTGCCCCTGTATGACTCAAAAATTGTGATAAGCCTCATAAAACCACAATCAATCAATCATGAAAAAGTGCATTTATTTTATATCTTTGTTTTTAGAAATATAATCATTCTAGGAGATGTTGCCCACAAACATTCATTCAGTTGATTCAGTTAAAATGACTAAGTTCCCATCTGTCTATTAATAGAATTATCATGCGGATTTTTTGTCATTCAGAATAAGTTACCAGTTAAGATGAAAGCATTTTCTTGTTATGAATGGGAGTAATGTGTTGTGATTTTCTTCTTGAAAATGAAAATATCTCTGCCTTATTCTTCTTATGAATAGAAGTCTTTTGGTGTTTTTCAGTCTTTTAATGAGTATTTCTCTGCTGAACATGGTCGCCTTTTGTCCCTGTGGCGGCAGGTGGTCGCTTTTCGTCGCAGTTTTGGTGAACTAAAGACAGCCACAGAACGGGACCTCTCTCACGTGAGATCTGACGTTACTCGGGCTTCTCGTAGTATGCACTCTGCTTGCTTAAACCTGAGCGCCAACATGAGGAATGTAGACACGCAAGACCAGGTAATATAAGTATTTATTATTTATATGAGACTAAGAAAAGTATAATTATATGAGAAAGAAATACATTAACATCTAATTTTGTATATGATAAGATCTGATGTATATCTGAATAATCTATCTTATATGATTTATTCATTATATTACGCCAGGGTATTAATTTCTAGGTGTCATATTTTGCTTCAGTTCTTGTTCATTCAGTCACTGAACTTGTGGTGCTCTGTTATGTTAAGGAGATTTATTACCCAAGTTGTGTCTATGATTCGTGTTCTTCTCATAGGTACAACTTGATCGTGAACGTGCCGACCGAGCAGCCGTGGAGAGTCAGTTAAGAGAGAAGCAACGAGAGATTGTAGAACTTCAGTCTCGCTATGATTCTCACAGCTATGAACTGAATGCCAAGTAAGAACATTTATTGTGATTATCATTATATTAAACCATTTAAAATGCTTGAGAATTTTAAAAGTTACCAAGTCATATAATGCTTATTTCTGTCTTTTAATCATAAAAGACGTTTTTCTATTTCTACAGAAAATTCAATGCATACATACACATTATGCTTTATTAGAATTAAATGGAGATGATATGATGCGGATTACAAATAATATTAATTTCTTTTACACAGGGTTAATGAGCTGACAATGATGAATGAGAAATTGAAGATCCAGATGGAGGAACGTGAGAAAACAATTACAAACCTCCAGCGTAATATTAACAACATGGAGACCAGATTGGGTGAACAACGAACCTTTGATCTCCCCGAGACAGACACAGCTCGTCAGATGCGCCTTGAAACTGATACCATACATGAAGCTCTGAGAAACATCGCCGAAGCTGTCATCAATGATGCTGAAGATGGAGGTTATGAGGAGGATTTACAGCGCAGCATCTCACCAACCCGTGCGAGGTCTACTTCCCCTAGAGCAAAGTCACCCATGCTCAGAGATAGATCTAAATCTCCACTGGCACGATCCAGATCACCGGCCTTCGCTGATGCTACATTCTCTGCTGTACAAGCTGCTCTTAACAAACGTCAGTTACAGCTATCAGAGGCCAGGGCCAAACTGAAGGCATCTCAGGACCATAATGGAGCCATCCGAAAACAAATGGATGACTTAGACAATGAGAGAAGGAGACTGGAGCTTCAGGTCTTACAGCTGAAAGAAGACGTTGACATTATGTAAGTGAAAAATTATTAAATTACATGGTAACCATTTGGAAGGTGAAAGTGTAGTTTGTGTCTTCATCTATTGTATTAACATAAAAGTTAAAAAATATGATGTGCCATCCATAAAAATGTGTACATAAGAGATAGTTAACCAATCTTTATTTATAATTATGTACAACTTCATCATTTTGAATGATTCTAGGCGAAGGGAAAGAGAAGACTCGAGTCGAGATAGAGATCGTATTAAGAATGCCCTGAGTTTGACTGGCAGTGAAAAGTCTCAATTAGAGAAAATTCGTAATGAGTTGAATGAGCAGATTGAAATCATGCAGCGTGAAAATGAAAAACTTCAGGCTGCAAACACTGATCTCCAAAGGCAACGAGACAATATGGAGGATGAGAAAGAAGATGTCTACAAGGACAAGGAAAGGCAGGTCAAGGAGAACGATAGATGGTATGTCACATGACCTTGACAGAGGAGAAGTAAATAATGATATTCATTTAAACACCTTACAGTTAATTTAGTTTTTAGTTTAGTCTATTCATGGGCAGGAAATATTTGCTCAATTACATTAGTCATTATTAAATTTAATGAATCATATATTCCTGTTACACTATGTATTCTTTTGCACAATTTGAGATACAGCCTTATGTTGTCTATTTCAGCCACCGAGTCATCGATCAGTTAGAACATAAGATCAGTGGTCTGAAAGAGGAGTTAGTGGGAACAAAGGAAGCCCTTAACAGAGCTCTTCTGGATAAAGAAGTCCTTGAACAACAGAAGTCTGAAATCAGTAAGTGACATGCTGGAAGTTTGATAATGTCTTGACTATGACTTCATGATTCTGTGTCTGTAATGCCTTAAACACCTTGATCGTAATTTTCTGGGTCATGTACACTATATCATTTCTAGGTCATGTACACTATATCATTTCTGGGTCATGTACATTATATCATTTGTGATATTTCAGATGATGCATTATCTAAGACTGAACTACAGAAGGCTGACCTTGAACTTGATATTAACAAGGCCAAGACAGAAGAAGCTACTCTGAGAGATGCATTGTTGAAAATGCAAGCATTGAATGAAGGACTAGGACAAGACAAAATAGAACTGAACAAAATCATAATGCAGGTAAAGTTTACTGGTACTGTACGTGTATGAATTCATGATTGTATATGTTATATGAGATCTTAAGTGAGGGTAGTAAGATTTTAGTAAAGGGATATCTGAGGGGAAATGAATTAATATCAAATAGGATGAAAACACGGAAACTACTGAACTCTCTTACAAATGCTTGGTAAACGTTTTGTTTGTAATTAAGGTATGAACTATAAAATATTGTCTATGTAATAATACATGGACATTGTTTTACTAGCTATGAATCCTAAGTGAATGAATTTAAGCTGAAGGGTTTCCTAATTTTCTTTGTGTGACAGATGGAAACTGAGAAGTCCAACCTGGCAGGAGATAAGCAGGCTCTAGAACAAGAGAAGATCGGAATCCGTGAAGAGCTAGTCAGGGTGGAACAAGAGAAAATGGATCTGGACACAGAAAAAATGGGTCAGTGCACAACAGAGAAAGCACATGTTGATTCAAATTCAGATATTTTGTTTAATTTTGCTGTTGCACTAGAAGTATAATGGCACTTACGATCACATGGTCTCTTGTCTTATCTGTCAATGATCAGTCACATTTCTCTTTTCTGTATCATCACAAGCAATACATATTTCTTGGAACTCGACATTCTTGTATAGGTATATATGATTCTCTGTCTTCTTGTTGATAGAATGTATTTTAGCACATATTTATAGTATTTCAGGATCCTTGTGGTGTATTGAGTATACTGTACTAATGACTGTGATTTTGGTGATGTAGGTCTGAATCAGACACTTGAGTTGAGTGAGATGACCAGGCAACAGTTAGAGGAAGAAATCCAGGCTTTGAACAGAGAGAAGGGTGATGTACAGGAACAGCTCTCTTCAGTTTCTAGACAAAAGCAGGCTTTAGCTGAAGAACTTCTCACTGCAAGACGTGAAGTGGAAAGAGTCAACAATGCTCTTGCTCGTCTGTCGAAGGAAAAGGAAATCCTTACTCAAGACAAAGGAGAGCTTGTGGTCCAAGTCACTGGTACAGGTAAGGTTTTAATGGACTACTAACTGATAGTTCATGTTAACTCTACAAGTTTACTTTATGATCCAGATCACTGCTGAATGTAGTCTAATAATTGACATGTTTCTTCGGCTCTAATTACATATATTGTAATGGTCCATGATAGGCTTGTAAGCAAGATGAAATAGGCCTCTACTGGCAAGGGGTCCAGGTCATTGCTTTAAGCATGGTAAAATAGTCATTGCGTACACTGTATGTATATATCAGATTTCTATTATGAAATCCAGTATTCAAACTTTCTTCCACACAGTGTTCTATCGGAACTTAATACTAAAGTCTTGAATATCAACATGTATATAATAAAACCATGGGTATTATCATTCTTAGCTAGAAAGCTTTGCCTGTGTTTACTATGCTCTATTAGCGTGTGTGCTTCCCATATATATATGTAATTTTATTCACACCATTACTAATGGTTACAGAACGTGAGAATCGTCAACAAAGTGAGGTAATTGCTTCCCTGAGGAGTGAGAAAGATCAACTAGACAGTGCCCTGTACGAGTCTCAAAATCAGGCTCAGCAACTTGAGGTCAGGAAGGAGCAACTAGAGGGTGAAAATCAGGACCTGCTTCTCAAGAAGGAAAATCTACAAGGTAAACTTTCAGTAATTAGACTGGCAATTGCCAAAATCTACAAGGTAAACTTTCAGTAATTAGACTGACAATTGCCAAAATCTACAAAGTAAACTTTCAGTAATTAGGCTTGCAATTGTCAAAATTTCCAAGTAAACATTCAGGAATTAGGCTGATAGTTGTCAAAATAGCTCCTTTTTCTATTAGTATATGCAAAATTCAGACGTGCTTATTTTGTCAAAATGTTTTTGACCTGAGTGACATCTCACATAATACTTTTACTTGTTAAATTGATGTTAAGTATAGTTAGTATTAGACATGAAGAAGAGTAAAATTGGTGTATTGCAGCTGAAATCAACAGGCTCATAAAAGAGAAGGAAAATGACTTGGCTAAATTTGAAAACCAAAGAGATGATTTACAGAAACGTTTAGCTCAACTGGAGCGTGACATGCAGATGGCCTTAACCCAAGAGAAACAAGCTCATGAGGAAGACAATGACAGAATCACCAGAGAGAGGGTAGGTTACTTAGGAATGTATGTTGGACTGGTCATAAATTATTGAATGCAAATGCTAGGTTAGGACTGCTCATAGATGATCATATGTGAGGGCTTCTCCTTTGCAGGGATATTAACCAATTTAAGTCTCAGTATTTCTTAAGTATATGGTGTAGATATAGGGGTGTCCCATGTAAATCTTGTCTCTACTATTTCATCAGAATCACTATTAAAATAAGGGAGAACTGTTTCCAGATTTTCAACATTCTTGTCAAGGTGGTCATATAGTATTAAACATAACACTAATATATTTATGAATGATATAAATTAGTAAATATTCAAATTTAATCTTGAAATTGATTTTTCATTAAACATTTCAGATTTTAAAGTAGAGGGTTTCGGGGTTCTGTGATGTAGAATTTTTTCATATAAAAATTTGTCTCTTGTCCTCAGGATCAACAAAGAATGGACTTAGAGCGTCAGAGGGAGGAGATCCTCCATCAACATGCCATGGAGAAAGAGGACATGATTGGTAGGTTTGACAGGGAAAGAGAAGAGCTTTCTGAGGAATTAGCCAATCTGCAAAGAGAAAGAGACAACCAGTTGCTGATGGCAGAAAATGATAAACAGCAGGTAAGGAATCTCTCTCCTATTATATTCTTAGTCATGTAGAGCAATCTCAATTGATAACAAAGTTTTAACAAATGTTTATACAGAAATATTTGAAGTCACATTGTCTCTATTAACTGGTTTTTGCCATCAGATTATGTCCCTACTGGAACAAGAGAAGAGCACCCTACAAGAGAAGAATAACAATCTGACAATGGAGATTGCTAATGCCAATGTGGAGTATGAGAGTCTGAAGAGGGAACATCATGCCAAGATGGAGCAAGATCGGTCAAATATTAATGGCCTCAATCAGGAACTCAAAAACTTCCGAGCACAGTTTGAGGAGACATGGTAAGTTCTTAGGCAATACAAATAGGTTTAATTAACCCACACTTTTTCTAATGTTAAATATATCATGAAATATAAAGCTATAACAGAATATAAATTGACGAGAATTTTCATAACTCATAATATTGTCTTTTCTTACCGATAGTTACTTTGTTATTTAAGCAATTAGGGATAATATCCTGTGCGTTATTGTCTATGGATAGCCGAAGGTAATAAGTTTAACATGAACTTTCAGTCACCATGGGATTACCCATAGATCAACAACATTTGTTACACAGTCTGTTTTTACCTTTGCTTTGGATTGTATTTTGACTTTACATTCATATTATTTCATATTAAGGACGTGTTACAGAAAAGTGCTTTAATTTTGTAGTTTAAATCATGAGAAGGAGGTCAAAGATTTAACCAATCAAATTCGTGATCTGGATAGACACAGAGAAGCTGCTCTGCGAGAAGTCGCAGAACTGAAGACTCAACTGAAGTTAGTGGAGGAAGCGAGAGACAATGTGAGGCGAGATCTGATCGACTCCAACAGGAAATGTAGAGAAGGTATTGAAAAGAACTCTCTGCTTGATTCTGAATTTTCTTCTGGACTATGTAAGAAAAGACAAGGATACTGATTCCTAAAAATGGCTTTTGTCATTAGAAATTTGTATTGCAATAGATAAACCTGAAAACCTGAAACTTCAAGAGGCTTCAATCAACTTGAATGTTACACTTTAGAATATCATTTTCATAATCTTGGTAAATTGAAACATTTCGGTCTTCTTCATAGTCTTCTGTGCTGTGATACGGTTAAACAATGTACTAATTGTGAAAAAGATAATTTTGTCTTTATTACAAGTGAGGAGGTGAGAGCAGACGTGACAGGAACTGGTTGTGATATGATTTTGACATTGTCTTTATTACAAGTGAGGAGGTGAGAGCAGACGTGACGGGAACTGGTTGTGATATGATTTTGACATTGTCTTTATTACAAGTGAGGAGGTGAGAGCAGACGTGACGGGAACTGGTTGTGATATGATTTTGACATTGTCTTTATTACAAGTGAGGAGGTGAGAGCAGACGTGACGGGAACTGGTTGTGATATGATTTTGACATTGTCTTTATTACAAGTGAGGAGGTGAGAGCAGACGTGACGGGAACTGGTTGTGATATGATTTTGACATTGTCTTTATTACAGGTGAGGAGGTGAGAGAGCTCATGAGAAAGGACATGGTTGAATTGAAGCGTAACCTGAATGATGAAGTCAGGGAAAAAGAAACTGTTGCCAAGACCAACGAGGATCTACGTGGAACTGTGAAACAGAATGAAATTGACAAAATAGAATTGAGTCGTAATCTACAGGATTCAAGGAATAAGTGTGGAGGTAAGCATTAACATAAGACTTTAGTTATGATTGTGTGTAAGAATCAGTGAGTTATGTTTCTTGAAGCATTACAGCAGAATTTGTCTTCCCAGAATCCAGAGTATATTTAGGCCAATGAAAAGAAATACATTTTATTTGGACTCACATTTATTACTGTGACTGAATTATGTTGAAGTCTCCAGCATTTGTCTTTTTCTGAATTTTTGATGTAAAACTTTGGTAGAAATATAAATTTATAATAGGTTTGATTATATGAATCATGTGAATTGTGATAAATTCCATATTGCTTTATGTTCATCATTTCAGTTCTTGATGAGCAGAAGTCCAATGTACAGAAGGAAGCGGCTGACTTGCGTGCCAGCCTCCGTGAGGTAGAGAAAGCTCGTCTGGAGGCTCGACGTGAGTTACAGGACTTGCGTAGGCAGGTTAAGATGTTGGACAGTGAACGGTCCAAACTCGGAAAGGAAGTGATAGATCTGCAGGGTCGTGTTGCCAGGGACGAGGAGAAGGAGGAGGAGGCTAGGAGATACTCCTTTGATCTGAAGCAGAAGGTAAGAAGTGGATAAGTATGTTTCTGTTAGAAATAGCCTAATATTATATTTCTGTAGTCTATTCTGTACTACATTTACATCTAATATTGCAGTAGCAGCAAACTGCTTTATGCATATTTTGGCTTGATCCATATTCAAAATAAGATTTGTCTTGAAGCATTCTGGATTCTTGTGGTAATTTTCACATTGTACAATCATTAAAATTTTCTGTATTTTATTGTTTATTCTAGTTTGGTTTTGGTGACGTTCTTGATTTATTTTGACTCTGACAGGTAGTAGAAACAGAGGCTAGCCGAGAGGCTTTGCGTAAAGAATTAGCAAATGTACAGAGAAAAATGGCTGAACTTCTTGATGAGTCACGTATGAAAGAGAAGGATTACCAGATGGCTTTGGAAGATAGTCGACGAGCAGAAAGGAAACTGGAAGATGCCAGACGTAACCTGGAAATCAATCTGGAAAACACCAATGCTGAATCTGAGGAACTCAAGTTGAGACTGAGTGGAGCAGAGGGAAGAGTAAATGCCCTGGAGGCACAGCTAGCCAGATTAGAGGGCACTAAACAGGACATAGAATTCAAGCTGAGTAGCATTGTATCCAGTCTGAGAAGAACAATAGGATTCCGTCAGGAGATGCCACGAGCTCGCAGCCCTGTCAGGTCCCGAACCCCAAGCCCACGAAGGTCCAGACCCACATCACCAGCTAAAGGTATATATCAAGGAGAAAATCTCAAAGAATCGCCCTATAAATATCATTCCTTTCTTATATTTATAAGATATATCAGATTCTCTTTTGTGTTTGTTAACATTATTAATTGATTTACTATAAATGGCTCTTCTCTTAAGAATCGATAGAGTGAAAGTGAAATGTATTGTTTACAATAGTTGTAGTCTCCTGTCTTTTCCCATCACATAGGATTTGACAACACATATGCCACCACAACTGAGGGTAGAGGAAGTCCCATCCCTCGCACTGGATCTCCAGAGAGGGCTGGCAGTCCTGTAAGAGTATCCTCTAGAGGCATTTCTCCTATCAGATTTGCTGAAAGTCAGGTATCTGCTATTGATGTAGATCCAGAGGCAGTCCGAATGGCTCTGCGTGACTTTGTCAATCAACTTGCTGGTGCAGAAAGGGAAAGGGTAAGTAAAAGCATTTTTTATGAATTATGAAATATGAAAAATAAACTACATAAGAATGCTTAATTACTGTTAATTACATAATGTGTAACATCTGACCTTAAAATTTACCTGGATTTTATTCTGCATACATGTGTAACACTTAGATAAGAAGTTGCAAAGTCTTATTCCTTATGATAATGATGATGCTGCAATACAAGTGGGAGATCTCAGTGTGTAGGATTTTGTATGAATCTGAAGCCGTGTTTTATGTTGGTGTGGATGATGCCTTAGTACAGCTAAAAGTGAGATGTCTCAGTGAACTGGGTTTTGTATTATTCTGAAACTGTGGGGGTTTCTTTATCAGGATGATGTCTTGGTACAAGTTAGAGGTCACGGTGTGTAGGGTTTTGTATGAATCTGATGCCGTGTTTTATGTTGGTGTGGATGATGCCTTAGTACAGCTAAAAGTGAGATGTCTCAGTGAACTGGGTTTTGTATTATTCTGAAACTGTGGGGTTTCTTTATCAGGATGATGTCTTGGTACAAGTTAGAGGTCACGGTGTGTAGGGTTTTGTATGAATCTGATGCCGTGTTTTATTTTGGTGTGGATGATGCCTTAGTACAGCTAAAAGTGAGATGTCTCAGTGAACTGGGTTTTGTATTATTCTGAAACTGTGGGGGTTTCTTTATCAGGATGATGTCTTAGTACAAGTTAGAGGTCACGGTGTGTAGGGTTTTGTATGAATCTGATGCTGTGTTTTATGTTGGTGTGGATGATGCCTTAAGTACAGCTAAAAGTGAGATGTTTCAGTGTGCTGGGTTTTGTATTATTCTGAAACTGTGGGGTTTCTTTATCAGGATGATGTCTTGGTACAAGTTAGAGGTCACGGTGTGTAGGGTTTTTTATGAATCTGAAGCCGGTGTGGCCTAGTGGATATGGTGCTTGGCTCGTGACCGAGAGGTCCCGGTTCCACTCCCGCCCTGGGCGCACCAGTGTTCTGTCTTTGGAATGGGACAGTAAAAACCGAGGTCCCGTGTCACGGTAGCCGTGGCACGTAAAAGATCCCTCACTGCTCTGGGTGGGTCCGATGCAAAGATCTAAATTCCTTTGCAGTGCGTTAGGCAGATGCCGTCACCGTATACGTGAAATAATCGTGGAGCGACGTAAAACAATATTTAATACTTGAATATGAATCTGATACGGTTTTTGTTGATCAACATGATGCCCTAGTATAAGTGAGACATCTCAGTGTGCAAGGTTTTGTATGGTAATCTGATAATGTATTTATTTTTATCAGGATGATGCCTTAGTACAAGTGAGAGGTCTCAGTGTCCAGTTGAAGGAACTAGAAGAGGATAGAGACAGGACAGAGAGACGTCATCAGATCCTACAGAAATCACTATGTGAAGTCGAAGAAGGTAAGAAAATATCTCATGTTTATCGTTTAATTCGTATCAATGTCTTTCATGTTTAACTCATCATGTACTATGTCAGATCTCCATGGTGGGAATGTAAGAGATCTCACTTCTCTAACTCATTTTTACACTAGTCCTATGGATGAGACAACCAAAGCCCCAGTCCCATTATAATGCCATCCTGCGGAGGGTTGGTCTGTCATATTGGTCCCAGTGCCATCATAATGCCATCCTGTGCAGGGTTGGGCCGTCATATTGGTCGCACTCCCATGATAATGCCATCCTGCGATGGGTTGGTCCGTCATATTTGTCCAAGTCCCATGATAATGCCATCCTGCGCAGGGTTGGTCCGCCATATTTGTCCCAGTCTCATTATAATCTCTTTCTGCGCAGGGTCGGTCCGTCATATTGGCGATGTATCAGGTAGTTGCCATATATTATAAATCTATAATGATGTGAAATGACCTTGACGTGATACTGAAGGACATAACCAGACATCCCTGGGGCATTTATTAGATTTTGGATCCTCTACTGACCTATTTAATTTAAAGTTCTACGCCTAGCTTGCTATAAATCACCCAATGGTGTAATTGATAACATCAGAAGAAGACCTCGTGAGCTGTAATCTTGTTTTTGTTGATCTGTAGAGATAATCATTTGGCCTTTAGCTTAATATGTACTGCATTGTAATGGTCATTTTACCTGTCGTTATCAGAGACCTTTATACTGCCGTAGTATATCTGTAGAAAAATGTCTGCTGTTAAAGCTGATAGAATGAGCGTAGCATTCCAGCGTAGAATCTAGATTGATTGATTATTGTTTTACGTCTCTCCACGATTATTTCACGTATATGGTGACGGCATCTGCCTGTTGCATTGCATGTACAAATTTAGACCTTTGCAACGGACCCAGCCGAAGCAGTGAGAGATCTTTTACGTACCACGCCTACCGTGTCACGGGACTGTCACATCCGAAAGACAGAACACCGGTGTGTCCAGGACTGGAGTCGAACCCGGGACCTCTCGATCACGAACTGAGCACCTTATCCACTAGTCCACACCGGCTTGCGTAGAATCTAGTCTTCTACGTAGTGTATCTACAAAAAAATGTAGCGTTGTTTGAAGACTAAAAGAACTTGCATGGTGGTCATAACGTATTCCTCTGTAGCCAGTTCAAAACTTAAACCGGTGATTAAACATCAAATAAAATGAAATAACTACATGTATTAGTTCACTACACTGGTTTATAGTACGGATAATCACTTAATTCATGCAGATCAAGCCTCTATAGAGACACTGACCGCCCTGTATAAGTAAAATATTCCTAACGTGGCTTAAATCAACAAACAAAACCCAAACATCCAAACATTTTTATGTTAATAGTCCTTTTCATATGAGACCTTCACTGCAAGATAAAGTTGTCTTGTAGTTGACCCTTAATGATAACTGGTCTCTTTGGAATATAGGGTATGACTTGTTATTGACCGAAATTCTAATGTAATTCTATCCTATATGCAAATGGCCATAATTTTAACTTTTATTCTAAACATTTAAAGATCGGTCTCATAAAATAATGGTTGACTTATCTATGCTGAAACACGAGGTCTAAAAAAAACCCACCTTATTTGACTCGGGATCATTCTTGCTATTCCAATTATATTATTTAATCAGTATTTAGCTGAAAATATTCATAAGGAGCAAGAAAATAACGATAAGCGATCGTGGCGTTAAGGCAATTTATGTGAAATGACTTGTAACGAAATGAATTGCATTTCGTCATTTTGCAATCGAAATCGGTTCTGTATTTGCAAGAGGTTATGTTCAATAAAGGATTCAGTCGGTTTTCATTAAATCGGATTACTCGGTATTGGGAAAAAGATAAGTTTTATTTTATGAGATAATATTCGTGCCGGTTTTATTGCAGTTGAATACTTTATCATGTTATAAAATTTATGATCCCCTTATTCATTTCTCTAGAATGCGAAAATAATGTGTTCAATATGTTTTATGTGCAATCATGCAACTGGCCTGTATTTCGGAAACAAATATAAAACAGATTTTCTTACTTTTTACTTCATTGCCAACAATAACACATGTGTATTAGGCAGGTACATGAGTAAAATACTGTAGACATACATTGTAAATACTGAATTATCCGGATGGTTAATTTATTCCATAATGTAATTATATACAGTGTATTCAACATTTCAGATACTTGATCACTAAACAAAGGTTATATGTCAGAGTTGTGTCGTAAAATAGAATTTTTCCCCAGGTCTTTCTGTATTTCTTGAATTTGCATACAGATTTTAAATCTTTAAACGCAATGAAATAGATCGTCGCTGCGATTTTTATCGGAATGGATTCTCCGGAAGGAAAATTCAGCGTAAAACCTTTTTAGTCATTGGTCTGATTATTGGTACACGACATATTCTATTGGAACAGTCTTGCACTATGAAAGGGAATATGTCATCGATTATATGCTCTCCGATCAGTAGGGGGTGTGGCTGAATGGTTAGAGGTTATGACGTTAGATAAGTAGAAGTCGTGGCACAATGGTTTAATAGAGGTTATTTGGTCAGATCAATGGGAGATGTGGCAGAATGGTAAGAGCCTTTGACCGTTTAGTGGAAGTTTGTTGGTTGGATCAGTAGGAAACTTGGTAGAATGGGTAGAGGTTATGGGGTCACATCGGTAGGAGACATGGTAGAATGGTTAGAGGTTATGGGGCCGCATCAGTAAGAGATGTGGTATAATGGTTAGAGGTTATGGGGTCACATCAGTAAGAGATGTGGTATAATGGTTAAAGGTTATGGGGTCACACCAGTAGGAGACGTGGTAGAATGATTAGAGGTTGTGGGGTGGAATCAGTAGGAGGCGTGGTAGAATGGTTAGAGGTTGTGGGGTCACATCAGTAAGAGATGTGGTAGAATGGTTAGAGGTTGTGGGGTTGGATCAGTAGGAGGCGTGGTAGAATGTTTAGAGGTTGTGGGGTGGGATCAGTAGGAGACGTGGTAGAATGTTTAGAGGTTTAGGGTCGGATCAGTAGGAGGCGTGGTAGAATGGTTAGAGGTTGTGGGGTGGGATCAGTAGGAGGCGTGGTAGAATGATTAGAGGTTGTGGGATGGGATCAGTAGGAGGCGTGGTAGAATAGTAAGAGGTTGTGGGGTCACACCAGTAGGAGACGTGGTAGAATGATTAGAGGTTGTGGGGTGGAATCAGTAGGAGGCGTGGTAGAATGGTTAGAGGTTGTGGGGTCACATCAGTAAGAGATGTGGTAGAATGGTTAGAGGTTGTGGGGTTGGATCAGTAGGAGGCGTGGTAGAATGTTTAGAGGTTGTGGGGTGGGATCAGTAGGAGACGTGGTAGAATGTTTAGAGGTTTAGGGTCGGATCAGTAGGAGGCGTGGTAGAATGGTTAGAGGTTGTGGGGTGGGATCAGTAGGAGGCGTGGTAGAATGATTAGAGGTTGTGGGATGGGATCAGTAGGAGGCGTGGTAGAATAGTAAGAGGTTGTGGGGTCGGATTAGAAGGAGGCGTGGTAGAATGGTTAGAGGTTGTGGGGTGGGATCAGTAGGAGGCGTGGTAGAATGGTTAGAGGTTGTGGGGTGGGATCAGTAGGAGGCGTGGTAGAATGGTTAGAGGTTGTGGGGTGGGATCAGTAGGAGGCGTGGTAGAATGGTTAGAGGTTGTGGGGTTGGATCAGTAGGAGGCGTGGTAGAATGATTAGAGGTTGTGGGGTCGGATTAGAAGGAGGCGTGGTAGAATGGTTAGAGGTTGTGGGGTTGGATCAGTAGGAGGCGTAGCAGGATGGTTAGAAGTTGTGGGGTTGGGTCAGTAGGAGACATGGTAGAATGGTTAGATGTTGTGGGATTGAATCCGTAGGAGACGTGGTAGAATGGTTAAAGGTTGTGGGGTTGGATTAGTAGGAGACATGGTAGAATAATTAGAAGTTGAGGGGTTAGATCAGTAGAAGGTATGCCAGCTAAAAACTACACTGATTTTTTTGTCGCGATTATATAAGTAAAAATATCTATGAATTATTTAAAACAATAAAAAAAAAAAAAAAAAAAAACCCGTGGACTGATTTTGTAGAATTTTATATTTTTTTTCGGGATAGATATTGATTGTTGTATTGGGATTGGGATCATAATAATAAAACGGGATGAAATAGGACAAGGCAAAAGGCAGCATTTTACAATCGGAGTCTTTAGTAAAACAAAGGACCTTCTTTAAATAGGTCATATCTGTGGAGTAATGTGTAATAGAACCCGTCTGTGGAATGCACTGAACAACAGGACATTGTTGTCAGACTTTTTGTCTTTGTAAGTTATGACTCCTCAAGATATTGTCACAAGAGTACGTTTAAGAATTAACTCATTTTGTTTTCTCAACAATTGCATTTCTGTCTCAAGAGTCTTTGTATTTTTGTATACAATTATCAAGGCCCGATACAGATAAGACCCTGAAACCCTTGGTGTGCTATCAGTTCGTGGGCTGACCCGTAACATGTTTGACTATTGTGATAAAAGCCGAATGATTCCAATTACCCGGCCATAAATACCTCGCTGTCCTCGGTGGGTGTTGTATTGAAATGTGTTAGATTCATAATGATATTGACTTAGCGAGTTAAAGGCATTTCTTACGTTTCGCGCCTTGTAACTTGTTATAGTGCGGCAGGTACTAACTCGCCCCTGTGGTGACATTAACCACTGATCAATAGTCGTACATTCTTGCCATGGCTCAGTGCGAGTAGCAATGGAATATTTAAATTCTTTCCGACGCGATGGCAGTTGATCAACAACTTCGTTTCTTTTAAATACTGAAAACAATCAAAATGTGACAGTTGATGATGTTTGTTTTATGGGATATACGTGTTCAATCTTTAGTGCAATATTATAGTATTAGTTTGAGCGGCATTCTGTGATAAAATGGCATATAGGATATACATGTTACCAGAAAAGCTACCTAGAGTTGCCGACCCTGTCAGTTGCTCCGTTAGCGTGAACAAGGCACTGGCCTCCGTAACCCATGATAACGGTTAGTGTGAAGGAAGAGATATTGATCTTCGTACTGTATGTGTGAAGAAAGAGGAATTGGGAAGGGGGAGGGGGGATCCGTAGTGTTAATTTGAGCAAAGGGGTGGCGACCTTTATAACAAGCAGTGCATTAAGCGTGATCCTCAATCAGTTTATCTAGTCGTGGTTTTTATATACTGTCGGTATTATGTAGGCTTATACCTGTTATCAGGAATAGTGCATGTAGAATATCGGTTGTGTTTTATTGATTTTTATAGATCGATTCCGTTGGATCTACCTTGTTTATGGTTGCTTGATTTCTGAGGCCGAGTAATTCTATCATATACTATGTCGTATATATTCCGAACTCTCGGCAATAATACCTAGATTCAATATTATCATTTTATTATCAATATGCTCCAGATTGTATGGACAGGCATTCACAAAGCAGACTTTAACTCAACTGTTAACAATATATTGCAAATAGTAACTGAACAAACTACATGTATGGAAGAGTATTCATTTCACAAATTATGTGACATGGGTAGAGTAACTTTGTTTTTAACTTTGTTATTGTATGTATAATGCCTTATATATACCAGTGGGGGATCTAGAATTAAAAGAAAGAAAAAAAGGAATTGAGAAAGGGGCGCGGACAAAAAGTGTAGTTGAGAGAGAGAGAGAGAGAGACCAAGTCAAGTTTTTTCTGCCTTTTATAACATCTTGTTATCTTTTCTATGACCTTTTCTTCTGAGATTTTCCATAAAACACACTGAAAATCAAAATATTTTAAATATCCTTTTGTATACATGATATGGAATACATGTGGAGTACATTGTCCTTGTAGATAAACGTGGTATTGATGGACGTTTGGCAAGTGCCCAGACAGCCCTCATGCTTCAGGAAGAAACCATACGAGCCAATGAACGTGAGCGTAAATCCATGGCCGACAAGATCGCCACCCTGGAACGAAACCTGCAAGCTGCCGAAGTAGAGAAGAGACAACAACAGGTAGGAGTTATCTCCCTTAAGAAAGCTAACATTACATGAAGCATACTAAATACAGTATGGTGACTTTCGTTTTACATGACGATACTTCAAATAAGTTGGTGTTACATCATTCCATTCTCTGTAATATGTCCTCTAGATTATTCATTATGTTATAATAAGTTGATCAACATTTTGTTTTATATCATGCTTTTTTTATTTCCACATTGTACATACAACTTTTTTCTTGAGGATTTGTTTTGTCGAAACTACAGTACTATGTTATGCAGTTAATGAAAAATTCATGCTTCTGCCTTCACAAAATAAATCAATAAGTTGCAAAGTGTGGTATTGTTTTGTCATATTTAACTTTTCCCATTATATTACATGTATATTTTATTTAATACTTTAAAAAAAGTTATTAATTCATTGAATTAGAATAGAATTATTTTTGATAATTAGTTTTCAGTTACCTATTCAAATTCAGCTTACTCTTCCCATAGACCTGGCTTCTCTTTGGATTTCAAAGAATACATGAATGTCTACCATAGAGTGTCCTAACATATAGCACTATCTGCCCAGATACGTTACATATATTTATGTTAAGGGTTATCTATAGGTTTCCATGTTAAGGGTTGTCTGTATGTTTCCATGTTAAGGGTTATCTATAGGTTTTCATGTTAAGGGTTATCTGTATGTTTCCATGTTAAGGGTTATCTTTATGTTTCCATGTTAAGGATTATCTGTATGTTTCCATGTTAAGGGTTATCTGTATGTTTCCATGTTAAGGGTTATCTGTATGTTTCCATGTTAAGGGTTATCTGTATGTTTCCATGTTAAGGGTTATTTGTATGTTTCCATTTTAAGGGTTATCTGTATGTTTCTATGTTAAGGGTTATCTGTATTGCTCTATGTTACAGGTTATCTGTATGTTTTAAGATTAATATAATGGTTATCTGTATTTTTCCATGCTAAGGATTGTCTGTATGTTTTTGTGGTAAGAGTTATCTTTTAAATTTATTTAAACAGGAGAGAATAGGTAAGATGAAGCAGACTGAAGGAAAACTTGAGGAAGATAAGAAAGGTCTAAAGATGGCATTGGAAGATGCTGAAAACCGCTGCACTAAGTTAGAATTGGCTCGTAGATCCCTCGAGGGAGACTTGCAGAGGCTACGTCTGGTCCTAACTGACAAAGATACAGAAAACCAGGTATGGCTTAAATAATGTAGAAACTGTGTCTGGATTTAAACAAGAAAGATATATATATAAAAAAAACAGTGTATGGTTCAAGTAAACTACAAAAGTATACATGTATCATAGTATTAATCAAATTATAACACACTAGAGAAATCCTGAAGACTTATTGTTATATACACTTACTTAAGGTCATAATTATTAATCTTAGACATGTAATTGAATGATATAAAATCTTAGGCTGCCCATTACATGTATGTTATCCCTCTCCCTACCTCAGGTATAAATCTTGGGCCGCCCATTATGTTATCCCTTTCCCTACCTCAGGTATAAATCTTGGGCTGCCAATTATGTTATCCCTCTCCCTACCTCGGGTATAAATCTTGGACTGCCCATTATGTTATCCCTCTCCCTACCTCAGGTATAAATCTTGGGCCGCCCATTATGTTATCCCTCTCCCTACCTCCGGTATAAATCTTGGGCTGCCCATTATGTTATCCCTCTCCCTACCTCAGGTATAAATCTTGGGCTGCCCATTATGTTATCCCTCTCCCTACCTCGGGTATAAATCTTGGGCCGCCCATTATGTTATCCCTTTCCCTACCTCAGGTATAAATCTTGGGCTGCCAATTATGTTATCCCTCTCCCTACCTCAGGTATAAATTTTGGGCTGCCAATTATGTTATCCCTCTCCCTACCTCGGGTATAAATCTTGGGCTGCCCATTATGTTATCCCTCTCCCTACCTCAGGTATAAATCTTGGGCTGCCCATTATGTTATCCCTCTCCCTACCTCAGGTATAAATCTTGGGCTGCCAATTATGTTATCCCTCTCCCTACCTCGGGTATAAATCTTGGGCTGCCCATTATGTTATCCCTTTCCCTACCTCAGGTATAAATCTTGGGCTGCCAATTATGTTATCCCTCTCCCTACCTTGGGTATAAATCTTGGGCTGCCAATTATGTTATCCCTCTCCCTACCTCGGGTATAAATCTTGGGCTGCCCATTATGTTATCCCTTTCCCTACCTCAGGTATAAATCTTAAGCTGCCCATTATGTTATCCCTACCTCAGGTATAAATCTTGGGCTGCCCATTATGTTATTCCTCTCCCTACCTCAGGTATAAATCTTGGGCTGCCTATTATGTTATCCCTCTCCCTACCTCAGGTATAAATCTTGGACTGCCCATTATGTTATCCTTACCTCAGGTATAAATCTTGGGCTGCCCATTATGTTATTCCTCTCCCTACCTCAGGTATAAATCTTGGGCCGCCCATTATGTTATCCCTCTCCCTACCTCAGGTATAAATCTTGGGCTGCCCATTATGTTATCCCTACCTCAGGTATAAATCTTGGGCTGCCTATTATGTTATCCCTCTCCCTACCTCAGGTATAAATCTTGGGCTGCCCATTATGTTATTCCTCTCCCTACCTAGGTTATAAATCTTGGACTGCCCATTATGTTATTCCTCTCCCTTCCTCAGGTATAAATCTTGGGCCGCCCATTATGTTATCCCTCTCCCTACCTCAGGTATAAATCTTGGGCTGCCCATTATGTTATCCCTCTCCCTAACTCGGGTATAAATCTTGGGCCGCCCATTATGTTATTCCTCTCCCTACCTCAGGTATAAATCTTGGGCTGCCCATTATGTTATCCCTCTCCCTACCTAGGTTATAAATCTTGGACTGCCCATTATGTTATTCCTCTCCCTACCTCAGGTATAAATCTTGGACCGCCCATTATGTTATTCCTCTCCCTACCTCAGGTATAAATCTTGGACTGCCCATTATGTTATTCCTCTCCCTACCTCAGGTATAAATCTTGGGCTGCCCATTATGTTATTCCTCTCCCTACCTCAGGTATAAATCTTGGGCTGCCCATTATGTTATCCCTCTCCCTACCTCAGGTATAAATCTTGGACCGCCCATTATGTTATTCCTCTTCCTACCTCAGGTATAAATCTTGGGCTGCCCATTATGTTATCCCTCTCCCTACCTCAGGTATAAATCTTGGGCTGCCCATTATGTTATTCCTCTCCCTACCTCAGGTATAAATCTTGGGCTGCCCATTATGTTATCCCTCTCCCTACCTCAAGTGTAAATCTTGGGCTGCCCATTATGTTATTCCTCTCCCTACCTCAGGTATAAATCTTGGGCTGCCCATTATGTTATCCCTCTCCCTACCTAGGTTATAAATCTTGGACTGCCCATTATGTTATTCCTCTCCCTACCTCAGGTATAAATCTTGGACCGCCCATTATGTTATCCCTCTCCCTACCTCCGGTATAAATCTCGGGCTACCCATCATGTTATTCCTCTCCCTACCTCAGGTATAAATCTTGGACCGCCCATTATGTTATTCCTCTCCCTACCTCAGGTATAAATCTTGGGCTGCCCATTATGTTATCCCTCTCCCTACCTCAAGTATAAATCTTGGGCTGCCCATTATGTTATTCCTCTCTCTACCTCAGGTATAAATCTTGGACTGCCCATTATGTTATTCCTCTCCCTACCTCAGGTATAAATCTTGGACTGCCCATTATGTTATCCCTCTCCCTACCTCAGGTATAAATCTTGGGCTGCCCATTATGTTATTCCTCTCCCTACCTCAGGTATAAATCTTGGACTGCCCATTATGTTATCCCTCTCCCTACCTCAGGTATAAATCTTGGGCTGCCCATTATGTTATCCCTCTCCCTACCTCAGGTATAAATCTTGGGCTGCCCATTATGTTATCCCTCTCCCTACCTCAAGTATAAATCTTGGGCTGCCCATTATGTTATTCCTCTCCCTACCTCAGGTATAAATCTTGGGCTGCCCATTATGTTATCCCTCTCCCTACCTCGGGTATAAATCTTGGGCCGCCCATTATGTTATTCCTCTCCCTTCCTCAGGTATAAATCTTGGGCTACCCATCATGTTATTCCTCTCCCTACCTCGGGTATATTGATTACTGTATTAGACGCAAGAGACCGATGAAATCCATAAAGGAGATATTCATTAAGGTGTGCATATTATATGACTATAGAGGTAATTAAGGTAGTCCCCACGCTATCTCTAGTGTCCTGGAGGCAACTGATTCTCATAGGGTTCAATAATTCACAAGCATTATGCTCTCCATTCCTTAGACATTGTAGAGTCAGGTGCTGCAGTTCTCTGTGCTTTCTGTTCTGAGTCTCCAGTGTTATCACTCTTTTGTTGGATATGAACAAGTCTAGTCAAGGGACAACATATCTTTTGAGATCAGTGGAAAATTAGTGTATAAGTGATGTGCTGACAAGCTTTTGATTCTTCGAAATTCTTGAAAAATGTACAATATTGTAAGAGAAAAACCTCCGAAAGGGTCTTACAATGATAAAGGTAGGAGGCAGAAAAATTTGCCAAATCATATGGCAAACATACTGACCTGCACTGCCGAGGTAGGAAGGATGTGTAGTAAGATGAGAGAAGATAGTAATATTAAGAAACCTACGATGGATATACTACTGAAGAGTGTGGATAGTGATATTTTTAAGATGATTTTAGTCAAGGACGATGATGATAGAGTGTCTGAGAAAAATCTCATTAAGGTAATCTCTTATGATTAAGTCAGTGTGCATTTGTGCTGAATGATCAAGTCCTCACAAAAACAAATTTTTTTGTGTCAGTAGGTATATATAGAGTAAAACAGTTAAATAAATAACAGACAAAGTTAGAAAATAGATAATAGACAAAGCTAGACTTTAATCATATGTTTTAGCACACAAACAAGAAAACAAGGCATTGTTAAAATGACATAAACACAACTCTTTTTATTCCATTGATTTTTTTAATAGATGGAACCTTTCAGTTTATATAAATTATATTTTTTCATTGCAATAAATTGAGATTGAAAACAAGAATTTGGCTAGATTCATAGATAAACACCGAAGCAGTGAAGTATGAATTGTATATCAGATTGGTACATGTGCCAAATCACAGCACACATTTACATCACCTATATTTTACAGGTGATGCATGATCGTATTGAAGCTTTGAACAAACAGATCCAGAATCTGGAAGGTAAAGCACAGTCCCTGCAGGTGACCATTGACAGGCTGACCTTGGCATTGCAGAAGACAGAAGAGGAAGAGAGTCAGCAGAAGGATAAGGTACAGAACCTGAATATGACCCTCTCTGACAACCAGTCAGTCATCAATGAGCTACAGGACCGTATATCTCAGCTACAGAAAGGACTGACCAGCAGTGAACATGACCGACGTGTCCTCTCAGAGAGACTGGACTCTACAAGGTGAGCTTTATCACTTGTCTTTGTTCTTTCAGTCTGGATGGATTAGAACATTAAAACTACATCTTCTTTGTGTCAAAGTTATTTGTGTTGTACTGGTTGAATCAATTCATTCTATATACTAAAAATTCACAAAACAAATTTAATTGAATGATTTTTTAAGAATAAATGATTAAAAATTATACAACACAGAAAAAAGATATATAGAATTCCATCTAGTTTAAAATTTGAAGCTCATAACATAGATATGAGAAAATCATAATTATTTTCAACACATTTTAAAACTTTTGAGATTATAAGCATTTGAAGTAGATTTCAGATATGTTGACTACACTGTGCATAGTACACATGTCACACCAAAGGCAAAGTACACATGTCACACCAAAGGCAAAGTACACATGTCACACCACATCAAAGGCATAGTACACATGTCGCACCAGAGGCATAGTACACATGTCAAACTAAAGGCATGCCACACCACAGGCATAGCACACCAAAGGCATAGTACACATGTCACATCAAAGGCATAGTACACATGTCACACCAAAGGCATAGAGCACATGTCACACTAAAGGCATGTCACCAAAGGCATAGCACACCAAAGACATAGTACACATGTCACATCAAAGGCATAGTACACATGTCACACCAAAGGAATAGTACATGCCACACCACAGGCATAGCACACCAAAGCATAGTACACCAAAGGCATACTAGTAGTACACATGTAACACTAAAGGCATAGTACACATGTCACACCAAATGCATAGTACATGTCACACCAAAGGCATAGTACACATGTCACACCAAAGGCATTGTGCACATGTCACACCAAAGGCATAGCACACTTAGCATAGTACACCAAATGCAGAATGCACATATTAAACCAAACCCAAATGCATAGCACACATGTCTTACCAAAGGAAAATACATCAATATAAATGATATAAGGAGTACCGTACTGTTTCGTTATCTTTATAACCCACATCAATGACATTCTCCTTTATTCATTAGACAAGCCCTGTCAGAAGCCAAAAAGCAGAACCACAGTTTGTTAGAACGTGTACAAGGCATGCAGAATGAAGTTTCTGATACTGAAGTTCGTAGAGCAGAGGTCGAAGGTCAACTAAGACAGTCTCATTCTGTAAGAACTGCAAAATTGAATTTTAATGTAACAGTAATATCACTTTCTTGTTATGAAAGAGACAATGTAAGTTACCTGAATGCCATTATTTGTGGTGTTGTCAGAAGATTGTATTCTATTTGTGTGTCATGTACTCAAGATATACTATTACTGAAAGATAAATGTTAAAATCATAATGTAGAATACAGAAATGTAATATAGGAAATAAACCATATATTATATTGATTATTTTATTGTCTATATGTAATATGATATACCTGTGTTTTGTAGATGTTGGTACAGAGACAGGAGAGAGAACAGGAACTTAACCAGAATATCCAGAAACTGTCATCAGAGAAACAAGAACTCCATGAACGTGTCCAGAATCTGTCGAGGACCCTAGCGAACATTGAAACAGAAAAATCTGAGATCGAACGATCAACAGTCAGGCTGGAGAAAGACAAATCCGCCCTCAAGAAGACTTTGGACAAGGTAAAGGACAACATGACTTCATCTTCTAAACCTTGAGGCTTTGGTATCTCTTCATAACTTGGGTCTGTGACAAGATGATTTGTTGATCTCTCTCATAACTTGGTTTTATGACAAGCTGATCTGTTAGCCTCCTTCATAACTTGGGTGTATAACAAGCTGATTTGTTAGTCTCCTTCATAACGTGGGTCTGTGACAAGCTGATCTGTTAGTCTTCTTCATAACTTGGTTTTATGACAAGCTGATCTGTTAGCCTCCTTCATAACTTGGGTGTATAACAAGCTGATTTGTTAGTCTCCTTCATAACGTGGGGTCTGTGACAAGCTGATCTGTTAGTCTTCTTCATAACTTGGTTTTATGACAAGCTGATCTGTTAGCCTCCTTCATAACTTGGGTGTATAACAAGCTGATTTGTTAGTCTCCTTCATAACGTGGGGTCTGTGACAAGCTGATCTGTTAGTCTTCTTCATAACTTGGTTTTATGACAAGCTGATCTGTTAGCCTCCTTCATAACTTGGGTGTATAACAAGCTGATTTGTTAGTCTCCTTCATAACGTGGGGTCTGTGACAAGCTGAACTGTTAGTCTTCTTCATAACTTGGTTTTATGACAAGCTGATCTGTTAGCCTCCTTCATAACTTGGGTGTATAACAAGCTGATTTGTTAGTCTCCTTCATAACGTGGGTCTGTGACAAGCTGATTTGTTTGTCTCCTTTATTAGACATTAATTGTATAAACTAATGTCAAGTGTCTAAAGAAAAACTCTCATTTAAGAACTATATTAAGAATCTCTATGATAATTATATAAAGAAGGTATTTAAAATTTGCTTTTTATTTCTGATACATGGTATCACACAGTATGGTAACATGTTTACATGTTCTGTTGCATTATAGATTTATAACCTTTATGACATGATTATACTTGGAGCAAGGTTTTCATCATGGTAACAATAAGACTTGGTGCTTACATGCAAAACACTGTGTATAGTTGATATGTGGTCATTGTTCTGTCTGGAGAGAGGATACACTTTTAATTCTTGGTAGTGCTTGGAAACACATTAAACAGTAGGGAACACCTAGTACAATCTTTTTGTATACACATGAAACAATAGCGGATGTGACAGTGAGTAGTTATATAATCTGTCATTATATATTATAAGGTGGAGAGGGAGAGGATGAAGACTGAAGAATTTGCAAGTAAATCTGCTGCAGAGCGAGGTAACCTGGATCGAACTCTCCAGCGTCTGGATGATGATAATCAAGATCTCCAGAAACAAGTCCAGCATCTTCAGGCACAACTAGCTGAAGCCGAGCAACAGCATGCTCAGAGGTAATTCTACAAGATTCAATGTGCTCAATGTATAAGGCTATGAGATTCAATGTGCTCAGTCTATAAGGCTAGGAGATTCAATGTGCTCAGTCTATAAGGCTACGAGATTCAACCTGCCCTGTTTATAAACCTACAAGATTCAATGTGCGCAGTCAATAAGGCTAAACAATTCAACTTGCCCACCCTATAAGACTACAAGATTAAATCTGCTCAGTCTATAAGGCTACGAGATTCAATCTGCTCCATCTTTAAGGCTTCGCAATTCAATCTGCTCAGCCTATAACACATAAATAGTGCCTTAACAGATTTAAGTTTTGATGATTGCAAAGAAATTGTAAAATATATAAGTGCGTATAGTTACAATCAGTAGACCATACAATTATGGAGATAAAACACATCAGGAATACACATCAGTATTTTTTCCTAAAGAAAAGCTAAGAAACTGTATGAATCTTAGATATATAAAGGGATCACTATTCAGTCCTGGCTTACCAATGTTACTTGTTTGTAGCTTGAGTGAATTACAAACAGAACATGTTTGGAGGTACATGAATATTGTTGTGAATGAGCTATTGTTGTAACATTTTCATTTGCTAAACACCGTTTCCATTGTTCCTGGCAGTTGTAAATTAAGGTCTTGTTCTGGAATGCATGAAGATTTTTTTTTCACCAATGATATTCATGTGATAACAGATATCCATGATATACATGTCATAACTGATATAAAAATTTATGATAAACAAGTTATAGCTGACATTCATGAAATTCATGTGATAACTGATATTCATGAGATAGTACATGTTTTGTCAGGAGAGTCATAATTTCATGTGTATTCTCACAAGAATTATGTTGTATTTTCTATTTTAAAAGAAAACAATTTTAAGTTACGGCATGAAAATGAGGAAAGCCTGGAAAAATGCAAGTTTGGTGTTTATGATTTTGATTGTTTTCTTGTCGAATCCTTTTGATTTTATTTATTTTTGATATAACCGGTATTTATTGGTACCTAGAATTATTTGGAATGTAGCCTGTACAGGTATTCTTTAGGGTTTCAGTAATTCTTATTTAAGTCTTCACATTTTACAGATTTTATATTAGACTTTTATGATAGTTTTTATTTAATCTGGGAAAGATATATTTTTTCACCATCTTAAAACTTTCTCAATAAGAATATGCAGGATTGTACTTCAATTCATTTTATTTATGTCAATGCAAATTAATACAACCTACAGAGACAAAAGTTGATTAACTCCTTCTTTGTATGTTCACTACTGCCATATATCATACCTCTAATGACTACTGCCATATATCATACCTCTAATCACTACTGCCATATATCATACCTCTAATCACTACTGCCATATATCATACCTCTAATTACTACTGCCATATATCATACCTCTAATCACTACTGCCATATCATACCTCTAATCACTACTGCCATATATCATACCTCTAATCACTACTGCCATATATCATACCTCTAATCACTACTGCCATATATCATACCTCTAATCACTACTGCCATATATCATACCTCTAATCACTACTGCCATATATCATACCTCTAATCACTACTGCCATATATCATACCTCTAATCACTACTGCCATATATCATACCCCTAATTACTACTGCTATATATCATACCCCTAATTACTACTGCCATATATCATACCCCTAATTACTACTGCCATATATCATACCTCTAATCACTACTGCCATATATCATACCTCTAATCACTACTGCCATATATCATACCTCTAATCACTACTGCCATATACCATACCTCTAATCACTACTGCCATATATCATACCTCTAATTACTACTGCCATATACCATACCTCTAATCACTACTCCCATATATCATACCTCTAAATACTACTGCCATATATCATACCTCTAAACACTACTGCCATATATCATACCTCTAATCACTACTGCCATATATCATACCTCTAATCATTACTGCCATATCTCATACCTCTAATCACTACTGCCATATATCATACCTCTAATCACTACTGCCATATATCATACCTCTAATCACTACTGCCATATATCATACCTCTAATCACTACTGCCATATATCATACCTCTGATTACTACTGCCATATATCATACCTCTAATCACTACTGCCATATATCATACCTCTAATCACTACTGCCATATATCATACTTCTAATCACTACTGCCATATATCATACCTCTAAATACTACTGCCATATATCATACCTCTAATCACTACTGCCATATATCATACCTCTAATCACTACTGCCATATATCATACTTCTAATTACTACTGCCATATATCATACCTCTAATTACTACTGTCATATATCATACCTCTAATCACTACTGCCATATATCATACCTCTAATCACTACTGCCATATCATACCTCTAATTACTACTGCCATATATCATACCTCTAATCACTACTGCCATATATCATACCTCTAATCACTACTGCCATATATCATACCTCTAATCACTACTGCCATATATCATACCTCTAATCACTACTGCCATATATCATACCTCTAATCACTACTGCCATATATCATACCTCTAATCACTACTGCCATATATCATACCTCTAATCACTACTGCCATATATCATACCCCTAATTACTACTGCCATATATCATACCCCTAATTACTACTGCCATATATCATACCCCTAATTACTACTGCCATATATCATACCCCTAATCACTACTGCCATATATCATACCTCTAATCACTACTGCCATATATCATACCTCTAATCACTACTGCCATATATCATACCTCTAATTACTACTGCCATATACCATACCTCTAATCACTACTGCCATATATCATACCTCTAAATACTACTGCCATATATCATACCTCTAATCACTACTGCCATATATCATACCTCTAATCACTACTGCCATATATCATACCTCTAAACACTACTGCCATATATCATACCTCTAATCACTACTGCCATATATCATACCTCTAATCATTACTGCCATATATCATACCTCTAATCACTACTGCCATATATCATACCTCTAATCACTACTGCCATATATCATACCTCTAATCACTACTGCCATATATCATACCTCTAATCACTACTGCCATATATCATACCTCTAATTACTACTGCCATATATCATACCTCTAATCACTACTGCCATATATCATACCTCTAATCACTACTGCCATATATCATACTTCTAATCACTACTGCCATATATCATACCTCTAAATACTACTGCCATATATCATACCTCTAATCACTACTGCCATATATCATACCTCTAATCACTACTGCCATATATCATACTTCTAATTACTACTGCCATATATCATACCTCTAATTACTACTGTCATATATCATACCTCTAATCACTACTGCCATATATCATACCTCTAATCACTACTGCCATATCATACCTCTAATTACTACTGCCATATATCATACCTCTAATCACTACTGCCATATATCATACCTCTAATTACTACTGCCATATATCATACCTCTAATCACTACTGCCATATATCATACCTCTAATCACTACTGCCATATATCATACCTCTAATCACTACTGCCATATATCATACCTCTAATCACTACTGCCATATCATACCTCTAATCACTACTGCCATATATCATACTTCTAATCACTACTGCCATATATCATACCTCTAATCACTTCTGCCATATATCATACCTCTAATCACTACTGCCATATATCATACCTCTAATCACTACTGCCATATATCATACCTCTAATCACTACTGCCATATATCATACCTCTAATCACTACTGCCATATATCATACTTCTAATCACTACTGCCATATATCATCCCTCTAATCACTTCTGCCATATATCATACTTCTAATTACTACTGCCATATATCATACCTCTAATTACTACTGTCATATATCATACCTCTAATCACTACTGCCATATATCATACCTCTAATCACTACTGCCATATCATACCTCTAATTACTACTGCCATATATCATACCTCTAATCACTACTGCCATATATCATACCTCTAATTACTACTGCCATATATCATACCTCTAATCACTACTGCCATATATCATACCTCTAATCACTACTGCCATATATCATACCTCTAATCACTACTGCCATATATCATACCTCTAATCACTACTGCCATATCATACCTCTAATCACTACTGCCATATATCATACTTCTAATCACTACTGCCATATATCATACCTCTAATCACTTCTGCCATATATCATACCTCTAATCACTACTGCCATATATCATACCTCTAATCACTACTGCCATATATCATACCTCTAATCACTACTGCCATATATCATACCTCTAATCACTACTGCCATATCATACCTCTAATCACTACTGCCATATATCATACTTCTAATCACTACTGCCATATATCATCCCTCTAATCACTTCTGCCATATATCATACCTCTAATCACTACTGCCATATATCATACCTCTAATTACTACTGCCATATGCCATACCTCTAATCACTACTGCCATATATCATACCTCTAATCACTACTACCATATATCATACCTCTAATCACTACTGCCTTATACCATACCTCTAATCACTACTGCCATATATCATACCTCTAATCACTACTGCCATATATCATACCTCTAATTACTACTGCCATATATCATACCTCTAATCACTACTGCCATATATCATACCTCTAATTACTACTGCCATATATCATACCTCTAATTACAACTGCCATATATCATACCTCTAATCACTACTGCCATATATCATACCTCTAATCACTACTGCCATATCTCATACCTCTAATCACTACTGCCATATATCATACCTCTAATCACTACTGCCATATCTCATACCTCTAATCACTACTGCCATATCATACCTCTAATCACTACTGCCATATGTCATACTTCTAATCACTACTGCCATATATCATACCTCTAATCACTTCTGCCATATATCATACCTCTAATCACTACTGCCATATATCATACCTCTAATCACTACTGCCATATATCATACCTCTAATCACTACTGCCATATATCATACCTCTAATTACTACTGCCATATATCATACCTCTAATTACTACTGCCATATATCATACCTCTAATACTACTGCCATATATCATACCTCTAATCACTACTGCCATATCATACCTCTAATCACTACTGCCATATATCATACCTCTAATTACTACTGCCATATATCATACCTCTAATCACTACTGCCATATATCATACCTCTAATTACTACTGCCATATATCATACCTCTAATTACTACTGCCATATATCATACCCCTAATTACTACTGCCATATATCATACCTCTAATCACTACTGCCATATGTCATACCCCTAATTACTACTGCCATATATCATACCTCTAATTACTACTGCCATATATCATACCTCTAATCACTACTGCCATATATCATACATCTAATTACTACTGCCATATATCATACCTCTAATCACTACTGCCATATATCATACCTCTAATCACTACTGCCATATATCATACCTCTAATCACTACTGCCATATATCATACCTCTAATTACTACTGCCATATATCATACCTCTAATTACTACTGCCATATATCATACCTCTAATCACTCCTGCCATATATCATACCCCTAATCACTACTGCCATATATCATACCTCTAATCACTACTGCCATATATCATACCTCTAATCACTACTGCCATATATCATACCTCTAATCACTACTGCCATATATCATACCTCTAATCACTACTGCCATATCATACCTCTAATCACTACTGCCATATATCATACCTCTAATTACTACTGCCATATATCATACCTCTAATCACTACTGCCATATATCATACCTCTAATTACTACTGCCATATATCATACCTCTAATTACTACTGCCATATATCATACCCCTAATTACTACTGCCATATATCATACCTCTAATCACTACTGCCATATATCATACCCCTAATTACTACTGCCATATATCATACCTCTAATTACTACTGCCATATATCATACCTCTAATCACTACTGCCATATATCATACATCTAATCACTACTGCCATATATCATACCTCTAATCACTACTGCCATATATCATACCCCTAATTACTACTGCCATATATCATACCTCTAATCACTACTGCCATATATCATACCTCTAATCACTACTGCCATATGTCATACCTCTAATAACTACTGCCATATCATACCTCTAATTACCACTGCCATATATCATACCTCTAATCACTACTGCCATATATCATACCTCTAATCACTACTGCCATATATCATACCTCTAATCACTACTGCCTTTTATCATACCTCTAATCACTACTGCCATATGATACCTCTAATTACTACTGCCATATACCATACCTCTAATCACTACTGCCATATATCATACCTCTAATCACTACTGCCATATATCATACCTCTAATCACTACTGCCATATATCATACCTCTAATCACTTCTTCCATATATCATACCTCTAATTACTACTGCCATATATCATACCTCTAATCACTACTGCCATATATCATACCTCTAATCACTACTGCCATATATCATACCTCTAATCACTACTGCCATATATCATACCTCTAATCACTACTGCCATATACCATACCTCTAATCACTACTGCCATATATCATACCTCTAATCACTACTGCCATATATCATACCTCTAATCACTACTGCTATATATCATACCTCTAATTACTACTGCCATATATCATACCTCTAATCACTACTGCCATATATCATACCTCTAATCACTACTGCTATATATCATACCTCTAATCACTACTGCCATATATCATACCTCTAATTACTACTGCCATATCATACCTCTAATCACTACTGCCATATATCATACATCTAATTACTACTGCCATATATCATACCTCTAATCACTACTGCCATATATCATACCTCTAATCACTACTGCCATATATCATACCTCTAATCACTACTGCCATATATCATACCTCTAATTACTACTGCCATATATCATACCTCTAATTACTACTGCCATATATCATACCTCTAATCACTCCTGCTATATATCATACCCCTAATCACTACTGCCATATATCATACCTCTAATCACTACTGCCATATATCATACCTCTAATCACTACTGCCATATATCATACCTCTAATCACTACTGCCATATATCATACCTCTAATCACTACTGCCATATCATACCTCTAATCACTACTGCCATATATCATACCTCTAATTACTACTGCCATATATCATACCTCTAATCACTACTGCCATATATCATACCTCTAATTACTACTGCCATATATCATACCTCTAATTACTACTGCCATATATCACACCCCTAATTACTACTGCCATATATCATACCTCTAATCACTACTGCCATATATCATACCCCTAATTACTACTGCCATATATCATACCTCTAATTACTACTGCCATATATCATACCTCTAATCACTACTGCCATATATCATACATATAATCACTACTGCCATATATCATACCTCTAATCACTACTGCCATATATCATACCCCTAATTACTACTGCCATATATCATACCTCTAATCACTACTGCCATATATCATACCTCTAATCACTACTGCCATATGTCATACCTCTAATAACTACTGCCATATCATACCTCTAATTACCACTGCCATATATCATACCTCTAATCACTACTGCCATATATCATACCTCT
Source organism: Pteria penguin (assembly GCA_035048485.1). NCBI lineage: Eukaryota > Metazoa > Mollusca > Bivalvia > Pterioida > Pteriidae > Pteria > Pteria penguin. Next base: position 75,232,719 of record CM068582.1, on the reverse strand, counting down.
AATCACTACTGCCATATATCATACCTCTAATCACTACTGCCTTTTATCATACCTCTAATCACTACTGCCATATGATACCTCTAATTACTACTGCCATTATACCATACCTCTAATCACTACTGCCATATATCATACCTCTAATCACTACTGCCATATATCATACCTCTAATCACTACTGCCATATATCATACCTCTAATCACTTCTTCCATATATCATACCTCTAATTACTACTGCCATATATCATACCTCTAATCACTACTACCATATATCATACCTCTAATCACTACTGCCATATATCATACCTCTAATCACTACTGCCATATATCATACCTCTAATCACTACTGCCATATACCATACCTCTAATCACTACTGCCATATATCATACCTCTAATCACTACTGCCATATATCATACCTCTAATCACTACTGCTATATATCATACCTCTAATTACTACTGCCATATATCATACCTCTAATCACTACTGCCATATATCATACCTCTAATCACTACTGCTATATATCATACCTCTAATCACTACTGCCATATATCATACCTCTAATTACTACTGCCATATCATACCTCTAATTACTACTGCCATATATCATACCTCTAATCACTACTGCCATATATCATACCTCTAATCACTACTGCCATATATCATACCTCTAATTACTACTGCCATATATCATACCTCTAATCACTACTGCCATATATCATACCTCTAATTACTACTGCCATATATCATACCTCTAATCACTACTGCCATATATCATACCTTTAATTACTTGAGGTTTTAACAGATATTTGATACAGATATTTTGGTTTTTTTTTTCTGTCTGTGTTACTTTAGTTTTCAGTTGCTTTTCAATCTGTGTGACATATGTCTGATATTCATCTATCTATCTGTCTATCTATCTGTAAGGAGTCACTCTTGTTGTAAAGCAAATAGCAGGTGACACATGCACCTTTAAATGCTCTAGATAAACAAAATGTAAACTTGCTACATTGGTAAACAGTCACTGTCTTATATATTACTATAGACTGATTGACCTGACAACCCGCCACCGAGCCGAGACAGAGATGGAAACTGAGAGACTGAGATCAGCTCAACTCCAAGCTGAGAGAATGCTTGAGACAAGAGAAAGATCTAATCGAGCCAAGGTCAAAGGACTTGAGGAAACGGTAGGCTTAGCAGTTTATTTTGAGAACTTGGCTTAGTTGTAATGTTTAGCACTTAACTGCATTAATTCAAGTCTAGAATTATAACAACATTGTTAAAAAAAACCCCCAAAACAGCATTATAAATGGGACTTGGGGCATACTAAATAATTTTCCTTTACAATTACTAATTTATATTGAACAGATTGTTAAAGGGAATAACATAGTCCTAACACATAAACTTTCTAAATTGATTTGTACATTAAATTTCATTTTATCGGGGTTATCATTTATAAATGTGAGTAGTTGACATAAGAGTATATTAATGATTTTGACTTTTTCATAACAGTTGATACTTTACCCTATTGCATCACATTGATTTAACACATTTCTACATAGATTGCCACATTAAAGGATCAGCTTGCAACAGAAATGAGAAAACGTCAGGAATACATTTCTCGTAGTGCCAAGACTGGTGATGAAATTCATAGTCTTCGCCATGTCTTAGATTCCTCGCTTTCAAATGTCACAAGAGATCAGTCATTGGATCCCTTGCTGCTGGAAACAGAGACCAGAAAATTAGATGATTCTATGGACTTTAATCGGAGTTTCCCAACCCAGACATCCCGTAGGAGAAGTCCCCTGCGTCCTGGCATCAGAGCTGGCAGATATGGTGGAATGACGTCTACACCAGCCGTTAGAAGGAGCATGAGTCCAATGTCTCTCCGCAAAAAACTACAAAAATAATTCATGCAAGACGTTTTTAGTGTTTGCAGATATGGATGAACAAAGAGAACTATTTTTGTAACAGTTTAATTTTGTACTTAAATGTTGTAGAAGTGCCCAGAGCAAGATGCATGATAGAAAGAAAGAAAAAACATCTTGGTCTTTCATTCCATTTATTTGAACATTCCAGCATTACTATAGCAAAAGTCCCAATTTGGCAGCGAATGATAGAGGAAAAATAGTCAGAAAAAAATGAAAAAAAGTTTGAAATCTTGTAACCTAGGTATTTGAGCATGGTATAGCTGTAATTTAAGTGATTGGTTGTATGTATATTTTGGCTAGAATTTATAACGTTTATCATCATCACACGATATTTACTCCATAGTTCAGGGTTTGCTTGTTGTATGGGATGTGGTAGGCATGGCAATGTAGTGTCCTAACTGTGTGTACGATAAAAAAGTATTATATACTGCATTATGTCACTCTAGGTTGATCAGTTATTATTTTTGTTGTAATATGCAAGCAGCTGTGATACATATATATATATATATATATATTAATTGTTAACCATTTAATAACCAGACAGGATTGATGCCAGGTTTACAATTCAGTCAGAGTCAGTGGTGTTTTATTACATTGGAATGTATTTGAAGAAGGATATATTTTTAAGTGTCTTAATATTTTCTCAATGTTATCATTGGTCTTAATTTAGTTTCTGGATTTCGATAAACAAATTTCGTTTGAAAACAATCAGATTGCTTCACCAGAAAGTTGAACTGATTCCAATGTATGGTAGAAAAGATAGAGTTGTTATGATACATGCTACTGCTGATAACAACTATTCATCTTGGTGTTCTTGGTTCCCTTTGTAGAGTTGTCCTATAGTTACACTTAATGACCTAGACAGTCCCAGCACAAGGTAGCTAGATGAATGGCTTTCACATGTAGGTACTGTTATTTGTTGTTATTTCCCTTTTATTTGTTAGGATCTTCACTTACAGAATTTTTTTTATCATTTTGATGTTTTATATAATGTTTTTTGTTATACATATATTTACAATTGATGGCAATGTTTTGATCTGTGATTGGGTAAGCAGAATCGCTGTTACAGCAGGTGGCATGCCCGACAACGAGGACTGTATTCTTGCTTGGGTTTGACACATTTCCACTGTGTGTGCTAGAACTACATGAGGACATGTAATTATTCCGTCCAGATTTTACTTTTTAGTCCAGATTTTACTTTTTAGTCTGTTTTTACAGCAAGATTTGACTTGACGTTTGATGTAGATTTTGTATGACTAAATAATCATCACCTTTTTGAGCCACTCTATCACATTGAAAGCCATGAATAAAAAGTGTGCATGCGAAATTGTTGATGTTTTTTTTAAAGAATCCTGAAGACAAGAGATAATTTCTCCAAGATCTATGTAGTGTGTGTTTTGATATTTAATTATTAATTACTGTTCAGTGCCACACTAGGTCTCTTTTAACTTTATGGTGATATCTGTCATGTGAGGATATCTGAGTTATGACGATATCTGTATGGCAGTGATATCTGAGTGGTGATGATATCTGAGTTGTGATGATATCTGTATGGCAATGATATCTGAGTGGTGATGATATCTGATTGGTGATGATATCTGTATGGTGATGATATCTGAGTGGCAATTATATCTGTATGGTGATGATATCTGAGTGGTGATGATATCAGTATTCTGATGATATCTGTATGGTGATGATATTTGAGTGGTGATGATATCTGTATGGTGATGCTATCTGAGTAGTGATGATATCTGTATGGTGATGATATCTGAGTAGTGATGATATCTGTATAGTGATGATATTGGAGTGGTGATATCTGTATGGCGATGATATCTGAGTGGTGACGATATCTTTATGGTAATGATATCTGTATGGAGATGATATCTGAATGGTAATGATATCTGAGTGGCAATGATATATGAGTGGTGATGTTATCTGAGTGTTAATGATATCTGTATGGTGATGATATCTTTATGGTGATGATATCTATATGGTGATGATATCCGAGTGACAATGATATCTGTTTGGTGATGTGATATCTGAATGGTGATGATATTTGTATGGTGATATCAGAGCATAGTGATGGCTTCTTTTAATGCCACAATGGAATGCTTTAATTTATATGATGGAATATCCCTCCTTGATGTCATACAAGGAATCCTAAATGAGTTTGGTGGTATCCTCTCCCTTAATGTCACACAAGGATTCTTTGATTTATATGGTGGTATCTTTAAATGATGTTGTCTCCTACCTCAATACCACACTACCTTGCTTCCATCTTTATAGTGGTATCTCCTCCCTTAACATCACACAAGGATTCTCACATCAATATGGTGGTATCTCCTCCCTTAATGTCACACCAGGATTCTTCCGTCTATATGGTGGTATCTCCTCCCTTAATATCTTACCAGGATTCTTATGTCTCCATGGTGTCATCTCCTCCCTTAATATCAGACCAGGATTCTTTCGTCTATATGGTGGTATCTCCTCCTTTGATATCGCACCAGGATTGTTACGCCTATACGGTGGTCTCTCCTCCCTTAATATCAAACTAAGATTCTAACTCTATACGGCGGTCTATCCTCCCTTAATATCACACCAAGATTCTTTTGTCTTTATGGTGGTATCTCCTCCCTTAATATCACACTAGGATTCTTACATCTATATGGTGATATCTCATCCCTTAATATCACACCAAGATTCTTTTGTCTTTATGGTGCTATCTCCTCCCTTAATATCACACTAGGATTCTTACATCTATATGGTGATATCTCATCCCTTAATGACACAGCAGTATTCTTACGTCTATATGGTGGTATCTCCTCCCTTAATATTTTACCAGGATTCTTATGTCTCCATGGTGTCATCTCCTCCCTTAATATCACACCAGGATTCTTACGTCTATATGGTGATATCTCATCCCTTAATGACACAGCAGGATTCTTACGTTTATATGGTAGTTTCTCCTCCCGTAATATCACACGAGGATTCTTAGGTGTATATGGTGGTATCCCCTCCCTTAGTATCAAACCAGGATTCTTGCGTCTATATGGTGGTATGTCCTTCCTTAGTATCACGAGAGGATTCTTACGTCTATATGGTGCTATCTCCTCCATTAATATCTCAACAGGATTCTTACATCCATACGGTGGTCTTTCCTCCCTTAATATCACACTAGGATTCTTACGTCTGTACGGTGCTATCTCCTCCTTTAATATCTCAACAGGATTCTTACATCCATACGGTGGTCTTTCCTCCCTTAATATCACACCAGTATTCTTACGTCTGTATGGTGCTATCTCCTCCTTTAATATCGCACTAGGATTCTTACATCTATATGGTGATATCTCATCCCTTAATATCACACCAGGATTCTTACGTGTATATGGTGGTATCTCCTCCCATAATATCACACAAGGATTCTTACGTGTATATGGTGGTATCTTCTCCCTTAATATCACATCAGAATTCTTTCCTCTCTATGGTGGTATCGTGTCTCTTAATATCACACCAGGATTCTGTCGTCTATATGGTGGTATCATCCCTTAATGACACAGCAAGTTTCTTAGGCCTGTATGGTGCTATCTCCTCCTTTAATATCACACCAGGATTCTTACGTCTGTATAGTGCTATCTCCTCCCTTAATATCACACAAGGATTCTTACGTCTGTATGGTGCTATCTTCTCCCTTAATATCACACCAGGATTCTTACGTCTGTATGGTGCTATCTCCTCCCTTAATATCACACCAGGATTCTTACGTGCATATGGTGGTATCTCCTCCCTTAATATCACACCAGGATTCGTTCGTCGATATAATGCTATCTCCTCCTTTAATCTCGCACCAGGATTCTTACGTCTATACGGTGGTATTTCCTCCCTTAATATCACAACAGGATTTTTACATCTATAGGGTGCCATCTCATCCCTTAATGTCACACCAGAATTCTTGCGTCTATATGCAAGTAGGTTCTGCCCCGAGGGCATTATAAGTCTAGTTTTCAGTGCTTTTGTACTGACATGAAATATATACCTCAAATCTTCAGTCATCAAATTAAGCAAATTACTCTAAAACTAAGGAGTATCTCCCTCATGCATAGTTCTGTCCTTAGATAGGTTCTTTGGTTCACTATTCGGTCATTTTAGCATCAAGACTGTTCTTCATATTTTCATACATTTTGAGAATTCCAATTATTCGGCTACGAGCATCACCGAAGAGACATAACTTGTCGAAATGCGCATATGGGGCACATAATTAAAAGGTATATATGTTCTATATTTATTATAACCACTAGGCCAGTGTCACTGCTGGTGGACTAATAGTCCCCGAGGGCATTATAAGTCTAGTTTGATTTGACTCTTTCTACGGGGTATATGTGACGTGTGTTGCTAGCAAGCAGGAGATGCTCACTCTCCCCGGGCACCTGATCTCACTCCATCACTGGGGTTCACATATGCTCTTCAAGTAGACATATTTTGTTACTTTCCATTTGTTTTTCATTTTCACTGATTTTGTATGTCCTATGGTTTCATGATTTTTGGACTTGTGGTTTGGATTTATCCATCATCTTTACATTTCAGTGCTTTTGTACTGACAGGAAATATATACTTCAAATTTTCAGTCATCAAATTAAGTAAATCACTCTAAAACTAAAGAGTATCTCCCTCATGCATAGCTCAGTCCTTAGATAGATTCTTTGGTTCACTTTTCGGTCATTTTGGTTTCAACACTGCTCTTCAAATATTTATATATTTTGAGAAATCCTATCATTTGGCCAGGAGCATCACTGAAGAAACATAAGTTGTCAAAATGCGCATATGGTGCATTAAATTAAAGGTATGTATGTTCTATATTTTTTTTTATATATTTTGAGATTTCCAGTCATTCGGCTACGAGCATCACTGAAGAGACATAACTTGTCGAAATGCGCATATGGTGCACAAAAGTAAAAGCTATATATGTTCTGTATCTATTATGCGTTGTATGAGATTTTTTAACTTTGGAATAATCTGCATGGAATAAATAAAGCGGTTTTTCGAGTGCCAGACTTTGTTGTGTAGAAATTCTATCAGCGGTCTGTCGTATTTTCGAGTGCCAAACTCTGTAGTGTGGGAGTATTATCGGCAGACCTGTCGTATTTTCGAATGTCGGACTCGGTTGTGTGGAAATAGTATCTGCAGACCTGACGCATTTTTGAATGTCGGACTCGGTTGTGTGGAAGTGGTATCAGCAGTCTGACGTATTTTCGAGTGCCAAACTTGGCTGTGTGGAAGTTTTATTAGCGGCGCTCTAATTTGTTCATAAGTTATGACATGGCTTCCAATACGATTTAGCAATAAATAACCTAAACCTTTCCTATATTTTCTTTGATAACTCTTTATATCTAATACTCTTAGCTCACCCAAGCCAAAGGCTCAAGTGAGCTATAGTCATAGTGCGCCGTCCATCGTTCGTCCGTTTGTCCGGCTGTCGTCCGTTCGTCGTAAACTGTTAACATTTTCGACTTCTTTTCAAGAAACGCAAAACAGATTTCTATGAAACTTTACAGGATTATAGTGCTTATCGTACAAGTGTTGTTGTTTTTGTCCCAATCCGTCAACAGGTGGCGCCACCACAGGCAGTATGTCACAGCGGGTATCCTCATTAACAAACTTCTTCAGACCGGGTGCATACAGAGACAAACTGAATGCATAGGAATGAACTTGAGGGATGTGTGAAGAAATCGTTATTTTTGGTTCTTTTCCGAAGTAAAATTTCTGACGTTTTGGCAACAATGATTTGGACTTAGTTATTTTAAATGCAGAAAAGTGTCATGTTTTTCAGTTAATTGATAATGATGATTTCTTATGAACTATTTTGATCATAATTATGGTAAGGAATTTTATTGTGAAAGAATTTTGTCGATATCGCAGTTTTTTTAGTTTTTCAATACCCCCCCCCCCCCCAAAAGAGGGTGGGGTGGGGTTGGTGGCCATTTATCACATTTTCAACTTTTTCTGCAAAATTGTTTAAAGGATTTTAATAAAACTTGGAAGAAATAAATAACGACCCCTTCATATTTTGTCGTTTTCGTTCAGACCTCTTTACAGGTGGCGTCACCACAGTCAAAAGTAGATCATAAAAGAGTACCCTCCGTTGACAATCTTCTTCTTTATACTGGCTATATATAGAGACAAACAGAATGCATTGAAATAATCTAGAGTGATAAGTAAAGAAGTATGCCATTTTGGCTTCCTTACAAAATCAAATTTTAGAAGTTTTTTCGACATTTTTTTGGACTTGGTGATTTCGATGCAGAAAAGTGCCGTATTTCCTAGTTAATTGATAACGACGATTTCTTATGGACTATTTTGATCATAATTATGGTAATGAATGTCATTTTGAAATAAGTTTGTCAATATCTCAATATTTCTATGAATTTTTTAAGACTTTCAAATGAGGGTGTATAGGGACAATTCTTTAAATTTTTAACTTCTGCTGTTATACCACATAAAAGATTTTGATAGAAAAAAGAAGAGGAGTTACCGGCTCAGTTATGTGGCAGAAGTCACCATGGAGCTATACAATACATGAATATAAATAATATAATAGAACATTTAACACATTACAAAAATATTTGATTGTAGTGCAATTACGATACCGACTTAGGACGGTCATTTAATTTGACAAAAGCCAAACAAATGGTGTGGTTAACCGGTTTACGGGCCCACCTTCCCACTCACCGTAACAGTAGAACAATCAAAAGACGTACATTTAAAAATTTATAAATAATCCTCCATGTAAAGAACAAGGGTCAACAGGTATCGCATATTGAGAGGTCATAAAAATATAAACACGTAAGGTATTGTAAAACACATAATGGTATAAAAAATATATGCGACATCAACATGATAAACCGTGCTCTGCCAGTCTGAAAGCGAGCTAAGACGCTAGATCTGTAGGAGTCCCGACTAACAGTCAGAGGGGACGAGGTTCAGGACCATGTCTCCTCTGAAAGAGGTTTGGACAAGGCCCGTCATATAGTCCCCACCGCCCTGTTAGTCAGCGTGCAACGTTCAAGTAAAAGTCTGCATAAGGCTGTAGAGGGACCAAATACAAGACCTATAGTCTTTTTGATGATCTCAATATCATATTGTCTATTTAGGAGACGTTTGACTATTTTATTACATGATAAAATAACGTTATCGGAGCCTTTTACTTTCCTTAGTTTATATACGAGATCACCGTAAAAATTAGGATGGGAAATTCCATTGGATACATACTGTTGAAAAGAAATATTTCCAAATTTAGATAGAAGTTCTGAATAAGATCTGAAGAATTTGCCGAATGTTTTTCTTAGCTTGTGATATCTGTAACCCTGAGTTAAAAGTTTAGTAGTAATTTGAAAATTTCGTTTATGAAAGTCTAAAACATCGGTGCAGCCTCTGACAAATCGAACTAATTGAGATATATAGATACCATATGATGGGAGTCGATGGACATCGCCATCCAAGTAAGGGAAATTTACAATAGGAAATCCAAAATCCTCACGTTTATCATAAATATTAGTATATATTAGGTTGTTGATAATTTTGATGTTTAAATCTAAGAAAGGTGTAGATTTATCTCAAGTATTAGCTTTATTCAATGTGAGCTCTGGTGGATATATTTCTGATATAAATTGTTCGAATTCAGGGTTATCGATAACAAAAATGTCATCCAGATATCTGCAAGTATTATTAAATTTGTCAATGAGGTCAAAACGTTTTGATTTTTGAATAGAAACCATAAAATCCCTCTCATAACAATAAAGAAATAAATCTGCTATCAGAGGCGCGCAGTTAGTACCCATAGGAATCCCAACTATTTGTTGATATATCTTGCCATCAAATTGCACAAAAATATTATTCATGAGAAAATCTAGTGCTTTACATAATTCCTTGCAAGTCCAGTATTTATATGAAGTATATTGTTTGTTGGAAAAGAATCCAGAGTTATTGGAAGTACATATGTACGTTTTAGATTCTCTGGGAAAATACCATTGTATAAGAGACAGCAACTTGCTTTTAATCAAATCATGAGGCAGAGATGTATAAAGTGTAGAAAAATCAAATGTAGAAATTTGAGTCGCTTTGAAATTTAGCGAAAGAAGTTTGTCTATAACTTCATGAGAATTTTTAATCGACCAAAAGTAATTGATGTTACTGTTATGAAATGCGACATCACAATATTTGATAATATGATCTTTTATAGCAGTTAGAGCAGACGTAATATGTTTCGATAGTACCGTAGTAGAGCAGTGGCTAGAATTAGATATGAAACGTGATTTATATGGACTTTTATGTAGTTTTGGGAGCCAATACATGGTTGGTAGATCAGATTTATCAGTTTTAATTTTGAAGTCGGACATGGTCATGAGGTGATCGTGCAAGGTGCTCTCTTTTGGGGTAGGGCTTTCAACATATGTATGAGTGGAGTTTAATTCGTTTTTAAGTACTTCAATATAATATAGTTTTCAAACAACTATTATGTTATTACCTGCTTTATCAGCGGGAACAAAGACATATTTAGCATGTAAGTCAGCTATCTTCTTTTTAATAGAATTTGTCGTCAATGTATTAGGCTGTTGAAATAAATGCGGATTTTCCGTAAAGTTCTTAATACGGATATCGACAATTCTTAAAATCTCGAATTTCCAATCATTAAGAGCATGAACATTTACCTGTTCTTTTTTACACCAACGTTTACAATATGTAGTTAAAGCATGTTCTATAACGTCACGGCATTAATTGAAATCTATCCTGGAAGGTAACCTATATTTAGGTCCTTTACCAAAAAGGGTGCGCAATTTCTTGTCCGAAATACAGTTTAGGTCACCAGTAATAACATGACCTGCCGGTTTATAAACATATTTAGAATTTTCACAAGAACACGACGAAGGAATAGAGTCTGAAACATCAGGGTTAGATGTGACTTTATTATAATTTAAAATAAGATTTCTTATAGGCTTTTTGTACTGGTAACAAATAAGTGGAGGTTCTAAATTCTCAAAATATTGGGGGATTTTAGATGTGACTCTATGATCACGGAAAATATTAGAAATGTTAAGTAGATCGAAGCCTTTATTAATAAATTTAATTTTGAGAAATTGCTGCTTGGGTGGAAGAGACGGAATACGAGGAAAGAGTTTATTATATGAAAATAAAATAATCAAATTGAGTTTATATCAATCAGAATTGCGTAAACTTCGAAGATCAGCTTCGTCCAGGATAGGTTTCAATTTATTTACCGGAATAGAAGATAGTGCATGCAAAAGTTCATGACGGCCATTATTTTTTGCGATAAATAGAAGATCGTTTAATGACCTATTTAAACGATTACGTTTTCTGATGTTACGATTACGACGACGACCATGTGACCTACGTTTTCTAATAGTTTTATGTCTTAATGTAAAAATATTGATCTTATTCTGACGAGAAGAAATATTACCTTGTCGATATATTTGGTCGTTGAGACCAAGAGGGTATGGGGTTTGTAGTTGTTTAATCCAGTAGAGCTCGGTTTCCAAAAGTCGTTTTTTAACATCTGATTTCGTATCACCTGGTAATTTAGAGATATTTTCTACTGGAGTTATTTTCACATTTTTAATATTATGTTGGTATTTATTAAAGTGGTTATAAAGAAAATTCTGGTATTTACGTCGTGAATTATTACGAATTTTATGGGAATGATTTCGAAAACGTTGTTTCAAAGTTTGAGAAGTTTCCCCGACATATTGAGCCCCACATCCTCTAGCTTCTCAAGTGATGACATATATAACATTGGCAGTATTTCAATCTATGTCTTTGTCTAATTTGGTGTTAAATATATTTCCATTAACCGAAGTTTCAATATTGGGCTTGCAGTTTAAATGATGGCAGGTAAGACATTTCTTGGCGTTGCACTTATTAATCTTAGAATACCCTCTGCGTATAGAATTGACAGCTCTATAAGAATTTATAGGTGTGAATGTTTTTGAAAATGAGATCGAACGTTTAATAGGAAAACTACTTTTAAGTGGAGAAATAAGAACTTTAGTGGTGCCGAATAATTTTCTACAAGAAATACCAGGTATATGAAGAGTGGACACAGAGGGTAATCTAAGTGGTGTGATTATAACTTTAGGAGATTTGTATTTTATTTTTATTAGATTTGAAGCCATTTTAATGAAAAGGGGGGATAAGGATGTACAAACACTGGGGAAAAACTCCCACACAACCAAGTCAGTAACTATTGGGTGAATAATAAACATGGTGAAACATGGTATACATGAAGTACCATAGATCCTCTATCAATTTTGTACATTTCATCCAAATTGGTCAACAGGTGGTACCACCATGGCTAAAACTAGGTCTCACAATAGTACATATACAACTTGGTAATTCAAATATGTAGAGTAGCGGTTCAAATCCAGCTGTGGTCAAAATGTGTTTTCATTTCTTTACACATCAAGATGTTTCTCAACACTCAACATATGAAATTAGGCCATTTTAAGTTGGATCTGAACAATATTTGAAACAATTGTTGTTCATGACCAGATTTGAAATCAGTCAACTAAAGACCCCACCTACATAAAATGACTAACTTGTTGTCCTGAATCACATCTTGCAGAGACAAAGCAAATGCTTCATATAAAAATCATCTGAATGGAGGTGCCAAAAAGTGTTGTTGTTTTTTATTCTGGTCTGAAATAAAATTTGAATTATTTTCAACATTTGTGTTGACTTAGTCACATTAATTAAAAATAAATCACTTCTTCCTTCCTGCATGACTGGTTATCTAGGTACTCAGGTGAGCGAGGGCCTCTTGATCATTCAATATTTTTGTGATATTTGGAGCGAAAGTGTTCCAACAGATTGTTGGCATTCCGTTGGGTACTAATTGCGAGCCTCTTCTGGCCGACATATTTTTGTATTCTTACGAAGCAGAATTTATACAGTCTCTGCTCTCCAAAGGCAATAAACAATTAGCATCTCGGTTCAACTTTACATACAGATACAGATTGTTGATTTACAACCCTGTATTTAAGGATCACCTCAACATCATATATTCAACGGAACTCGAGATAAAAGATACAACTGAAATTTACTCCTATCAATTAGTGACGATGGTTTATTAGTAACCTTTCTCTATGACAAACGTGACGATTTCAATTTCATTATTACCAACTTCCCTTTTCTGAGTAGTAACATACCTTCCTCTCCCGCATATGGCGTCTTTATTTCACAACTTACACGCCATGCCAGGGCATACTCTAAATACGTAGATTTTGTTCTGAGAGCGCGCCTTCTTGCCAAGAAACTTCTCTCACAAGGATATATTGAGGAACGTTTGAAATTGTCACTGAGGAAGTTCTATGGTCGATATAGCGGTCTAGTGCAATTTCAAGAATGTTAATCGATAATTTGGGACCTGACCATACAAGATAACCATCTTCACTATTGCCCGCTCTGCTCTTTACATTACTCTTCTGCATGATGAAGTATAGCTGGTAACTTTTTATATGGAAAGCTTCTCACAGACACAAATATTCTGGGCTGAGTTACTCGAAGATAAATTTAATGAAAGATCTCATTAACTGATGCTAAATTCTGATGTTGATACCAAATACATGCCGGGTTTTCTTAACATGCTGGAGATTCTTATTGGCAATATGTTGGTTGTATTCAAATCCTCCAACAAACCATCTGATTTCCATTGAGTACTAAGTGATACCTTGTTAGTCAATTTACTCTTTTTTTGAGGACAAAATACAAAGTTGAATTTAGAAAATGTATGAAAAAGTTTCCCTATCAAAGATCGTTAATATTAGATTAGAAACCATTAACTTGCATTTTAACCTTCATTGGATTATTGTTGTTGTGAGTACCACATGTTGTGATATCAGAATGTTCATACTAATCGTGACTATCTGCTGATTATCATGGCAGCTATAACTCTGTATAACGAAAAGATCCAATACCAGGGAACCAAGATTGCCAAAATCCCTATTGTATTGCATGAAAATATAGATATTCCTATTTGATTATTGTCGGTATTCTACATAATCTACTAACACTTTTTATAAGATCTAGTAGTCTAGTGCAAAATAAGAAATCACATCGTAATGTCATTGTTGCACAGCTCTAGCAGCAACATGCTAAGGTGGACATATGTGGCCATCGAGGTGTCTGGGAGGTTTAAGATGAGTGTAGGTGCATGGGAGATTTTAGGTGAGTGCAGATGTCTGATAGGATTTTTGTGAGCGCAGGTGCCTCGTCAAAGATATCACCAGAATTACACTGGATGAACTTATCTTAAACAACTTAAATGTTACAAAGTGCCCTTTGTACCCTGTGTACTTTCGGTTTGCAGTGCGTGAAATGGCGGCAATCAGTACTGTTCAGCTACCGATAGAAACCTGCCAGAAACATGAGTTTGAGAGGTTGGTTGTATATTGTAAGGACTGTAGAATAGCGATATGTGTTATGTGCTCCCGTGATGTGGATCACTTAAACCATAACATAGAATGAATATCGAAATATTCCAGCGAAATACGCCGTGCTATTCCCATTACGTGTCAACAGATCAGTGACGAGGTTGTGGCCAAAATGCGTCAAGAAGTGAATACCCTGACATCTATACGGAAAAGGAATAACGAATCACATCAGAAGGAGCTAGAGAATCTGGATAAACTCCAGGAAAAATTCATGAATATCACAAAGTTCACATTTGAGAAAAAGAAAAGAGAAAGACATGAAGTCCTTCGTAAATACAACGGGAATCTGGAAACTCATGAAGTTCGACTGAAAAATGACATCAAGGAGCTAGAGGATCGTATAGAGAAACATAAAACCTCTCAATCGGAGTATTCTGAACATGACGTCATCGAGATGGACAAGAGTTTGCAGGAATTGAGCAAGCAGTATACCCCGGTCAGTTGGAAGGATAACGTGTTCTCTGCTAATCTTGGCACGACTACAATAAACAAAGGGGATGTGGAACGATATCTTGACAGTGTTCTAACAACATCAACTTGCTCTAAATCAAGCGTAAGTAATACAATACTACAATATTACAATCCGAAAAAAAAAATCATTGAATAAGTATACAAATTGGGTGTTTCATAAAACGTTATAATAGAAATGAAATATGCATACATAGCAAACACTTCTTATATAATGTAAAAACGTTTGAAAAATATGTGAACTGCAAATTAATTGTATCCAGAATTTTAAATGATATTCTGGACTGAGACCGATTCCGATCACTTTACACAGATTTGACACCTTCTATACTAGAAGGTTACCTACTTTGACTTCTCCATATATAGATACATATGGAATTCACACGATTTGACTCTTTCTACGGGGTATATGTGACGGGTGTTGCTAGCAAGCAGGAGATGCTCACTCTCCCCGGGCACCTGATCTCACTCCATTACAGGGGTTCACATATGCTCTTCAAGTAGACATATTTTGTTATTTTCCATTTGTTTTTCATTTTCACTGATTTTGTATGTCCTATGGTTTCATGATTTTTGGACTTGTGGTTTGGATTTATCCATCATCTTTACATTTTTAAGTTTTTGTCTTAATATAAAAATCTTTTTTTTTTTGTAATGTCAGTTTTGTTTTATTGAATAAAAACTGCTGTATAAAAAAGTTTTGGACAAATTTTTCCTCCAGCAAAATCACTCTTTTACACTATATAGTATATAGAGTAGAAGGAATTCAAAATTTGTTCAGTCACCCAAATGAAATTTCGATATCTGTTTTTTTCAGAGATAATTTTCAGAAGTTATTAATATTGACTCAACGTTTATAAAATCTTCTCTAACAGCTCGAGCCCATTATGAAAATGTGAACATCCGGTTTTATTACGGCACATAAAGCGTAGCTCTGGATATTATTTGATTATTTTACTTAGTTTAGGGATTTGTATATTCTTTTTTATCTTGAGGGATCACCATTTCCTTAATTATGACAAATAACGCAACCCCCCCCCCCCCAAAAAAAAACCCCACCAAAAACGTTTGTACATGTTTTTAGAAACAATGCATTTGAACCTAGAACTACTTCTAAATTTCTAACTGACAGCAGAGTGGCTTTGTAATTGTTTAGTCATTTAAACACCCCCTTGGAATTACGATATCGACATACTAAAAAGGGGGCATCCAGTGGGTTGAAATAATGAAAAATATATTTATATATTACTATAAAGATTGTTTTTCTTTTTTTCTTTCGAAACATTGGGGTATGCTTGCAGACGGTCTCGGAAAAATTCTTCGTGTAACATTTTAAAAAAACACAAAAAAAAAAAATACACCCCCCCCCCCCCACCCCCAAAACAAAAAAAAAAAAAAAAAACCAATTAAAAAAGAAAAACCAAAAAAGAAAAAGAAAAACAACACTCATTGCTTTTCTTCCTTCACATATCTCATTTAATCTCTCAATGCATGTAATGAAGAAATGCAAATCAAATTCGAAGACAAAGCGAACTGTTGTTCATAGGAGAAGGATGGAATAAGCGTTTCTCTATAAAGGCCTTATAAAGGAAGAAAGAAAAGTTACTGACTCAGTCCTTACTCAGAAAGAAAAAAGAAAAAAGAGGAGTTACCGGCTCAGTTATGTGGCAGAAGTCACCATGGAGCTATACAATACATGAATATAAATAATATAATAGAACATTTAACACATTACAAAAAGTCACCACGGAAATATACAGTATTGAATGTCATGATATGAAAAAACCCACATAAGGATATCTGCAAAAGCAGAACAATCAAAGGACACACATTTCAAAATTTATAAATAATCCTTCATATAGAGAACAATGATCAACAGGTTCCTCAAGACGAGAGGTCATAAAAATGTTTACACACGAAACGTTGTAACACGAAAATTTATGCTTAATCCTCCATATAGGGAACATCCAAATCATTATGTATACCATTCACTGAAAATACCCTAAAAATAAATTGAATAAATAAATAAATAAATAAATAAATAAATAAATAAATAAATAAATATACAATATATAAATATATTTATATATATTCTTTTCATTACCGACGGGAACTCGAACCGACGACCTATGGTACCGAAACACTTAGCTGTCATGCATCCGATCATTTTACCGACTTAGCTACCCGACAATATTCTTTAAGAGGATCCGCCTGCGTTTATGTCGGGTAAACCCATTTATTTTCCGCGGACGTGCTGTCATGCATACGATTAGCTAATGATTGGCTATTAAAGCTCTATTTTTGTGGAGATATATATATATATATATATATATATATATATATATATATAGATCATTTATATAGATGATTATAGCGTATTTGTGGTTGTCGTTTTGATGAGAACAATGTGCTGAAGTCATTCAATGATATCACTTAAAATGGCATCTCACACACAGCACATCAACAGATTGAAGGTCTATTACATTTTTTAAAACCTTCATACTTCATAGTTCTTACCAATCTATTAATTCCATACACAAAGGGTGCTCCAAGTGTAAGGCCAAGAAAGACTTACTTACCATCATATTTCGTGCAAGTTTACATTAATTCCTTTGTTAATGGTAATGTATGAAATATTAAATTAAACAAAGACATAGACTGAAATTCCTCCAATCTCGTTTATAATATTGCTTGAGAGGCAATGGAATGGTGGGGCTCTGCATGTCGGAGACACTTCGTAAACCTTAAAAATCGTTTTCGTAGTCATTCTTGTCAAATCCGAAATAAATACCGACATATATACAAAAAGTTTCTTTATAACCACTTTATCTGATATAAGCATAGTATTAAGAATGTGAAACTTATTAAAGTCGAAAATATTACTAAATTACAAGGAGAAATTATATTTGTTGCTAATAACGACTAGTGGAAGCCGATCTTCATTGGATTAAACAGTTACAGACCCTATATCTCTTTGGTCTCAATGGCCATATATATATCAACAAGGAAATATTTCTTCTTGTGGTAACAATATTAATATGTTTTCATTGAGATCAGATGTGAAAAGAAAACATAGGTCATACGACCATCATCGTAATTGCAACCGCAAAAATACAATTGATTACATAGATCATTGGACGATCATCTGTGTATAGCAAATCGCAATGGCCATCACGAACTATTACATGTACCATCGTCTATTCCGGTAATTAAATTCAAACCTATTCTGGAAGAAGGTGGTCTTAGAAGTTTATGCAGTTATAATTGATTTAGATTTCATTATGTTATGATTATTTCATTTTCAGATAAAAAATTTTTCCTCGTATTCTGTCGTTTTCACCCAGACAGATTTAATTAACATGTTGAATATTTTCCGTGACCATAGAGTCACATATAAAATTCTGCAATATTTTGAGAACCTTGAAATTCATATATTATAAAACATTGCAGTATTATGTTGGAAAGATGATATTCATATGTTAGAATCATGAAATCATATTAAATGATCGCGCAAGGTCGGTATCATAGCTGCGCTATATAATCGAATATTTTGTGATGTCCTAATATGTGTTTTAGTATTACATTAGATACTGTATATTTCCGGGTGACTTCTGTCATACGACTGAGTCAGTAACTTTTCTTTCTTTTTCTACAGCCTTATACTGAAATTTACTTCAACGTTGCACACTGATCTACAGGGCGTTAGGGGCCATAAGACGGGCTTTGTTGAAACGTTTTCAGAGGAGATATAGTTTTGAACGTCGTCCCTTGAACCACACTAATGGATTGACTACTTTCGTATCAAAAGACCGTCCTAATCTTATCGCAACTGCACTGTAATCGAAAGTTATTGGCTTTTTAAAATTATGTCGTAATGCTGAATCAGATGGCTTTATGTTTTCTTTTAATAAAAAACGACGAAGTACCGAAGGGTAAACCATATCTCATAGACCATGGAATAAAAGGGCAATATCGTGTATAGTGTCTTATCCAGACAAATGCGAACCCCAATAAAATCGAAGTGAGACCAGGTGTAATTAATTTACTTAATAATATAAACAATAGCGAGTAATTCATAACATCCCGTGCTTATCACACTTAATTATCTCATCTAGGAAACATATATAAATCTATATCAATCATAAAGGTAATAAGTTACCGATGTGTCACTCCATGTTTACAAGGTAGTTTTCGGAATGTTTTTCCTTATACGCCCATCATATGGTATTTATATTAGTCAATTAGTTAGGTTCTCTAGAGTCTGCACTAACGTTTTAGATTTTCACACAAAAATTCTCACATTACTTTTAAACTTCTGAGGGTTATAGATATCATAAACTTCGAGAAACTATTGGTAAATTTATAGATCTTATTCCGACATTCTATGTCAATTCGGAAATGTGACTTTTCAACAATACGTTTCCAGCGGAATTTCCTATCCCAATTTCTAAGATGATCTAGTGTACAAACTAAGGAGGGTCAAATTTTCCAATAATTTCATATCGGCGGGTTCTAAAATTATTGAATGCCTCCGACATCCATAGTATGACCCCGAGGTCATCGCTAACATAGGTCTTGTATTGGGTCAATCTACATCCCAGTGCAGACTTTTACTTGAGCGCTGCAAGCTGACTAACAGGGCATTGGGGACTCTATGACGGGCCTTGTCCAAACCTTTTCAGAGTAGACAAGGTCCTGATCCTCGTCACCTCTGGCTGCTAGTCGGATCTCCTATTGATCAAGGATCTTAGCTCGCTTACAGACGGGCAGAGCAAGGTTTACTTATGTTGATTTCACCTTACATATTTTTGATAGCAAATTTTATTCTATAAATTTTTCGTTTGCAATAAATTTTTATGACCTCTCTTTTTGAGAAACCTGTTGATCCTTGGTCTCTATATGGAGGATTAATTATAAATTAAATGTGTATCCTTTGATTGTGCTGATTTTGCGGTGAGTGGGCAGGTGGGCACCCGTAAAATGGTTAACCACACCAATTGAGTGACGTTTATTACTTCAATTGACCGTCCTAAATCGGTATCGTAACCGCAGCACAATCGAATATTTTTGTAATGTCGTTCCTTGTATATTCTACTATTATCATTTTTGTGTGCATGTCCTTGGTGATTTGTGTCATACAGCTTTGTCAGATGTCTTTTGTTTTCTCTTCCATAAGAATTCTGGAACAGTTGCTTTATGTCACTCATTCGGAGGCAGTCTTTTCATAACTTCAAATAACTTTAAATAATTCTTAGATCTTATATTGTTCACTGTAGTAGATTTATTTTATAAGTGTCCAGGTCAAAACTATTTTAATGTTTTCCCCTCAAAAGATAATGGTGGATATGAGGGTCATTCTCGATCTAAAAACGTTTAATTTTCTAGATGTGGCTCATTGTTTGTAATACTCGGCTCTTGATCGAAAAGTCCCGGGTTCAGCTCTCGCCGTGAGCACATTGGTGTCCTTTCTTTCTGATGAGACCGAGGCCCCGAGTCAAGGTACGCGTGGCATGTAAAGATCCTTCATAGCTTCGGGTTGGTCCGTTGCGAAAGTATAAAGTTTTATGCAATGCATCAGACAGATGCAGTAATAAATAATCACAACATAATCGTGTACTGACAGAAATCAATCCCTTCTCGAATTTCCTTATGGTCATGTAATTAACGAGACGTGTGATTGACTGATCTGCTGTTGTGAAGGATTAATATTTTAATGTATCAGGGCTCTGATTGGGTGAGATTATTTGATGAATCTGTAAGTAAAGATTGATTCTGTTGTAAAATCTTGAATTTTAATCTTATTTCACTATTGTAAAGATTGTATGACCTAGAAGAGAATTGTTTTTTACATTAGAATTTTGACAAATTTTGTAGGGTAATGACCCCTTTCCAGCAAACTTTTTTTTGACTATAAGGTAAATGAACTATAGTAAACTGTTAGTATTCTAATAAAGCAGGGTCTGACAAACATTTTGATATATGGGTTATATGAATCTAATATGTAGAAAGTTGGGTAAATCTTCCTGAAAATATGGTAATTTGATATGGAACTCTATGGAAGAAAGAATTACTTTGCTTTGACCAATGCCGCACTAAATCTGGATGTTGATTTAGTTGATTAAAACTCGAATTGGAAACGGTGCGATGAAATGACGGTTTTGACATTCCGGTAAAAATGCTTTTATAAAACGTAAGCTGGGAGTATTTTGGCAATGCAGCGGTACCTGTCAATATAAGCATTAATTTTGTTTGGCCTCATTGTGTTTATGTTTTACAACAAATGTGTGCATTGGTCTTGACACAAAAAGTGTTCCTTACTTTGAGAAAATTTCTGTAACAATTATCGGGAAAAGAATTACAATTTACAAAACAATGTTTATGATATGATAAATGATCTGAAATAATTCCCATATTAAGGCCCAACCAGTTTTGTGATAAAGCTAATAACGATAATTCGCAGAAACTATGAATAATTTCGGAATGCTTTTACACAATGTACTTGCATGTTGTTCTTCTGTAGTCTACTAATGTTGAAATGGCCTAGTGAATGAGTTACTGGGCTAGTGACTTAAAGGTCCCGGGTTCGATTCCCGTCCTTGGCACACCGGTGTTATATCTTTCGAATGATACATTATAAACCGAAGTCCCGTGTCACGGTAGGCGTGACACGTAAACGATCTCTAACTGCTTCGGGTGGGGGCTTTGCAAAAGTAGATATTTCTTTACAAAGCAATGCAGATGCCGTACCATATCCGTGAAATAACCTTGGAGTGATGTAATCAATCAGTAGTCTACTAAATCATTGGTGAATTCATTTAAGGATTGTTTTTATGTTTTTGTGCTTCATTGGCAGTAGCTTTACATTAATTATGTTCCATTCTCTACACACCAATGGAGCACCAAAACATAAAAACACTTATCCTTATACATGTATTTTGTATTATTTTTTACATTTTTTACAAATTACTACTAAACTTTACAAATTTAGAAATTTACAAATTACTACTAAACTTTTAACTCAGGGTTACAGATATCACAAGCTAAGAAAAACATTCGGCAGATTCTTCAGATCTTATTCAGAACTAACATGACATGACAGACCTATTTATACGAAGACTGGTTCGTTCCATGTTTTGCAATAATTTTATTGCTGCTTGTGTAGCATGTGATGACCAAGATTATTTTCTTTGAGGAACAATCTACACGGCATCTGAAAAGTAGTTGGGACCAGTAGGTTTTTTCCTCAACCAAGACAAATGATTTCATGGTGGTATATAAAATGTCTGACGTGAAGTTTTACACCTGTATTTCAAACTTAAGTCTAGCCCCTACGGCAAGGTAACGAAAACTGGTTTCTGCTTCCTATCATTGAAAGATACAAAACTTGTTGTGCTGTATTGCTGTCTTAGTAAATTGTTTGTAAAAATTGTGAGTGGGGTTTTTTTTATGCACCCGGATCGATATATCGGGGGCATATTGTTTTTGTCCTGTCTATTTTTTGTCTGTCTATCTGTTGTCAACTTTAACCTTGGCTATAACTTTTAAACCGTAAAAGATAGGACCTTCATTTTCGACATGCATACTCAACTAATGAAGACCCTTTCAAATGACACCAAGGTCGATAACTTTTAGACCTTGACAATGAATTTCACGCTAAAAATAACTTTTTGGACTTTGGTGCGGCCGGGGGCTTTGTGTTCCACAAACACAGCTGGATTGGGTTTTTTTTTGGGGGGGGGGGGGGTTGTTTCAACATTAATTGTTTCACTGTGTCTTGGGACTGCTTTCTTTGATTTACTTCAAACTTTACATATATTGTTGTGATAACTGCATGGTCCGTATACTGCTTGGTGGAAATTTGATTCTCCGTTATGGGGACTTTCTATGCCCCAAGATGAATATATCATGGGCATATTCTTTTTTATCTGTCTTTCCGTCCCTCTGTTGTCAACTTAACCTTCGCCATACCTTTTTGAACCGTGAGAGATAGAGACTTAATACTTGGCATGCATGCTCCACTAATAAAACGATTTCAAATTACACCAAGGTCATTGACCTGGTGACGTGGGCTTTGACCTACATTTCAAAATTTACCTTACTTTATTATGTTGCCACTGGGGGCATTTATGTTTCAGAAACACATCTTGCTTTGCCAAATTTTTACGTGTTTAGTACGGAACATCTTAACACATATTAAGCTACAGGAAATCATACTTCATGGGATGTAATATACAAATAAATATCCTGAGCTGAGAAATTGAGATCACGAATTTGTTCTTATGTACAAACGGGCGTAACATGTACTAATAGTGCAGCTATCTAATTTATTTTTCAGGACTTATATAAGAAGGCTCGTGCTGTTTTAAACAAATTAACTCCTCAGAATTTCCAGACTTTGGTGAAACAGATGGTAGATTTAGATATTGATACTGAAAAAAGATTAAAAGGAGTAACTGATTTAGTATTTGAAAAGGTATGCAAAGCGACTTTTTCTTGGAAAAATTATTGTGATAATTGTTTAATAAAGTATTGGTGATTTTCCTTAGCAACAAATTTACTGTTCATGTTATCATAAACAGGCCTATGTCTGTGATCATTTTAATTTTTTTTTTCATTTTTTTTTTCAGGCTATCAGTGAACCAGGCTTCAGTGTGGCTTATGCTTATATGTGCCGATATCTCACATCTGTAAGTTGGTTTTCGAACAACAGTTTACTTTCTGTGCTCCTACTGTAAATTTACAGGAAAGTTGTTATCCCTTAATGTATAGTATTCTCTTTTTCAGACTTACTTTGTTATTGTCTTGACTTAGTCTCAATTTATTGTCTTGACCTAGTCTCAATTTACTTTGTCGCTTTTCACATTCATGGGGGGAAAATGTGCGATTTTTAAGTTAGTTTTGTTTTTCAATACTTACTGTCTTTTTATTCTAAACAATTTACCTTCTAGATTAAAGTTCCTTCTCAAACAAAAGAAGGAGACTTTGTGAATTTCCGTGCAATATTATTAACCAGATGCCAGAAGGAATTTGAAAGAGACCGAGATGTTAAAGTAGAGTTGGATCAGAAAAGAAAAGTTATCAACGAATTAAAGGTAATATTCATGTTATTTCTTCATTTGTTTCAATAACTTTAATTAAAATCCAGCCTTACCATGTTGTTTGTGGTTAAGAATAGCGAAAATGCTTCATGAACATGCTTGGTATAGATCCTGCTCTGGCCATAGTAAATTGTTCAATTTGTTGATTTTTTAAGTAAATTGAACACTCCTAGAGGTTCAAGAAAAAAAATATGATTTTCTTATTTTTCATTGTTATTACAGGAGGATGAAAAATCAAAAGAAGATGAGCTTAAAGCTGAGCTGGAGTTAGCAGAAACCAAAGCAAGGAGACGGCAATTAGGGAATATCCGGTATGTAAGCTTTATACCTAGCTTCGTACTAAAGAAGTTTGATCTTTTTAAGATACTTAAGTATTCAAAGATCACTTGTGCGGTTAGTCTATGATGATTTATCCCAACTGATTCTTGTTGAGGACAATCAATTTGAATTCCTCGTTACTGAGACTAAGAGAACAAGGACATTTCATTTCTTCTGTAATACAAAGAGTAGAAGTGTATTGTGTTTTCTTTCTTCATACAGTAGTGCATTAATACAAAGTAGAACTCCAAAAATAAACAGTACTTCTCTTTCAGATTTATTGGAGAGTTATTCAAGCTAAACATGTTAACTGAAAATTTTATACATGACTGTTTATTCAAACTACTACAAGCAAATGATGAGGAACAGTTAGAGTGTTTATGTTGTTTACTATCGAAAGTTGGAAAGGAACTAGAACACGATACAGCCAAGGTACCCAGTCTTAGTATAGATCAAAGCCTTAACGTAAATTTAGAAAGCAGCTCAAAAGAACCAATGCACCAAGTCTTAGTGTAGATACAGAACCTTGATGTTAGTCAAGGTACCAAACCTGGGTATAAATCGGAACTACAGTGTAAATGTACAAGCAACTTGGTTGAGCCGATGTAACAAGTGGTAGTATCATACCACTTTGTAAATTTACAAGCAACTAAATACAGCCAAGATAACAAGTGGTAGTATCGTACCACTTTGTAAATTTACAAGCAACTTGATTGAGCCGAGGTAACAAGTGGTAGTATCATACCACTTTGTAAATTTATAAGCAACTTGATTGAGCCAAGGTAATGGACTTTTTACGGTGATCTCGTATATAAACTAAGGAAAGTAAAAGGCTCCGATAACGTTATTTTATCATGTAATAAAATAGTCAAACGTCTCCTAAATAGACAATATGATATTGAGATCATCAAAAAGACTATATGTCTTGTATTTGGCCCCTCTACAGCCTTATGCAGACTTTTACTTGAACGTTGCACGCTGACTAACAGGGCGGTGGGGACTATATGACGGGCCTTGTCCAAACCTCTTTCAGAGGAGACATGGTCCTGAACCTCGTCCCCTCTGACTGTTAGTCGGGACTCCTACAGATCTAGGGTCTTAGCTCGTTTTCAGACTGGCAGAGCACGGTTTATCATGTTGATGTCGCATACATTTTTATACCATTATGTGTTTTACAATACCTTACGTGTTTATATTTTTATGACCTCTCAATATGCGATACCTGTTGACCTTTGTTCTTTACATGGAGGATTATTTATAAATTTTTAAATGTACGTCTTTTGATTGTTCTGCTGTTACGGTGAGTGGGAAGGTGGGCCCGTAAACCGGTTAACCACACCATTTGTTTGGCTTTTGTCAAATTAAATGACCGTCCTAAGTGGGTATCGTAATTGCACTACAATCAAATATTTTCGTAATGTGTTAAATGTTCTCTTATATTATTTATATTCATGTATTTTATAGCTCCATGGTGACTTCTGCCACATAACTGAGCCGGTAACTCCTCTTTTTTCCTTAGTATAAGCTAGGTACGAAACCATATAGGAGACAATGTACAAAGTACTAGTATAGATAAATGACCATATTGTAAATTTGCTAACAACTCCATAGAGCCAAGACACAAAGTTTTCTATGTATCACGGTAGAGCCAAATGTTACATTTAATCTCAGTTACAGGCACCATGACTATATTTTAACTGTATTGTATGGTGTTTTGTAGCCCAGAATGGATCAATACTTTAACGAGATGGAAAAAATTATAATAGAAAAGAAGACTTCTTCAAGAGTTCGGTTCATATTACAAGATGTTAGAGATCTCAGATTGGTAGGTATAGTCTGCATTGGATTATATATTGCAGGGATGCAAACAACCATTGACTGGTATAAACCATGACAGTATTCTCAATTATATATTGTATACATGCAATCCATTGCTGTATGTACCATGGCAGAAGATTGTCAACTATTTATTGCTTTGATGTAGACAGTTCTAGACTGTATGAACCATGGCAGTAGATTGTCAACCATATATTGCTTTGATGTAGACAGTTCTAGACTGTATGAACCATGGCAGTAGATTGTCAACCATATATTGCTTTGATGTAGACAGTTCTAGACTGTATGAACCATGGCAGTAGATTGTCAGCCATATATTGCTTTGATGTAGACAGTTCTAGACTGTATAAACCCTGGCAGTAGATTGTCAACCATATATTGCTTTGATGTAGACAGACAGTTATAGACTGCATAAAGCATGACAGTAGATTGTCAGCCATATATTGCTTTGATGTAGACAGTTATAGACTTATAAACCATGGCAGTAGATTGACAAGTATATATTGCCTTGATGTAGACATTTCTAGACTGCATGTATGAACCATGGCAGTAGATTGTCAACCATATATTGCTTTGATGTAGACAGTTCTAGACTGTATGAACCATGGCAGTAGATTGTCAACCATATATTGCTTTGATGTAGACAGTTCTAGACTGTATGAACCATGGCAGTAGATTGTCAACCATATATTGCTTTGATGTAGACAGACATTTATAAACTGTATAAACCATGACAGTAGATTGTCAGCCATATATTGCTTTGATGTAGACAGTTCTAGACTGTATAAACCCTGGCAGTAGATTGTCAACCATATATTGCTTTGATGTAGACAGACAGTTATAGACTGTATAAAGCATGACAGTAGATTGTCAGCCATATATTGCTTTGATGTAGACAGTTATAGACTTATAAACCATGGCAGTAGATTGACAAGTATATATTGCCTTGATGTAGACATTTCTAGACTGCATGTATGAACCATGGCAGTAGATTGTCAGCCATATATTGCTTTGATGTAGACAGTTATAGACTGTATAAATCATGGCAGTTGATCGGCAGGTATATATTAAGGTAATGTGAGCAGTCTTGTGCAAGCAGTCCTAACTGTATGAACCAAGGCAGTACTTTGTCAAAGGTATTTTGCTGAGACGTAAGCAGTCAGGCTGATTGCCCATGGAAATAGACTGTTGGACCTTGTTTTCTGCTTTCTTGTCTTACTGTTCAGTCTGTTGTTCTTCAACTGTAAGATTCTGTGCATTGAAAGCAGAGTTCACAAAATCTGTGGAGTGAGATGCACATTAGCTAAGGCAGTAAATTACATTTTTTTCATAGAAGTCTTGTTTAAGTAATCGTTAATTATAATTATAGAATGTATATATAAAGGTGGTATTTCTGTTTAGAATAAATGGACACCAAGACGGGATGAAAATAATCCCAAACCAATAGAACCAATCTATAAAGAGGCTCAAAAAGAGGAACAGGAACGACAGGTTTTCTTAGAGCAATCTCAACAGCAACAGAAAAGTCAGGGTGGACGAAGTGGTCCTAGAGGTAACCCTGTTGTAATCATTATATAAATAAATTGTTCTCGTGCAAGCGCTATTTGTCATGATACTGTCAATTCTTTATTTCTGTTTTGAATTCTTTTTCTAAAAACCCTAGCCTAGACTTTTTCGGATTTTAATAAAATAAACTCATCTCTTGATGCACATACTATGTTTTGGGCTTCAGAAGTTTCAGCAGTTATAAAATAATCTGAAAAACATTTGTTTTTCTCACAGAAAATCATTTTACATTTAGATTACTGGAAATTTGCTTTACCATGATCATTTTAGGTTTTCTTAGTCCCCCTGTGTCTGGCTCTATAGGTTCCAGTGAAGGATGGAACACAGTTGGTAAAGTTACAATTCGTACTGATAGGCAGTCTATTGATCCATCCAAACTCAAGCTCTCAAGGGTAAGAACAACTTTCATTTACAATATGTATGAAAAGAAGAATATATTTTGATCAAGACTAATCCTTAAAGCCAGAGAAAAGATTTGATCATTGTTCATTACTTCATGATCTACATTGTAATATGGTAGGGTTACATATCACCTAAAAATATCTGATTGAGTGTGCCTGCGTAAAGAAAAGAAGTAGTAGTTCTGAAGGATCAGATGTCTGTAAACAAATGACACAGGACATTGATGGTGGCCTATGTTGATATGCCAATGCAGAGTAAAGGTTATCGAGACATTTGTCTTGCTTGTACTGCTGTCCCTAAAGTAAAGGCAAACGCTTTTACATGAATGTAGTATTCATTGCC
Organism: Pteria penguin; assembly: GCA_035048485.1. Classification (NCBI taxonomy): domain Eukaryota; kingdom Metazoa; phylum Mollusca; class Bivalvia; order Pterioida; family Pteriidae; genus Pteria; species Pteria penguin. The sequence continues at coordinate 75,204,264 of CM068582.1, read as the reverse complement.
GCGAGTTGCCTAATAGGTCGTATACCTTGAATTCTCCACTTGGTCTATGATATTATGCTAGTTGGCATCACTTAAAATGAAATATTCCTGCTTGGATTTAAATTACCTCACTACAATTGCAGTCATGTTGAACTATATGAAATAATACATATGAGAATATGCATACACATATGACTTTGGTACACCATATGCATATTTCGACAATTTGTGTCTCTTCAGTGATGCTTGAGGCTGAAACTGGATATTTAATATATAAATATTAGAGGAACCAATCTCATTACCAAACTGACAGAAAAGTAAAAGACAAAGAACCCAACTCAGGACTGAGGCTTTTGTGAAGAAGAAGCTCCTTAGTTTTAAAATTATTAACAAACTTTTGTCACAGTCAATTTGAAGTATATATTTCGGGCTAGTACAGAAGTACTGGAAACTGGGCTTGTGATTACCCCTGGGGCTTGTGAAAGGGATTGGAAATAGTAATCTTGATCATGTTTACTTGAAGCAAAACGTAGATGAGTCAAATATACAGCTTGTCCCAGGAGGTGGTGGTAGTAGGTTTGCAGGATGGGGTAGAGGAAGTACTGGGGGTGGAGCAAGAAACTCGCAAGAAGAAAAATCTTCATCTGCATTTCCAAGTAACAGGTTAGCATCAGGGGGCAGATATATATATATATATATATATATATATATATATATATATATATATATATATATATATATATATATATATATATATATATATATATATATATATATATATATATATATATATGACTTATGTTGAAGTGGATGCCTAATTATATATTCACTTGATATTTATATTGTGAATGTACAGGCAGAACCACATCTTCAAGGTTGGATGTAATTCCTGAATACACTTACACTAAATATCAGTTAGTTAATCATAAAAATAGTATATTGACTGTGTAATTGGTAAATCTGTGAATTTGATGACTGTACATAATTTGTTTATTATTTGTAAAATATACAGATACACATAAATACATTCATGATACAATTCTCTATTGTCATTTTAGATAAATATAGAACATATATACCTTTTAATTTTGTGCACCATATGCGCATTTCGACAAGTTATGTCTCTTCAGTAATGCTCGTGGCCGAATGATTGGAATTCTTAAAATATATAAAAATTATGAAGAGCAGTGTTGAAGCCAAAATGACCGAAAAGTGAACCAAAGAATCTATCTAAGGACAGAACTATGCATCAGGGAGATACTCCTTAGTTTTGGAGTGATTTACTTAATTTGATGACTGAAAATTGAAGTATATATATTTAATGTCAGTACAAAAGCACTGATAAGTAGACTTATGATGCCCTCGGGAACTATCCGTTCACCAGCAGTGACCCCGGCCTAGTGGTTATAATAAATATAGAACATATATACCTTTTAATATGTGCACCATATACGCATTTCGACAAGTTGTCTCTTCAGTGATGCTCGTGGCCGAATGATTGGAATTCTCAAAATATATAAAAAATATGAAGAGCAGTGTTGAAGCCAAAATGACCGAAAAGTGAACCAAAGAATCTATCTAAGGACAGAGCTATTGATCAGGAAGATACTCCTTAGTTTTGGAGTGATTTACTTAATTTGATGACTGAAAATTGAAGTATATATATTTAATGTCAGTACAAAAGCACTGATAAGTAGACTTATGATGCCCTCGGGAACTATCCGTCCATCAGCAGTGACACCGGCCTAGTGGTTATAATAAATATAGAACATATATACCTTTTAATATGTGCACCATATACGCATTTCGACAAGTTATATCTCTTCAGTGATGCTCGTGGCCGAATGATTGGAATTCTCAATATATATATATATATATATATATATATATATATATATATATATATATATATATATATATATATATATATATATATATATATATATATATATATAAAATCTAAAATATGTGCAATAATTTTGTAGTCGGTACAGAATAACATCATAAAACATTTTATCTATGAATGGCCAAAAACACTGATAAAATTCGCAAGGTAGGCCATCAGAGCCTGGAGATTTTTTTTCTTCATACCAAACACAGCTTCTGTGCATTCATTAATATTAGGGATTTCATCACAAAGTTTCTTCTGATTTTCATTTAAAGTGGGAATTTCTATACATTTAAGATAATCATTGATCAATTTAGAATCTATGCATTTGCTTGAATACAAGTTTTCATAAAAGTTACACATTTCATTCAAAATACTGTTATTATCTTGAGCATTTTTACCGTTTTCCATTTTTAATTCATTAATGACATTAGTACACTGATGTATTTTTTCTAGATTTAGAAAGAATTTAGTATTCTTTTCACCCTCGATAATATATTTAACCTTTGAGCGAATATGCGCACCTTTGGTCTTATTGTCATATATCTTATCTAATTAATTTTCCAAAACTTTTTTTTTATTAAAATCAAAAGGAATATCTGGTGAACTTTCCATCAATTCAATCTCTTTTTCAATCTCTTTTATTTTTAATTTTAGTTTACATTGCTTTCTCTTATCGTATTTCATGGAAAAATCCTTAACCTTTTGTTTGAAAATTTCCCACTTTGTTATGGGATCAACATTATTTTCTAATGAGTTTATAATAACACATATACCATTTTTATAATCATCGTCATCAAGGTAAGACACATTCAGCTTCCAGTAACCTGAACCCCTTTTCAAACAATACAGATTGATATTAAACTTAAAGTATCTATGGTCACTAATTCTACAGCCATTATTATGAGTTCCTGGAATCCTTCTTAAACACAAAGATTTTACTTTTTCTTTATTATTCGAACAAGTAAAAATGAAATCTATTCTACTTTTGGGAATATTTTCAGAATCACACCACGTGAACCCGTTTATATCATTATATTTTTCATGCCATAAATCTATTAAATCAAGCTTGTTTAAAATTTCTTTAAGTTTTCGTTGACATCTATTATTTTCCTTCTCAAAACTACAATTACAATCTCCACAAATATAAACATTTTCATGTTGAATTGTAAATTGAGATATAAATTTATGTAATTTATCAAAGAATATCAATTTATTCTTTTCATCATTTGGGGCATATACATTTACAAAAGTAAATCCTAAATCATCAAATTTGAAATTGATCAAAAGAATCCGCCCATCATTAGATTTATGGATATTCTCAATCTTTATTGGAAGAGACTTACGAAATAAAAGTGACACCCCTCGACTAAAAGAAGAATCAGAGAAAGCATGATAGCATACACCACCCCAATCTTCGTTATAGTTTTTGGCATTACTTTCTATAAAATGGGTTTCTTGGATAAATTCAATATCAATTTTACGATCCTTTAACCAATTATATACTTTGATGCGTTTTTCAGCAGAATTTAACCCCCTAACATTAGCGGAAATCACACTTAATTTCTCCATGTATAATAGTAGTAGTTAATAGTAATAATAATAGTAATAATAAATAATAATAATAATGATAATAATAATAATAATACCTCTTAAGAATATTATAGAAATGATTATAATAATACCAATAGCAATAGTGATTTTTAACACCATTATTACTACTAATTAAATGATATTGGTAATGATATAGTACTATAATAATCACAGTAATATACATATAGGTTGTATAATACTTGTATACAATTAGCATATTAATAATCCAGCTCGGAGTCCATTAGACGTAACCTGAAAAATAAGGAAAATACACACACTAAGTAGACTGCTAGGCGTATCGTATGAATAACACACGCGCACAGAATACGAGTACTGGTATTATAATCATCCTTCTGATGAATCGTATTCGGTATTACGACCGGAAGCATCGGAATCGGAAGCAGCGCGTAACTCTCTTAGCATTTTAGCTATATCTCTCTGATTGGTGGTTTCCTTTGGCAGTTGCTTTTGTTTTGGTTTGCTCCACTGTTCACTTTTCTTTCGTTTGCGCACTTTCTTAGCCACTATTCTCAAAATATATAAAAAATATGAAGTGCAGTGTTGAAGCAAAAATGACCGAAAAGTGAACCAAAGAATTTATCTAAGGACAGAGTTATGGATCAGGGAGATACTCCTTAGTTTTGGAGTGATTTACTTAATTTGATGACTGAAAATTTGAAGTATATATATTTAATGTCAGTACAGAAGCACTGATAACTAGACTTATGATGCCCTCGGAGACTATCAGTCCACCAGCAGTGACGCCGGCCTAGTGGTTATAATAAATATAGAACATATATACCTTTTAATTTTGTGCACCATATACGCGTTTCGACAAGTTATGTCTCTTCAGTGATGCTCGTGGCCGAATGATTGGAATTCTCAAAATATATAAAAAATATGAAGAGCAGTGTTGAAGCCAAAATGACCGAAAAGTGAACCAAAGAATCTACAGTTAGGTGCAGTCCTAACCTTCAAGTTAACTTTATGACTGCTTTTCAAGTTTACTTGGCGACAACAGAGTAAACATGGAATCAAGTTTAGTAGTAAACATGATTCCAAGTTTAGCACTAAACTTGATTCCAAGTTTACTCCAAGAGCTCTTCAAGTTTAGTTTACTTTCTATATATATATATATATATATATATATATATATAGATATATATATATATATATATATTATATATATATATATATATATATATATATATATATATATATATATATATATATATACCGCTTCATTTCACTTGATGTAACCGGACCGAACACACGCCTTTAAACAACAATCGAATGGTGTCTCTTAATTAAACATTGGACATGGAAACACATATCGTAAAGTCGTCTCGGATATCAATGTATATAAGGGAAAGGGCCATTTCATTACGTGGAAGTGGTCATGCGATAGTTGAGATTCGACGTATCTTGATGGAAACTGAAAGTGTACAAATTTCACGACTAGCGATAAGTGCTTTGATAAATTAAACGTTATGTTACCGGTTCAGTTATAGACACACATAAAATTCAAGGTAAGAAGAGATTATTATCCCGAGAAGCCACTTAAGCTTTACCCTCTTTGACACGAAACCGAAAATAGAGCCAGTGTAGTTTTCGATACGGAATGTCCCAACAATGGCAACATGTATGCGCTCTGTCGAAGTGAAACCACAAAATGCCAAAATAACGAGGAAATATCGTATAACAACATAATTATAACAATAATAATTCATGAAAAATGTAGATGCAGTTAGAAGTTCCGAAACTTCCGATAAAATACCATCCGAATGTTCAACATGAAATCAATAATGTAAAATTGTTAATTGTTTATAAATATTTACTATATTTTTCTAATAAAACATTTTTTATAAAATATGCAATTGTACATAATAAGACAATTATTTCCATCGTGGTATACGAAATTGGAGAATTGTAATAAATAAACGTGAAAAGTAAACTTGTGTCACGTGATAGTAAACTTGAAGACGGAATTACTTTGAAGTAAACTTGATATCAAGTGCACTTGACTAAACTTTATGACTGTTTTCAGGACGAAAAACTAAACTTGAAGTGCACTTGTGAAGTGCACTTGAATGTTAGGTTAGGACTGCACCCAACTGTATCTAAGGACAGAGCTATGCATCAGGGAGATACTCCTTAGTTTTGGAGTGATTTGCTTAATTTGATGACTGAAAATTGAAGTATATATATTTAATGTCAGTACAGAAGCACTGATAAGTAGACTTATGATGCCCTCGGAGACTATCAGTCCACCAGCACTGACGCCGGCCTAGTGGTTATAATAAATATAGAACATATATACCTTTTAATTTTGTGCACCATATGCGCATTTCGACAAGTTACGTCTCTTCAGTGATGCTCGTGGCCGAATGATTGGAATTCTCAAAATATATAGAAAATATGAAGAGCAGTGTTGAAGCCAAAATGACCGAAAAGTGAACCAAACAATCTATCTAAGGACAGAGCTATGCATCAGGGAGATACTCCTTAGTTTTGGAGTGATTTACTTAATTTGATGACTGAAAATTGAAGTATATATATTTAATGTCAGTACAAAAGCACTGATAAGTAGACTTATGATGCCCTCGGGAACTATCCGTCCACCAGCAGTGACCCCGGCCTAGTGGTTATAATAAATATAGAACATATATACTTTTTAATTTTGTGCACCATGTACTGCTGTTCGTACAGAGAAATGTTAATTTAACATTTTAGAAGAATCGAGGCATGATATCTGTTCGTATGATGATAATGTTATTGGTGTTGGATATCATCCACTTTCATTTAGCTTGATAAAAATTCATATATTTTCTATTTTAGATTTTCAGCACTTAGTAAATATGAGGAAGAGAATAGAGGTAGATATGGTGTTAGTCCAGCACGTGGTGATTCTAGAGGCAGAGGCTTTGGCAAACCTCCAGGCAGTCGAGGTATAACTCCTAGGTCCTCCATTGAACTGGAAAAGGAAAAAGCACTGGCTGCTGCAAGGTAATATCACTTTAGAAGTGTACTGAGTGCTAACATAGCTCAATAGGTTGTTGATTTACTTTAGACCCAGAGTTCAAATGTTCAAGCCCTTTTAGTGACTGGCAGGTGTTCTGTTTTTGGACAGATTATCATCAACTATGTCAGATGTTTGTTAAATGACAATACACCAAAGACGACATCACTGTGGAAGTGAAATAAAGTATTGACAGGATTTTAAACCACAGACAAATGATCTTATAAATTTAGACGTGAACAAGTATTATTTCACTTAAAGCTGTGTCATGGTGAATTACATGGAAATGGTTTGTAGCTAATGATGATGTATGTTATCCCTGTCTTACATTCTTTGAAGACAGAAGTCTTTAAACTGAAGCTACCGCTTCCTGAATGTAAAGCACACAAATATCAGCCGTGCTGAATCCTTATCAGCTACTAAACCTTTATATCAGAATAGTACTGATGTCTGACATTTGTATGAAAAGATAAATATTTATTGTTTACCCAGATGCAAGTACAGGAAACCCTGGAAAACAGAAAACTTGGAACTTAAGTCTAAAGAAAATAACCTGAAAAAAGGCCTCAGATATGTTTCATATTTCTTTTGGTCTTTTGAAGTTGGATTTGCTGAGAATTATATGCAATATAAAGATGGCATTGACTGTATGAATTGTTCACTTCTGCTGTTCATTATAGGGATATTATTACGGGACAAGGGTTAAGTCGAGATAGTAGTAGAGAATGTAGGAAACCCATAGAAACCGAGAAACCTGTATCAGCTCCTGCCAAACAATTAACAGAGGAACAGATTGAAAAGAAGACAAAGTCTATCATGGATGAGTATTGTCATGTACATGATATAAAGGTGAGTCTTATAATTTCCCTTACTTGGATGGCGATGTCCCTCGACTCCCATCATATGGTATCTATATATCTCAATTAGTTTGATTTGTCAGAGGCTGCACCGATGTTTTGGACTTTCATAAACGAAATTTACAAATTACTATTAAACTTTTAACTCAGGGTTACAGATATCACAAGCTAAGAAAAACATTCGGCAAATTCTTCAGATCTTATTCAGAACTTCTATCTAAATTTGGAAATATTTCTTTTCAACAGTATGTATCCAATGGAATTTCCCATCCTAATTTTTACGATGATCTCGTATATAAACTAAGGAAAGTAAAAGGCTCCGATAACGTTATTTTATCATGTAATAAAATAGTCAAACGTCTCCTAAATAGACAATATGATATTGAGATCATCAAAAAGACTATAGGTCTTGTATTTGGCCCCTCTACAGCCTTATGCAGACTTTTACTTGAACGTTGCACGCTGACTAACAGGGCGGTGGGGAATATATGACGGGCCTTGTCCAAACCTCTTTCAGAGGAGACATGGTCCTGAACCTCGTCCCCTCTAACTGTTGGTCGGGACTCCTACAGATCTAGGGTATGAGCTCGCTTTCAGTCTGGCAGAGCACGGTTTATCATGTTGATGTCGCATATAGTTTTATACCATTATGTGTTTTACAATACCTTACGTGTTTAAATTTTTATGACCTCTCAATATGCGATACCTGTTGACCCTTGTTCTTTACATGGAGGATTATTTATAAATTTTTAAATGTATGTCTTTTGATTGTTCTGCTGTTACGGTGAGTGGGAAGGTGGGCCCGTAAACCGGTTAACCACACCATTTGTTTGGCTTTTGTCAAATTAAATGACCGTCCTAAGTCGGTATCGTAATTGCACTACAATCAAATATTTTTGTAATGTGTTAAATGTTCTCTTATATTATTTATATTCATGTATTGTATAGCTCCATGGTGACTTCTGCCACATAAGTGAGCCGGTAACTCCTCTTTTTTCTTTTTATCACAAATCTAGGATAGATAAATTTATAATACGTCAATTTCTTATATTTAACAGATGAAAATGTAGATGAATGTACAAAGATATCTTAGTTTTGAATTAACTTGAAGGAGAAATGAGTTCTCCACTTGCTAATAATGCCTTAATAGGAACCATTTGTGTTACAGGAGGCCATCTTGTGCGTAGAGGAGTTAAAATCCCCCAGCACAATTCATGTGTTTGTGAGCACAGCATTAAACTATGTATTAGAGAAATCTGAAGTGGCACGCAATCAAACAGGCCATCTTCTGCATGATCTTGTCAAAAAAGGAATCTTATCTGTAGATGTCTACATCAAGGGGTAAATATATATAACTTTGTATGATACAGATGACTTGTTTACTAAGCCATTAATGTATGTGATGGGTAAATAAATGTAACTTCAACATGGAGTATGTTTGTGAATTTCATTTCTTTGGTTAAATTTGGTCAAGTTTATTAAGAAAAGCATTGTGTTAGTATAATGTGAGAAGTTTGCATGTGCCATTCATTTTAAATCAAATTCATTTGATTTCATGAAAATATAGTTTGACCTTCTTTATTAATCTGTGTACAAATTTTCTAGACAATTCATGTGGAAAGTTTTCATTCTTCAATGATACTTTTAAAGGGAAAAGTTGATTTTTATACAAACTCTTGTAGTAAATGCAAATTCGTGTGTAAAACACATTACCATTTTGAATTCTTGCAGATTACATGAAATTCTCCAGTATGCAGAAGACATGGAAATTGACATTCCAAAGATTTGGCAGTATTTTGGTGAATTAATTGGTCCCATGATCCAAGACGGTAGCGTTCCCCTTAGCTTTCTGCGACAAGCTGCTCAACCTCTCAAAGAGAATAACAAGGCTGGAAACCTCGTGGCAGAAGTTCTTCATGCAGCAAGTCATAGAGAGGTAGAAAATAATTCTTGATATACTTTGTACATAGTCAACATTTTGATTCTCATTGCACTAACTTTGTTGTTAAATCCAAGAACCAGGATTGAGTTCTGGCTTCTGCCTCCCTTAGGATATCCTTCAGATTTGACAGTATAAAGTGAGGTATATGTTGGTATGAAAGCATCCCTCGTTACTTTTGATGCATCAGTAGCAGAGGACAAAATTAAGAAGCAACGCACCAGGCAGGTTCCACTACTGTATAAGTGCAGTAATCTTGTTCTCAAATTAAAATATAAACTTTATTATGGTAACTTACATTACATGCATTCTATTGTTCTTTATAAAGTTAAACAGCACTTTAAAGTGCTATAAGAATGCTTTGGGGATTTTGGATTTTATGAATTCCTTATTGAATTATTAAATCTTTGAAAAGTGTCCGCTCCGGCTTCAATATTTTTATCTGAGAGATATCTGAAAATACCCGTTTGCTCAGTTTTAGGGGAAAATCAAAATAAAAAAAAAAGACTTCTGGTTCAACTTATTACACAACTTATCATTCTACTGTGACGTCACAATTTTTCACATGCGAGTCATAATGAAAACCCAGGGAAAGTTCGCATTTGACATCTCATGTTGTGGAGATTAACAACTGAAAAAAATACATCAAGCAATTTGTGTTATTGAATATATCTTGTGATCGGAGCCACGCAGAAGTGTTATTTTTATGTCAGTAACTAGTGTATGTAGACATGAATATTAGATAGTAAAATATGAAATACTTCAAATGTATGAAAAAAAACATGAATTGTAAGCTTTTATGAACTTGAAAAAATAATACATTCCAGGGTCATAAGAAAGTAAGCACACTTTGGAGGCAGTCAAGTTTACAATGGGAAGAATTTGTGCCAGCTGCTCAAAAACAACAATTTTTGAAAGAAAAGGTTGGTTTAAGTATAGATATATCTGTACAGGTGATACTTGATTCCAGAATTTCCCAGAGAATTTCATTTCAGAATGCAAATGCAGCCAAATTTCCAATAACTGTACAAGGGATATTCAAAATCAGTTTCAGTTTCATAAAAAGTAAAGGAACACTTGCAGGTGTAATAATGATGTTGTGACGTCGTTTATCTTAGTTTAGAAGCTTATGTATCTTTGAAACGGAAACATGGATTTTACATAGCTTTGTATTTGTCATCTCAAAAATTGCTTGGTAAAGGTAGTGAGGCTGAAACTTTGAAATACAGAGTGTTTGTATTCCTTTACTTTTTATGTACGGGACTTCCCTTTGGAAGACTTCTTCGAATCTTTATTAGTTTCAGTTTCATTAGATCGGAAGTTTCAAAGTTTATATGCTTTTAAAAACAAGCAAAAGATCGTTGATCAGTTAGAATGGACATCTTGTGGTTCCTCTTATTATGACACTCATAGTATACTCAGATGTAATAGTAAATGATCTGTTTCATTTGTGCAAATAGTCTCACAATACCATGGTTTCTTTTCAATTTTCTGAGTGTAAAGTAGGACTTGAAAATTCAGTAGTTCGAGTATTAATAGGTGTGTAACAATGAAATGAATTGTTGTCAGGATTGCATGATTAGATTAAATTTCAGAGGGTTTTCTACATTTGTATCATCTAGGCTTGACTGAGTGTAGATCTTTTTAGGGATTTAATGATATTATGAAATACAGAGGCCTTGATACGATACAGAAGGGAGCTCATATAATATTGCAATCCTTTTCTTATAATGATCTGTTACCATTTTTATGAAGTGAATAAATGCTTATACAAGCAAAAATTCTAAATAGATTATCGAAATATTTTGCTTTTTAAGCCCCTGGTTCGAAGATTCAGGGTGCACCTCATTTTTGGCGTGTATGTTTGTCTGTGGCAAAATACTTTAACATTCCACTTGACTTTGGTAATGTAAGAGATGGGGCTTTCATATTTTACATGTTATATTCCTGGACCTTGGAGTTTGGCCTAGTTTTAAGATAATAGCTTATACTATGATATGATGCTGTGTCTATTTGATACTCGTTTCTAGTTGCTGTTGTGTATGTCTTTTGTCAAATATTATTTTTAGATACCTCCTGAAAGCAATGCAATACATAATTGACCTAGTTTCTTGCTTAGTTTAGTGTATCATGATGAATACCCTATCATTGTTCATGCATCATGTTACATATGGATTGCGATAAGCAGTATTGTTACATCTCTAATTGTTTTAAATGTATATATATGAAATATAAAATTTGAAGGGACACTTTTGTAATGTGTTAATTTTATTGTTTAGATGAAGTTTTGCTTGTATTATTTACCAGAAAATCGTAACATATCAACCTGTATTCATCTTGCAAGTCATAAACTGCTTTCTTCGTTTTAATTTCATTGTATCAGATGCTTACTCAAAAGCTAAATTGTCAAGTTTTAACAAGAACACAGACATTCAGACATGTACAATCAGTATACATGAAATCAAAATCTTCAACTGTAAAACTATAAAAACCTAAAAGTAAAAAACAATATACTGTGTGAATACTAAATTATGAATCATGTATTTAGAAAATTAAGAAACTTAGCTTTTGTGATGTTCCTTATCAGAATATACAGATGAAATTACTTTTTGAGTTTTCATCATTGACACAACCTACTGATATCTCAAATATATCTTCCAGCATTTTGTATGATATTTTTTTACAAAAAAAGTTTCATACTCCCTTGCACCAGTCATATTTTTCTAGAACTATGAATATAGAGAAAAGATCATGGAGTTTGATATATAAAAATAAGATTACAAATATGTATGAAACGAAAATCGCTGAATTTAATTTTAAACTCCTGAATAACTTACTATGTAATAAACATTATATATCAAAAATTAAAAAATCTGACTCAGATTTATGTGAATTTTGTAAAGATTCTGTGGAAAATGACAAACACTTAAATTTTATGTGTAAAAACATTCAAAACATTTGGGAGAAAACATCATCAATTCTGAAATTTGATATACAATGGAAACATATATTGATTGGTTTTTATTTTGAAAATGATAAAAAAATTGTTGACCTCAATAATATTATATCAACAGTCGCCACTGTTATTTATAAGTACAAAATGTATTGCAGAATAAAAGACTGCAAAGAAAATGTTGAAAATGTAAGTGAACATGTAAAGATGACATTAAAAACATATTCTTGTGTGTATAAAAGGCTAAATAACAAAACTTGTCAGCAAATTTTTGAAAAGATAAGTACTTTGTTATAAATACAAAAGTATTATGTGTTTAAATTTTGAATTAAGTTCTTATATCATATTCCATATCCAAACTTTACATTATTCTCATATATTATTTTTCATTAGTATAAAATATCTTATGTTATCAAAACATTCTGCCCGAAATGTTTTGAATTTGTAAGGGCAACATGAAATGTATATAAATAAATATTTAAAAAAAAAATCTTCAACTGTTAAATGTGTAGAAAATCATTAGGTCAGTAAAAAGATAACAATTTTACAATCTGGTTCTTATAAAATTGATCTTTTGTCGCTTTTGACTATAGACACAAAATAATGAAATGTGGTATGTGTATTTGCAGAAATTAGAATTCACAGAGGGCGAAGGTAGCCAGCCTTCCACTCCTACAGTATCCAGGTCAATAGAATCCATCCAGCAAACTCTAGACGACTTACTGATCGCTCAAAATGCTGACAATGGAGCTGTCTTTGATTGGATTGAGGTACATCAAAGTTTAAACAGACACCAATTAGATTGCTAGCAAATATTGCTCTTTCAGTTTTAGTATTGAACCATTGATACCCTCTATTTTTATTTTTCATTATATTAAGTAAAGATTGTTTTGATAAAAGAAAACCAAGAGGCTTAATGCTTTAAATAATGGAATAAAACTTTTTCTTAAAATAGGAAAACTGTGACGATGTAACAATGAAGAGCAAGAAATTTATTCGTGCCTTGATGACGAGTGTGTGTCAGAGTGCAATAACAGGTTTGTAGCACTTTTGTTAGAATTTTCCAAAGATGTATACTACTATGTCTTTTCTTCTTTTTCTTCCAATAAAGTGAAGGGCCACACAAGATCATCTCACTTCCAATGATTGTGCTAGCTTTATTGCCAATTGTGATCACAATAGATGCCAAGAAGTTTGTTTTCTTCAAGCTGGTAATAGACAAAAAATTGTTTGAGAAATGTTTATCATCAAACATATTTGCTCACTACAAACCTAGAAAAATTCTACTAGTCCAAACTAAATGTTAAATACTATGATTTATAGTGTTGCTTATCAACATAAAGTGGAAGCATATATATATATATATATATATATATATATATATATATATATATATATATATATATATATATATATATATATATATATATATATATATATATATGTATGTATATATACATGAGCATCACTGAAGAGACATAAGTTGTCGAAATGCGCATATGGTGCACTAAATTAAGAAGTATATATGTTCTATATTTATTATGTATACAGATATGTATACTTGATCTGAATTTTTATTTCTTACGGTATTTATGAAATGAGTTGTTTTATAACACAAGAAGTTTCATAAATACGGTATGAAATGAAAATTCAGATTCTTTTTATCACATTTTACACTCAGTTTAAAGGTGTTTTATTTTATCAAACACCTGCTTGACACAATTCTTTTCCACACTATGGCATCACCTATGCCAGAAATTAATTTATGACAGCGATATTTCACTGCATAAACAGCAAAACATGTGATAAACATATATACATCAAGATGATAATAAAAATCTTCCAGTGAACATTTCTTGACAGGTAAAGGAAACAATGCACGAGTTGTACCAGATAACATAAAGATGAGAGGTGTTGTCCTAAACAAATTTCTTGATAATGATGCAGAATTTGAACTACAAGCCCTATATGCCTTACAAGCTTTGGTGCACAGATTGGAACATCCCCCTGGTAAGTCCTGAATGCTTAGGTTCCTTGGAAACTTTATCTAAGTGCTATTTGTATTATTTGCAATAAGCAGTTCCATGTAGGTGTATTTTCGAAATATTGATCAAGGGTACATGATTTGCAGAGAGTTGTAGAATTAGGCCCTTTATTTGTTACAAAATAGAGAACATTTGGTTTCCTTTTGGTTTGTTCATGCTTCCTGGTCAGTCAAGCTGGAACTTTTACCAGTGTACCTGCTGACCTGGTCATGCTTACTGATGAGTCGAGCTGAAAGGTTTTGCAGTGAACCTGCTGACTTAGTTATGTTTCCTGGTGAATCAAGCTTGAAGTTTTACCAGACTAAGTGTACCTGCTGACAAGGTCATGTTTCCTGGTTAGTTGAGGTCCACTGGTGTTCCTGCTGAGCTATCCTACTTCATGGTGAGTCTAGGTTCCTCAGTAGTATACCTCCAATAAGATTCTTGATCTTAAATAGTTGATAGCTAACCATCATAAATAACTGTAGACTCAAATATTTGTCCTGTGGCAATTATTGACCTGTAAAATTGTCATGTTGAAATAAATAAGGTTGTTGAACGATGTTTAAACCAGAGCACACTGCATATTTCTGATGTCATGGCATGGTTTTATCCAAGCCAGAGCATACTGCATATTTCTGATGTCATGGCATAGTTTTATCAAAAGCATGATTAAGGTAGCCTCCTTTATACGGCATTTTTTTAATGAATTTAATCTTGATGAAATTATACCGGAGTTTTTGCACTTGGATCAAGGCAACAGATTTCAAAGTACATTATTATATCATCCAGTCTTGTAATAAACGTTTTAAATACTCTCTTTCATATGATTGTGTATTCAAGCTCTGTTTAAATATTACATTTACTGTTTATTGTTGGCAATATCGGATACATCTTGATCATCACAGCACTGTTGTTGACATATTTAATAGGTATTAATCATGAAAGGGATGTTATTTGACACTTATTAATCATTACAGGGGTGTTGCGGACATTATTTGACACATTCTATGATGAAGATATCATTTCGGAGGATGCATTTAACCAGTGGGAAAAATCAACAGATGTTGCTGAACAAGAAGGCAAAGGTGTTGCCTTGAAACAAGTTGTTCAATTCTTCACATGGCTACGAGAAGCTGAGGATTTCAGTGATAGCTGAGGGCAATTTAGTTTTAGCAATTATTGATTATAGGGGGGATTATTTATTTATTCAGATATTTTGTTATATTGAAGTGTAATTGTATCCAGTGATATAGTTATTCTTCCATTTCATTTGCATTAGATTGCCTTCTAGTGAAATATCATGAATTAAATGACTTTTTACATGTACTTGTTTTTGTTTAATGTGTAAATGGTGGACATGAGAGATGATTCACTCTTTGATTTTTGTAAAAATGTTGGTATATCATGACCAGGTGTTGAGGATAGTTTCACAGGTTTTTCCAAAGTGAAATTTAAAAAAAAAAGAACGAGTAATGAAACTGTTTCAAAGAAAATATTGTAAAGTTTGCTATTCTCTGTTCTTTCAAAAAATAACTTGCATTGATTGGTATGTATGTTGGCATCTGAATAGAAAGAACATGTATTGGTGCTACAGTGCGCTTTGTCATTTACATTGATGTTCATTGGGTAGATCATCATAACTGCATTACCATGTCACTACCTGCATCATTGGTGCGATTGTTGCTCATTTCTCTTTGTGTTATTTATATAATATTATGTAAAAAAAATAAAAAGAAAAACTACCTATGGATATGCAAATGCTTGTTTTTGTACAGACATGAAACTTTTTTTGATGATGTGATAAATGTAGCAGATTAGTTCTAATGTTTATATCTGATCATTGTGAAGGTGACGTGTACACTATGTCTTACCTGATCATTGTGAAGCTGACGTGTACACAATGTCTATGTTGAAACTGGTTGCATTTTTCACCACATTGAACCTAGAAATAAATGGACCCAGAGTACTGTGCCTACTTCATTTGACTTCTGGAATGGGCCAAATTGACAATTGTTAATGTATTGAAAAACCTGACGACTGAATGAATAAAATTTGAAAAAAGAATTCTTGTTTGATGATTAATCTGATAGAGCGTATCACTGACATGTCTTTGGATATTTTTTTCAGTTAGATCGATAAGGTGGGCGCCCGTATACCGGTTAACCACACCGATTGAGCATTGAGTCTTGAGTTTTAGCAGAATTTTTTAACTTAATTTAAAACAGGCACATACTAGCATGACCGTAGTAAACAATTTTCTTGCTAGTTACTGGTCTGCCTTTCGGTCAGTTTCCAGAAACTCGTGTACCATGCATTGGATTCGTACCAAATCTACATAATACTTGGTTATGAAGAATGTATTGCGTTAGAAGTATTTTGAGAGTGCCCGACATGACAGGCCTATGTATAGGAAGACCGGTTCGTTTCCTGTTTTGAAATAATATTACTGCTGCTTATATAGCATATCTTTGAGGAACAGTCTACACTGGATAGTTTCCATTGCTCTTGGATGTGTCTATTCTAGAGTTATATTTTTCTAGATCGATGTCACAGTGGACTGAAGTCATTTGGAGGAATAATAACATCCTATTATGGACAGTCGCCCCGTGATATGATATCTCATTTTAATGGTAGAAAGATCCGGTGGAAGTGGTATTGCGATGAAGTTGAGCTTAATTATCTTCTGCTTCCCGATTGCCCTCCGACAGAGACAGATCCCAGACACGTTTGTGTCAGTCTGAAACCCGCTTATCTCTTGGTGCCCTGTCCTGTCGGAGGCCGCTTGTTGCGTGGTAGAAAGGATTCAACGTTGCATTTTGCATTATCCTCTTTTGTCTCTGTATGTGAAGATGATGGATAAATCCATGACATAAGTCCGAAAATCATGAAACTAGAGGACATATTATACACAGGAATTTCCATCACGCTCCGTCAAAGGTCGCAGAAGATCCCTTTTTCGTATTCCTTACAGAATCCCCTGTTACACTCTGCCATATTCCTTATATCATCCCTTACCACACTTGGTCGTATTCTTTACAGAATTCCCCTTTTATTCTGCCATATTCCTTATATCATCCCCTACCACATTTTGTCGTATTCTTTACAGAATCCCCTGTTACACTCTGCCATATTCATTATATCACCCCCTACCACACTTTGACGTATTCTTTACAGAATCCCCCGTTATACTTTGCCATATTCCTTATATCATCCCCTACCACACTTTGTCGTATTCTTTACAGAATCCCCCGTTATACTCTGCCATATTCATTATATCATCCCCTACCACACTTTGTCGTATTCTTTACAGAATCCCCCGTTACACTCTGTCATATTCCTTATATCATCCCCTACCACAACTCGTCGTATTCTTTACAGAATCCCCCGTTATACTCTGCCATATTCCTTATATCATCCCCTACCACACTTTGTCGTATACTTTACAGAATCCCCTGTTATACTCTGCCATATTCATTATATCATCTCCTACCACACTTTGTCGTATTCTTTACAGAATCCCCTGTTATACTCTGCCATATTCATTATATCATCCCCTACCACACTTTGTCGTATTCTTTACAGAATCCCCTGTTATACTCTGCCATATTCATTATATCATCCCTTACCACACTTGGTCGTATACTTTACAGAATTCCCCGTTATATTCTGCCATATTCCTTATATCATCCCCTACCACACTTTGTCGTATTCTTTACAGTATCCCCCGTTATACTCTGCCATATTGATTATATCATCCCCTACCACACTTTGTCGTATACTTTACAGAATCCCCCGTTATACTCTGGAACATTCCTTATATCATCCCCTACCGCACTTTGTCGTATTCTTTACAGAATCCCCCGTTATACTCTGGGATATTCATTATATCATCCCCTACCACACTTTGTCGTATACTTTACAGAATCCCCCGTTATACTCTGCCATATTCCTTATATCATCCCCTACAATTTTTGTCGTATTCTTTACAGAATCCCCTGTTATACTCTGCCATATTCATTATATCATCTCCTACCACACTTTGTGGTATTCATTACAGAATCCTCCGTTATACTCTGCCATATTCATTATATCATCCGCTACCACACTTTGCCGTATACTCTAAAGAACCCCCCGTTATACTCTGCCATATTCATTATATCCTCCCCTACCACACATTGTCGCATTCTTTACAGAATCTCCCGTTATATTCTGCCATATTCCTTATATCATCCCCTACCACACTTTGTCGTATACTTTAAAGAATCCCCCGTTATACTCTGCCATATTCATTATATCGTCCCCTACCACACTTTGTCGTATACTTTAAAGAACCCCCCGTTATACTCTGCCATATTCATTATATCATCCCCTACCACAACTCGTCGTATTCTTTACAGAATCCCCCGTTATACTCTGCCATATTCCTTATATCATCCCCTACCACACTTTGTCGTATACTTTACAGAATCCCCTGTTATACTCTGCCATATTCATTATATCATCCCCTACCACACTTTGTCGTATTCTTTACAGAATCCCCTGTTATACTCTGCCATATTCATTATATCATCCCCTACCACACTTTGTCGTATTCTTTACAGAATCCCCTGTTATACTCTGCCATATTCATTATATCATCCCTTACCACACTTGGTCGTATACTTTACAGAATTCCCCGTTATATTCTGCCATATTCATTATATCATCCCCTACCACACTTTGTCGTATTCTTTACAGTATCCCCCGTTATACTCTGCCATATTGATTATATCATCCCCTACCACACTTTGTCGTATACTTTACAGAATCCCCCGTTATACTCTGGAACATTCCTTATATCATCCCCTACCGCACTTTGTCGTATTCTTTACAGAATCCCCCGTTATACTCTGGGATATTCATTATATCATCCCCTACCACACTTTGTCGTATACTTTACAGAATCCCCCGTTATACTCTGCCATATTCCTTATATCATCCCCTACAATTTTTGTCGTATTCTTTACAGAATCCCCTGTTATACTCTGCCATATTCATTATATCATCTCCTACCACACTTTGTGGTATTCATTACAGAATCCTCCGTTATACTCTGCCATATTCATTATATCATCCGCTACCACACTTTGCCGTATACTCTAAAGAACCCCCCGTTATACTCTGCCATATTCATTATATCCTCCCCTACCACACATTGTCGAATTCTTTACAGAATCTCCCGTTATATTCTGCCATATTCCTTATATCATCCCCTACCACACTTTGTCGTATACTTTAAAGAATCCCCCGTTATACTCTGCCATATTCATTATATCGTCCCCTACCACACTTTGTCGTATACTATACAGAATCCCCCGTTATACTCTGCCATATTCATTATATCACCCCCTACCACACTCTGTCGTATACTTTACAGAATCCCCCGTTATCCTCTGCCATATTCCTTATATCACACCTACCACACCTTGTCGTATTCTTTACAGAATCCCCCGTTATACTCTGCCATATTCCTTATATCATCCCTTACCACACTTGGTCGTATTCTTTACTGAATTCCCCGTTATACTCTGCCATATTCCTTATATCATCCCCTACCACACTTTGTCGTATTCTTTACAGAATCCCCTGTTACACTCTGCCATATTCATTATATCACCCCCTACCACACTTTGTCGTATTCTTTACAGAATCCCCCGTTACACTCTGCCATATTCCTTATATCATCCCCTACCACACCTCGTCGTATTCTTTACAGAATCCCCTGTTATACTCTGCCATATTCATTATATCATCCCCTACCACAGTTTGTCGTATTCTTTACAGAATCCCCCGTTATACTCTGCCATATTCCTTATATCATCCCTTACCACACTTGGTCGTATTCTTTACTGAATTCCCCGTTATACTCTGCCATATTCATTATATCACCCCCTACTACACTTTGTCGTATTCTTTACAGAATCCCCCGTTACACTCTGCCATATTCCTTATATCATCCCCTACCACACTTTGTCGTATTCTTTACAGAATCCCCTGTTATACTCTGCCATATTCCTTATATCATCCCCTACCACACTTTGTCGTATACTTTACAGAATCCCCCGTTATACTCTGGAATATTCCTTATATCATCCCCTACCACACTTTGTCGTATACGTTACAGAATCCCCCGTTATGCTCTGGAATATTCCTTATATCATCCCCTACCACACTTTGTCTTATTCTTTACAGAATCCCCCGTTATACTCTGGGATATTCATTATATCATCCCCTACCACACTTTGTCGTATACTTTACAGAATCCCCCGTTATACTCTGCCATATTCCTTATATCATCCCCTACAATTTTTGTCGTATTCTTTACAGAATCCCCTGTTATACTTTGCCATATTCATTATATCATCCCCTACCACACTTTGTGGTATTCTTTACAGAATCCTCCGTTATACTCTGCCATATTCATTATAACATCCGCTACCACACTTTGTCGTATACTTTAAAGAATCCCCCGTTATACTCTGCCATATTCATTATATCACCCCCTACCACACTCTGTCGTATACTTTACAGAATCCCCCGTTATACTCTGCCATATTCCTTATATCACACCTACCACACTTTGTCGTATTCTTTACAGAATCCCCCGTTATATTCTGGGATATTCATTATATCATCCCCTACCACACTTTGTCGTATACTTTACAGAATCCCCCGTTATACTCTGCCATATTCCTTATATCATCCCCTACCACACTTGGTCGTATTCTTTACAGAATCCCCTGTTATACTCTGCCATATTCATTATATCATCCCCTAACACACTCTGTCGTATACTTTACAGAATCCCCTGGTATACTGTGCCATATTCCTTAT
The DNA here is from genome assembly GCA_035048485.1 of Pteria penguin. NCBI lineage: Eukaryota > Metazoa > Mollusca > Bivalvia > Pterioida > Pteriidae > Pteria > Pteria penguin. The sequence goes on along the minus strand of CM068582.1, from coordinate 75,183,136 downwards.
ATCATCCCCTACCACACTTTGTTGTATACTTTACAGAATCCCCCGTTACACTCTGCCATATTCCTTATATCGTCCCCTACCACACTTGGTCGTATTCTTTACAGAATCCCCTGTTACACTCTGCCATATTCATTATATCACCCCCTACCACACTTTGACGTATTCTTTACAGAATCCCCCGTTATACTTTGCCATATTCCTTATATCATCCCCTACCACACTTTGTCGTATTCTTTACAGAATCCCCCGTTATACTCTGCCATATTCATTATATCATCCCCTACCACACTTTGTCGTATTCTTTACAGAATCCCCCGTTACACTCTGCGATATTCCTTATATCATCCCCTACCACAACTCGTCGTATTCTTGACAGAATCCCCCGTTATACTCTGCCATATTCCTTATATCATCCCCTACCACACTTTGTCGTATACTTTACAGAATCCCCTGTTATACTCTGCCATATTCCTTATATCATCCCCTACTACACTTTGTCGTATTCTTTACAGAATCCCCTGTTATACTCTGCCATATTCATTATATCATCCCCTACCACACTTTGTCGTATACTTTACAGAATCCCCCGTTATACTCTGGAATATTCCTTATATCATCCCCTACCGCACTTTGTCGTATTCTTTACAGAATCCCCTGTTATACTCTGCCATATTCATTATGTCATCCCCTACCACACTTTGTGGTATTCATTACAGAATCCTCCGTTATACTCTGCCATATTCATTATATCATCCGCTACCACACTTTGTCGTATACTTTAAAGAACCCCCCGTTATAATCTGCCATATTCATTATATCATCCCCTACCACACATTGTCGCATTCTTAACAGAATCCCCCGTTATACTCTGCCATATTCATTATATCACCCCCTACCACACTCTGTCGTATACCTTACAGAATCCCCCGTTATACTCTGCCATATTCCTTATATCACACCTACCACACCTTGTCGTATTCTTTACAGAATCCCCCGTTATACTCTGCCATATTCCTTATATCATCCCTTACAACACTTGGTCGTATTCTTTACAGAATTCCCCGTTATACCCTGCCATATTATTTATATCATCCCCTATCATACTTTGTCGTATTCTTTACAGAATCCCCTGTTACACTCTGCCATATTCATTATATCACCCCCTACCACACTTTGTCGTATTCTTTACAGAATCCCCCGTTACACTCTGCCATATTCCTTATATCATCCCCTACCACACCTCGTCGTATTCTTTACAGAATCCCCCGTTATACTCTGCCATATTCCTTATATCATCCCCTACCACACTTTGTCGTATTCTTTACAGAATCCCCTGTTATACTCTGCCATATTCATTATATCATCACCTACCACACTTTGTCGTATACTTTTCAGAATCTCCCGTTATACTCTGGAATATTCCTTATATCATCCCCTACCACACTTTGTCGTATACGTTACAGAATCCCCCGTTATGCTCTGGAATATTCCTTATATCATCCCCTACCACACTTTGTCGTATTCTTTACAAAATCCCCCGTTATACTCTGGGATATTCATTATATCATCCCCTACCACACTTTGTCGTATACTTTACAGAATCCCCCGTTATACTCTGCCATATTCCTTATATTATCCCCTACAATTTTTGTCGTATTCTTTACAGAATCCCCCGTTACACTCTGCCATATTCCTTATATCATCCCCTACCACACCTCGTCGTATTCTTTACAGAATCCCCCGTTATACTCTGTCATATTCCTTATATCATCCCCTACCACACTTTGTCGTATTCTTTACAGAATCCCCTGTTATACTCTGCCATATTCATTATATCATCCCCTACCACACTTTGTCGTATACTTTTCAGAATCCCCCGTTATACTCTGGAATATTCCTTATATCATCCCCTACCACACTTTGTCGTATACGTTACAGAATCCCCCGTTATGCTCTGGAATATTCCTTATATCATCCCCTACCACACTTTGTCCTATTCTTTACAGAATCCCGCGTTATACTCTGGGATATTCATTATATCATCCCCTACAATTTTAGTCGTATTCTTTACAGAATCCCCTGTTATACTCTGCCATGTTCCTTATATCATCCCCTACAATTTTTGTCGTATTCTTTACAGAATCCCCTGTTATACTCTGCCATATTCATTATGTCATCCCCTACCACACTTTGTGGTATTCATTACAGAATCCTCCGTTATACTCTGCCATATTCATTATATCATCCGCTACCACACTTTGTCGTATACTTTAAAGAACCCCCCGTTATAATCTGCCATATTCATTATATCATCCCCTACCACACATTGTCGCATTCTTTACAGAATCCCCCGTTATACTCTGCCATATTCATTATATCACCCCCTACCACACTCTGTCGTATACTTTACAGAATCCCCCGTTATACTCTGCCATATTCCTTATATCACACCTACCACACCTTGTCGTATTTTTTACAGAATCCCCCGTTATACTCTGCCATATTCCTTATATCATCCCTTACAACACTTGGTCGTATTCTTTACAGAATTCCCCGTTATACTCTGCCATATTATTTATATCATCCCCTACCACACTTTGTCGTATTCTTTACAGAATCCCCTGTTACACTCTGCCATATTCATTATATCACCCCCTACCACACTTTGTCGTATTCTTTACAGAATCCCCCGTTACACTCTGCCATATTCCTTATATCATCCCCTACAACACCTCGTCGTATTCTTTACAGAATCCCCCGTTATACTCTGCCATATTCCTTATATCATCCCCTACCACACTTTGTCGTATTCTTTACAGAATCCCCTGTTATACTCTGCCATATTCATTATATCATCACCTACCACACTTTGTCGTATACTTTTCAGAATCCCCCGTTATACTCTGGAATATTCCTTATATCATCCCCTACCACACTTTGTCGTATACGTTACAGAATCCCCCGTTATGCTCTGGAATATTCCTTATATCATCCCCTACCACACTTTGTCGTATACTTTACAGAATCCCCCGTTATACTCTGCCATATTCCTTATATCATCCCCTACAATTTTTGTCGTATTCTTTACAGAATCCCCTGTTATACTCTGCCATGTTCATTATATCATCCCCTACCACACTTTGTGGTATTCTTTACAGAATCCTCCGTTATACTCTGCCATATTCATTATATCATCCCCTACAACACTTTGTCGTATACTTTAAAGAACCCCCCGTTATACTCTGCCATATTCATTATGCCATCCCCTACCACACATTGTCGCATTCTTTACAGAATCCCCCGTTATACTCTGCCATATTCCTTATATCATCCCCTACCACACTTTGTCGTATACTTTAAAGAATCCCCCGTTATACTCTGCCATATTCATTATATCGTCCCCTACCACACTTTGTCGTATACTACACAGAATCCCCCATTATACTCTGCCATATTCATTATATCACCCCCTACCACACTCTGTCATATACTTTACAGAATCCCCCGTTATACTCTGCCATATTCCTTATATCACACCTACCACACCTTGTCGTATTCTTTACAGAATCCCCCGTTATACTCTGCCATATTCCTTATATCATCCACTACCACACTTTGTCGTATTCTTTACAGAATCCCCCGTTATATTCTGGGATATTCATTATATCATCCCCTACCACACTTTGTCGTATACTTTACAGAATCCCCCGTTATACTCTGCCATATTCCTTATATCATCCCCTACCACACTTGGTCGTATTCTTTACAGAATCCCCTGTTATACTCTGCCATATTCATTATATCATCCCCTACCACACTCTGTCGTATACTTTACAGAATCCCCTGGTATACTCTGCCATATTCCTTATATCATCCCCTACCACACTTTGTTGTATACTTTACAGAATCCCCCGTGACACTCTGCCATATTCCTTATATCATCCCCTACCACACTTGGTTGCATTATTTACAGAATCCCCTGTTATACTCTGCCATATTCATTATATCATCCCCTACCACACTTTGTCTTATACGTTACAGATTCCCCCGTTATACTCTGGAATATTCATTATATCATCCCCTACAACACTTTGTCGTATACTTTACAGAATCCCCCGTTATACTCTGCCATATTCCCCTACCACACTTTGTCGTATTCTTTACAGAATCGCCTGTTATACTCTGCCATATTCATTATATCATCCCCTACAACACTTTGTCGTATTCTTTACAGACTCCTACGTTATACTCCGCCATATTCCTTATATCATCCCCTACCACACCTCGTCGTATTCTTTCCAGAATCCCCCGTTATACTCTGCCATATTCCTTATATCATCCCCTACCACACTTTGTCGTATACTTTAAAGAATCCCCCGTTATACTCTGCCATATTCATTATATCATCCCTACCACACTTTGTCGTATTCTTTACAGAATCCCCCGTTATACTCTGCCATATTCATCATATCACCCCCTACCACACTTGGTCGTATACTTTACAGAATCCCCCGTTATACTCTGCCATATTCCCCTACCACACTTTGTCGTATTCTTAAGAGATTCCCCCGTTATACTCTGGAATATTCATTATATCATCCCCTACAACACTTTGTCGTATACTTTACAGAATCCCCCGTTATACTCTGCCATATTCCCCTACCACACTTTGTCGTATTCTTTACAGAATCCCCTGTTATACTCTGCCATATTCATTATATCATCCCCTACAACACTTTGTCGTATTCTTTACAGACTCCTACGTTATACTCTGCCATATTCCTTATATCATCCCCTACCACACCTCGTCGTATTCCTTACAGAATCCCCCGTTATACTCTGCCATATTCCTTATATCATCCCCTACCACACCTCGTCGTATTCTTTACAGAATCCCCCGTTATACTCTGCCATATTCATTATATAGTCCCCTACCACAGTTTGTCGTATCCTTTAAAGTATCCCCCGTTATACTCTGCCATATTCATTATATCGTCCCCTACCACACTTCGTCGTATACTATACAGAATCCCCCGTTATACTCTGCCAAATTCATTATATCATCCCCTACCACACTTTGTCGTATACTTTAAAGAATCCCCCGTTATACTCTGCCATATTCATTATATCATCAATACCACACTTTATCGTATTCTTTACAGAATCCCCCGTTATACTCTGCCATATTCATCATATCACCCCCTACCACACTTGGTCGTATACTTTAAAGAATCCCCCGTTATAATCTGCCATATTCATTATATCATCACCTACCACACTTGGTCGTATACTTTACAGAATCCCCCGTTATACTCTGCCATATTCCTTATATCATCCCCTACCACACTTTGTCGTATTCTTTACAGAATCCCCTGTTATACTCTGCCATATTCATTATATCATCCCCTACTACACTTTGTCGTATACTTTACAGAATCCCCCGTTATACTCTGGAATATTCATTATATCATCCCCTACCACACTTTGTCGTATTCTTTACAGAATCCCCCGTTATACTCTGCCATATTCATTATATCATCCCCTACCACACTTTGTCGTATACTTTACAGAATCCCCCGTTATACTCTGCCATATGCATTATATCATCCCCTACCACACTTCGTCGTATACTTTACAGAATCCCCCGTTATACTCTGCCATATTCCTTGTATCATCCCCTACCACACTTTGTCGTATTCTTTACAGAATCCCCCGTTATACTCTGCCATAATCATTATATCGTCCCCTACCACACTTTGTCGTATACTATACAGAATCCCCCGTTATACTCTGCCATATTCATTATATCATCCCCTACCACACTTTGTCGTATTCTTTACAGAATACCCCGTTATATCCTGCCATATTCCTTATATAATCCCCTACAATTTTTGTCGTATTCTTTACAGAATCCCCTGTTATACTCTGGGATATTCATTATATCATCCCCTACCACACTTTGTCGTATACTTTACAGAATCCCCCGTTATACTCTGCCATATTCCTTATATCATCCCCTACAATTTTTGTCGTATTCTTTACAGAATCCCCTGTTATACTCTGCCATATTCATTATATCATCCCCTACCACACTTTGTGGTGTTCTTTACAGAATCCTCCGTTATACTCTGCCATATTCATTATATCATCCGCTACCACACTTTGTCGTATACTTTAAAGAACCCCCCGTTATACTCTGCCATATTCATTATATCATCCCCTACCACACATTGTCGCATTCTTTACAGAATCCCCCGTTATACTCTGCCATATTCCTTATATCATCCCCTACCACACTTTGTCGTATACTTTAAAGAATCCCCCGTTATACTCTGCCATATTCATTATATCGTCCCCTACCACACTTTGTCGGATACTATACAGAATCCCCCGTTATACTCTGCCATATTCATTATATCACCCCCTACCACACTCTGTCGTATACTTTACAGAATCCCCCGTTATACTCTGCCATATTCCTTATATCACACCTACCACACCTTGTCGTATTCTTTACAGAATCCCCCGTTATACTCTGCCATATTCCTTATATCATCCCCTACCACACTTTGTCGTATGCTTTACAGAATCCCCCGTTATATTCTGCCATATTCCTCATATCATCCCCTACCACACTTGGTCGCATTATGTACAGAATCCCCTGTTATACTCTGCCATATTCATTATATCATCCCCTACCACACTTTGTCTTATACGTTACAGATTCCCCCGTTATACTCTGGAATATTCATTATATCATCCCCTACCACACTTTGTCGTATTCTTTACAGACTCCTACGTTATACTCTGCCATATTCCTTATATCATCCCCTACCACACTTTGTCGTATACTTTAAAGAATCCCCCGTTATACTCTGCCATAGTCATTATATCATCCCCTACCACACTTCGTCGTATTCTTTACAGAATCCCCCGTTATATTCTGCCATATTCCTCATATCATCCCCTACCACACTTGGTCGTATTCTTTACAGAAACCTATGTTATACTCTGCCATATTCCTTATATCATCCCCTACCACACTTTGTCGTATACTTCAGAGAATCCCCCGTTACACTCTGCCATATTCCTTATATCATCCCCTACCACACTTTGTCGTATACTTTACAGAATCCCCTGTTATACTCTGCCATATTCCTTATATCATCCCCTACCACACTTTGTCGCATACTTTACAGAATCCCCTGTTATACTCTGGGATATTCATTATATCATCCCCTACCACACTTTGTCGTATACTTTACAGAATACCCTGTTATACTCTGCCATATTCATTATATCATCCTCTACCACACTTTGTCGTATACGTTACAGATTCCCCCGTTATACTCTGGAATATTCATTATATCATCCCCTACCACACTTTGTTGTATTCTTTACAGAATCCCCCGTTATACTCTGCCATATTCCTTACATAACACCTACCACACCTTGTCGTATTCTTTACAGAATCCCCCGTTATACTCTGCCATATTCATTATGTCATCCCCTACCACACTCTGTCGTATTGGTGAAAGCATAGTAATTCCATTTCCCATAGGGTCCCATGTTAAATTAGCGAACTTCCAACAAGATTTACACAACATCCTACATTTTAGCTATATATAATCCACATATCAAAATGTTTGTCAGCCCTCCTCTATCAGAATTTTAACAGTTTACCATAGGTTATCCACCTGAATTTCGAGAAAATCGTGCTGGAAGGGGGATACCCCCCAAAACTGGCCAAAATTCAAATGTAAACAACCACACCTTTTTAGGTCATAAAATCTTTCCATTAGCGAAATGAGATAAAAATTCGTGATTTTATAGCAGAATCAATCTTTATTTATACATAGATCAAATAATTTCATCCAATCACAGCTTGAAATAGTAGTCCCTCTCTCCCTACAGCACATGAGCCAATCACGTCTCTCGTTAATTACCTTTCTTTGACCTATTCTTTCCAGAATCCCCCGTTATACTCTGCCATATTCCTTATATCACACCTACCACACTTTGTCGTATTCTTTACAGAATCCCCCGTTATACTCTGCCATATTCCTTATATCATCCCCTACCACACTTCGTCGTATTCTTTACAGAAACCCCTGTTATACTCTGCCATATTCATTATATCATCCCCTACAACACTTTGTCGTATACTTTACAGAATCCCCTGTTATACTCTGCCATAATCCTTATATCATCCCCTACCACACTTTGTCGTATACTTTAGAGAATCCCCCGTTATACTCTGCCATATTCCTTATATCATCCCCTACCACACTTTGTCGTATACTTTACAGAATCCCCTGTTACATTCTGCCATATTCATTATATCATCCCCTACCACACTTTGTCGTATATTTACAGAATCCCCCGTTATACTCTGCCATATTCCTTATATCATCCCCTACCACACTTTGTCGTATACTTTACAGAATCCCCTGTTATACTCTGGGATATTCATTATATCATCCCCTACCACACTTTGTCGTATACTTTACAGAATCCCCCGTAATACTCTGCCATATTCCTTATATCATCCCCTACCACACTTTGTCGTATTCTTTATAGAATCCCCTGTTATACTCTGCCATATTCATTATATCATCCCCTACCACACTTTGTCGTATACTTTACAGAATCCCCCGTTATACTCTGCCATATTCCTTATCATCATCCCCTACCACACTTTGTCGTATACTTTCAAGAATCAGCCGTTATACTCTGCGATAATCATTATATCTTCCCCTACCACACTTTGTCGTATACTATACAGAATCCCCCGTTATACTCTGCCATATTCATTATATCATCCCCTACCACACTTCGTCGTATACTTTACAGAATCCCCCGTTATACTCTGTCATATTCATTATATCACCCCCTACCACACTCTGTCGTATACTTTACAGAATCCCCCGTTATACTTTGCCATATTCCTTATATCACACCTACCACACCTTGTCGTATTCTTTACAGAATCCCCCTTTATACTCTGCCATATTCCTTATATCATCCCCTACCACACTTTGTCGTATTCTTTACAGAATCCCCTGTTACACTCTGCCATATTCATTATATCATCCCCTACCACACTTTGTCGTATTCTTTACAGAATCCCCCGTTATATTCTGCGATATTCCTTATATCATCCCCTACCACACTTGGTCGTATTCTTTACAGAAACCCCTGTTATACTCTGCCATATTCATTATATCATCCCCTACCACACTTTGTCGTATACTTTACAGAATCCCCTGTTATACTCTGCCATATTCCTTATATCATCCCCTACCACACTTTGTCGTATACTTTAGAGAATCGACCGTTACACTCTGCCATATTCCTTATATCATCCCCTACCACACTTTGTCGTATACTTTTCAGAATCCCCTGTTATACTCTGCCATATTGATTATATCATCCCCTACCACACTTTCTCGTATATTTACAGAATCCCCCGTTATACTCTGCCATATTCCTTATATCATCCCCTACCACACTTTGTCGTATACTTTACAGAATCCCCTGTTATACTCTGGGATATTCATTATATCATCCCCTACCACACTTTGTCGTGTACTTTACAGAATCCCCCGTTATACTCTGCCATATTCCTTATATCATCCCCTACCACACTTTGTCGTATTCTTTATAGAATCCCCTGTTATACTCTGCCATATTCATTATATCATCCCCTACCGCACTTTGTCGTATACTTTACAGAATCCCCCGTTATACTCTGCCATATTCCTTATATCATCCCCTACCACACTTTGTCGTATACTTTAAAGAATCAGCCGTTATACTCTGCCATAATCATTATATCGTCCCCTACCACACTTTGTCGAATACTATACAGAATCCCCCGTTATACTCTGCCATATTCATTATATCATCCCCTACCACACTTCGTCGTATACTTTACAGAATCCCCCGTTATACTCTGCCATATTCATTATATCACCCCCTACCACACTCTGTCGTATACTTTACAGAATCCCCCGTTATACTTTGCCATATTCCTTATATCACACCTACCATACCTTGTCGTATTCTTTACAGAATCCCCCGTTATACTCTGTCATATTCCTTATATCATCCCCTACCACACTTGGTCGTATTCTTTACAGAATTCCCTGTTACACTCTGCCATATTCATTATATCATCCCCTACCACACTTTGTCGTATTCTTTACAGAATCCCCTGTTATATTCTGCCACATTCCTTGTATCATCCCCTACCACACTTGGTCGTATTCTTTACAGAAACCCCTGTTATACTCTGCCATATTCATTATATCATCCCCTACCACACTTTGTCGTATACTTTACAGAATCCCCTGTTATACTCTGCCATATTCCTTATATCATCCCCTACCACACTTTGTCGTATACTTTAGAGAATCCCCCGTTACACTCTGCCATATTCCTTATATCATCCCCTACCACACTTTGTCGCATACTTTACAGAATCCCCTGTTATACTCTGCCATATTGATTATATCATCCCCTACCGCACTTTGTCGTATATTTACAGAATCCCCCGTTATACTCTGCCATATTCCTTATATCATCCCCTACCACACTTTGTCGTATACTTTACAGAATCCCCTGTTATACTCTGGGATATTCATTATATCATCCCCTACCACACTTTGTCGTATACTTTACAGAATCCCCCGTTATACTCTGCCATATTCCTTATATCATCCCCTACCACACTTTGTCGTATTCTTTATAGAATCCCCTGTTATACTCTGCCATATTCATTATATCATCCCCTACCACACTTTGTCGTATACTTTACAGAATCCCCCGTTATACTCTGCCATATTCCTTATATCATCCCCTACCACACTTTGTCGTATACTTTAAAGAATCAACCGTTATACTCTGCCATAATCATTATATCGTCCCCTACCACACTTTGTCGTATACTATACAGAATCCCCCGTTATACTCTGCCATATTCATTATATCATCCCCTACCACACTTCGTCGTATACTTTACAGAATCCCCCGTTATACTCTGCCATATTCATTATATCACCCCCTACCACACTCTGTCGTATACTTTACAGAATCCCCCGTTATATTCTGCCATATTCCTTATATCACACCTACCACACCTTGTCGTATTCTTTACAGAATCCCCCGTTATACTCTGCCATATTCATTATATCATCCCCTACAACACTTTGTCGTATTCTTTACAGAATCCCCCGTTATACCCTGCCATATGCATTATATCATCCCCTACCACACTTTGTCGTATTCTTTACAGAATCCCCCGTTATACTCTGCCATATTCCTTATATCATCCCCTACCACACCTTGTCGTATACTCTAAAGAATCCCCCGTTATACTCTGCCATATTCATTATATCGTCCCCTACCACACTTTGTCGTATACTTTACAGAATCCCCCGTTATACTCTGCCGTATTCATTATATCATCCTCTACCACACTCTGTCGTATACTTTACAGAATCCCCCGTTATACTCTGCCATATTCCTTATATCACACCTACCACACCTTGTCGTATTCTTTACAGAATCCCCCGTTATACTCTGCCATATTCATTATATCATCCCCTACCACACTCTGTCGTATTCGTCAAAGCATAGTAATTCTATTTCCCATAGGGTCCCATGTTAAATTAGCGAACTTCCAGCAAGATTTACACAACATCCTACATTTTAGCTATATATAATCCACATATCAAAATGTTTGTCAGACCCTCCTCTATCAGAATTTTAACAGTTTACCATAGGTTATCCACCTTAATTTCGAGAAAATCGTGCTGGAAGGGGGATACCCCCTCTCCCAAAACTGGCCAAAATTCAAATGTAAACAACCACCCCTTTTTAGGTCATTAAATCTTTACATTAGCGAAATGAGATAAAAATTCGGGATTTTATAGCAGAATCAATCTCTATTGATACATAGATCAAATAATTTCATCCAATCACAGCTCCTGATACATTGAAATAGTAGTCCCTCTCTCCCTACACCACATGAGCCAAACACGCCTCTAGTTAATTACATTTCTTTGACCTATTCTTTACAGAATCCCCGGTTATACTCTGCCATATTCCTTATATCAGACCTACCATATCTTGTCGCATTCTTCACGGAATCCCCCGTTATACTCTGCCATATTCCTTATATCATCCCCTATCAAACTTTGTCGTATTCTTTACAGAATCCCACGTTATACTCTGCCATATTCATTATGTCGTCCCCTACCACACTTTGTCGTATACTTTAAAGAATCCCACGTTATACTCTGCCATATTCATTATATCGTCCCCTACCACACTTCGTCGTATACTATACAGTATCCCCCGTTATACTCTGCCATATTCATTATATCATCCCCTACCACACTTGGTCGTATACTTTAAAGAATCCCCCGTTATACTCTGCCATATTCATTATATCACACCTACCACACTCTGTCGTATACTTTACAGAATCCCCCGTTATACTCTGCCATATTCCTTATATCACACCTACCACACCTTGTTGTATTCTTTACAGAATCCCCCGTTATACTCTGCCATATTCCTTATATCATCCCCTACCACACTTGGTCGTATTCTTTACAGAATCCCCTGTTATACTCTGCCATATTCATTATATCATCCCATACCACACTTTGTCGTATTCTTTAAAGAATCCCCCGTTATACTCTGCCATATTCCTTATATCATCTCCTACCAAACTTTGTCGTATACTTTAAAGGATCCCCCGTTATACCCTGCCATATGCATTATATCATCCCCTACCACACTTTGTCGTATTCTTTACAGAATCCCCCGTTATACTCTGCCATATTCCTTATATCATCCCTTCCACACCTTGTCGTATACTTTGAAGAATCCCCCGTTATACTCTGCCATATTCATTACATCGTCCCCTACCAAACTTTGTCGTATACTTTACAGAATCCCCCGTTATACTCTGCCATATTCATTATATCACCCCCTACCACACTCTGTCGTATACTTTACAGAATCCCCCGTTATACTCTGCCATATTCCTTATATCACACCTACCACACCTTGTCGTATTCTTTACAGAATCCCCCGTTATACTCTGCCATATTCCTTATATCATCCCCTACCACACTTGGTCGTATTCTTTACAGAATCCCCTGTTATACTCTGCCATATTCATTATATCATCCCCTACCACACTTTGTCGTATTCTTTAAAGAATCCCCCCTTATACTCTGCCATATTCCTTATATCACCCCCTACCACACTTTGTCGTATACTTTAAAGAATCCCCCGTTATACTCTGCCATATTCCTTATATCATCCCCTACTACACTTTGTCGTATTCTTTACAGAATCCCCCGTTATACTCTGCCATATTCCTTATATCATCCCCTACCACACTTTGTCGTATACTTTAAAGAATCCCCCGTTATACTCTGCCATATTCATTATATCGTCCCCTACAACACTTTGTCGTATACTTTACAGAATCCACCGTTATACTCTGCCATATTCATTATATCATCCCCTACCACACTCTGTCGTATACTTTACAGAATCCCCCGTTATACTCTACCATATTCCTTACATCACACCTACAACACCTTGTCGTATTCTTTAAAGAATCCCCCGTTATACTCTGCCATATTCATTATATCATCCCCTACCACACTTTGTCGAATTCTTTAAAGAATCCCCCCTTATACTCTGCCATATTCCTTATATCATCCCCTACCACACTTTGTTGTATACTTTAAAGAACCCCCCGTTATACCCTGCCATATGCATTATATCATCCCCTACTACACTTTGTCGTATTCTTTACAGAACCCCCCGTTATATTCTGCCATATTCCTTATATCATCCCCTACCACACTTTGTCGTATACTTTAAAGAATTCCCCGTTATACTCTGCCATATTCATTATATCGTCCCCTACCACACTTTGTCGTATACTTTACAGAATCCCCCGTTATACTCTGCCATATTCATTATATCATCCCCTACCACACTCTGTCGTATACTTTACAGAATCCCCCGTTATACTCTGCCATATTCCTTATATCACTCCTACAACACCTTGTCGTATTCTTTAAAGAATCCCCCGTTATACTCTGCCATATTCATTATATCATCCCCTACCACACCTTGTCGTATTCTTTACAGAATCCCCCGTTATACTCTGCCATATTCATTATATCATCCCCTACCACACTTTGTCGTATACTTTACAGAATCCCCTGTTATACTCTGCCATATTCCTTATATCATCCCCTACCACACTTTGTCGTATACTTTAGAGAATCGACCGTTACACTCTGCCATATTCCTTATATCATCCCCTACCACACTTTGTCGTATACTTTTCAGAATCCCCTGTTATACTCTGCCATATTGATTATATCATCCTCTACCACACTTTGTCGTATATTTACAGAATCCCCCGTTATACTCTGCCATATTCCTTATATCATCCCCTACCACACTTTGTCGTATACTTTACAGAATCCCCTGTTATACTCTGGGATATTCATTATATCATCCCCTACCACACTTTGTCGTGTACTTTACAGAATCCCCCGTTATACTCTGCCATATTCCTTATATCATCCCCTACCACACTTTGTCGTATTCTTTATAGAATCCCCTGTTATACTCTGCCATATTCATTATATCATCCCCTACCGCACTTTGTCGTATACTTTACAGAATCCCCCGTTATACTCTGCCATATTCCTTATATCATCCCCTACCACACTTTGTCGTATACTTTAAAGAATCAGCCGTTATACTCTGCCATAATCATTATATCGTCCCCTACCACACTTTGTCGAATACTATACAGAATCCCCCGTTATACTCTGCCATATTCATTATATCATCCCCTACCACACTTCGTCGTATACTTTACAGAATCCCCCGTTATACTCTGCCATATTCATTATATCACCCCCTACCACACTCTGTCGTATACTTTACAGAATCCCCCGTTATACTTTGCCATATTCCTTATATCACACCTACCACACCTTGTCGTATTCTTTACAGAATCCCCCGTTATACTCTGCCATATTCCTTATATCATCCCCTACCACACTTGGTCGTATTCTTTACAGAAACCCCTGTTATACTCTGCCATATTCATTATATCAGCCCCTACCACACTTTGTCGTATACTTTACAGAATCCCCCGTTATACTCTGCCATATTCCTTATATCATCCCCTACCACACTTTGTCGTATACTTTACAGAATCCCCCGTTACACTCTGCCATATTCCTTATATCATCCCCTACCACACTTTGTCGTATACTTTACAGAATCCCCTGTTATACTCTGCCATATTGATTATATCATCCCCTACCACACTTTGTCGTATATTTACAGAATCCCCCGTTATACTCTGCCATATTCCTTATATCATCCCCTACCACACTTTGTCGTATACTTTACAGAATCCCCTGTTATACTCTGGGATATTCATTATATCATCCCCTACCACACTTTGTCGTATTCTTTAAAGAATCCCCCGTTATACTCTGCCATATTCATTATATCATCCCCTACCACACTCTGTCGTATTGATCAAAGCATAGTAATTCCATTTCCCATAGGGTCCCATGTTAAAGTACCGAATTTCCAGCAAGATTTACACAATATCCTACATTTGAGCTATATATAAGCCACATATCAAAATTTTTCTCAGACCCTCCTCTATCAGAATTTTAACAGTTTACCATAGGTTATCCACCCTAATTTCGAGAAAATCGTGCTGGAAGGGGGATACCCCCACCAAAACTGGCCAAAATTCAAATTTAAACAACCACACCTTTTTAGGTCATTAAATCTTTACATTAGCGAAATGAGATAAAAATTCGGGATTTTGCAGCAGAATCAATCTTTATTTATACATACATCAAATAATTTCATCCAATCACAGCTCCTGATACATTGAAATAGTAGTCCCTCTCTCCCTACACCACATGAGCCAATCACGTCTCTAGTTAATTACCTTTCTTTGACCTATTCTTTACAGAATCCGCCGTTATACTCTGCCATATTCCTTATATCACACCTACCACACCATGTCGTATTCTTTACAGAATCCCCCGTTATACTCTGCCATATTCCTTATATCATCCCCTACCACACTTGGTCGTGTTCTTTACAGAAACCCATGTTATACTCTGCCATATTCATTATATCATCCCCTACCACACTTTGTCGTATACTTTACAGAATCCCCTGTTATACTCTGCCATATTCCTTATATCATCCCCTACCACACCTTGTCGTATACTTTACAGAATCCCCCGTTATACTCTGCCATATTCATTACATCGTCCCCTACCAAACTTTGTCGTATTCTTTACAGAATCCCCCGTTATACTCTGCCATATTCCTTATATCATCCCCTACCACACTTGGTCGTATTCTTTACAGAATCCCCTGTTATACTCTGCCATATTCATTATATCATCCCCTATCACACTTTGTCGTATTCTTTAAAGAATCCCCCCTTATACTCTGCCATATTCCTTATATCATCCCCTACCACACTTTGTCGTATACTTTAAAGAATCCCCCGTTATACCCTGCCATATGCATTATATCATCCCCTACTACACTTTGTCGTATTCTTTACAGAATCCCCCGTTATACTCTGCCATATTCATTATATCATCCCCTACCACACTTTGTCGTATACTTTAAAGAATCCCTCTTAAACTCTGCCATATTCATTATATCGTCTTCTACCACACTTTGTCGTATACTTTACAGAATCCCCCGTTATACCCTGCCATATTCATTATATCATCCCCTACCACACTCTGTCGTATACTTTACAGAATCCCCCGTTATACTCTGCCATATTCCTTATATCACACCCACCACACCTTGTCGTATTCTTTAAAGAATCCCCCGTTATCCTCTGCCATATTCCTTATATCATTTCCTACCACACTTTGTCGTATTCTTTACAGAATCCCCCGTTATACTCTGTCATACTCATTATATCATCCCCTACCACACTCTGTCGTATTGGTCAAAGCATAGTAATTCCATTTCCCATAGGGTCCCATGTTAAATTACCGAATTTCCAGCAAGATTTACACAACATACTACATTTTAGCTATATATAATCCACATATCAAAATGTTTGTCAGACCCTCCTCTATCAGAATTTTAACAGTTTACCATAGGTTATCCACCCTAATTTCGAGAAAATCGTGCTGGAAGGGGGATACCCCCCCCAAAACTGACCAAAATTCAAATGTAAACAACCACCCCTTTTTAGGTCATTAAATCTTTACATTAGCGAAATGAGATAAAAATTCGTCATTTTACAGCAGAATCAATCTTTATTTATACATAGATCAAATAATTTCATCCAATCACAGCTCCTGATACACTGAAATAGCAGTCCCTCTCTGCCTACACCACATGAGCCAATCACGTCTCTCGTTAATTACCTTTCTTTGACCTATTCTTTACAGAATCCCCCGTTATACTCTGCCATATTCCTTATATCACACCTACCACACCTTGTCGTATTCTTTACAGAATCCCCCGTTATACTCTGCCATATTCCTTATATCACACCTACCACACCTTGTCGTATTCTTTACAGAATCCCCCGTTATACTCTGCCATATTCATTATATCATCCCCTACCACACTCTGTCGTATACTTTACAGAATCCCCCGTTATACTCTGCCATATTCCTTTTATCACACCTACCACACCTTGTCGTATTCTTTAAAGAATCCCCCGTTATACTCTGCCATATTCATTATATCATCCCCTACCACACTCTGTCGTATTGGTCAAAGCATAGTAATTCCATTTCCCATAGGGTCCCATGTTAAATTACCGAACTTCCAGCAAGATTTACACAACATCCTACATTTTAGCTATATATAATCCACATATCAAAATGTTTGTCAGACCCTCCTCTATCAGAATTTTAACAGTTTACCATAGGTTATCCACCTTAATTTCGAGAAAATCGTACTGGAAGGGGGATACCCCCCCAAAACTGGCCAAAATTCAAATGTAAACAACCACCCCTTTTTAGGTCATTAAATCTTTACATTAGCGAAATGAGATAAAAATTCGTCATTTTACAGCAGAATCAATCTTTATTTATACATAGATCAAATAATTTCATCCAATCGCAGCTCCTGATACATTGAAATAGTAGTCCCTCTCTGCCTACACCACATGAGCCAATCACGTCTCTCGTTAATTACCTTTCTTTGACCTATTCTTTACAGAATCCCCCGTTATACTCTGCCATATTCCTTATATCATCCCCTACCACACTTCGTCGTATTCTTTACAGAATCCCCCGTTATACTCTGCCATATTCATTATATCATCCCCTATCACACTTTGTCGTATTCTTCACAGAATCCCCCGTTATACTCTGCCATATTCCTTATATCACCCCCTACCACACTTTGTCGTATACTTTAAAGAACCCCTGTTATATCCTGCCATATGCATTATATCATCCCCTACCACACTTTGTCGTATTCTTTACAGAATCCCCCGTTATACTCTGCCATATTCCTTATATCATCCCCTACCACACTTTGTCGTATACTTTAAAGAACCCCCCGTTATAACCTGCAATATGCATTATATCATCCCCTACCACACTTTGTCGTATTCTTTACAGAATCCCCCGTTATACTCTGCCATATTCATTATATCATCCCCTACCACACTTTGTCGTATACTTTAAAGAATCCCTCTTAAACTCTGCCATATTCATTATATCGTCTTCTACCACACTTTGTCGTATACTTTACAGAATCCCCCGTTATACTCTGCCATATTCCTTATATCATCCCCTACCACACTTCGTCGTATTCTTTACAGAATCCCCCGTTATACTCTGCCATATTCATTATATCATCCCCTATCACACTTTCTCGTATTCTTCACAGAATCCCCCGTTATACTCTGCCATATTCCTTATATCACCCCCTACCACACTTTGTCGTATACTTTAAAGAACCCCCGTTATATCCTGCCATATGCATTATATCATCCCCTACCACACTTTGTCGTATTCTTTACAGAATCTCCCGTTATACTCTGCCATATTCCTTATATCATCCCCTACCACACTTTGTCGTATACTTTAAAGAACCCCCCGTTATAACCTGCAACATGCATTATATCATCCCCTACCACACTTTGTCGTATTCTTTACAGAATCCCCCGTTATACTCTGCCATATTCATTATATCACCCCCTACCACACTTTGTCGTATACTTTAAAGAATCCCTCTTAAACTCTGCCATATTCATTATATCGTCTTCTACCACACTTTGTCGTATACTTTACAGAATCCCCCGTTATACTCTGCCATATTCATTATATCATCCCCTACCACACTCTGTCGTATACTTTACAGAATCCCCCGTTATACTCTGCCATATTCCTTATATCACACCCACCACACCTTGTCGTATTCTTTAAAGAATCCCCCGTTATCCTCTGCCATATTCCTTATATCATTTCCTACCACACTTTGTCGTATTCTTTACAGAATCCCCGTTATACTCTGTCATACTCATTATATCATCCCCTACCACACTCTGTCGTATTGGTCAAAGCATAGTAATTCCATTTCCCATAGGGTCCCATGTTAAATTACCGAATTTCCAGCAAGATTTACACAACATACTACATTTTAGCTATATATAATCCACATATCAAAATGTTTGTCAGACCCTCCTCTATCAGAATTTTAACAGTTTACCATAGGTTATCCACCCTAATTTCGAGAAAATCGTGCTGGAAGGGGGATACCCCCCCCCCAAAAACTGACCAAAATTCAAATGTAAACAACCACCCCTTTTTAGGTCATTAAATCTTTACATTAGCGAAATGAGATAAAAATTCGTCATTTTACAGCAGAATCAATCTTTATTTATACATAGATCAAATAATTTCATCCAATCACAGCTCCTGATACACTGAAATAGCAGTCCCTCTCTGCCTACACCACATGAGCCAATCACGTCTCTCGTTAATTACCTTTCTTTGACCTATTCTTTACAGAATCCCCCGTTATACTCTGCCATATTCCTTATATCACACCTACCACACCTTGTCGTATTCTTTACAGAATCCCCCGTTATACTCTGCCATATTCCTTATATCACACCTACCACACCTTGTCGTATTCTTTACAGAATCCCCCGTTATACTCTGCCATATTCATTATATCATCCCCTACCACACTCTGTCGTATACTTTACAGAATCCCCCGTTATACTCTGCCATATTCCTTTTATCACACCTACCACACCTTGTCGTATTCTTTAAAGAATCCCCCGTTATACTCTGCCATATTCATTATATCATCCCCTACCACACTCTGTCGTATTGGTCAAAGCATAGTAATTCCATTTCCCATAGGGTCCCATGTTAAATTACCGAACTTCCAGCAAGATTTACACAACATCCTACATTTTAGCTATATATAATCCACATATCAAAATGTTTGTCAGACCCTCCTCTATCAGAATTTTAACAGTTTACCATAGGTTATCCACCTTAATTTTGAGAAAATCGTACTGGAAGGGGGATACCCCCCAAAACTGGCCAAAATTCAAATGTAAACAACCACCCCTTTTTAGGTCATTAAATCTTTACATTAGCGAAATGAGATAAAAATTCGTCATTTTACAGCAGAATCAATCTTTATTTATACATAGATCAAATAATTTCATCCAATCACAGCTCCTGATACATTGAAATAGTAGTCCCTCTCTCCCTACACCACATGAGCCAATCACGTCTCTCGTTAATTACCTTTCTTTGACCTATTCTTTACAGAATCCCCCGTTATACTCTGCCCTATTCCTTATATCATCCCCTACCACACTTTGTCGTATACTTTAAAGAATCCCCCGTTATACTCTGCCATATTCATTATATCGTCCCCTACCACACTTTGTCGTATACTTTACAGAATCCCCCGTTATACTCTGCCATATTCATTATATCCTCCCCTACCACACTCTGTCGTATACTTTACAGAATCCGCCGTTATACTCTGCCATATTCATTATATCATCCCCTACCACACTCTGTCGTATACTTTACAGAATCCCCCGTTATACTCTGCCGTATTCATTATATCATCCCCTACCACACTCTGTCGTATACTTTACAGAATCCCCCGTTATACTCTGCCATATTCATTATATCATCCCCTATCACACTTTGTCGTATTCTTCACAGAATCCCCCGTTATACTCTGCCATATTCCTTATATCACCCCCTACCACACTTTGTCGTATACTTTAAAGAACCCCCGTTATATCCTGCCATATGCATTATATCATCCCCTACCACACTTTGTCGTATTCTTTACAGAATCTCCCGTTATACTCTGCCATATTCCTTATATCATCCCCTACCACACTTTGTCGTATACTTTAAAGAACCCCCCGTTATAACCTGCAATATGCATTATATCATCCCCTACCACACTTTGTCGTATTCTTTACAGAATCCCCCGTTATACTCTGCCATATTCATTATATCATCCCCTACCACACTTTGTCGTATACTTTAAAGAATCCCTCTTAAACTCTGCCATATTCATTATATCGTCTTCTACCACACTTTGTCGTATACTTTACAGAATCCCCCGTTATACTCTGCCATATTCATTATATCATCCCCTACCACACTCTGTCGTATACTTTACAGAATCCCCCGTTATACTCTGCCATATTCCTTATATCACACCCACCACACCTTGTCGTATTCTTTAAAGAATCCCCCGTTATCCTCTGCCATATTCCTTATATCATTTCCTACCACACTTTGTCGTATTCTTTACAGAATCCCCCGTTATACTCTGTCATACTCATTATATCATCCCCTACCACACTCTGTCGTATTGGTCAAAGCATAGTAATTCCATTTCCCATAGGGTCCCATGTTAAATTACCGAATTTCCAGCAAGATTTACACAACATACTACATTTTAGCTATATATAATCCACATATCAAAATGTTTGTCAGACCCTCCTCTATCAGAATTTTAACAGTTTACCATAGGTTATCCACCCTAATTTCGAGAAAATCGTGCTGGAAGGGGGATACCCCCCCCCCCCCAAAACTGACCAAAATTCAAATGTAAACAACCACCCCTTTTTAGGTCATTAAATCTTTACATTAGCGAAATGAGATAAAAATTCGTCATTTTACAGCAGAATCAATCTTTATTTATACATAGATCAAATAATTTCATCCAATCACAGCTCCTGATACACTGAAATAGCAGTCCCTCTCTGCCTACACCACATGAGCCAATCACGTCTCTCGTTAATTACCTTTCTTTGACCTATTCTTTACAGAATCCCCCGTTATACTCTGCCATATTCCTTATATCACACCTACCACACCTTGTCGTATTCTTTACAGAATCCCCCGTTATACTCTGCCATATTCCTTATATCACACCTACCACACCTTGTCGTATTCTTTACAGAATCCCCCGTTATACTCTGCCATATTCATTATATCATCCCCTACCACACTCTGTCGTATACTTTACAGAATCCCCCGTTATACTCTGCCATATTCCTTTTATCACACCTACCACACCTTGTCGTATTCTTTAAAGAATCCCCCGTTATACTCTGCCATATTCATTATATCATCCCCTACCACACTCTGTCGTATTGGTCAAAGCATAGTAATTCCATTTCCCATAGGGTCCCATGTTAAATTACCGAACTTCCAGCAAGATTTACACAACATCCTACATTTTAGCTATATATAATCCACATATCAAAATGTTTGTCAGACCCTCCTCTATCAGAATTTTAACAGTTTACCATAGGTTATCCACCTTAATTTCGAGAAAATCGTACTGGAAGGGGGATACCCCCCAAAACTGGCCAAAATTCAAATGTAAACAACCACCCCTTTTTAGGTCATTAAATCTTTACATTAGCGAAATGAGATAAAAATTCGTCATTTTACAGCAGAATCAATCTTTATTTATACATAGATCAAATAATTTCATCCAATCGCAGCTCCTGATACATTGAAATAGTAGTCCCTCTCTGCCTACACCACATGAGCCAATCACGTCTCTCGTTAATTACCTTTCTTTGACCTATTCTTTACAGAATCCCCCGTTATACTCTGCCATATTCCTTATATCATCCCCTACCACACTTCGTCGTATTCTTTACCGAATCCCCCGTTATACTCTGCCATATTCATTATATCATCCCCTATCACACTTTGTCGTATTCTTCACAGAATCCCCCGTTATACTCTGCCATATTCCTTATATCACCCCCTACCACACTTTGTCGTATACTTTAAAGAACCCCTGTTATATCCTGCCATATGCATTATATCATCCCCTACCACACTTTGTCGTATTCTTTACAGAATCCCCCGTTATACTCTGCCATATTCCTTATATCATCCCCTACCACACTTTGTCGTATACTTTAAAGAACCCCCCGTTATAACCTGCAATATGCATTATATCATCCCCTACCACACTTTGTCGTATTCTTTACAGAATCCCCCGTTATACTCTGCCATATTCATTATATCATCCCCTACCACACTTTGTCGTATACTTTAAAGAATCCCTCTTAAACTCTGCCATATTCATTATATCGTCTTCTACCACACTTTGTCGTATACTTTACAGAATCCCCCGTTATACTCTGCCATATTCCTTATATCATCCCCTACCACACTTCGTCGTATTCTTTACAGAATCCCCCGTTATACTCTGCCATATTCATTATATCATCCCCTATCACACTTTGTCGTATTCTTCACAGAATCCCCCGTTATACTCTGCCATATTCCTTATATCACCCCCTACCACACTTTGTCGTATACTTTAAAGAACCCCTGTTATATCCTGCCATATGCATTATATCATCCCCTACCACACTTTGTCGTATTCTTTACAGAATCCCCCGTTATACTCTGCCATATTCCTTATATCATCCCCTACCACACTTTGTCGTATACTTTAAAGAACCCCCCGTTATAACCTGCAATATGCATTATATCATCCCCTACCACACTTTGTCGTATTCTTTACAGAATCCCCCGTTATACTCTGCCATATTCATTATATCATCCCCTACCACACTTTGTCGTATACTTTAAAGAATCCCTCTTAAACTCTGCCATATTCATTATATCGTCTTCTACCACACTTTGTCGTATACTTTACAGAATCCCCCGTTATACTCTGCCATATTCCTTATATCATCCCCTACCACACTTCGTCGTATTCTTTACAGAATCCCCCGTTATACTCTGCCATATTCATTATATCATCCCCTATCACACTTTCTCGTATTCTTCACAGAATCCCCCGTTATACTCTGCCATATTCCTTATATCACCCCCTACCACACTTTGTCGTATACTTTAAAGAACCCCCGTTATATCCTGCCATATGCATTATATCATCCCCTACCACACTTTGTCGTATTCTTTACAGAATCTCCCGTTATACTCTGCCATATTCCTTATATCATCCCCTACCACACTTTGTCGTATACTTTAAAGAACCCCCCGTTATAACCTGCAATATGCATTATATCATCCCCTACCACACTTTGTCGTATTCTTTACAGAATCCCCCGTTATACTCTGCCATATTCATTATATCATCCCCTACCACACTTTGTCGTATACTTTAAAGAATCCCTCTTAAACTCTGCCATATTCATTATATCGTCTTCTACCACACTTTGTCGTATACTTTACAGAATCCCCCGTTATACTCTGCCATATTCATTATATCATCCCCTACCACACTCTGTCGTATACTTTACAGAATCCCCCGTTATACTCTGCCATATTCCTTATATCACACCCACCACACCTTGTCGTATTCTTTAAAGAATCCCCCGTTATCCTCTGCCATATTCCTTATATCATTTCCTACCACACTTTGTCGTATTCTTTACAGAATCCCCCGTTATACTCTGTCATACTCATTATATCATCCCCTACCACACTCTGTCGTATTGGTCAAAGCATAGTAATTCCATTTCCCATAGGGTCCCATGTTAAATTACCGAATTTCCAGCAAGATTTACACAACATACTACATTTTAGCTATATATAATCCACATATCAAAATGTTTGTCAGACCCTCCTCTATCAGAATTTTAACAGTTTACCATAGGTTATCCACCCTAATTTCGAGAAAATCGTGCTGGAAGGGGGATACCCCCCCCCCCCAAAAAAAACTGACCAAAATTCAAATGTAAACAACCACCCCTTTTTAGGTCATTAAATCTTTACATTAGCGAAATGAGATAAAAATTCGTCATTTTACAGCAGAATCAATCTTTATTTATACATAGATCAAATAATTTCATCCAATCACAGCTCCTGATACACTGAAATAGCAGTCCCTCTCTGCCTACACCACATGAGCCAATCACGTCTCTCGTTAATTACCTTTCTTTGACCTATTCTTTACAGAATCCCCCGTTATACTCTGCCATATTCCTTATATCACACCTACCACACCTTGTCGTATTCTTTACAGAATCCCCCGTTATACTCTGCCATATTCCTTATATCACACCTACCACACCTTGTCGTATTCTTTACAGAATCCCCCGTTATACTCTGCCATATTCATTATATCATCCCCTACCACACTCTGTCGTATACTTTACAGAATCCCCCGTTATACTCTGCCATATTCCTTTTATCACACCTACCACACCTTGTCGTATTCTTTAAAGAATCCCCCGTTATACTCTGCCATATTCATTATATCATCCCCTACCACACTCTGTCGTATTGGTCAAAGCATAGTAATTCCATTTCCCATAGGGTCCCATGTTAAATTACCGAACTTCCAGCAAGATTTACACAACATCCTACATTTTAGCTATATATAATCCACATATCAAAATGTTTGTCAGACCCTCCTCTATCAGAATTTTAACCTTTTACCATAGGTTATCCACCTTAATTTCGAGAAAATCGTACTGGAAGGGGGATACCCCCCAAAACTGGCCAAAATTCAAATGTAAACAACCACCCCTTTTTAGGTCATTAAATCTTTACATTAGCGAAATGAGATAAAAATTCGTCATTTTACAGCAGAATCAATCTTTATTTATACATAGATCAAATAATTTCATCCAATCACAGCTCCTGATACATTGAAATAGTAGTCCCTCTCTCCCTACACCACATGAGCCAATCACGTCTCTCGTTAATTACCTTTCTTTGACCTATTCTTTACAGAATCCCCCGTTATACTCTGCCATATTCCTTATATCATCCCCTACCACACTTTGTCGTATACTTTAAAGAATCCCCCGTTATACTCTGCCATATTCATTATATCGTCCCCTACCACACTTTGTCGTATACTTTACAGAATCCCCCGTTATACTCTGCCATATTCATTATATCCTCCCCTACCACACTCTGTCGTATACTTTACAGAATCCGCCGTTATACTCTGCCATATTCATTATATCATCCCCTACCACACTCTGTCGTATACTTTACAGAATCCCCCGTTATACTCTGCCGTATTCCTTATATCACACCTACCACACCTTGTCGTATTCTTTACAGAATCCCCCGTTATACTCTGCCATATTCATTATATCATCCCCTACCACACTCTGTCGTATTGGTCAAAGCATAGTAATTCCATTTCCCATAGGGTCCCATGTTAAATTACCGAACTTCCAGCGAGATTTACACAACATCCTACATTTTAGCTATATATAATCCACATATCAAAATGTTTGTCAGACCCTCCTCTATCAGAATTTTAACAGTTTACCATAGGTTATCCACCTTAATTTGGAGAAAATCGTACTGGAAGGGGGATACCCCCCCAAAACTGGCCAAAATTCAAATGTAAACAACCACCCCTTTTTAGGTCATTAAATCTTTACATTAGCGAAATGAGATAAAAATTCGTCATTTTACAGCAGAATCAATCTTTATTTATACATAGATCAAATAATTTCATCGAATCACAGCTCCTAATACATTGAAATAGTAGTCCCTCTCTCCCTACACCACATGAGCCAATCACGCCTCTCGTTGATTACCTTTCTTTGACTTATAGAGGCATTTAACTACTTTATCAAACTAGGAAAGCCGCTATCAAACAAAAGTGTGTTAATTTCTGAATAAAATGACACAAATTTCATGAAAATCCATGCAGTAATTCATAAGAAATGCCACTTTAAAGATGCCTACCCCCATCTAGAGTGTATTGAAAATGGGCACAAATTTGGATTAGGGGTCATGTCTAAGGGGCCTGTAAATTGATAACACTTTATGACTTTTACCTGGTTTAGCCTTTCAGTTTTGTTCATTATACATTGAATAAACATGTTCTAATAAAATTTTAATCAATTTGTGAGTCATATTGATTTTTGAATAATACTCTTGAAAGCTAAATATGCCATTTTCTGTACAAAAATACAGACATTCCATGATGTTATTATTTCATGTAGAACTTTGGAGGTAAATGATGTTATACACATTTCGGCTTAATTCGGTGTGTTTTTGACTTGTACGGGGAAGATCATATGATAATTTTTATCGAAAATCCCCAAAAATTTACATCGAATTGCGTACTTTTACAAATTCAAGTTTCACAGTCCACAATGTAAAAAGTGCACAAAATCCAAAAAACTTGGGGTAAAATTCTGTAAATCCTGTTTCAAATGTCTCAAATATCCAACACAATGGAATCAAATCAGTCATCCATGCAAAATACACAAAATTAATTTGTTAAAATTTGGCAAATTTAAACCACCCCCCTTTCTTTTTAGAAATTTCAATATTGAAAATTCTAGGCACTTTGAATCAAAATTTGGGGCCAATTTGATATGATTTTATGTTAAATGGACTGCATGAACAAGAAAATGAGGTCAAACTGCATTTTTGAGAAATTTAGTATTTGGCCTATAGGTCAAAGCATAGTAATTCCATTTCCCATAGGGTCCCATGTTAAATTAGCGAATTTCCAGCAAGATTTACACAACATCCTACATTTTAGCTATATATAATCCACATATCAAAATGTTTGTCAGACCCTCCTCTATCAGAATTTTAACAGTTTACCATAGGTTATCCACCTTAATTTCGAGAAAATCGTGCTGGAAGGGGGATACCCCCCAAAACTGGCCAAAATTCAAATGTAAACAACCACCCCTTTTTAGGTCATTAAATCTTTACATTAGCGAAATGAGATAAAAATTCGTCATTTTACAGCAGAATCAATCTTTATTTATACATAGATCAAATAATTTCATCCAATCACAGCTCCTGATACCTTGAAATAGTAGTCCCTCTCTCCCTACACCACATGAGCCAATCACGTCTCTCGTTAATTACCTTTATCTACCTTTATCCCTCCTCTATCAGAATTTTAACAGTTTACCATAGGTTATCCACCTTAATTTCGAGAAAATCGTGCTGGAAGGGGGATACCCCCCAAAACTGGCCAAAATGCAAATGTAAACAACCACCCCTTTTTAGGTCATTAAATCTTTACATTAGCGAAATGTGTTAAAAATTCGTGATTTTACAGCAGAATCAATCTTTATTTATACATAGATCAAATAATTTCATTGAATCACAGCTCCTAATACATTGAAATAGTAGTCCCTCTCTCCCTACACCACATGAGCCAATCACGCCTCTCGTTGATTACCTTTCTTTGACTTATAGAGGCATTTAACTACTTTATCAAACTAGGAAAGCCGCTATCAAACAAAAGTGTGTTAATTTCTGAATAAAATGACACAAATTTCATGAAAATCCATGCAGTAATTCATAAGAAATGCCACTTTAAAGATGCCTACCCCCATCTAGAGTGTATTGAAAATGGGCACAAATTTGGATTAGGGGTCATGTCTAAGGGGCCTGTAAATTGATAACACTTTATGACTTTTACCTGGTTTAGCCTTTCAGTTTTGTTCATTATACATTGAATAAACATGTTCTAATAAAATTTTAATCAATTTGTGAGTCATATTGATTTTTGAATAATACTCTTGAAAGCTAAATATGCCATTTTCTGTACAAAAATACAGACATTCCATGATGTTATTATTTCATGTAGAACTTTGGAGGTAAATGATGTTATACACATTTCGGCTTAATTCGGTGTGTTTTTGACTTGTACGGGGAAGATCATATGATAATTTTTATCGAAAATCCCCAAAAATTTACATCGAATTGCGTACTTTTACAAATTCAAGTTTCACAGTCCACAATGTAAAAAGTGCACAAAATCCAAAAAACTTGGGGTAAAATTCTGTAAATCCTGTTTCAAATGTCTCAAATATCCAACACAATGGAATCAAATCAGTCATCCATGCAAAATACACAAAATTAATTTGTTAAAATTTGGCAAATTTAAACCACCCCCCTTTCTTTTTAGAAATTTCAATATTGAAAATTCTAGGCACTTTGAATCAAAATTTGGGGCCACTTTGATATGATTTTATGTTAAATGGACTGCATGAACAAGAAAATGAGGTCAAACTGCATTTTTGAGAAATTTAGTATTTGGCCTATAGGTCAAAGCATAGTAATTCCATTTCCCATAGGGTCCCATGTTAAATTAGCGAATTTCCAGCAAGATTTACACAACATCCTACATTTTAGCTATATATAATCCACATATCAAAATGTTTGTCAGACCCTCCTCTATCAGAATTTTAACAGTTTACCATAGGTTATCCACCTTAATTTGGAGAAAATCGTGCTGGAAGGGGGATACCCCCCAAAACTGGCCAAAATTCAAATGTAAACAACCACCCCTTTTTAGGTCATTAAATCTTTACATTAGCGAAATGAGATAAAAATTCGTGATTTTACAGCAGAATCAATCTTTATTTATACATAGATCAAATAATTTCATCGAATCACAGCTCCTAATACATTGAAATAGTAGTCCCTCTCTCCCTACACCACATGAGCCAATCACGCCTCTCGTTGATTACCTTTCTTTGACTTATAGAGGCATTTAACTACTTTATCAAACTAGGAAAGCCGCTATCAAACAAAAGTGTGTTAATTTCTGAATAAAATGACACAAATTTCATGAAAATCCATGCAGTAATTCATAAGAAATGCCACTTTAAAGATGCCTACCCCCATCTAGAGTGTATTGAAAATGGGCACAAATTTGGATTAGGGGTCATGTCTAAGGGGCCTGTAAATTGATAACACTTTATGACTTTTACCTGGTTTAGCCTTTCAGTTTTGTTCATTATACATTGAATAAACATGTTCTAATAAAATTTTAATCAATTTGTGAGTCATATTGATTTTTGAATAATACTCTTGAAAGCTAAATATGCCATTTTCTGTACAAAAATACAGACATTCCATGATGTTATTATTTCATGTAGAACTTTGGAGGTAAATGATGTTATACACATTTCGGCTTAATTCGGTGTGTTTTTGACTTGTACGGGGAAGATCATATGATAATTTTTATCGAAAATCCCCAAAAATTTACATCGAATTGCGTACTTTTACAAATTCAAGTTTCACAGTCCACAATGTAAAAAGTGCACAAAATCCAAAAAACTTGGGGTAAAATTCTGTAAATCCTGTTTCAAATGTCTCAAATATCCAACACAATGGAATCAAATCAGTCATCCATGCAAAATACACAAAATAAATTTGTTAAAATTTGGCAAATTTAAACCACCCCCCTTTCTTTTTAGAAATTTCAATATTGAAAATTCTAGGCACTTTGAATCAAAATTTGGGGCCAATTTGATATGATTTTATGTTAAATGGACTGCATGAACAAGAAAATGAGGTCAAACTGCATTTTTGAGAAATTTAGTATTTGGCCTATAGGTCAAAGCATAGTAATTCCATTTCCCATAGGGTCCCATGTTAAATTAGCGAATTTCCAGCAAGATTTACACAACATCCTACATTTTAGCTATATATAATCCACATATCAAAATGTTTGTCAGACCCTCCTCTATCAGAATTTTAACAGTTTACCATAGGTTATCCACTTAATTTCGAGAAAATCGTGCTGGAAGGGGGATACCCCCCAAAACTGGCCAAAATTCAAATGTAAACAACCACCCCTTTTTAGGTCATTAAATCTTTACATTAGCGAAATGAGATAAAAATTCGTCATTTTACAGCAGAATCAATCTTTATTTATACATAGATCAAATAATTTCATCCAATCACAGCTCCTGATACCTTGAAATAGTAGTCCCTCTCTCCCTACACCACATGAGCCAATCACGTCTCTCGTTAATTACCTTTATCTACCTTTATCCCTCCTCTATCAGAATTTTAACAGTTTACCATAGGTTATCCACCTTAATTTCGAGAAAATCGTGCTGGAAGGGGGATACCCCCCAAAACTGGCCAAAATGCAAATGTAAACAACCACCCCTTTTTAGGTCATTAAATCTTTACATTAGCGAAATGTGTTAAAAATTCGTGATTTTACAGCAGAATCAATCTTTATTTATACATAGATCAAATAATTTCATCGAATCACAGCTCCTAATACATTGAAATAGTAGTCCCTCTCTCCCTACACCACATGAGCCAATCACGCCTCTCGTTGATTACCTTTCTTTGACTTATAGAGGCATTTAACTACTTTATCAAACTAGGAAAGCCGCTATCAAACAAAAGTGTGTTAATTTCTGAATAAAATGACACAAATTTCATGAAAATCCATGCAGTAATTCATAAGAAATGCCACTTTAAATATGCCTACCCCCATCTAGAGTGTATTGAAAATGGGCACAAATTTGGATTAGGGGTCATGTCTAAGGGGCCTGTAAATTGATAACACTTTATGACTTTTACCTGGTTTAGCCTTTCAGTTTTGTTCATTATACATTGAATAAACATGTTCTAATAAAATTTTAATCAATTTGTGAGTCATATTGATTTTTGAATAATACTCTTGAAAGCTAAATATGCCATTTTCTGTACAAAAATACAGACATTCCATGATGTTATTATTTCATGTAGAACTTTGGAGGTAAATGATGTTATACACATTTCGGCTTAATTCGGTGTGTTTTTGACTTGTACGGGGAAGATCATATGATAATTTTTATCGAAAATCCCCAAAAATTTACATCGAATTGCGTACTTTTACAAATTCAAGTTTCACAGTCCACAATGTAAAAAGTGCACAAAATCCAAAAAACTTGGGGTAAAATTCTGTAAATCCTGTTTCAAATGTCTCAAATATCCAACACAATGGAATCAAATCAGTCATCCATGCAAAATACACAAAATTAATTTGTTAAAATTTGGCAAATTTAAACCACCCCCCTTTCTTTTTAGAAATTTCAATATTGAAAATTCTAGGCACTTTGAATCAAAATTTGGGGCCAATTTGATATGATTTTATGTTAAATGGACTGCATGAACAAGAAAATGAGGTCAAACTGCATTTTTGAGAAATTTAGTATTTGGCCTATAGGTCAAAGCATAGTAATTCCATTTCCCATAGGGTCCCATGTTAAATTAGCGAATTTCCAGCAAGATTTACACAACATCCTACATTTTAGCTATATATAATCCACATATCAAAATGTTTGTCAGACCCTCCTCTATCAGAATTTTAACAGTTTACCATAGGTTATCCACCTTAATTTCGAGAAAATCGTGCTGGAAGGGGGATACCCCCCAAAACTGGCCAAAATTCAAATGTAAACAACCACCCCTTTTTAGGTCATTAAATCTTTACATTAGCGAAATGAGATAAAAATTCGTGATTTTACAGCAGAATCAATCTTTATTTATACATAGATCAAATAATTTCATCGAATCACAGCTCCTAATACATTGAAATAGTAGTCCCTCTCTCCCTACACCACATGAGCCAATCACGCCTCTCGTTGATTACCTTTCTTTGACTTATAGAGGCATTTAACTACTTTATCAAACTAGGAAAGCCGCTATCAAACAAAAGTGTGTTAATTTCTGAATAAAATGACACAAATTTCATGAAAATCCATGCAGTAATTCATAAGAAATGCCACTTTAAAGATGCCTACCCCCATCTAGAGTGTATTGAAAATGGGCACAAATTTGGATTAGGGGTCATGTCTAAGGGGCCTGTAAATTGATAACACTTTATGACTTTTACCTGGTTTAGCCTTTCAGTTTTGTTCATTATACATTGAATAAACATGTTCTAATAAAATTTTAATCAATTTGTGAGTCATATTGATTTTTGAATAATACTCTTGAAAGCTAAATATGCCATTTTCTGTACAAAAATACAGACATTCCATGATGTTATTATTTCATGTAGAACTTTGGAGGTAAATGATGTTATACACATTTCGGCTTAATTTGGTGTGTTTTTGACTTGTACGGGGAAGATCATATGATAGTTTTTATCGAAAATCCCCAAAAATTTACATCGAATTGCGTACTTTTACAAATTCAAGTTTCACAGTCCACAATGTAAAAAGTGCACAAAATCCAAAAAACTTGGGGTAAAATTCTGTAAATCCTGTTTCAAATGTCTCAAATATCCAACACAATGGAATCAAATCAGTCATCCATGCAAAATACACAAAATTAATTTGTTAAAATTTGGCAAATTTAAACCACCCCCCTTTCTTTTTAGAAATTTCAATATTGAAAATTCTAGGCACTTTGAATCAAAATTTGGGGCCAATTTGATATGATTTTATGTTAAATGGACTGCATGAACAAGAAAATGAGGTCAAACTGCATTTTTGAGAAATTTAGTATTTGGCCTATAGGTCAAAGCATAGTAATTCCATTTCCCATAGGGTCCCATGTTAAATTAGCGAATTTCCAGCAAGATTTACACAACATCCTACATTTTAGCTATATATAATCCACATATCAAAATGTTTGTCAGACCCTCCTCTATCAGAATTTTAACAGTTTACCATAGGTTATCCACCTTAATTTGGAGAAAATCGTGCTGGAAGGGGGATACCCCCCAAAACTGGCCAAAATTCAAATGTAAACAACCACCCCTTTTTAGGTCATTAAATCTTTACATTAGCGAAATGAGATAAAAATTCGTGATTTTACAGCAGAATCAATCTTTATTTATACATAGATCAAATAATTTCATCGAATCACAGCTCCTAATACATTGAAATAGTAGTCCCTCTCTCCCTACACCACATGAGCCAATCACGCCTCTCGTTGATTACCTTTCTTTGACTTATAGAGGCATTTAACTACTTTATCAAACTAGGAAAGCCGCTATCAAACAAAAGTGTGTTAATTTCTGAATAAAATGACACAAATTTCATGAAAATCCATGCAGTAATTCATAAGAAATGCCACTTTAAAGATTCCTACCCCCATCTAGAGTGTATTGAAAATGGGCACAAATTTGGATTAGGGGTCATGTCTAAGGGGCCTGTAAATTGATAACACTTTATGACTTTTACCTGGTTTAGCCTTTCAGTTTTGTTCATTATACATTGAATAAACATGTTCTAATAAAATTTTAATCAATTTGTGAGTCATATTGATTTTTGAATAATACTCTTGAAAGCTAAATATGCCATTTTCTGTACAAAAATACAGACATTCCATGATGTTATTATTTCATGTAGAACTTTGGAGGTAAATGATGTTATACACATTTCGGCTTAATTCGGTGTGTTTTTGACTTGTACGGGGAAGATCATATGATAGTTTTTATCGAAAATCCCCAAAAATTTACATCGAATTGCGTACTTTTACAAATTCAAGTTTCACAGTCCACAATGTAAAAAGTGCACAAAATCCAAAAAACTTGGGGTAAAATTCTGTAAATCCTGTTTCAAATGTCTCAAATATCCAACACAATGGAATCAAATCAGTCATCCATGCAAAATACACAAAATTAATTTGTTAAAATTTGGCAAATTTAAACCACCCCCCTTTCTTTTTAGAAATTTCAATATTGAAAATTCTAGGCACTTTGAATCAAAATTTGGGGCCAATTTGATATGATTTTATGTTAAATGGACTGCATGAACAAGAAAATGAGGTCAAACTGCATTTTTGAGAAATTTAGTATTTGGCCTATAGGTCAAACCATAGTAATTCCATTTCCCATAGGGTCCCATGTTAAATTAGCGAATTTCCAGCAAGATTTACACAACATCCTACATTTTAGCTATATATAATCCACATATCAAAATGTTTGTCAGACCCTCCTCTATCAGAATTTTAACAGTTTACCATAGGTTATCCACCTTAATTTGGAGAAAATCGTGCTGGAAGGGGGATACCCCCCAAAACTGGCCAAAATTCAAATGTAAACAACCACCCCTTTTTAGGTCATTAAATCTTTACAATAGCGAAATGAGATAAAAATTCGTGATTTTACAGCAGAATCAATCTTTATTTATACATAGATCAAATAATTTCATCCAATCACAGCTCCTGATACATTGAAATAGTAGTCCCTCTCTCCCTACACCACATGAGCCAATCACGTCTTTCCTTAATTACCTTTCTTTGACCTATTCTTTACAGAATCCCCCGTTATACTCTGCCATATTCCTTATATCACACTTACCACACATTGTCGTATTCTTTACAGAATCCCCCGTTATACTCTGCCATATTCCTTATATCATCCCCTACCACACTTTGCCGTATTCTTTACAGAATCCCACGTTATTCTCTGCCATATTCATTATATCATCCCCTACCACACTTTGTCGTATACTTTAAAGAATCCCCCGTTATACTCTGCCATATTCCTTATATCATCCCCTACCACACTTTGTCGTATACTTTAAAGAATCCCCCGTTATACTCTGCCATATTCATTATATCGTCCCCTACCACACTTTGTCGTATACTTTACAGAATCCCCCGTTATACTCTGCCATATTCATTATATCATCCCCTACCACACTCTGTCGTATACTTTACAGAATCCCCCGTTATACTCTGCCATATTCATTATATCATCCCCTACCACACTCTGTCGTATACTTTACAGAATCCCCCGTTATACTCTGCCGTATTCCTTATATCACACCTACCACACCTTGTCGTATTCTTTACAGAATCCCCCGTTATACTCTGCCATATTCATTATATCATCCCCTACCACACTCTGTCGTATTGGTCAAAGCATAGTAATTCCATTTCCCATAGGGTCCCATGTTAAATTACCGAACTTCCAGCGAGATTTACACAACATCCTACATTTTAGCTATATATAATCCACATATCAAAATGTTTGTCAGACCCTCCTCTATCAGCATTTTAACAGTTTACCATAGGTTATCCACCTTAATTTCGAGAAAATCGTACTGGAAGGGGGATACCCCCCAAAACTGGCCAAAATTCAAATGTAAACAACCACCCCTTTTTAGGTCATTAAATCTTTACATTAGCGAAATGAGATAAAAATTCGTCATTTTACAACAGAATCAATCTTTATTTATACATAGATCAAATAATTTCATCCAATCACAGCTCCTGATACATTGAAATAGTAGTCCCTCTCTGCCTACACCACATGAGCCAATCACGTCTCTCGTTAATTACCTTTCTTTGACCTATTCTTTACAGAATCCCCCGTTATACTCTGCCATATTCCTTATATCACACCTACCACACCTTGTCGTATTCTTTAAAGAATCCCCCGTTATACTCTGCCATATTCATTATATCATCCCCTACCACACTCTGTCGTATTGGTCAAAGCATAGTAATTCCATTTCCCATAGGGTCCCATGTTAAATTACCGAACTTCCAGCAAGAATTACACAACATCCTACACTTTAGCTGTATATAATCCACATATCAAAATGTTTGTCAGACCCTCCTCTATCAGAATTTTAACAGTTTACCATAGGTTATCCACCTTAATTTCGAGAAAATCGTGCTGGAAGGGGGATACCCCCCAAAACTGGCCAAAATTCAAATGTAAACAACCACCCCTTTTTAGGCCATTAAAGCTTTACATTAACGAAATGAGATAAAAATTCGTCATTTTACAGCAGAATCAATCTTTATTTATACATAGATCAAATAATTTCATCCAATCACAGCTCCTGATACCTTGAAATAGTAGTCCCTCTCTCCCTACACCACATGAGCCAATCACGTCTCTCGTTAATTACCTTTATCTACCTTTATCCCTCCTCTATCAGAATTTTAACAGTTTACCATAGGTTATCCACCTTAATTTCGAGAAAATCGTGCTGGAAGGGGGATACCCCCCAAAACTGGCCAAAATGCAAATGTAAACAACCACCCCTTTTTAGGTCATTAAATCTTTACATTAGCGAAATGTGTTAAAAATTCGTGATTTTACAGCAGAATCAATCTTTATTTATACATAGATCAAATAATTTCATCGAATCACAGCTCCTAATACATTGAAATAGTAGTCCCTCTCTGCCTACACCACATGAGCCAATCACGTCTCTCGTTAATTACCTTTCTTTGACCTATTCTTTACAGAATCCCCCGTTATACTCTGCCATATTCCTTATATCACACCTACCACACCTTGTCGTATACTATACAGAATCGCCCGTTATACTCTGCCATATTCATTATATCATCCCCTACCACACTCTGTCGTATTGGTCAAAGCATAGTAATTCCATTTCCCATAGGGTCCCATGTTAAATTACCGAACTTCCAGCAAGAATTACACAACATCCTACACTTTAGCTGTATATAATCCACATATCAAAATGTTTGTCAGACCCTCCTCTATCAGAATTTTAACAGTTTACCATAGGTTATCCACCTTAATTTCGAGAAAATCGTGCTGGAAGGGGGATACCCCCCAAAACTGGCCAAAATTCAAATGTAAACAACCACCCCTTTTTAGGCCATTAAAGCTTTACATTAGCAAAATGAGATAAAAATTCGTCATTTTACAGCAGAATCAATCTTTATTTATACATAGATCAAATAATTTCATCCAATCACAGCTCCTGATACCTTGAAATAGTAGTCCCTCTCTCCCTACACCACATGAGCCAATCACGTCTCTCGTTAATTACCTTTATCTACCTTTATCCCTCCTCTATCAGAATTTTAACAGTTTACCATAGGTTATCCACCTTAATTTCGAGAAAATCGTGCTGGAAGGAGGATACCCCCCAAAACTGGCCAAAATGCAAATGTAAACAACCACCCCTTTTTAGGTCATTAAATCTTTACATTAGCGAAATGTGTTAAAAATTCGTGATTTTACAGCAGAATCAATCTTTATTTATACATAGATCAAATAATTTCATCGAATCACAGCTCCTAATACATTGAAATAGTAGTCCCTCTCTCCCTACACCACATGAGCCAATCACGCCTCTCGTTGATTACCTTTCTTTGACTTATAGAGGCATTTAACTACTTTATCAAACTAGGAAAGCCGCTATCAAACAAAAGTGTGTTAATTTCTGAATAAAATGACACAAATTTCATGAAAATCCATGCAGTAATTCATAAGAAATGCCACTTTAAAGATGCCTACCCCCATCTAGAGTGTATTGAAAATGGGCACAAATTTGGATTAGGGGTCATGTCTAAGGGGCCTGTAAATTGATAACACTTTATGACTTTTACCTGGTTTAGCCTTTCAGTTTTGTTCATTATACATTGAATAAACATGTTCTAATAAAATTTTAATCAATTTGTGAGTCATATTGATTTTTGAATAATACTCTTGAAAGCTAAATATGCCATTTTCTGTACAAAAATACAGACATTCCATGATGTTATTATTTCATGTAGAACTTTGGAGGTAAATGATGTTATACACATTTCGGCTTAATTCGGTGTGTTTTTGACTTGTACGGGGAAGATCATATGATAATTTTTATCGAAAATCCCCAAAAATTTACATCGAATTGCGTACTTTTACAAATTCAAGTTTCACAGTCCACAATGTAAAAAGTGCACAAAATCCAAAAAACTTGGGGTAAAATTCTGTAAATCCTGTTTCAAATGTCTCAAATATCCAACACAATGGAATCAAATCAGTCATCCATGCAAAATACACAAAATTAATTTGTTAAAATTTGGCAAATTTAAACCACCCCCCTTTCTTTTTAGAAATTTCAATATTGAAAATTCTAGGCACTTTGAATCAAAATTTGGGGCCAATTTGATATGATTTTATGTTAAATGGACTGCATGAACAAGAAAATGAGGTCAAACTGCATTTTTGAGAAATTTAGTATTTGGCCTATAGGTCAAAGCATAGTAATTCCATTTCCCATAGGGTCCCATGTTAAATTAGCGAATTTCCAGCAAGATTTCCACAACATCCTACATTTTAGCTATATATAATCCACATATCAAAATGTTTGTCAGACCCTCCTCTATCAGAATTTTAACAGTTTACCATAGGTTATCCACCTTAATTTGGAGAAAATCGTGCTGGAAGGGGGATACCCCCCAAAACTGGCCAAAATTCAAATGTAAACAACCACCCCTTTTTAGGTCATTAAATCTTTACATTAGCGAAATGA
This sequence comes from Pteria penguin, assembly GCA_035048485.1. NCBI lineage: Eukaryota > Metazoa > Mollusca > Bivalvia > Pterioida > Pteriidae > Pteria > Pteria penguin. Next base: position 75,143,568 of record CM068582.1, on the reverse strand, counting down.
GATAAAAATTCGTCATTTTACAGCAGAATCAATCTTTATTTATACATAGATCAAATAATTTCATCCAATCACAGCTCCTGATACATTGAAATAGTAGTCCCTCTCTCCCTACACCACATGAGCCAATCACGTCTTTCCTTAATTACCTTTCTTTGACCTATTCTTTACAGAATCCCCCGTTATACTCTGCCATATTCCTTATATCACACTTACCACACATTGTCGTATTCTTTACAGAATCCCCCGTTATACTCTGCCATATTCATTATATCATCCCCTACCACACTTTGCCGTATTCTTTACAGAATCCCACGTTATACTCTGCCATATTCATTATATCATCCCCTACCACACTTTGTCGTATACTTTAAAGAATCCCCCGTTATACTCTGCCATATTCATTATATCGTCCCCTACCACACTTCGTCGTATACTATACAGAATCGCCCGTTATACTCTGCCATATTCATTATATCATCCCCTACCACACTTTGTCGTATTCTTTACAGAATCCCCCGTTATACTCTGCCATATTCATTATATCATCCCCTACCACACTCTGTCGTATACTTTACAGAATCCCCCGTTATACTCTGCCATATTCCTTATATCACACCTACCACACCTTGTCGTATTCTTTACAGCATCCCCGGTCATACTCTGCCATATTCCTTATATCATCCCCTACCACACTTGGTCGTATTCTTTACACAATCCCCCGTTATACTCTGCCATATTCCTTATATCATCCCCTACCACACTTTGTCGTATACTTTAAAGAACCCCCTGTTATACCCTGCCATTCGCTTTATATCATCCCCTACCACACTTTGTCGTACTCTTTACAGAATCCCCCGTTATACTCTGCCATATTCATTATATCGTCCCCTACCACACTTTGTCGTATACTTTAAAGTATCCCCCGTTATACTCTGCCATATTCCTTATATCGTCCCCTACCACACTTCGTCGTATACTATACAGAATCCCCCGTTATACTCTGCCAAATTCATTATATCATCCCCTACCACACTTTGTCGTATTCTTTACAGAATCCCCCGTTATACTCTGCCATATTCATTATATCATCCCCTACCACACTTGGTCGTATTCTTTACAGAATCCCCCGTTGTACTCTGGGATATTCATTATATCATCCCCTACCACACTCTGTCGTATACTTTACAGAATCCCCCGTTATACTCTGCCATATTCCTTATATCATCCCCTATCACACTTGGTCGTATTCTTTACAGAATCCCCCGTTATCCTCTGCCATATTCATTATATAATCCCCTACCACACTTTGTCGTATTCTTTACAGAATCAACTGTTATACTGTGCCATATTCATTATATCATCCCCTACCACACTTCGTCGTATTCTTTACAAAATCAACTGTTATACTCTGCCATATTCATTATATCATCCCCTACCACACTTTGTCGTATACTTTACAGAATCACCCGTTATACCATGCCATATTCCTTTTATCATCCCCTACCACACTTTGTCGTATACTTTACAGAATCCCCCGTTATACTCTGCCATATTTATTATATCATCCCCTACCACACTCTGTCGTATACTTTACAGAATCCCCCGTTATACTCTGCCATATTCATTATATCATCCCCTACCACACTCTGTCGTATACTTTACAGAATCCCCCGTTATACTCTGCCATATTCCTTATATCACACCTACCACACCTTGTCGTATTCTTTACAGAATCCCCCGTTATACTCTGCCATATGCATTATATCATCCCCTACCACACTCTGTCGTATTCGTCAAAGCATAGTAATTCCATTTCCCATAGGGTCCCATGTTAAATTACCGAATTTCCAGCAAGATTTACACAACATCCTACATTTAGCTATATATAATCCACATATCAAAATGTTTGTCAGACCCTCCTCTATCAGAATTTTAACAGTTATCCATAGGTTTTCCACCTTAATTTGGAGAAAATCGTGCTGGAAGTGGGATACCCCCCAAAACTGGCCAAAATTCAAATGTAAACAACCACCCCTTTTAGGTCATTAAATCTTTACATTAGCGAAATGAGATAAAAATTCGTCATTTTACAGCAGAATCAATCTTTATTTATACATAGATCAAATAATTTCATCCAATCACAGCTACTGATACATTGAAATAGTAGTCCCTCTCTCCCTACACCACATGAGCCAATCACGTCTCTCGTTAATTACAGGTACCTTTCTTTGACCTATTCTTTACAGAATCCCCCGTTATACTCTGCCATATTCCTTATATCACACCTACCACACCTTGTCGTATTCTTTACAGAATCCCCCGTTATACTCTGCCATATTCCTTATATCATCCCCTACCACACTTTGTCGTATTCTTTACAGAATCCCCCGTTATACTCTGCCATATTCATTATATCATCCCCTACCACACTTGGTCGTATACTTTAAAGAATCCCCCGTTATACTCTGCCATATTCATTATATCACCCCCTACCACACTCTGTCGTATACTTTACAGAATCCCCCGTTATACTCTGCCATATTCCTTATATCACACCTACCACACCTTGTCGTATTCTTTACAGAATCCCCCGTTATACTCTGCCATATTCATTATATCATCCCCTACCACACTTGGTCGTATTCTTTACAGAATCCCCTGTTATCCTCTGCCATATTCATTATATCATCCCCTACCACACTTTGTCGTATTCTTTACAGAATCCCCCGTTATACCATGCCATATTCCCTATATCATCCCCTACCACACTTTGTCGTATACTTTAAAGAACCCCCGTTATACCCTGTCATATTCCTTATATCATCCCCTACCACACTTTGTCGTATTCTTTACAGAATCCCCCGTTATATTCTGCCATATTCCTTATATCATCCCCTACCACACTTTGTCCTATACTTTACAGAATCCCCCGTTATACTCTGCCATATTCCTTATACCATCCCCTACCACACTTTGTCGTATTCTTTACGGAATCCCACGTTATACTCTGCCATATTCATTATATCATCCCCTACCACACTTTGTCGTATACTTTACAGAATCCCCCGTTATACTCTGCCATATTCATTATATCGTCCCCTACCACACTTCGTCGTATACTATACAGAATCCCCCGTTATACTCTGCCATATTCATTATATCATCCCCTACCACACTTGGTCGTATACTTTAAAGAATCCCCCGTTATACTCTGCCATATTCATTATATCACCCCCTACCACACTCTGTCGTATACTTTACAGAATCCCCCGTTACACTCTGCCATATTCCTTATACCAAACCTACCACACCTTGTCGTATTCTTTACAGAATCCCCCGTTATACTCTGCTATATTCATTATATCGTCCCCTACCACACTTGGTCGTATTCTTTACAGAATCCCCTGTTATACTCTGCCATATTCATTATATCATCCCCTACCACACTCTGTCGTATACTTACAGAATCCCCCGTTATACTCTGCCATATTCATTATATCATCCCCTACCACACTCTGTCGTATACTTTACAGAATCCCCCGTTATACTCTGCCATATTCATTATATCACACCTACCACACTTTGTCGTATACTTTACAGAATCCCCTGTTATACTCTGCCATATTCATTATATCATCCCCTACCACACTTTGTCGTATACTTTACAGAATCCCCCGTTATACTCTGCCATATTCATTATATCATCCCCTACCACACTTTGTCGTATTCTTTACAGAATCCCCCGTTATACTCTGCCATATTTATTATATCATCCCCTACCACACTCTGTCGTATACTTACAGAATCCCCCGTTATACTCTGCCATATTCATTATATCATCCCCTACCACACTCTGTCGTATACTTTACAGAATCCCCCGTTATACTCTGCCATATTCATTATATCATCCCCTACCACACTCTGTCGTATACTTTACAGAATCCCCCGTTATACTCTGCCATATTCATTATATCATCCCCTACCACACTCTGTCGTATACTTTACAGAATCCCCCGTTATACTCTGCCATATTCCTTATATCATCCCCTACCACACCTTGTCGTATTCTTTACAGAATCCCCCGTTATACTCTGCCATATTCATTATATCATCCCCTACCACACTCTGTCGTATACTTTACAGAATCCCCCGTTATACTCTGCCATATTCCTTATATCACACCTACCACACTTTGTCGTATTCTTTACAGAATCCCCCGTTATACTCTGCCATATGCATTATATCATCCCCTACCACACTCTGTCGTATTCGTCAAAGCATAGTAATTCCATTTCCCATAGGGTCCCATGTTAAATTACCGAATTTCCAGCAAGATTTACACAACATCCTACATTTAGCTACATATAATCTACATATCAAAATGTTTGTCAGACCCTCCTCTATCAGAATTTTAACAGTTTACCATAGGTTTTCCACCTTAATTTCGAGAAAATCGTGCTGGAAGTGGGATACCCCCCAAAACTGGCCAAAATTCAAATGTAAACAACCACCCCTTTTTAGGTCATTAAATCTTTACATTAGCGAAATGAGATAAAAATTCGTCATTTTACAGCAGAATCAATCTTTATTTATACATAGATCAAATAATTTCATCCAATCACAGCTCCTGATACATTGAAATAGTAGTCCCTCTCTCCCTACACCACATGAGCCAATCACGTCTCTCGTTAATTACAGGTACCTTTCTTTGACCTATTCTTTACAGAATCCCCCGTTATACTCTGCCATATTCCTTATATCACACCTACCACACCTTGTCGTATTCTTTACAGAATCCCCCGTTATACTCTGCCATATTCCTTATATCATCCCCTACTACACTTTGTCGTATTCTTTACAGAATCCCCCGTTATACTCTGCCATATTCATTATAGCATCCCCTACCACACTTGGTCGTATACTTTAAAGAATCCCCCGTTATACTCTGCCATATTCATTATATCACCCCCTACCACACTCTGTCGTATACTTTACAGAATCCCCCGTTATACTCTGCCATATTCCTTATATCACACCTACCACACCTTGTCGTATTCTTTACAGAATCCCCCGTTATACCCTGTCATATTCCTTATATCATCCCCTACCACACTTTGTCGTATTCTTTACAGAATCCCCCGTTATATTCTGCCATATTCCTTATATCATCCCCTACCACACTTTGTCCTATACTTTACAGAATCCCCCGTTATACTCTGCCATATTCCTTATATCGTCCCCTACCACACTTCGTCGTATTCTTTACAGAATCCCACGTTATACTCTGCCATATTCATTATATCATCCCCTACCCCACTTCGTCGTATACTTTAAAGAATCCGCCGTTATACTCTGCCATATTCATTATATCACCCCCTACCACACTCTGTCGTGTACTTTACAGAATCCCCCGTTATACTCTGCCATATTCCTTATATCACACCTACCACACCTTGTCGTATTCTTTACAGAATCCCCCGTTATACTCTGCCATATTCCTTATATCATCCCCTACCACACTTTGTCGTATTCTTTACAGAATCCCCCGTTATACCATGCCATATTCCTTATATCATCCCCTACCACACTTTGTCGTATACTTTAAAGAACCCCCTGTTATACCCCGCCATATACATTATATCATCCCCTACCACACTTTGTCGTACTCTTTACAGAATCCCCCGTTATACTCTGCCATATTCCTTATATGATCCCCTACCACACTTTGTCGTATACTTTAAAGAATCACCCGTTATACTCTGCCATATTCATTATATCGTCCCCTACCACACTTCGTCGTATACTATACAGAATCCCCCGTTAGACTCTGCCAAATTCATTATATCATCCCCTACCACACTTTGTCGTATACTTTAAAGAATCCCCCGTTATACTCTGCCATATTCATTATATCGTTCGCTACCACACTTCGTCGTGTACTATACAGAATCCCCCGTTATACTCTGCCATATTCATTATATCATCCCCTACCACACTTTGTCGTATTCTTTACAGAATCCCCCGTTATACCATGCCATATTCTTTATATCATCCCCTACCACACTTTGTCGTATACTTTAAAGAACCCCTTGTTCTACCCTGCCATATGCATTATATCATCCCCTACCACACTTTGTCGTATACTTTACAGAATCCCCTGTTATACTCTGCCATATTCCTTATATCATCCCCTACCACACCTTGTCGTACTCTTTACAGAATCCCCCGTTATACTCTGCCATATTCCTTATATCATCCCCTACTACACTTTGTCGTATACTTTAAAGAATCCCCCGTTATATCCTGCCATATTCATTATATCGTCCCCTATCAGACTTTGTCGTATACTTTACAGAATCCTCCGTTATACTCTGCCATATTCATTATATCATCCCCTACCACACTTTGTCGTATACTTTACAGAATCCCCCGTTATACTCTGCCATATTCATTATATCATCCCCTACCACACTCTGTCGTATAATTTACAGAATCCCCCGTTATACTCTGCCATATTCCTTATATAACACCTACCACACCTTGTCGTATTCTTTACAGAATCCCCCGTTATACTCTGCCATATTCATTATATCATCCCCTACCACACTCTGTCGTATTCGTCAAAGCATAGTAATTCCATTTCCCATAGGGTCCCATGTTAAATTACCGAAATTCCAGCAAGATTTACACAACATCCTATATTTAGCTATATATAATCCACATATCAAAATGTTTGTCAGAACCTCCTCTATCAGAATTTTAACAGTTTACCATAGGTTATCCACCTTAATTTCGAGAAAATCGTGCTGGAAGGGGGATACCCCCCAAAACTGGCCAAAATGCAAATGTAAACAACCACCACTTTTTAGGTCATTAAATCTTTACATTAGCGAAATGTGTTAAAAATTCGTGATTTTACAGCAGAATCAATCTTTATTTATACATAGATCAAATAATTTCATCGAATCACAGCTCCTAATACATTGAAATAGTAGTCCCTCTCTGCCTACACCACATGAGCCAATCACGTCTCTCGTTAATTACCTTTCTTTGACCTATTCTTTACAGAATCCCCCGTTATACTCTGCCATATTCCTTATATCACACCTACCACACCTTGTCGTATTCTTTAAAGAATCCCCCGTTATACTCTGCCATATTCATTATATCATCCCCTACCACACTCTGTCGTATTGGTCAAAGCATAGTAATTTCCCATAGGGTCCCATGTTAAATTACCGAACTTCCAGCAAGAATTACACAACATCCTACACTTTGCTGTATATAATCCACATATCAAAATGTTTGTCAGACCCTCCTCTATCAGAATTTTAACAGTTTACCATAGGTTATCCACCTTAATTTCGAGAAAATCGTGCTGGAAGGGGGATACCCCCCAAAACTGGCCAAAATTCAAATGTAAACACACCACTTTTTTAGGCCATTAAAGCTTTACATTAGCGAAATGAGATAAAAATTCGTCATTTTACAGCAGAATCAATCTTTATTTATACATAGATCAAATAATTTCATCCAATCACAGCTCCTGATACCTTGAAATAGTAGTCCCTCTCTCCCTACACCACATGAGCCAATCACGTCTCTCGTTAATTACCTTTATCTACCTTTATCCCTCCTCTATCAGAATTTCAACAGTTTACCATAGGTTATCCACCTTAATTTCGAGAAAATCGTGCTGGAAGGGGGATACCCCCCAAAACTGGCCAAAATGCAAATGTAAACAACCACCCCTTTTTAGGTCATTAAATCTTTACATTAGCGAAATGTGTTAAAAATTCGTGATTTTACAGCAGAATCAATCTTTATTTATACATAGATCAAAATTTCATCGAATCACAGCTCCTAATACATTGAAATAGTAGTCCCTCTCTCCCTACACCACATGAGCCAATCACGCCTCTCGTTGATTACCTTTCTTTGACTTATAGAGGCATTTAACTACTTTATCAAACTAGGAAAGCCGCTATCAAACAAAAGTGTGTTAATTTCTGAATAAAATGACACAAATTTCATGAAAATCCATGCAGTAATTCATAAGAAATGCCACTTTAAAGATGCCTACCCCCATCTAGAGTGTATTGAAAATGGGCACAAATTTGGATTAGGGGTCATGTCTAAGGGGCCTGTAAATTGATAACACTTTATGACTTTTACCTGGTTTAGCCTTTCAGTTTTGTTCATTATACATTGAATAAACATGTTCTAATAAAATTTTAATCAATTTGTGAGTCATATTGATTTTTGAATAATACTCCTGAAAGCTAAATATGCCATTTTCTGTACAAAAATACAGACATTCCATGATGTTATTATTTCATGTAGAACTTTGGAGGTAAATGATGTTATACACATTTCGGCTTAATTCGGTGTGTTTTTGACTTGTACGGGGAAGATCATATGATAATTTTTATCGAAAATCCCCAAAAATTTACATCGAATTGCGTACTTTTACAAATTCAAGTTTCACAGTTCACAATGTAAAAAGTGCACAAAATCCAAAAAACTTGGGGTAAAATTCTGTAAATCCTGTTTCAAATGTCTCAAATATCCAACACAATGGAATCAAATCAGTCATCCATGCAAAATGCACAAAATTAATTTGTTAAAATTTGGCAAATTTAAACCACCCCCCTTTCTTTTTAGAAATTTCAATATTGAAAATTCTAGGCACTTTGAATCAAAATTTGGGGCCAATTTGATATGATTTTATGTTAAATGGACTGCATGAACAAGAAAATGAGGTCAAACTGCATTTTTGAGAAATTTAGTATTTGGCCTATAGGTCAAAGCATAGTAATTCCATTTCCCATAGGGTCCCATGTTAAATTAGCGAATTTCCAGCAAGATTTACACAACATCCTTCATTTTAGCTATATATAATCCACATATCAAAATGTTTGTCAGACCCTCCTCTATCAGAATTTTAACAGTTTACCATAGGTTATCCACCTTAATTTGGAGAAAATCGTGCTGGAAGGGGGATACCCCCCAAAACTAGCCAAAATTCAAATGTAAACAACCACCCCTTTTTAGGTCATTAAATCTTTACATTAGCGAAATGAGATAAAAATTCGTGATTTTACAGCAGAATCAATCTTTATTTATACATAGATCAAATAATTTCATCCAATCACAGCTCCTGATACATTGAAATAGTAGTCCCTCTCTCCCTACACCACATGAGCCAATCACGTCTTTCCTTAATTACCTTTCTTTGACCTATTCTTTACAGAATCCCCCGTTATACTCTGTCATATTCCTTATATCACACTTACCACACATTGTCGTATTCTTTACAGAATCCCCCGTTATACTCTGCCATATTCCTTATATCATCCCCTACCACACTTTGCCGTATTCTTTACAGAATCCCACGTTATACTCTGCCATATTCCTTATATCATCCCCTACCACACTTTGTCGTATACTTTAAAGAATCCCCCGTTATACTCTGCCATATTCATTATATCGTCCCCTACCAGACTTTGTCGTATACTTTACAGAATCCCCCGTTAGACTCTGCCAAATTCATTATATCATCCCCTACCACACTTTGTCGTATACTTTATAGAATCCCCCGTTATACTCTGCCATATTCATTATATCATCCCCTACCACACTCTGTCGTATAATTTACAGAATCCCCCGTTATACTCTGCCATATTCCTTATATAACACCTACCACACTTGGTCGTATTCTTTACAGAATCCCCCGTTATACTCTGCCATATTCCTTATATCATCCCCTACCACACTTTGTCGTATACTTTAAAGAACCCCCTGTTATACCCTGCCATATGCTTTATATCATCCCCTACCACACTTTGTCGTACTCTTTACAGAATCCCCCGTTATACTCTGCCATATTCATTATATCGTCCCCTACCACACTTTGTCGTATACTTTAAAGTATCCCCCGTTATACTCTGCCATATTCATTATATCGTCCCCTACCACACTTCGTCGTATACTATACAGAATCCCCCGTTATACTCTGCCAAATTCATTATATCATCCCCTACCACACTTTGTCGTATTCTTTACAGAATCCCCCGTTATACTCTGCCATATTCATTATATCATCCCGTTCCACACTTGGTCGTATTCTTTACAGAATCCCCAGTTATACTCTGGGATATTCATTATATCATCCCCTACCACACTCTGTCGTATACTTTACAGAATCCCCCGTTATACTCTGCCATATTCCTTATATCATCCCCTATCACACTTGGTCGTATTCTTTACAGAATCAACTGTTATCCTCTGCCATATTCATTATATAATCCCCTACCACACTTTGTCGTATTCTTTCAGAATCAACTGTTATACTCTGCCATATTCATTATATCATCCCCTACCACACTTGGTCGTATTCTTTACAGAATCAACTGTTATACTCTGCCATATTCATTATATAATCCCCTACCACACTTTGTCGTATTCTTTACAGAATCCCCTGTTATACTCTGCCATATTCCTTATATCATCCCCTACCACACTTGGTCGTATTCTTTACAGAATCCCCTGTTATACCCTGCCATATGCATTATATCATCCCCTACCACACTTTGTCGTACTCTTTACAGAATCCCCCGTTATACTCTGCCATATTCCTTATATCATCCCCTACCACACTTTGTCGTATACTTTAAAGAATCCCCCGTTATATCCTGCCATATTCCTTATATCATCCCCTACCACACTTTGTCGTATACTTTACAGAATCCCCCGTTATACTCTGCCATATTCATTATATCACACCTACCACACATTGTCGTATTCTTTACAGAATCCCCCGTTATACTCTGCCATATTCCTTATATCATCCCCTACCACACTTTGTCGTATTCTTTACAGAATCCCATGTTATACTCTGCCATATTCATTATATCATCCCCTACCACACTTCGTCGTATACTATACAGAATCGCCCGTTATACTCTGCCATATTCATTATATCATCCCCTACCACACTTTGTCGTATTCTTTACAGAATCCCCCGTTATACTCTGCCATATTCATTATATCATCCCCTACCACACTCTGTCGTATACTTTACAGAATCCCCCGTTATACTCTGCCATATTCCTTATATCACACCTACCACACCTTGTCGTATTCTTTACAGCATTCCCAATTATACTCTTCCATACTCCTTATATCATCCCCTACCACACTTCGTCGTATTCTTTACAGAATCAACTGTTATACTCTGCCATATTCATTATATCATCCCCTACCACACTTTGTCGTATTCTTTACAGAATCCCCCGTTATACTCTGCCATATTCCTTATATCATCCCCTACCACACTTTGTCGTATACTTTAAAGAACCCCCTGTTATACCCTGCCATATGCATTATATCATCCCCTACCACACTTTGTCGTACTCTTTACAGAATCCCCCGTTATACTCTGCCATATTCCTTATATCATCCCCTACCACACTTTGTCATATACTTTAAAGAATCCCCCGTTATACTCTGCCATATTCATTATATCGTCCCCTACCACACTTCGTCGTATACTATACAGAATCCCCCGTTATACTCTGCCAAATTCATTATATCATCCCCTACCACACTTTCTCGTATTCTTTACAGAATCCCCCGTTATACTCTGCCATATTCATTATATCATCCCCTATCACACTTGGTCGTATTCTTTACAGAATCCCCCGTTATACTCTGGGATATTCATTATATCATCCCCTACCACACTCTGTCGTATACTTTACAGAATCTCCCGTTATACTCTGCCATCTTCCTTATGTCATCCCCTATCACACCTGGTCGTATTCTTTACAGAATCAACTGTTATACTCTGCCATATTCATTATATCATCCCCTACCACACTTGGTCCTATTCTTTACAGAATCAACTGTTATACTCTGCCATATTCATTATATCATCCCCTACCACACTTGGTCGTATTCTTTACAGAATCCCCCGTTACACTCTGCCATATTCCTTATATCATCCCCTACCACACTTTGTCGTATACTTTAAAGAACCCCCTGTTCTACCCTGCCATATGCATTATATCATCCCCTACCACACTTTGTCGTACTCTTTACAGAATCCCCCGTTATACTCTGCCATATTCCTTATATCATCCCCTACCACACTTTGTCGTATACTTTAAAGAATCCCCCGTTATATCCTGCCATATTCATTATATCGTCCCCTACCACACTTTGTCGTATACTTTACAGAATCCCCCGTTATACTCTGCCATATTCATTATATCATCCCCTACCACACTCTGTCGTATAATTTACAGAATCCCCCGTTATACTCTGCCATATTCCTTATATAACACCTACCACACCTCGTCGTGTTCTTTACAGAATCCCCCGTTATACTCTGCCATATTCATTATATCATCCCCTACCACACTCTGTCGTATTGGTCAAAGCATAGTAATTCCATTTCCCATAGGGCCCCATGTTAAATTACCGAACTTCCAGCAAGATTTACACAACATCCTACATTTAGCTATATATAATCCACATATCAAAATGTTTGTCAGACCCTCCTCTATCAGAATTTTAACAGTTTACCATAGGTTTTCCACCTTAATTTCGAGAAAATCGTGCTGGAAGGGGGATACCCCCCAAAACTGGCCAAAATTCAAATGTAAACAACCACCCCTTTTTAGGTCATTAAATCTTTACATTAGCGAAATGAGATAAAAATTCGTCATTTTACAGCAGAATCAATTTTTATTTATACATAGATCAAATCATTTCATCCAATCACAGCTCCTGATACATTGAAATAGTAGTACCTCTCTCCGTACACCACATGAGCCAATCACGTCTCTCGTTAATTACAGGTACCTTTCTTTGACCTATTCTTTACAGAATCCCCCGTTATACTCTGCCAAATTCATTATATCATCCCCTACCACACTTTCTCGTATTCTTTACAGAATCCCCCGTTATACTCTGCCATATTCATTATATCATCCCCTATCACACTTGGTCGTATTCTTTACAGAATCCCCCGTTATACTCTGGGATATTCATTATATCATCCCCTACCACACTCTGTCGTATACTTTACAGAATCTCCCGTTATACTCTGCCATCTTCCTTATGTCATCCCCTATCACACCTGGTCGTATTCTTTACAGAATCAACTGTTATACTCTGCCATATTCATTATATCATCCCCTACCACACTTGGTCCTATTCTTTACAGAATCAACTGTTATACTCTGCCATATTCATTATATCATCCCCTACCACACTTGGTCGTATTCTTTACAGAATCCCCCGTTACACTCTGCCATATTCCTTATATCATCCCCTACCACACTTTGTCGTATACTTTAAAGAACCCCCTGTTCTACCCTGCCATATGCATTATATCATCCCCTACCACACTTTGTCGTACTCTTTACAGAATCCCCCGTTATACTCTGCCATATTCCTTATATCATCCCCTACCACACTTTGTCGTATACTTTAAAGAATCCCCCGTTATATCCTGCCATATTCATTATATCGTCCCCTACCACACTTTGTCGTATACTTTACAGAATCCCCCGTTATACTCTGCCATATTCATTATATCATCCCCTACCACACTCTGTCGTATAATTTACAGAATCCCCCGTTATACTCTGCCATATTCCTTATATAACACCTACCACACCTCGTCGTGTTCTTTACAGAATCCCCCGTTATACTCTGCCATATTCATTATATCATCCCCTACCACACTCTGTCGTATTGGTCAAAGCATAGTAATTCCATTTCCCATAGGGCCCCATGTTAAATTACCGAACTTCCAGCAAGATTTACACAACATCCTACATTTAGCTATATATAATCCACATATCAAAATGTTTGTCAGACCCTCCTCTATCAGAATTTTAACAGTTTACCATAGGTTTTCCACCTTAATTTCGAGAAAATCGTGCTGGAAGGGGGATACCCCCCAAAACTGGCCAAAATTCAAATGTAAACAACCACCCCTTTTTAGGTCATTAAATCTTTACATTAGCGAAATGAGATAAAAATTCGTCATTTTACAGCAGAATCAATTTTTATTTATACATAGATCAAATCATTTCATCCAATCACAGCTCCTGATACATTGAAATAGTAGTACCTCTCTCCGTACACCACATGAGCCAATCACGTCTCTCGTTAATTACAGGTACCTTTCTTTGACCTATTCTTTACAGAATCCCCCGTTATACTCTGCCAAATTCATTATATCATCCCCTACCACACTTTCTCGTATTCTTTACAGAATCCCCCGTTATACTCTGCCATATTCATTATATCATCCCCTATCACACTTGGTCGTATTCTTTACAGAATCCCCCGTTATACTCTGGGATATTCATTATATCATCCCCTACCACACTCTGTCGTATACTTTACAGAATCTCCCGTTATACTCTGCCATCTTCCTTATGTCATCCCCTATCACACCTGGTCGTATTCTTTACAGAATCAACTGTTATACTCTGCCATATTCATTATATCATCCCCTACCACACTTGGTCCTATTCTTTACAGAATCAACTGTTATACTCTGCCATATTCATTATATCATCCCCTACCACACTTGGTCGTATTCTTTACAGAATCCCCCGTTACACTCTGCCATATTCCTTATATCATCCCCTACCACACTTTGTCGTATACTTTAAAGAACCCCCTGTTCTACCCTGCCATATGCATTATATCATCCCCTACCACACTTTGTCGTACTCTTTACAGAATCCCCCGTTATACTCTGCCATATTCCTTATATCATCCCCTACCACACTTTGTCGTATACTTTAAAGAATCCCCCGTTATATCCTGCCATATTCATTATATCGTCCCCTACCACACTTTGTCGTATACTTTACAGAATCCCCCGTTATACTCTGCCATATTCATTATATCATCCCCTACCACACTCTGTCGTATAATTTACAGAATCCCCCGTTATACTCTGCCATATTCCTTATATAACACCTACCACACCTCGTCGTGTTCTTTACAGAATCCCCCGTTATACTCTGCCATATTCATTATATCATCCCCTACCACACTCTGTCGTATTGGTCAAAGCATAGTAATTCCATTTCCCATAGGGCCCCATGTTAAATTACCGAACTTCCAGCAAGATTTACACAACATCCTACATTTAGCTATATATAATCCACATATCAAAATGTTTGTCAGACCCTCCTCTATCAGAATTTTAACAGTTTACCATAGGTTTTCCACCTTAATTTCGAGAAAATCGTGCTGGAAGGGGGATACCCCCCAAAACTGGCCAAAATTCAAATGTAAACAACCACCCCTTTTTAGGTCATTAAATCTTTACATTAGCGAAATGAGATAAAAATTCGTCATTTTACAGCAGAATCAATTTTTATTTATACATAGATCAAATCATTTC
The DNA here is from genome assembly GCA_035048485.1 of Pteria penguin. NCBI lineage: Eukaryota > Metazoa > Mollusca > Bivalvia > Pterioida > Pteriidae > Pteria > Pteria penguin. The sequence continues at coordinate 75,128,129 of CM068582.1, read as the reverse complement.
ATCCAATCACAGCTCCTGATACATTGAAATAGTAGTACCTCTCTCCGTACACCACATGAGCCAATCACGTCTCTCGTTAATTACAGGTACCTTTCTTTGACCTATTCTTTACAGAATCCCCCGTTATACTCTGCCATATTCCTTATATCACACCTACCACACCTTGTCGTATTCTTTACAGAATCCCCCGTTATACTCTGCCATATTCCTTATATCATCCCCTACCACACTTTGTCGTATTCTTTACAGAATCCCCCGTTATACTCTGCCATATTCATTATATCATCCCCTACCACACTTGGTCGTATACTTTAAAGAATCCCCCGTTATACTCTGCCATATTCATTATATCACCCCCTACCACACTCTGTCGTATACTTTACAGAATCCCCCGTTATACTCTGCCATATTCCTTATATCACACCTACCACACCTTGTCGTATTCTTTACAGAATCCCCCGTTATACTCTGCCATATCCATTATATCATCCCCTACCACACTTGGTCGTATTCTTTACAGAATCCCCTGTTATCCTCTGCCATATTCATTATATCATCCCCTACCACACTTTGTCGTATTCTTTACAGAATCCCCCGTTATACCATGCCATATTCCTTATATCATCATCTACCACACTTTGTCGTATACTTTAAAGAACCCCCGTTATACCCTGTCATATTCCTTATATCATCCCCTACCACACTTTGTCGTATTCTTTACAGAATCCCCCGTTATATTCTGCCATATTCCTTATATCATCCCCTGCCACACTTTGTCCTATACTTTACAGAAACCCCCGTTTTACTCTGCCATATTCCTTATATGATCCCCTACCACACTTTGTCGTATTCTTTACAGAATCTCACGTTATACTCTGCCATATTCATTATATCATCCCCTACCACACTTCGTCGTATACTATACAGAATCCCCCGTTATACGCTGCCATATTCATTATATCATCCCCTACCACACTTGGTCGTATACTTTAAAGAATCCCCCGTTATACTCTGCCATATTCCTTATATCACCCCCTACCACACTCTGTCGTATACTTTACAGAATCCCCCGTTATACTCTGCCATATTCCTTATACCAAACCTACCACACCTTGTCGTATTCTTTACAGAATCCCCCGTTATACTCTGCCATATTCATTATATCGTCCCTACCACACTTGGTCGTATTCTTTACAGAATCCCCTGTTATACTCTGCCATATTCATTATATCATCCTCTACTACACTTTGTCGTATACTTTACAGAATCCCCCGTTATACCATGCCATATTCCTTTTATCATCCCCTACCACACTTTGTCGTATACTTTACAGAATCCCCCGTTATACTCTGCCATATTTATTATATCATCCCCTACCACACTCTGTCGTATACTTTACAGAATCCCCCGTTATACTCTGCCATATTCATTATATCATCCCCTACCACACTCTGTCGTATACTTTACAGAATCCCCCGTTATACTCTGCCATATTCCTTATATCACACCTACCACACCTTGTCGTATTCTTTACAGAATCCCCCTTTATACTCTGCCATATGCATTATATCATCCCCTACCACACTCTGTCGTATTCGTCAAAGCATAGTAATTCCATTTCCCATAGGGTCCCATGTTAAATTACCGAATTTCCAGCAAGATTTACACAACATCCTACATTTAGCTATATATAATCCACATATCAAAATGTTTGTCAGACCGTCCTCTATCAGAATTTTAACAGTTATCCATAGGTTTTCCACCTTAATTTCGAGAAAATCGTGCTGGAAGTGGGATACCCCCCAAAACTGGCCAAAATTCAAATGTAAACAACCACCCCTTTTTAGGTCATTAAATCTTTACATTAGCGAAATGAGATAAAAATTCGTCATTTTACAGCAGAATCAATCTTTATTTATACATAGATCAAATAATTTCATCCAATCACAGCTCCTGATACATTGAAATAGTAGTCCCTCTCTCCCTACACCACATGAGCCAATCACGTCTCTCGTTAATTACAGGTACCTTTCTTTGACCTATACTTTACAGAAACCCCCGTTTTACTCTGCCATATTCCTTATATGATCCCCTACCACACTTTGTCGTATTCTTTACAGAATCTCACGTTATACTCTGCCATATTCATTATATCATCCCCTACCACACTTCGTCGTATACTATACAGAATCCCCCGTTATACGCTGCCATATTCATTATATCATCCCCTACCACACTTGGTCGTATACTTTAAAGAATCCCCCGTTATACTCTGCCATATTCCTTATATCACCCCCTACCACACTCTGTCGTATACTTTACAGAATCCCCCGTTATACTCTGCCATATTCCTTATACCAAACCTACCACACCTTGTCGTATTCTTTACAGAATCCCCCGTTATACTCTGCCATATTCATTATATCGTCCCCTACCACACTTGGTCGTATTCTTTACAGAATCCCCTGTTATACTCTGCCATATTCATTATATCATCCTCTACTACACTTTGTCGTATACTTTACAGAATCCCCCGTTATACCATGCCATATTCCTTTTATCATCCCCTACCACACTTTGTCGTATACTTTACAGAATCCCCCGTTATACTCTGCCATATTTATTATATCATCCCCTACCACACTCTGTCGTATACTTTACAGAATCCCCCGTTATACTCTGCCATATTCATTATATCATCCCCTACCACACTCTGTCGTATACTTTACAGAATCCCCCGTTATACTCTGCCATATTCCTTATATCACACCTACCACACCTTGTCGTATTCTTTACAGAATCCCCCTTTATACTCTGCCATATGCATTATATCATCCCCTACCACACTCTGTCGTATTCGTCAAAGCATAGTAATTCCATTTCCCATAGGGTCCCATGTTAAATTACCGAATTTCCAGCAAGATTTACACAACATCCTACATTTAGCTATATATAATCCACATATCAAAATGTTTGTCAGACCGTCCTCTATCAGAATTTTAACAGTTATCCATAGGTTTTCCACCTTAATTTCGAGAAAATCGTGCTGGAAGTGGGATACCCCCCAAAACTGGCCAAAATTCAAATGTAAACAACCACCCCTTTTTAGGTCATTAAATCTTTACATTAGCGAAATGAGATAAAAATTCGTCATTTTACAGCAGAATCAATCTTTATTTATACATAGATCAAATAATTTCATCCAATCACAGCTCCTGATACATTGAAATAGTAGTCCCTCTCTCCCTACACCACATGAGCCAATCACGTCTCTCGTTAATTACAGGTACCTTTCTTTGACCTATTCTTTACAGAATCCCCCGTTATACTCTGCCATATTCCTTATATCACACCTACCACACCTTGTCGTATTCTTTACAGAATCCCCCGTTATACTCTGCCATATTCCTTATATCATCCCCTACCACACTTTGTCGTATTCTTTACAGAATCCCCCGTTATACTCTGCCATATTCATTATATCATCCCCTACCACACTTGGTCGTATACTTTAAAGAATCCCCCGTTATACTCTGCCATATTCATTATATCACCCCCTACCACACTCTGTCGTATACTTTACAGAATCCCCCGTTATACTCTGCCATATTCCTTATATCACACCTACCACACCTTGTCGTATTCTTTACAGAATCCCCCGTTATACTCTGCCATATTCATTATATCATCCCCTACCACACTTGGTCGTATTCTTTACAGAATCCCCTGTTATCCTCTGCCATATTCATTATATCATCCCCTACCACACTTTGTCGTATTCTTTACAGAATCCCCCGTTATACCATGCCATATTCCTTATATCATCCCCTACCACACTTTGTCGTATACTTTAAAGAACCCCCGTTATACCCTGTCATATTCCTTATATCATCCCCTACCACACTTTGTCGTATTCTTTACAGAATCCCCCGTTATATTCTGCCATATTCCTTATATCATCCCCTACCACACTTTGTCCTATACTTTACAGAATCCCCCGTTATACTCTGCCATATTCCTTATATCATCCCCTACCACACTTTGTCGTATTCTTTACGGAATCCCACGTTATACTCTGCCATATTCATTATATCATCCCCTACAACACTTTGTCGTATACTTTACAGAATCCCCCGTTATACTCTGCCATATTCATTATATCGTCCCCTACCACACTTCGTCGTATACTATACAGAATCCCCCGTTATACTCTGCCATATTCATTATATCATCCCCTACCACACTTGGTCGTATACTTTAAAGAATCCCCCGTTATACTCTGCCATATTCATTATATCACCCCCTACCACACTCTGTCGTATACTTTACAGAATCACCCGTTATACTCTGCCATATTCCTTATACCAAACATACCACACCTTGTCGTATTCTTTACAGAATCCCCCGTTATACTCTGCCATATTCATTATATCATCCCCTACCACACTCTGTCGTATTGGTCAAAGCATAGTAATTCCATTTCCCATAGGGCCCCATGTTAAATTACCGAACTTCCAGCAAGATTTACACAACATCCTACATTTAGCTATATATAATCCACATATCAAAATGTTTGTCAGACCCTCCTCTATCAGAATTTTAACAGTTTACCATAGGTTTTCCACCTTAATTTCGAGAAAATCGTGCTGGAAGGGGGATACCCCCCAAAACTGGCCAAAATTCAAATGTAAACAACCACCCCTTTTTAGGTCATTAAATCTTTACATTAGCGAAATGAGATAAAAATTCGTCATTTTACAGCAGAATCAATTTTTATTTATACATAGATCAAATCATTTCATCCAATCACAGCTCCTGATACATTGAAATAGTAGTACCTCTCTCCGTACACCACATGAGCCAATCACGTCTCTCGTTAATTACAGGTACCTTTCTTTGACCTATTCTTTACAGAATCCCCCGTTATACTCTGCCAAATTCATTATATCATCCCCTACCACACTTTCTCGTATTCTTTACAGAATCCCCCGTTATACTCTGCCATATTCATTATATCATCCCCTATCACACTTGGTCGTATTCTTTACAGAATCCCCCGTTATACTCTGGGATATTCATTATATCATCCCCTACCACACTCTGTCGTATACTTTACAGAATCTCCCGTTATACTCTGCCATCTTCCTTATGTCATCCCCTATCACACCTGGTCGTATTCTTTACAGAATCAACTGTTATACTCTGCCATATTCATTATATCATCCCCTACCACACTTGGTCCTATTCTTTACAGAATCAACTGTTATACTCTGCCATATTCATTATATCATCCCCTACCACACTTGGTCGTATTCTTTACAGAATCCCCCGTTACACTCTGCCATATTCCTTATATCATCCCCTACCACACTTTGTCGTATACTTTAAAGAACCCCCTGTTCTACCCTGCCATATGCATTATATCATCCCCTACCACACTTTGTCGTACTCTTTACAGAATCCCCCGTTATACTCTGCCATATTCCTTATATCATCCCCTACCACACTTTGTCGTATACTTTAAAGAATCCCCCGTTATATCCTGCCATATTCATTATATCGTCCCCTACCACACTTTGTCGTATACTTTACAGAATCCCCCGTTATACTCTGCCATATTCATTATATCATCCCCTACCACACTCTGTCGTATAATTTACAGAATCCCCCGTTATACTCTGCCATATTCCTTATATAACACCTACCACACCTCGTCGTGTTCTTTACAGAATCCCCCGTTATACTCTGCCATATTCATTATATCATCCCCTACCACACTCTGTCGTATTGGTCAAAGCATAGTAATTCCATTTCCCATAGGGCCCCATGTTAAATTACCGAACTTCCAGCAAGATTTACACAACATCCTACATTTAGCTATATATAATCCACATATCAAAATGTTTGTCAGACCCTCCTCTATCAGAATTTTAACAGTTTACCATAGGTTTTCCACCTTAATTTCGAGAAAATCGTGCTGGAAGGGGGATACCCCCCAAAACTGGCCAAAATTCAAATGTAAACAACCACCCCTTTTTAGGTCATTAAATCTTTACATTAGCGAAATGAGATAAAAATTCGTCATTTTACAGCAGAATCAATTTTTATTTATACATAGATCAAATCATTTCATCCAATCACAGCTCCTGATACATTGAAATAGTAGTACCTCTCTCCGTACACCACATGAGCCAATCACGTCTCTCGTTAATTACAGGTACCTTTCTTTGACCTATTCTTTACAGAATCCCCCGTTATACTCTGCCATATTCCTTATATCACACCTACCACACCTTGTCGTATTCTTTACAGAATCCCCCGTTATACTCTGCCATATTCATTATATCATCCCCTATCACACTTGGTCGTATTCTTTACAGAATCCCCCGTTATACTCTGCCATATCCATTATATCATCCCCTACCACACTTGGTCGTATTCTTTACAGAATCCCCTGTTATCCTCTGCCATATTCATTATATCATCCCCTACCACACTTTGTCGTATTCTTTACAGAATCCCCCGTTATACCATGCCATATTCCTTATATCATCATCTACCACACTTTGTCGTATACTTTAAAGAACCCCCGTTATACCCTGTCATATTCCTTATATCATCCCCTACCACACTTTGTCGTATTCTTTACAGAATCCCCCGTTATATTCTGCCATATTCCTTATATCATCCCCTGCCACACTTTGTCCTATACTTTACAGAAACCCCCGTTTTACTCTGCCATATTCCTTATATGATCCCCTACCACACTTTGTCGTATTCTTTACAGAATCTCACGTTATACTCTGCCATATTCATTATATCATCCCCTACCACACTTCGTCGTATACTATACAGAATCCCCCGTTATACGCTGCCATATTCATTATATCATCCCCTACCACACTTGGTCGTATACTTTAAAGAATCCCCCGTTATACTCTGCCATATTCCTTATATCACCCCCTACCACACTCTGTCGTATACTTTACAGAATCCCCCGTTATACTCTGCCATATTCCTTATACCAAACCTACCACACCTTGTCGTATTCTTTACAGAATCCCCCGTTATACTCTGCCATATTCATTATATCGTCCCCTACCACACTTGGTCGTATTCTTTACAGAATCCCCTGTTATACTCTGCCATATTCATTATATCATCCTCTACTACACTTTGTCGTATACTTTACAGAATCCCCCGTTATACCATGCCATATTCCTTTTATCATCCCCTACCACACTTTGTCGTATACTTTACAGAATCCCCCGTTATACTCTGCCATATTTATTATATCATCCCCTACCACACTCTGTCGTATACTTTACAGAATCCCCCGTTATACTCTGCCATATTCCTTATATCACACCTACCACACCTTGTCGTATTCTTTACAGAATCCCCCGTTATACTCTGCCATATTCCTTATATCATCCCCTACCACACTTTGTCGTATTCTTTACAGAATCCCCCGTTATACTCTGCCATATTCATTATATCATCCCCTACCACACTTGGTCGTATACTTTAAAGAATCCCCCGTTATACTCTGCCATATTCATTATATCACCCCCTACCACACTCTGTCGTATACTTTACAGAATCCCCCGTTATACTCTGCCATATTCCTTATATCACACCTACCACACCTTGTCGTATTCTTTACAGAATCCCCCGTTATACTCTGCCATATTCATTCTATCATCCCCTACCACACTTGGTCGTATTCTTTACAGAATCCCCTGTTATCCTCTGCCATATTCATTATATCATCCCCTACCACACTTTGTCGTATTCTTTACAGAATCCCCCGTTATACCATGCCATATTCCTTATATCATCCCCTACAACACTTTGTCGTATACTTTAAAGAACCCCCGTTATACCCTGTCATATTCCTTATATCATCCCCTACCACACTTTGTCGTATTCTTTACAGAATCCCCCGTTATATTCTGCCATATTCCTTATATCATCCCCTACCACACTTTGTCCTATACTTTACAGAATCCCCCGTTATACTCTGCCATATTCCTTATATCATCCCCTACCACACTTTGTCGTATTCTTTACAGAATCCCACGTTATACTCTGCCATATTCATTATATCATCCCCTACCACACTTTGTCGTATACTTTACAGAATCCCCCGTTATACTCTGCCATATTCATTATATCGTCCCCTACCACACTTCGTCGTATACTATACAGAATCCCCCGTTATACTCTGCCATATTCATTATATCATCCCCTACCACACTTTGTCGTATACTTTAAAGAATCCCCCGTTATACTCTGCCATATTCATTGTATCACCCCCTACCACACTCTGTCGTATACTTTACAGAATCCTCCGTTATACTCTGCCATATTCCTTATACCAAACCTACCACACCTTGTCGTATTCTTTACAAAATCCCCCGTTATACTCTGCCATATTCATTATATCGTCCCCTACCACACTTGGTCGTATTCTTTACAGAATCCCCTGTTATACTCTGCCATATTCATTATATCATCCCCTACCACACTTTGTCGTATACTTTACAGAATCCCCCGTTATACTCTGCCATATTCATTATATCATCCCCTACCACACTTGGTCGTATTCTTTACAGAATCCCCCGTTATACTCGCCATATTTATTATATCATCCCCTACCACACTCTGTCGTATACTTTACAGAATCCCCCGTTATACTCTGCCATATTCATTATATCATCCCCTACCACACTCTGTCGTATACTTTACAGAATCCCCCGTTATACTCTGCCATATTCCTTATATCACACCTACCACACCTTGTCGTATTCTTTACAGAATCCCCCGTTATACTCTGCCATATGCATTATATCATCCCCTACCACACTCTGTCGTATTCGTCAAAGCATAGTAATTCCATTTCCCATAGGGTCCCATGTTAAATTACCGAATTTCCAGCAAGATTTACACAACATCCTACATTTAGCTATATATAATCCACATATCAAAATGTTTGTCAGACCCTCCTCTATCAGAATTTTAACAGTTTACCATAGGTTTTCAACCTTAATTTCGAGAAAATCGTGCTGGAAGTGGGATACCCCCCAAAACTGGCCAAAATTCAAATGTAAACAACCACCCCTTTTTAGGTCATTAAATCTTTACATTAGCGAAATGAGATAAAAATTCGTCATTTTACAGCAGAATCAATCTTTATTTATACATAGATCAAATAATTACATCCAATCACAGCTCCTGATACATTGAAATAGTAGTCCCTCTCTCCCTACACCACATGAGCCAATCACGTCTCTCGTTAATTACAGGTACCTTTCTTTAACCTATTCTTCACAGAATCCCCCGTTATACTCTGCCATATTCATTATATCATCCCCTACCAGACTTTGTCGTATTCTTTACAGAATCCCACATTATACTCTGCCATATTCATTATATCATCCCCTACCACACTTTGTCGTATTCTTTACAGAATCCCCCGTTATACTCTGCCATATTCATTATATCGTCCCCTACCACACTTCGTCGTATACTATACAGAATCCCCCGTTATACTCTGCCATATTCATTATATCATCCCCTACCCCACTTCGTCGTATACTTTAAAGAATCCCCCGTTATACTCTGCCATATTCCTTATATCACACCTACCACACCTTGTCGTATTCTTTACAGAATCCCCCGTTATAATCTGCCATATTCATTATATCATCCCCTACCACACTTGGTCGTATTCTTTACAGAATCCCCTGTTATCCTCTGCCATATTCATTATATCATCCCCTACCACACTTTGTCGTATTCTTTACAGAATCCCCCGTTATACCATGCCATATTCCTTATATCATCCCCTACAACACTTTGTCGTATACTTTAAAGAACCCCCGTTATACCCTGTCATATTCCTTATATCATCCCCTACCACACTTTGTCGTATACTTTACAGAATCCTCCGTTATACTCTGCCATATTCCTTATATCACACCTACCACACCTTGTCGTATTCTTTACAGAATCCCCCGTTATACTCTGCCATATTCCTTATATCATCCCCTACCACACTTTGTCGTATTCTTTACAGAATCCCCCGTTATACCATGCCATATTCCTTATATCATCCCCTACCACACTTTGTCGTATACTTTAAAGAAATCCCTGTTATACCCCGTCATATACATTATATCATCCCTTACCACACTTTGTCGTACTCTTTACAGAATCCCCCGTTATACTCTGCCATATTCCTTATATGATCCCCTACCACACTTTGTCGTATACTTTAAAGAATCCCCCGTTATACTCTGCCATATTCATTATATCGTCCCCTACCACACTTCGTCGTGTACTATACAGAATCCCCCGTTATACTCTGCCATATTCATTATATCATCCCCTACCACACTTTGTCGTATTCTTTACAGAATCCCCCGTTATACCATGCCATATTCCTTATATCATCCCCTACCACACTTTGTCGTATACTTTAAAGAACCCCTTGTTCTACCCTGCCATATGCATTATATCATCCCCTACCACACTTTGTCGTATACTTTACAGAATCCCCTGTTATACTCTGCCATATTCCTTATATCATCCCCTACCACACCTTGTCGTACTCTTTACAGAATCCCCCGTTATACTCTGCCATATTCCTTATATCATCCCCTACCACACTTTGTCGTATACTTTAAAGAATCCCCCGTTATATCCTGCCATATTCATTATATCGTCCCCTACCAGACTTTGTCGTATACTTTACAGAATCCTCCGTTATACTCTGCCATATTCATTATATCATCCCCTACCACACTTTGTCGTATACTTTACAGAATCCCCCGTTATACTCTGCCATATTCATTATATCATCCCCTACCACACTCTGTCGTATAATTTACAGAATCCCCCGTTATACTCTGCCATATTCCTTATATAACACCTACCACACCTTGTCGTATTCTTTACAGAATCCCCCGTTATACTCTGCCATATTCATTATATCATCCCCTACCACACTCTGTCGTATTCGTCAAAGCATAGTAATTCCATTTCACATAGGGTCCCATGTTAAATTACCGAAATTCCAGCAAGATTTACACAACATCCTACATTTAGCTATATATAATCCACATATCAAAATGTTTGTCAAACCCTCCTCTATCAGAATTTTAACAGTTTACCATAGGTTATCCACCTTAATTTCGAGAAAATCGTGCTGGAAGGGGGATACCCCCCAAAACTGGCCAAAATTCAAATGTAAACAACCACCACTTTTTAGGTCATTAAATCTTTACATTAGCGAAATGAGATAAAAATTCGTCATTTTACAGCAGAATCAATCTTTATTTATACATAGATCAAATAATTACATCCAATCACAGCTCCTGATACATTGAAATAGTAGTCCCTCTCTCCCTACACCACATGAGCCAATCACATCTCTCGTTAATTACAGGTACCTTTCTTTAACCTATTCTTTACAGAATCCCCCGTTATACTCTGCCATATTCATTACATCACACCTACCACACCTTGTCGTATTCTTTACAGAATCCTCCGTTATACTCTGCCATATTCATTATATCATCCCCTACCACACTTTGTCGTATTCTTTACAGAATCCCACGTTATACTCTGCCATATTCATTATATCATCCCCTACCACACTTTGTCGTATACTTTACAGAATCCCCCGTTATACTCTGCCATATTCATTATATCGTCCCCTACCACAATTCGTCGTATACTATACAGAATCCCCCGTTATACTCTGCCATATTCATTATATCATCCCCTACCCCACTTGGTCGTATACTTTAAAGAATCCCCCGTTATACTCTGCCATATTCATTATATCACCCCCTACCACACTCTGTCGTATACTTTACAGAATCCCCCGTTATACTCTGCCATATTCCTTATATCACACCTACCACACCTTGTCGTATTCTTTACAGAATCCCCCGTTATACTCTGCCATATTCCTTATTTCATCCCCTACCACACTTTGTCGTATTCTTTACAGAATCCTCCGTTATACCATGCCATATTCCTTATATCATCCCCTACCACACTTTGTCGTATTCTTTACAGAATCCCCCGTTATACCATGCCATATTCCCTATATCATCCCCTACCACACTTTGTCGTATACTTTACAGAATCCCCCGTTATACTCTGCCATATTCATTATATCGTCCCCTACCACACTTCGTCGTATACTATACAGAATCCCCCGTTAGACTCTGCCAAATTCATTATATCATCCCCTACCACACTTTGTCGTATACTTTAAAGAATCCCCTGTTATACTCTGCCATATTCATTGTATCGTTCCCTACCACACTTCGTCTTATACTATACAGAATCCCCCGTTATACTCTGCCATATTCATTATATCATCCCCTATCACACTTTGTCGTATTCTTTACAGAATCCCCCGTTATACCATGCCATATTCCTTATATCATCCCCTACCACATTTTGTCGTATACTTTAAAGAACCCCCTGTTCTACCCTGCCATATGCATTATATCATCCCCTACCACACTTTGTCGTACTCTTTACAGAATCCCCCGTTATACTCTGCCATATTCCTTATATCATCCCCTACCACACTTTGTCGTATACTTTAAAGAATCCCCCGTTATATCCTGCCATATTCATTATATCGTCCCCTACCAGACTTTGTCGTATACTTTACAGAATCCCCCGTTATACTCTGCCATATTCATTATATCATTCCCTACCACACTTTGTCGTATACTTTACAGAATCCCCCGTTATACTCTGCCATATTCATTATATCATCCCCTACCACACTTGGTCGTATTCTTTACAGAATCCCCCGTTATACTCGCCATATTTATTATATCATCCCCTACCACACTCTGTCGTATACTTTACAGAATCCCCCGTTATACTCTGCCATATTCATTATATCATCCCCTACCACACTATGTCGTATACTTTACAGAATCCCCCGTTATACTCTGCCATATTCCTTATATCACACCTACCACACCTTGTCGTATTCTTTACAGAATCCCCCGTTATACTCTGCCATATGCATTATATCATCCCCTACCACACTCTGTCGTATTCGTCAAAGCATAGTAATTCCATTTCCCATAGGGTCCCATGTTAAATTACCGAATTTCCAGCAAGATTTACACAACATCCTACATTTAGCTATATATAATCCACATATCAAAATGTTTGTCAGACCCTCCTCTATCAGAATTTTAACAGTTTACCATAGGTTTTCCACCTTAATTTCGAGAAAATCGTGCTGGAAGTGGGATACCCCCCAAAACTGGCCAAAATTCAAATGTAAACAACCACCACTTTTTAGGTCATTAAATCTTTACATTAGCGAAATGAGATAAAAATTCGTCATTTTACAGCAGAATCAATCTTTATTTATACATAGATCAAATAATTACATCCAATCACAGCTCCTGATACATTGAAATAGTAGTCCCTCTCTCCCTACACCACATGAGCCAATCACGTCTCTCGTTAATTACAGGTACCTTTCTTTAACCTATTCTTCACAGAATCCCCCGTTATACTCTGCCATATTCATTATATCATCCCCTACCACACTTTGTCGTATTCTTTACAGAATCCCACATTATACTCTGCCATATTCATTATATCATCCCCTACCACACTTTGTCGTATACTTTACAGAATCCCCCGTTATACTCTGCCATATTCATTATATCGTCCCCTACCACACTTCGTCGTATACTATACAGAATCCCCCGTTATACTCTGCCATATTCATTATATCATCCCCTACCCCACTTCGTCGTATACTTTAAAGAATCCCCCGTTATACTCTGCCATATTCATTTTATCACCCCCTACCGCACTCTGTCGTATACTTTACAGAATCCTCCGTTATACTCTGCCATATTCCTTATATCACACCTACCACACCTTGTCGTATTCTTTACAGAATCCCCCGTTATACTCTGCCATATTCCTTATATCATCCCCTACCACACTTTGTCGTATTCTTTACAGAATCCCCCGTTATACCATGCCATATTCCTTATATCATCCCCTACCACACTTTGTCGTATACTTTAAAGAACCCCCTGTTATACCCCGTCATATACATTATATCATCCCTTACCACACTTTGTCGTACTCTTTACAGAATCCCCCGTTATACTCTGCCATATTCCTTATATGATCCCCTACCACACTTTGTCGTATACTTTAAAGAATCCCCCGTTATACTCTGCCATATTCATTATATCGTCCCCTACCACACTTCGTCGTGTACTATACAGAATCCCCCGTTATACTCTGCCATATTCATTATATCATCCCCTACCACACTTTGTCGTATTCTTTACAGAATCCCCCGTTATACCATGCCATATTCCTTATATCATCCCCTACCACACTTTGTCGTATACTTTAAAGAACCCCTTGTTCTACCCTGCCATATGCATTATATCATCCCCTACCACACTTTGTCGTATACTTTACAGAATCCCCTGTTATACTCTGCCATATTCCTTATATCATCCCCTACCACACCTTGTCGTACTCTTTACAGAATCCCCCGTTATACTCTGCCATATTCCTTATATCATCCCCTACCACACTTTGTCGTATACTTTAAAGAATCCCCCGGTATATCCTGCCATATTCATTATATCGTCCCCTACCAGACTTTGTCGTATACTTTACAGAATCCTCCGTTATACTCTGCCATATTCATTATATCATCCCCTACCACACTTTGTCGTATACTTTACAGAATCCCCCGTTATACTCTGCCATATTCATTATATCATCCCCTACCACACTCTGTCGTATAATTTACAGAATCCCCCGTTATACTCTGCCATATTCCTTATATAACACCTACCACACCTTGTCGTATTCTTTACAGAATCCCCCGTTATACTCTGCCATATTCATTATATCATCCCCTACCACACTCTGTCGTATTCGTCAAAGCATAGTAATTCCATTTCCCATAGGGTCCCATGTTAAATTACCGAAATTCCAGCAAGATTTACACAACATCCTACATTTAGCTATATATAATCCACATATCAAAATGTTTGTCAAACCCTCCTCTATCAGAATTTTAACAGTTTACCATAGGTTATCCACCTTAATTTCGAGAAAATCGTGCTGGAAGGGGGATACCCCCCAAAACTGGCCAAAATTCAAATGTAAACAACCACCAGTTTTTAGGTCATTAAATCTTTACATTAGCGAAATGAGATAAAAATTCGTCATTTTACAGCAGAATCAATCTTTATTTATACATAGATCAAATAATTACATCCAATCACAGCTCCTGATACATTGAAATAGTAGTCCCTCTCTCCCTACACCACATGAGCCAATCACATCTCTCGTTAATTACAGGTACCTTTCTTTAACCTATTCTTTACAGAATCCCCCGTTATACTCTGCCATATTCATTACATCACACCTACCACACCTTGTCGTATTCTTTACAGAATCCTCCGTTATACTCTGCCATATTCATTATATCATCCCCTACCACACTTTGTCGTATTCTTTACAGAATCCCACGTTATACTCTGCCATATTCATTATATCATCCCCTACCACACTTTGTCGTATACTTTACAGAATCCCCCGTTATACTCTGCCATATTCATTATATCGTCCCCTACCACAATTCGTCGTATACTATACAGAATCCCCCGTTATACTCTGCCATATTCATTATATCATCCCCTACCCCACTTGGTCGTATACTTTAAAGAATCCCCCGTTATACTCTGCCATATTCATTATATCACCCCCTACCACACTCTGTCGTATACTTTACAGAATCCCCCGTTATACTCTGCCATATTCCTTATATCACACCTACCACACCTTGTCGTATTCTTTACAGAATCCCCCGTTATACTCTGCCATATTCCTTATTTCATCCCCTACCACACTTTGTCGTATTCTTTACAGAATCCTCCGTTATACCATGCCATATTCCTTATATCATCCCCTACCACACTTTGTCGTATTCTTTACAGAATCCCCCGTTATACCATGCCATATTCCCTATATCATCCCCTACCACACTTTGTCGTATACTTTACAGAATCCCCCGTTATACTCTGCCATATTCATTATATCGTCCCCTACCACACTTCGTCGTATACTATACAGAATCCCCCGTTAGACTCTGCCAAATTCATTATATCATCCCCTACCACACTTTGTCGTATACTTTAAAGAATCCCCCGTTATACTCTGCCATATTCATTGTATCGTTCCCTACCACACTTCGTCGTATACTATACAGAATCCCCCGTTATACTCTGCCATATTCATTATATCATCCCCTATCACACTTTGTCGTATTCTTTACAGAATCCCCCGTTATACCATGCCATATTCCTTATATCATCCCCTACCACATTTTGTCGTATACTTTAAAGAACCCCCTGTTCTACCCTGCCATATGCATTATATCATCCCCTACCACACTTTGTCGTACTCTTTACAGAATCCCCCGTTATACTCTGCCATATTCCTTATATCATCCCCTACCACACTTTGTCGTATACTTTAAAGAATCCCCCGTTATATCCTGCCATATTCATTATATCGTCCCCTACCAGACTTTGTCGTATACTTTACAGAATCCCCCGTTATACTCTGCCATATTCATTATATCATTCCCTACCACACTTTGTCGTATACTTTACAGAATCCCCCGTTATACTCTGCCATATTCATTATATCATCCCCTACCACACTCTGTCGTATAATTTACAGAATCCCCCGTTATACTCTGCCATATTCCTTATATAACACCTACCACACCTTGTCGTATTCTTTACAGAATCCCCCGTTATACTCTGCCATATTCATTATATCATCCCCTACCACACTCTGTCGTATTGGTCAAAGCATAGTAATTCCATTTCCCATAGTGTCCCATGTTAAATTACCGAATTTCCAGCAAGATTTACACAACATCCTACATTTAGATATATATAATCCACATATCAAAATGTTTGTCAGACCCTCCTCTATCAGAATTTTAACAGTTTACCATAGGTTATCTACCTTAATTTCGAGAAAATCGTGCTAGAAGGGGGATACCCCCCAAAACTGGCCAAAATTCAAATGTAAACAACCACCCCTTTTTAGATCATTAAATCTTTACATTAGAGAAATGAGATAAAAATTCGTCATTTTACAGCAGAATCAATCTTTATTTATACATAGATCAAATAATTTCATCCAATCACAGCTCCTGATACATTGAAATAGTAGTCCCTCTCTGCCTACACCACATGAGCCAATCACGTCTCTCGTTAATTACAGGTACCTTTCTTTGACCTATTCTTTACAGAATCCCCCGTTATACTCTGCCATATTCCTTATATCATCCCCTACCACACTTTGTCCTATACTTTACAGAATCCCCCGTTATACTCTGCCATATTCCTTATATCATCCCCTACCACACTTTGTCGTATTCTTTACAGAATCCCACGTTATACTCTGCCATATTCATTATATCATCCCCTACCACACTTTGTCGTATACTTTACAGAATCCCCCGTTATACTCTGCCATATTCATTATATCATCCCCTACCACACTTCGTCGTATACTATACAGAATCCCCCGTTATACTCTGCCATATTCATTATATCATCCCCTACCACACTTGGTCGTATACTTTAAAGGATCCCCCGTTATACTCTGCCATATTCATTATATCACCCCCTACCACACTCTGTCGTATACTTTACAGAATCCCCCGTTATACTCTGCCATATTCCTTATATCAAACCTACCACACCTTGTCGTATTCTTTACAGAATCCCCCGTTATACTCTGCGATATTCCTTATATCATCCCCTACCACACTTGGTCGTAATCTTTACAGAATCCCCTGTTATACTCTGCCATATTCATTATATCATCCCCTACCACACTTTGTCGTATTCTTTACAGAATCCCCCGTTATACCATGCCATATTCCTTATATCATCCCCAACCACACTTTGTCGTATACTTTAAAGAACCCCCCGTTATACCCTGCCATATGCATTATATCATCCCCTACCACACTTTGTCGTATCCTTTACAGAATCCCCCGTTATACTCTGCCATATTCCTTATATCATCCCCTACTACACTTTGTCGTATACTTTACAGAATCCCCCGTTATACTCTGCCATATTCATTATATCATCCCCTACCACACTCTGTCGTATACTTTACAGAATCACCCGTTATACTCTGCCATATTCATTATATCATCCCCTACCACACTCTGTCGTATACTTTACAGAATCCCCCGTTATACTCTGCCATATTCGTTATATCACACCTACCACACCTTGTCGTATTCTTTACAGAATCCCCCGTTATACTCTGCCATATTCCTTATATCACACCTACCACACCTTGTCGTATTCTTTACAGAATCCCCCGTTATACTCTGCCATATTCATTATATCGTCCCCTACCACACTTCGTCGTATTCTTTACAGAATCCCCTGTTATACTCTGCCATATTCCTTATATCATCCCCTACCACACTTGGTCGTATTCTTTACAGAATCCCCCGTTATACTCTACCATATTTATTATATCATCCCCTACCACACTCTGTCGTATACTTTACAGAATCCCCCGTTATACTCTGCCATATTCATTATATCATCCCCTACCACACTCTGTCGTATACTTTACAGAATCCCCCGTTATACTCTGCCATATTCCTTATATCACACCTACCACACCTTGTCGTATTCTTTACAGATATACTCTGCCATATTCATTATATCATCCCCTACCACACTCTGTCGTATTCGTCAAAGCATAGTAATTCCATTTCCCATAGGGTCCCATGTTAAATTACCGAATTTCCAGCAAGATTTACACAACATCCTACATTTAGCTATATATAATCCACATATCAAAATGTTTGTCAGACCCTCCTCTATCAGAATTTTAACAGTTTACCATAGGTTTTCCACCTTCATTTCGAGAAAATCGTGCTGGAAGTGGGATACCCCCCAAAACTGGCCAAAATTCAAATGTAATCAACCACCCCTTTTTAGGTCATTAAATCTTTACATTAGCGAAATGAGATAAAAATTCGTCATTTTACAGCAGAATCAATCTTTATTTATACATAGATCAAATAATTTCATCCAATCACAGCTCCTGATACATTGAAATAGTAGTCCCTCTCTGCCTACACCACATGAGCCAATCACGTCTCTCGTTAATTACAGGTACCTTTCTTTGACCTATTCTTTACAGAATCCCCCGTTATACTCTGCCATATTCCTTATATCATCCCCTACCACACTTTGTCCTATACTTTACAGAATCCCCCGTTATACTCTGCCATATTCCTTATATCATCCCCTACCACACTTTGTCGTATTCTTTACAGAATCCCACGTTATACTCTGCCATATTCATTATATCATCCCCTACCACACTTTGTCGTATACTTTACAGAATCCCCCGTTATACTCTGCCATATTCATTATATCATCCCCTACCACACTTCGTCGTATAATTTAAAGAACCCCCCGTTATACTCTGCCATATTCATTATATCATCCCCTATCACACTTTGTCGTATTCTTTACAGAATCCCCCGTTATACCATGCCATATTCCTTATATCATCCCCTACCACATTTTGTCGTATACTTTAAAGAACCCCCTGTTCTACCCTGCCATATGCATTATATCATCCCCTACCACACTTTGTCGTACTCTTTACAGAATCCCCCGTTATACTCTGCCATATTCCTTATATCATCCCCTACCACACTTTGTCGTATACTTTAAAGAATCCCCCGTTATATCCTGCCATATTCATTATATCGTCCCCTACCAGACTTTGTCGTATACTTTACAGAATCCCCCGTTATACTCTGCCATATTCATTATATCATTCCCTACCACACTTTGTCGTATACTTTACAGAATCCCCCGTTATACTCTGCCATATTCATTATATCATCCCCTACCACACTCTGTCGTATAATTTACAGAATCCCCCGTTATACTCTGCCATATTCCTTATATAACACCTACCACACCTTGTCGTATTCTTTACAGAATCCCCCGTTATACTCTGCCATATTCATTATATCATCCCCTACCACACTCTGTCGTATTGGTCAAAGCATAGTAATTCCATTTCCCATAGTGTCCCATGTTAAATTACCGAATTTCCAGCAAGATTTACACAACATCCTACATTTAGATATATATAATCCACATATCAAAATGTTTGTCAGACCCTCCTCTATCAGAATTTTAACAGTTTACCATAGGTTATCTACCTTAATTTCGAGAAAATCGTGCTAGAAGGGGGATACCCCCCAAAACTGGCCAAAATTCAAATGTAAACAACCACCCCTTTTTAGATCATTAAATCTTTACATTAGCGAAATGAGATAAAAATTCGTCATTTTACAGCAGAATCAATCTTTATTTATACATAGATCAAATAATTTCATCCAATCACAGCTCCTGATACATTGAAATAGTAGTCCCTCTCTGCCTACACCACATGAGCCAATCACGTCTCTCGTTAATTACAGGTACCTTTCTTTGACCTATTCTTTACAGAATCCCCCGTTATACTCTGCCATATTCCTTATATCATCCCCTACCACACTTTGTCCTATACTTTACAGAATCCCCCGTTATACTCTGCCATATTCCTTATATCATCCCCTACCACACTTTGTCGTATTCTTTACAGAATCCCACGTTATACTCTGCCATATTCATTATATCATCCCCTACCACACTTTGTCGTATACTTTACAGAATCCCCCGTTATACTCTGCCATATTCATTATATCATCCCCTACCACACTTCGTCGTATACTATACAGAATCCCCCGTTATACTCTGCCATATTCATTATATCATCCCCTACCACACTTGGTCGTATACTTTAAAGGATCCCCCGTTATACTCTGCCATATTCATTATATCACCCCCTACCACACTCTGTCGTATACTTTACAGAATCCCCCGTTATACTCTGCCATATTCCTTATATCAAACCTACCACACCTTGTCGTATTCTTTACAGAATCCCCCGTTATACTCTGCGATATTCCTTATATCATCCCCTACCACACTTGGTCGTAATCTTTACAGAATCCCCTGTTATACTCTGCCATATTCATTATATCATCCCCTACCACACTTTGTCGTATTCTTTACAGAATCCCCCGTTATACCATGCCATATTCCTTATATCATCCCCAACCACACTTTGTCGTATACTTTAAAGAACCCCCCGTTATACCCTGCCATATGCATTATATCATCCCCTACCACACTTTGTCGTATCCTTTACAGAATCCCCCGTTATACTCTGCCATATTCCTTATATCATCCCCTACTACACTTTGTCGTATACTTTACAGAATCCCCCGTTATACTCTGCCATATTCATTATATCATCCCCTACCACACTCTGTCGTATACTTTACAGAATCACCCGTTATACTCTGCCATATTCATTATATCATCCCCTACCACACTCTGTCGTATACTTTACAGAATCCCCCGTTATACTCTGCCATATTCGTTATATCACACCTACCACACCTTGTCGTATTCTTTACAGAATCCCCCGTTATACTCTGCCATATTCCTTATATCACACCTACCACACCTTGTCGTATTCTTTACAGAATCCCCCGTTATACTCTGCCATATTCATTATATCGTCCCCTACCACACTTCGTCGTATTCTTTACAGAATCCCCTGTTATACTCTGCCATATTCCTTATATCATCCCCTACCACACTTGGTCGTATTCTTTACAGAATCCCCCGTTATACTCTACCATATTTATTATATCATCCCCTACCACACTCTGTCGTATACTTTACAGAATCCCCCGTTATACTCTGCCATATTCATTATATCATCCCCTACCACACTCTGTCGTATACTTTACAGAATCCCCCGTTATACTCTGCCATATTCCTTATATCACACCTACCACACCTTGTCGTATTCTTTACAGAATCCCCCGTTATACTCTGCCATATTCATTATATCATCCCCTACCACACTCTGTCGTATTCGTCAAAGCATAGTAATTCCATTTCCCATAGGGTCCCATGTTAAATTACCGAATTTCCAGCAAGATTTACACAACATCCTACATTTAGCTATATATAATCCACATATCAAAATGTTTGTCAGACCCTCCTCTATCAGAATTTTAACAGTTTACCATAGGTTTTCCACCTTCATTTCGAGAAAATCGTGCTGGAAGTGGGATACCCCCCAAAACTGGCCAAAATTCAAATGTAATCAACCACCCCTTTTTAGGTCATTAAATCTTTACATTAGCGAAATGAGATAAAAATTCGTCATTTTACAGCAGAATCAATCTTTATTTATACATAGATCAAATAATTTCATCCAATCACAGCTCCTGATACATTGAAATAGTAGTCCCTCTCTGCCTACACCACATGAGCCAATCACGTCTCTCGTTAATTACAGGTACCTTTCTTTGACCTATTCTTTACAGAATCCCCCGTTATACTCTGCCATATTCCTTATATCATCCCCTACCACACTTTGTCCTATACTTTACAGAATCCCCCGTTATACTCTGCCATATTCCTTATATCATCCCCTACCACACTTTGTCGTATTCTTTACAGAATCCCACGTTATACTCTGCCATATTCATTATATCATCCCCTACCACACTTTGTCGTATACTTTACAGAATCCCCCGTTATACTCTGCCATATTCATTATATCATCCCCTACCACACTTCGTCGTATACTATACAGAATCCCCCGTTATACTCTGTCATATTCATTATATCATCCCCTACCACACTTGGTCGTATACTTTAAAGGATCCCCCGTTATACTCTGCCATATTCATTATATCACCCCCTACCACACTCTGTCGTATACTTTACAGAATCCCCCGTTATACTCTGCCATATTCCTTATATCAAACCTACCACACCTTGTCGTATTCTTTACAGAATCCCCCGTTATACTCTGCGATATTCCTTATATCATCCCCTACCACACTTGGTCGTAATCTTTACAGAATCCCCTCTTATACTCTGCCATATTCATTATATCATCCCCTACCACACTTTGTCGTATTCTTTACAGAATCCCCCGTTATACCATGCCATATTCCTTATATCATCCCCAACCACACTTTGTCGTATAATTTAAAGAACCCCCCGTTATACCCTGCCATATGCATTATATCATCCCCTACCACACTTTGTCGTATTCTTTACAGAATCCCCCGTTATACTCTGCCATATTCCTTATATCATCCCCTACCACACTTTGTCGTATACTTTACAGAATCCCCCGTTATACTCTGCCATATTCATTATATCATCCCCTACCACACTCTGTCGTATACTTTACAGAATCACCCGTTATACTCTGCCATATTCATTATATCATCCCCTACCACACTCTGTCGTATACTTTACAGAATCCCCCGTTATACTCTGCCATATTCGTTATATCACACCTACCACACCTTGTCGTATTCTTTACAGAATCCCCCGTTATACTCTGCCATATTCCTTATATCACACCTACCACACCTTGTCGTATTCTTTACAGAATCCCCCGTTATACTCTGCCATATTCATTATATCGTCCCCTACCACACTTCGTCGTATTCTTTACAGAATCCCCTGTTATACTCTGCCATATTCCTTATATCATCCCCTACCACACTTGGTCGTATTCTTTACAGAATCCCCCGTTATACTCTACCATATTTATTATATCATCCCCTACCACACTCTGTCGTATACTTTACAGAATACCCCGTTATACTCTGCCATATTCATTATATCATCCCCTACCACACTCTGTCGTATACTTTACAGAATCCCCCGTTATACTCTGCCATATTCCTTATATCACACCTACCACACCTTGTCGTATTCTTTACAGAATCCCCCGTTATACTCTGCCATATTCATTATATCATCCCCTACCACACTCTGTCGTATTCGTCAAAGCATAGTAATTCCATTTCCCATAGGGTCCCATGTTAAATTACCGAATTTCCAGCAAGATTTACACAACATCCTACATTTAGCTATATATAATCCACATATCAAAATGTTTGTCAGACCCTCCTCTATCAGAATTTTAACAGTTTGCCATAGGTTTTCCACCTTAATTTCGAGAAAATCGTGCTGGAAGTGGGATACCCCCCAAAACTGGCCAAAATTCAAATGTAATCAACCACCCCTTTTTAGGTCATTAAATCTTTACATTAGCGAAATGAGATAAAAATTCGTCATTTTACAGCAGAATCAATCTTTATTTATACATAGATCAAATAATTTCATCCAATCACAGCTCCTGATACATTGAAATAGTAGTCCCTCTCTCCCTACACCACATGAGCCAATCACGTCTCTCGTTAATTACAGGTACCTTTCTTTGACCTATTCTTTACAGAATCCCCCGTTATACTCTGCCATATTCCTTATATCATCCCCTACCACACTTTGTCCTATACTTTACAGAATCCCCCGTTATACTCTGCCATATTCCTTATATCATCCCCTACCACACTTTGTCGTATTCTTTACAGAATCCCACGTTATACTCTGCCATATTCATTATATCATCCCCTACCACACTTTGTCGTATACTTTACAGAATCCCCCGTTATACTCTGCCATATTCATTATATCATCCCCTACCACACTTCGTCGTATACTATACAGAATCCCCCGTTATACTCTGCCATATTCATTATATCATCCCCTACCACACTTGGTCGTATACTTTAAAGGATCCCCCGTTATACTCTGCCATATTCATTATATCACCCCCTACCACACTCTGTCGTATACTTTGCAGAATCCCCGTTATACTCTGCCATATTCCTTATATCAAACCTACCACACCTTGTCGTATTCTTTACAGAATCCCCCGTTATACTCTGCGATATTCCTTATATCATCCCCTACCACACTTGGTCGTAATCTTTACAGAATCCCCTGTTATACTCTGCCATATTCATTATATCATCCCCTACCACACTTTGTCGTATTCTTTACAGAATCCCCCGTTATACCATGCCATATTCCTTATATCATCCCCAACCACACTTTGTCGTATAATTTAAAGAACCCCCCGTTATACCCTGCCATATGCATTATATCATCCCCTACCACACTTTGTCGTATTCTTCACAGAATCCCCCGTTATACTCTGCCATATTCCTTATATCATCCCCTACCACACTTTGTCGTATACTTTACAGAATCCCCCGTTATACTCTGCCATATTCATTATATCATCCCCTACCACCCTCTGTAGTATACTTTACAGAATCACCCGTTATACTCTGCCATATTCATTATATCATCCCCTACCACACTCTGTCGTATACTTTACAGAATCCCCCGTTATACTCTGCCATATTCGTTATATCACACCTACCACACCTTGTCGTATTCTTTACAGAATCCCCCGTTATACTCTGCCATATTCCTTATATCACACCTACCACACCTTGTCGTATTCTTTACAGAATCCCCCGTTATACTCTGCCATATTCATTATATCGTCCCCTACCACACTTCGTCGTATTCTTTACAGAATCCCCTGTTATACTCTGCCATATTCCTTATATCATCCCCTACCACACTTGGTCGTATTCTTTACAGAATCCCCCGTTATACTCTACCATATTTATTATATCATCCCCTACCACACTCTGTCGTATACTTTACAGAATCCCCCGTTATACTCTGCCATATTCATTATATCATCCCCTACCACATTCTGTCGTATACTTTACAGAATCCCCCGTTATACTCTGCCATATTCCTTATATCACACCTACCACACCTTGTCGTATTCTTTACAGAATCCCCCGTTATACTCTGCCATATTCATTATATCATCCCCTACCACACTCTGTCGTATTCGTCAAAGCATAGTAATTCCATTTCCCATAGGGTCCCATGTTAAATTACCGAATTTCCAGCAAGATTTACACAACATCCTACATTTAGCTATATATAATCCACATATCAAAATGTTTGTCAGACCCTCCTCTATCAGAATTTTAACAGTTTACCATATGTTTTCCACCTTAATTTCGAGAAAATCGTGCTGGAAGTGGGATACCCCCCAAAACTGGCCAAAATTCAAATGTAATCAACCACCCCTTTTTAGGTCATTAAATCTTTACATTAGCGAAATGAGATAAAAATTCGTCATTTTACAGCAGAATCAATCTTTATTTATACATAGATCAAATAATTTCATCCAATCACAGCTCCTGATACATTGAAATAGTAGTCCCTCTCTCCCTACACCACATGAGCCAATCACGTCTCTCGTTAATTACAGGTACCTTTCTTTGACCTATTCTTTACAGAATCCCCCGTTATACTCTGCCATATTCATTATATCACACCTACCACACCTTGTCGTATTCTTTACAGAATCCCCCGTTATACTCTGCCATATTCCTTATATCATCCCCTACCACACTTTGTCGTATTCTTTACAGAATCCCACGTTATACTCTGCCATATTCATTATATCATCCCCTACCACACTTTGTCGTATACTTTACAGAATCCCCCGTTATACTCTGCCATATTCATTATATCGTTCCCTACCACACTTCGTCGTATATTATACAGAATCCCCCGTTATACTCTGCCATATTCATTATATCATCCCCTACCACACTTCGTCGTATTCTTTACAGAATCCCCCGTTATACTCTGCCATATTCCTTATATCATCCCCTACCACACTTTGTCGTATTCTTTACAGAATCCCCCGTTATACTCTGCCATATTCATTATATCATCCCATACCACACTCTGTCGTATACTTTACAGAATCCCCCGTTATACTCTGCCATATTCATTATATCATCCCCTACTACACCTTGTCGTATTCTTTACAGAATCCCCCGTTATACTCTGCCATATTCATTATATCATCCCCTACCACACTTTGTCGTATACTTTACAGAATCCCCCGTTATACTCTGCCATATTCATTATATCGTCCCCTACCACACTTCGTCGTACACTATACAGAATCCCCCGTTATACTCTGCCATATTCATTATATCATCCCCTACCACACTTGGTCGTATACTTTAAAGAATCCCCCGTTATACTCTGCCATATTCATTATATCACCCCCTACCACACTCTGTCGTATACTTTACAGAATCCCCCGTTATACTCTGTCATATTCCTTATATCATCCCCTACCACACTATTCTTTACAGAAACCTCCGTTACATTCTGCCATATTCCTTATATCATCCCCTACCACACTTTGTCGTATTCTTTACAGAATCCTCCGTTACATTCTGCCATATTCCTTATATCATCTCCTATCACACTGTGTCGTATTCTTTACAGAATCCCCCGTTACACTGTGCCATATTCCTTATATCATCCCCTACCACACTTTGTCGTATACTTTAAAGAATCACATGTTACAATTTGCCATATTCCCTATATTATCCTGTCATTTTGAAAAACACCGTTGTACCTTGCTTTTCTTTTACTAGAGTAATTCTTCGCGACACACAAGAGTTCGTTAAAAGAGCTCACTCGGTCTATTTTTCCAGGAACACATGGTCCTTCGGCTCACTCTGTAGTATTCCCAACAGGATTCCACATCATAATTTGTCAACGTTCCCACAAAATCCTTCACACTCGGCCTAATTCCCCACACAAGACCTTGTAACCCGGTGCTGTATCCCCCACACAATACCATATCACACTTCGTCGATTCCCACACAATACCATGTCACACGGCGCTATATTCCCCACACACGACCATGTCATCCGGCGCTGTATTCCCCACACAATACCATGTCACGCTCCGTCAATTTCACATACAAGACCATGTCACCCGGCGGTGTATTCCCCACACAATGTCATGTCACATTCCGCCGTATTACCTATACAAGACCATGTAACCCTGCGCTGTATTTCCCACACAATGCCATATCACACTTCGTCCATTCCCCACACAATACCATGTCACCCGGCAATGTATTCTCCACACAATACCATGTCATCAGGCGCTGTATACCCTACATAATACCATGACATCCGGCGCTGTATTCCCCACACAATACCATGTCACCCGGAGCTGTATTCCCCCACAATGCCATGTCACCCGGAGTTGTATTCCCCACACAATGCCATGTCACTCGGAGTTGTATTCACCACACAATGCCATGTCACCCGGAGTTGTATTCCCCACACAATACCATGTCACCCGGAGCTGTATTCCCCACACAATGTCATGTCACCCGGAGCTGTATTCCCCACAAAATGCCATGTCTCACACTCCGTCCATTCTCCACAGATACCATATCACACTCCGTCGATTCCCCACACAATACCATGTCACCCGGCACTGTATTCTCCACACAATACCATGTCATCAGGCGCTGTATCCCCCACACAATACCACGGCATTCGGCGCTGTAGTCCCCACACAATACCATGTCACCCGGAGTTGTATTCCCCATACAGTACCATGTCACCCGGAGCTGTATTCCCCACACAATGCCATGTCACCCGGAGCTGTATTCCCCACACAATACCATGTCACCCGGCGCTGTATTCCCCACACAATACCATGTCACCCGGCACTGTATTCCCCACACAATACCATGTCATCAGGCGCTGTATTCCCCACACAATACCATGACATCCGGCGCTGTAGTCCCCACACAATACCATGTCACCCGGAGTTGTATTCCCCATACAGTACCATGTCACCCGGAGCTGTATTCCCCACACAATGTCATGTCACCCGGAGCTGTATTCCCCACACAATACCATGTCACTCGGCGCTGTATTCCCCACACAATGCCATGTCACACTCCGCCGCATTCCCACCACAATACCATGTCACCCGGCGCTGTATTTCCCACACATAACCATGACATCAGGCGCTGTATTCCCCACACAATGCCATGTCACCCGGAGCTGTATTCCCCACACAATACCATGTCACCCGGCGCTGTATTCCCCACACAATGCCATGTCACCCGGCACTGTATTCCCCACACAATACCATGTCATCAGGCGCTGTATTCCCAACACAATACCATGACATCCTGAGCTGTAGTCCCCACACAATACCATGTCACTCGGCGCTGTATTCCCCACACAATGCCATGTCACACTCCGCCGCATTCCCACCACAATACCATGTCACCCGGCGCTGTATTTCCCACACAATACCATGACATCAGGCGCTGTATTCCCCACACAATGCCATGTCACCCGGAGCTGTATTCCCCACACAATACCATGTCACCCGGCGCTGTATTCCCCACACAATACCATGTCACCCGGCACTGTATTCCCCACACAATACCATGTCATCAGGCGCTGTATTCCCCACACAATACCATGACATCCTGCGCTGTAGTCCCCACACAATACCATGTCATCCGGAGTTGTATTCCCCATACAGTACCATGTCACCAGGAGCTGTATTCGCCAAACAATGTCATGTCACCCGGAGCTGTATTCCCCACATAATACCATGTCACCCGGCGCTGTATTCCCCACACAATGCCATGTCACTCTCCGCCGCATTCCCACCACAATACCATGTCACCCGGCGCTGTATTTCCCACACAATGCCATGTCATACTCCGTCGATTCCCCAAAGAATATCATGTCACACTTCGCCGTATTACCCACACAATACCAAGTCACACACATGTTAACACAAAAATGTTTTAAAAACATTTCCAAAACATTTAATAAATGCTTCGAAAACATTTTCAGAAAATGTTTTATTAACGTGATTTTGAACGGTTTTTTTTCACATCTGTATAACATTCTTGATAAACATTCCGGATTAACGTTTTAAAGACGTGTTTATAACACTGCTCTACATATTTTTATATATTTTGAGAATTCCAATCATTCGGCCACGAGCATCACTGAAGAGACATAACTTGTCGAAATGCGCATATGGTGCACAAAATGAAAAGGTATATTTGTTCTATATTTTTACAGCAGATTTATTTTTATTTGTATTCAATTCAAACTTCTAAACGTTTCGACCTTATTGATAAGGTCAATGACACCTCTAGATATCTTGATGATATTTTAGTTATCGATAACCCTGAGTTTGAAAACTATATATCTGACATTTATCCATCTGAAATTCAATTAAACAAAGACAATACTTCCGACCAGAAAACATCTTTTTTGGACTTATATATTAAAATTATTGACAACAATATTCATACTAACATATATGATAAACATGATGACTTCGGATTTCTTATTGTAAATGTGATGACTTTGGATTTCCTATTGTAAATTTCTCTTATCTATATGGATATTTTTGTATTGTCGTTCAGTGTATATTCTGCTCTTGTCAGTGTGTGTGTGTGTGTGTGTGTGTGTGTGTGTGTGTGTGTGTGTGTGTGTGCAGGTCCTTGGTGATTTGTGTCATGCGGCTTTGTCAGATGTCTTCTGTTTTCTCTTTGAAAATATAATTTTCACATCTACATTATGTTTTCAAAATATTTTTGAAAAACGTTTCTGTAAATCTTTTTGTCATGTCTTCAGTACATTTTTGAAAAATGCTTTGAAGTAATGTTCGTAAAACATTTAAAAACTTTTTTCAAATATTTTGTAAACGTTTAAAAAATAAATTATCAAATTCCTTCGAAAATCACCTATGGGTTATTTTTTAAAGTTTTACTAAAATGTACAGAAAACATTTTTAAATGTTCTGATACAATTTGAAATGTTTTAAAAATATTATTTTAACAACATGCTTGTAATGTTTCAAGGATACCTCTCTGCGACCCTTTGAAAATGTTTTGTGCCACCTGGGGTATTCCTTACACAATAACATGTTACACTCCGCAGTATTCTTCACACGATAACATTTCACACTCTGCTGTATCTCCCTAACAATATAATGTCATACTTTGCCATATTCACCACATAATATTATGTTACACTCAGTCGTATTCCCCACAGAATACATTGTCACACACCACCGTGTTCCTCGGTGGATTCTTCACTAACCGAAATGATCATCCGTCATATTCCGCAGTATTACCCAAAGGAACCCCGTACTCTTTGCCGAATCCTTCACCGTATCCCCGAAGAATTCCCACCACACGCCGTCTTATTCTCTACTGGATCTTCGTCACGCCTCACCGTTCTCCCTGCTGGATCCCACCACACGTCGTCTTCTTCTCTACGCTTTTACACTTCCTCGTAATCTACACAGAATTACATGTCTTATTACGTCATATTACACACAGGATCCCCTGTTACACTGTGTCATATTCCCTTCAGAATTCCAACTTACACCGTTGTGTTCCACACAGGTCATAGGTCAGTACTCACAATATTCCCCAAAGAAACCCCGATACAATTTGTCGTATTTACGACCGCTAGGGTTGAGCCATAATATTGTATTTTGAATATGGTATGCACGTAATGAGTGATGTCCAGTAGCGTGTAGCGAGTCTGACCTCCGAACTACCGTAGACATATCTCATAGTCCATGGAATAAAAGGACAATATTGTGTATAGTGTCATATTCAGACAAACCCCAATAAAGTCGAGGTGAGATCATGTAAACAAAGATTGATGACATACATGTAAATGAGTAAATCAATTAGATAATCAAGAAAGGATTAACAAAACAATAGTTAGATAAACAATGTGTCTGTAGGCTATAACACTCAGCCTAATAATAGATATTCTAGGTAATTAAACTTCCTGAATAAATTGTAGAAACTACAGAGTTGAAAACAGGAATCACACGTATCATAAGTTGGTTCAACGAATCTATGAGAATCTTGTAAACGATGAAAATATATTTATGATATATTCTAGACAAGATCCCCGTCACATTTCGCCGATTTCCTCACACAACTCCTTTCCATTCAGCAGTATTTCCTTCATGATCTCCCATCACACTCTGCCGTATTCTACACAAGATCCCCGCCACACTTCGTCGTATTCCCGATAGCATCCCCATCACACTTCGCCGTATTCTACACAATATTCCTGCCACACTTCGCCGTAGTCCCAAAAGCATCCCTATCCCACTCTGCCGTACTCAATGCAACATTCCTGCCACACTTCGCCGTAATCCCGACAGCATATCCCATCACACTTCGCCGTATTCTACACAAGATCCCCGCCACACTTCGTCGTATTCCCGATAGCATCCCCATCACACCTCGCTGTATTCTACACAAGATCCCTGCTACACTTCGTCGTAGCCCCTATTGTCTCGTTTGAGGTGAGTACAGGTGCCCGGAAGATTTTCAGTGAGCGCAGGTATCTGGTGTTTAAGATGAGTGCAGGTGTCTGGAAGAATTAATCATTTTTGTTCTGCTATCTACATCTATGGTAAATACCTATTACCTACTACAGTATAAAAATTTTCAACACTGTACATGCGCGATAAGTGTGGACTAACGCTGTACATATGCAATACGCGCTGACTAACGCTGTACATGTACAATACGTGTTGAATAACGCTGTACATGCGTGATAAGTGTGGACTAGCGCTGTACATGTGAGATATGTGTGGACTAACGCTGTTTAAAAGCGTCAAAGTCACACGTCAGAACTGCGGGTAAGAATTACTGGTATTCTTAGTTACATTATCATGATTGGTGCGACTTGTCATATCTGATAGGAGTTGACGAGAGATACAAGAGCATATCAATTTACCCGTGTTGCTTTATTGGGCCATTTTGTAAAAAAAATGTATATATAATGACAAGATTGTTGGTGAGACATGCTAAGGCAATAACATTGGTGTCGTTTACTTATGTGCATCTATATAGAAATGTAGATGAGTATTTGAGACAAAAGTACAATTTTTTTCAGCCACCATGTTATTTAACGTACAGTTAAAAATAAAATATTCTCGCGTTTCGATCGTAGAAAGAAAAGCGGGAATTATTGTGGGCCGGCACTAGCAGGCCCATCCTCTGATATAAGTTGGGAAAGTTGCATGCGTTTCTGCGGTACAGCAAGGCCCCGTCCCTAGGATTTTACACCAATGATAAAATTTGGATTATATTTACTGCGGAGAGAGCATGCGTCACCTCGCTGACCCAGTTTGATAGATTTATGTAAGCGTAGTATCTTCGAGACTTTCGCTGATTTATGTATAAAATTTTCTGGGGATGGGTGTTACCATACAATTTTTGAATATTTGACGCGCTTTCTTCATAAGCAAAATTAATATTCGGTTGCCTTAGTAAGTCCTACTAAAGTTTCTGAATACAGAATGCTACGCTAAGAAGGACTAACATAACCAATTATATTTTACAATTGTTTATTATGGCAAGACGATTTTAAAACCTTAATTATTGTTTATAAATTGAAACTTGAGAATAGTAAGATTACCAACCAGCACGGCCACACCATTACCACAAGTTTAACCAGTAAAGGTTTGTTACCCCAGCAAACAGCCAGTTGCTTATAGATTGGTAAAGTTTTGTTGTTAAAAATAGATAGTAGATTGATTGATTAATTATTGTTCCACGTCACTCCATGATTATTTAACGTAACGGACCCTCCCGAAGAAGTGGGGGATCTTTTACGTGCCACACCTACCGATGTGCACATGGCGGGTGTCGAACCCGGGACCTTTCGGTCACCTCATCCACTGAGACCATTGGTTTAAAACAAATGGTAGATGATATGGCTAGTAATTTTAAAAGTACATTTCCATACTAAATGCAGGTTAATCCGTATGTATAATAAAGCCGCTATTGCCTTATGTACTTAATGGCTAAATGAACCAATTTTATAAACTATATAGCTGAAAAGGAAGTGATACTGGAAATTGTTTTAAAAACGTTAGTTTGTTTGTTGTTGTTTTTTTTTAATTCTTTGCAGTTTTATCATCATCACATTCCAGCCCACACTTTGATGCTTGCACCAAATTGTTTCTTGTTTTTCTTCGAGGTATGCAAATTGTTTAGAGAGTTTAGTCACGCGACTGTGGTCACTCGTGTAAGACACTTGTCATTCTAGGCCTGTGCGCCAACTTGGACACACGTAATTTGTTGGCATGACATCCGAAGAAAATTCTTATATCACTCGTCCACTCCAAAGCAGTACCTCGCTTCAACAAGAGTAAAGCTGATGGATAAATCCAAACCACAAGTCCAAAAATCATGAAACCATAGGACATACAAAATCAGTGAAAATGAAAAACAAATGGAAAATAACAAAATATGTCTACTTGAAGAGCATATGTGAACCCCTGTGATGGAGTGAGATCAGGTGCCCGGGGAGAGTGAGCATCTCCTGCTTGCTAGCAACACCCGTCACATATACCCCGTAGAAAGAGTCAAATCGTGTGAATTCCATATGTATCTATATATGGAGAAGTCGAAGTAGGTAACCTTCTAGTATAGAAGGTGTCAAATCTGTGTAAAGTGATCGGAATCGGTCTGAGTCCAGAATATCATTTAAAAGTCTGGATAACGAGATATCATATGGAGTAATAAGAGTCTCGTAACGACCGTAGAACTTCCTCAGTGACGATGCTAGTCTAGCACATATATAACCCTGGTTGAGCAGCTTAACTGAAAGTCGCCTAGCCCTCAGAACAAAGTCATTGTAATTTGAACATGCTCTGGAATAACGTATTAACTGAGATATGAATACGCCGTATGCGGGCGATGATGGAATGTTGCTACTTATGAAAGGAAAGTTTGTGATAGCGAAATTGAAATCGTCACGTTTGTCATAGAGTGAGGTGTTCAATTGACCATTAATGTCGAAAGACAACATAATATCTAAATACGAAGTAGAATTACTAGTTTCTGTGGTTTCTTTGACCTCCAGTTCACTTGGATAGATGATGCTAAGGTAATCCGCGAATGAAGGATTATTAATTGAAAGCAAGTCATCTATATATCTGTAAGTAAAATTGAAGCCAAGAGCCAATTGTTTTTTCCCCTTGCGAAAGCAAAGACTGAATGAACTCAGCTTCGTATGAATAAAGGAATATGTCAGCCAGAAGCGGAGCACAGTTAGTGCCCATTGGAATGCCGACAATTTGTTGAAAAACCTTACCTCCAAACACCACAAAAATGTTATCGATAAGAAAGTTCAACATCTGGATGACCGCTGTTTCAGTGTATTTATTTTTGGAATCAGAATTTTCCCTAACAAAGTAAGTTTTATCGTGGCCTATTACTATATATTTGAATTTGCGGCTTCCGTTTTTACTAGTAAATGCATTTTGAATAATTTCCGCTAATCTGTCTTTTAATTTCTGAAGAGGGATCGTTGTGTACAGAGTCGAAAAGTCAAAAGACTTGATGGAGTGAATTTTAGTAAAACTTTTTGATTTTAGATGTCCTAACAACTCTTTTGAATTTTTAAGGATCCACATTTGATTAATTCCACTTCTGGAATATACTGTTTCGCAATATCTATGAAGGCCAGATTTAATTTCTGATAATATTTTTGTGAGTAGCATCGATACAGATTTTGTGGAACACTTCGAGGAACCAGCGATAAAGCGTTGTTTGTACGGAGTTTTGTGCATTTTTGGAATACAGTACAAATATGGAAGTTCTAAATTCAATTTATTTGAGTCAATACCAAACGTATTGAGGACAGATTTATGATTCTCGAGTACTTCCGAAACCGAAAAGTTCGTGAGAGTATAAGTAGGATTTCCTGGAGCTGAATTTAATCCTAATTCTTTCACTAGGCTGTCAAAGTAATATTTCTTACAAGTAAATGTATAATTATTAGATGCTTTATCTGCTGGTGTAATGATATAATGTTCTTGGAGGAAGGTAAGTTCTCTGACAACATCAGGATCTTTAAAAATAGATTCGAATCTAGAAGGTTAGAACTTCAGTGAATGACTCCATGTGCGGTTTATAAGACATACTTTCTAGTAAATTAGCGGTTTTTGAGGCAAATTTGGCTGAAAGACAACGGCTAATAAACCTAGATAGAAGATATCGCCACAGAGGCCTTGGATTATACCTTTAAAAGAAAAGACAATGAGGCACAGTTTAAGTACAGTGTTAAAGTCATGGACAAGCCGAGAATTGCAGATAACGCTTTACAAAAGCCCGTTCCTGAAATTAAGAGAGGCGAGACAGAGTATCAAAAAAGGTATGGCGCTTCTTTCTCATAGACAAAAAGTCATAAAATAAGCGGACAATTCTAAGTTTGGTTGGAAATTAGTTGAACAATATGAGACGCATCACTTAGCAGAGGACAGCGACAATGAAAAAAGGATTTACAAAGCTGGGGCTAGGGGGAACGGTTATGTAAGGAAGAGAAGAAATAGAAGTCTCGTTATAGTCCTAGATACGCTCCTTACACCGTACACCAAACACCTGTTCATCAGACCGTTTCGAATTTCAACTCTAGTATAGCAACTTTAGGACCGAAACCAGGGTTATGTTTTGCCTGTGGAAAACCGGGACACTGTATACTTTAATCACAACCCCAGTTTTATTTAGATCAATATTTAATGTATGTTATCAATAAAAGTGATAAGATTGTTGGTGAGACATGCTAAGGCAATAACATAGTGTCGTTTACTTAGGTGCATTTATATAGAAATGCACATGAGTATTTGAGACAAAATTTAAGAGTACCATGTTATTCAACGTGTAGTTAAGAACATTAAATTCCTATAAACATCAACAGAATTCTACCGGATGAAGTTATTTTAAACAACTTTTATAATGTTACGAAGTGCCCTTTGTATCCTGTGTACTTTCGGTTTGCAGTGCGTGTAACACTGTGTAATGGCGGCAATCAGTACTGTTCAGCTACCGATAGAAACCTGCCAGAAACATGAGTATGAGAGGTTGGTTGTATATTGTAAGGACTGTAGAATAGCGAT
Organism: Pteria penguin; assembly: GCA_035048485.1. Taxonomy (NCBI): domain Eukaryota; kingdom Metazoa; phylum Mollusca; class Bivalvia; order Pterioida; family Pteriidae; genus Pteria; species Pteria penguin. The sequence goes on along the minus strand of CM068582.1, from coordinate 75,091,157 downwards.
ATGTGTTCTGTGCTCCCATGACGTGAAACACTCCAACCATAACTTTGTGGGAATATCGAAGTATTCTAGTGAAATACGCCGTGCTATTCCCATTACGTGTCAACAGATCAATGACGAGGTGGTGGCCAAAATGCGTCAGGAACTTCATACCCTGATATCTATACGGAAAAGGAATAACGAATCACATCAGAAGGAGCTAGAGAATCTGGATAAACTCCAGGAACAATTCATGAACATCACAAAGTCCACATTTGAGAAAAAGAAAAGAGAACGACATGAAGTCCTTCGTAAATACAACGGGAATCTGGAAACTCGTGAAGCTCGACTGACAAACGACATCAAGGAGTTAGTGGATCGTATAGAGAAACATAAAACCTCTCAATTGGAGTATTCCGAACATGACGTCATCGAGATGGACAAGAGTTTGTGGGAATTGAGCAAGCAGTATGCCCTGGTCAGTTGGAAGGAGAACGTTTTCTCTGCTAGTCTTGATACCACTACAATAAACAAAGAGGATGTGGAACAATACATCGACAGAGTTATAGCGACATCATCTCACTCTGAATCAAAAGTAAGTAATACAATACTACATTGTTATCCGTAATTAAATGAGTATAACACGTGAAAAAATAAGTGTACGTATTGGGTAATTTATAAAACGGTAAAATAGGAATGAAATATGCATACATAGCAAGCACTTCTTATATGATATGAAAACAGTTTGAAAAATCTGTAAACAACAAATTAATTATGTCTTTTTAAGTTGCAAGTCTTAATATATAAATCTCGCCCATAATGATAATGTAGACATCCAGTGTGTTGCCATTAAACCGACATGTTCCTAAAATGATTATAATGATAAACAAAACAAAATCAAGCATAATCCTGGAATATAGAAAGGTATAACCACAACATATACAATCAAAACAGGTACATTTGTCATGTGCTCATTTTTTATTACAACACTTAAAACGTAGCTCTGAATATTATTTGCCAATGCTTTGTATATAGCTTTTATGTTTTGTGTTTGAACACATTTGTGGCTGAGTTTTGTTTTAGTGTCGTTGACACTTGTGGTTTTATATTTGATTTTTAAATAACTTGCATTGACCTTTACAATCGGCTTTTTGCACAATTGCAGGAAATCAGGTCATAGATAAGTAATACATACCTTATTTTAATTAAAAACTGCAAGCTTTCTTGTAAAACATCCATTTAACATACATTATTTCACGTGTAAACTTTCGTAGCGATTTGAAAACTTTACTCGGCGATCAGTGTAGGGATAAATGAGTCGCGATGTCACATGATTTCCTTATTTGGGATCAATTTACTTTTTTTTGGAAAATCGTTGTAAACATTACAATAAAACTTTTAAAACATATTCAATTTGGTTAATGCTTCTTGAACCGCCCTTTCAATGTCCATTTTTGCCAATTTTTTGGCGCTAAAATGTCAAGATACAGCCTTATGTATGTGTAACACTAGCCTTTATTATGTTAACTACGATTTTCCATAAAAGGAAATTGATCCCAAATAAGGAACCATTTGACATCGCCACTCATTTATCCCCACGACATCATTACAAATGGCCCTGCGCCGAATCCGGCATAGTCACGGCATTGAAGCCCCATCAAACAAAATAAATAGCCGATAATAAATATCATTTGGTGTGGCTAAAAAATGAAGCTACTTTTGTCCATAAAATTATAACAACGCAATTCTTCAGAGCGCAAAACAAAATCAGAACATTGGAAAAATGTAACTTTGGTGATAACTTCATTTCTTGGATAAAAATTTTATAAACAAAACCTATTTCTAGACTTATGGATATCAGGAAATTGTCAAATGTTTCGTGGAATGCGTCAGGGATGCCCTATATCTGCTCTGTTATATATTTTGTAGCCGCGATATTAGCCATCAAAGAAAATTAGAATTTAAGGGGTTTCACATATAATAACATGAATAAAGAAATAAAAAGTATCCATCATGCGGATGATTAACAATGGCTTCAGAAGATGTATATTCACTTTAAAATATCATAGAAATCGTCAATAATTTTTGTAGACATGCTGGTTCAAAAGTTAATATAAATAAAACTGAATGTATTTTGTTAGGACTATTGAAAGGTAGATATAAACTAATTGATGAAATAAAAGGTACAGAAAAAGGCTGTCAAATGTTTAGGGATATATATAGGATATGACAGGATAGAGTGTTATATCAAGAACTAGATGAAAATTTATAACTACACATGTATTTGAATCTTGGAAAATCGCAAACTAGGTATATTTGGCATATGATGTGTAGTTTATACATTGGTTTCATCTAAAGTTACATATATATATATATATTACTTCTGTATTAACATTTCCAAACAATGAATATATATAAAATAATAATAATAATAATAATAATAATAATAATAATAATAATAATAATAATAATAATAATAATTGATTGATTTTTGTTTAACGTGAAACAGTGAGGGATCTTTAACGTGCCATGCATACCACGACACGGGGCCTCGGTAATTACTGTCTCATCCGAAAGACAGGACACCGGCATGACCAGAGCGGGACTCGAACCCCGGCCTCCCTATCAGGAATCCAGCACGTTACCACTAGGCCACGCTGGCTTAATAAATACAATTTACGACAGTTTCTCGACTTCATTACGTCATCAAATTTTATAAATCTCGGCAAGTCAATTTTTTTTGTCATGATACCTACTTACAACACAACAACACCAGGCACCAAAACGTTTCCGTACCTATAAAATTGCCAAGAATTATGGTCTATTACAATTCGTTCAGGTGACAGGAAGAACTCGAACCGATGTCTGTACATGTCGGAAAGATTTCGCTTAATAACTCCAAAACTCGTCATAAAACGCATAATGTTATAACGGTCTAAAACCTGCGAGTTGTTTTGTAGTGTACGTATAATTCGAATACATGTTGAATAGCTATCGTCCAGAAAAAGGGGCTTATACTGCAGTAGACATGTCTTCAGTTTCTCCCAACTTCTAACATATGTTCCCTCCAGTCGTATATTTCTCTTTGTATACCTGACATAAAATGTGACAAAGTTCAGAATTTGGTTGTTGAGAAAGACTCTTACACAAATCTTACAGTTGTTGATGAAGCTCGGCCCACAAAGGTTACTGTCGAAGCAATGTGCCCGTCATAAGAAATCTTAGATAACTCTTGACGTTTTGGACGAATTACAACTCGTTAGCTGTCGTTTTAACTCGTAGAACCAACTCGTTACAGCGTGATAAGGGCTTTGTGAGTAGAAATATCAAATCATCCCCTATTATGGCGTATTCATATCTCAGTTAATGCCTTATACAGAGCGAATTAAAATTACAATCACTTCTTTTGTGATAACTTTCAGATAAACTGCATTCTAATAATCGAATTTGACATTTTCTGCACTCTGTATATATCCGATTCATCGATTTCTACTTCATGTAATTGACAAATGTTGCTACCAAACAGAGGCTTTCTCTCCCTGGGCACATGATCTCACTCCATTTCCGGGTTCACGTATCAAGTAGATGTTCCTGCTATCTTTTTATGTTTTCCAATTTTAGCTGATTTTGAATGCTCTTACATGGATGGTTTCATGATGTTCGTGAACATTAGACTATTAATCTTACCATCAGAATTGCCAAAAATGTTTTGAAGTTTATGATGTCTATGATCGCGAACCACAAGTATGAAAATGATTTGAACATTTTTTGGGTGAAAGTGAAATACGAAAGTAACTGAAAAGCCAAAACATTAGTGCAGGCTCTAGCAAAGCGAACCAAATATTATAAATACCATATGATGGGAGTATAGCGATATCACTATCTAAATAAAGGAGATTAACAATAGGAATTTCATAGTCGTCACGTTTATTGTATGTTTTGTATGGATATTGTTATGAATGATTTTAATATCTAAGTCCAAGGAATGTAGACATGGTAGGGTTATCAATTACTAAAATATCATCAAAATAGGTAGAGTTGCCATTGAACTTATTAATAAGGTCAAAACATTTCGAGGTTAGAATAGAATGGATGATTCCTTCTCACAATAACATTAAAATAAATCTGCTATAAAAACAACAATATAATGCTGGGTAATGTTCCATCTGAATATCGATATAAAGACACAAAATAGTGATTAATGTCAATCACGGAACCCCAGAGAAAATTCAGAGGTGGGACCAGGTGCCATGTAGGAGTAAGCATCCCCTGCCAAAGTACAGAGGTATGATTTCGACTATTGAAAGAGTAGACAGAAGACTTCTGACCAGGCTGCAGGACACAAATCACCAAGGACATGCATGTAAAACATGATAGTAGTTAAATAATCACAGAAAACATTACAAAATTTCGATTATACTGCAGCTACGATACCGACTTCACTCAGTGAGAGTGTATGAGCGACAACAGCTTGGTTCTGATTAAGTCATTAGCTACAGAGGTATATAATGTCGAAAAATCAATTTGTTTAGGAAGCACAGTAGTAGAACAATGAATAGAATTCAATATGAAACGTGATTTATATTGACATATGTGTAGTTTAGAAAGTAAAAACTTGGTTGAAAGATAATTTTTTTTAAAAATGCTTACAGTGAAGTCACACATAGCTGTACAATGGTCAGGTACGATCTTGTCCTTAAACAATGGGCTTTCAACATGTGTACAAGTAGAGTTCAATTCGGTTTTAAGATCTGCAGTCTAGTGTAGTTTTCAAACAATAATAATGTTATTAGCTGCTACCTCAGTAGACAAAACAAATTGTCAGCAGGTAAAGAAAAAACATTGTCAAAGGGGTTACTTCTGTGGACCATTTTATCCACCTTACGATCCACCACCAGATCTGGACGAAAACAGCAACAAATTGAACTAAGTTTCAACATAATCATTCTATTAGTTTTGAAAGAGATTTAAATCCAAACTAACCATTATATGCCAAAAGTAATCCCCTCCTGTTTATGCCCTCGGAACAATAAATAGGGGGCATCTTTTGTTCCACTCCTTTCTGTCTGTTTGTTTGTCCATCTGACTGTTTTCAAATTTAACCTTCGTCATAAGTTTTGAACTGTGGGAGATAAAGACATCATATTTGACATTCGTACACAACTAATAATGTTCTTTCTAATAACACCAAGGTAACTGACCTCGTGATCTTGATCATGACCTTTGACCTACATTTCAAAAACCTTAACACGGGTTATTTCTTTTGAAATGTAAGAGGTAGGGCTTTCATGTCACATGCGTATTCCCATAGGGTGAAAAATTCGTGTGTCACAAATGTTCTAGAAAATTTCTTTGTATTCCATTTCTGTTCAAGTGCATTTACTGTAATAAAATCAGTTAAAATATCCAAAATCAATGCACTATAAGCAACCACAAGGAGAAAATCTAATATAAGGAATTATCTGAAAATTGGTGAATATCATCCATTCCAGAATCGTCAGAATGCGTCAAAGTTTGATTAAAAAATAACCAATATCAGCAACACATTTAATAAATACCTCTCTGGACAACGCTGAGGCATTTTGTTTGATTATCAATGCAGCTGATTTAAAGAATTCTGTCGAGAGAGAGTACCCTCTTGGTCCTATTTTATCCCACCCTGGATCCACCCCTTCACAAATCTGGTTGAAAACAACAACATTAGAAAGAAACCTTGAGTACTTCATACCTTTCAATGTTTATCAAAATCTTTCAATGGGTTCCCGTCTTTGACGGGACGTATTATAGTATGGCATTGTTTGTCTGTCCGTCCTTATAGGCAGGATACAGACCACACCGTTGGGGCTAAGACTGTCAAACTTGGTACCTTTACTTTTTATGCCAACACAAAGATGGCTATTGTTTTCAAGGTCATTTCTCCAATTTATACTTTTGTAAGAGAAAATCAACCGATGGTTTAAGCTAGAATTATCGGCGATTTTCACCGGTTGCCAGCTTCTAATGACATCCCTGGCTAGAACTGTCAAATTTAGTATACTTCCTTCTCATGCCAAGAGTTAATACACTTACTCCTCATGCCAAAACATTGACGCATGTTGCTTTCCAAGGTCAAAGGTGAAGGTTGTAGTACTACTTGGTTAGAGAATCTTGTAGGCAGGATACAAAATGAACTATTGGGGATGGAACAATTTACAATTTAAAGGAGGAATGTTTCCATACTTTCAAAATCTTCCCCCTTCAAACTACAGACGTATTATGCCATGCTAGGCATTGTTCTTGTTTAATTTTTAAAAGGCGGTGTGACCCAGTACATGAGGTGTTCGGCTTGTGACCGAAATGTCCTGGGTTCGATTTCCGCCGCGGGCACACCGATGTTCTGTCTTTCTGATGCGACAGTAAAACTCGAGATCCCGTGCCACGATAGGTGTCGTAAAAGATCCCTCACTGCTTCGGGTAGGTCTGTTGCAAAGGTCTAAATTTGTATGCCATGCATCAGGCAGATGCCATCACCATATACGTGAAATAATCGTGGAGTGACGAAGAGCATTAATTTATCAATCAATCATTTAATCTTTAAAAAGTCCAAGGCATTACCTCTGTATTCCATTTCTTTTCAGTTACATTGATTTCAAAACTTCAATTAAAATACACAAAAAAGCGTCACAAATTCATTTATGAATTTGGACAAAAACAGCAAACTTAATCTTACATCCTTGCATCCCATCTGAAGAAGATTTACAAATGAAAGGACCCTCTTAAGCATACTTTTGTCTATGGTGGTGCCACTTCGATATATATATATATATATATATATATATATATATATATATATATATATATATATATATATATATATATATATATATATATATATATATATATATAGAGAGAGAGAGAGAGAGAGAGAGAGAGAGAGAGAGAGAGAGAGACAGAGAGAGAAGAACCAAACCAAAATTTATAAGAAAACCTCAAATCAAAACAGTACAAAGAAATAAAATAAAAAATAAAATACAAATAAAATACAATAAATAAAAACAGAATAGAATAAAACCATAATAATAAAATCTAATAGATAATTAAACAAAATTAAACAAAAAAAAAACCCCCCCCCCCCGGGTAAAATTCACACACACACACACACACACACACACACACACACACACACACACACACACACACACACACACACACACACAACCCCAAAAACAATAACAAAAAAAAAAACCCATGAACTTTGTAGAGGTCCACTAACTAGTACTGTAAGTATACTAAGTTTGATAAAATTCTGATAGGAGATTTATGAGAAGTAAAAAAGGTGAAAAATTTACGACGACAAACGAACAACAGGCGAACGACGGATGAAGAGCTATGACAATAGCTCACTTGAACCTTTTGTGAGTTAACAAATTTAACTATGATGAAATTAAATGACCAGAAAAGCTAAACATGTATCCGTTACATGCATATACCTAGTAAAATGGTGACAAAAATAACAAGTTCATGTGTATAGTTACATGTATAATATACTCAGTCAACCCATTTGTTGTGGTAAATCGGCCTACGGGCCCACCTTCCCACTCACCACAAAATCAACACAATCAAAGAACACACGTTAAAAACTTTACAGATAATATAGATAATAAACCACAGCGTTTCACTGCGCCACTTGGGAGACAGTTTTCCGTTCAACTGAAGCTTCTTAGTCGACACTATAACTGCATAACAATCGAATATTTTGTTGGCGGCAGGCGTCGGCAAATGGTTTCCAGACTTAAACTCCTACAACTATTTTGGTATAATAATGAAACTTCACACACATACTCCCCATGAGCTGAGGATCTGTCCTATTGATTTCAGGATTAAAAGGTAAAAGGTCAACGTCATAGAACCTTGATGAGTGAAAATGGTTTTCATACTCTAACTCCTACGACTATTTGATAATGAAATTTCACATATATTCTCGCCTGGCCCGAAGATGTGCCCTATTAATTTCGGGATCAAAATGTCAAACGTCAAGGTCATAGAGACTTGAAATATTTTCTTGACTCTAACTACTACATCAATTTAGGTATAGTAATGAAACTTCACACACACAAACTCGCATGAGCCGATGATGTGCTGTATTGATTTTGGGGTCCAAAGGTCAAAGCTCATAGGGCCTTGATGAGTGAAAATGTTTTCCGGGCTGTAACTGTATTATCATTCCACCTATTGTTATGAAACTTCACACACATACCTTTTATGGGTTGTGGATGTGCTCTATTGATTTCGGGATCAAAAGGTCAAAGGTTAAGGTCTTAAGGCCTTGATATGTGACTATACCTGTGTTTACATCACACCTATTTTTCGCAAATTTCATATACACACTCCCCATCAGCCGTGGATGTGCCCAATGGGTTGCGGAATCAACAGATTAAAGGTCAAGGTCATAAGGCCTTGATAAGTGAATATGGTTTTTGGACTATAACTGTTTATATTCCACCTATTGTCATGAAATTTCACATACATGAACCCTATTGCTGTTGGGATTTAAGGTCAGAGGTCAACGTCATAAAGCCTTGAAAGCTTTAATAAGTGAATATGATCTCCAGATTGAACTGTATTTACATAATGCATTCTACCGTTTGTTATGAAACTTCATTCCCTATCCAGAGTTCCGTGCACTAAAGCCACTAAGCGAGAGTAAGGAGCGATAACTCTGGGTAGAGAATGATGAAACTTCACACATACTCCCTATGAGCCGTGGATGTGCCCTATTGATTTCGGGATCTAAAGTTCAAAGATCAAGATCATAGTGAAAAAAGGTATAAATCCAGCGTATGAAACCGTTTTGCAACTCGGCAATTTTCTGCATGACCATGGCGACATTTTTTATTCAACTGAGACAGATATTGTCTTTCCTGTCTTTGAAGTGACAAGTTGAATGAAAGTTGACTTTAACACTTATCAATATTATGAATGTAACATTATTTTTTTTTCAGATTAGACATTCTTCAATAAAATATGTAACAAAAACGCCAAATAACCAAAAAGGAAACAAAAGCGAATCTGTTGACATTGTTCATAATGATTATACTGGCATTCCGGATGACATGGTCAACATTCATCGAATCGCAAATGTAAAAAGACTTGAATATCAGCTGTGTAGAAAGTATGGAACAGATCAAGGATGGTGGAAGGAAGAGGAAGAGTGTCTGTCTTGGGAGGAAGATAAAATGGTATTATATATAGGAAAACCTGACCCAAAAAACAAGATTGAAAACTTTCTGGCTGTTTTGAGGGCCATGACAAAAGATGAGTATGTCTTGGAGAATGCTGAGGAAATAACAGAAGATGCACTGACCGTGATACAGAGTGAATTATTTCCTCAATCCAGTTCTGTAGAGATGACACCTGACATGTTGATGTTTTATGACAAAGAAACCAGAACAATTCATATTTGGTGCAAAGATTATTCCACTATTCAGAATGCTAAGCACAAGATTGGTGTTAGAACAGGCAAAATCAAGACAAAGACCAGACGTCAAAGACTTGATAGTCAACCGACGACACTTTCACCAATAACTAAATTAGTAAAGCATTTTTTTCAATGGTCTCCTCTCTACAGTGGTGACTTTAAGACCGCAGAAGGACTTGTGGTCAGAGTCTATACAGGAAATATATTAAGACTAGATGTTGATTGTATAGTAAATGCTGCCAGTGAAGGCTTGAGGCATGACAGAGGAGTAGCAGCTGTGATATCAGAGCATGCTGGGTATGACCTTGACCGAGAAAGCAGGGAGTATATCAGTAGGTATGGTGAATTAAAGGTAGGGGAAAGCTGTACGACAACTGCTGGAAATCTACCATACAAGTGTGTTGTTCATACTGTTGGTCCTAAATGGAGTGATAGGAGTAGAGAACAGTGCATAGAAGAGCTGAAAAATGCTATAGCTGGGGCCATTGAATGTGCTGATAAATGTAGAATGAAATCTATAGGCATCCTCTCCATATATGCAGGTAAATATCAGAAGGATACAGTCAGAATAGAAGGATTTGTTTTTAACGAACTGCAGCAAAATATTATTTGTTACGAAAGGGTATTGCTGCCAAAGTAGGAAACAAATTTTAAAATGCTAAGTCGCACGTACGAGATGATAAGTCCCCGAAATTTCCCACAATTTGGAAATTTTGGGATCTGAAAATAAAGCATTTTCATTTCAATTGACCGTTCTCAGTTGAAACCGCAGTTGCAGTGTAAACGAAGTTTTTTTTCTGATATTATTTATGTCTTTTCCATACCTTATTATTCTTGTTGTACATGTGATGGATTTTGCCATACAGCTGAGTCAGATCTGATCTTCTAATAAATCTGATTCAGCTACATCTACGTACATTGCAATATCCACCATCATTACTTTTTAAAAATAGATAAAACCGAAGCATCTATACTAGACGAATACGGAAATGTTTGTAAAGGCATTGCGACTTGCCACGAATACTTTTCAGTCAGGAAAGGGTGGAGTTGGGGGTGAAGCCCTGAACCTAGCCAAAATGACCTTTGTTGGGCAAAATTGTTCGACCAAAGGGGCTGCAACACCTCGTATCCTGTCTACTACAGGTTTATCAATTTTCATAAAGCGAATAGGCGGAATTTATTGACCGGTAGTTTGTTTAGGAATATTTTCTTCTTGATGAATTCTCAACAAGTTATCTGAGAGGATCCACTAGACAATCAACTTTTGAGCAGGCCTCTCGATCTAAATTGAGAAATTGTACAATACAACATTGATGTTGCACGTTAGAGTATCTCGTAAGTACGACTTAGTATCTCGTGCATACGACTTAGTACATGTATGTCGTACGTACGACTTTGTAGATCTACCTCATACGTACGATTCAGTGTTCCGCACGTACTAGAGACGAGTCGCTGCAGCCCTTTTCACACAAAAAATCTTACGAATTGTCGTAAGTTTTAATTCCTTTTCACGAAGGCATTCGTAAGTGAAATCTTACGACAAAAACTTACGAACAAACTTACAACAAATTTTCCCTAGCAACTGGTTGGCGCATGCGTTCTTCAAACTTCCGATGTGAAATTTTTATTTGTATATTATATGTATGTAGATCTAGATCTATGTATTGGCCAATGCTATATGTTATTCTCTATTTTCATAATGTATTCACGTCATCATGTATATGGAATGATTATGTTATAAATGAGAGGGCCCAGGAGCCAGGTTTATCCAACGGCGGAACTCCTGGCGCATGCTTAGTTTGGCGTAAATATCCGACTAGACTAAATTTCAAACTATTTTGCGTTTCATCGACATCATGCGGCGTACGTAACTACGTTTAGCGTAGATTTCAGTACAGGAAATTCTACGCCAAACTACCTACCTCTTTTAAGTTTTGGCGTAAATCAATATCGTCCTTTCCACATAAATTCTTACGACAAATATTTCTCTTGCGACAAATCTTCCGAACTCGTTCCGTTTCACAAAAAAGGCCATATGTAATGGAGAGACCGTTCTATATAAGCTACCACCTTTGTACATAGTGTAAAATGCACCACGTTCCTACTAGCGCCAGCTAGTCGTTTAACCCTTTAACTCAGTCGGTAGAGCTTTGTCTTTATATTCCGTGGTCGTGAGTTCAAACCTCAGTCGAGTCTTCTTGTTAAACACATTTGTAGTTATTGAACACAGTCTGAGAGACTAGAGGTAAGGACAGTATTAGTGTATTCATCACATGTTTTGATATCTTTTTCTACAGTTTCTGTATAGAGTATCACTGCTTTTCTGAAGATATAATTTTTATAATAAAATGCCTGCAGTGTAAAACCTGATGGCTACTTCCACACGTCTATGACATAACATTCCATTTGTAAATAAACACGGCGTCAACATACATTCGTCTGCCTCAAATCTAATGTAATACACACATATTTAAAGGTTATTGACAAAAGATAAATACATATTGAAATATGCCATGAAATATAATTAATCGGTTATTGACTGAATATCGGGAAGCATGTCCGCCCGATATCTTTGAGCTTAACCGCATCAAATCCTCAGGAGGGCATATTTCCCAATTTTCAGTCAATAACCTTTTTTAAAATACGTATTTTACCATCTATTTTTGAGGGCCTATATACTATTATAAGTATCTCACTGGTTACACCGCTGAGTAATACATTTATAGACCCTTTCACGTTAAGCTTCATTCGGTTCACTTTTGACTTTTCATGCTCACCAGAACAATCAAATTACGTCATTGCATAATAGTGCATGCTACGATTTGGCGTAATATAACGTCATTTCATTATGCTGGTGGGCGGAAGTGGCGTTATTTTCTAGGAAAAAGTTCCGAATGAAACTAAACGTGAAAGGGTCTATTGATGTCACATGTATTGCGTAGCTGTGACTATGCAGTAACAGACGAGAAGAAGTTTTTATAATTATTATTCCGAAATCGGTTTTTTTTTTGGGTCAAAATTTCAACATTCTGCCCCAAAACTCAGTTCGCCATCACTTGCCAGCTTGGCATCATCCAATTCCAAATTCCTCACTGTATATGCTTCAATTTAATATATGATAACCTTTGTGCCAATTAATGTATCGGTTCACCTTTTCACATGGTGCTCTGCTGCAGCACGATAAACAAAAGTCGAACTTTGTTGAATAACAAATATGTTTATCAATATAATTATTTTGTGTTCAATTCATGTGGTGTGACGTCATAAAGCATAACGTAACGTTAGTGGAAATACATCGTCGGATGCTCCCGGTCTTTTGCTCTACGTTTAAATCGTAGAGCAAAAGACCGGGGGCATCCGACGATGGTGGAAATAGTCCCCGGGCTGATATTCGGTGCGGGCAGTTATGGGTCTGTAAAAGTACTCTCTATACAATCTTTTGAAAGAAATGTCAGAATATTAATAATCTATAAATATGGACTGTATGAATGTATACATATATGAATATATCATAAGTGCCGAATGCGCCCCCCCCCCCCTTAATTCCGCCCCGGGAAGTCTACGACTTAAGTCGTACGTACGACTTGATATGTCGACCTTGTATTTCGTACGGACAACCTAGTATATCATACGTACGACTTAGTATCTCGTATGTATGACTTGATATGTCGTTAATATGTCGTGCGCATGACTTATTGTGTCGTACATTCCACTTGGAATGTCCTACCAGAGACATACATACACATATCTCTGGACGTACGTACGACTTATTATCTCGTACGTACGACCTAGCATTTTAAATTTATTTTTTTACTTTGGCAGCAATACGCTTCTGTAATTAGAACTCCTTTAAAAATGAAAAGTTCCTTATTATAGTAGCCTGTCTGTTTGTTCCTGAATTTGCCTTGTCATGTATACCATTATTATGCACTCCCTTATATCATTGACTAGTGTTCTTTCTATATTGAAAAGTGCTGTGCAATAAATCCTCATACCTAGAGTGAAGATTGGAGCTTAGAAGTGCTACAACTGTCAAGTTTGGGAAGTTAAGAGTACAGCCAAACGTGCTCTAATTTCCATGTATAAGAGCGTGAAGATAATATCAAATTTCACATTTTGTTCAGATATTTGATTCACTTCAAGGGAAAAATTTGAGATTGAATCAGAAGACATTAAACTAGTCACAAATTTTAAAGTCAATGATTTGGGGCTTTCTACTGAGTCTATATCAAGTGCCGTTATACCGATATCAAAGTTGCCGTACAATTCATTTCCAGTTTCCTCATCGTCAAATTCTTAAAAGTCCATACCGCTGATCATACTTTCCTCGTTTTCTGTCTACTTACGTATTTGTGAAATATCCTCGTCTTTCACAATACACTGTAGAAAAGTTTCATCAAAATTTATTGTTTTTATATATCCAATTCTATTTGCCCCCGCCATTTTTTAAAATACTAGTAGGCCTTACGTCATTCTCGCTAAAATGTCAGGCTCAGAATGACCATGGGTACAATCTGAACACCATCGTCATTTTTCACAAAAAAATCTTATTTGCGTACGGATATGGATGAGTTGTTACGATTGCATGAGGTATACAGTTGCGCGATCCCACGATGCACTGATGACGTCATACAAGAGATGGCGTAAAGGAAAAGAGTCACCGTGGAATAATAGAAATTTTGGCAAGGGGCTTAAATGGTGTAATATGATAAAACCAATTAAAGAACATTTACTAGGCTTATTGCAGTTACTCGTTACTGACGCAACTCGTACCGCCTATTGATACCTGGGTCCGGCGCCATAAACTGAGAATATACTTGTCAAAATTTCATATTCTGTTCATCAATGAATTAATGACTGGGATTTGGATTTTATTTAGTTTTATTCTATTAATAAATAGAATTAAATCATTCTCCATGAGAATTTATTTGAACGTTTGACAATGGAATAAATTAAAATGAAATATTTGACTTAAGTATATTCTCAGTTTATGGCGCCGGACAAAGTACTACAGATCCCAATAAACCTCGCAAAGATGTTCTTTGAATATCACTTGTAATCTATAGACTTGTACAGATATCACTTGTAATCTATAGACTTGTACAGATATCACTTGTAATCTATAGACTTGTACAGATATCACTTAGCAACAGAGCAGTTCAGTAATAAAGTCTCCCAGTGCTAGAATAGGAGGAGGATTATTGGTTGTATTCTGAACCCATCCGTCTTGTATTTGTTCATCTTTCTGTCAATCTAATCTGACTTACATGTTCTGTATAATTTTCTTGAAGATTGTTCAATTTATTTTGATGATATGTGGTTTGTTTACATACACAAACTAAACTCATATCAGTAGCAGAATCAGGGAATGAAATGTAAATGACCACACCTGCAGTTTTTTTTTTTTTTTTTTTTTTTTTGTCAAATATAAAATGTGCTCTTCTGCTGAAGCAAAGGGAACTGGATCTGTTACTGGGATGTGAATAATATTACATTTTAATATTGATCATAAAAATGCATTTCAGGTATATTTGGAATGCCAAAAGATTTGTGTGCCCAGCAGTATGTAGAGGGAGTAAAATACTTCAGTTCCAATCAGTGGGACCCAAACACATCATCTATAGAGGAGGTCCATTTTATAGATAAAGATGAAGGCTTAGTTAATGCCATAAAACATGCCTTCACCACATACCTAAATATACCATCTAGAAGTAAGTCTAGCTCTTACAGATCTCAAAGATCTTTCACTGACACTGTATCAGCAGAATCTGTAGAAAGGAAGGACTTAACGCCAGAAAATGTGGAAGACAAATCTGAATTCCAAGTGACACAGAAGCTTAAAGTTTATGTCCAAACGGGAAATATTGTTGAAATAAAAGTAGAAGCCATCACATGCCCCCAGGACACAAAATGTGAAGGTAAAGGGCGTATTGCTAAGGAAATATATAAACATGGGAGTGATACATATAAGAAAGATCATACATGGAGCCAGCCTTTACAACAATGTGAAGTAGGGGTAAAGTGCTCAGAGGAACCATGGCGGTATGTGTTACATATAGTAGCACCAAAACAACAAAGGAGTACCAGGAGTTCTGATGAAAAGCTGACTGAGGAATTGACAGAGTGCTGCTTAAACTTGATGAAGAAGTCAGAGGACTACAAAGTATCATCACTCTCCATCCCAGTATTAGGAATAGGTAGGAGTTTTTATCTTATATCATGAATAAGAAATAGATTTAAAAAGGATTCTTGCATCAGTCTTTAAAAGTTTGTGTTTCCAGCTAAGGTCCTATGCTAATTTCCTGCAATTTCATGTTTCGCAGTTCAGTAATTCACCACTATACCGTTCAGATAACTATATTAATTAAATGTAGCTCAATGTAACATTTGAATAAAGTCAGATGTCATCTGTTGATTCTATATTAAAGAAGGACCAGTCAATCATTTGCTTTATGTAATCATATTTCTTTAATGTATAAAACATTTTGCATGACGGATCAATCCCATATTTTTAGCGCATGCCACATTTAATCCCTAATTGCGCTTTTTCCGTTGTTTACAAACATGGGGAACCAACACTTCAGTATTGACGACATTGTCACACATCAAGAATTGCTGAGCATTTGAAACCTTCCTTAATTCCCTTTACATAAAATGCAACGTGTTTGAACTATGTCACTTCAGTACTTGTGGAATATAATATCAGATTCAAGCACAATCTCAGCACTGGAAAGAGGTAGATATTTCACATAATTTGACACAATATATTAAGTTTTAAATTTCTGCTATAATTCAAGAAAATATTTTGTTCTATTTATCTATAGGAGAGAAGGGTGCAGTGGCAGTATCAGGAATATTTACTGATGCTGCAGTGGCAGCAATCAATACCTTTATCAAGAATAGTCCAAAATACCTAGAGGAGATTTACTTTGTTTGTAATGTAACAGAGGCTGTACAAAAAATGTGCTCAAAAGTTATGAAAACATGGGGAAATAACTCTGTGAGTTCCAGGTCTAATTTAGAGTCTACTGTAAGGGAAGACAAGAACGTAAAAATGGTTTCTGCTACACCTCTCAAACACCAGACTCCAGAGGAAGTAGATTGCTGTATCTGTATGGACAAGTGCACTGAACCCAAACGTCTTCGCTGTGGCCATGTCTTCTGTACAGATTGCATTGATCAGTATTTCGAGTACAAACCGTCCTGTCCACAGTGTGGTGCAGTGTATGGTAAGATGTATGGAGACCAGCCCCCTGGTACTGTTACTATAAAGAAGTGGACTAGAATTGACTTGTCTGGATATGAGGGATATGGCTCAATAGAGATTGAGTACAATATCCCAACTGGAAAACAATCAGTAAGTTATACCTTCCATATGTAATATACTATTACTAATACACAATCTGTGAGTTGTTTCTGCATGTTATGTCTTAAATATTCAATACCACGTCAGGTAGAAAAAGGTCATATCTTTGTATTCAAAATTAAATGTTGTATATTAATGGGAACTCTAGAAATAGAATTTACTTCATTATTTTACATTATTATTGCAATCGGCCTATTACTAATGCACAATTTGTGAGCTGTTTCTACATATTCAATACAACGTAACTCGGAAACATTGTGTAAGTTACAAGAATGATGTATTAGTGATACTATACATGAATATCGATTTATTCGTGATACTAAACAGGAATGATGTATTGGTGATACTATACATGAATGATGTATGAGTGATACCTTACAGGAATGATGTATTGGTGATACTGTACAGGAATGATGTATTGGTGATACTGTACAGGAATGATGTATTGGTGATACTGTACAGGAATGATGTATTGGTGATACTGTACAGGAATGATGTATTAGTGATACTATACAGGAATGATTTATGAGTGATACTGTCCAGAAATGATGTATTGGTGATACTGTACAGGAATGATGTATTGGTGATACTGTACAGGAATGATGTATTAGTGATACTATACAGGAATGATGTATTGGTGATACCGTACAAGACTGATGTAATGGTGATACCTTACAGGAATGATGTATTGGTGATACTGTCCAGGAATGATGTATTGGTGTTACTGTACAGGAATGATGTATTGGTGATACTGTACACGAATGATGTATTGGTGATACTGTACAGGAATGATGTATTGGTGATAATGTATAGGAATGATGTATAGGTGATACTGTACAGGAATGATGTATTGGTGATAATGTACAGGAATGATGTATTGGTGATACTGTACAGGAATGATGTATTGGTGATACTGTACACGAATGATGTATTGGTGATACTGTACAGGAATGATGTATTGGTGATAATGTATAGGAATGATGTATAGGTGATACTGTACAGGAATGATGTATTGGTGATAATGTACAGGAATGATGTATTGGTGATACTGTACACGAATGATGTATTGGTGATACTGTACAGGAATGATGTATTGGT
This sequence comes from Pteria penguin, assembly GCA_035048485.1. Lineage (NCBI taxonomy): Eukaryota > Metazoa > Mollusca > Bivalvia > Pterioida > Pteriidae > Pteria > Pteria penguin. The sequence goes on along the minus strand of CM068582.1, from coordinate 75,073,260 downwards.
GATAATGTATAGGAATGATGTATAGGTGACACTGTACAGAAATGGTGTATTGGTGATACTGTGCAGGGTGATATATTGGTGATACTGTACAGGAATGATGTAATTGTGTTACTGTGCAGGAATGATGTATCGGTGATACTGTACAGGAATGATGTATTGCTGATACTGTACAGGAATGATGTATTGGTGATACTGTACAGGAATGATGTATTGGTGATGCTGTACATGATTGATGTATTGGTGATACTGTACAGGAATGATGTATTGGTGATAATGTACAGGAATGATGTATAGGTGATACTGTACAGGAATGATTTATGGGTGATACTGTCTAGGAATGATGTATTGCTGATACTGTCCAGGAATGATGTATTGGTGATACTGTACAGGAATGATGTCTGAGTGATACCTTACAGGAATGATGTATTGGTGATACTGTACAGGAATGATGTATTGGTGATACTGTACAGGAATGATGTATTGGTGATACTGTACAGGAATGATGTATTAGTGATACTATACAGGAATGATTTATGAGTGATACTGTCCAGAAATGATGTATTGGTGATACTGTACAGGAATGATGTATTGGTGATACTGTACAGGAATGATGTATTAGTGATACTATACAGGAATGATGTATTGGTGATACCATACAAGACTGATGTAATGGTGATACCTTACAGGAATGATGTATTGGTGATACTGTACAGGAATGATGTATTGGTGTTACTGTACAGGAATGATGTATTGGTGATACTGTACACGAATGATGTATTGGTGATACTGTACAGGAATGATGTATTGGTGATAATATATAGGAATGATGTATAGGTGATACTGTACAGGAATGATGTATAGGTGATACTGTACAGGAATGATGTATTGGTGATAATGTACAGGAATGATGTATTGGTGATACTGTACAGGAATGATGTATTGGTGATACTGTACACGAATGATGTATTGGTGATACTGTACAGGAATGATGTATTGGTGATAATGTATAGGAATGATGTATAGGTGATACTGTACAGGAATGATGTATTGGTGATACTGTCCAGAAATGATGTATTGGTGATACTGTACAGGAATGATGTATTGGTGATACTGTACAGGAATGATGTATTAGTGATACTATACAGGAATGATGTATTGGTGATACCGTACAAGACTGATGTAATGGTGATACCTTACAGGAATGATGTATTGGTGATACTGTACAAGAATGATGTATTGGTGGTACTCTCCAGGAATGATGTATTGGTAATACTGTACACGAATGATGTATTGGTGATACTGTACAGGAATGATGTATTGGTGATAATGTATAGGAATGATGTACAGGTGATACTGTACAGGAATGATGTATTGGTGATAATGTACAGGAATGATGTATTGGTGATACTGTACAGGAATGATGTATTGGTGATACTGTACAGGAATGATGTATTGGTGATACTGTACAGGAATGATGTATTGGTGATAATGTATAGGAATGATGTATAGGTGATACTGTACAGGAATGATGTATTGGTGATAATGTACAGGAATGATATATTGGTGATACTGTACACGAATGATGTATTGGTGATACTGTACAGGAATGATGTATTGGTGATAATGTATAGGAATGATGTATAGGTGACACTGTACAGAAATGGTGTATTGGTGATACTGTGCAGGGTGATATATTGGTGATACTGTACAGGAATGATGTATTTGTGTTACTGCGCAGGAATGATGTATTGCTGATACTGTACAGGAATGATGTATTGGTGATACTGTACAGGAATGATGTATTGGTGATGCTGTACATGATTGATGTATTGGTGATACTGTACAGGAATGATGTATTGGTGATAATGTACAGGAATGATGTATAGGTGATACTGTGCAGGAATGATTTATGGGTGATACTGTCTAGGAATGATGTATTGCTGATACTGTCCAGGAATGATGTATTGGTGATACTGTACAGGAATGATGTATGAGTGATACCTTACAGGAATGATGTATTGGTGATACTGTACAGGAATGATGTATTGGTGATACTGTACAGGAATGATGTATTGGTGATACTGTACAGGAATGATGTATTAGTGATACTATACAGGAATGATTTATGAGTGATACTGTCCAGAAATGATGTATTGGTGATACTGTACAAGAATGATGTATTGGTGATACTGTCCAGGAATGATGTATTGGTGTTACTGTACAGGAATGATGTATTGGTGATACTGTACACGAATGATGTATTGGTGATACTGTACAGGAATGATGTATTGGTGATAATGTATAGGAATGATGTATAGGTGATACTGTACAGGAATGATGTATTGGTGATAATGTACAGGAATGATGTATTGGTGATACTGTACAGGAATGATGTATTGGTGATAATGTATAGGAATGATGTATAGGTGATACTGTAGAGGAATGATGTATTGGTGATAATGTACACGAATGATGTATTGGTGATACTGTACAGGAATGATGTATTGGTGATAATATATAGGAATGATGTATAGGTGACACTGTACAGAAATGGTGTATTGGTGATACGGTGCAGGGTGATATATTGGTGATACTGTAATGGAATGATGTATTTGTGTTACTGTGCAGGAATGATGTATTGGTGATACTGTACAGGAATGATGTATTGGTGATACTGTACAGGAATGATGTATTGGTGATACTGTACAGGAATGATGTATTGGTGATGCTGTACATGATTGATGTATTGGTGATACTGTACAGGAATGATGTATTGGTGATAATGTACAGGAATGATGTATAGGTGATACTGTACAGGAATGATTTATGGGTGATACTGTCTAGGAATGATGTATTGCTGATACTGTCCAGGAATGATGTATTGGTGATACTGTACAGGAATGATGTATTGGTGTTACTGTACAGGAATCATGTATTGGTGATAATGTATAGGAATGATGTATAGGTGATACTGTACAGGAATGATGTATTGGTGATAATGTACAGGAATGATGTATTGGTGATACTGTACGGGAATGATGTATTGGTGATACTGTACACGAATGATGTATTGGTGATACTGTACAGGAATGATGTATTGGTGATAATGTATAGGAATGATGTATAGGTGACACTGTACAGAAATGGTGTATTGGTGATACTGTGCAGGGTGATATATTGGTGATACTGTACAGGAATGATGTATTTGTGTTCCTGTGCAGGAATGATGTATCGGTGATACTGTACAGGAATGATGTATTGCTGATACTGTACAGGAATGATGTATTGGTGATACTGTACAGGAATGATGTATTGGTGATACTGTACATGATTGATGTATTGGTGATACTGTACAGGAATGATGTATTGGTGATAATGTACAGGAATGATGTATAGGTGATACTGTACAAGAATGATTTATGGGTGATACTGTCTAGGAATGATGTATTGCTGATACTGTCCAGGAATGATGTATTGGTGATACTCTCCAGGAATGATGTATTGCTGATACTCTACAGGAATGATATATTGGTAATACTGTACAGGAATGATGAATAGGTGATACTCTCCAGGAATGATGTACTGCTGATACTCTACAGGAATGATATATTGGTAATACTGTACAGGAATGATGTATTGGTAATACTGTACAGGAATGATGTATTGCTGATACTGTACAGGAATGATGTATTGCTGATACTCTACAGGAATGATGTATTGGTGATGCTGTCCGGGAATGATGTATTGCTGTTACTGTACAGGAATGCTTTATTGGTGATAATGTACAGGAATGATGTATTGGTGATACTGTATAGGAATGATGTATAGGTGATACTGTACAGGAATGATGTATTGGTGATAATGTACAGGAATGATGTATTGGTGATACTGTACAGGAATGATGTATTGGTGATACTGTACACGAATGGTGTATTGGTGATACTGTACAGGAATGATGTATTGGTGATAATGTATAGGAATGATGTATAGGTGACACTGTACAGAAATGGTGTATTGGTGATACGGTGCAGGAGTGATATATTGGTGATACTGTACAGGAATGATGTATTTGTGTTACTGTACAGGAATGATGTATCGGTGATGCAGTACAGGAATTATGTATTGCTGATACTGTACAGGAATGGTGTATTGGTGATACGGTGCAGGAGTGATATATTGGTGATACTGTACAGGAATGATGTATTTGTGTTACTGTACAGGAATGATGTATCGGTGATGCAGTACAGGAATTATGTATTGCTGATACTGTACAGGAATGATGTATCGGTGATACTGTACAGGAATGATGTATTGGTGATGCTGTACATGATTGATGTATTGGTGATACTGTACAGGAATATTGTATTGATGATAATGTACAGGAATGATGTATAGGTGATACTGTACAGGAATGATTTATGGGTGATACTGTCTAGGAATGATGTATTGCTGATACTGTCCAGGAATGATGTATTGCTGATACTGTACAGGAATGATGTATTGGTGTTAATGTACAGGAATGCTTTATTGGTGACACTGTACAGGAATGATGTATTGGTGATAATGTACAGGAATGATGTATTGGTGATACTGTATAGGAATGATGTATAGGTGATACTGTACAGGAATGATGTATTGGTGATAATGTACAGGAATGATGTATTGGTGACACTGTACAGGAATTATGTATTGGTGATACTGTACACGAATGATGTATTAGTGATACTGTCCAGGAATGATGTATTGGTGATAATGTATAGGAATGATGTATAGGTGACACTGCACAGAAATGGTGTATTGGTGATACTGTGCAGGAGTGATATATTGGTGATACTGTACAGGGATTATGTATTGGTGATAATGTACAGGAATGATGTATTGGTGATACCGTACAGGAATGATGTATTAGTGATAATGTACAGGAATTATGTATAGGTGATACTGTACAGAAATGGTGTATTGGTGATACTTTGCAGGAGTGATATATTGGTGATACTGTACAGGAATGATGTATTTGTGTTACTGTGCAGGAATGATGTATCGGTGATGCAGTACAGGAATGATGTATTGCTGATACTGTACAGGAATGATGTATTGCTGATACTGTACAGGAATGATGTATTGCTGATACTGTACAGGAATGATGTATTGGTGATGCTGTCCAGGAATGATGTATTGGTGATAATGTACAGGAATGATTTATGGGTGATACTGTCGAGGAATGATTTATGGGTGATACTGTCGAGGAATGATGTATTGCTGATACTGTCCAGGAATGATGTATTGGTGATATTGTCCAGGAATAATGTATATGTGTTACTGTACAGGAATGATGTATTGGTGATACTGTACAGGATTGATGTATGGGTGATACTGTAAAGGAATGATGTGTTGGTGATACTGTCCAGGAATGATGTATTGGTGATACTCTACAGGAATGATGTATTGGTGATACTGTACAGGAATGATGAATAGGTAATACTGTACAGGAATGATTTATTGGTGGTACTGTCCAGGAATTATTTATTGGTGATATTGTACAGGAATGATATATTGGTGATACTGTACAGGAATGATGTATCGGTGATACTGTACAAGAATGATTTATGGGTGATACTGTCCAGGAATTATTTATGGGTGATACTGTACAGGAATGATGTATCGGTGATACTGTACAAGAATGATTTATGGGTGATACTGTCCAGGAATTATTTATGGGTGATACTGTACAGGAATGATGTATTTGTGATACTGTACAGGAATGATGTATTGGTGATACTGTACAGGAATGATGTATACGTGATACTGTCTAGGAATGGTGTATTGGTGATACTGTCCATGAGTAATGTATTGGTGATACTGTCCAGGAATGATGTATTGGTGATACTGTACAAGAATGATGTATAGGTGATACTGTCCAGGAATGCTGTATTGGTGATTCCGTCCATGAGTAATGTATTAGTGATACTGTACAGGAATGATGTATTGGTGATACTGTACAAGAATGATGTATTGGTGATACTGTACAGGAATGATGTATTGGTGATACTGTAGAAGAATGATGTGTTGGTGATACTGTACAGGAATGATGCATTGGTGATACTGTACAGGAATGATGTATTGGTGATACTGTATAGGAATCAGGTATAGGTGACACTGTACAGGAATGATGTATTGGTGATAATGTACAGGAATAATGTATTGGTGATACTGTACAGGAATGATGTATTGGTGATACTGTACAGGAATGATGTATTGGTGATACTGTACAAGAATGATGTGTTGGTGATACTGTACAGGAATGATGCATTGGTGATACTGTACAGGAATGATGTATTGGTGATACTGTATAGGAATCAGGTATAGGTGACACTGTACAGGAATGATGTATTGGTGATAATGTACAGGAATAATGTATTGGTGATACTGTACAGGAATGATGTGTTGGTGATACTGTACAGGAATGATGCATTGGTGATACTGTACAGGAATGATGTATTGGTGATAACGTATAGGAATGATGTATAGGTGACACTGTACAGAAATGGTGTATTGGTGATACTGTGCTGGGTGATATATTGGTGATACTGTACAGGAATGATGTATTTGTGTTACTGTGCAGGAATGATGTATTGCTGATACTGTACAGGAATGATGTATTGGTGATACTGTACAGGAATGATGTATTGGTGATGCTGTACATGATTGATGTATTGGTGATACTGTACAGGAATAATGTATTGGTGATACTGTACAGGAATGATTTATGGGTGATACTGTCTAGGAATGATGTATTGCTGATACTGTCCAGGAATGATGTATAGATGATACTGTACAGGAATGATGTATTGGTGTTACTGTTCAGGAATACTTTATCGGTGATACTGTACAGGAATGATGTATTGGTGATAATGTACAGGAATGATGTATTGGTGATACTGTATAGGAATCAGGTATAGGTGACACTGTACAGGAATGATGTATTGGTGATAATGTACAGGAATAATGTATTGGTGATGCTGTACAGGAATGATGTATTGGTGATACTGTACACGAATGATGTATTGGTGATACTCTACAGGAATGATGTATTGGTGATAATGTATAGGAATGATGTATAGGTGACACTGTACAGAAATGGTGTATTGGTGATACTGTGCAGGAGTGATATATTGGTGATACTGTACAGGAATGATGTATTGGTGATACCGTACAGGAATGATGTATTGGTGTTACGTTACAGGAATGATGTATTGGTGATACTGTACAGGAATGATGTATGGGTGATACTGTACAGGAATGATGTATAGGTGATACTCTCCAGGAATGATGTATTGGTGATATTCTACAGGAATGATGTATTGGTGATACTCTACAAGAATGATGAATAGGTGATACTGTACAGGAATGATTTATTGGTGATATTGTCCAGGAATTATTTATTGGTGATACTGTACAGGAATGATATATTGGTGATACTGTACAGGAATGATGTATAGGTGATGCTGTACAAGAATGATTTATGGGTGATACTGTCCAGGAATTATTTATGGGTGATACTGTAAAGGAATGATGTATTAGTGATACTGTCCAGGAATGATGTATTGGTGATGCTGTCCAGGAATGATGTATTGGTGTTACTGTACAGGAATGCTTTATTGGTGATACTGTAGAGGAATGATGTATTGGTGATAATGTACAGGAATGATGTATTGGTGATACTGTACAGGAATGATGTATTGGTGATACTGTACACGAATGGTGTATTGGTGATACTGTACAGGAATGATGTATTGCTGATACTGTCCAGGAATGATGTATTGCTGATTCTGTACAGGAATGATGTATTGGTGTTACTGTACAGGAATAATGTGTTGGTGATACTGTACAGGAGTGATGTATTGGTGTTACTGTACAGGAATGCTTTATTGGTGACACTGTACAGGAATGATGTATTGGTGATACTGTATAGGAATGATGTATAGGTGATACTGTACAGGAATGATGTATTGGTGATACTGTACAGGAATGATGTATTGGTGACACTGTACAGGAATTATGTATTGGTGATACTGTACACGAATGATGTATTGGTGATACTGTCCAGGAATGATGTATTGGTGATAATGTATAGGAATGATGTATAGGTGACACTGTACAGAAATGGTGTATTGGTGATACTGTGCAGGAGTGATATATTGGTGATACTGTACAGGAATGATGTATTGGTGATAATGTACAGGAATGATGTATTGGTGATACCGTACAGGAATGATGTATTGGTGATAATGTACAGGAATTATGTATAGGTGATACTGTACAGAAATGGTGTATTGGTGATACTTTGAAGGAGTGATATATAAGTGATACTGTACAGGAATGATGTATTTGTGTTACTGTGCAGGAATGATGTATCGGTTATGCAGTACAGGAATGATGTATTGCTGATACTGTACAGGAATGATGTATTGGTGATACTGTACAGGAATGATGTATTGGTGATACTGTACAGGAATGATGTATTGCTGATACTGTACAGGAATGATGTATTGTTGATACTGTACAGGAATGATGTATTGGTGATGCTGTACATGATTGATGTATTGGTGATACTGTACAGGAATGATGTATGAGTGATACCTTACACGAATGATGTATTGGTGATACTGTACAGGAATGATGTATTGGTGATACTGTACAGGAATGATGTATTGGTGATACTGTACAGGAATGATTTATGGGTGATACTGTCTAGGAATGATGTATTGCTGATACTGTCCAGGAATGATGTATTGGTGATGCTGTACATGATTGATGTATTGGTGATACTGTGCAGGAATGATGTATCGGTGATGCAGTACAGGAATGATGTATTGCTGATACTATACAGGAATGATGTATTGGTGATACTGTACAGGAATGATGTATTGGTGATGCTGTACATGATTGATGTATTGGTGATACTGTACAGGAGTGATGTATTGGTGATAATGTATAGGAATGATGTATAGGTGATACTGTACAGGAATGATGTATTGGTGATAATGTACAGGAATGATGTATTGGTGATACTGAATAGGAATGATGTATAGGTGATACTGTACAGGAATGATGTATTGGTGACACTGTACAGGAATTATGTATTGGTGATACTGTACACGAATGATGTCTTGGTGATACTATCCAGGAATGATGTATTGGTGATAATGTATAGGAATGATGTATACGTGACACTGTACAGAAATAGTGTATTGGTGATACTGTGCAGGAGTGATATATTGGTGATACTGTACAGGAATGATGTATTGGTGATAATGTACAGGAATGATGTATTGGTGATACCGTACAGGAATGATGTATTGGTGATAATGTACAGGAATTATGTATAGGTGATACTGTACAGAAATGGTGTATTGGTGATACTTTGCAGGAGTGATATATTGGTGATACTGTACAGGAATGATGTATTGTTGTTACTGTACAGGAATGATGTATTGGTGATGCTGTACATGATTGATGTATTGGTGATGCTGTCCAGGAATGATGTATTGGTGATAATGTACAGGAATGATTTATGGGTGATACTGTCGAGGAATGATTTATGGGTGATACTGTCGAGGAATGATGTATAGGTGTTACTGTACAGGAATGATGTATTGGTGATACTGTACAGGATTGATGTATGGGTGATACTGTAAAGGAATGATGTGTTGGTGATACTGTCCAGGAATGATGTATTGGTGATACTCTCCAGGAATGATGTATTGGTGATACTGTACAGGAATGATGTCTTCGTGATACTGTACAGGAATGATGTATTGGTGATACTCTACAGGAATGATGTATTGGTGATACTGTACAGGAATGATGAATAGGTGATACTGTCCAGGAATGACGTATTGGTGATACTGTACAGAAATGATGTGTTGCTGATACTGTACAGGAATGATGTATTGGTGATACTGTACAGGAATGATGTATTAGTGATACTGTACACGAATGATGTGTTGGTGATACTGTACAGGAATGATGTATTGGTGATAATGTACAGGAATGATGTATTTGTGATACTGTGCAGGAATGATGTATTGGTGATACTGTACAGGAATGATGTATTGGTGATACTGTACAGGAATGATGTATTGGTGATACTGTACAGGAATGATGTATTGGTAATACTGTACAGGAATGATGTATTGGTAATACTGTACAGGAATGATATATTGGTGATGCTGTACATGATTGATGTATTGGTGATACTGTACAGGAATGATGTATTGGTGATAATGTACAGGAATGATGTGTTGGTGATACTGTACAGGAATGATGTATTGGTGATACTGTACAGGAATGATGTGTTGGTGATACTGTACAGGAATGATGTATTGGTGATACTGTACAGGAATGATGTATTGGTGATACTGTACAGGAATGATGTATTGCTGACACTGTCCAGGAATGATGTATTGGTGATACTGTACAGGAATGATCTTTTGGTGATATTCTACAGGAATGATGTATTAGTGATACTGTACAGGAATGATGTGTTGGTGATACTGTACAGGAATGATGTATTGGTGATAACGTATAGGAATGATGTATTGGTGATACTGTCCAGGAATGATGTATTGGTGATACTCTCCAGGAATGATGTATTGCTGATACTCTACAGGAATGATATATTGGTAATACTGTACAGGAATGATGTATTGGTGATACTGTACAGGAATGATGTATAGGTGATACTGTACAGGAATGATGTATTGTTGATAATGTACAGGAATGATGTATAGGTGATACTGTACAGGAATGATTTATGGGTGATACTGTCTAGGAATGATGTATAGGTGATACTGTACAGGAATGATGTATTGGTGATACTATACAGGAATGATGTATAGGTGATACTGTACAGGAATGATGTATTCGTGATACTGTACAGGAATGATGTATAGGTGATACTGTACAGGAATGATTTATGGGTGATACTGTCTAGGAATGATGTATTGCTGATACTGTACAGGAATGATGTATTGCTGATACTCTACAGGAATGATGTATTGGTGATGCTGTCCAGGAAGGATGTATTGGTGTTACTGTACAGGAATGCTTTATTGGTGATAATGTACAGGAATGATGTATAGGTAACACTGTACGGAAATGGTGTATTGGTGATTCTGTGCAGGAGTGATATATTGGTGATACTGTACAGGAATGATGTATTTGTGTTACTGTGCAGGAATGATGTATCGGTGAAGCAGTACAGGAATGATGTATTGGTGATACTGTACAGGAATGATGTATTGGTGATACTGTACAGGAATGATGTATTGGTGATTCTGTACATGATTGTTGTATTGGTGATACTGTACAGGAATGATGTATTGGTGATAATGTATAGGAATGATGTATAGGTGATACTGTACAGGAATGATTTATGGGTGATACTGTCTAGGAATGATGTATTGCTGATACTGTCCAAGAATGATGTATTGGTGATACTGTACAGGAATGATGTATTGGTGTTACTGTACAGGAATGATGTATTGATGATAATGTACAGGAATGACGTATTGGTGATAATGTACAGGAATGATGTATAGGTGATACTGTACAGGAATGATTTATGGGTGATACTGTCTAGGAATGATGTATTGCTGATACTGTCCAGAAATGATGTAGTGGTGATACTGTACAGGAATGATGTATTGGTGATAATGTACAGGAATGATGTATTGGTGTTACTGTACAGGAATGATGTATTGATGATAATGTACAGGAATGATGTATTGGTGATAATGTACAGGAATGATGTATTGGTGATACTGTAAAGGAATGATGTACAGGTGATACTGTACAGGAATGATGTATTGGTGATAATGTACAGGAATGATGTAGTGGTGATACTGTACAGGAATGATGTATTGGTGATACTGTACACGAAGGATGTAGTGGTGATACTGTACAGGAATGATGTATTGGTGATAATGTATAGGAATGATGTATAGGTGACACTGTACAGAAATGGTGTATTGGTGATACTGTGCAGGAGTGATATATTGGTGATACCGTACAGGAATGATGTATTGGTGTTACGTTACAGGAATGATGTATTGGTGATACTGTACAGGAATGATGTATGGGTGATACTGTAAAGGAATGATGTGTTGGTGATACTGTCCAGGAATGATGTATTGGTGATATTCTACAGGAATGATGTATTGGTGATACTCTACAAGAATGATGAATAGGTGATACTGTACAGGAATGATTTATTGGTGATATTGTCCAGGAATTATTTATTGGTGATACTGTACAGGAATGATGTATTGGTTATACTGTACAGGAATGATGTATAGGTGATGCTGTACAAGAATGATTTATGGGTGATACTGTCCACGAATTATTTATGGGTGATACTGTACAGGAATGATGTATTAGTGATACTGTCCAGGAATGATGTATTGGTGATGCTGTCCAGGAATGATGTATTGGTGTTACTGTACAGGAATGCTTTATTGGTGATGCTGTAGAGGAATGATGTATTGGTGATAATGTACAGGAATGATGTATTGGTGATACTGTACAGGAATGATGTATTGGTGATACTGTACACGAATGGTGTATTGGTGATACTGTACAGGAATGATGTATTGCTGATACTGTCCAGGAATGATGTATTGCTGATTCTGTACAGGAATGATGTATTGGTGTTACTGTACAGGAATGATGTATTGGTGATACTGTACAGGAGTGATGTATTGGTGTTACTGTACAGGAATGCTTTATTGGTGACACTGTACAGGAATGATGTATTGGTGATACTGTATAGGAATGATGTATAGGTGATACTGTACAGGAATGATGTATTGGTGATAATGTACAGGAATGATGTATTGGTGACACTGTACAGGAATTATGTATTGGTGATACTGTACACGAATGATGTATTGGTGATACTGTCCAGGAATGATGTATTGGTGATAATGTATAGGAATGATGTATAGGTGACACTGTACAGAAATGGTGTATTGGTGATACTGTGCAGGAGTGATATATTGGTGATACTGTACAGGAATGATGTATTGGTGATAATGTACAGGAATGATGTATTGGTGATACCGTACAGGAATGATGTATTGGTGATAATGTACAGGAATTATGTATAGGTGATACTGTACAGAAATGGTGTATTGGTGATACTTTGAAGGAGTGATATATAAGTGATACTGTACAGGAATGATGTATTTGTGTTACTGTGCAGGAATGATGTATCGGTGATGCAGTACAGGAATGATGTATTGCTGATACTGTACAGGAATGATGTATTGGTGATACTGTACAGGAATGATGTATTGGTGATACTGTACAGGAATGATGTATTGGTGATACTGTACAGGAATGATGTATTGCTGATACTGTACAGGAATGATGTATTGTTGATACTGTACAGGAATGATGTATTGGTGATGCTGTACATGATTGATGTATTGGTGATACTGTACAGGAATGATGTATGAGTGATACCTTACAGGAATGATGTATTGGTGATACTGTACAGGAATGATGTATTGGTGATACTGTACAGGAATGATGTATTGGTGATACTGTACAGGAATGATTTATGGGTGATACTGTCTAGGAATGATGTATTCCTGATACTGTCCAGGAATGATGTATTGGTGATGCTGTACATGATTGATGTATTGGTGATACTGTGCAGGAATGATGTATCGGTGATGCAGTACAGGAATGAAGTATTGCTGATACTATACAGGAATGATGTATTGGTGATACTGTACAGGAATGATGTATTGGTGATGCTGTACATGATTGATGTATTGGTGATACTGTACAGGAGTGATGTATTGGTGATAATGTATAGGAATGATGTATAGGTGATACTGTACAGGAATGATGTATTGGTGATAATGTACAGGAATGATGTATTGGTGATACTGAATAGGAATGATGTATAGGTGATACTGTACAGGAATGATGTATTGGTGACACTGTACAGGAATTATGTATTGGTGATACTGTACACGAATGATGTATTGGTGATACTATCCAGGAATGATGTATTGGTGATAATGTATAGGAATGATGTATACGTGACACTGTACAGAAATGGTGTATTGGTGATACTGTGCAGGAGTGATATATTGGTGATACTGTACAGGAATGATGTATTGGTGATAATGTACAGGAATGATGTATTGGTGATACCGTACAGGAATGATGTATTGGTGATAATGTACAGGAATTATGTATAGGTGATACTGTACAGAAATGGTGTATTGGTGATACTTTGCAGGAGTGATATATTGGTGATACTGTACAGGAATGATGTATTGCTGATACTGTACAGGAATGATGTATTGTTGATACTGTACAGGAATGATGTATTGGTGATGCTGTACATGATTGATGTATTGGTGATGCTGTCCAGGAATGATGTATTGGTGATAATGTACAGGAATGATTTATGGGTGATACTGTCGAGGAATGATTTATGGGTGATACTGTCGAGGAATGATGTATAGGTGTTACTGTACAGGAATGATGTATTGGTGATACTGTACAGGATTGATGTATGGGTGATACTGTAAAGGAATGATGTGTTGGTGATACTGTCCAGGAATGATGTATTGGTGATACTCTCCAGGAATGATGTATTGGTGATACTCTACAGGAATGATGTCTTCGTGATACTCTACAGGAATGATGAATAGGTGATACTCTACAGGAATGATGTATTCGTGATACTCTACAGGAATGATGAATAGGTGATACTGTCCAGGAATGATGTATTGGTGATACTGTACAGGAATGATGTATTGGTGATACTCTCCAGGAATGATGTATTGGTGATACTCTACAGGAATGATGTATTCGTGATACTCTACAGGAATGATGAATAGGTGATACTGTCCAGGAATGATGTATTGGTGATAATGTACAGGAATGACGTATTGGTGATACTGTACAGAAATGATGTGTTGCTGATACTGTACAGGAATTATGTATTGGTGATACTGTACAGGAATGATGTATTAGTGATACTGTACAGGAATGATGTATTTGTGATACTGTGCAGGAATGATGTATTGGTGATACTGTACAGGAATGATGTATTGGTGATAATGTACAGGAATGATGTATTTGTGATACTGTGCAGGAATGATGTATTGGTGATACTGTACAGGAATGATGTATTGGTGATACTGTACAGGAATGATGTATTGGTGATACTGTACAGGAATGATGTATTGGTAATACTGTACAGGAATGATGTATTGGTAATACTGTACAGGAATGATGTATTGGTGATGCTGTACATGATTGATGTATTGGTGATACTGTACAGGAATGATGTATTGGTGATAATGTACAGGAATGATGTGTTGGTGATACTGTACAGGAATAATTTATGGGTGATACTGTCTAGGAATGATGTATTGCTGACACTGTCCAGGAATGATGTATTGGTGATACTGTACAGGAATGATCTTTTGGTGATATTCTACAGGAATGATGTATTAGTGATACTGTACAGGAATGATGTGTTGGTGATACTGTACAGGAATGATGTATTGGTGATAACGTATAGGAATGATGTATTGGTGATACTGTCCAGGAATGATGTATTGGTGATACTCTCCAGGAATGATGTATTGCTGATACTCTACAGGAATGATATATTGGTAATACTGTACAGGAATGATGTATTGGTGATACTGTACAGGAATGATGTATAGGTGATACTGTACAGGAATGATGTATTGTTGATAATGTACAGGAATGATGTATAGGTGATACTGTACAGGAATGATTTATGGGTGATACTGTCTAGGAATGATGTATAGGTGATACTGTACAGGAATGATGTATTGGTGATACTATACAGGAATGATGTATAGGTGATACTGTACAGGAATGATGTATTGGTGATAATGTACAGGAATGATGTATAGGTGATACTGTACAGGAATGATTTATGGGTGATACTGTCTAGGAATGATGTATTGCTGATACTGTACAGGAATGATGTATTGCTGATACTCTACAGGAATGATGTATTGGTGATGCTGTCCAGGAAGGATGTATTGGTGTTACTGTACAGGAATGCTTTATTGGTGATAATGTACAGGAATGATGTATAGGTGACACTGTACAGAAATGGTGTATTGGTGATACTGTGCAGGAGTGATATATTGGTGATACTGTACAGGAATGATGTATTTGTGTTACTGTGCAGGAATGATGTATCGGTGAAGCAGTACAGGAATGATGTATTGCTGATACTGTACAGGAATGATGTATTGGTGATACTGTACAGGAATGATGTATTGGTGATTCTGTACATGATTGTTGTATTGGTGATACTGTACAGGAATGATGTATTGGTGATAATGTATAGGAATGATGTATAGGTGATACTGTACAGGAATGATTTATGGGTGATACTGTCTAGGAATGATGTATTGCTGATACTGTCCAAGAATGATGTATTGGTGATACTGTACAGGAATGATGTATTGGTGTTACTGAACAGGAATGATGTATTGATGATAATGTACAGGAATGACGTATTGGTGATAATGTACAGGAATGATGTATAGGTGATACTGTACAGGAATGATTTATGGGTGATACTGTCTAGGAATGATGTATTGCTGATACTGTCCAGGAATGATGTAGTGGTGATACTGTACAGGAATGATGTATTGGTGATAATGTACAGGAATGATGTATTGGTGTTACTGTACAGGAATGATGTATTGATGATAATGTACAGGAATGATGTATTGGTGATAATGTACAGGAATGATGTATTGGTGATACTGTATAGGAATGATGTACAGGTGATACTGTACAGGAATGATGTATTGGTGATAATGTACAGGAATGATGTATTGGTGATACTGTACAGGAATGATGTATTGGTGATACTGTACACGAAGGATGTAGTGGTGATACTGTACAGGAATGATGTATTGGTGATAATGTATAGGAATGATGTATAGGTGACACTGTACAGAAATGGTGTATTGGTGATACTGTGCAGGAGTGATATATTGGTGATACCGTACAGGAATGATGTATTGGTGATAATGTACAGGCATGATGTATTGGTGATACCGTACAGGAATGATGTATTGGTGATAATGTACAGGAATTATGTATATGTGATACTGTACAGAAATGGTGTATTGGTGATACTTTGCAGGAGTGATATATTGGTGATACTGTACAGGAATGATGTATTTGTGTAACTGTGCAGGAATGATGTATCGGTGATAATGTACAGGAATGATGTATAGGTGATACTGTACAGGAATGATTTATGGGTGATACTGTCTAGGAATGATGTATTGCTGATACTGTCCAGGAATGATGTAGTGGTGATACTGTGCAGGAATGATGTATTGGTGATAATGTACAGGAATGATGTATTGGTGTTACTGTACAGGAATGATGTATTGATGATAATGTACAGGAATGATGTATTGTTGATACTGTACAGGAATGATGTATTGGTGATGCTGTACATGATTGATGTATTGGTGATGCTGTCCAGGAATGATGTATTGGTGATAATGTACAGGAATGATTTATGGGTGATACTGTCCAGGAATGATTTATGGGTGATACTGTCGAGGAGTGATGTATTGCTGATACTGTCCAGGAATGATGTATTGGTGATATTGTCCAGGAATGATGTATTGGTGTTACTGAACAGGAATGATGTATTGGTGATACTGTACAGGATTGATGTATGGGTGATACTGTACAGGAATGATGTGTTGGTGATACTGTACAGGAGTGATGTATTGGTGATACTGTACAGGAATGATGTATTGGTGATACTGTACAGAAATGATGTATTGGTGATACTCTCCAGGAATGATGTATTGGTGATACTCTACAGGAATGATGTATGAGTGATACTGTACAGGAATGATTTATTGGTGATACTGTCCAGGAATTATTTATTGGTGATACTGTACAGGAATGATGTATTGGTGATACTGTACAGGAATGATGTATAAGTGATAATGTACAAGAATGATTTATGGGTGATACTGTCCAGGAATTATTTATGGGTGATACTGTACAGGAATGATGTATTAGTGATACTGTCCAGGAATGATGTATTGGTGATGCTGTACATGATTGATATATTGGTGATACTGTACAGGAATGATGTGTTGGTGATACTGTACAGGAATGATGTATTTGTGATACTGTACAGGAATGATTTATTGGTGATACTGTACAGGAATGATGTATACATGATATTGTCTAGGAATGGTGTATTGGTGATACTGTCCATGAGTAATGTATTGGTGATACTGTCCAGGAATGATGTATTGGTGATACTGTACAGGAAGGATTTAAGAGTGATATTGTTTAGGATTGATGTATTGGTGATACTGTACAAGAATGATGTATAGGTGATACTGTACAGGAATGGTGTATTGGTGATTCCGTCCATGAGTAATGTATTGGTGATACTGTACAGGAATGATGTATTGGTGATACTGTACAGGAATGATTTATGAGTGATACTGTACAGGAATGATGCATTAATGATACTGTACAGGAATGATGTATTCGTGATATTGTCCAGGAATGATGTATTGGTGATACTGTACGGGAATGATGTATTGGTGATGCTGTACAGGAATGATGTATTGGTGATACTGTCTAGGAATTGTGTATTGGTGATAATGTATAGGAATGATGTATAGGTGATACTGTACAGGAATGATGTATTGGTGATACTGTACAGGAATGATGTATTGGTGATAATGTACAGGAATGATGTATTGGTGATACTGTACAGGAATGATGTGTTGGTGATACTGTACAGAAATGATGTATTGGTGATACTGTACAGGAATGACGTATTGGTGATACTGTACAGAAATGATGTGTTGCTGATACTGTACAGGAATGATGTATTGGTGATACTGTACAGGAATGATGTATTAGTGATACTGTACAGGAATGATGTATTGGTGATATTGTACGGTAATGCTATAGAGGAATGGTGTATCAGTAAATCTGTTCAGAAATTATGATGTAAAGATGATGGATAAATCCAAATCATAAGTTCGAAAATCATGAAACCAGAGGACATACAAAATCAGTGAAAATGAAAACAAAGTGGAAAATAACAAAATACGTCTACTTGAAGAGCATATGTGAACCCTGTAATGGAGTGAGAACAGGTGTCCAGGAAGAGTGAGCATCTCTTGCTTGCTAGCAACACCCATCACATATACCCAGTAGAAATAGTAAAATCGTGTAAATACCATATATATTTATATCTGTAGAAGTCGAAGTAGGTAACCTTCTAGTATAGAAGGTGTCAAATACTGATCAATAATAATTTTTAATAGTGTCAGAAATTGCATACTGAATTAGCAAATTTATTATTGTCAAATCCATTTAAAAATCAAGTGATAGTATAAAAATGGCTTTCATAGGAAAATCATCCAAATCCTGGTCAGTATTATGAAGGTATAAGACGAAGTGGCCATTTACCTAACACAGAGAAAGGGAGACTAGTGTGTAAGTTACTGAATGTGGCCTTCTCTAGGAAACAGGTGTTTACTATTGGACGATCTAGGACAACAGGAAAAGAGGGTGTGGTGACCTGGAATGATATACAGCATAAGACTAGGAGAGAAGGAGGTCCTCAGAGGTATCATATTACATGTACTATTAATCTGGTTATACATCATAAGACCAGGAGAGATGGAGGTCCTCAGAGGTATGATACTACATGTACTATTAATCTGGCTATATATCATAAGACTAGGAGAGAAGGAGGTCCTCAGAGGTATGATATTACATGTACTATTAATCTGGCTTTACATCATAAGACTAGGAGAGAAGGAGGTCCTCAGAGGTATGATATTACATGTACCATTAATCTGGCTATACATCATAAGACAAGGAGAGAAAGAGGTCCACAGAGGTATGGTATTACATGTACTATTAGACTGGCTGTCCATCATAATACTAGAAGAGAAGGAGGTCCTCAGAGGTATGATATTACATGTACTATTAATCTGGCTATACATCATAAGACTAGGAGAGAAGGAGGTCCTCAGAAGTATGATATTACATGTACTATTAATCTGGCTTTACATTATAAGACTAGGAGAGAAGGAGGTCCTCAGAGGTATGATATTACATGTACTATTAATCTGGCTATACATCATAAGACTAAGAGAGAAAGAGGTCCTCAGAAGTATGATATTACATGTACTATTAATCTGGCTTTACATCATAAGACTAGGAGAGAATGAGGTCCTCAGAGGTATGATATTACATGTACTATTAATCTGGCTATGCATCATAAGACTAGGAGAGAAGGAGGTCCTCAGAGGTATGATATTACATGTACTATTAATTTGGGTATACATCATAAGACAAGGAGAGAAAGAGGTCCACAGAGGTATGGTATTACATGTACTATTAGACTGGCTGTACATCATAATACTAGAAGAGAAGGAGGTCCTCAGAGGTATGATATTACATGTACTATTAATCTGGCTATACATCATAAGACTAGGAGAGAAGGAGGTCCTCAGAAGTATGATATTACATGTACTA
This sequence comes from Pteria penguin, assembly GCA_035048485.1. Taxonomy (NCBI): domain Eukaryota; kingdom Metazoa; phylum Mollusca; class Bivalvia; order Pterioida; family Pteriidae; genus Pteria; species Pteria penguin. The sequence continues at coordinate 75,052,626 of CM068582.1, read as the reverse complement.
TTAATCTGGCTTTACATTATAAGACTAGGAGAGAAGGAGGTCCTCAGAGGTATGATATTACATGTACTATTAATCTGGCTATACATCATAAGACTAAGAGAGAAAGAGGTCCTCAGAAGTATGATATTACATGTACTATTAATCTGGCTTTACATCATAAGACTAGGAGAGAATGAGGTCCTCAGAGGTATGATATTACATGTACTATTAATCTGGCTATGCATCATAAGATTAGGAGAGAAGGAGGTCTTCAGAGGTATGATATTACATGTGCTATTAATCTGGCTATACATCATAAGACTAGGAAAGAAGGAGGTACTCAGAGGTATGATATTACATGTACTATTCATGTGGCTATACATCATAAGACTAGGAGAGAAGGAGGTCCTCAGAGGTATGATATTACCTGTACTATTAATCTGGCTTTACATCATAAGACTAAGAGAGAAGGAGGTCTTCAGAGGTATGATATTACATGTACCATTAATCTGGCTATACATCATAAGACAAGGAGAGAAGGAGGTCCTCAGAGGTATGATATGACATGTACTATTAATCTGGCTATACATCATAAGACTAGGAGAGAAGGAGGTCCACAGAGGTATGATATTACATGTACTATTAGACTGGCTATACATCATAATACTAGAAGAGAAGGAGGTCCACAGAGGTATGGTATTACATGTACTATTAGACTGGCTATTCATCATAATACTAGAAGAGAAGGAGGTCCTCAGAGGTATGATATTACATGTACTATTAATCTGGCTATACATCATAAGACTAGGAGAGAAGGAGGTCCTCAGAGGTATGATATGACATGTACTATTAATCTGGCTATACATCATAAGACTAGGAGAGAAGGAGGTCCTCAGAGGTATGATATTACATGTACTATTAATTTGGCTATACATCATAAGATTAGGAGAGAAGGAGGTCTTCAGAAGTATGATATTACATGTACTATTAATCTGGCTTTACATTATAAGACTAGAAGAGAAGGAGGTCCTCAGAGGTATGATATTACATGTATTATTAATCTGGCTATACATCATAAGACTAGGAGAGAAGGAGGTCCTCAGAGGTATGATATTACATGTACTATTAATGTGGCTATACATCATAAGACTAGGAGAGAAGGAGGTCCTCAGAGGTATGATATTACATGTACTATTAATCTGGCTTTACATCATAAGACTAGGAGAGAAGGAGGTCCTCAGAGGTATGATATTACATGTACCATTAATCTGGCTATACATCATAAGACAAGCAGAGAAAGAGGTCCACAGAGGTATGGTATTACATGTACTATTAGACTGGCTGTACATCATAATACTAGAAGAGAAGGAGGTCCTCAGAGGTATGATATTACATGTACTATTAATTTGGCTATACATCATAAGACTAGGAGAGAAGGAGGTCCTCTGAAGTATGATATTACATGTACTATTAATCTGGCTTTACATTATAAGACTAGGAGAGAAGGAGGTCCTCAGAGGTATGATATTACATGTACTATTAATCTGGCTATACATCATAAGACTAGGAGAGAAAGAGGTCCTCAGAGGTATGATATTACATGTACTATTAATCTGGCTTTACATCATAAGACTAGGAGAGAATGAGGTCCTCAGAGGTATGATATTACATGTACTATTAATCTGGCTATGCATCATAAGACTAGGAGAGAAGGAGGTCCTCAGAGGTATGATATTACATGTACTATTAATTTGGGTATACATCATAAGATTAGGAGAGAAGGAGGTCTTCAGAGGTATGATATTACATGTGCTATTAATCTGGCTATGCATCATAAGACTAGGAAAGAAGGAGGTACTCAGAGGTATGATATTACATGTACTATTCATGTGGCTATACATCATAAGACTAGGAGAGAAGGAGGTCCTCAGAGGTATGATATTACCTGTACTATTAATCTGGCTTTACATCATAAGACTAAGAGAGAAGGAGGTCTTCAGAGGTATGATATTACATGTACCATTAATCTGGCTATACATCATAAGACAAGGAGAGAGAGAGGTCCACAGAGGTATGGTATTACATGTACTATTAGACTGGCTATACATCATAATACTAGAAGAGAAGGAGGTCCTCAGAGGTATGATATTACATGTACTATTAATCTGGCTATACATCATAAGACTAGGAGAGAAGGAGGTCCTCAGAGGTATGATATGACATGTACTATTAATCTGGCTATACATCATAAGACTAGGAGAGAAGGAGGTCCACAGAGGTATGATATTACATGTACTATTAGACTGGCTATACATCATAATACTAGAATAGAAGGAGGTCCTCAGAGGTATGATATTACATGTACTATTAATCTGGCTATACATCATAATACTAGGAGAGAAGGAGGTCCTCAGAGGTATAATATTACATGTACTATTAATCTGGCTATACATCCTAAGACTAAGAGAGAAGGAGGTTCTCAGAGGTATGATATTACATGTACTATTAATCTGGCTATACATCATACGACAAGGAGAGAAGGAGATCCTCAGAGGTATAATATTACATGTACTATTAATCTGGCTATACATCATAAGACTAGGAGAGAAGGAGGTCCACAGAGGTATGATATTACATGTACTATTAATCTGGCTATACATCCTAAGACTAGGAGAGAAGGAGGTCCACAGACGTATAATATTACATGTACTATTAATCTGGTTATACATCATAAGACTAGGAGAGAAGGAGGTCCTCAGAGGTATGATATTACATGTACTATTAATCTGGTTATACATCATAAGACCAGGAGAGAAGGTCCTCAGAGGTATGATATTACATGTACTATTAATCTGGCTATACATCCTAAGACCAGGAGAGAAGGAGGTCCTCAGAGGTATGATATTACATGTACTATTAATCTGGCTATACATCATAATACTAGGAGAGAAGGAGGTCCTCAGAGGTATAATATTACATGTACTATTAATCTGGCTATACATCCTAAGACTAAGAGAGAAGGAGGTTCTCAGAGGTATGATATTACATGTACTATTAATCTGGCTATACATCATACGACAAGGAGAGAAGGAGATCCTCAGAGGTATAATATTACATGTACTATTAATCTGGCTATACATCATAAGACTAGGAGAGAAGGAGGTCCACAGAGGTATGATATTACATGTACTATTAATCTGGCTATACATCCTAAGACTAGGAGAGAAGGAGGTCCACAGACGTATAATATTACATGTACTATTAATCTGGTTATACATCATAAGACTAGGAGAGAAGGAGGTCCTCAGAGGTATGATATTACATGTACTATTAATCTGGTTATACATCATAAGACCAGGAGAGAAGGTCCTCAGAGGTATGATATTACATGTACTATTAATCTGGCTATACATCCTAAGACCAGGAGAGAAGGAGGTCCTCAGAGGTATGATATTACATGTACTATTAATCTGGCTATACATCATAAGACTAGGACAGAAGGAGGTCCACAGCGGTATGATATTACAAGTACTATTAATCTGGCTATACATCATAAGACTAGGAGAGAGTGAGGTACTCAGAGGTATGATATTACATGTACTATTAATCTGGTTATACATCATAAGACAAGGAGAGAAGGAGGTCCTCAGAGGTATGATATTACATGTACCATTAATCTGGCTATACATCATAAGATTAGGAGAGAAGGAGGTCCTCAGAGGTATGATATTACATGTACTATTAATCCGACGGCACATCATAAAACTAGGAGAGAAGGAGGTCCTCAGAGGTATGATATTACAAGCACTATTAATCTTGCTATTCATCATCAAACTAGGAGAGAAGGAGGTCCTCAGAGGTATGATATTACATGTACTATTAATCTAGCTATACATCATAAGACTAGGAGAGAAAGAAGTCCTCAGAGGTATGATATTACATGTACCATTAATCTGGCTATACATCATAAGACTAGGAGAGAAGGAGACCACAGAGGTGTGATATTACATCTACTATTAGACTGGCTATACATCATAATAGAGAAGGAGGTTCTCAGAGGTATGATATTACATGTACTGTTAATCTGGCTATACATCATAAGACTCGGAGAGAAGGAGGTTCTCAGAGGTATGATATTACATGTACTATTAATCTGGCTCTACATCATAAGACTAGGAGAGAAAGAGGTCCTCAGAGGTATGATATTACATGTACTATTAATCTGACTATACATCATAAGACTATGAGAGAAGGAGGTCCTCAGAGGTATGATATTACATGTACTATTAATCTGGCTCTACATCATAATACTAGGAGAGAAGGAGGTCCTCAGAGGTATGATATTACATGTACTATTAATTTGGTTATACATCATAAGACTAGGAGAGAAACAGGTCCTCAGCTGTATGATATTACATGTACTGTAAATCTGGCTATACATCATAAGACCAGGAGAGAAGGAGGTTCTCAGAGGTATGATATTACATGTACTATTAATCTGGCTCTACATCATAATACTAGGAGAGAAGGGGGTCCTCAGAGGTATGATATTACATGTACTATTAATCTGGCTCTACATCATAAGACCAGGAGAGAAGGAGGTCCTCAGAGGTATGATATTACATGCACTATTAATCTGGCTATACATCATAAGACTAGGAGAGAAGGAGGTCCACAGAGGTGTGATATTACATGTACTATTAATCTGGCTATACATCATAAGACTAGGAGAGAAGGAGGTCCTCAGAGGTATGACATTACATGTACTATTGATCTGGCTATACATCATAAGACAAGGAGAGAAGGAGGCCCTCAGAGGTATGATATTACATGTACTATTAGATTGGCTATACATCATCTTACTAGAAGAGAAGGAGGTTCTCAGAGGTATGATATGACATGTACTGTTAATCTGGCTATACATCATAAGACTAGGAGAGAATGAGGTCCTCAGAAGTATGATATTACATGTACTATTAATCTGGCTCTACATCATAAGACTAGGAGAGAAGGAGGTCCTCAGAGGTATGATATTACATGTACTATTAATCTGGCTGTACATCATAAGACTAGGAGAGAAGGAGGTCCTCAGAGGTATGATATTACATGCACTATTAATCTGGCTATACATCATAAGACTAAGAGAGAAGGAGGTCCTCAGAGGTATGATATTACATGTACTATTAATCTGGCTATACATCATAAGACTAGGAGAGAAGGAGGTCCTCAGAGGTATGATATTACATGTACTATTAATCTGGATATACAGCATAACACTAGGAGAGAATGAAGTTCTCAGAGGTATGATATTACATGTACTATTAATCTGGCTATACATCATAAGACTAGGAGAGAAGGAGGTCCTCAGAGGTATGATATTACATGTACTATTAATCTGGATATACAGCATAACACTAGGAGAGAAGGAGGTCCACAGAGGTATGATATTGCATGCACTATTAATCTGGCTATACATCATAAGACTAGGAGAGAAAGAGGTCCTCAGAGGTATGATATTACATGTACTATTAATCTGGATATACAGCATAACACTAGGAGAGAAGGAGGTCCTCAGAGGCATGATATTGCATGTACTATTAATCTGGCTATACATCATAAGACTAGGAGAGAAGGAGGTCCTCAGAGGTATGATATTACATGTACTATTAATCTGGCTAAACATCATAAGACCAGGAGAGAAGGAGGTCGTCAGCAGTGTGATATTACATGTACTATTAATCTGGCTATACATCATAAGACTAGGAGAGAAGGAGGTCCTCAGAGGTATGATATTACATGTACTATTAATCTGGCTATACATCATAAGACTAGGAGAGAAGGAGGTCCTCAGAGGTATGATGTTACATGTACTACTAATATGGCTATACATCATAAGACTAGGAGAGAAGGAGGTCCTCAGAGGTATGATATTACATGTACTATTAATCTGGCTATACATCATAAGACTAGGAAAGAAGGAGGTCCTCAGAGGTATGATATTACATGTATTATTAATCTGACTGTACATCTTAAGACTAGGAGAGATGGAGGTCCTCAGCGGTATGATATTACATGTACTATTAATGTGGCTATATATCATAAGACTATGAGAGAAGGAGGTCCTCAGAGGTATGATATTACATGTACCATTAATCTGGCTATACATCATAAGACTAGGAGAGAAGGAGGTCCTCAGAGGTATGATATTACATGTACTATTTATCTGGCTATACATCATAAGACTAGGAGAGATGGAGGTCCTCAGAGGTATGATATTACATGTACTATTAATCTGGCTATACATCATAAGACTAGGAGAGAAGGAGGTTCTCAGAGGTATGATATTACATGTACTGTTAATCTGGCTATACATCATAAGACTAGGAGAGATGGAGGTCCTCAGAGGTATGATATTACATGTACTATTAATCTGGCTATACATCATAAGACTAGGAGAGAAGGAGGTCCTCAGAGGTATGATATTACATGTACTGTTAATCTGACTGTACATCATAAGACTAGGAGAGAAGGAGGTCCTCAGAGGTATGATATTACATGTACTATTAATGTGCCTATACATCATAAGACTAGGAGAGAAGTCGGTCCTCAGAGGTATGATATTACATGTACTGTTAATCTGGCTATACATCCTAAGACTAGGAGAGAAGTAGGTGCTCAGAGGTATGATATTACATGTACTATTAATCTGGCTATACATCATAAAACTAGGAGAGAAGGAGGACCTCAGAGGTATGATATTACATGTACTATTACATGTACTATTAATCTGGCTATCCATCGTAATGTATCTACCTCATACAGTCCTTATTATACTGCTGGCTATCTATATTGTATAATTTATCTACATCATACAGTCCATATTATACTGCAGGCTATTCCTATTGTATAATTATATACATCATACGGTCCATATCATACTGCTGGCTATTCCTATTGTATAATTTATCTACTTCATACAGTCCATATTATACTGCTGGCTATTCCTATTGTATAATTTATCTACTTCATACAGTCCATATTATACTGTTGGCTATTCATATTGTATAATTTATCTACATCATACAGTTCATATTATACTGCTGGCTATTCATATTGTATAATTTGTCTACATCATACAGTCCACATTATACTGCTGGCTATTCATATTGTATAATTTGTCTACATCATACAGTCCATATTATACTGCTGGCTATTCATATTGTATAATTTATCTACATCATACAGTCCATATTATACTGCTGGCTATTCATATTGTATAATTTGTCTACATCATACAGTCCATATTATACTGCTGGCTATTCATATTGTATAATTTATCTACTTCATACAGTCCATATTATACTGCTGGCTATTCATATTGTATAATTTATGTACATCATACAGTCAATATTATACTGCTGGCTATTCATATTGTATAATTTATCTACTTCATACTGTCCATATTATACTGCTGGCTATTCATATTGTATAATTTATCTACATCATGCAGTCCATATTATACTGCTGGCTATTCATATTGTATAATTTATATACATCATACAGTCCATATTATACTGCTGGCTATTCATATTGTATAATTTATCTACTTCATACTGTCCATATTATACTGCTGGCTATTCATATTGTATAATTTATCTACTTCATACAGTCCATATTATACTGCTGGCTATTCATATTGTATAATTTATGTACATCATACTGTCAATATTATACTGCTGGCTATTCATATTGTATAATTATCTACTTCATACAGTCCATATTATACTGCTGGCTATCTATATTGTATAATTTATCTGCATCATACAGTCCATATTATACTGCTGGCTATCTATATTGTATAATTTGTCTACATCATACAGTCCATATTATACTGCTGGCTATCTATATTGTATAATTTATCTACATCATACAGTCCATTTTATACTGCAGGCTATTCCTATTGTATAATTATATACATCATACGGTCCATATCATACTGCTGGCTATTCCTATTGTATAATTTATCTACTTCATACAGTCCATATTATACTGCTGGCTATTCATATTGTATAATTTATCTACTTCATACTGTCCATATTATACTGTTGGCTATTCATATTGTATAATTTATCTACATCATGCAGTCCATATTATACTGCTGGCTATTCATATTGTATAATTTATATACATCATACAGTCCATATTATACTGCTGGCTATTCATATTGTATAATTTATCTACTTCATACTGTCCATATTATACTGCTGGCTGTTCATATTGTATAATTTATCTACTTCATACAGTCCATATTATACTGCTGGCTATTCATATTGTATAATTTATGTACATCATACAGTCAATATTATACTGCTGGCTATTCATATTGTATAATTTATCTACTTCATACTGTCCATATTATACTGCTGGCTATCTATATTGTATAAGTTATCTACATTATACAGTCCATATTATACTGCTGGCTATTCATATTGTATAATTTATCTACATCATACAGTCCATATTATACTGCTGGCTATTCATATTGTATAATTTATGTACATCATACAGTCAATATTATACTGCTGGCTATTCATATTGTATAATTTATCTACTTCATACTGTCCATATTATACTGCTGGCTATCTATATTGTATAAGTTATCTACTTCATACAGTCCATATTATACTGCTGGCTATTCATATTGTATAATTTATCTACATCATACAGTCCATATTATACTGCTGGCTAATCATATTGTAAAGTTTGTCTTCATCATACAGTCCATATTATACTGATGGCCATTCATACTGTATAGTTAGTCTACATCATGCAGTCCATATTATACTGCTGACTATTCATATTGTTTGAGTATTCTAGCATGCATGCAATCCATATTATATAACTGGATATTCACAATGTACAATTTGTTACGGAATAGGTTTGGTTACCCAGATCCAACTTATTTGGATCGTGTAACAGAAGAGCTAGAGGTCAAAGGGGTCACAGCTGATTCAGCTGATGATCCAGAGGAGTACAGAGAGTACAGTGCGGCTTTCAGATATTAAACCGGTAGAGAAGTTTTGAAGTTACAATAAAGAGTTATTATAAGAAGAACAGAGGATGTATACAAGCCAGTGTCCGGCGCCATAAACTGAGAAAATACTTAAGTCAAAATTTCAAATTCCTCTGTTAAACAATGAATTAGTGACCTGGATTTGGATTTTATTGAATTTTATTTTATGACTAAATAGAATTAAAGCATTCTGCATGACAATTTATTTGAACGGTTGATAAGGGAATAAATTAAACTGAAACAATTGACTTAAGTATATTCTCAGTTTATGGCGCTGGACCCAGGTCAGAAGGGGAAAATAGAAGAGTATGCTGTAGAAAGACATCCATGAAAATAAGAAGGAATCAAGTATCATGTACATACAAATTGAGGTGTATTAGACTATGTTCATTGATTTCATATACATACATATATTTATACACACACACACACACACACACACACACACACACACACACACACACACATATATATATATATATGTGTGTGTGTGTGTGTGTGATAAAAAAGTAATTTAGATGTCAATGTAAAATATTTCACTTATATTTTCTAGTTGATGGGGTTTTTTTTCTTTCTTTGCAGTATCCGGTCAAACTATCTTAAAAACTTTCTTGTTTTGCAATATTTTCTTAATGATTATTGTTTCATTTTAGTAATTTAGATATCAATGTAAAATATTTCACTTAAATTTTCTACTACCATCAATATCATATTGTATTTAGTATTTTCTTAACGATATCACATGCGACATCACGGCGAATACCCTGTCAGTTTTTGTAAAACATAAGCATGGTAACCACATTCTAATGCATTTGACAAAAATAATTACAACTAGCTATAGAGGCACAGAGTTATGGTTTTCTAAGCCAAGTCGCTAATCAGTCATATCAAAATATTTACAATGCTAGTCTAATTCCTTCGATGAACCATGCTAAACAAACTCGGTTCATCAGCCCATGAACTTGGGTCATGGAAGTAGTACCCGGCGTATGGCAAATCACAAGCGTAGTAATATAAAATTTATCTTTTCTCGCATAATTAAATATAAGAATTGTAATAACGAAATTATTGCATCTTTTAATTTTGAGCAATTAAAGAAATTACCTGGACAGATAGAGTATTTTTAGCATTCTGGACTCGCACTATATTGCGTGGCGGAAGTACTTTTCCACTTCAGGAAAAATTCGGTCTTTGCAAGTTTGATAACGGGGAATTTGATATTTTGTTTTCAAAATAGAACCTTTTAAAATGCATTGTAAATATAAGGAACGACTGTCTTTTTTTCTAGGTTCATGAGGAATGAACTTGGGTGAGAAACAAACATTCGAGAACCGCTTCGAAAAAGACAGTCATTCCTTAATTAAAATATATTATTATTGTATCAAATACATGTAAGACCTGTACCCAGAAAAATTGTACAGGTGAGAGGTCGTAATGTTGATGGGTTTTTTTTTTCTTTCTTTCTTTGCAGTATCTGGTCATACCATCTTTGGCAGTTTCTTGTTTTGGAATATTTTGTTGAGGATTATTGTTTCATTTTAATAGAAATGTGAGTTTCAAGCTAGAGTCATTGCCCATCAGTTAATGTCACTATCGCCATAACGTATTCCAGACAGATGCAAATTTACTTTAAATTTATATGTGTTTGTATTTGTTGTTATTATTAAAAGTTGTATATATTGGTACTTCATATTCTGCTAATGATTTATTTTGCACTCCTTGCATTACTAAGCAGACTTCACTTTTAGGGTTAGTGTTTTAGTTTGGAAGGAGGGAGAGAATGTAACATGAAGGAAGGAATGTATCGTTTTATACAGAGAAACAGAGTGAAGGGAAAGATGTGTATCAAGAAAATAGTGTTAATGGAAAGAAAGACTTTAAGTGTCTCAGACACATAATCCGTTAGGAGAAAAAGAGTGTTAGTGGTAAGAGATGCTGTAATTAGGGAGGTACATGGTGTGATAGTGGTAAGAGATGCTATAATTAGGGAGGTACATGGTGTGATAGTGGTAAGAGATGCTACATGGTGTAATAGTGGTAAGAGATGCTATAATTAGGGAGGTACATGGTGTGATAGTGGTAAGAGATGCTATAATTAGGGATGTACATGGTGTGATAGTGGTAAGAGATGCTATAATTAGGGAGGTACATGGTGTGATAGTGGTAAGAGATGCTATAATTAGGGAAGTACATGGTGTGATAGTGGTAAGAGATGCTACATGGTGTAATAGTGGTAAGAGATGCTATAATTAGGGAGGTACATGGTGTGATAGTGGTAAGAGATGCTATAATTAGGGATGTACATGGTGTGATAGTGGTAAGAGATGCTATAATTAGGGAGGTACATGGTGTGATAGTGGTAAGAGATGCTATAATTAGGGAAGTACATGGTGTGATAGTGGTAAGAGATGCTATAATTAGGGAGGTACATGGTGTGATAGGTAAGATGGAGAGTTTTCAATCGGGATAGGAGGGGGGAGGAAAGAAGTTTACCATACATAAGGAGGTAAGGGGTAGTACAGGTAAGTAGGAAGTCAGCATTATAGGTTTGGAATGCTATAAATGTGGAGGAAAGGAGTATTACAAATAAGGAGGTACCGAGTGAAAAAGTAAATAAACAATGAACATTATTGCGTTATAGATACGGAGGAAAGGAACGTGATAGGTAAAGGAAATTGTAAATGAAGAGATAAGGAATATTATAGATAAGGAGTTTTAAAAGAAAGGAGACAATGAGTTAGAGATAAAGACGTATGCAGTAACGGATACAGAGGGGGCAGCAAAGGGGGCGTTCGCTATTCACTAAATAATCTTCCTCCTCCCGAGGGGCAGCGAAGGGGGCGTTCGCTATTCACTAAATAACCTTCCCCGTCCCGAATAAAAACAGACCAAAAACAGAGAGCGAAAGAGAGAGAGAGAGAGAGAGAGAGAGACTATGATCTATAATTGTTAATGAGATAGACTAGTATTCGATATTCGATAATTTTACATCTGCTCAACCTCTGGTTATATTGGATAGATTTAGGGCTTCAACCCCAATTTCTCCCCTGGCGGAAAGCATATTCTGCAGATCGCAAATGCATTCCTTTTTCAAGATTCTACATCTGCATATTCTTATGCACTGTGCACCAGATGTAATGTACGTGAGAATAGGCAAGAGAGGGGGGTGTTATGCAGCTGAGTCAATTGTATGGCAAAAATCCATCACCAGAACCAAAATAACAAGTTATACACAAGACATGAATAACACCACAAAATTATCATTTACGCGGCAGTCGCGTTACTGACCAAGATCGGTGAATTTGCCCGATTTGTATTGTATTGTTTATTAATCAAAAGCTGTACAGCTTATAGATATACCTTGTACAATATATAAAACTCAACAATAATATAATATAATGTCAAGGTCAACGCAATACATAGAAATATCACAATAAACTTATATAAATTTTAATATGGAATATAGTAAATATAATACATGTATAATATATAGCTATGAAATTTAACTTATAGTACTTCTCATTTTAAAAGCATTCTTTAAAAATTTACCAAAATTACAAAGTTCCTTGGTATTACCAGAACTTAAAAGTTGAACTAGTTTGAAGACGGAGGGTCCTCTATAATAATAATTCTTCAAATATTTAATTCTTAAATTTTCAAAAGCGGGACTTTTTTATGCAGGAATTCCGAGCGCCTCCCCCAAGCCTGCGGCTCTGCTCCAAAACCCTTCTTCTGCCTTTGCCTACCCACCCCGTAATACCAATAGCTGGATTCGCCCGTGGTAAGGGATGTCACAAGAAAGGAGAATTGGCGTGTTTTAGGAGATAATAAAATGTGTATAAAGAAGAATAAATACAAGATACATACCATATATTTAGTAAATTTTGAATTAAATTGAAATTCTATGTTGTTCTGAATACATGTACATTTTATTAGTATATTAAAGTTTACAAATAAAAACATGTCGTGAAAAAACCTTTGACATTGATTGAAATTCAGTGTCCATGTGTATATTTTTGTACAAAAAGTACATTTTGATTGCATGAATTTTGAAACAAAACTTTTTTCTGATGTAAATGTGACACTATACACGACACTGTCCTTTTATTTCATGGACTATGAGATATGGTTAAGCCTTCGGTACTTCTTCGTTTTTTTTTTACATATATGCATTGAATTAATATTTCATATATTGAATTATTTCCTTAAAAAGAAGATAGAAGACATGTTACCGAGCTGGAAAGTACGAATCATCAGGAACATACACATAAAACATAGTTGTAATGAAATATAAACAGAAAACATTACAAAAAGTATTTGACTGTATTACAGTTACGATACCGATATAGGACGGTCATTTAAAGTAACAAACGTCACTTAATTGGCGATACCGATATAGGACGGTCATTTAAAGTAACAAACGTAACTTAATTGGCGATACCGATATAGGACGGTCAATTAAAGTAACAAACGTCACTTAATTGGCGATACCGATGTAGGACGGTCATTTAAAGTAACAAACGTCACTTAATTTGCATAGTTAGCCGTTTATACGCTCCCATCTTCCCACTCAATAAATAATATAAAAATATTTAGATATATTGCCATCTAAAGCGGCCAAAATGCTTTGTAAATTTAGAACATGTAATTTTAAATTACTTATTGAAATTAGCCGCTGGAATAACGTACCAAGAGAAGATAGAAAGTGTAACATGTGTAATACAAATGAAATCGGAGACAATTAATACGTAAAAGAAAAAGAATTCACAAAAAAGCAAAGCAATTTAACACCCAGTTCTATTGGCAAAAGTTTAAGACAATTCGAAATAATGTAATTAAAGAAATCCGGGAAGCCAAATATAATTATGATCAAAAACGAATTACTGAAATTAATAACATTGACTCTAATTCGAGTAAATCATGGAGAAAAATTTCTGAATTTGCAGGCTTCAATAAAAAGAAAACCAATATTCCACCTATCGTAACACCTGATAAAATAGTCATTGATGACTTAGAAAAAGCAAACTGTTTTAATAAATTTTTTGCTGCTCAAATGACCCTTAATTCTAATCATGAAGTTCCTCCTCCAATTAACATATATTGTGATGCAATTCTTAACAGAATAGAAATAACACCTGACGATGTTAAAGATGTATTAAGTACTCTTAATACCTCAAAAGCTAGTGGCCCGGACCTAATAAATCCTGTCCTTCTACGTGAGGCAAGCTCCGAATTAAGTGTCCCTCTAGCCAAAATATTTAATAACTCGCTAAACAGCTCTACTTATCCATCGCTATGGAAACGTGCAAATGTCACTCCTGTTTTTAAAAAAGATGACCCCTCACTGATCAACAACTATCGGCCTATCAGTCTCCTTAGTATAATAGGCAAAGTGATGGAGAAATGCATTTATAAATACATTTATAACTATCTTCTTGAAAATAATATCCTTTCTAATAATCAATCAGGGTTCAGGTCTAAAGATTCAACAATCAATCAATTGTTGTACATTTGTAATGACATCAATGTAGCGCTGGATCAAGGTAAAGAAATAAGGATGATTTTTTGTGACATATCTAAAGCTTTCGACCGTGTTTGGCATGACGGACTGTTGACAAAATTGAAAAATATAGGTATACAAGACAACCTTAATCTTTGGTTTGAATCGTATTTGAAAAATAGAACCCAACGTGTTGTTTTGAATAATAATAATTCTAATTGGACAATCATTAACGCAGGAGTTCCTCAAGGATCTATCCTTGGTCCTCTTCTCTTTTTGATTTATATAAATGACATTGTTCATGATATTGATATAAACATCAAACTTTTTGCTGATGACACATCCCTATATGTAACTGTTGAAAACCCGGAAACCCAATCTCGCGAACTTAATTCAAATTTAGATAAAATACAGTCCTGGGCTGATACATGGTTAGTTGATTTTAACCCACAGAAAACAAAAGAATTACTTATTTCCAAAAAACATAAACCCATTCACCACCCACCTGTTTACATGAATAATGTTGAAATTAAAAGATCTCAAAGTCATAAACATCTTGGACTAATACTAAATAACTCGTATACATGGAATGATCACATTAATGAAATCAAAGCCAAAGCATATAAAAAAGTAAATATTCTTCGAAAGCTAAAATTCAAACTAACAAGAAATGTCCTACATAAATTATATATCACTTTTATCAGACCTTCTCTTGAATATGCTAATATTGTATGGGATAATATACCACTTTACCTCCAAAACGAACTAGAGGAAATTCAACTTGAATGTGCCAGGATAATAACTGGTGGTATGAAACTGACCAGCCATTCATTTCTCTATAATGAAACAGGCCTTGAAACACTCTCTTCTAGAAGAAAGCAATCACGTATTATTACCTTTTACAAAATGGTTAATAATATATCTCCAACTTACTTATCATCATTAGTTCCACCCCAAGTAGCTCATACACACTTCACTCGTAATAACAACAATCTTCAGCAAATCCATTGTCGCACATCCTTGTATAAAAACTCCTTTCTACCTTCTACTGTAAATGACTGGAACCACTTATCTTCGGCTACTAAAGATTCTGCATCTATTGCAATTTTTAAGTCCAAAGTAAAACCAAATATATCCCCGATCCCGAAATATGCCAATATTGGCTCACGCACTGGCCAAATACTCATTTCAAGACTTCGTATGAACAACTGTGGCCTAAACGATCATCTATTCAAAAGAAATCTAACTTTATCGCCCCTGTGTCGATGTGGTGTCATAGAAACCACTCGCCACTTCTTACTCTCTTGCCCATTGTACTCTGATTTACGTAATGAATATATATTTCCTTATATCAATAGACCTAACGTTAACACTCTGCTTTATGGTGATAACCAGACCAGTGACCATCAAAATATTACATTAATCACCGCTGTTCAACAGTATTTGTTAAAATCTGATCGATTTAACTTAAAATATTAATTATTTATACACTCGATTTTGGATAATCTCCCTCTCCCTTCTTACCCTTTTCCTATCTACCTATCCCCACTTCCCCTCACCTTTATCATAAAGTTTTCTCTCACCTATTACTTATTATGTTTTTGATTTATTGATTTATGTCATGTCTTTTCAAATATTGTAACTCTTATATAAGTCATGCCAACTCCAGGAAATGAATTAATATAAGCTGTTAGCTTGTTTTCAGATCCTGATCATTGTATTATTGTGCATATTTGTTAAATACATGTTTAGTACCAATAAATACAGTTTAAAGTTAAATGAAATCGGAGATGAATTTCATTACCTTTTCGATTGTAATAATTATGATATTATGCAAGCTAGAAACCTATATATTCCTAATATTTATTGTCTAAGACCAAATTCTCAAAAATTCAAAGAACTTTTTCAATCTACTAATGTCAATTTACTTAAGAAGCTATGTAAATTTATTGAAGTTGTTAAAGAGAGAGTTTGCCCTCCGGGTTAAATTCTCAACTCACTTGTTCTGAACTTTAAAATCCATCGTCGTTTATTAATTATACACATATTGTATTTATTACCGCTTATACTATGATATTTATAAATACATTTGTAATAATCTTCACGCATGTACTATATATATATGTTATTATAGTTTATTTTTTTTTCTTCAATGTATTTATGTACATTTATGAGAAATAAATATTGTCATTGTCATTATCATTATCACTCACCGCAAAAGTAGCAGAAAAAGACACACACATTTAAAACTTTGATAAATACACACGCAATCCTCCATAAAGGGAACAAGGATCATCAGGTTACTCAAGACGAGGGGTCTTTTTCAACATGAAACGTTTTATAGAATAATATGCTTATGTTACACTAATATTGAAAACATTTAATATGTTTAAACATTATTATAACAATCTAGATTGTTATAATAATGTTTAAACATATTAAATGTTTTCAATATTAGTGTAACACTTGTATAAAAACATGTTAAGCGACGTCAACACAAGACGTGTTCTGTCCATTTATAAGCGAGCTCAGATACTTGATCTGTAGGAGTCTCGACTAGCAGTCCTAGTAGTCAGTGGAGATGAGACTCGGAATCTTGTCTCCTCTGAAAGGTTTGGACAAGGTCCGTAACAGAGTCCTATTTACATGTACCTGTTAGCTTTCAACGCTCAAGTATAAGTATGTATAAGACTATAGATGGACCCAATACAAGACCATAGGTTTTAGTGGTGATCTGGGGTTCACACTATCGATGTCGAAGGCATTTAGTTGTTGTTTAATTATTCTAAAACCCGAAGAGATGAAATTATCTAAACCTTTGGTTTAAACAATATTTATTTAGAAAATTGCATGAATTATATAACATAACACACATATATATAGGATTGAGCAACAAGTCTTGGACTTATATAAAGCTCTCTCCTGAAATCGAACATGAAATTACTAGTATATATAATATAATTGGCCAACATTATATATAATACAAATACATAAATGAAAATTCAGGAGTATTAATTTCATGCTTATATTTATCATCTCGTTTAAACCTTATAAATAACAATAAGGGGAAAACGAAAGCAGGAAAAAGAAAAAGGGACAAAAGAAAGCAGAAAAAAAATAATAAATATAGGAAAAGGGTACAGGCTGAAGGTAGTGGATGCTAAACACATGAGAAATGAGAAATTCAATCTCTATTTACCGGATTTTATTTAAGTGGAAAAAAGGCCCTGATATTAAATGAATGATATTGATAAAAGAGTGGGAAGTTGACAAGTTTCGTGTCATCATGTCTGTAAGATTTACTTAATAGAATCTATTACTATTGATAATGAAATTTTGTACTTGAGCAAATATCTCTCCATTTCCATCATCATCATACAGGGGGCAACCTGATAACAAGATATTTATGTTTATTTGAACTGATAATGTATTGATAGTTCTATTACGTAATTCACTATGGTTAGTACATTCCAAAAAGAAATGATTTGCCGTTTCCGGGAGACCACAAACACAGTTGTCATCATCACGTAGATGATTTTTGTACAGATCAGCATTCAGACAGCTGCAGCCCAATCGAAGACGAGCATGCAATATTTGACCTTTACGTTCTCCTAAATAAAAATATTTTGGAACTTTCTTTTTATCTTTGTCTAAAAATCTCTTGAATTCTGAAATGGACCGTATGTCTCTTGTACTTTCTGATAATACATTCCAATCTTTTACAGTTTTACAAATAAAAGAATTTTGGTACAGGTTCGACCTACATACTGGTGTTTGAAGATTTGACCTTGACCTCAAATTTCTTTGGCTGACCTGATGAACACTTTGTGGAATAAGTGAATACAAATAGGAGGGGACTTCTTTGTTAATCATTTTATAAAATGTAATCAATCTATGCTTAAAGCGTCTTTGCTCAAGACTTTCCCATCCAGTCTCCTCAAATAATTTTGCTTTGGAACAAGATCGTGTTGCACCAGTGACAATATATGCAGCTTCATACTGAATTTGTTCAATTTCCTGTTTTTCTGTGACAGTACAATTGTCCCAAACTACATCTGCATACTCTAAACAAGGCCGAATAAATGAGAAATATATAATTTCGAGAGTTTTCCTGTCTAGTCTAAATTTTAATAATCGAAAGATGTTGATCCGTTTCCAGGCTTTAGTAGCCATATCTGATAAGTGATCATGCCATGAACATGTTTTGTTAATAATCAACCCCAAATGTTCATGACTAGGTACTTCCTGTATTACACATTATTCATTATTCCTGGAGGGTGCCTGTTTGGGTTAGTCTTTCGCGAAATAATTAATTGTTCTGTTTTACTAGGATTAAATTTTACCAACCAGTCTTGTGACCACTGGTGTATTTTTCCTAGGTCAGTATTCATAAGGTCAGCCGCCATTGCAGGATCTTCAACGATAAGGTAAAGGGATGTGTCATCTGCAAACAGTCGTATATTTGAATTAATATCATTTACTATGTCGTTAATATATATAAGAAACAAAAGAGGCCCAAGTATTGATCCTTGAGGAACCTTTGATCACCATTGGGATGAGAAATTCCGCTGGATAAACAATTCAATTTCAATTTATTCAAATGCCATACGGCATATAGAAATAACAACATATTTACAAGTATATACATATACATAACATACGAACAAAGTAGTACAAAATAATAATATATATATTTACAGGATTAAACACATATGGAAATATTTACAATGATTTTCACTAGAGGAGAGTGAAATTATATGTATAAATAAACTAATTCGTCTGCGAACATCTTTGTTTTGAGGCTAAATATAAATGCTTTCCAAGGTTTATAAGCTGTTTCACATTATTAACACTGAGTAATTTAACTAATTTGAAAACACATGGCCTCCTATAATAATAAGGTTTGATATATTTTGTTCATAAAGTTCTATAGAAAGGACATAACAAAATAAAGTGAAATTCGTCTTCAATTTCATTCTGGTCACAATGTGCACATATTCTACTTGCTCTTGCCACAGGTGCTCGTTGCTTCCTTGACGTATCTGCCTTGTTCAATTCGCAGATTATGTGCCGATAGACGAAATTTAGCGATATATTTCTTATACAGTAAAGGGATAGGTTTTGTTAAATAATACTGAAGTGTGAAGTTGTCAATCAGGTGTTGATATAAAAATCCCTTTGCAGACCTTGAGACCTCCAGTAAAATGTTTTGTTGGTACAAGTCTTTTATTCTTTTTTCTATAATATTAATACACAAAAGATAATCAAACTGTGTATCGTTAAATAAATATGCTAAACCAATGTGGTTTAATTCGTTTAATATATTTGTTATCCAATCGTCCTTTCTTTCAACCATTTCATCATAGCAAGCCTTAAGTATGCAGTTTGAAGTATTTTTCAATTTAAGCCAAAATTTGAATATTTTTATTTTGCGGGATATGTGTAATGGATACCTCCCTAGTTCACAGTACAATAGATTATTAGCAGTTCTTTTTTAAGTCCCAAAATATTTTTACAAAAAGAAGTGTGAACATTTTCCACATCTAAAGCTTTGTGGAATCCCCATATTTCAGCCCCATAATGTAGAATACTACATACATACGTAAAAACTGCACATTGGGTAAATACATTAAAATTTAAAGATTTAAGTTTACTTTAAATAGCAAACATAGCTTTCTTCCCTTGTTGAGCTATATGCTTTTGCATAGCAAGGAATTTCCCATTAAAATTTAATAAAAGACCAAGGTAGTTGAAACTATCTACAACGTCCAGTTTTACATCGTTAAATTGAAACTCAAAATTTTCCATCAATGTTTTACTGTTTCGAAATATAACTATTAACTGTGAGATTCCAACAAGATGTATACAGTCGTTTTCCTAGTTCCGAATATTTTCCAGTTCCGAATAATTTAAAAAAAAGTGTAGCCCACCAGTTCTCTACAGACAGAGCATATCATACAAAACTTTTTATTTCATAAAGGCAATTCATAAAAGTATTAAAAATTATAAAAATTTTCTTTGAAAGATACAAAGGGTCTCAAGATACAACACTTTGAATCTAGTTGGTATCGGCGAAATTGTTCATTCCGCCATTTTGTTACTCGAAATTGATTCGTTTTTTGATTTCCTATTAGACTTGTATAATGGCAAATAATTCTATGCCTTATCGTTATAAAAACTAAGTTTCCGATTATATATTTCACCCTTTTTATTACAATTTAGTGGCACAACAGTCCAATACCATGCGTCTGAATATTTGTTGACATTTTCCTAGTTCCGAACAGCTGAAATTCGTGTGATTTGAACATGCATTTTTTCGCGGAATTTGAACCTTATTGTCATAAGGTCATCCATTAAATAAACACTAGATCTATCAGTTTTACAAAACCATCGTAGTCACAAATACGGCATATTTCTAACTTATTTTCCGATATAAACAAACAACATATCATGACATACTAGAGCTACATTCGTCTGCTGTGACATAATGACGCTATGTGCAAGGCCAGTGCGTGCGGCCATGTTCAATGAGGCTCCATACGGGGAGAGCAAATTGACGTGTACAAAAGAATGAATGAATTTGCATGCTGAGCAGATGTGTTATACAGATTTAACGGACAATACAGAGGCGGAGACACAGAAGTCAATGCCGGTTGGGAAGGGGGTGCATAATTGAAACCCAAGGATTCATTGAGACACGAAGCTGCTGCTGGTACGGGTTCGGGGGACCTCCCCTGGAAAACTTCAGTAAATGGTTTTAAGAATGCTGCATTCTAAACACATTATAAAATGATAAATACTCATTTTGAAAGTGAAATTTCAAAAGGAAAATAATAATTATTATTATTATAAAAATTTCAATAATAATAATAAAAAAACAAAACAAAAAAACCCCCCCCCCCCCAAAAAAAAAACCAAAACAACCCCCCCCAAAAAAAACCAACCCCCCCCCCCCACAAAAACAAAACAAATCAAGTGAAGCTTCCATTTCTGAGTCTATTTTACCTCTTGTAATTAATGTGATAATAAAGCATTATCTAGTGTTGTGCATGGGAGGCAAGTTAATACCAGGCGTAGGGTATTCTAAACAGCGAATGCAAGCTGGGTATTCTATGCGGCAGATACAAAATACCTGAGGGGAAAGACGACAGATTTACAATAGCGTTACACAAAATCCAAGTTGTTCCTGCGTTCACTGAGTATTTCAACTTTGAAAGACAAAGGGAACATACTCCAAGTTACTTAAGTTTCGCGGCCGCAAACTATTTTGAGTAAATCGAATTAGAGACTCCAACTTTGTAAAGAACAGATTAACATTACATCATTATTATAATAATATTTAAGGTCATATGTAAGGTTTATATACATTCCCCTAGATCATCTTTATGTATGTATGTATTTTTTTTCTTCGTCAGGACACGGAGTGGACAGAAAGTTGTCACTAATCAATGTTGCATAGAAATAAAACTAATTACAATCTTCCACCCCTTCCCTTTGAGCAGCACACGATTCGCGAGCGCAGTTTTCTTTCCTCTCTCCGATCTCAAATTCTACTTTCCTCCAATCTTGTATGCGTTTCTTCTCACGCCCTTCCCTTCAACCTCCCTCTTATTTACCGGTATAGGCGGATCTAGACATTTGAAATTGGAAAGGGGGCAGAGTTTGACATTTTTCAGCCACACCAATTCAACTTTATTTTTGAAACATCAATTTATGTCCCCAGGCTGCGTTACGAAAGGTAAAATTCACAATGTTAAAGACTGACCCCGCCCACCACAATCACGCGATTCCTCTGAAGTTTGGATATAGCCCTGAATGAATTTACAGTTCAGGTTTGTTTAATATTGTTTCAAAATTTTGTTCCACTTTTTAAACCAACCGTGAGTCTGCCCCTAAAATACGTGCTAAAGGGGGAAAAGCGTTTGGTACACAAAATTTGTTTATGCATGAAAAGACAAGGGCCATACAGGATAAAAGGAAAGAAACAAAGGCGGGTGTTGTAGCGAGAAGAGAGAGGATAAGGGGATTGGCAAATTCAGGGGAAGGAAATTGAAACTCTGCACTTCTTTCACGAGAAAAGGGAGACGGGAATACCAGCAAGCAGAAAGACATTAAGGAAAGGGCAATACAGGGAAATTACGAGCTCTTTGAAAATAAAAGATTGGTTTGAAGCAGAATAAAAGGGATTTGGGGGGGAGTTTTGTTGTTGGGGGTATTATTTTTTTGTTGTTGTTTTTTTTTGGGGGGGGGGGGGGGTTATATTTGTTTGTTCTTTTTTTTTGTTGTTGTTTACTTGTATTTTGGTTTTCTTTCTTTCTTTCTTTCTTTTTTTGTGTGGTATTGTACATATATAACCATTTGTGGCAAAAAAGAAAATGAAATTTATTTCGACTCTGTGTTTCATTCAGAGGTTCCATTCCTATCTATTTCCGCATTTCCTTATCATATCCTAATCCACACACATACACACAATGTCTTAGCTAAAGTGTGCACATCTAAATATCAATGCACAATTTAAACTTATCTTTTTAAAACACTCACATGGAACTGTGAAGTTATGTATACTTTGAGCTTATTATCGAAGCAATGTCACAGATTTGACGTCACCTTTAAAAAGTGCATGTAAATGCTGAAAAAAAAATTATATTCGTACACACCTATATATGTGAGAAGGATTAAAGATTGTTATAGATGTCATTTTTAAATTAATCTTTGAAGGTATGGAATACATTATCAGAAAGTCGGTGATTAATGTATCATACCGATATCGGTTTGTCCTCAATTTTTTCCATTTTCTAAACTGTCATGTAGACACACATAAATCTATAACCGATTTTCATTGTTTTAACAGCAAAAATCTCAACTTTGAGTGAAAAAAATGAAAATTTCAATCTCAAATTTTATAAGAGACGGTTGACAATATAAATATATCACTGTATACCCCATTTGAGGCCCCTTTGTGATACCAGTTCGGAACCGGAAACGTTATTCGGAACTACGAAAATTACCACTGCTGAAATATCCAATAATACTATGATGTATAGTACGAGTGTGACTAATGTGGTTGATAAATTCATTCATTAGACTACACTTAACTAATTGATACCACATAAATTCATCTTTTCTCCCTTTCTACAACGAAGAAGACAAAAAATCAGAAACCTGTTCGGAACTGGGAAAACGACTGTACGAATACAATGAATCAAGCATTTTTTGTAAACCAGTAGCGGTTTCCGATAACAAAACTGTGTCATCTGCATACATTAGTAAAAATAAATTTATAAGCTGAATGTCAATTGATGGACAGTTATCACTCAAAAAATTCAACTCAAAATCATGAACATACAATGAATACCAGAGACATATATACACAGTATATATGTCTCTGTGAATACAATATAGGTGACATTACCTCCCCTTGTAATAAACCGGAAGTGGTTGTAAAGTAATCTGTCAGCATACCGTGATGTTTAACACATAATTTAATATTATCATATAAGGATTTAATAATTTTGAAAAGTTTTCCATGGATGCCAACATTTATAAGTTTTCCGCATAATTTACATCTGTCAATAAAGTCAAAAGCTTTTCTATAATCAATAAAGCAACAGAATAATTTCCTTTTACATTTCAGAGTATGATTGATTAGTGATTGTAGAACAAAAATTGCATCTACAGTGCCCACTCCTTGTTTAAAACCAAATTGCGCATCCCCTGTAATACCATAAGCTTTATCCCAACTAAGTAGCTGGATAAACGTTGTTGAAATAAAATAATTCTGAATTTAGATCTTTAAAATGTATCAAAATTCTTTAAAGGTTATGAAATCTATAATCCTAGGTCAGAAGTTTCAAGTGATTAGATTGTTTTTTTTTTTTTTTATTTATTTATTTATTTTTTATTTATTTGCTATTATTATTGTTATTATTTTTTGTGAAATCCATACCGCTATAGCTAGTGCAAATCGAACCAATTAACAAATATAAATACCATATGATGGGAATCTAGAGACATTACATCTAAATAAGGGAAATTTGCAATAGGATATTAAAAGTCTATATCATATGTCTGCACGGAAATTCTTGTTCATAATTTCAATATTTAAAGTTGCATTAGCTGTCAAAATTGGTATAACAAGAATATTGTGTTTCATTTAATTATCTGAAATCAAATTACATACAATCAAACTACAAAACAAAGTTATACTACATCGAAAGTCAACTCTTTTGACGACACTGACACGTTTTTATACACCGGAAAAATTGAGAAATGTCCGTTACATTCACCATTTACACAACATTTGACAAGTTTGTAGATCGGGTCAGAAAATCACGTGATAAAAACAAGTGTGTCGCTGAGTATATCTTGGTAAAAACATGTTTTATCTAGCTTTGTAAACTCAAAGATACATAGGCGCATACTAAATGCACAGATGAAAAGAAAAAAGGTCATTAGTAATACTGTCAATAGTAATTTGGCTATATACAACGAACATTTTAAAGCTTTATGTCACATTAGTAGTCCCACATGATTTGATCGACACCCCAAAAGGGACTCTTAAAACAATTTCTTTTAAAGAATTTTACAAAATGCATTCACGTTTCTTTCATGTCGTCCACTTTACACATTATTATCAACAGTTAATTTTAAGAGATTACCTTACCTAAATGACAGTAAATATCGGACCGCTTTCATAATACAAACACGCAAGTAATCAATACAATGGAATGTCAAGGCCTCGTGCTGACGTGGTATTGAAAAATGTAAACATTAAAGACTCGTGCGAAGTATTTTGTGTAAATTGACAACTCTCCCCCGTTCCCATCGCTCTAGTGCAACTTCTATGTTGTTCTTGTTCTAAAAATGTTTCGTCACGGTCTTTTTTCATCCCTGATGTTATCGAATTCTGTCTTTAATCGAGGACGTCTCATCTCCGATAGCTTTGTCTACATCACCAGTGTTGTTGTTATTAACGAAAGTTTCATTAACTCGCGTTAGTTGGCTAGGTCATTGATACACTGAGCATGCCAGGTGAAGAAAAAATTACCGACTTTGTGCGGGTAGGTCGTAATTATTTAATTACATTTTAATGATTTTTTCCGCTACTAACCGAACTTATATAACATTGTAGTCCAGGGTTAAAAGTTTCAGCTAGTGCAACATTAATTCCAAGGAAGGTGTTTATATATATATATATGTGTGTGTGTGTGTGTGTGTGTGTGTGTGTGTGTGTGTGTGTGTGTGTGTGTGTGTGTGTGTGTGTGTGTGTGTGTGTGTGTGTGTGTGTGTGTGAGTGTGTGTGTGTGTGTGTGTGTGTGTGTGTGTGTGTGTTGACTTTGTTTTGTTAATATTCAGGTGGATTAATGTTAGTATTATAATTTTCAAACTCAGGGTTATCGATTACTAAAATATCATCGAAATATCTAGAGGTGTCATTGAACTTACCAAACGTTTCGAAGTTTTAATAGATTGCATGAAGTCTCTCTCATAACAATATAAAAATAAAGCTGAAATAAGGGGAGTTAGTGCGCATAAGAATCCAAATGATCTACAAAGCGGAGGTTGGTCAGTTGTAAGCACATGGAATAATCGGTAAGAGTGGAAATAACGGGGATGCAATGGGATTAACTTCAGACACTGAGCGAGATTGAACACGTCTCTCTGAAAGAACGAGCACTTCTTACATAATTATGTCCCATCAAGTAAAAGAAAATTTATTGGTAATAACAGGTTAGCTTTCTAGTGCGAAAGTAGTTTCATTGTTCGCTATTCGATATGTAATGAGTATTCTTACTTTAATGAGATCTAGGACTCGCATAAAGCACCACATACTAGAGGTATTTACACATTAAACACCACATACTGAAGGTATTCACACATAAAACACCACATACTGAAGGTATTCACACATAAAGCACCACATACTGAAGGTATTCACACATAAAGCACCACGTACTGAAGGTATTAACACATAAAACACCACATACTAAAGGTATTCACATATAAAGCACTACATACTGAAGGTATTCAGACATAAAGCACCACACACTAAAGGTATTCACACATAAAGCACTACATACTGAAGGTATTCACACATAAAGCACCACATACTGAAGGTAATCACACATTAAGCACCACATACTGAAGGTATTCACACATAAAGCACCACATACTGAAGGTATTAACACATTAAACACCACATACTGAAGGTATTCACACATAAAGCACCACATACTGAAGGTATTCACACATAAAGCACCACATACTGAAGGTATTAACACATTAAACACCACATACTGAAGGTATTCACACATAAAGCACCACATACTGAAGGTATTCACACATAAAGCACCACACACTAAAGGTATTCACACATAAAGCACTACATAATGAAGGTATTCACACATAAAACACCACATACTGAAGGTATTCATACATAAAGCACTACATTCTAAAGGTATTCACACATAAAGCACCACATACTGAAGATATTCACACATAAAGCACCACATACTGAAGGCATTAACACATAAAGCACCACATACTAAAGATATTCACACATAAAGCACCACATACTGAAGGTATTCACACATAAAGCACCACATACTGAAGGTATTCACACATAAAGCACCACATACTAAAGGTATTCACACATAAAGCACCACATACTGAAGCCATTCACACATAAAGCACCACATACTGAAGGTATTCACACATAAAGCACCACATACTGAAGGTATTCACACATAAAGCACCACATACTGAAGGTATTCACACATAAAGCACCACATACTGAAGGTATTCACACATAAAGCACCACATACTGAAGGTATTCACACATAAAACACCACATACTAAAGGTATTCACACATAAAGCACCACATACTGAAGGTATTAACACATAAAGCACCACATACTGAAGCCATTCACACAAAAAGCACAACGTATTAAAGGTATTCACACATAAAGCACGAAATACTAAAGGTATTCACACATAAAGCACCACATACTAAAGATATTCACACATAAAGCACCACATACTGAAGGTATTCACACATAAAACACCATGTACTGAAGGTATTCACACATAAAGCACCACATACTAAAGATATTCACACATAAAGCACTACATACTAAAGGTATTCACACATAAAGCACCATATACTGAAGGTATTCACACATAAAACACCACATACTAAAGGTATTCACACATAAAGCACTACATATTGAAGGCATTCACACATAAAGCACCACATACTGAAGGTATTCACACATAAAGCACTACATACTAAAGGTATTCACACATAAAACACCACGTAATGAAGGTATTCACACATAAAGCACCAGATACTGAAGGTATTCACACATAAAGCACTACATATTGAAGGTATTCACACATAAAGCACTACATACTGAAGGTATTCACACATAAAGCACTACATATTGAAGGTATTCACACATAAAGCACTACATACTGAAGGTATTCACACACTTGTTTTGAAAACGGTAGTTAGAGTCTGCTTATACAATACGTACTACGTTTGTATTAATACTATGAGGCAAGGAATGAACAATGGAATTGAATTCAAAGGAAAAATGCCAGCGTTGTCGGGCGTTAGAAGCAAGACGGGATTATGGTCTAGGAATAGGACAAAAGACCAATGGTCACAGGTCCCAGACAAAAGGGATTGTGGAGAATACATAGATGCCAAAAGGACCCAAAATTATCTTTTTCCTGATTCTGAGGGTCACCAATTCACCAATAAGAAAAATCTATTTTTTTTTTATTTAATTAAAATTTACCCCATGATTCGCAGAGAAAGTTGAGAAAAGTGAATTATTAACGAAAAATTTTCTAAACGAGAACCAAGACAAATTTAATACAGATACTATTTGAAAGGTTTGATACTTTATATTAAAACAGCTGCAGCCAATTAAATTCACAGAAACAAATAGTACTCCAGGTAACGTCCCCAGGCTTTCCCATCATAATCCCGCTGTCTCATACATATAGAGAAAGCTCTGTCCATCAAGCTGCAGTAACCTTGTCGGTGCTGTTATGAGTTGTGTTGCAATACGTCACGACTCCACTGTGTGATTAATTATCAAGTTCTTAAACGATTAACAATCAACAAAATTCTACGACATATTACATCTTTTCTACATCAGCGATGTCATCTAGATGACCTCAATGAATACACAGTGTGTGTGAGATCAGTTAATCACCGGACCTCTCTCCTACAGTTCGTGATGTAGACCCGCTGTAATGTAAATATTTTAAATGACATGAAATAAACTAACAATATGTCAATGCCACACAATTATAATGAATTTTTTGTTGACTCCTTATAAAAAGTTTTGTGAATTACTTTTATGGTCGCGGGACTGTTTCGCCTATTGATTGAGACCAGGTGCTCCTATTTCTGCAGGATGGTGATTTTATTTTTTGTGGTTTTGCTTCTCAGTTTAGGAAATGCTGTATATTTACAAGGTAGGTGTCCCATATTTACACATCTCTATGATCTGTAATAAGTATAAATCTAGGTAACATTTCATTTTTGTTTAAGTTCCTTTTAGCTAGATATTTCTCAAACATCTTGAATCAATCAGAGATGTCAGACCCTATATACGATTTGTTATGTTCTATATGTAAGTTTGGATCTGATTTTTCGGACCAGTCATACAGTTACTTTAAAACTGCTGAATATGTCAGGAGTGGATCTTTTTTTTTTTTTTGTTTTTCCGTTGGACGGAGATAGGCCTATACCACGAAAAACAAAAGGGGACGGAAACTGCACCTTTGCGTGTAGCGCATGATGCATAAGTTTTCCGTTACTT
The DNA here is from genome assembly GCA_035048485.1 of Pteria penguin. Taxonomy (NCBI): domain Eukaryota; kingdom Metazoa; phylum Mollusca; class Bivalvia; order Pterioida; family Pteriidae; genus Pteria; species Pteria penguin. Next base: position 75,023,236 of record CM068582.1, on the reverse strand, counting down.
TTTTCATTATTATCATTTTAATTTTTCGTGCCATACCTCCATCCAACGAAAAAGTGAATTAGATTCATTCCTTTCATGTCGCAATATAACCTGAATAATAGTTAAAACCGACGTAAAATGCCAAACAACGAACCAACCGGCCAACAGTTCTTATCTTGGTACGTCAACGTTTAGTTTAAAAAAAAAATAAATATCCAAGTAATTAAGACAGAGTGTTACAGCTGTAAGACACACTTGGTTCATGTACATACATTATTTCGTAAAATATTGCCATGTGCATTTTCAGGGGGTCAGCACTGCGATGGACCTGGGGCCATAAAGCATTGTCAGTGTAGGAATGAATGTGCAGATCGGCACATGCCCATCGGATTCTGTATGGATAGAAGGTTCCGTCTGCGGACCAAATGCTGTCCGATGTGGTTCATCCTGGCATGTCAGAAACCACGCAGATCACAAACAGCCAATAATAAACGTGCCATGAGTGTTTCCAGGAAGCATTTGAGAGGAACAGTCACCAGTCCTTTTGATGTATTAGCTAATATTATATTCTCAGCAAAAAGACCGACAACGGGCAAATATGGTACTCAGTTACCACCCCTCACACGGGGATACACCACTCAGCAACCAAATATCACTCGTGTTTATACATCGGAACAGGTGCGACGGACACACACGACAAAACAGCCACAGACTGAAGCAAACTATACCACACAAGTCATTTCTCGTGATGGGAAGAGCACAGATCAAACGATAAGCCTTAGTGATAGCGGGAATGGCACGGCTACAAGTCTCGATGGTGACCAACCTCTGTCACTGCTCTCAACAGCAAATAGCAAATCCAGGACAAGTATAACCAATATGATGACCAGTGGTCAAAAGTCACAAAAAGGACACGTTATTGTCCATTCTTTTTCTAGGAATCACCCAAAATTTAACATGATGGTCACTCGGCCAGCTGTGACAACGTCAAAAATTCTTGGACTGATGATTAACCCTAAAGTTACAACACCATAGGGAAAGAAATGAAAGTAAATAGATAGCCAGTTCGGATGTGGACTTTAAACACATATGTTACAGCAATTTCAATAACTTGTATAACTTGGAACAGCTAAAGTTTGCTATAAAATGCTTGTAGGATTCCATATGATAAACTGTATTTCATTGGACTAAACACGACTTTTACGACACGTGATTTTAATTAGTATAGATAATGGTGACTGAAGGTAACGTCATCAATGCTCAATGTCGCATTTGCCATGAAAATTTAACATAATAAAGATGAAAATACCAACTTGTTGATAATTATCTTCAAACTTGATTGATAAAAACATCAACGAAATATTTTCAGATATATATTTATTTATTGCCACAAAGTTTTAAACTGACCCTTCTGTACAAGGGATAACAGTATCCACTTTGTGTTAATGTGACGAAATTGTTACATTCGGATATTATTTGTATAGCGTAAAGGCGTTTGAGTATATCGTATTTGAAAATTCGGTAAAGTTAAAGAGATTTATTAAGTATCAATACTTCATTTAGTGAATGGATCTGTGTTTTCTACAATGTCATTGTACATATTACCGTTGAAGCTGTTTGATTGATTTACGCATATTGACAACAGTACTATTATATTTTGTGAAATATCAGAGTTAATTCGAACTATGCATGTGACTTAATTAGATTGAAATGCTCGTTCATATTAACTAATCAGAATGCAGAGATTCTACCAATTAGAATAAGTCTAAGTTAACCAATCAAATTAGTTCACGAGAGTATATAAGCAAGCGAGGAACATAAAGTAATCAGCTTTGCATTTTATCTCTTAAACATAAAGCATGGCGAAAAGTAAAGACGTGATTCTGAAAGGTAAAGACGTGATTCTGAAAAGTAAAGACGTGATTCTGAAAGGAAAAGACGTGATTCTGAGCTTTATTAAGTACGTTCAGTATCGCAAACGGAAGCATCGGTACCAGTTGGGAATGCCTGCAAAGTTTGCGAGAACTGTTCTGATTCTCGCAGTCGGCATGACATCACACTAAGAATTATCAGTAGAATTGTAAAGATCGCCGATAGATGCCCCTGCATTGTAGCCACCAACAATGTTCCATGGCAGAGGACTTTTGTCCAAAAAGATATTTGGCACGATAGATTAATAGAGACATTTCCCCCTCCAGATGTCACATTTTTTCTTGGTCAATGTTATTAGATTGTTTGCCCGAGACTTATCCCCCAACAAATATGATGCAAATTAGGTCATGTGACCAGTCCGAAATCAAGAATAAAGAGGCCCCAACCAAACGAAAGCACAATTTGTTCCAAGACAAGAACAAAAAAATCTAAGAAAAAAATAAAGATTACTGACATTTATTCGTTTTGAAATTTTGCAGTTTGATGTTTGATACACATAGGTTTCAGTAGCATGAAATTTTATTGGAGTTACTTCCCTTGAGATAAGTTGTCCGCCATCTTTGAGGTATAGAACTGAATATCTGTTCATAAATCAACCAAATTATGTAAGGAAATTCTCTAAACTATGAATAATTCCTGTGTTTTTGCAATGCTTATGCAAAATTTGAGGTATTAGTCAACGTAAAAATATTCTAAATAAGTGTGTATATTAACAACCTTCTAAAAAACTTTATTAAACTTAGTATGAATATGAGGCAAAAACTCTTGCTTGACCACAAACATGGCTGACAACGGGAGGTAACTCTAACTAAATTAGTGCTAATGAAACCTATCTATAACATGTTCATGAAAAAAAACCTGTCTGCCTCATCTGATTTTAAAAAAAGTGGTCTGAGAACCAATTGTTTTTGCTTGGCATTAGGTATAATAAATCACAGATTAAGATCGCTAGGTTCAGACACTCAGTAATCTTCCCTCATTCCCTGCCCAGTGATTCTTAAACGATCTAGAATCAAGCTGCTACAGATACAAGCAAGTATATTTACAAGCTCAACTATGCCAGTCTGGAATTGAGCCAAGGTGAGCTTAGTTGATGAGCTCGAGTGAGCCAGATTGGAATTGGGTCAAAGTGAGCCAGTCTGGAATTGAATCAAAGTCTATGAGCCGTAGTGAGCTGCTCATAATATCTAGTCAGAACTTTGGGAGCTGTACATTTGTAGCAGCATTGGTAAATGATTGTTAAGCCCAGATAGGAATTTACTCATTTGTGTTTCATTTTGTATGATCCAGTAGTGAAAGTAGTGATTTTGGTGATTACCAATAATAAGAAAGAAGAATTTTGTTACAATCATTGTTTTAGTTTAGCTCAGTACCCTAGCTATTTTGTCTGGGGGTTGCCACTAATCAATCTTTGAGCAAGAAGCTCAGTGATTAATTGAGAAAATACTTGTACATTTATTATAAATAGACGTTGCACGTTACATTAATCAATGATACATAATCACAACACTGCGTCTTCGTTTGATCTCCCTGGTTACATCAGTGTTCCAACTGGTTACCTGATTCTGTGACCTGGAGCATGATGGTGGACATTGGTGACCAGTGCTCTTGATGACCAGGTTCGTTTTGGTTGTTATTGCCTTGCACAGTCTCTACTTGTATAGGTTCATACTGAATCGGCTCTAGTTGTCGCAGCTCATAATGGTAAGGCGTAAAGATATCTAAGACAAAAGATGCAAGAGAATTCAAGTAAAATACGAAAGTAACTACGTCACATAACTATGGCACTAACAACAGCGTACCACAGTGGGCATTCACGGACCCCTGACATTCAGGGGTGAGACCAGGTGTCCGGGAGAAGTGAGCGTCTCCTGTTTGGCTAGTCACAAACGCCGTGAATGCCCTTACATACAGACGAAACATATATAATTCAGCACCGTATATATACATGAATGTAAACAATCACTGTGTAGAAAGTGTCACAGCCGCATAACATCAGGAAAAGGGTGTAATAGGTATATTTGTCGCTTTTGCTATAGCATTGGATTCTAGGAAACTAGATATAAGGTGTAACATTGGATTCTAGGAAATTGGATATAAGATGTAACATTAGATTCTAGGAAACCAGATATAAGGTGTAACACAATCTTATAGGGTGTAACATTGGATTCTAGGACACTACATATAAGGTATAACTTGGATTCTAGGACACTACATATAAGGTATAAGTTGGATTCTAGGACACTACATATAAGGTATAACTTGGATTCTAGGACACTACATATAAGGTATAACTTGGATTCTAGGACTCTACATATAAGGTATAACTTGGATTCTAGGACACTACATATAAGGTATAACTTGGATTCTAGGACACTACATATAAGGTATAACTTGGATTCTTTTAAAAGATGTAACATTCGATTCTAGGAAGCTAGATATAAGGTAAGATATTGGATTCTAGGAAACTAGATATAAGGTGTAACATTAGATTCTAGGACACTGGATGAATGATATAACATTGGATTCTAGGAAGTAAAAAACGAAGAAGTACCGAAGGTAAACCACATCTCATAGTCTACGGAATAAAAGGACAATATCGTGTATAGTGTCTTATTCAGTCAAATGCGAAACCCAATAAAATCGAGGTAAGACCCTGGCACGGGGGGGGGGGAGTAAGCTTCCTCTGGTTTCATGCAACACCCGTCGCAAAAGTCCTGCAATAACTTTTCAAGTCGAAGAAGTAAATACATAAATATACACACATGAACACGCAAAGGAGACAAGGACACGAAGCCAAACTCCCCAATTCAAGGCAAGAAATGTTGTTTAACTGAAATTTCGGTGTCAGAAATGCACGTGAACAAATGTCTGTATTCTCAGTGACAATTTCAAATATATCAAATAAATACACGATTTAGACATTTTTACTTACAGTTTAGATCCTGTGAGATTACACTGACGTAGAGACAGAGAAAACACCATGCAGTTAGAGCTCTCCGCATTCTGTCCGGTGGCAAAAACCAGAGAGAGCGTGAACCCCGCTGCGATCACTTTAGTATATATATCGTGTGACATGACACAAGATGTTCATGCTCCGTCAAGCCGAGAACTGCAAAGGCTGTACTGGATACCGGAAGTGCTTTACATGGTTATTCTGGTCTATAGGTTATACTGATCTCTGTATGAAACATCAATATGAGTCACATCGACGTGTCAGTGATGATAGCAGCTTAGAAAGTATAGGTCTTATCTAGAAGTGATGTCCTTTTGATGAATTCACCAACTTCTCTCTATTTATGGTAGTATTGAATTATGTACTTTTCACGTTTCCTCGCCTATTAAAGTAATAACCTTGTTTTCCTGCGGTTTTGGTCTGGATTTTTTTTATATAATGTATACCTTGTACAATTTTGTTGTACAATTTTCTTTTTCATGTACCATTTTGTACCTTTGGGGGTGGCTTAGTTTTATCACTACAAACTTGGAATTACGTGTGAACTGAATAAAAAATGTTGATTTAATCACTTTTTCATTTGTTAATTTCCCGTCACACTTAGAAATATTTCTACCACCTAGACGTTTCTAGATACTGACACGGGCGTGATCTAAAACATGAAGCATTATTATGTACTATCACGACCTTATGGGCCCGTGTTCAGAGAGTATACGTTATATCATCTGGCATGGTCATGACAGCTCGTCCTCAGTACGAAATTTCTTTTATTTTCTGCAAGTTGTATACTGTGGATATGTTATGTTATTTGTTATAGAACATATCACTTGATGGTGATAGAAATATCATCATCTGATATATAGTCCAGGTCACCTGATGGTGATAGAAATATCATCACCTGATGGTGATAGAAATGTCATATCTGATATATAGTCCAGATCACCTGATGGTGATAGAAATGTCATCATCTGATATACAGTTCAGATCACCTGATGGTGATAGAAATGTCATCATCTGATATACAGTCCAGATCACCTGAAGGTGATAGAAATGTCATCATCTGATATATAGTCCAGATCACCTGATGGTGATAGAAATATCATCACCTGATGGTGATAGAAATGTCATCATCTGATATACAGTCCAGATCACCTGATGGTGATAGAAATGTCATCATCTGATATACAGTTCAGATCACCTGATGGTGATAGAAATGTCATCATCTGATATACAGTCCAGATCACCTGATGGTGATAGAAATGTCACCATCTGATATATAGTTCAGATCACCTGATGGTGATAGAAATATCATCATTGATATACAGTCCAGATCACCTGATGGTGATAGAAATGTCATCATCTGATATACAGTCCAGATCACCTGATGGTGATAGAAATGTCACCATTTGATATATAGTCCAGATCACCTGATGGTGATAGAAATATCATCATTGATATACAGTCCAGATTACCAGATGGTGATAGAAATGTCATCATCTGATATATAGCCCAGATCACCTGATGGTGATAGAAATGTCATCATCTGATATACAGTCCAGATCACCTGATGGTGATAGATATGTCACCATCTGATATATACTCCAGATCACCTGATGGTGATAGAAATGTCATCATCTGATATATACTCCAGATCACCTGATGGTGATAGAAATATCACCACCTGATATACAGTCCAGATCACCTGATGGTGATAGAAGTATCATCATTTGATATATAGTCCAGATCACCTGATGGTGATAGAAATATCATCATCTGATATATAGTCTAGGTCACCTGATTGTGATAGAAATGTTATCTGATATATAGTCCAGATCACCTGACGGTGATAGAAATGTCATCATCTGATATATAGTACAGATCACCTGATGGTGATAGAAATGTCACCATCCGATATATAGTCCAGATCGCCTGATGGTGATAGAAATGTCACTATCTGATATATAGTCCAGATCACCTGATGATGATAGAAATGTCACCATCTGATATATAGTCCAGATCACCTGATGGTGATAAAAATATCATCATCTGATATGTAGTCAACATTACTAGATGGTGATAGAAATGTTGATTCAGCCTTGACAAGCCTGTGTGCCAGCATTTACTGCTTTCCCATGCAGAGGTCAGAAGACTTCGGCATCGGCTATTAAGTATCGGAAAAAAACATCGGTGGTAATAGGGAATGAGGGTCTTACATCGTCGACCAGATGGATGGATCTCAAATGACGAATGATGAAGACGACGAAGACTACAGCGAGAATTCTTTTGATCCAATTGTGTTTTACATTATAAGCAATAGGAGTTTGGTTTACGGCACAGACGATCCGTGTCGATTAAAAGTCAAGCAAATCTTATGAAGAACCAAGAACTTATAAACAAAAAGTCATCGGCAGAACCTTTGAACAACCCTATAACTGATTATCAACAAAATAAGAAAACTCCCCCTTGGAACAATTTTTGTGGATTTTGAATTTTTAATGAATCCAAACATTGTTGAACGACACTCAGATATAATTATATAATGAATTATATTGGACAGCGATATGTAAACTGAACATAGTAACAGAGGTCATGATATCCCTCAGTGTACGTTGTGGCATCCAGATACAGCCTGGAGGTTGTGCCAGTAACCCAGTGTACTGGAGTGGTGGCACCCATTAGGGCCTCCGTTATGTTCCCGGGCATAAGACTGACATCCGGGCGTACAGCCATAATGGTTGGAGTAGCGCTTTATATAGTTCTGGACACATTGTGATGAGCAATGAAGGTCGTTTGCGCATGACTGCCAGTCTGTAATGGATAATGAACCATCAATACGAGCGTTCAGAGTCATGTCATAATAATATTGTATATATAATATACAGTAAAATGTTACACAGCTAATACACATTATAGATGTATTAAATCTTTTATTTTTTACGCATACAAAAAATCACTGAGCTCTCTCTCTCTCTCTCTCTCTCTAATCTTTTTTAAATTTCTGTAACACTTACGAGTTACTGCTCTTGGTCAGCAATTTGAATTAGTTCTACAATATGCACTCTATAATATGATGGTGATTGTAATACCGTTTTGTCTGACGTACCTCCACCTGGTTTTCCACAATCCACCCAGTAATTGTATTTGATTTGGAAGTAGCCACAAGAATCAGAATTCACATCAAAATGGCAACCAATCGGCTTACAATGTGACTCGACCTGTAACAATCAACTTCATCAGTCTCATACCTGTCATTTGTGTATAGTCCATGAAAATCAGCCCGTCACTGAGTTTACAGAACAAGAAAAAATATTTGACGAAATTTTGCTATTTTTATTCGAGATTGAATAGATAATAGGAACAGCTTCAGATCGTCTATGTGGTAGTGAACATCCACTCTGTGTGAGTATTGCCCATTTCACGTTAACCTTGAAAATTGTTTTGAACGGCGGGAGTATGTACGGAGACATATTATCATAAGTGTGCCTGTTCACTATCTTCTTTAACTATGCAATGAGGGTTCCTCATTATTATCATTATTATTCCTAGTAAGAACGCATTTACCCAAGTCTTACATGTTCAGTCATGGATTTGGTAAATATTTACTAACCACGTGCATGTAACTGGATTTAATATTTAATTATCTAGATTATATATTGCGTTAATAATGTACAGTTGTATGCTCTGACACAGTTACACCTACCTGACAGATACGCTGTAAACAGTGCTGTGATACTGTTACACCTACCTTACAGATACGCTGTAAACACTGCCGTGATACTGTTACATCTACCTGACAGATACACTGTAAACACTGCTGTGACACTATTACAACTACCTGACAAATACACTGTAAACACTGCTGTGATACTGTTACTCCTACCTGACAGATACACTGTAAACACTGCTGTTACACTGTTACACCTACCTGACAAATACACTGTAAACACAGCTGTGTGATACTCTTACACTTACCTGACAGATACACTGTAAACACTGCTGTGACACTGTTACACCTACCTGACAGATACTGTAAACACTGCTGTGACACTGTTACTCCTACCTGACAGATACACTGTAAACACTGCTGTGATACTGTTACACCTACCTGACAGATACTGTAAACACTGCTGTGACACTGTTACTCCTACCTGACAGATACACTGTAAACACCGCTGTGACACTGTTACACCTTCCTGACAGATACACTGTAATCACTGCTGTGACACTGTTACTCCTACCTGACAGGTACACTGTAAACACTGCTGTGATACTGTTACAACTACCTGACAGATACACTGTAAACACTGCTGTGACACTGTTACATCTACCTGACAGATACACTGTAAACACTGCTGTGACGCTGTTACTCCTACCTGACAGATACTGTAAACACTGCTGTGACACTGTTACTCCTACCTGACAGGTACACTGTAAACACTGCTGTGACACTGTTACACCTTCCTGACAGATACACTGTAAACACTGCTGTGACATGTTACTCCTACCTGACAGGTACACTGTAATCACTGCTGTGATACTGTTACACCTACCTGACAGATACTGTAAACACTGCTGTGATACTGTTACTCCTACCTGACAGATACACTGTAAACACTGCTGTGACACTGTTACATCTACCTGACAGATACACTGTAAACACTGCTGTGACACTGTTACACCTACCTGACAGATACACTGTAAACAATGCTGTGACAATGTTAAACCTACCTGACAGATACTGTAAACACTGCTGTGACACTGTTACACCTACCTGACAAATACACTGTAAATACTGCTGTGATACTGTTACATCCACCTGACAGTAACGCTGTAAACACTGCTGTGACACTGTTACTCCTACCTGACAAATACACTGTAAACACAGCTGTGTGATACTCTTACACCTACCTGACAGATACACTGTAAACAATGCTGTGACAATGTTAAACCTACCTGACAGATACTGTAAACACTGCTGTGACACTGTTACACCTACCTGACAAATACACTGTAAATACTGCTGTGATACTGTTACATCCACCTGACAGTAACGCTGTAAACACTGCTGTGACACTGTTACACCTACCTGACAAATACACTGTAAACACAGCTGTGTGATACTCTTACACCTACCTGACAGATACACTGTAAACACTGCTGTGACACTGTTACTCCTACCTGACAGATACTGTAAACACTGCTGTGACACTGTTACTCCTACCTGACAGATACACTGTAAACACTGCTGTGATACTGTTACACCTACCTGACAGATACTGTAAACACTGCTGTGACACTGTTACTCCTACCTGACAGATACACTGTAAACACCGCTGTGACACTGTTACACCTTCCTGACAGATACATTGTAATCACTGCTGTGACACTGTTACTCCTACCTGACAGGTACACTGTAAATTTTGCTGTGATACTGTTACAACTACCTGACAGATACACTGTAAACACTGCTGTGACACTGTTACATCTACCTGACAGATACACTGTAAACACTGCTGTGACGCTGTTACTCCTACCTGACAGATACTGTAAACACTGCTGTGACACTGTTACTCCTACCTGACAGATACACTGTAAACACTGCTGTGACACTGTTACACCTTCCTGACAGATACACTGTAAACACTGCTGTGACACTGTTACTCCTACCTGACAGGTACACTGTAATCACTGCTGTGATACTGTTACACCTACCTGACAGATACTGTAAACACTGCTGTGATACTGTTACTCCTACCTGACAGATACACTGTAAACACTGCTGTGACACTGTTACATCTACCTGACAGATACACTGTAAACACTGCTGTGACACTGTTACACCTACCTGACAGATACACTGTAAACAATGCTGTGACAATGTTAAACCTACCTGACAGATACTGTAAACACTGCTGTGACACTGTTACACCTACCTGACAAATACACTGTAAATACTGCTGTGATACTGTTACATCCACCTGACAGTAACGCTGTAAACACTGCTGTGACACTGTTACTCCTACCTATCAGATACACTGTAAACACTGCTGTGATACTGTTACACCTACCTGACAGATACACTGTAAACACTGCTGTGATACTGTTACACCTACCTGACAGATACTGTAAACACTGCTGTGATACTGTTACTCCTACCTGACAGATACACTGTAAACACTGCTGTGACACTGTTACATCTACCTGACAGATACACTGTAAACACTGCTGTGACACTGTTACACCTACCTGACAGATACACTGTAAACAATGCTGTGACAATGTTAAACCTACCTGACAGATACTGTAAACACTGCTGTGACGCTGTTACACCTACCTGACAAATACACTGTAAACACTGCCGTGATACTGTTATACCTACCTGACAGATACACTGTAAACACTGTTGTGACACCGGACCTGTAGCGAAACTTCCCGTGTGAGTAACGGAACCAGAGGAGTGAGAAGAGCAATGAGATGATGATGACGTCACCAAGTAATTAGAGGCTACCCACACCCTCTGTCCTCACAAAACAAAATTATATTATCAGAAAATATATATATTAGATCTACATATAATTTATCTATTATTTCCTAAATAAAAACGTCACCTTTATCCACTGATATTAATATAAAAGTGTTGAAAGTGGTTCTTTAGTTGTTAAGTAATTTAAATAATTAAATGATATAAAGTTAAAATGCATACGTGATGTAATATAAAGGTAATATGCATACGTGATGTAATATAAAGGTAAAATGCTAAAGAGATGTGATATAAAGGTAAAAAACATACGTGATGTAATATAAGGTAAAATGCATTCGTGATGTAATATAAAGGTAAAATGCACACAAGTTATAATATAAAGGTAAAATGCATACGTGATGTAATATAAAGGTAAAATGTATACGCGATGTAATATAAAGGTAAAATGCACACAAGATATAATATAAAGATAAAATGCATACGCGATGTAATATAAAGGTAAAATGCATACGTGATGTCATATAAAGGTAAAATGCATACGCGATGTAATATAAAGGTAAAATGCACACAAGATATAATATAAAGATAAAATGCATACGTGATGTATTATAAAGGTAAAATGCATACGCGATGCATTATAAAGGTAAAATGCATACGTGATGTAATATAAAGGTAAAATGCATACGTGATGTCATATAAAGGTAAAATGCATACGTGGTGTAATATAAAGGTAAAATGCATACGTGATGTAATATCAAGGTAAAATGCATACGTGATGTCATATAAAGGTAAAATGCATACGTGGTGTAATATAAAGTTAAAATGCATACGTGATGTAATATAAAGGTAAAATGCATACGTGATGTCATATAAAGGTAAAATGCATACGTGGTGTAATATAAAGGTAAAATGCATTCGTGATGTAATATAAAGGTAAAATGCACACAAGTTATAATATAAAGGTAAAATGCATACGTGATGTAATATAAAGGTAAAATGTATACGCGATGTAATATAAAGGTAAAATGCACACAAGATATAATATAAAGATAAAATGCATACGCGATGTAATATAAAGGTAAAATGCATACGTGATGTCATATAAAGGTAAAATGCATACGCGATGTAATATAAAGGTAAAATGCACACATGATATAATATAAAGATAAAATGCATACGTGATGTAATATAAAGGTAAAATGCATACATGGTGTAATATACATGTATAGGTAAAATGCATACAAGATGTTATATAAAGGTAAAATGCATACGTGATGTAATATACAGGTAAAATGCATACGTGATGTCATATAATGATAAAATGCAAAAGAGATGTGATATAAAGATAAAATGCATACGTGATGTCATATAAAGGTAAAATGCATACGTGATGTAATATAAAGGTAAAATGCATACGTGGTGTAATATAAAGGTAAAATGCATACGTGGTGTAATATAAAGGTAAAATGCATACGTGATGTCATATAAAGGTAAAATGCATACGTGGTGTAATATAAAGGTAAAATGCATACGTGGTGTTATATAAAGGTAAAATGCCTACGTGAGGTGATATAAAGATAAAATGCGTACGTGATGTCATATAAAGGTAAAATGCATACGTGGTGTAATATAAAGGTAAAATGCATACGTGGTGTAATATAAAGATAAAATGCATACGTGATGTGATATAAAGATAAAATGCATACGTGATATCATATAAAGGTAAAATGCATACGTGATGTTATATAAAGGTAAAATGCATACGTGATGTTATATAAAGGTAAAATGCCTACGTGGTGTAATATAAAGGTAAAATGCATACGTGGTGTAATATAAAGTTAAAATGCATACGTGATGTAATATAAAGGTAAAATGCATACATGGTGTAATATACATGTATAGGTAAAATGCATACAAGATGTAATATAAAGGTAAAATGCATACGTGATGTAATATACAGGTAAAATGCATACGTGATGTCATATAAAGATAAAATGCAAAAGAGATGTGATATAAAGATAAAATGCATACGTGATGTCATATAAAGGTAAAATGCATACGTGATGTAATATAAAGGTAAAATGCATACGTGGTGTAATATAAAGGTAAAATGCATACGTGGTGTAATATAAAGGTAAAATGCATACGTGATGTCATATAAAGGTAAAATGCATACGTGGTGTAATATAAAGGTAAAATGTATACGTGGTGTTATATAAAGGTAAAATGCCTACGTGAGGTGATATAAAGATAAAATGCGTACGTGATGTCATATAAAGGTAAAATGCATACGTGGTGTAATATAAAGGTAAAATGCATACGTGGTGTAATATAAAGACAAAATGCATACGTGATGTGATATAAAGATAAAATGCATACGTGATATCATATAAAGGTAAAATGCATACGTGATGTTATATAAAGGTAAAATGCATACGTGATGTAATATAAAGGTAAAATGCATACGTGATGTCATATAAAGGTAAAATGCATACGTGGTGTAATATAAAGGTAAAATGCATACGTGGTGTAATATAAAGGTAAAATGCATACGTGATGTGATATAAAGATAAAATGCATACGTGATATCATATAAAGGTAAAATGCATACGTGATGCTATAGAAAGGTAAAATGTATACGTGATGTAATATAAAGGTAAAATGCATACGTGATGTCATATAAAGGTAAAATGCATACGTGGTGTTATATAAAGGTAAAATGCATACGTGGTGTAATATAAAGGTAAAACGCATACGTGATGTGATATAAAGATAAAATGCATACGTGATGTCATATAAAGATAAAATGCATACGCGATGCATTATAAAGGTAAAATGCATACGTGGTGTAATATAAAGGTAAAATGCATACGTGATATCATATAAAGGTAAAATGGATACGTGGTGTAATATAAAGGTAAAATGCAAACGTGATGTAATATGAAGGTAAAATGCAAACGTGATGTAATATAAAGGTAAAATGCATACGTGGTGTAATATAAAGGTAAAATGCATACGTGGTGTAATATAAAGGTAAAATGCATACGTGATGTCATATAAAAGTAAAATGCATACGTGGTGTCATATAAAGGTAAAATGCATACGTGGTGTAATATAAAGGTAAAATGCATACGTGGTGTTATATAAAGGTAAAATGCATACGTGAGGTGATATAAAGATAAAATGCGTACGTGATGTCATATAAAGGTAAAATGCATACGTGGTGTAATATAAAGGTAAAATGCATACGTGGTGTAATATAAAGATAAAATGCATACGTGATGTGATATAAAGATAAAATGCATACGTGGTGTAATATAAAGGTATAATGCATACGTGATATCATATAAAGGTAAAATGCATACGTGATGTTATATAAAGGTAAAATGCATACGTGATGTAATATAAAGGTAAAATGCATACGTGATGTCATATAAAGGTAAAATGCATACGTGGTGTGATATAAAGGTAAAATGCATACGTGGTGTAATATAAAGGTAAAATGCTAAAGAGATGTGATATAAAGGTAAAAAACATACGTGATGTAATATAAAGGTAAAATGCATACGTAATGTGATAAAAAGATAAAATGCATACGTGATGTCATATAAAGGTAAAATGCATACGTGATGTGATAAAAAGATAAAATGCATACGTGATGTCATATAAAGGTAAAATGCATACGTGGTTTAATATAAAGGTAAAATGCATACGTGATATCATATAGAGGTAAAATGAAAACGTGATGTAATATAAAGGTAAAATGCAAACGTGATGTAATATAAAGGTAAAATGCATACGTGATGTAATATAAAGGTAAAATGCATACGTGCTGTAATATAAAGATAAAATGCATACGTGGTGTAATATAAAGGTAAAATGCATACGTGATGTAATATTAAGTTAAAATGCATACGTGGTGTAATATAAAGGTAAAATGCATACGTGATGTAATATAAAGGTAAAATGCATACGTGGTGTAATATACATGTATAGGTAAAATGCATACAAGATGTAATATAAAGGTAAAATGCATACGTGATGTCATATAAAGATAAAATGCAAAAGAGATGTGATATAAAGATAAAATGCATACGTGATGTCATATAAAGGTAAAATGCATACGTGATGTAATATGCAGGTAAAATGCATACGTTATGTAAAATAAAGGTAAAATGCATACGTGATGACCATGGACGTTCTGTAACTCGTACCACGTGTAACCGTCTTTGGTGAGAACTCCGCCATTGAAGGTAAAACATTCACCGGAACTTAGACTGCCATACACGTGACTACCAGTACCCGCTGAAGCAAGAACGACCTTTAATAAGTACTGTCGGTAAAGTGTTATCTTGAAACAGAAATGCAATTTTATGTTTGATAGCTCCCTGATCTATAACATTTAGTACGGATTTCTTCCTAATCGCTCTACAGTTTTAACTATGAAATCTGTATAAATAGGAAGGTAAATAAACAAAAAGTGTTCAGTATTTTGTCATGTATCAAAAGCCTTTGATAGGGTATGGCATAAAGATCTTATTTATACATTAGAAAGGTATGGCTTCCAGGGGATTGCTTCAAATCTAATTAAAGACCACATTTTTGAAAGAAATCAAGCATTGTTTATCAATAGTGATCTACGAGTATATTTATACTAATGCTGGGGTATTTCAAGGATCAATCTTGGGACCTCTTTTGTGTCTTATGTTTATAAATGATAGAGCAGATAATCTTAAAAGTATCATGAGTTTATTTGCGAATGACATATACTTATTTGCTGTAGCAACAACAATGTAGCAATGCACGTGATTGTGAGTACTCGCAAAGAGAAGACAGAACGCTTCTGACAAAATCACAAATCACCAAGGACATGCACGTAAAACATGATAATAGTTTTAAAAATAAACACAGAAAACGACATAACAAAAATATTCGATTCTACTGCAGCTACGCCATATAGAGAACAAGGATCAACAGGTTTCTCAGGACGAGAGGTCATAAATATTTCCACACGAAATGTTTTACGGAATAATATATTAATATAAAAATTGTTAGGCGAAATCATCACAAGTAAACCGTGCTCTGCCCGTCTGTATGCGAGCTCAGATCCTTGATCTGTAAGAGTTCCGACTAACAGTCAAAGGGGACAACACTTAAGTCTGTATAAAGCTGTAGACGAACCCAGTACAAGACTTATGGTCTTTGTGATGATGTCGTGGTCCTAAAGTCCATGTCGAAGGGTTCAATGGGCTTCGACGTCCCTTATCATCCGTTCGGCGGCGCATGTGTTCTATGAGTAAGAAACGACGTTGAACGTTTTCAACCTTATGACGTCATCAGAACGTTTCATTGTTATTTACGTCATCTTTGCAAGCAACCTGCACAACAACGTCATAGGTTCCCTCCACTACGTTACACTCACAATATGCAACTTGCACATCAACGTTATAGGTTCCCTCCACTCACAATATGCAACTTGCACATCAACGCTATAGGTTCCCTCCACTACGCTCCACTCTCAATATATTTCGTATCTTGCGTGAAAATCCAAAACGTGAATGCAGGCAATAGCAAACCGAAAATAAACACTGTATGATTTGAGTCTAAGGACAGTATCATCTAAATAAATTACTAAAATATCTTCAAGATATTCAGAGATATCATTGAGCTTATCAATGAGGTCGAAACGTCTTGAGATATGAATAGAGTGAAGTCCCTCTCATAACAATGTAAAAATAAATCTGTAAGAACAATGCCAATAATTATAATCACGTGACTTTTTGTTAATGTAGGGATATGAATATAAATGTATTTTGTATATATTTATAGACATCATAGATTAATATATCATTAACCAGATGCTGACGAACGTCCTTAACACTGATAATGTGTCATTTCATTGCAGTAACTGGAATATAAAACGACCTAAATCCTTTGCTAAATGTTTGTCGGCATTTCTGTAGTGGATGCTACTTTTGCTAAGATATAGACAGAAACCACTGTTTGATTATTCTTACACAAGGTCAAAGCAAACATAGCATTGTGTGCTATATGCAGTCACTTACCAGCATTTCTATAGTTTACGCCACTGGTACTAAGACATAGACAGGAACCACTGTGTGGTGCTGCTACAGCGGAGTTAAAGCAAAGCACAAGCAAAAGCAACAACATGGTTAAATATGGTCTGCGGTATGCCACGAATCTATATATAATATGTTCAATGCCGTTTATGTCACGAGTTCTTATCGAGAGTTTGTCCTCAAATAATGAAATATCTATCGTCCTTGATTCCTGTTCAAACCGACACATATTCTATATTCATGGTTAATGTAAAAATAGTGTTCAATTCAGATTTCCGTTTTCTGTTCAGTTCCTATTTAAGGAGAAAGATCCCATGACAACCCCCTATTAATAAAAAGGACATATGCACCTAAGATAAGTAATTCTTGATAAAACAGAATTTATGGCACAAAATGTATATCTTATCGGTGAACTTATATGTATACTTATGTGTGAAATATCAGTCACTGCATAATGTAAATCATACAAAAACTTTTTATACTTTTTATAAATTACGTTGGGACCTTATGGTCATCAGTATATATGATAACTAGATAAAAATTTCTTTTTCTTGATATAACTACTGAATTTGACGCACTTTGGTTATTTGTAGCCCTGCTTAACCTGTTTTCTCAGCTATAGATAAATTCATCATGGCAAGTACAATCGAGAAAAGAAGTAATGATGAAAAACATTTTACTTATTTCAAATCATTACAAAAAGCGACATTATATCCAGCGTCAGTATTCAGTCGTACGGTGACATATATTCTTTTTTTTTTTCACCGAAACAAAATTAAGCATGAAATTGAAAACAAACTAAACAGCATCAACCATGAAAGTGATCGGATTTTGTCGGGATCCATCAATAGAACTCGGGTAGTATTGACCTGCACTCACCACGTGACCCTCAACCACTTATATAGAACAATAGCAAGGTGCAATCAATGCCTGACGCATGTCGTTCTCACGATGTCTCTGAAAAAACAAACATATTTTAAAAATCATTGATTGGAAAACCGTTTTAAGAGAACCATTTCGATAAGAAAATATTGGATGAACTTTTAGTGACTTCCATTAGGGCTTTAATGAATGACTGCTATACTATCGATCGATATCTATAAGTGCCTGTTTCTAAACACATTTCAATAGTTTTAACTTCATAAAGTGAAATATTGTTCTTGATTATGTTTTCAATATTGCAATCGAACATTTCCTTGTACGACATTTTGGTATACAACCGAACATTTTTCACATTCATTGACTTATAATTTTATCACATACAATGTAAAATACGAAAGTAACAATGCACCACGATAAACATCCCTGGACCATTGGAACTATGTCACAGTTACCTTGGCAACACCATCATGGACACTCATGGATTCCTAGAACTCAGAGTTGAGAGCAGGTGCCCGGGGATATCGGGTGGTTTGCAGCCATTGATATCCCAACCAGTCTGAAATGTTCAAAGATTTCGATACTACCACACATTCAAGTTTAGATCTTTGACAAAATAAACTCTCAAATATTTTTGATATTAGACAAATCAAACTTCATTACATTTAAATATATTTTTATTATTTCATCCCAATAACGCGATTTTTTTTATTATTATCTGTAACCCTATATCACTAGAGTAAACTGAAGACATCTGACAAAGCTGTATGACAAAAATCACCAAGGACATGCACAAAAATCACCAAGGACATGCACAAAAATCACCAAGGACATGCACACAAAACAAGATCATAGTATAGTATACACTGAAAAACATTACAAAAATATTTGATCGTACTCCGGTTACGATACCGACTTAGGACGGTGTATTGAAGTAACAAACGTCACTCAACTGGTGTACTACATCTCCTGCATTTCGTCTTCTAAATAAATGAAGCCGAGTCAATTTCACATCTGCATGATAGAAAAAAAATTCTTATTCCGTTTTACGAATTAGGCCGTAGAAAACTATGTGTAGCAATATATAAAAAGATCTGAATCGGCTATAAACACATAATATACATAACAAGAGCAACGCCTAGCGTGGTATAATACGCCCGTCGCTTAATTCGGACTGGATCAATTCGCATTTGGCATGAGTTTCATGAAAAACATCTGACGTTTACTAAATTTAATTGCGTTTCATAGTATTTTATCATAGGAATAAGTCCAAGGGCAATAACTCCTGCAAAAATGGTCCTATCAAACCCATCTCGAACTTGACCTGCAAAAAAAAAAATCTTGAAATTGTTTAGTCCACCCATCCCCCTAACACCCCCCTCCTAAAATTATAAATTTCTCAAAAATGAAGAAAAAGATATCAATACCTGTAAAATATGTGATAGTTGGTACATTTTACTTGATTCATGCTAAATTTCATAATGTTTTTACAAAAATTAGATTTTAATGAATTTAAAAAAAAATCTTGAAATTTATATGTCATAAATCCGTCAAAAGTGATCAATCATAACAAAACTAGAACTGGTACTGACGCCGCTTGATATGAAATATACCAAATTTCAATTCAATATTTTGAAAGACGGCAAAAAAGTCCAGAAAACATGACCTTGGACAGATGGTCACCGCCCCCTCCTAAAATTATAAATTTCTCAAAAATGAAGAAAAAGATATAAAAACCCGTAATATATGTGATAGTTGGTACATTTTACTTGTTTCATGATAAATTTCATAATGTTTTGACAACAAAAAAAAAAAAAAAGATTTTTAATGAATTTCTGAAAAAAATCTTGAAATTTATAAGTCCAAGGGCCATAAATCTGTCAAAAGTAGGTCAATTGTAACAAAAAAATGAAGCTATATACTAAATGTCAACTCAATATCTTGAAAGACGGCAAAAAAAGTCCGGAAAACATGACCCCGGACGGACGGACGGACATACGGACAGCGCCATAACATAATACGTCCTGTCTAATGACGGGCGTATAAAAAGGATGTATAGTTTAACACACTCAGATCTGAAATTATTTTATTATGCATACCGACCGACCTAGGACGGTTGATTGAAGTGATGATACTTGGTTGGCGTAGCGAGAAAGACGCCTTCCATCAACGGCATTCAATGTAAAACAAACAAACAAACAAACAAAAACCCGGGATATGTATTTTTCTTGCATAATCAAAGTTAAGACCCTTCTTTTACAGACGGGTAGAGCACGATTTACTTATGTTGATGTCTCCTTACATATCTTGGATAGCAACATATTATTCTATAATTGTTTTGAGTGTAATAAATTTTTATGACCTCTCTCTTTGAGAAACCTGTTGATCTTTGTTTACTGTATGGAGGATTATTTATAAATCTTATATGTGTGTCCTTTGCTTGTGCTGCTTTTAGGGTGAATGGGAAGATGGGCGCTTGTAAAACGGTTAACCACATCAATTGAGAAAAGGGGAAAAAAGGGAGAAAATACAAAACAAGTGAAAAGGCTCTCTATTTTAATTGGATGCCGTACTATGATTAAATGTCACAAATAATCAATATCTGGGTGTAGTATAGAGGAAATGACCATGATGCTTTTTAATCGTTAAGTGTCCAATACTATCCTGAGAAATTTTTACCTCTTAATATTAGTTTCATAAAATAATTTTATTGCGTTTTGTAAATAGTATCTATATATACAATATTTAACGATATGAACAAAAGCTACCAAATAACCTTGGCTTTTTTCTCTCGAATAAAACATTCAATTTAGAGTATCGAAGGAAGTTTTCTTTCATTTATCAGTAAGTTTAGAATTTAGGACTCGTAAGTTCCTTATTAAATGGGTACGTTGCAGTAGAATCCCGACTAACAGAAGTAACTAGGCTCATGTCCTACCTCGTCTGAAAGAATTAGACAAGGCATACCATCCTGAAAGTCAAGGTCAAATGCTCAAGGAAATCTACATATGCCAGCCCAAATTCACTACTCTTGATTTTGATGATGTCAAGGTCAAATTACGACGACCCAGGTTGTTAATCATTTTTTAACCGATGAGACGAAAATATTTGGACCTTTGACCTTTTTTCGTTTGTGTAACAAATTCCACAGGACACATACCGGTATTACTGGATATGTAGTGTACTGAATTGAGCAATGATTTCTGAATGTGATTTGCAGAACTTGCAGAACATCTTGCTCAGTATATGGTAGCTGTTGTCCCGAGTTAAAGTTGAGAAGTGATTTGTAAGTCTTCTGTAGAACTTGCTCAGTATATGGTAGCTGTTATCCCGAGTTAAAGTTGAGAAGTGATTAGTAAGTCTTCTGTAGAACTTGCTCAGTATATGGTAGCAGTTATCCCGAGTTAAAGTTGAGAAGTAATTAGTAAGTCTTCTGTAGAACTTGCTCAGTATATGGTAGCTGTTATCCCGAGTTAGAGTTGAAAAGTGATTAGTAAGTCTTCTGTAGGGAAATCCAATACGATGGTACAGGCTTTATCATTTTAGAACAACTGAGAAATATAAAAATCGTTAGATGGTGAAAGGGGTGTGTGTTTCTGGTGACATCACAATCTAACCAGCTGAAAGGGAAAGACCTCTGACGTAGCTGTAGGGCAGAAGTCACCAAGGAGATGTACAATAAAACTTAGTTACAATTAATGAAACTGATGTCATAAAGTGTACAGTAAATACCTAATAGTTGTCAATGGTGTTCATAACTGTTTCCTTATTAAAATTAATGTCTTTGTTTAATTGAAGTCGATAAGTAAATACGTTTATTAACGTATCAAAACCAATATCCTCATAATAAAGCGTTGGTAACGATGTCGATAAGGGAAAATCGTTTACTTTATCATTTTGATGTCTCGGTAATCATGTTTTTAAGTCCAATCGTTTACGTTATCAGAACAAAGTGTGGACCCGTAAGCATGTCGATAAGGTCGAATCGTTTACCGCTATTATTATAAAGTGTCGGAAAAACATGTCGATAAGGTTAAATCGTTTACATTATCATTACGACGTGTCGGTAAGGTCGATTCGTTAATGTTTTAAAGTTCTGTAAGGCCGAATCGTTAATGTTTTTTAAAAGTGGCTTTACAAAATACACCGAACGAGCTGAATATTTATCATGAACATATACGGTGGTCTCTGTATGTGTGTACCTTATACGGTGGTCTGTATATGTGTATACCTTATATGGTGGTATGTGTATATGGTGGTCTGTGTATGTGTGTACCTTATACGGTGGTCTGTGTATGTGTGTACCTTATATGGTGGTCTGTGTATGTGTGTACCTTATACGGTGGTCTGTGTATGTGTATACCTTATATGGTGGTCTGTGTATGTCTGCACCTTATATGGTGGTCTGTATATGTGTATACCTTATATGGTGGTATGCGTATGTGTGTACCTTATACGATGGTCTGTGTATGTGTATACCTTATATGATGGTATGTGTATGTGCGTACCTTATATGGTGGTCTGTATGTGTGTACCTTATATGGTGGTCTGTATGTGTATACCTTATATGGTGATCTGTGTATGTGTGTACCTTATATGGTGGTCTGTGTATGTGTGTACCTTATGTGGTGGTCTGTGTATGTGCATACCTTATATGGTGGTCTGTGTATGTGTGTACCTTATACGGTGGTCTGTGTATGTGCATACCTTATACGGTGGTCTGTGTATGTGTATACCTTATATGGTGGTCTGTGTATGTGTGTACCTTATATGGTGGTCTGTGTATGTGTGTACCTTATATGGTGGTCTGTGTATGTGTGTACCTTATATGGTGGTCTGTGTATGTGCATACCTTATATGGTGGCCTGTGTATGTGTGTACCTTATACGGTGGTCTGTGTATGTGCATACCTTATACGGTGGTCTGTGTATGTGTATACCTTGTATGGTGGTCTGTGTATGTGTGTACCCTATATGGTGGTCTGTATATGTGTGTACCTTATATGGTGGTCTGTGTATGTGTGTACCTTATATGGTGGCCTGTGTATGTGCATACCTTATATGGTGGCCTGTGTATGTGTGTACCTTATACGGTGGTCTGTGTATGTGTGTACCTTATATAGTGGTCTGTGTATGTGTGTACCTTACACGGTGGTCTGTGTATGTGTGTACCTTATACGGTGGTCTGTGTATGTGTATACCTTCACGGTAAATTATATCACCTGTTTTATATATAAATGGCTAATGCGTAATAGTGTGTATGATTTAGTTAGTTTTACTATCTTAGTATAAGTACATCACTACAGTATGCCAATAAATGTCTTTATTACATTTTAATTATAGTACAGGTGACCCCTACTTTATAAACATTTTATTGGAGGGAATTCAATTACGGATAGGCCGGAGTCGATGGCGCTCCGTTTACACTCGTCAAGTCATATCCTCTTAATACTCTATTGTTTTGATAGATCCTGTATGGGAATCCGAGCGTTATGTATACTCGTCAATACATACATTGTGGGTAGATGCGTGTCTACTAGGCTTTAATAGACCTGACCCGTATCCAGATGTATGCCGATACCGTGGAATAAAGTCCAAACGGCGCATTCAAACTCTACTAAAACAATACTGCCATTCACTCCATTCGGGTGATTAATTGGAATTAAAGTTTTCTCCGAATAAAGGGAGCATTATGTAATGTATCAGTAATATATACGCCTACTTGTTTATAATAAACATTTAACTGGCAGTGTATACGGCGACTGGACATACTCTGTAAGGAGTACTTGCGTCGGTGGTGGACCAGCACAACAATTCCCTCATCTATATACGTTATCATTACTCGAAAAGACAAACGATCATCGGGAAATGTCATAGAAAGATAAACTGTCATCGGAAACATGTTATAGAATTACACCACCTCATACAGACGTTACTTGTGATACATTCTAAGAGTGACAATGAATTATATAGAGATCGGACTACCACATTCCGATTTCGTGCCAGTCAACAGGCAGTTTTCTCCGAGGAGGCTGGTTCCACTGTCCGGTCTGGGCAAGAAATATCTCGGTTTGGAAACTCTTAATAAAACTGAAATCGACTCTTTGGTGACTAGATTGTCTCAACCGAAACAATGGAAAAAGCAAAACATTAAGCGTACTGCCAACGACAATGTGCGATTCACGGGTAAGCACTGTCACTTGTGTGTTTTTTCTACTACATAATCATTAGACAAACACATTCTAATTAAAAAAAAAAGCATTTCCCAGTAGTAACTGTCCTATGATATATAATAGTCATTCATATGTGTTTGAATTTCCCAAATTACAAATATATCTCAGGACATTCGTAAGTATAACCGAGCACTGGTCAAAATGCTCATTAAATTCTCTTCACAAGGGGGAAAATAGTAATATTACCAACAAAGTCAAAACAATAACGGTCTATTTACATGAAAAATTGTATATGATTTATATATAAACATGTAAGGTAATCGTTACATGTTATATTGAGTATCTTGAGAGTTAAGAAAGCATACAAACAGTAGTAGATGTATTATCAGAGACATAGATATGAAAGTATCTATGTCTCTGGTATTATACACAGTAGTAGATATATTATAAACAGTAGTAGATGTATTATCAGAGACATAGATATGAAAGTATCTATGTCTCTGGTATTATACACAGTAGTAGATGTATTATAAACAGTAGTAGATGTATTACAAACATTTAGCATATAGAATTATTCAGATAATACTCGTTAAATCATAATAGCGGATACTTCAAAGGACAATGTAAGATACTTAACCCCCAAAAAATAATAAAAAACAAAAACAAGAACAAAATAAAAGAAAAGAAAAAAAAAAAGAAAAAGTAGAAAAAAACCCCAACACGATGGACAGGTAAGTGACAACAGTTTCGCGATGTGGTGTTATAAAAGGTTCGTTTTACATCGTTAGACATCCCCGTTTTTGCGAGTGTATTGCCTTACACCATTACGTAGTTTGTAAATTGCGTCAAGAAAAAACATGCACCTTTCTTCAAGTAAAATTAAATAAATTAAATTTTAAATATTTTCTCTTCATTACAAAATATGTATCTACATGTACTATACAGAACCATTTCAAAATATCGAATTCTTCGCAAAACATACATTTTCTACTGAATTTTGTTTATCACCTGTCAGTGATAAAGGTCAACGAACGACAAAATACACATTGGCTTTATGAAATGCATTCGTACATTAGAAAGATTTTTTTTTAGAAAAGTACTACGGTTTTTCAATATACAGTTGATACGTGTATAGGTAGCATTGTATAATATAGGTTACACGTTAATAGGTAGTGTCCTATAACTTATTTGTAATTTGTGAAATTAAAACAAGCATATAGTCATTTATGCTTGTTTTAATTTCACAAATTACAAATAAGTCATAGGACAGTAGTATTGTATAAAATAGATGATACGTGTATGGTAGTATTGTATAATATTGATGATAAGTGTATAGAAGGTATTGTATACAATAGATGGTACGTGTATAGGTGGTATTGTATAATATAGATGATACACGTGTATAGGTGGTATTGTATACTATAGATGATACGTGTATAGGGGGTATTGTATAATATAGATGGTACGTGTATAGGTGGTATTGTATAACAAAGATGGTACGTGTATAAGTGGTATTGTATAATATAGATGATACACGTGTATATGTGGTATTGTATAATATAGATGGTACGTGTATAGGTGGTATTGTATACTATAGATGGTACGTGTATAGGTGGTATTTTATAATATAGATGGTACACGTGTATAGGTGGTATTGTATACTATAGATGGTACGTGTATAGGTGGTATTGTATAATATAGATGATACGCGTATAGGTGGTATTGTATAATATAGATGATACACGTGTATAAGTGGTATTGTATACTATAATTGGTACGGGTATAGGTGGTATTGTATAATATAGATGGTACGTGTATAGGTGGTATTGTATAATATTGATGATACACGTGTATAGGTGGTATTGTATACTATAATTGGTACGTGTATAGGTGGTATTGTATAATATAGATGGTACGTGTATAGGTGGTATTGTATAATATAGATGATACACGTGTATAGGTGGTATTGTATAATATAGATGATACGTGTATAGGTGGTATTGTATAATATAGATGGTACGTGTATAGGTGGTATTGTATAATATAGATGATACACGTGTATAGGTGGTATTGTATAATATAGATGATACGTGTATAGGTGGTATTGTATAATATAGATGATACACGTGTATAGGTGGTATTGTATAATATAGATGGTACGTGTATAGGTGGTATTGTATATTATAGATGATACACGTGTATAGGTGGTATTGTATAATATAGATGGTACGTGTATAGGTGGTATTGTATAAAATAGATGGTACACGTGTATAGGTGATATTGTATAATATAGATGGTACGCGTATAGGTGGTATTGTATAATACAGATGGTACGTGTATAGGTGGTATTGTATAATATAGATGATACGCGTATAGGTGGTATTGTATAATATAGATGATACACGTGTATAGGTGGTATTGTATACTATAGATGGTACGTGTATAGGTTGTATTGTATAATATAGATGGTACGTGTATAGGTGGTATTGTATAATATAGATGATACACGTGTATAGGTGGTATTGTATAATATAGATGATACGTGTATAGGTGGTATTGTATAATATAGATGGTACGTGTATAGGTGGTATTGTATAATATAAATGGTACACATGTATAGGTGATATTGTATACTATAGATGGTACGTGTATAGGTGGTATTGTATAATATAGATGATACGTGTATAGGTGGTATTGTATAATATAGATGATACACGTGTATAGGTGGTATTGTATAATATAGATGGTACGTGTATAGGTGGTATTGTATAATATAGATGATACACGTGTATAGGTGGTATTGTATAATATAGATGGTACGTGTATAGTTGGTATTGTATAAAATAGATGGTACACGTGTATAGGTGATATTGTATAATATAGATGGTACGCGTATAGGTGGTATTGTATAATACAGATGGTACGTGTATAGGTGGTATTGTATAATATAGATGATACACGTGTATAGGTGGTATTGTATAATATAGATGGTACGTGTATAGGTGGTATTGTATAAAATAGATGGTACACGTGTATAGGTGATATTGTATAATATAGATGGTACGTGTATAGGTGGTATTGTATAAAATAGATGGTACACGTGTATAGGTGATATTGTATAATATAGATGGTACGTGTATAGGTGGTATTGTATAAAATAGATGGTACACGTGTATAGGTGATATTGTATAATATAGATGGTACGTGTATAGGTGGTATTGTATAAAATAGATGGTACACGTGTATAGGTGATATTGTATAATATAGATGGTACGTGTATAGGTGGTATTGTATAATATAGATGATACACGTGTATAGGTGGTATTGTATAATATAGATGGTACGTGTATAGGTGGTATTGTATAAAATAGATGGTACACGTGTATAGGTGATATTGTATAATATAGATGGTACGCGTATAGGTGGTATTGTATAATATAGATGGTACGTGTATAGGTGGTATTGTATAATATAGATGGTACACGTGTATAGGTGGTATTGTATACTATAGATGATACACGTGTATATGTGGTATTGTATAACATAGATGATACATGTGTATAGGTGGTATTGTATAACATAGATGGTACGTGTATAGGTGGTATTGTATAATATAGATGGTACGTGTATAGGTAGTATTGTATAATATAGATGGTACACGTGTATAGGTGGTATTGTATACTATAGCCTACACACGTGTATATGTGGTATTGTATGACATAGATGATACATGTGTATAGGTGGTATTGTATAACATAGATGGTACGTGTATAGGTGGTATTGTATAATACTAGGATTAATATGTATATACAGATTTAATAAAACTGCTGGTAGAAAATGTCTTACTTTAGTTTTTGGAGAATTGAAAAATGAAATGTCATGGGCAAGTGGGACATTTTGGAGAAATAGGTAATCAGTAAATTCTTATTAATTGATAGTAATTGATAGTCTATTCCAAGATTCTAAATGGATATTAAGAAAAATATTGTAAAACAAAATTAATACTGTGCAATGAATATTTACATAAAAGTTCGCTTTACATAACAAGTCTGTCTCAACTTAAAATATTGCATAATTCTATTTTCAAGGCAAAAAGAAGCTTTCAAGTGAAGATATGAAAAACATGATTGACAGATTATCAAAAGGAAGTGCGAGGAATTCAGAAAACAGGAAAACGAAGGAGGATGAGAATAATCGAGGACTTCAAAGGGCATGCCAAGGAAAAATAGTGCCAAATAAACACCAAACGAATGAAATGAAAGACACGAACAATCAGGAGAAATTACACAATAATACACCTTCTTATTTATAGTCGCAAAAGGAATTAGCGAATGCTAAACTATGGATATGTAGTCAAAACAGATTCCACGCTCAAATTTATATTTACCAAATCTGATTCCACACTCACATTCATATCTACTTTACTGATTCCACACTCTCATTCATATCTACCTTACTGATTCCACACTCACATTCATATCTACCTTACTGATTCCACACTCACATTCATATCTACCAAAAGTGATGCCACACTCACATTCATATCTACCTTACTGATTCCACACTCACATTCATATCTACCTTACTGATGTCATTTTTCCTACTTCTTGTATACTATAAACAGCTTATTGATATTACTTCTCTGCAGTATCTGTATTACACTTTAATATTTTTTCGCTTTGAATACACATTCCATTCAAGTTTATCATTAGAATTCACCATGCCAATCAGATATCTTGATTTGCTATTTACATGAGCAGAATATTTCATGGTATAGTAGCTACGCTTTATCTATCAACACCTTTATTGTGATTAGTTCACCTTTACTTGTCACACTGCTATTGTTTAAGACATGTGTTTGGGATCGGAGCTGAGTTAACCGATATCGTGTAAATCTCTGGTAAATCCAATGCTTGTAGTACACCATAAATAGAATGATTACTAGTGAACTTCCTTGAAACCCCTGGACGGAAAATCTATTATATCAATTATAATTAGATGTGGACAGTCAGAACAAGAATTCTATTATATCATTTATGATTAGCACGGTGTAAGCCAAATTAAGCCGATATAAGCCGAACCAAACTCCTGCTACCATACATGTTAAACAGCCCTATATTATATATTACAGTTATTATTTTTACCGACTTACATGATTAATCTTCTCTGTATATCGTTTGATCGGGATAAATCAGTGACCGCCAAAAACTCTTTATCGGACGGATCACACATAAATTTGCCGCAAATAAATTTATTTTTATTGAATTTTAATCTAGTGTTTGGGATAAGTTCATATCTAGCTTTAGTTATGGTGGTTGAGCAGTACTTTTATGAAAATGCATTTACTCAGTCCGATACTGTTTCTTTCTTTTCACATACCATTTTCTTTTCACATACCGTTTTCTTTTCACATACCATTTTCTTTTTCTTTTTTAAGTCTTTCACTTTGTTGTTGATAATACTGTAGGTAAAACTAATATCTAGCAAATATACAAATACCGACTGAATGAAACAATTTCATACCTAACTCTAACACAAATAGTCAGACAACATGCTAGGAGATTAAACAAGCTGGATATATCTATACTCCAGTCAATTAAGCCAAGGTCGCATGAATAGAGCAATATTGCGCAGATCAAATCAAATTCAGGCCCTCTGAAAAAGTTTGGTTTTGAGATAAATTCGAGAAGAGCTGGACGTCAGTTTTCTTCCCTATTTATAATTTTACTTTTCTGCAGGTAAGATGTTAACGACAGATGATGTCCAGCTCTCGAGGACTACATGCCCCTTGGTGTATAAAAAGGCAATACTGAGTTTAGGACTTTAAAGTGTTCACGTCCTATATAATATGAACTGAAGGATGTACTGAACTCATAAAGTACTTATAATATTTCCATGCGCGGATCCAGAAATTTTTGTCAGAGGGGGTCCAACCAAAAAAGGTAAATTTTTCTCATAGAACAGGGGGGTCCAACCCCCAAAATGCCCAAATATTACCTTTTTTTGGTAAAATTTTCGGATTCCAGGGGGAGTCCAGACCCCCTAACTCCCCCCCCCCCCTCTGTATCCGCGCATGATTTCATAATACACATACATATCATATTACACATACATATCACACATACATATTACACATATATATCACACATACATATCACACATACATATTAGCATCTCTCCATCACGAATCAACGAATAAGCTAAGAAGTGATGGCGACCTCGCCAACATGACCACATTTTGATCTCGAGATATGAATGTTCATTTCATTGTACATGTACCTGTCTTTAACATCTAATAAATGACATGAAACAAAAACATTTTGTATGTATATTTCACATTTCAAACTTGTATATGTGTTCTATTTTGTCAATGTAAAAATAACTACATTTTTATGTACCAATATGTTAAAGCTATGAGGTCATGTTTCGAAATTTTTCGACTCACCGAGCATCTTGATCTCGAATCTTTGAATTTAGATTACCAAAGATCTTGAAATATGTATAAATTGTGCTCCTTTATCTTGTCATATGATTCACAGCCAGGCAATACAGAAGACCACAGGGCTTTCGGCTCGTTGCCCCCCCCCCTCAATTATACCAATATAATAACCTGTTATTATATTGGTATAATTGAGGGGGGGGGACCAACGAGCCGAAAGCCCTGTGCAGAAGACAAGCGTGTTGTGCCCCTTTATCTTGTCATATGATTCACAGCCAGGCAGTACAGAAGACCAGCGTGTTATGCTCCTTTATCTTGTCATATGATTCACAGCCAGGCAGTACAGTAGACAAGCGTGTTGTGCTCCTTTATCTTGTCATATGATTCACAGCCAGGCAGTACAGAAGAGCAGCATTGTGTTCCTTTATCTTGTCATATGATTCACAGCCAGGTAGTATAGAAGAGCAGCATTGTGTGCTCCTTTATCTTATCATATGATCATTGATTTCTTAACAAAACCGAATTCATGTCTCACTCATGTCTCACCTCCGATATCATTGCCATGAAGCTGAAGTAACGCTGCCGAAAAGTCGGAAATGAATTCATGAAGTCTCACAAGCGGCAAAACAGACAGGAATTCGTGGGTATGAAGTCTCACTTCCGACAAAACCGACAAGAATTCCTGACTATGAGGTCTCACCTCCGACAAAACGGACAAGAATTCGTGGGTATGAAGTCTCACTTTCGACAAAACGGACAAGAATTCAGGGCCATGAAGTCTCACTTCCGACAAAACGGACAAGAATTCGTGGCTATGAAGTCTCACTTCCGACAAAACGGACAAGAATTCGTGGCTATGAAGTCTCACTTCCGACAAAACGGACAAGAATTCGTGGGTATGAAGTCTCACTTCCGACAAAACGGACAAGAATTCGTGGCTATGAAGTCTCACTTCCGACAAAACGGACAAGAATTCGTGGGTATGAAGTCTCACTTCCGACAAAACGGACAAGAATTCAGGGCCATGAAGTCTGGTTACCGACAAAACAGACACGAATTCATGGTCATGCAGTAACATCGCCGACAAGATGGACCCGAATTCATGACCATAAAGTCTGGCCATAAAGTCAATGTTTAAAACTGACCCGTGGGTCAGTTTTTAAAGCTAAATTTGGCCCAAAAGTCGTTGAAAATTGACGCACGCCGTTAAATTTTGACTCCCCATAGGGTCATTTTTTAACGATTTTTGATTTTATGTATAGCATTGTAATACAAGTTTCTATGGAAGTGGGGTGGATATATGGGATGTCTCTCACCATTCCATCTCATTCTCCCTTTCATTTTACCTTTGCCTTCTTCTATATCGGAAGGAATCGGGCTTCGCAACTGATAAACATTGTGTATACAGAAAAAAAAATAATGTAAACAGGTGAAAAAGTTTGTGGTTTGGGTGTGATTTCAAACTCGGACTGTATTTCTTAAATACTAGTATACTATCTATCTTGGGAGAAAATGTATTTACTAAGCAGATTCTCCCTGGGGGGGGGGCTATTTTTTTTGGGGGGGGAGTCTTTATTATTTCCCCTTTTTGTTTGTCTTTAACCTATTACGCATATGGTCACTGGATCAAGTTAAAAGCACCCACATCAAAGACATCAGCGGATCCAGAACAGCAGTGAGGATCGTAATTATGGAGGTCTGGATTTATGGTCACTGAATTTTTTTTTATAGAAGGATGATTTGTTTTACATGTTTGACATATTCAGGGAATAGAAACCCTCACCACAGACATATAGCATTTGGCATCGTGATTCAACCACTTTTCTATTTAAAAAATAAAATCAACGTTTAAAATATACATATGTGTATAAGAACTTTACTAGTTCTCTTGATTATGTCACTGGGTAATGTCATATGACATATTTGAAATATTCTTAGGACAGTAATAATGCAAGTTATTATTTCATACACTTGCAAAACATACATGTATTCGACCGATCAGTCCCTTAAAACGGCGAAACGACTCTTGAAAGGCATGCACCACTTCTAAAGAGTCTTAGTGTAGTAGCATTTTGTTCACAACAAGATGTCACGTGGATAACAAATTGTCGAGGCGTGACGTCAAATTTACGTATATTATAATTTCTATTCATTATTATTGTCATTATTTTGTTTTGATCGTATTCTTTTCAGCAATTTTTTTTTCGTAATGAACAGACCACGTATGAAAAGTCGTTTCGCCGTTTAAAGAAAAGGCCAGTTGGAATAATCATGCAAAGGACGCCGTTCGCTCCGGTGTCCATTTGTCCAAAAGTGCCTTATGATTTAACTTCCTTGACACACTTTATGCAGTCTTGAACAATAAATTACTGTATTTGAACACAACCTAATTTTCATCCAAAATGTTGATGATAAGGTTTTAGATATTCACTGTATTAGCATATTCATGAATTAGCGTGATCTGTAATTGTCCTTCATAATGTCTTCACAAACATTTTATTAGCGAAATCATTAATTAAAACATAAAGACTAGCACTTACTCTGCTCAATATGAATCCCGAGAAAATAAGTACAATCCTGTAAATATAAATTTGGTTATAACTACAAAACAAGATCGATTTACGTCGAGTTTGAAAATACTTTTACAGGTAATTCATGCGAATTTTACTGGGATTTCTAAAATGAAAGATCATACTTAGATACAAACATTGACAATTTACTCCCACCGAAAATAAAAATCACACCGTTGCACTTTAAGTCGCTTACTTTTTAACCGTTATTGTACAGCTCCATGGTGACTTCTGCCACATAACTGAGCCAGTAACTCCTCTTTTTTCTTTAATTATCTTTTTTTTTAATTATCATTAAGCATATGGACAAGTATATGTCATCTTTCAGAAAAATTGATAATTTGTGAATGAAGCGAATGCAAAGTGTAAATGAAAAACAAATTTATAAATATTACGTTAGAAAGTGGAAAATGGAATATATACCCGAGATTGATTGATTCTTGTTTAACATCACTTCACGATTATTTTATGTATTTGGTGACGTCATCTGCCTGATGCACATCTTCACTAGCCAAGGCTGCTGGGAGAAGAAAGAATCGGATTAGAGCCTCGGCTAGCGAAGATGCCTCTGCATTGCATAGAAAATTATACCTTTGCAACGGACTTATCCCGAAGCAGTAAGGGATCTTTTACACGCTACGCCTACCGTGACACGGAGCATCGGTTTTCACAGTTTCATCCAAAAGACAGATACCGTAACCGGTATGACCAGGGCGGGACTCGAACCCGGGACCTCTCGATCATAAGAACAGACTCTTAACAACTGGGCCACACGGGCTCTATACTCTAGATATTGACCAAAACAACCCCCACCACCAAAAAGGACACTTTCTTTCGATTAATATTTGATTTTCTTGTGAATATTTTACAGTTATTGACTGGGATTGAGGGCAAGAGATTATCAGTTAAACTCGAAGACAAACAGTTGTCATCAGCACTACTGGGTCCAAAAACCCCTGAGAATCCCGTTTTTCACTGCAAAACTCTGCAACACCCTGAAAAACTCTGAAAAACACTGAAGTCTGCCTGAAAAACACTGAAAAACTCTGACAGCCCTGATAAACACTGAAAAACTCTGAAGTCTACCCTGAAAAACTCTGAAAAACACTGACGACCCTGAAAAACTCTGCAAAACTCTGAAAAACTGTGACGCCACTGAAAAACTCTGCAAAACTCTGAATAACTCTGAAAAACACTGAAACCTGCTGCGATGCCCTCCGGCCGTGCGATCGCGGCCTCGCGTACTTCTATACGGTCCCTTCTATAAGCCCTATTAGCATTAATGTATATAAAATGTGATGAGTTGTGAATTAGAAAAAAAAGGGAAGAGAAAATAAATAAAACATATCTTGCATTTTTGTACGGTGTTTTGAAGTGAATTTATTTTAACGAATCTCTAAATTTAATTTTCATGATTCATTATTCAAAACCAGACAAACCCAGAGGCTTTTTTTACCGAGATTTATATATACATTTGTATTTCCAAATGAAAATGTAATGTACATATATTCCTGGTAAATTATCACTGTTTCATAACTGTGTATTTAAATAGTGAAGAAAAAATTAAAAAATATATACAAAAAAGAAGCTTCAGAACTATAAATTAGTGAATAAATAATAAATTATTGAATAATAAATAAAAAAGTGAATAAATAAATGAATAAATAAATAAATAAATAAATAAATAAATAAATAAATAAATAAATAAATAAATAAATAATATTTGAATGTGACCAGTACCTATAAATTTTATACGAAAAGCGAATTTAATACACCAGTACTGACAGCAAATCGACCACAAAGAAAAATCGCTTGTCATTCATTTTAAATAACACAATGCATTCTATTCCAATTCTGTTGCAACATTTATAGAGACTATACCACATGTGATGACATTTAGGTTTAAACACCCCCACCCCGTCTCACCCACACACACACGCAATAATTTTTTTCTCTATCAATAACTTTTCACACAAAATTAAGATATACAAATTTAACCTTTGTTCTTATTATAACAGCGTAATATAACAAAGTTCAGGGGACAATAACTTTCTTTAACAGAAAATTTTACGTGTCTACGTGTTGGTCTTTCATTCGAATGACATACGTAAATTTTGTCCTATAAAATATTTCAGTGATTAAATATTCTCTCGGTATTCAATATATCAGTGTAACAACGTATCTGCCGTTTGTTATATCACTACCTACTTAATCTACATCATGTAACTCTATACAATAAAATGATTTTATCTAACAGCACCCCCACCCCCCGCCCTTTTCAATGGGAGACTGTGCCCTCCCCCCCTCCCACTTTTCTTTCAAAAATTTCTAGATCCGCCCGCCTATTACATATTGTAACAATGTATCCAGTAAGGGTCATGTATAGCAATGGCGAATACAAGGGCGCTCGCCTAACAAACCCCCCCCCCCCCCCTTTTCAATGGGAGACTGTGCCCTCCCCCTCTCCTTTTTTCTTTCAAAAATTTCTAGATCCGCCTATGAACAGTATCTCATTATTACGTATTGTAAACAATGTATCCAGTAAGGGTCATGTTTAGCAATGGCGAATACAAGGGCGCTCGCTCTGTTGACTGGGGACATAGAAGTCTTACATAAAAATACCCTGTCCTGTCAAAACTAGTAAAGTATTTAACCTTTATTTTCAAAATGACATATAAATTCAAGTAAACGGTGTCATTTTAGAGCAGATGATACCTCGATCTGCCCCAACCTATGGATCAAATCGTAAATTGTCGAGTAGGATGTTTAAATCATACAGTATATTTAAATCGAGACCATATACCCCCCACCCCCCCACACACACACACGCCCTTCTCTTTCTTATATATATATATATATATATATATATACTATATTATATATATATATATATATTATACTAGATAATCTTCATTAGAAAGTAACGGCACACGCATGGAATCTGAAATTGCTTTATTTTTAATCCGACATGTCTTTGTTTTTTAACTTTATTCTACAGGTCATCAGTAACTCTATTACGTAATAAACATCCGGTTGTTTAACCCGGTAAATATCGCTCGTAATCTCATATAGTTTGTTACCTATCATGCTGGTAAATTGGAATCGTAATTAACAGTACCTTCGTATGTATGAGGGGACAAAACATATTTAGTAACAGGTTGAAACATATCCAGTTGATACATTTCAATGTTAATTTTGTGTTATTGGCAAAATTAAAGTGTCATTTTAACAGTGACTTATAAAGTTTAGGACAAAAACTGATTTTCAATCTTCAAAAGTGAAATAAATTGTTTTACACACGATCATTTAATTATTTTTATGTCATAAACTAAACTACATCAATTATTTAAGTTCAATTTCTTCCGCATTTCCTCTGATAATAGCAATATTATAGAATACATGCGAAATGTAGATATGTAAAGCTGTGATATAAAGTGCTATTCTGTTCCATTAATTTACATACGTATTAAATAAGTAGCTGCGTTACGGCCTGTAGCGAGAAGGAAATACGCATACCCAAAGCCATGCTCGTTCACTCAAGTTGGACACTGTTTAAAAAAAAAAAAAGGGGGGGGTTGGTAGAATTAAATTAACGCAACTTCACAGCGTTTTATCGGTGAATGGCCGCTAATTTATGAAGAATGCAATATTGATTTATCAATATTAATCATGAATGCCTTTAAACTCGAAAGAGAGTGGGGAGCGGCCTTAAGGTCGTAACATAACGATATTTGGGTGGATTCTTTACACAGATTGGAAAAGATGTAAAAATAAACATCAATCATTATGTGTTATTAGAATGATTGATAGGGATATATAGAATTAATTGTTTCTTTTTTTTTCTGTATTTATTTATCTATTTACAATTAAAACTATGCGTTTTCTGTAAGCTTCGTCTATCGATTTTTTAGAATTATTTTTATTAAATTCATTTTGATGTATTTTTTTTCGTACGGAAAAGTTTAATGTTCTTATTATAAATAAATAGATGAATTAATAATTAAATAAATAGATAAATAATAAATAAATAAGAAAATAAATAAATAAATAAATGAAGTCCGCCGAAGAAGGCCGCTGGCCGAAATGTTACAGTACGGAAAAATAGTGCTTTTATTATAAATAAATAAATAAATAAATAAATAAATAAATAAATAAATAAATAAATAAATAAATAAATAAATAAATTTTAAAATGTCTTGCTCTATATTTTGTACTTATTTCCCCCTCCCTTAATGCACCTCTATGAAAAAACGATGTTAAGTAACATGCTACTGCTGTAGTTAGATTATTTGTTCGTTCGTTTGTTTGTTTGTTTCATTCTTCTTTCTTCCTTTAAGTCGATCAATAAAAAACATGTGACATCGCGCTGGAAAGTCCTGTGTCAATAAAATTGTTTTTGCTAAGTACGTAATTCATGTGATTTATTACACTGCAAATGTTAAAGATCATCTTACAAAACGTAAGTCAGAATAGGAACAATATCTTAGTAATTTTATCTATAAAAATCGTAAAAATAAGTCCTTGACAAATGGTAAAAAATGCGTTTTTTTTTTCTTATTCCCCGCTTATAAATTCATCATATTTAATACTTATTAAAGGTCATATATAGATAACAGCGAACCATTTTAAGGGCTTATATTATAAAAGGGACCGTACAGAAGTACGCGAGGCCGCGATCGCACGGCCGGAGGGCATCGCAGTAGGTGTCAGTGTTTTTCAGGGTTTTTCAGAGTTTTGCAGAGTTTTTCAGTGGCGTCAGAGTTTTTCAGAGTTTTGCAGAGTTTTTCAGGGTCGTCAGTGTTTTTCAGAGTTTTTCAGGGTAGACTTCAGAGTTTTTCAGTGTTTATCAGGGCTGTCAGAGTTTTTCAGTGTTTTTCAGGCAGACTTCAGTGTTTTTCAGAGTTTTTCAGGGTGTTGCAGAGTTTTGCAGTGAAAAACGGGATTCTCAGGGGTTTTTGGACCCAGTAGTGCAGAGGCCTAATTTTCTAACAAGTGGACCTTAGACCGCTTGATATCAACAGCGGTTCTATAGAATTTATGTAGAAACTATTTCGTAGGGATATGACAACACAGCATATTTACCATGTAAAAAGTTCATAATTGTATCAAGTGTCACAAATGACGAAACAAAATATAAGGGACGAATCTACTACCGTATAATTAATCTACGTGCATTGATTGTTCCAGATATTTCCTGTACAAAGACATTTTATACGCTATTAAAGTTATCCTTTCTTAACGTTTAAATTTGACCCCACTGAAAATGTATCTAGCTAAGTACATGTATCGTAAAAAGGAGATTTTCTCGACCTGGGGTTGTTGAAATTGACCCTACCTCTAATGACCAGTCTTCCAGTTCATTATACTTATTATCAGATAATCGAATATCCACACTATGTTATAAACCGGAGTTCGATTTTTTCATAGGGAGTCATTAATTAATGTTGAAATATTAACACCCCCTTCCCAGCTACTGTCCTTGCATTGTCTCAGCAAAACACCCCTCTTTATTTAACAAACACAGGCAGTGTACTTAGCTAAATACTTGTATTGTAATAAGGAGATTATTTCGACACGGGGTCGTTTTTTAATGTTAAAATTTTACCCCAACTCTAATAACAAGTCAAATTTATTAAAAGTCACACTACATTTTAAGCAGGAGTTCGATGCTTTTTTTTTCATATGGAGTCTGCAATTAATGTTGGAATGTGTACTTGGCTAAATACTTCTATTATAGGCTAATAAGGAGATCGTATCGTTTTTTAATATTAAAATTTGACCCTACCTCTAATAACAAGTTTTCAAGTTTATTAAAAGTCACACTATATTCTAAGCAAAAGTTCGATGCTTTTTTCATATGGAGTCATGAATTAATGTTGAAATATGACCCTTCCCTTCCATTCCTCCAACCAACCCCCCCCCCCCCTCCAATTATAATCCCTGCATTGTCTCTGCAAAATATCACTTTTTATTCAACAAAAGCACACAATGTGCTTATAGCTAATGAAATATCAGTTCTAACAGACAATGCGTCTAATGAGATCGAAATTTGCATTATAATATAATATGATGTCACTCCCCAACGTAAAATGTAGACCAAGCTGTAAATGACCCGTGTGAAAACAGGAAATATACAGTGTGACCTGCATAGTTCAAGGGAGCATTATACGCAAGAGTCAATTTTTAACGTTAAAATATGACCCACCAATGCGGGTCAATTTTCAACGAGGGTCACATTTTCACGCGAGGGTCACTTTTTCATGCGTGGGTGGGGTCATTAAATAACGGACCGAGTCAATTTTCCACATTAAAAATCGACCCTCAAACCGTTGAAATTTGACCCGTGGGTCAGTTTTTAACATTAAAAATTGACCGGTGGGTCAGTTTTCAATGGGGTCACTTTTTAATGTTACACCGGCTACCGACAACACGCTCTGCATAATTATGTTAACAAATTAAAATTTATCAACAATATATCGGTGCATTGATTTTAAGTCTCCTACACCATATATGTACTATATAAATAACCATCGTTTATCTTCTATGTAGGTATTTAGTCCAGATTTCAATTAATGACTAATTAAGGTTCTAACAATTAAAAGAATTCTCGTCGTTATTCCAGTCAAAGAATCCAGAATCTTATCATCGCTTATAGTTAGTAATATTCGTGAGAACATGATATGACGTGACGATTAAGTCTCCTTATCTTACACACATCACAAACGTCCCACATTACAGACTGATAACATTTAAAATCGCCAGTACAAGTCCTGTAACAGAACGAAAAGGTTATCAACTACAAGTAGATTATTGACATTCTTATAAAACAGTGGTATACAATGACTTATCTATACTGCATTTCTTTATTGTTCTTTTGTTGGACATGTTCTCTTTGATCTAGTTACGTAATATGTCTTTGTTTTCGACACGGTACCATACCTATTCGTAAAAAATAAGATAAAGTACCTGCATAGTACAGCAATACAGAGCGAATCACGAATCCTTACGTATAACCGAGGAACAGTGATAAATGTAAAAGAGCGAACACCATTACGTTTCCCCACGTATAACCGAGGAAGAAGGCGTGATACATGTAATAGAGCAAACTCCATTATGAATCCGTATGTATAACCGAGGAAGAAGGCGTGATACATTAATAGAGCGAACTCCATTATGAATCCATACGTATAACCGAGGAAGAAGGCGTGATGCATGTAATAGAGCTAACTCCATTATGAATCCATACGTTTAACCGAGGTAGCGGGTGTGATACATGTAACAGAGCAGATTCCATTATGAAGACATGCGTATAACCGAGGAAGCGGGTGTGATACGTGTAATTAAGCGGACTTCATTACGAATTCGTAAGTATAAGCGAAAAAAGGGCGGATACATGTAATAGAGCGGGCTTCATTACGAATCCATACGTATAAGCGAAAAGGGGGTGATACATGTAATAAAGCGGACTCCATTACGAATCCATTCATATAATCGAAGAAGAGGAAGTGATACATGTAAAAAAAACGGACTTCATTACGAATCCATACGTATAAGCGAAAAGGGGGGTGATACATGTAATAGAGCGGACTCCATTACGAATCCATTCATATAATCGAAGAAGAGGAAGTGATATATGTAAAATAAAACGGACTTCATTACGAATCCATACGTATAAGCGAAAAGGGGGGTGATTCATGTAATAGAGCGGACTCCATTACGAATCCATTCGTATAACCGAGGGAGAAGGCGCGATACATGTAACAGAGCGGACTCCATTACGAATCCATTCGTATAACCGAGGGAGAAGGCGTGATTTATGTAATAAAGCGAAATCCATTACGAATCGATGCGTATAACCGAGGTAGAAGGTACATGTAATCTAAAGGAGGGAGGCGTAAAGGTGCAAAGAAGTCGACAGCCTTCGGCCGGAATATTTTACGAAAAAAATGATGTGAATCAATTTTAAATCTGAAACTCTCATTACTTCCTAGTCATAGTTTTGTATGTAACCTCTCAATTCCATCCTCGACCCAATTTTTAAAGTGGACCCCTCATTCTTTCCTCTGTAAAATTCTGAGGCTGAACTGCTCATTCTTTCTCGACAGTTTTGAAGGTGAAACTCCTCATTCCTTCTCGGCACAATTTTAAAGGTGGACTCCACATCTTTCCTTGGCACAATTTTAAAGATGAATTCCTTATTCCTTCCTCATCACAATTTTTAAAGGTAAACCCCATATTCCTTCCTCGGCACACTTAATAGGTGAATTCATTCTTCATAACAATTTTAAGAATGGACCCTCATTTCTTCCTTGGCACAATTTTGAAGGTGAGCCTCTCATTTCTTCCTATGAACAATGTTAAAAGTGAACCCCTTATTCCTTCCTTGGCATAGTTTTAAAAATGAACACCTAAAACCTCTCTCGGCACATTTTTGAAGGATGATATCCTTCAGTTTTTCCTTGGGACAGTTTGAAGGAGAAATCCCTTCTTCGGCACTGTTTAGGCACCAAAAGATGGAACTCCACCTTCTTCTACCAGAAGTGCCACAGTCACCGGATGCGCGACTGCTGTGGCAGCTTTTGTTTAAAAGAGGCTTTATGTATAAAGTGGGTCACGGGTAGAAAGTGTAATTTATTATTAGATTTCATTTATACATTAACACAGTATAGAAAGAAACACAAGATCTGTTTGTGAAACACAGATGGCCCCTGCAGCAACATCCGTATAAGACAAAACTATCAATATCCTACATTTTAACCCAACTCCAACCCCCAAGAGTTGGTGGTGTAAGTCCAGTGTGAGAAACTCTTAGGTGAGCTAACAGTCCAAGTCTTGTTACTGTAACTCCATCTAATCTTAAAGAAAAGGAAAAAAGACTGAAGTATCATTAATGGTATGAAAGAGATAAAGCTAAACACATATTAAATCTGTGTTCACTGATGCGTGAAATCAAGGTCAATGTCACAAAATTTCTGACAAAGAACTCATCAAGGTCTACAAACCCACCAAGTTTGACACAAGTATCATTAACGGTACTCAAGAAACCAAGCTATACGCAAATTGTTGCGCCGTACGGATGGACGGGCGGACAGAGGGACGAAAAGACAACTTCAGAAAATCATAGACCGGACTTGATTTACAAAGTGGTCAACAAAAGTATAGTAAGAAAAGCAACTAGAGCATGTTTGTAAAACATATGCC
This sequence comes from Pteria penguin, assembly GCA_035048485.1. Lineage (NCBI taxonomy): Eukaryota > Metazoa > Mollusca > Bivalvia > Pterioida > Pteriidae > Pteria > Pteria penguin. The sequence goes on along the minus strand of CM068582.1, from coordinate 74,980,547 downwards.
CCCGCGTGGACATAGCAGCAACAAACTTTCCTTAATTAAAGTTTCATGGGCCATAACTCCTGCAGATATTACCAGCAGTGTCGTATTGCCTTTTGACATATTGACCCTCAAATCTACAGGCATCCTTCCATTTCAATAAGATTTACCTCTATTTAAAATAACTTGACCTGTAAAATATGATGAAATTCTGATGAGCATTTAATAATATATGATAATATATGAGAAACACCTGGAAACCAAAAATTTCACACTTTTCTAACAGCTGGATTCTTCTTTTCTTGATAAGCAAGCATATATGCATATCTGGTTTGAATGTGATAAAAGGCAATTGAGTAATCAATTACAGGCTATTTTCATCAGATGTGACCTTTGACCTCAAAATAATTAGGGTTCCTCCTCTCTTGATACATAAGTATATAACCAAATTTGGTTTGAATATGATGAAAGGTACTGGAGTAATTATCCAAAAACCAATAGTAACAGACTTTTTTCATCAGCTGTGACCTTTGACTTTTTTACCCCAAAATCGATAGAGTTCTTCCTTTCTTGAAAAGTAAGTATATATCCAAATTTGGTTTAAACATGACTAATGGTACTTGAGTTATCATTCGTAAACCAATAATTACAGTCTATTTTCATCAGCTATGACCTTGACCTTTTAATCCCAAGATCAACAGGGTTCTTCCTATCTTGATAAGTATATATCCAAATTTGGTTTGAATATGTTGAAAGATACTTGAGTTTACAGTCTCTTTTCATCAGCTGTGACCTTGACCTTTGACCTTTTTACCCAAGATCAATAGAGTTCTTCCTCTCTTATTAAGTAAGTATATATCCAAATTTGGTTTATGTTGAAAGGTTCTTATCATTCAAAAATCAATAATTAGTCTTTTTTCACAAGCTGTGATCTTGACTTTTCACCTTTTGACCCCAAAATCAATAGGGTTTTTCCTCTCTTGATAAATAAGTATATGTCCAAATTTGGTTTGATTTTGTTGAAAGGTACTTAAGTTATCACCCAAAAACCAATAATTACAGTCTTCATCAGCTGTGACCTTGACCTTTGACCCCAAGATCAATAGAGTTCTTCCTTTCTTGATAAGTAAGTATATACCCAAATTTGGTTTATGTTGAAAGGTACTTATCATCCGAAAATCAATAATTACAGTCTTTTTTCACAAGCTGTGATCTTGACTCTTCACCTTTTGACCCCAAAATCAATAGGGTTTTTCCTCTCTTGGTAACTAAATATATATCCAAGTTTGTTTTGAATATGTTGAGAAATACTTGAGTTATCATCTGGAAACCAGCATGCAACAGAAGGACAAAAGGACGGAGAAAGCAAACACTTTATGCCCCTGCCATATGTGGCTAGGGCATAAAAACGTTACCTCACACTGACTACCATCTTCGGAGTCATACTAATGTTTTTCCTTCATATTTTTGCTACTTTTAAACAGCTGATTTGAAACATCCATTCGTATTACTTATCAATGATAATGTAACAAATTTTGAAAATGGATGATGTAGACAAATGTGAAACGAAATTAACAAGTATACTTTTTGAAACAAACTTGAAGAATCATCAATTTGGTTGAATTAAACATGAAAATACTGAAATTGATGCACAAGATGGTTGCTGGTGGAAGGTAAATTTAACAGATTCTCGCCTATTGAATTCTCTCTATAAAACAAAGGAAAGCAACTATGTTCTAAATAAAAAATGTTAGAAAATAATTTATTAAAATATCATTTCAACAGTCATAATTTATAGAATTGAAAATCACTAGACAGCATAATACTATTAACGGAGAAATTGAATGAAAAGTACATGTATAATACTACTGTTAGATCTCAGTATTAATCACGAATTCAGAATCAATCAATACAAGTCTTCCTGCTACATCATATAATCCTGAGAATCAGTCAACCAAAGCCTTCCTGCTGCATCATATAATCCCAAGAATCAATCAATCAAAGCCTTCCTGCTACATCATATAATCCTAAGAATCAGTCAACCAAAGCCTTCCTGCTACATCATATAATCCTGGGAATCATTCAACCAAAGTCTTCCTGCTACATCATATAATCCTAAGAATCAGTCAACCAAAGTCTTCCTGCTACATCATATAATCCTAAGAATCAGTCAACCAGAGTCTTCCTGCTACATCATATAATCCTAAGAATCAGTCAACCAAAGCCTTCCTGCTACATCATATAATCCTAAGAATCAGTCAACCAAAACCTTCCTATAATCCTAAGAATCAATCAACCAAAGCCTTCCTGCTACATCATATAATCCTAAGAATCAGTCAACCAAAGTCTTCCTGCTACATCATATAATCCTAAGAATCAGTCAACCAAAGCCTTCCTGCTACATCATATAATCCTAAGAATCAGTCAACCAAAGCCTTCCTGCTACATCATATAATCCTAAGAATCAGTCAACCAAAGCCTTCCTGCTACATCGTATTATCCTGTCATAATCTGCTACACAGATACAAACATCAATTCAACCTTACTCACGTTTCAAAGCTGAACATCATAATATCTGCATGTAGCACACACAAATTACATCAAGTAGCAAAATATTTCTCTGTTATATACAATAAACATATGACAGATCATATAAGAACTTTAACTATGATTACTCTACAATATGATATGACAGATCATATAAGAACTTTAACTATGATTATTCTACAATATGATATGACAGATCATATGAGAACTTTAAATATGATTTACTCTACAATATGATATTGATTTACTTAAGTATACACTGTAAGACATACAACAGTATGATAGTCTGAGGACAATATCACCTCTGATAGAATATACTGAACCATATATAAAACACTCCACCATAATCATTTTCATTGCTTAAACTTTATAGAAAATAGTAAGAGAATGATACTATACACATCTCAATGCTGGCCTTTGTAGACGAAAATATGAGACAGGACAGTATGCATGATGTCAGTAGACAATTACATTTCCTTGTAAACATGTGTAATAAAAACTAGTTTACACATTTACATAATGACTTCTTACACATGTACCAGAAAATATTATTTAATATATATGTATACACTTTAATATCAAAACAACTTTAAATTTCATAATAAAATGGTGAAAATTATAATAGCTTTGGAAGCAAATAATATCCTGTGTAGCAAAATGATAATGATATGCGAATGTAAGAAGAGAGAGATAGAAATGCTATATGCTTCTGAATTATGGTGCCTAGGGCAATAAGCCAGAGACCCTAATGAGTCTGTAGCTCTATTGGTCATTATATTTTGCCATGTCTTATTACTTTTTGTTTTATGCATAACTTATAGACTTGTATGTGTAATTTGCTGTAGTTCACAGTACTCGCGTGGCACATCCTCATAGACTATCTCCTACCATGCTATTGTTACATTGTAACAAATCATTACATTAGTAAATAAAATTGTAACGAAACTTGGGAGAAAACACAATGAAATGAAGATCAATCTAAGTCACAGAATACACCAAATGGTCAAATCCAGCTGTAAATAATTCATGTATGGAAAAATAGGTGGGATGGAGTGAAACCAGTGAAAATTTTACAAATTTTAACATGGTAGTTAATTTACAATGCTCTTGAAATTGTTAAACTTAACAAACTCAACAAACAACAGAATAATCAATACACAATTATAAATACTTTGTAAGCTACAATACATTAATCACACTATAGAACCTTGCAGCTCAAGATTTATACAGCTGGCAACATATTACAGAGAAAATCACAGCTTTATAATATCACAAATATAATAGACACTAGAAATGTATAAAAATACCCATAATGCTGATGAATACAAAGATGACAAGAGCTGAAAACACTAGAACGTAGCATTCTTGATCTAATCTGGTATGTAGACAGGCCTTTATGTCCCAGCTGACACCCACTGGCACAGGAGGCTGTCAGAAACTGCATCTTCCATTTGCTACGCAATGTTCCTACTGTCAGGAGCTAGTAGTGGCTTCCGATGGTCCAGCAGAAACCTCAGTCTTCATACCAAGGGCTTTAAGGATTTCAGAATTGTCACAATAGATATTGGGATCTTCCTGCTTATAGTAGTACAACAGTTTTCCACCTTAAACATATACAGAAGGTAAAATAATTATAAAATGCAGCAGCCTGCTATGATGAATCAGAACAGTATTTACAACAAAGGAGAAGAGTATATATAAAAATATTATCAAAGGATTAACAAATCATTCAGGGCAGTACATACAGATGTGTAACAGGACCATTCAGGGCAGTACATACAGATGTGTAAAATATTATTAAATGATTAACAAGGTCATTCATGGCAGTACATACAGATGTGTAACAGAACCATTCATGGCAGTACATACAGATGTGTAATATATTATCAAAGGATTAAAAAGGCCTTTTAGGGCAGTACATACCGATGTGTAACAGAACCATCCAGGGCAGTACATACGGATGTGTAAAATATTATCAAACGATTAACAAGGCCTTTCAGGGCAGTACATACAGATGTGTAAAATATTATCAAAGGATTAAAAAGGCTTTTCAGGGAAGTACATACAGATGTGTAAAATATTATCAAAGGATTAACAAGGCCTTTCAGGGCAGTACATACAGATGTGTAAAATATTATCAAACGATTAACAAGGCCATTCAGGGCAGTACATACAGATGTGTACAATATTATCAAATGATTAACAAGGCATTCATGGCAGTACATACAGATGTGTAATATATTATCAATGGATTAACAAGGCCATTCATGGCAGTACATACAGATGTGTAAAATAATATCAAATGATTAACAAAGTCATACTGGGCAGTACATACAGTTGTGTAAAATATTATCAAATGATTAACAAAGTCATACTGGGCAGTACATACAGATGTGTAAAATAATATCAAATGATTAACAAAGTCATACTGGGCAGTACATACAGATGTGTAAAATAATATCAAATGATTAACAAAGTCATACTGGGCAGTACATACAGATGTGTAAAATAATATCAAATGATTAACAAAGTCATACTGGGCAGTACATACAGATGTGTAAAAAGAGAATAGGCTACCAATTACAAATACCTCCTTGACTTCTTCTATTCACTAACCTGCTTGTACAATTATAAGACCACCATTCTGAAATCCATCACCACTTAGCATATTTCCTTCTATCTTGGCCTCTTTTGCCTAAAATCATATCAATTATACCTGTGATACTTTGAAAAAACAATAAGTAAATGATACTACTTTAAAAACAATTACAGTAAAAGTACCCACAGAACGTTCAATAAAATCATGAAACATCAGAATGACAAAAAAGACTTTGCTTTTAGTAGGATAATGATCTGATGCCATATAGATATGATAAACTGATCTAGTAAAATGATACACCATTATCTGTTGTTTGCGGAGCCGCTTGCCTGCCAATAATGTTTGCTACAGATAACATGCTGATTATTCCTGACAGTTAATTATCAGTACAGTCTGGATTCATCGTTCATTATCTTGGTGATCTGGTGCTAGTGCAATTTCCACCTTGTTCATTGATAATGGAGCTCAGAACAGTGCTATGGTCACTTCTCTGTTAACTATGTGCACTTCATTGATAATGGAGCACAGAACAGTGCCATGGTCACTGCTCAGAACAGTGCTATGGTCACTCCTCTGTTAACTATGTGCACTTCATTGATAATGGAGCACAGAACAGTGGCATGGTCACTGCTCAGACCAGTACTATGGTCACTCCTCTGTTAACTATGTGCACTTCATTGATAATGGAGCTCAGACCAGTGGTATGGTCACTGCTCAGAACAGTACTATGGTCACTCCTCTGTTAACTATGTGCACTTCATTGATAATGGAGCTCAGACCAGTGGCATGGTCACTGCTCAGACCAGTACTATGGCCACTGCTCAGACCAGTACTATGGTCACTCCTCTGTTAACTATGTGCACTTCATTGATAATGGAGCACAGAACAGTGGCATGGTCACTGCTCAGAACAGTACTATGGTCACACCTCTGTTAACTATGTGCACTTCATTGATAATGGAGCTCAGACCAGTGGTATGGTCACTGCTCAGAACAGTACTAAGGTCACTCCTCTGTTAACTATGTGCACTTCATTGATAATGGAGCTCAGACCAGTGGCATGGTCACTGCTCAGACCAGTACTATGGTCACTCCTCTGTTAACTATGTGCACTTCATTGATAATGGAGCTCAGACCAGTGGTATGGTCACTGCTTAGAACAGTACTATGGTCACACCTCTGTTAACTATGTGCACTTCATTGATAATGGAGCACAGAACAGTGCCATGGTCACTGCTCAGACCAGTACTAAGGTCACTCCTCTGTTAACTATGTGCACTTCATTGATAATGGAGCTCAGACCAGTGGCATGGTCACTGCTCAGAACAGTACTATGGTCACTCCTTTGTTAACTGCACACTTCATTGATAATGGAGCTCAGACTAGTGGTATGGTCACTGCTCAGAACAGTACTATGGTCACTCCTCTGTTAACAATGTGCACTTCATTGATAATGGAGTTCAGAACAGTAGTTTGGTCCCTCTTGTTATTTAAGTGCACTTCATTTGCCGTCATTTTTCTATGGAAATCACCTACTCCTCATGTAATTTGTATCCCATGTAGTGTAATATAGCCATCTTGCAAATTTTTGAACAATATTATAAATAATGGATAACAAAAATGCTTAATTCTACAATCACAAATTAATGCCACTTTAAATAACTGTGGTAAAGAGTAAATGACCTTGACAAATCATTTTGTTACAGATGTCAATTCAAGATTACTGCAACATATATACGTCAGATATAAAATTATGTTTCTTGATTAATTGCTAACTAACTAACACTGTCATATTTTAATCTAATGACCTTAACATTATGGACAATGAGTATGACCTACACTGTGGGAATAAAAATGACCTTGATATATGGACAGAGTTTACAATACCTTATTCAATTCTTGTCTTGTGACTTTAGAAAATATCACTGGAAGAACTGTCAACAAATTAAGCCTGAAATATGAATAATTCCCATCAAATTGATTTAAGCACTTTGACATTGCTAAGGAAGAACATATCTCTTACTGAAAATAACTCTACAATTACATTAACTTTTCAGAAAATGTACAACACTAGAGACACAGTCTCAAAAAGTTTTTCCTGTCAAAATTCAAAAAGGAGTATTTATATGAAATACATAAATGCTAAACAGGAGTTAGAGTAATCCATTAGAATTGTCTTTCTTAACAGGTTTCGTGCATGCCAGATTTTCACTTTTGCTATTATCACTGTATTTTAAAATCATTAACTCTGAATTTTCCTAGTTCAAGGCTATGGAGACCTGATAAATTGCTACTGCTACTTGACTTTATGTGTATACTGCAATAAATATAGAGTTACACTATCGCTTACACTTCATGGCGAATCAAAATCAAATAAAAATGATTAATTCTTAAATTGTGATTTTAAAAATAATTTTCAAAGACTTGTTGTCATTGCACACACTTCATAGAAATTTCTATAAGTATTATATTATCATAGTAAACGAAGGGGGATAGTAAAATATTTACAATGTCATGAACATTCAAACCTTTGACATTTCACACTAACAGCAAGGTAAAGGTATAATTATAAAGATAAATATTATTAAATTTTTCTGATTTATTATACTTCTGCACTTTACATAATAATTACTAGTGAAGCTAGAGAACTAATTATACAAACCGTCTAAATCCCAGATCCTTGTAACACTGCTTATTGGAATCAATGAAAAGATCTACAAAAATCAGGATATAGACATGAAATATACTTTATACATATTTGTTAACCATATAAAATCTTCACTTTATCAACGGAGAATTTCTGAGATCATCTCCAAGCAGTTATTGATAGTTAGACCAGTATTTTATCAATCTTATTAAAACGCGACTTGTATTTCGCTCCTCTATGATACTCCCCATGTACAACATCTTACAACTGCCGATTCGAGGTCATCTCAGGATGACTTTTCAGAGCAGCCAATCAGAATTGGAGTTAGAGATCTTTCGGTGTTATATTACATACAAACAATACCGAAATAAACAATAAACAATACTCAAATTCTGACTGGCTGTACTGAAAGGTCATCCTGAGATGACCTCGAATTAGCAGTTGTAAGATCTTGTACATGGAGAGTAGCGTAGAGGAACGAAGTACAAGTCGCGTGCCAATAAGATTGAATATTTCACATGCAGATAGTATTCCTATTGTATGTTTATATTTTATAGAATGTATAACTAGCTGAATCACAGAATGATGTACATTGTGTTCATGGTCTTGGGATAGATTCTGATGTGAATGTTTTACTTCAGTAAAAAAAATTCTGAAACTTTCCTAATTTTATCATGTGGTCAAAGAGCATGTGTGAGCAATATATGTCTACTTGACACTCTTGCTTAGTAAGTTAGGTTCAGGATTATTAAGGTTTATCTTGCATCAGAGATTCTCTTCACATTATTTTTTAAGAAGAAAATCTACTGCTTTAAAAAGCGTATATATATATATATACATGTAATAAGTAAACTACAATGACAAAACACAAGAAATCACTTGAGAATGTGCAAAAATTAATCCAAAATAAGTCAAAATGTTCAATTTCAAAATGGAAACCAAAAACAAAATTTCTTAAGACATCCGTCGAAATCATTCTGATGCATCAAGTTTGTGAATCTATACAACCAGACTGAATTTGTCAATCTATGCAGCCAGCCTGAAGAGGAAGGGATCTTTGTTGCCCCACTATGGATCTATTCATTGATGGATCTGGCTGAAAAATAACATCTCTGTTAGAGGACCTTGAATACTTCATTAAAATTCTATCATTGATTCTGATAGATGTATTCTGTCTGAGCGTAATGCACTAAAAACTGGTGCAATCCACCTCCTCAATTTTTTTTCCCTTAAATCCATGTTAACTTTGCATTCTAATTCTTTATGCTTACATTTATTTTCTTTAATTAAGATTAAATGCACTAACATACAATGTGAAAATTAAATACAACACTTGAAAATGTGAAAAAATGACAATATTTCAAAACAGCATCAGACATTTGTTTTGGAATGGAACCTAAAACTACAACAATTCTGATGATGGTGATCAGGGCTTCTATGCAACTATATAGAAGGTTAGTAATCTCTCTCTTCCACATCAGGATATATTGCTTGAAAACAACATAAATATCAAATCGAATGACAGGACAGTTCCTGATACAGTGTGTATCACAGTATGCAAAACTTTCAAGGTGTCAAATGAGTGATTTTAAAAGAAAGCTGTACATTTTACATGCAAGTTAAATGATATTTACTGGTATTTTTGATACAACATATATCGTGGTATTTTTGATACACTGTATATCGTGGTATTTTTGATACAGTGTATATTGTGGTATGTTTGATACAGTGTATATTGTGGTATATTTGATACAGTGTACATCGTGGTATATTTGATACAGTGTGTATCGTGGTGTATATGATACAGTGTATATCATGATATATTTGATACAGTGTGCATCATGGTATATTTGATACAGTGTACATCATGGTATATTTGATACAGTGTGTGTCGTGGTATATTTGATACAGTGTGTATCGTGGTGTATTTTATACAGTGTATATCATGGTATACTTGATACAGTGTATATCATGGTACAGTATAATCTGTGTATTCCGAATCTTGAGTATTCCGATATTCTGTCTATTCCAATGATATTCTATGGTCCCAACAATTTCCCTATTAAGTATATAGGAAATTAATTTGTGTATTCCGTATTCTGTGCACTCCGAATTCGGATCATAAATTCTGTCCCATAATCTACTTAATACTTAATTAAACTTTGACTATTCTGATTCGTATTTGTTTATCCAAGCTGAGCCCCAGGCTAAGAAAGGTTTATCAATGGCCATTCAAAGAGATAATTGGTTTGTTTGTGTTTGTGTCAGACCAGGTACCTGTGTGTAATATTTAATGAGTTGTAGTCAGGTAAAAGTAATTGCGACATAATATTTGTACAGATAGGTGTACAGTGTGTTAAACTTAGACTTGGATAATAATGATGTCCACGTAACAAAAATGAACATGTTCTACCCTTGATGCATGTGCTCCGTCCCCCAAAAGAGCCAGGAAAGATCTTTCACTCTGACAAAAGATAAGTCTTATTGATGAATTTGAAAAAGTGCCGAAAGTTGCACAGAAAAAGTTAAGTCAAAAGTATGGAGTAAGTGCTGCTACTGTCAGTGACATTTTGAAACGGTGAAATTTTTATAGAGAACAATTTAAACAAAGTTTTTCTCCAAAAAGATGGGGATTCATCAGTGGTTCCAAACTTAATGATTTGAATGAAACTGTTTTCAAGTGGTTTGCCCAAGCTAGAGCGAAAAACAGTGTATGTTGATAATCCTGTACTGTTCTGTCGGGATTCATGTATAAATAGTGGAGTTAGCACTGTACTAATTCATGATTATGCAAGGAAATCAACTGTGCTCGAAAACTCAAAGAAAGGGTCTCTCAATTCATGACTAACCAAAATCCTCTAGTTACAATAATCTGCATGAAAATGGTCTGTTCTATAATAAGTTAATGTACAGGATCTGACAATTGTTTTCCTTAAAGAGTATAGTAACCTCCTGTGAAGTATTGTCCTTTTATAAACTCCTCAACACCAAGTTCCTCTACTCCAATCCCCACCAGTCGAATATTTTGTGATTCAAACTGCGGTCGCAAGGAGCTGAGGTTCCTGGCACCCATTCTACATGTGGGTCATCCAAACCTCCGTAAAAATATGATCACACAAGTCTGCTTTTCCCAAAGACTCCTCATTTCAACATTCTGTAAAAAAAATTTCATCAATCAGTAATATATATTCTGTTTGTCCATGCACAGATAGAACACCATTCTAAAACATCTGTCCAAAACATTCAGTACCAGGTATTTTCAAAACATTGCTCCCATCACATCTTTTTACAAGATTGAAAAGACCCTAAGGTCTAGGACATTTTTTTCTGAAAAATTGAATAAAAACAATATCATAGAAAAGAAATAGGGTGAAAAGATATTAAATTTGATTGAGAGTAATGCCACATAATGGCAAAAACTCCCTTTTATTCAGCTTGTTCAGTAAAGGCCATTTCAATAAGGTAATTCTTCTGCTTCCTATAAGAATTCTCTCAATCTCATTTAATTCTACATATCAAGGTGGGGTGTTTAAAGGCTACATCACTGACCTTATCTCACCACATTTAATTCTACATATCAAAGTGGGGTATTTAAAGGCTACATCACTGACCTTATCTCACCACATTTAATAGGGTGCATCACCGTATCCTTAATAAATATGAGGAATTCAAGGGTAATAAGTGGTACTGATTATAACGTCAGGATAATAAGTTAACGTCTCATCATTCTCTACGATCTCTAAGATTAAGCATAACAATTTATTTATATGATAGATAGTAGAATAAATTAAAATTAAAGAACTGACTTAAGTACTTTCTTCATTTATGGCACTAGACCCAGGTACATTTCTACTGGATAAGTGGTGAGGCTTATATTCAATATTGTATATCAAACTGTCATTTAATGTTCATATCCTTTTGATCTTACGGTTTGTCTTAAGCTGTGAGCTGGTTTTTGTACTTTTTCATTCTTGCTTATTTTGTTTCTCTCTGTTCTTAAAATGGCATACCCACGAATGGTAAGAAATAAGAAAGCTACACTTTCCAACAGAGAAGTTGCAAGAGGTAGCTTGGCAGTTCCTAAATAGTGTCTCTGAATAATGCTTCACTATTCCTTAAGAATAAGAGGTGCTGTTTTCTGGTGGGCATTGGATCCGCCAGCTCCTCTAACCCAAATGAAATTGATGGATTCAGCCATAAAGTTTCAACAAAGTCCTGAGATTGATTTTATCAATTTCAAATATTCCCTGAATGTATATGCATTGATTTCAAAACATCTATTAATAAGTTGGTAGGCTATATGTACATGTAAACTCAATTCACCACCCTATTTGACACTCAGTCTTTCAAAGATTTGTTTTGACAGTAAGATAACTTCATTAGGCTCGTGTTCTGCATTGAAATGAAAATTACTTATAAACGTATACATTTAAGTAATTTTCTTAGTTTTTCGTAATTCCCAGTGACTCCACATTTTTCTGAAATGAACCAGTGAATGATTCTCCTCCTCCTTTTTCCAACGCCGTCATTATTTTCAAGCATCGGGTGGTTTTACCGGCAATCACAATTATATACGATTAAAATTTGAGTTTGGATCCACTCAAGATGATTTCTGTATTAAAAATCAAACTTAATTTTATACCTTTCAAATCAGGCATATCATGCTGCTTCATAGTATGCCCATGGAAGCGTGCAATTGTCTTCAGAACTTTATTGCAAACAGGAAAGACATAACCCATTGATGGCTTAGATGACTTTGTCGGGATGATATTTGGGGACCTGAAGTTTCACACTTAAATTAAAATCAACATCACCACTGCCCTCACAACGAAAAAGCTCCGAGTCCGTAAAATCCTCTAGTACATGTACGTGATCTAAATCAATATCATGGTCCCAGTGTAAGAAATCTGACATGGTGCCTCTTTCCATTAGCACGTCACATCTAAAAATGATATTTTTATTGTTTTGCAAAAAACAATTTCCTTACGTAATCACCAATATGGCAATAACTGCTTTTTACCAAAATTACTCTCAATTTCAAAGCAACATCTCCCCTACGGGCTACCCAGCTGTTTATTACCTTTGCAAATAACTTGCAATTAACAATCTACATGGTAGCCGATCGAAGCTATTTACTGTTCAAACAACTTTCCCCACATGTTCATCACCGACACACTTGCGTTTATTGTTGTCAAAACACCGAATTGTCTTATTCGCAGACGGTAAATCAGATCTACATCATAAATTCGCCGGATTAAGACAAATATTGGCGCCGACTCTAGAAATTATACTCAATTTGGCGCATGTGATTACATATGACATATAAATAAATTGGCAGATAGGGGGCGGGACGGCAGCATAATAAACGGCCAATTAAGTGCAAGAATCTCAAAAGAGACTGAGACTATGACTTAAAGCCCAGCTCTCATTTCGAAGATATATAGTCAGATGAAATTTCACCATTGGTCAGCTTTAACAGCTGAGTGGTTAAAGTTTCAAACAAATGGCCCCTGAATATCAAATTGAGTAGTTCGATAAATCTGACAAAGGGCATTTTTATCATTTGTCGTTATATGCCTTACCATAACAACAAATGATAAAAATGCCCTTCATCAGATTTGTCGGACTAGGGAGTACATAACTGATGTTATTATGGAATTATTTGACTGGGTGCTTACATAACTTGTCATGACATAGGCTAATAAGCCATGTTCTAGCATATGATAACACTACAGACTAATATCCCTGACACTAGTGTATGATTCACGTCATATTTGTTAACTATACAATACAGAATGTATCTTGTCATGTGGTTACCTGCCCAGTGTCAACACACTTTACGAGGTTACTGGAAATTTTTTCTAAATCCATGTTGTCACCTTTGACCCTTTTTTTACCAGCGGGTCTTCTCAGTTCTCAAGGCAAAGTATAAAACTGGAAACCAAAACGAGAACAAGTGATGCGGATCATCAAGTACTACATTTACTTTAGTAGCGATAGCAAGCAAGAGCAGGTAACTCCAGTCTATATCTTCAATTTCTAAGTAAAATCTTATTTTATAATCTTTTGTTTTACCATGATTATTATCTTAAATGAGAAAATAATGAAATATATATAATGTATGTGTACTTCTTCATTGAATTTAAATGTGGATTTCAAAATATTTATAACAGGATTTGTAAAAAATTACTGAAAAATTGCATTATGGCCTAGGATAAAACCAAAGTCATACCCCCTCATGCATTCGGAATCTCTCCTGCCTTTACTCATAAAAGAATGCTGCAATATGTAAAACTCAAAACGGATACGTACAGTGAAATAGCCCCATTCCGACTTTCTTCAGTCATATATTTTATATATCCGGATCAATAGATCGGGGGCATATTGTTTTTGTCCTGTCTTTCTGTCTGTTTGTATGTCTGTTGTCAACTTTAACCTTGGCCATAACTTTGAACCGTGAGGATCGAGACTTCATATTTCACGTACTCCGTACTCAACTGACGAAGCCCTTTCAAATGTCACCAAGGTCCATGAACTTTACGCTTAAATAACTTTTTATGCCGCCGGGGGCATTAGTGTTTCACAGCTTGTTTTCCATGAAATGTATCATATCTCTAATATAATACACGTATTAATTGGCTTCTCACAGTTTCATTTTCGTGGATTACACAAGGGATATCATGAAGTATAACGCTAAGCTTGTGAGTACACTTCGTATCAGAAGAAGAAGAAGTCAAGTGGTATTAAGGACTCCTAGTGCTTAGTTCATGCCAAACTGTATGTAGAGGACAACTACTACTTCATGACAAGTGGTATTGTTGAGGACTCCAGAGAGTATTACTGCTTCATTCATGCCAGTCTGTATTATTACCAAAAAAAACCCCAATTGTAATGCAAATGAGGCACCAACGGTCACTCAAATGGTGTGGTTAACCGGTTTACGGACCCACCTTCCCACTCACCACAACGGCAGAAAAAATAAAGGATGATACATTTAAAATAATTGTGTTATACATGTAGTCCATATATATATAAGCTTAATTAAATCATTTGAAGACCTATACAGAGTCCCCAATTTGAGAGGTCTTAAACATACACACAAGAAATGTATAATGGATAAAAATTACTATTTATGATATAAAAGTGGAGTTAATTGGACCGTGATCTGCTCTTCTGAAAGCGAGCTAATTTATAAGGTCCTTGATCCATCGGAATCCCGACTAACAGTCAGAGGGGACAAGGCTCAGGACCTTATATCCCCTAAGAAGGTTTAGACAATGCCCATCATAGAGTTCCCACCGCCCAGTTAGACAGAGTGCAACACTCCAGAAAAAGTCTGTAAAGGGCTGTAGAGGGGTCCAGTAAAAGACTTGTTGTCATAGCGATGATGTCATCGGAGTTTTTGACCCAGTCTAAGTTTATATACAAGGTCACTGTAGAAATGTGGCCGGGATATTCCGTTGGATACATAATTTTGAAGAGTAATATTTCGGAATTTTGATAAAAGCCCTGAATAAGATCTATAGAATTTTCCGAGAGTTTTTCTGGGTTTATGGTATCTGTAACCCTGAGTCAAATGTTTCGAAGTAACTTGTATATTTTTGTTATGAAAATTCAGAACGTAAGTACAGACTCTAGAAAAACATCGCCATCTAACTATGGAAAATTAATAATAGGAAAACCAACTCTTCATTCACGTAGATAGACCTATCGTAAATAAGTGTTTATGTATAGTTTTTGTTGTTGTTGTTTTGTTTTTGTTTTTGTTTTTTTTTTTTTGGGGGGGGGGTGTCATTAATCTTGATATTGAGATCCAAAAAAGGTGGTTAGTTTGTTAGATTTGTTGGCTTTATCCGCACTGAGTTGAAGTTCCGGAGGACTCAGATGTCGTTAATTAATGTATTTTTCAAACTCAGGGTTATTGATGGTAAGTAAATTATCCAGATCTCTAAATGTGCTGTTAAACTTATCAATAAGTTCAAAACGTTTAGATTTTTGAACTTGAATCCTGACGTCCATCTCATAACAAAACAAAAACAGGTCTGCCACAAGAGGGGCGCAGTTGGTACCCATAGGAATTCCCACTTTTCTGCATTTATATCTTGCCGTTACATTGCACATAAATATTGTCTATCAGAAAAGTGATAGCATTACAAAATAAGTGGCGTAGCTACCATTACGCCAAATACGCACGTGCGTACACATCATTTTGTTAAAAATAGTAGTGTCTCATGAGAGAGAGAGAAAGAAAGAGAGAGGATGTCGTTTTCCTTTCCCCAGGGACGTATATAACACATATACGTCCCTGCTTTCCCCAAACCCCTGCTTCCTGCCTTTCTTGTGCGTACACATCATTTGCAATCTGACTACGCCCCTGCAAAATCTTACTGCAAGTCCAATATTTGTAAGAATTATATTATTAGAAAAAATCAAGTTATTAGAAGTGCAGAGGTATGTTTTAGACTGTCTGCAGAAACACCGGCGCGTTAGACAACAATTTGTTTTTATAAACTCCAGAGGTAAAGAAGCACATAAAAAGAAGTATATAATGTAGAATATTCATTTATTCATACCACATGGTATCGTAGAGGACTACAAAAAGTTCATTCATGCCATATAGAAGAAAAAAGAGGAGTTACCGGCTCAGTTATGTGGCAGAAGTCACCATGGAGCTATACAATACATAAATATATATATAATATAATAGAACATTTAACACATTACAAAAATATTTGATTGTAGTGCAATTACGATACCGACTTAGGACGGTCATTTAATTTGACAAAAGCCAAACAAATGGTGTGGTTAACCGGTTTACGGGCCCACCTTCCCACTCACCGTAACAGCAGAACAATCAAAAGACGTACATTTAAAAATTTATAAATAATCCTCCTTGTAAAGAACAAGGGTCAATAGGTATCGCATATTGAGAGGTCATAAAAATATAAACACGTAGGGTATTGTAAAACACATAATGGTATAAAAATATATGCGACATCAACATGATAAACCGTGCTCTGCCAGTCTGAACCACTTGAATTCCTTGCCATGTGGTATCATACAGGATCATTTTAAGTTCATTTATACCATTTGGTAGCACACAGGATCACTAGAAGTTCATTCATGCCATGTGATATCATACAGGATCACTAGAAGTTCATTCATGCCATGTGATATCATACAGGATCACTAGAAGTTCATTCATGCCATGTGGTAGCATACAGGATCACTAGAAGTTCATTCATGCCATGTGGTAGCATACAGGATCACTAGAAGTTTATTCATGCCATGTGATATCAAACAGGATCACTAGAAGTTCATTCATGCCATGTGGTAGCATACAGGATCACTAGAAGTTCATTCTTGCCATGTGGTAGCATACAGGATCACTAGAAGTTCATTCATGCCATGTGGTATCATACAGGATCACTAGAAGTTCATTCATGCCATGTAGTATCATACAGGATCACTAGAAATTCATTCATGCCAAGTGATATCAAACAGGATCACTAGAAGTTCATTCATGCCATGTGATATCATACAGGATCACTAGACGTTCATTTATGCCATGTGGTATCATACAGGATCACTAGAAGTTCATTCATTCCATTTGGTAGCATACAGAATCACTAGAGGTTCATTCATGCCATGTGGTAGCATACAGGATCACTAAAAGTTCATTCATGTCATGTGAGAGGATACCGGATCACTAGAAGTCCGTTGATGCCATGTGGTATTATACAGAATCACTAGAAGTTCATTCATGCCATGTGGTAGCATACAGGATCACTAGAAGTTCATTCATGCCATGTGATATCATACAGGATCACTAGAAGTTCATTCATGCCATGTGATATCATACAGGATCACTAGAAGTTCATTCATGCTATGTGGTATCATACAGGATCACTAGAAGTTCGTTCATGCCATGTGATATCATACAGGATCACTAGAAGTTCATTCATGCCATGTGATATCATACAGGATCACTAGAAGTTCATTCATGCTATATGGTAGCATACAGAATCACTAGAAGTTCATTCATGCCATGTGGTAGCATACAGGATCACTAGAAGTTCATTCATGCTATGTGGTATCATACAGGATCACTAGAAGTTCGTTCATGCCATGTGATATCATACAGGATCACTAGAAGTTCATTCATGCCATGTGATATCATACAGGATCACTAGAAGTTCATTCATGCTATATGGTAGCATACAGAATCACTAGAAGTTCATTCATGCCATGTGGTAGCATACAGGATCACTAGAAGTTCATTCATGCCATGTGGTATCATACAGGATCACTAGAAGTTCATTCATACCATGTGGTAGCATACAGAATCACTAGAAGTTCATTCATGCCATGTGATATCATACAGGATCACTAGAAGTTCGTTCATTCCATTTGGTAGCATACAGGATCACTAGAAGTTCATTCATGCCATGTGGTAGCATACAGGATCACTAGAAGTTCATTCATGTCATGTGAGAGGATACCGGATCACTAGAAGTTCGTTCATGCTATGTGGTATCATACAGAATCACTAGAAGTTCATTCATGCCATGTGGTAGCATACAGGATCACTAGAAGTTCATTCACGCCATGTGATATCATACAGGATCACTAGAAGTTCATTCATGCTATATGGTAGTGTACAGGATCACTAGAAGTTCATTCATGCCATGTGGTATCATACAGGATCACTAGAAGTTCGTTCATGCCATGTGGTATTATACAGGAACACTAGAAGTTCATTCATGCTATGTGCAGTAGCATACAGGATCACTGGAAGTTCATTCATGCCATGTGAAAGGATACATGATCACTAGAAGTTCATTCATGCCATGTGATATCATACAGGATCACTAGAAGTTCATTCATGCCATGTGGTACATGTAGTATACAGGATCACTAGAAGTTCATTCATGCTATGTGGTATCATACAGAATCACTAGAAGTTCATTCATGCCATGTGGTAGTATACCGGATCACTAGAAGTTCGTTCATGCCATGTGGTATCATACAGGATCACTAGAAGTTCATTCATGCCATGTGGTAGCATACAGGATCACTAGAAGTTTATTCATGCCATGTGGTAGCATACAGGATCACTAGAAGTTCATTCATGCCATGTGGTAGCATACAGGATAACTAGAAGTTCATTCATGCCATGTGGTAGCATACAGAATCACTAGAAGTTCATTCATGCCATGTGATATCAAACAGGATCACTAGAAGTTCATTCCTGTCATGTGATATCAAACAGGATCACTAGAAGTTCATTCCTGTCATGTGATAGCAAACAGGATTACTAGAAGTTCATTCATGCCATGTGATATCATACATGATCACTAGAAGTTCATTCATGCCATGTGGTAGCATGAAGTACCACCAAGATTAATGCCATGTGGTATCATAAACAATTACTAGGACTAGTTTATGAGCTTCAGCCTTTTAGTTTATGATCTTCAATCTTTTAGTTTATGAGCTTCAGTCTTTTAGTTTATGAGCTTCAGTCTTTTAGTTTATGACTTTTAGTAATTTAATTTATGAGCTTCAGTCTTTTAGTTTATGACCTTCAATCTTTTAGTATATGAGCTTCAGTCTTTTAGGTTATGACCTTCAGTCTTTTAGTTTATGACCTTCAGTCTTTTAGTTTATGAGCTTCAGTCTTTTAGTTTATAAGCTTCAGTCTTTAAGTTTATGACATTCAGTCTTTTAGTTTATGAGCATCAGTCTTTTAGTTTATGATCTTCAGTCTTTTAGTTTATGACCTTTAGTCTTTTAGTTTATGACCTTCAGTAATTTAGTTTATGACCTTCAGTTATTTTAGTTTATAACCTTCAGTTTTTGAGTTCATGAGCTTCAGTCTTTTAGTTTATGACCTTCTGTCTTTTAGTTTATAACCTTCAGTCTCTAGTTTAGTTTATGACCTTCAGTCTCTTAGTTTATGAGCTTCAGTCTTTTAGTTTATGAGCTTCAGTCTTTTAGTATATGACTGTCAGTCTTTTAGTTTATAAGTTTCAGTCTTTTAGTTTATGAGCTTCAGTTTTTTAGTTTATGAGCTTCAGTCTTTTAGTATATGACTGTCAGTCTTTTAGTTTATAAGTTTCAGTCTTTTAGTTTATGAGCTTCAGTCTTTTAGTTTATGAGCATCGGTCTTTTAGTTTTTGGAGTTTCAGTCTTTTAGTTTATGAGTATTTACTTATTATGCTTACAAGGAGCAAATTCTTGTCTTGATTCTGTGTTGGCGAGCTGAGCTATACTGATTCTGTGTTGGCCAGCTGAGCTATACTGATTCTGTGTTGGCCAGCTGAGCTATACTGATTCTGTGTTGGCCAGCTGAGCTATACTGATTCTGTGTTGGTGAGCAGAGCTATACTGATTCTGTGTTGGCCAGCTGAGCTATACTGATTCTGTGTTGGCCAGCTGAGCTATTCTGATTCTGTGTTGGTGAGCTGAGCTATTCTGATTCTGTGTTGGCCAGCTGAGCTATACTGATTCTGTGTTGGCCAGCTGAGCTATTCTGATTCTGTGTTGGTGAGCTGAGCTATTCTGATTCTGTGTTGGCGAGCTGAGCTATACTGATTCTGTGTTGGCCATTTGAGCTATACTGATTCTGTGTTGGCCAGCTGAGCTAATCTGATCCTGTGTTGGCCAGCTGAGCTATACTGATTCTGTGCTGGCGAGCTGAGCTATACTGATTCTGTGTTGGCGAGCTGAGCTATACTGATTCTGTGTTGGTGAGCTGAGCTATACTGATTCTGTGTTGGCCGGCTGAGCTATACTGATTCTGTGTTGGCCAGCTGAGCTATACTGATTCTGTGTTGGTGAGCTGAGCTATACTGATTCTGTGTTGGCCATTTGAGCTATACTGATTCTGTGTTGGCGAGCTGAGCTATACTGATTCTGTGTTGGTGAGCTGAGCTATACTGATTCTGTGTTGGCCGGCTGAGCTATACTGATTCTGTGTTGGCCAGCTGAGCTATACTGATTCTGTGTTGGTGAGCTGAGCTATACTGATTCTGTGTTGGCCAGCTGAGCTATACTGATTCTGTGTTGGTGAGCTGAGCTATACTGATTCTGTGTTGGCCGGCT
Organism: Pteria penguin; assembly: GCA_035048485.1. Classification (NCBI taxonomy): domain Eukaryota; kingdom Metazoa; phylum Mollusca; class Bivalvia; order Pterioida; family Pteriidae; genus Pteria; species Pteria penguin. The sequence continues at coordinate 74,959,675 of CM068582.1, read as the reverse complement.
GAGCTATACTGATTCTGTGTTGGCCAGCTGAGCTATACTGATTCTGTGTTGGTGAGCTGAGCTATACTGATTCTGTGTTGGCCATTTGAGCTATACTGATTCTGTGTTGGCGAGCTGAGCTATACTGATTCTGTGTTGGTGAGCTGAGCTATACTGATTCTGTGTTGGCCGGCTGAGCTATACTGATTCTGTGTTGGCCAGCTGAGCTATACTGATTCTGTGTTGGTGAGCTGAGGTATACTGATTCTGTGCTGGCGAGCTGAGCTATACTGATTCTGTGTTGGCGAGCTGAGCTATACTGATTCTGTGTTGGCCAGCTGAGCTATACTGATTCTGTGTTGGCCGGCTGAGCTATACTGATTCTGTGTTGGCCAGCTGAGCTATACTGATTCTGTGTTGGCCAGCTGAGCTATACTGATTCTGTGTTGGCCAGCTGAGCTATACTGATTCTGTGTTGGCGAGCTGAGCTATACTGATTCTGTGTTGGCCAGCTGAGCTATTCTGATTCTGTGTTGGCCAGCTGAGCTATACTGATTCTGTGTTGGCCAGCTGAGCTATACTGATTCTGTGTTGGCCAGCTGAGCTATACTGATTCTGTGTTGGTGAGCTGAGCTATACTGATTCTGTGTTGGCCATTTGAGCTATACTGATTCTGTGTTGGTGAGCTGAGCTATACTGATTCTGTGTTGGCCGGCTGAGCTATACTGATTCTGTGTTGGCCAGCTGAGCTATACTGATTCTGTGTTGGTGAGCTGAGCTATACTGATTCTGTGTTGGCCATTTGAGCTATACTGATTCTGTGTTGGCGAGCTGAGCTATACTGATTCTGTGTTGGTGAGCTGAGCTATACTGATTCTGTGTTGGCCAGCTGAGCTATACTGATTCTGTGTTGGCCAGCTGAGCTATACTGATTCTGTGTTGGCCAGCTGAGCTATACTGATTCTGTGTTGGCCGGCTGAGCTATACTGATTCTGTGTTGGCCAGCTGAGCTATACTGATTCTGTGTTGGTGAGCTGAGGTATACTGATTCTGTGCTGGCGAGCTGAGCTATACTGATTCTGTGTTGGCGAGCTGAGCTATACTGATTCTGTGTTGGCCAGCTGAGCTATACTGATTCTGTGTTGGCCAGCTGAGCTATACTGATTCTGTGTTGGCCAGCTGAGCTATACTGATTCTGTGTTGGCCAGCTGAGCTATACTGATTCTGTGTTGGCCAGCTGAGCTATACTGATTCTGTGTTGGCGAGCTGAGCTATACTGATTCTGTGTTGGCCAGCTGAGCTATTCTGATTCTGTGTTGGCCAGCTGAGCTATACTGATTCTGTGTTGGCCAGCTGAGCTATACTGATTCTGTGTTGGCCAGCTGAGCTATTCTGATTCTGTGTTGGCGAGCTGAGCTAATCTGATCCTGTGCTGGCGAGCTGAGCTATACTGATCCTGTGTTGGTGAGCTGAGCTATACTGATTCTGTGTTGGCGAGCTGAGCTATACTGATTCTGTGTTGGCCAGCTGAGCTATACTGATTCTGTGTTGGCCAGCTGAGCTATACTGATTCTGTGCTGGCGAGCTGAGCTATACTGATTCTGTGTTGACCAGCTGAGCTATGCTGATTCTGTGCTGGCGAGCTGAGCTATGCTGATCCTGTGCTGGCGAGCTGAGCTATTCTGATTCTGTGTTGGCGAGCTGAGCTATACTGATTCTGTGTTGGTGAGCAGAGCTATACTGATTCTGTGTTGGTGAGCTGAGCTATACTGATTCTGTGTTGGCCAGCTGAGCTATACTGATTCTGTGTTGGCCAGCTGAGCTATACTGATTCTGTGTTGGCCAGCTGAGCTATACTGATTCTGTGTTGGCCAGCTGAGCTATACTGATTCTGTGTTGGTGAGCTGAGCTATACTGATTCTGTGTTGGCGAGCTGAGCTATACTGATTCTGTGTTGGCGAGCTGAGCTATACTGATTCTGTGTTGGCCAGCTGAGCTATACTGATTCTGTGTTGGCGAGCTGAGCTATACTGATTCTGTGTTGGCCAGCTGAGCTATACTGATTCTGTGTTGGCCAGCTGAGCTATACTGATTCTGTGTTGGTGAGCAGAGCTATACTGATTCTGTGTTGGCGAGCTGAGCTATACTGATTCTGTGTTGGTGAGCAGAGCTATACTGATTCTGTGTTGGCCAGCTGAGCTATACTGATTCTGTGTTGGTGAGCAGAGCTATACTGATTCTGTGTTGGCCAGCTGAGCTATACTGATTCTGTGTTGGCCAGCTGAGCTATACTGATTCTGTGTTGGTGAGCAGAGCTATACTGATTCTGTGTTGGCCAGCTGAGCTATGCTGATTCTGTGTTGGCGAGCTGAGCTATTCTGATTCTGAGTTGGCAAGCTGAGTCCATCAATAAAACAAACTATTCCTATTCAGGAACTTTTTTTTATTGATATTCAACATTTGAAACAAAAGATATGAAAAGAAAAGGATTTCTTATTGCATTGTAATTAGCTGTGATAAAGTACTTTGATTGTAGATTAGTATTGGCTATTAGGATTTAATGATGGGGTAAAAAATGCATAAAATACTGGCAAAACACACATAGATTTTGACTAGAGAGTAAATAATACATACTGTAAGATAGATTGCATAAAATTCCAAAATACATTTAAACATCTCCCTATTTTTCCAACTCAAACAAACCAGAAGCGTGTCTTTACTTCTGAATCAATACATGAACCTTTTGTGTAATCCAACCTCAATATCATTTTCCTGATATAAAACTGTAAACATACAAAATCTATATAAACAAAAAGTATTACATGAATTATGATTTACATCTAAAAATAATATTACATATATCATTATATATAAATACCTTTAATAATACAATATAAGAGAGATATGACCGCATGGAACTGAGGCCTTTTGTACATAAATATGTCACCATGGTAGTCAGAAGTTCAGATGAGGAGCCTGATCTGACTTTCTATTCACCACGTACTGGTACATCTCTGCTAACAAAACATGGTATGTTTTAGTTATAAAAAAACATCAATATGCAAGTCAGAACATAGTAATTACTGGAAACTGAACTCTTATTGTTTTTAAAAGTTTTATCCTGTCCCTGACCAACAATAAGTCATCTCAAAACAAACTATTTAATTTGACAGTGGTCTGAAGTACACATGATGGATCCAGATTAGTTTGATATTACAGGAGCATGTCAAGACCATTCTAGCAATATGCTGAAGGAAAGTCAGGGTGGTCATCCTGAAATAGCATGTCAAGGTCATCGCAAAGTCCCAGTAAAAAGTCAAGGTCATCATCATACATTTTTAAGTAGCATTTAAAAGATACCTCAATGCACCATTGACAGGTCTATATATGTATATTTACCTCACTTTTGTGAAAGATACTTTCACTTAATTTTGCTATTTCAACAATAGCTGTAGCTATCAGATATGATTCCACAACATGAAAAATAACTGAAAGGGACCTTAGATTCAGGAATTCAAAATGCAGTATTCAGTTTAAATGATAATAGAATATTATGACAAAGTAAAATGGAGGTCAAATGTCAAGGTCAATGCCATTGAATCATGGGTACTGACTGTAATCAATTACCGTACTGAATCTGTATAATGAAAAGCATATTAACAGCTCTTACTGTTCAAAGGATATAGTTGAAGTTTTTGAAAAGAATGTTACAACAATCTAAGTCAAGATCACAATTTCAAAAGCTACAGTACCAAATGAAAGTTCTGATCCTGAGAAATCTATACATGAAGTATGAAAGTCTCTCCTTAGGGCTCAAAAGATACAGGCCAGGATAAAGTAATTGAAGTCAAGGTAAAAGCCACTTGGTTAAAAGTCATTACCTTAAACAAAAACTCTGGTCAAAGCACTATTCCTTATGGATCAAAAGATAAATGCAAGGTTAATGTTTTCAAAAAGAAGGTCAAAGTCCAAGGTCAAAATCACTAGGTCATATCATATAATATCAGATCTAAGTAATCTTTGGCAACTCACAGATTTAGGCTACCTTATGACCACAGGGTACAGCAAGGTAATATGAATTAAGTAATGGCAAGGATTAGTAGTGGAGTGACCACATGGTACATCAAGGTAATCTGTATGAAGTAATGGCAAAAGTTAGTAAAGGTGGGACCCCAAGGTACATCAAGGTAATCTGTATGAAGTAATGGCAAGGATTAGTAGTGGTGTAACCACATGGTACATCAAGGTAATCTGTATGAAGTAATGGCAAGGATTAGTAGTGGAGTGACCACATGGTACATCAAGGTAAGCTGTATGAAGTAATGGCAAGGATTAGTAGTGGTGTGACCACATGGTACATCAAGGTAAGCTGTATGAAGTAATGGCAAGGATTAGTAGTGGTGTGACCACATGGTACATCAAGGTAATATGAATTAAGTAATGGCAAGGATTAGTAGTGGTGTGACCACATGGTACATCAAGGTAATATGAATTAAGTAATGGCAAGGATTAGTAGTGGAGTGACCACATGGTACATCAAGGTAAGCTGTATGAAGTAATGGCAAGGATTAGTAGTGGTGTGACCACATGGTACATCAAGGTAATCTGTGCGAAGTGATGGCAAGGATTAGTGGTATGCAACAGGCCAGTATTTCACAAAGTGTTGGCTGGTAGCACACAAACTTCATACCAATCTAAGAACATATGTTTCCAAGCTGTTGTGGCAAGATATACAAATATCTGTTAAATATGTGAACAATTATTGAAAAATGCATACAGCACAATTGACTAAAGGACTAAAGAGTGTAGTACCTGCAACTACACACTAACCCAAAGAAGGTATCAACACAGATCTCAACCACAAGTCTCCTACCAGTATATATCACTGTCATGATAAGACAACACATTCAAAACTCAGCACGAGGTGTGGAAACTTTCTTCTCCAATTCATGTGTTTCCCAATATTTTAACAGATTAACTATTATCAGATTTATTGTTTAATATTCAATGTATGCAATTAATCAGTATGAAAGATACATAAACATGTATTCAATATGTTATCAAGTTAATTTCATTATATTCCTATTTTACTAAACTCTTCTTGATTTTCTACCGAATTTGTTAATTTGTACAGCCGTGCAATCAGTAGAACTGTTAAGAGCACGGATTAACATGCAGACCTAGACTGATTCCATTTGCTATTATGGTTGGTGATCTTCTCCAGTGTTGCAATTTCATTGCAAAATAAGATAAAGCAGAATAAAATCTGAACAAACCACATCAAAGTAAACAGTATTTGTCTGAATGAATTGCTACCATATCATTATTATTACCTCTTTTATGTTGAAAATCATAGTTGTTAAGTAACCTTAATACACCATTATATACAGGACATTTCATTCCTGAAGAAAATCAGTCATTCCTTCTATAAATAAAGTGCACAGTACAAAAATAGTAAAAATTGCATAGATATCAACAGGTTAGTTTGGCAACTGTGGATTTCAAATATAGCCAGATACATCCTAATATAGCCAGATACATCCTAATAGTCCAGCCATCAACAGTACATCCCTCAAGGAATTCTATTATACTCCTTTACATGCGTATTTCACTCAGTTTTGATAGGTAATAAAGTATTCTATTATACTCCTTTACATGCGTATTTCACTCAGTTTTGATAGGTAATAAAGTATTCTATCACATGACCTTATTCTTTTACTTCCGATATACCAGCTGATTCTGAACAATTATGCAGTGTACTTCTCCGACACTGTATCCAAGTCATACTAAATACTGTTCTATCGCTTCTTCAGGTATAGTATTTCTCACCATAACTTTAATTTCCTTTCCTGTTTTCACCTACATGTAAGATTTTAAATGCATAGTTTTTATGTACATCACTAGCATACTTGGATCAATGTTTTAAGTAACTTTCTGATCCAACTTCTTGCATGATACTGAAATATGAATGAATGTTTCGTAAAGTTAGAGATTTTTATATCCTTGATAATTATTCTATATTTTCGTAATATCTGAGCCCTTTACATTATGAGATATTACCCTATAAGAAATAAATGCATATCCAACTGAAGTTGTGTCTTTCACAATTTTGCAGTACAGTCAATTAAGTTTCTTTAATTTCAGTACATTCCTTTTTATTAGACATTTTTCCATTTTTCTTTTTAATACCTGAAGTTTTCTGTTTTCCTTTATTTTTAACCAGTTCATCATCTACTGCTTTAGTGCTATTATCAATGTCATCTCCTTCACCAGCGCCTTCTGGCATTTTCCCTTCATGTCCTATAGCACAATTAGATAGTGTTTTCATCTCCGATAAATTCCCAGAAACAAAATCTAACTTTGCTTCCTTCAATATACTGGGCTCTGTTTTCATCTTTTTCTCTGATATTTGATCAGATTCTTGTTTATTTTTATTCTCTATTTCAGATTCTAAATGACCCTTTAACTCTTTATCGGACTCTGTTTCATTTTCTAGATGACCCTTTAACTCTTTATCAGACTCTGTTTTGATTTCTACAGAATCTTTCATAAAATCTTCACAAGACCTTGACTGCAGTGTCACACTTTCCTCGTCTACATTGTGGTTTTGTAACTCATTCTCTATAACTTCTCCCACATCTCTGTTAGCACTGCTGTCTCGTATAATAGGCAGCTGAGTGTCTTTCATTTCTTTAGAGTCCCTCTTTGTAGAATTTTTCCTGGAGATTCCTTCTCTTCTAGCACTGGGTGCTTTGAGCATGCCTTTTGTTTTGATCAATTCTTCATCAAGAGGATTAGCCCTGTTTGCTGTTAACACAGTCTCTCTTTCTTCCTGTGCTTGCCTAATAGCATCAACTCTGTTGAGAAAAAAAAACAAACTCCAGAAAACACTTCAATAGTAACATTTACAAAAAGTAACATTTACAAATGTTTTAACTGATTGTACTAAACTAAAGATTCTTCTAATGAAAGAGGATTATAAAGTCCAGTCCCTTCGTAAGATAGACTATACTGCTCTACTGATAAGTAAAGTATTCATGGACTATGACATAAAGACTTGAAGCAATGCATCAGTACAATTTCCACCTGACCCTTTGGTTTAAAAGAGGTAAAATCCTAAACGGAAACATGTACAATGATTATCACACTTAGGACTGACCATCACTAGGCCTGACAAACAATAAATACAAAGCAATGATTATCATGTCTAGAACTGACCATCACTAGGCCTGACAAACAGTAAATACAAAGCAATGATTATCATGTCTAGAACTGACCATCACTAGGCCCGACAAACAGTAAATACAAAGCAATGATTATCATGTCTAGAACTGACCATCACTAGGCCTGACAAACAGTAAATACAAAGCAATGATTATCATGTCTAGAACTGACCATCACTAGGCCTGACAAACAGTAAATACAAAGCAAAGATTATCATGTCTAGAACTGACCATCACTAGGCCTGACAAACAGTAAATACAAAGCAATGATTATCATGTCTAGAACTGACCATCACTAGGCCTGACAAACAGTAAATACAAAGCAATGATAATCATGTCTAGAACTAACCATCACTAGGCCTGACAAACAATAAATACAACACAATGATTATCATGTCTAGGACTGACCATCACTAGGCCTGGGGACATTACCTGTGTTGAGAATCAGGCTGCATGGTGTTTATTTCCTCAAACAAAGCAGCAATATGATTGTCGTGCACAGTTTCCCTGCATGTCTGCCCTAACCTGTTGGAAACAGAGTGTATACATAACAAAGCAGCAATATGGTTGTCGTGTACAGTTTCACTACATGTCTGCTCTAACCTGTAGGAAACAGAGTGTATAAATAACAAAGCAGCAATATGATTGTCATGTACAGTTTCCCTGCATGTCTGCCCTAACCTGTAGGAAACAGAGTGTATAAATAACAAAGCAGCAATATGATTGTCGTGTACAGTTTCACTACATGTCTGCCCTAACCCGTAGGAAACAGAGTGTATACATAACAAAGCAGCAATATGATTGTCGTGTACAGTTTCCCTGCATGTCTGCCCTAACCTGTAGGAAACAGAGTGTATAAATAACAAAGCAGCAATATGATTGTCGTGTACAGTTTCCCTACATGTCTGCCCTAACCTGCAGTAAACAGAGTGTATACATAATAAAGCAGCAATATGACTGTTATGTACAGTTTCCCTACATGTCTGCCCTAACCTGTAGGAAACAGAGTGTATAAATAACAAAGCAGCAATATGGTTGTCGTGTACAGTTTCCCTACATGTCTGCCCTAACCTGTTGGAAACAGAGTGTATACATAACAAAGCAGCAATATGATTGTCATGTACAGTTTCCCTGCATGTCTGCCCTGACCTGTAGGAAACAGTGTATAATTAACAAAGCAGCAATATAGTTGTTGTGTACAGTTTCCCTGCATGTCTGCCCTAACCAGTAGGAAACAGAGTGTATAAATAACAAAGCGGCAATATGGTTGTCATGTACAGTTTCCCTGCATGTCTGCCCTAACCTGTAGGAAACAGAGTGTATAAATAACAAAGCAGCAATATGGTTGTTGTGTACAGTTTCCCTGCATGTCTGTCCTAACCATAGGTACTCGGAACGAAAATTTTGATACGACCCCTAACTTTTCAGTCTACACTCTATCAAATAGAGTATAGGCTGAAAAGTTAGGGGTCGTATCAAAGTTTCCGTTCCTAGTACCTATGGTCCTAACCTGTAGGAAACAGAGTGTATACATAACAAAACAGCAATATGGTTGTCGTGTACAGTTTCCCTACATGTTTGTCCTAACCTGTAGGAAACAGAGTGTATAAATAACAAAGCGGCAATATGATTGTCGTGTACAGTTTCCCTGCATGTCTGTCCTAACCTGTAGGAAACAGAGTGTATACATAACAAAGCAGCAATATGGTTGTCGTGTACATTTCCCTACATGTCTGCCCTAACCTGTAGGAAACAGAGTGTATACATAACAAAGCGGCAATATGATTGTCGTGTACAGTTTCCCTGCATGTCTGTCCTAACCTGTAGGAAACAGAGTGTATAAATAACAAAGCGGAAATATGATTGTCGTGTACAGTTTCCCTGCATGTCTGCCCTAACCTGTAGGAAACAGAATGTATAAATAACAAAGCAGCAATATGATTGTCATGTACATTTTCACTACATGTCTGCCCTGACCTGTAGGAAACAGAGTGTATACATAATAAAGCAGCAATATGGTTGTTGTGTACAGTTTCCCTGCATGTCTGCCCTAACCTGTAGGAAACAGAGTGTATAAATAACAAAGCAGCAATATGGTTGTTGTGTACAGTTTCACTACATGTCTGCCCTAACCTGTAGGAAACAGAGTGTATACATAACAAAGCAGCAATATGGTTGTTGTGTACAGTTTCCCTGCATGTCTGCCCTAACCTGTAGGAAACAGAGTGTATAAATAACAAAGCAGCAATATGGTTGTTGTGTACAGTTTCACTACATGTCTGCCCTAACTTGTAGGAAACAGAGTGTAGACATAACAAAGCAGCAATATGATTGTCGTGTACAGTTTCCCTACATGTCTGCCCTAACCTGTAGGAAACAGTGTGTATACATAACAAAACAGCAATATGGTTGTCGTGTACAGTTTCCCTACATGTCTGCCCTGACCTGTAGGAAACAGAGTGTATACATAACAAAGCAGCAATATGGTTGTCATGTACAGTTTCCCTACATGTCTGCCCTAACCTGCAGTAAACAGAGTGTATACATAACAAAGCAGCAATATGGTTGTCATGTACAGTTTTATTGAACAACATGTCATGATATTCAACCATGTCATGATATTCAACCATGTCATGATATTCAACAACATGTCATACTATGCAACCATATGTCATGCTATTCAACCAGATGTGTTCATTAACTGTCAAAACTTCAATCAGGTGGGATATTAAATGGTATTTTGTGAAAAAGAAACGTCATAGAAAAAACTAATATTCTAATAAATCATCTTCAGGAACAGTGAAAGACAAATTTTGTTCTATCAATGTATTACTCACTGAGCAAACTCTGTTAACTATCATATTATTGAAGGACTTACTTAGGTGCAATCCTTTCTGTGACTGCAGTGATAGAGGTCACAAAGGATCTCAGCTGCTTCACAATCGTCTTAACATGACCCGTTTCTTGCTTCAGTCGAAGTACGTCTTGAAGCTGAGCTGTGGGAAGAGAAGATCAAATACTATTTACCACAGTAATGATTGGAACAAATATTGTCAATCTATTGTACAGATCATCCAAAGTGATAAACAAGATACATGTACAAGCCTTAAATCCTTAAGGTCAGAGAGATAGAGAGAGAGTGAGAGAGAGTGTGACAGACAGACAGACAGACAGAAAGAGAAATAGAGAGGCAGATAAATGTAGTTCCCTACTGATGAGAGATAACTGCTCACTGACCTTGATACAGCTCCTGTTCTCTTCCAATTCTTTGTACCATATCTTCCCAATACTGAAAAATTATCTGATATATTACTATTATAGAAACTGAGGTATTGTGATCTAATGAAGATTATGAACTGATTAATGAAAAAGAATTACTGTTCTGAAAACCTTACTCTTTTACAAGTGATGTAGAAATAACAAGTGCTAAATGGAGCAAACTTAGTTACTTTACACTCAGTTTACACTATATAAAGTCATTACCAATCAACATTACTAACTCCTCCTCTATTAAAGATTTGTGTAATATCATTTCTCTTTTGTTTGTGGTAAATGAGTGATATAGTCTTTGTTTTTTACCTTCTCTAAGGTGGGCTGACGTTCTTCAGTAATCATGAAATGTCTGTCAAGATTTTCTTCAAGGGCTACAATCTCATCTTGAAATGCTGACACTGACTCAGTTTTGGCAAGGCATCGTCGTACTGTTAAATCTCGCTGTAATTCCTGCACTCTACTTTTCATTCTTTCTAAGGCTTTAGACAGATCCTATAATTTTATATTAACAAATGGCTGTATGTCTTTGAGAACATAGTGTTTATCATTTTTTAGCTATGTACACTTTTTTAAACAGAGTATGTCCTAAAAATACAATCATACTTCTCAAATGATATTGATGTTCAACAAAGTTCAGTTAACTTTATTTTATCCATAAATCAAGTAGCTGTTTAAAACTGAGCAGGAATTTCATTTAAGATCACAATCTATTTCTAGCCACTTTTCGGTAGCACATACCCTATGTTTGGAGTCAAAATCAGCACAGTGCTCAGTAAACACTCCCTTACTATCTATAAATTTCTGAGAGCTGTAATGATGTCCGTTGGTTTGTACATAGCCTCCACTATACAACTGACGTGTGTTGACTTTAGGAATGGTAAAAGTACTATCCAGAGGTATACTGAAAGACATGAAAAGTACTATCTAGAGGTATACTGAAAGACATGAAAGGTACTATCTAGAGGTATACTGAAAGACATGAAAGGTACTATCTAGAGGTATACTGAAAGACATGAAAGGTACTATCTAGATGTATACTGAAAGATATGAAAGATACTATCTAGAGGTATACTGAAAGACATGAAAGGTACTATCCAGAGGTGTACTGAAAGACATGAAAAGTACTATCTAGAGGTATACTGAAAGACATGAAAAGTACTATCCAGAGGTGTACTGAAAGACATGAAAGGTACTATCTAGAGGTATACTGAAAGACATGAAAAGTACTATCCAGAGGTGTACTGAAAGACATGAAAAGTACTATCCAGAGGTGTACTTAAAGACATGAAAGGTACTATCTAGATGTATACTGAAAGACATGAAAAGTACTATCCAGAGGTGTACTGAAAGACATTAAAAGTACTATCTAGAGGTGTACTAAAAGACATGAAAGGTACTATCTAGATGTATACTGAAAGACATGAAAGGTACTATCCAGAGGTGTACTGAAAGACATGAAAGGTACTATCTAGAGGTATACTGAAAGACATGAAAGGTACTATCTAGAGGTATACTGAAAGACATGAAAAGTACTATCTAGAGGTATACTGAAAGACTTGAAAGGTACTATCTAGAGGTATACAGAAAGACATGAAAGGTACTATCCAGAGGTGTACTAAAAGACATGAAAGGTACTATCTAAATGTATACTGAAAGACATGAAAGGTACTATCCAGAGGTGTACTAAAAGACATGAAAGGTACTATCTAGAGGTATACTGAAAGACATGAAAGATACTATCTAGAGGTATACTGAAAGACATAAAAACTAATATCCAGAGGTATACTAAAAGACATGAAAGGTACTATCCAGATGTATACTGAAAGACTTGAAAGGTACTATTGATCTACAGCGATAACTGTGCTAATTTGGGCTTTAGAACAAACCAAAATAAAGATTCAATTATAAAATTATAAGGGTGTTTAAAAAAGTTTATTTCTTCCAATACATACCAATATCTCATTTAATTTGCCGAGTTTTAAACATTATTATAAGAGTCTATTTGACTTAGCGGTAACACTCAAAATGCAACATGCAAAGAGGTTTATGAGTGTGGGTTCAAAACACATTTCATCATTTCATTTTTACCTGGAACCTGGATCAGTGTGAAAAAGAAAATAATATTTTTATTCTTTCTCCATTTGTGCAAAATCTACTGAAACCAGAACTTCTAGCAATTTGCAAAATGCAGAATATCCGACTGTTTTATACAATTGACAAATTGATTGAAAGTCATGGTCATTCGATTTTAAAATTACCTCCATATCATGCTGATCTAAATCCATTTAGGTGAGTTGGGCCAATATGAAGCTATATGTTGCAAGACATGACCTCAAATGCAAATTTGCAGGTGAAAAAACCTCACCCAAAAAGCTGCTCAAGAAATCAATGTGTCAAGATGGCAGAAATGTTGCGCTTATGTCAAACAAGTGGAGTCTGAATATTGGCAGATGGACATTGCAGTCAAGGACGAAATAGACAGGATTGAAATAAATTTCAGTAGCGACTCAGAGTCTTCAGAAGATGGCTCATACATACGCACCACAGAAAAGAATTCCGAAACGGAAACAGCCAAAAAGCACCGGGAAACAAGAACAACAGCCTCAGAATAAAAGGTGTTATCATATATATATATTGTTTTATTTATGCATGTGTGCATGTATGATTATTCAATTCACTGTAATTCTATTATGCCATCTATTTGATGCTAAATTTGACTGAGTATAAATAAAAACAAACAACATACAGTTATGAAAAATGATATAAAAAAGAAGAAACAGATGAAAACAATATCAAAGGGCGAAAAGCACAAAAAAATAAAAATAAAGGAAAAAGGGATTCAGCTGGATTCGACTTTACATCGACTTACAGAAACTGGTATATTCATCCTCTACGCCACCGCCACTACTATGAACTGAGGCGAAAATCTAATATCATTCAAAGTAATAATATACCTTTTAGGAATATTTGACCGTGATAAACCTGTCTTCCCTGTTATGATAACATTTAGACTTGTCGTGTTTATAAACATGGGCAATATTATCACTGTAGACCTATATCCAGATGTATATAGAAAGACGTGAAAGGTACTAACCAGAGGTGTACCGAAAGACATGAAAGGTAATATCCAGAGATATACTGTTAGACATGAAAGGTACTATCCAGAGGTATACTGAAAGACATGAAAAGTACTATCCAGAGGTATACAGAAAGACATGAAAAGTACTATCCAGAGGTATACAGAAAGACATGAAAGGTACTATTCAGAGGTGTACTGAAAGACATGAAAGGTACTATCCAGAAATGTACTGAAAGACATGAAAGGTACTATCCAGAGGTATACTGAAAGACATGAAAGGTACTATCCAGAGATATACTGAAAGACATGAAAGGTACTATCCAGAGGTATAATGAAAGACATGAAAAGTACTATCCAGAGGTATACAGAAAGACATGAAAAGTACTATCCAGAGGTATACAGAAAGACATGAAAGGTACTATTCAGAGGTGTACTGAAAGACATGAAAGGTACTATCCAGAAATGTACTGAAAGACATGAAAGGTACTATCCAGAGGTATACTGAAAGACATGAAAGGTACTATCCAGAGATATACTGAAAGACATGAAAAGTAATATCCAGAGGTATACTGAAAGACATGAAAAGTACTATCCAGAGGTATACAGAAAGACATGAAAAGTACTATCCAGAGGTATACAGAAAGACATGAAAGGTACTATTCAGAGGTGTACTGAAAGACATGAAAGGTACTATCCAGAAATGTACTGAAAGACATGAAAGGTACTATCCAGAGGTATACTGAAAGACATGAAAAGTACTATCCAGAGGTATACAGAAAGACATGAAAGGTACTATTCAGAGGTGTACTGAAAGACATGAAAGGTACTATCCAGAAATGTACTGAAAGACATGAAAGGTACTATCCAGAGGTATACTGAAAGACATGAAAGGTACTATCCAGAAATGTACTGAAAGACATGAAAGGTACTATCCAGAGGTATACTGAAAGACATGAAAGGTACTATCCAGAGGTATATTAAAGATGTTGAGAACTTGAAATTTATTACAGAGGTTTGATCAATACCCTCGTTTCCAATATCAGTTTGCTATATATGAATCTCAATTCTTTATGTATATATAGCCTACTCATTTTATATATATATATATATATATATATATATATAGCCTACTCATTTTATGATGAAGTAGTGTGTTTGCATCAAACAGAATATAAAACAAAATTAGTTTGGTATTACATACAAGAAAAAAGCGATGTAAACAGTAAATTATTATAATGAATATGACATGTACTGTTTCATCTAGAACACGTTAGTAATCATAATGTACATCCCAAAAGTATTCATTCAGGTTGATGTCCAGATCAAAAGAGTGAAAATATGTTTTACCCTGTAAGAAATCAACTGAATAAGTTTAACTACTAAGTCTTAACTACTAGATACTACGAGATATACAGTGGATTCCGTTTAATCTGATAGTCTATTTGCGTGAATAAAATATCAGATAAAGCGGGCTATCAGATTAGACGAAATTGGGAAAGTTGATGCTTTATGTTGTGTAACATGTTATAGATGTCTACTCATATGGACGTTTGATAGCGGTTATTTTCATTTAGAGATAAACGACCGCTTACATGGTGTTAAAGTACCTAAAGCCGTCAATCAAACCTACGAGGTGTGAGGTATGTCTATTGTCTGAATACTGTCTGCTTCCCGTAATAAATGACCAAGGTGATAACAGGAGTAATGTCTATAGAGTGCTATTCAAAAAGAATACAATAGAAGACTTGCGCTGTGTTTATTATGAATGATTTCTGATTAGCAAAGTGTAGGGGTAATCTAACCTTAATTGGTTAATAGATAGTTACACAGCAAGTGAAATTACTTGACCGTAACGGCACGATCATCGGCAGTGTGGCTTACTATCATAAGAATGTTATATAAATTTAAGAATTGTATTTAAATGGAACTTTGCTTATAACACTCGATTCATTCATTCTTTCTTTTTTATGTCTTCACCAACATGGGCAATACCCGCGTACAGTTCGCGTAATTTATGTAATTTATGTAATTTAGACGTTTTTTCATGATTTTGAAGGTCATTTTGAGGTGCGTATTATACTCGGGTGCCAATTATATTCAAGTATCTTCGGTACATCTACTCTCAGTTTCGGTCATCAACGTATTTAATGAATTACGAGTGACGCTACAGCGATCACTAATTAAATCTGTACAGTTACTTCAATGAGATGTCAGTTGTTGTGTACACAAACAATCATTTATTATTCCTTAGTCATCCTCTTATTGCCGTAGGTGTTGTTATATGCCTATATTGTCACAGCTGGGTGGTTTCACAACAATATCCGGGCTTAAAATTGGCTAAATTCGGGGTGAAATATTTTATCAACGGTAAATTTACTATCAGATAATCCGAAACTTGGACTTTTCACTATCAGATAAAAAAGACAAATTATTACAGAAATACATAGAAACGGTTTGGTGTTTTAATATTATATCAGATAAAACGAAATATCAGATAATACGATATCAGATAAAATGGAGTCCACTGTACTGAATACTTTATACCAAATCTACCACAGATAGAAAAACTATGAAGTAAATATACATGTACTTAGTCTTATCTAGGTAGTGATAGTCCCTAGGTAGATATCAATGAAGTAAATATACTAAATCTTACTAAAGTAGAGATCCACTTTAGTAAATATACTAAGTCTTCCCTAAGTATAGATCCGCTGGGTAAATATTCAAATTTTACCAAGGTACAGATCTACTGAAGTAGTTATACAAAAGTTTACCTAGGTAGAGATCCAATGAAGTAAATATACTAAGTCTTACCTAGGTAAGGATCCACTACTGCTGGATAATGTAATGGGAGTGGATGTACTGATGGATGTAAGAACTGATTTACTCTTGTATGGAAACAGCAGTGGTTCTAAACATCTAGAACAGAAAAAGTTTTCTTTTTCACATAACTTTCAATTTACAGAATTATCAAACACTGAATTGCAGTGTATTAGCATTTATAGGAAGCCTGGTTTTAATACTTTCAGACTGAAGTAGAAAATACATTATAATACTTTCTCTATACAAAATCTATAACATGAATCTATTAAAACTACTTAGTGTACCATTGTATCATCTTATATGCATATAAATAATCTCATCGGGAGAACTTTTCACATACTTGGCAAACTGCTCTTTAAAATCTGTGCAGATTTGTCCCCCTTGAGAGGGATGCAGAGGGTGCTGAAGCTGGATTATGGCCTTGAGTCTGTCCATTAAAACCTGAAACAAAAGAGAAACAGAAAGTCTGATGGATGTTTCCTTGATCATGTGACTAGGCAAAACCAATGACTAACATTTAAGTGCAGGGACTAGAGAATGCTGTACATTACTGATATGTCAACTGGACTCAGGTTGACTAGATTAAGTTTAGCACTACAGGTATATCTATATAATCTCTTACAATCCATGTTATTGAGAGACTAGGGTCTATTCAAACTATATCCAGCACAAATTATCACTGTATCCTTACAATCAAATCAATGTTTGACAGGTCATATACTTATAACATAATAATAATGGAGAAAAATGCCAACATACAAAGTCTGCCTTTGGCAGTACTTATATCATCTTTGAACATATTTACATGTAAATGCTAAAAACATGCATCTTATCACTTCTTCAGCTAAGATCAGATATCAGATATCAGATCAGGTATCAAATATGTTTTCTATTTTCAAGAAAAAAAAGTATCTATACATGAAAATAGAAATGAGAATGGAAGACAACTGTTCTTAACATACATTCACATGAATTGCTTTAATATGGCTTATCTGAGAGGACATTAACTTACGTATGCCAAATCCAGGAATTCATACTTATTGGCAGAGGTACAGAATGCTGTACATGTCACTATGTGGGTATGTAGTGTAGGTAGAACGGTACTCAAGGACAGTAACTCTGACTTGAACACTTTCTCCTTAGTACTGTATTGCCTGAACAAATATTAACATATCATTAATCTTCAATCTTCTCTGGTTTTCTTTCTCTACAATACACTATAAACAGAATAAGGAATTCCTTTACAGAACTACAACTGTCCTAAGGAGACAAAAACAAGGTAACAGGGTAAAAACTTTTGGTACCGACAGACAGGTCTTGTCACAAGCAACACACATGTACATATGAAGACCCCATCTCTTTTGGTTCAAAAGTTATGGTCAAGGTTAAAGATTTTCAAAAGTTGATCAAATATCAAGGTGAAGGTCACAAGGTCATAAATTTTGGTACCAATAGAAAGGTTTTGCCACAAGGAATACACATGTGTAGTATGAAGGCCCCATCTATTTCAGTCCAAAAGTTATGTCCAAGATTAAAGTTTTCTGGATACACAGATGGATAGACACAAACAGACGGACAAGGTGATTCCTATATACCCCCAAAACTTCGTTTGTGGGGCTTATAATTACTTTGATGTAATAATGAGAAGTTACAGAGGTCACCATTACACAGTGAGATGTTACAGAGGTCACCATTACACACTGAGATGTTACAGAGGTCACCATTACACAGTGAGATGTCACAGAGGTCATCATTACACACTGAGATGTTACAGAGGTTACCAGTACACAGTGAGATGTTACAGAGGTCACCATTACACAGTGAGATGTTACAGAGGTCATCATTACACAGTGAGATGTTACAGAGGTCACCATTACACAGTGAGATGTTACAGAGGTCATCATTACACAGTGAGATGTTACAGAGGTCACCATTACACAGTGAGATGTCACAGAGGTCACCATTACACAGTGAGATGTTACATAGGTCACCATTACACAGTGAGATATTACAGAGGTCATCATTACACAGTGAGATGTTACAGAGGTCATCATTACACAGTGAGATGTTACAGAGGTCACCGTTACACAGTGAGATGTTACAGAGGTCTTCATTACACAGTGAGATGTTACAGAGGTCATCACTACACAGTGAGATGTTACAGAGGTCATCATTACACAGTGAGATGGTACAGAGGTCACCATTACACAGTGAGATGTTACAAAGGTCATCATTACACAGTGAGATGTTACAGAGGTCATCATTACACACTGAGATGTTACAAAGGTCATCATTACACAGTAACAGCATGGTTCACTTACTTGTCTACCTCTTTCAGTAGTGTGGTCTTAGTCTCTGTCACCTTCTCTAACATGGTTGTGTACAGTTCATTAATTGCAGCTTTTTCTACTTTAGAGTTGGTTTGTATCTCCTCTAGCAAGGCTTTTAAGAGAAATATAGCATCTCTCACAGAATTCTGAAGATCTCTGATAGCCTGCAACATTCGAGTGTAAGACTTTTTTTATCTTCTACATGCTTGCTAGATACAATGCACAATGATTATCTACTTGGAGAAAATAATTGTCTTACCACTAACCACCAAGAACAAAATCTCACCTGCATACTGGTATCTAGCTTCTTACAGCCTTGATTATATGCTGTTTCCATGTCAACACAATGCGTTCTGCATTCCCTACAAAACAATTTACAATGTTTACATCATTCTTAACTCCATATATGAGTCCAAATGGCAAAATGAATGTACCTGTAGACCTATGGATGTATAATCATTTAAAAATAAAATATCATTAATAAATGACACAATGACTGTAGACAAAGGGAGACATAATCACCTGGGGTCAGTTGTTTCGAAACTTTAACCACTGGTTAAGCTTTCATTAGTTAAAGTTTGAGATACAATCAATTTAATTTATAAGATTTCTGTACAAAAATCTATATTACTTTACAAAGCTTGTTTCATATGCTACAAATAAGTACATAGACTATGACTTACAGTCTTCTCATTTCAAAGATATAATCAGATGAAATTTAACCATTGATGAAAAGTTAAATACAGAATCATGAACAACTGAGAACAAATCCCTCCTCATTTCTAGAGAAATGCGAGCAATCTGCTACAAAATTGGGATATATCTTGTCCAACTTCATAAGTTTCAAACTTTCAAAAATATTTCTTTCCGTACGAAAACTGTGAATACCTACTAAAATCTGCAATATACAAAATCTGAAGTGAGAGAGTACTGGTCCAGTAACAGTTTCCGGACAATTTTTAAGGTTTTGGCAAACAACTTTTGCTACAGTAGACCAAAATACATGAGGTTTTGTACAGTGCATAGTGTACCCATTATGTTTAGAACAATGTCAAACTAATAACAAAACTCATGCATTTACCAAATATTTTATGCATTTTCACGACTCTCCTTTTCGACAATTTTTACCAACTTCACTGTAATAGTTTCCAGACAATCTAATCTACTGATATTGTAAATGGATAAAAAGACAAGACATTTGATAAATTCAAAAGTCAATCTCTTATAAAATTGCTTATAATGAAAATATTGCGTCAGAATGTGATACATAAAATAAGATAGAAGGCATAAAGCAAAATTTTTACCACATAAATCTTAATCTCCTTTACATATCATTTAATTTGTAAAAAATATTGGATGTTTTCCTGCCCATTATGCTCAAACCAGCAAAATGTCTGGAAACTGTTACAGTACCAGTATGTTATTGAGTTCTAACTCTACTTCTTCCTTCAAAGTGTTGTTGAATCTTTCTACTTATCACAAAAGGCTAAGGCCTAATTAAGAAATTTAACAACATATTCTATGCAAAACTGAGCATAAGTACAGATTAGTTTACACCTGAATTCCCTTTGTTTTGGGATGATTTTTCATTTTTTTTTCCCTTCAGAGCAAACTAAAGAGACAGATACCCCCCTCCTCCACCCCCCTCCCCCCAGCAACAAAACTGAAACATGCAATAATTCATCCCAGTATGATATGAGTGTAAAGAAGAGTATTCAACATAGCTTGATAGGAAGCTAAACATTTGGTGCTTATTAAAAGGTCTTGTCACATAAATTTAAACAAAAGTTGAATTTCGATCTGTAGATCATCATACTGAAGTCATATACCAATTTTCAGTTCAGTATGTCAAAGAATGCAAGAGAAAAGTGTGGAAAACCAATTGCGGACAGACAGACAGGGTGATTCCAGTATACCCCCCTACCTCGTAGCAGGGGGTATAATGACGTACACTACTCTTATATTATGACATTTTTTCTCTTTTTACTTTTAGTCTCCATACTGTTTTGTCAACATGTTGATTTTTTAAACATCTTTACTACATGATTAAAGAAAAATTCTTTAATAAACAACACTGGTGACATGTAATAGTGAATTCTTCCAGAAATGTATGACGAGTATATACATGAATAGTCAGATGAAATAAAAATTTACAAGAGCAGAATAGCATGTACGAGAAAACTGTTCTACTTACACCTCCATATCTCTGAAGCAGTTGATACACAACATCGTCTTTCTGTCCGTAGAGAACAAAATGAATGGCTCCTGATGTATTGCTACAAGGTCATACTAGATTAATCTTCAACATCAAACAGCTTATTTTGTTTGTTTTGTGACCCTATATTCAGTAATTCATAAAATGGTAACACTGCTGTTACAATGCTGATGGTTATGACACTCTATTACAGTATATAATTGTCAACATTAGTAAGAGATGTACTTGTGAGACACTACCGGTATTTGGTATGGACAAAAATTTCCAGCATTTACAACACTCTGTTGATCCAATGTAATACAAATCAGATCAGCACAAGTCACGGTCATTTGTTTTGATTTACTCAATAGATACAGCAGGAATGTTGAGCTGAATATATAACATCTTATCATTGCATTCCAACATTTGTTTCTGAGATGGGTAGCTCAGAAGATACTAATGCCAAGAGGTCATGGATTCAAGAGGACTCACTGGTGTCCTGATTTTGAATTAGAATTCAAATCAGAAGTAATGTACAGGATACCACGTCATGGTAGACCTGTAAACCAGAAGTACCGGATACCAAGTCATGTAGACATTGGCATGTACCCGGTAAAACATTCCTCACTGCTTCAGGTGGGTCACTTTCAAAGGTCAGATGTGTTTGTGAAACATGAATGCCCCTCGTAGCCAAATTCCAAATAAGGCAAATTTTGCAATGTCCTGTATCTTGATTACACCCCACGCCATGTGAATATGCAAGTGAAATATGAAAGCCCTACCTTTTACGATTCAAAAGTTACAGCTAATGTTAAACTTTTTGAAATATAGGTCTAAGGTCACAGTCAAGGTCATGAGTCAAAAATTATTGTACAAATGGAAAGGTCGTGTCATAAGGAATAGGCATGTAAAATATGAACGATCTAACTCTTACCATTCAAAAGTTATATGGAATGTTAACGATTTTAAAGTTATGTGGAACTTTAATGTTATCTACATGTAGGTTAAAGTCAAGGTCACAAGGTAAAAAATTATTGTACCCACAGAAAGGTCTTGTCATACAGAATACATATATGAAATATGAAAACTCTACATGTTACATTTCAAAAGTTATGCGAATATCAAAGTTTTTTAAATGTAGGTCAAAAGTCACGGTTAAGGCAACAAAGTCGAAACTTATTGTACGAATGGAAAGGTCTTATCACCAGGAATATGCATGTGAAATATGAAAGCCTTACCTCCTACAGATGAAAAGTTATGGGAAATGTCTATATGTTTTGCCACAGACAAACAGACAGACAGGCCAAAAACTAGATCTCCTGAATTTTTGAATAATAAAAAGTTCTATACATTATATGAGACAGATGTTGTCACTGTGTAAGGGAACTAATATAGATCAACAAACAAATAAACTTCATATCTTTGGCTGTCTAAATTCATTTTTCAAAAATGTAGAGAGGTATCTGATTTTAACATTCATCCTCTTTATCTACCGTTCACCACTGTATTACCATTGTCTTTATCTGCCCTACACCACTGTATTACCATTGTCTTTATCTGCCCTACACCACTGTATTACCATTGTCTTTATCTGCCCCCCACCACTGCATTACCATTGTCTTTATCTGCCCCACACCTGCTCCACACCACTGTATTACCATTGTCTCTATCTGCCCTACACCACTGTATTACCATTGTCTTTATCTGCCCTACACCACTGTATTACCATTGTCTTTATCTGCCCTATACCACTGTATTACCATTGGCTCTATCTGCCCCACACCACTGTTTTACCATTCTCTTTATCTGCCCCACACCACTGTATTAACATTGTCTTTATATGCCCTACACCACTGTATTAACATTGTCTTTATCTGCCCTACACCACTATATTACCATTGGCTTTATCTGCCCTACACCACTGTGTTACCGTTCTCTTTATCTGCCCTACACCACTATATTACCATTGTCTTTATCTGCCCCACACCACTATATTACCATTGGCTTTATCTGCCCTACACCACTGTATTACCATTGTCTTTATCTGCCCTACACCACTGTATTACCATTGTCTTTATCTGCCCTACACCACTGTATTACCATTGTCTTTATCTGCCCTACACCACTGTATAACCATTGTCTTTATCTGCCCTACACCACTGTATTACCATTGTCTTTATTTGCCCTATACCACTGTATTACCATTGTCTTTATCTGCCCTACACCATCGATTACCATGCTCTAGTAAATGGTTTTTCACATTTCCTCACACATGTATTTTGATAAAACATGATTAATTCTAAACAGTTATTAATAACAGTGAGAATAACAATAGACTACTAAGAGCTTACAGCATTCCCTCTGAATCTCTTTTGTCCTATTTGACAGCAGTACCACTTCATGTTTGGCAAACATTTTGGCTTTATGTGTAGTTTCTCGACAAGTGAGACATAAAGGCTGAGCACAGGTGTTGCAGAAGAACATATCATTACACACCTTGAGAAAAATATCACAAATTACATTTCAAATATGTGAGAAAAATTGTTTATTGTAAAATATCAATGCAAATAATTTTAAATCAATTAGAGGAAAATCTTTCATGATAAAATTTTAATTGTGTGATTCTCTTCTCCTTTTTCAGTTTTCCATCAATACAAAGTAGGCATCAGATTCAGTGCAAGTTCATGATTCCCAATGCTTGCAGTGTTTCCTAAAATTTCCTACATTTCCTACATTTTATAAATGTAAAACTAGCTTCAGTAGAAGCTTTCAATGTCAGACCTGTTGCCGAGCAACCTTGCTTCAACACAGCAACACCAATTATGGTGCAAGCTTCCAATGTTTGATCTGCTGTCAAACACCACAGTCATATAAAAGTAGCACCAATGTTTGATCTGCTGTCAAACACCAATGTCATATAGCAGTAGCACCAATGTTTGATCTGATGTCAAATGCCACAGTGATATCAAAGTAGAACCAATGTTTGATCTGCTGTCAAACACCATTGTCATAGAGAAGTAGCACCAATGTTTGATCAGCTGTCAAACACCACTATCGTATAGAAGTAGCATCAAAGTTTGATCTGCTGTCAAACACCACTGTCATATAGAAGTAGCACCAATATTTGATCTGCTGTCAAACACCACTGTCATACAGAAGTAGCACCAATGTTTGATCTGCTGTCAAACACCACTGTGATATAGAAGTAGCACCAATGTTTGATCTGCTGTCAAACACCACTGTCATATAGAAGTAGCACCAATGTTTGATCTGCTGTCAAACACCACTGTCATATAGAAGTAGCACCAATATTTGATCTGCTGTCAAACACCACTGTCATACAGAAGTAGCACCAATATTTAATCTGCTGTCAAACACCACTGTCATACAGAAGTAGCACCAATATTTAATCTGCTGTCAAACACCAGTCATATAGAGGTAGCACCAATTATAATGCAAGCTACTGAATACACTCAAACTAACACTAAACTTCATTGTCTAAGTAAATGTAAATGTAAGATTTCTGTGCAAATCTATTACACAATTCATAACTTCAGTATGATTTGTAACAGCTAAGAATCAGAGTTACATACATTATTGTTACATATACATATCTTTTTAATTGGAAGGATTTACTAATAACTCTTACCTCATCACAGTTAGCACATACTTCTTTATCCTCTGCTAATGCCTGGTCCACCAAGAACTTTAAAAGCTTATCAGGACTGGGGACTCCATTGTCCTCTTTTAGTGTTGTTATTCCTCTATGAAATATGAATGTGAAATAGTATTCTATAAAACAAAACATTGAACTAAACAGGTCTAAAATGCTTTGCTGCACACTCGCTTTATCAAAGGGTTTTCCATAATACTATTTGAGGAGGTGATTTAGAAATTTGAGACGTATAATTTTGAGTGTCATATGTGCGAATATGAGTTAGAAATTCAAGATCAGAGGAAATTCCAATCGCCTATTTCCGTCAATTGAAGCGGCAGTATTTGGCCAGGTGCCAGCTCTTACTGAAATCCCTGGACAAGTATTATTTTCTTCTTAGATGAATGTTTGGTATAAATGGTAAATGTTGTCAAATTATGTTGCAATTTTCACAAAACAGGATTAATAGATTGATCTTTGATCTCAATCCACAATGATAATATATATACATGTAGACTAGAGTGAAATTCACAAAACATTAAGCACTGGCATTGAAACATATAGCTTCTTACACATGTTACTTACCCACATGGAAGACATGCTACTTAACCAGATAGAATACATGTCACCCACATAGAGGACATGTTACTTACCAAGATAGAGGATATGTCACTTACCCACATACAGGACAGGTTACTTGCCCAGATATAAGACAAGTTACTTACCCACATGGAAGACATGCTACTTAACCAGATAAAGGACATGTCTCCTACATAGAAGACATGTTACTTACCAAGATAGAGGATATGTCACTTATCCACATACAGGACATGTTACTTGCCCAGATATAAGACAAGTTACTTATCCACATGGAGGACATGTTACTTACTCACAAAGAAAAGTGTTACTTACCCACATAGAGGACATGTCATCTGTTTCTCTACAACTCGCCCTCGCAGACATTTCAAGCAGAAGCTATGGAAGCAGCTCAAGATACATGGGTCCTCATATTTCTCATTGCAAAGACAACACAGCAATGGATTCCATTTGGTAACGTCTACATTGTTTAAATTCTCCAATGGTAGGAAAATGTCACCTGACATTTCCGTCATTCATTTGGTGAAGTTTTGGACTCTAAATTATGTCCTACAAAACATTTGAAATAATTTTTATCAACTCATAGACCTTATCTCTTATTGAAATTAAAACTCTTACACCAAGTTTTCTCAGTCTCAAAGTGAAACTTTATCTTTGAGACCATGCTTGGTCTTGGAGAAACGTTGGTAAAAAGGAATGATTAACTACCTCCACTTGTTTGGGCATCCAGCAGGACTCTATTACTATTAGATCAGTTGGCTTTATTGATCTCATTAGTATCGGAAAGCTCATTGACCAACCATCCATTACAGAGTATTATGGCTAGGCCATTCCCCTTACATATAGGAGTGCCTTATAGCCCCCTATATCTATTTTTTTGGAAGAAGCAGAGTATCACTCCTATTTAACAATTTAAAGAGGTTTATGCTTATTATGTACTGCTTGGATGGTCCGTATTTCCAACAGCTTTTATTACGAGTGCCACCAGACTGGAATACCCCTGCATCAGAGGTACTCACCCTGGCCATTACTCTCCAATCAGCATCAGAGGTACTCACCCTGGCCATTACTCTCCAATCAGCATCAGAAGTACTCACCCTGGCCATTACTCTCCAAGGGCCAAGGGGGGAGAGAGAGCAGAGGTGCTATTTTGAATAAGAAATTGAAAGCAAAAATTTTTATTTCAGTACTGACTTCTTTTTTCTTTACTGGTTCTCACAGTAAACCACAAGGTACATCCTAACCAGACTCCTAGGTATCTACATACACCAACATAGACAGTAATGTCACACTGAATTTGAGAATGATTTTAATCCCAGCATGACCATGATGGAGTACAATTTGCATGCTTATTATTTAATTGATTAATTATTTTAGATCAGACCATAATTATTTAATGTATATGATGACAGCATCTGGCTGATGTATTGTATAGAAACAGGTTACAACAATCAGCCAGACAAGCTACTACCATCCAGGTCTTCCATATGCGGCTAGAATTCATCACGGCATTCCACATGCAGCTAGAATCCATCCTGGCCTTCCGCATGCAGCTAGAAATAGAATCCATCCAGGCCTTCCGCATGCGGCTAGAATCCATCCAGGCCTTCTGCATGCCGCTAGAATCCATCCAGCTCCAACCAACAGTAGGAGGGTCGTGTTTTTATTAGACTTTAATTGCAAATACACCTTCAAGGTTTTTAACCACCTTAAGAAGCGCCAGTGTTAAATTTAACCTCAGAAATGAGACCAGCACTTTATTTGGAAGAAAAAGAAGAAATTAATTCCTTTGCAACTGACCCTCCTGAAGAAGTCAGGGATCTTTTACATGCCGCACTTATTGCGATATGGGGCATCAGTATTTACTGTCTCATCTGAGAGAAAGGACACTGGTGTACCCATGGCGGGAGTCAAATCCAGACCTTTTGTCACAGGCCGATCACCTCATACAGTACAGTCCAGGTGGAACTTAATTTGCCCACTGGACACCGTGGACATTCTTGTAAGAGCCAGTTGGAATTAACATACAGGTAAGTGGACAGCTTGATAGCTCGAGTAAATGTCCACTCCTAATGCCCACTGAAATATCAGGTGGACTGCCCACTGTCCAAAGTTTCACCCGGACTGTATTGTATAATGCCAATGGGCTACATTTGTTGATTGATTGATTTTTGTTTAACGTCACACTACGAATATTTCACATATATGGTGACGGCATCTGCCTGATGCGGGGCATACAAATTTTGACCTTTTCAACGGACCCACCCACAGTGAGGGATCTTTAACATGCCATGCATACCACGACACGAGGCCTCGGTTTTTACTATCACACCCGGCTTGGCTACATTTGTACACCGGCATCAATCATATTGTAACATATAAAAAGTATAATAAATAAATATTCGTTTACATTTTAGTGCAGATACAACACTTATCACTATAGTTAAAAAGAAGAAAGAAAAATCAAACACACAAACAATCAAAAAATGTATTTATCCACCAACAAATCGACCCCTCCCATCTGCAAATCAACAGAATGATTCACGTAGAAAACAATGATAATAAATACTAATGCTGGAAAGATTTTAACACAAAGAAGTTTCACAACCATCATAAAGGCATTTATCTTTCTATCTGCCATTGCTTTACCCTTCAGGTTTAGTAATCAATCATTTCATGTTTCATACACATTTGTTTATACCCTTTTCGGACTGTCTCACATT
This sequence comes from Pteria penguin, assembly GCA_035048485.1. Taxonomy (NCBI): domain Eukaryota; kingdom Metazoa; phylum Mollusca; class Bivalvia; order Pterioida; family Pteriidae; genus Pteria; species Pteria penguin. Next base: position 74,931,799 of record CM068582.1, on the reverse strand, counting down.
TCAGACGGAAGCGGAAGTCAGTTTCTAACAACAATGACAATGTATAGTACTGTAATCTTGAATCCGTCATATAATGGCATACAAGGACATACATGGACAAAATCAAATAAATAAATAAATAAATAAATAAACTGCTATAAAATAACGCGCCACGTAAGTGTACATAAAATAAATTTTAAAAAGAAGAAACCAGGGAGGGGATCCAAGTTTTGAAGTTTTTAAAGAAGGAGTGAGAACAGAATAGAATATGATTTATTTCCAATTTTGGGCCCAATTCTGAGCATCAACAGGTAAAATTGAACGACAAATAAACTAAACTAAAGTAAACAATCTGCATTCATGCAAGCTACAAAACAAATAAATAATGACTAGATTACTAAGTAAGAAGGGAAGAGAGCCAATGGAAGACAATAATATGCATCATAAACAGTAGTATAGAACATATAAATATATATCAGTAGTTCACATGTCAAGATGACAAAAAGCAAAGACTTAAATCAATTATAGTATATGGTACATTAATGTTGACATGTTTTAATCATGAAAATACAGTAATTCCAAGATTTTACGCATTAAGAAACATTTGTATACATTATCAGACAGATGATTTATGATATCAGCATTTTCATTAGACATCAACCAAATAAATTTGTTTTTATCCATAAAGATACAAAAGTTTGCATATTTCATTTTAACAAATTTAAACAACTTTCGCCTATGATGGTCATATTTTGTACACTCAAACATAAAATGAAATTCATCTTCTACAGAACCAGACTTACACATGCAACATTCTCGTTCAGGTACAAGAGTGTGAAGTCAGGTAAAATGGTCCAGGGCGGAGCCCTTGAGGGGGGGGGGGACAGAAAACTCCGGCAGTTTTGCGGTCTTAAAGCCCTAAATATCGCACAAGTCAGGTATACATGATCTGACTCAGCTGTATCGGAATATCCTCTGTCATCTCTTGCCATTTATTACGTACATTACTTCTAATGTACAGTACAAAACATCTTTAGACGGAAATTTTCATGAAAAAAAAGAAATTGCGACCATTGTGATTCTGCCATATATATGCTTTTAAGTCAAGAAAGGGGAGGGGTTGGCGTCGAAAGCTTTAAACCTAGCCGAAATGACCAGGAAAAGTCGAGCAGATATACGATTGTTATTATCTTTATTATATGAGTCTTATAGTTTGTCGCGTAGACAATTACAGATGATACAATCCGACTCCCTCTCTCGATTTTTAAAAGGGGTTGGGGAGGGGGGGGAGGGCCCGAATGAATGTCCCTCAGCTCCCTCTACTGATAGAAAATGTATGTAGCGATGTTCCAAGGACTGAAAGTTTATCACCTTATCTAAGTTGTAAAATGAGATGAAGGAAATTGGAATTTGTCAACATCTAGATAGAGACGCCTGCGGAAATCAGAGGAATGCGATGGTTTTCGAAATGACTACCCCAATGTAACCAGAGGGCACTCCAAGAAAATGGTATGAAATGGAGAAATTTTACAAAATCAGGAAAAATTACACACAGAGTTATGGAAACTTGGAAAATATTACCTCAAAGATCATGTGATATGTGAGGAAACTACATGTATCATCCATTTAAAACTGATTGGGTAAATATATGAAATAAACATATCAGGAAATTTTGACTTCAACAATAGCAATCAGTAATAGACGGTAAGGCATGTTATGTTGAAGAATGAAGATGAACCAAATATAGAGCGAGGACCCAGTCCTTGCGTTTGGAACAGGCATGATGTATTTTTCTAACTTTAAATTTTTGTTATTTAAAGTGAGCACATGTCTATTTTGCTCACTTTAAATAACAAAAATTTAAAGTTAGAAAAAGACAGTAGTATATATAAATACATAGGTTACACATGTTAAAAGAGCTACATCTTATGTATGTATGTATGTAGGTATGTATGTATGTATGATTGATTGATTGATTAATGTTGTACGTCACTCCATGATTATATCACGTATATGGTGACCACATGGATCTGCCTGATGCATCGTATAGAAATTTTTACCTTTGTAACGGACCCACCCAAAGCAGTGAGGGATCTTTTACGTGCCACGCCTACCGTGAAACGGGACGTCGGTTTTTACTGTCTTATCCGAAAAAAGGACACCAGCTAGCTATATATAGTGTGCCCACGGCGGGAGTCGAACCAGGGACCTTTCGGTCAGAAGCCGAGCACCTCATCCACTGGACCACACCGGCTATGTATGTATGTATGTATGTAAAACACAAGCATATAACGTAAACGACAATCCAATAAATGTTCTAATAATGTTATAAATTGCAATTGTGGTCAATATTTCGGAACTATCTTGATGAAGGAACAGATCCTTCCGAGGAATTTGTTTAATTGCAACATATCAATTTTTACCCAGAGGTAACAATTCTTGTTATTATATAAATTATCATGTTGACCATTCCGACCTCACCATTTATCCGAGAGTTAAAAGCAGCTCTTTTATTTGTATCAAATTTACGAAACCCCAAAATTTCACAGAGTATTTAGGAGAAACAACTTTATCGAATGAATGCAAGTACAATGCTAATATTAAATAGGAAAGTAACTGGTATCAAGTGACTATGTGACTATGGCACTAACACCAATGTACCACAGCGGATATTCACGGACCCTTTAAATTCAGAGATGATACCAGGTGCCCGAGAGGAATGAGCATCTCCTGTTTGGCTAGCCACACCCACCGTGAATGCCCTTACATACAGAAGAAACAATTGTAATTCAAAACTGTATAAATAACTGAATGTGAACCAACACTGTACACAAAGTGTCATCTCCACGTAATATCCGGTAAAAAGTATAGCACTCAAGTCAAACATGCACCGACATACCCATGTCTTTACATGTCTCATAGATGTCTGTTGATATTGTACTTGTCAGACAGTATAAGCTCTAATTACTTATCATGGGAGAGATAGAATAGAGATAGATAGAAAGATACGAAGAAAGTAAGATCTAAAGGAACTTAGTAACGAAATAGAGTGAATATCCGTCAAGAACCGTGCGTTCATCTCACTGTCATATAAGGACATCACAATAGTTTATAAAGAATTCCCCGTTAAAATTATAAGAAGTGGAGAGCAACTTATGTATATATTGTGTAACTGAATTTGTAATAAATATGGAAACTATATACAAGTGTGACCTAATTCCCTGGTAACCCCTGCAAACTCTTTAAGGTGGAGAACCAAACAACATAACCAACCACAAAAACGGCGGCGGTTATATTATTCTCAGACATTTGACTGAGGGTTACCAATATTATGGAGTTTTAAATCTTACAGATACTATTCAGATCTTAAATCCAAATTCGGAAAACTCCCTTTTCATTTATATCTATCCAGCTCCAGCACAATCTCTCATTCCAATGTCTATGGTGAATTTATATACACACTTAGGAGGTTCAAAGGTTCTGATAAATTCATCTCATAGAGTGAAAAATAGTCAGACGTCTTCGACATGGACAATCATCCCTGAAATCATCGCAGACAATATATTTTGTATGGGCCCCTTTACGGCCTTTTGAGGACTTGAGCAATACACCCTGACTAACAGGGTAGCGAGGACTCTAAAATGAACTTCTTCGAAAGCTTTTCAGAGAAGATAAAGTCCTTTTAGTCAGGACACGTACAGATCATGGACCTTAGCTCGCTTTCAGACGCACAGAGTTTGATGTTACTTAGTTTGTTTGATATCTATACTAATTCCAGAATAATATTATCAGTGTTTATAATGTCATAACTTCTCCACTTCAACAGCATGTTGACACATGCTTCCTACAGGAAGGACTAATTAAAAGCTTTTTTTTTAAAGGTGTGTTTTTTTTTATTGTACTGCCTTGTGTCGAGTGGAAAAGTATGATCACAAACCACTTTCCCACACTCAATGAGTAATAATAATAATAATATTTATTCAGGTAAAAAGGCAGATTACAATTTACATATTACAACAAATAAACCATCATATTAAAGATGTTATAGTATTAATATTTAACTGGTATCACATTATGTTTGACTTGGATTTCACATATCACAGGTTAAATGGCTGGACTTATTTTATTTTAGATCTATATCACATTAACATTTATCACAGATTAGAATTCATCAATTATCACAGATACATTATTCATAGCACATGATGAAATTTTGCCTTGATTTACCTGGGATGACCCTGAAAAGCTAGATAGCTTATTTCCACAGGGGTCTCTAGCCAGATCTCAAAAAGGCTACGCCATTGAACCGTATTAGGTATCAATATATTGAGTAATACTCTATGTTTATACACACTTGTATATACAAATAAATAGCAACCCAAGTTCCTTATAAAATATACATTTTAATAGTACAGATATTCTTGGCCAGCTCTGAAGTTGGCCTCTTCCCTTAAAAATCCAATTTTAATAGCGCAATATGTAAAACTGTTTTTAATACACTGAGTGTGACTAGATATGATAAAATTTCTGTTATTTGCACACCTGGTTCGACCTTAATTAAAAACAAAATTTTGAGTAAGGTAACTAGGAGCACTACCAGTTACAATATTAAAACATGGTTAAGTCTTAATAGAGATAATCTGTCTGGTATTCTTAACATATTCACTTTCTATTGGTACTTTACAGTTAAAGATATTCTCGGTCCTTAATCTAAAATAAAACGTATCATCTTATTCTGTGTAGTCTTTTGACCTGCGTGTTTCCAATACTACTCAACCATGCTGATGAAACATAATCAAAATGACATTGTATCAAAGCAGTGCAGATGGTAAGTCTAGATTTAAAATCCAAACATCTAGCATTACGATACATAAATTTCAATGTGGTATTTACCTTTTTCACAATAGAATTTACAATATGATCAAAGTTTTAGTATATATCAATCTGTACACCAAGTACTTTACAACCCAAGCTGATCTGATAAAATCTATAACCTTCTTGGCTAATTTTCTAGGAGGACCAAACAACCTGCATTCTGTTCTCTCTAAATATAGAGATAATCTTTTGACAACAAGCCAATCCCAGCACTTTTCTAGCATTTTACCCAACTTTTTAGATATGACATCTACATTTTTCTGAACAAATGAGATGGCACCGTCATCTGTATATATAGTAGAAAGAAAAAAGAGGAGTTACTGGCTCAGTTATGTGGCAGAAGTCACCATGGAGCTATACAATACATGAATATAAATGTAAAGATGATGGATAAATCCAAACCACAAGTCCAAAAATCATGAAACCATAGGACATACAAAATCAGTGAAAATGAGAAACAAATGGAAAATAACAAAATATGTCTACTTGAAAAGCATATGTGAACCCCTGTGATGGAGTGAGATCAGGTGCCTGGGGAGAGTGAGCATCTCCTGCTTGCTAGCAACACCCGTCACATATACCCCGTAGAAAGAGTCAAATCGTGTGAATTCCATATGTATCTATATATGGAGAAGTCGAAGTAGGTAACCCTCTAGTATAGAAGGTGTCAAATCTGTGTAAAGTGATCGGAATCGGTCTCAGTCCAGAATATCATTTAAAAGTCTGGATAACGAGATATCATATGGAGTAATAAGAGTCTCGTAACGACCGTAGAACTTCCTCAGTGACGTTGCTAGTCTAGCACATATATAACCCTGGTTGAGCAGCTTAACTGAAAGTCGCCTAGCCCTCAGAACAAAGTCATTGTAATTTGAAGATGCTCTGGAATAACGTATTAACTGAGATATGAATACGCCGTATGCGGGCGATGATGGAATGTTGCTACTTATGAAAGAAAAGTTTGTGATAGCGAAATTGAAATCGTCACGTTTGTCATAGAGCGAGGTGTTCAATTGACCATTAATGTCGAAAGACAACATAATATCTAAATACGAAGTAGAATTACTAGTTTCTGTGGTTTCTTTGACCTCCAGTTCACTTGGATAGATGATGCTAAGGTAATCCGCGAATGAAGGATTATTAATTGAAAGCAAGTCATCTATATATCTGTAAGTAAAATTGAAGCCAAGAGCCAATTGTTCTTTTCCTTGCGAAAGCAAAGAATGAATGAACTCAGCTTCGTATGAATAAAGGAATATGTCAGCCAGAAGCGGAGCACAGTTAGTGCCCATTGAAATGCCGACAATTTGTTGAAAAACCTTACCTCCAAATACCACAAAAATGTTATCGATAAGAAAGTTCAACATCTGGATGACAGCTGTTTCAGTGTATTTATTTTTGGAATCAGAATTTTCACTAACAAAGTAAGTTTTATCGTGGCCTATTACTATATATTTGAATTTGCGGCTTCCGTTTTTACTAGTAAATGCATTTTGAATAATTTCCGCTAATCTGTCTTTTAATTTCTGATGAGGGATCCTTGTGTACAGAGTCAAAAAGTCAAAAGACTTGATGGAGTGAATTTCAGTAAAACTTTTTGATTTTAGATGTTCTAACAACTCTTTTGAATTTTTAAGGATCCACATGTGATTAATTCCACTTCTGGAATATACTGTTTCGCAATATCTATGAAGGCCAGATTTAATTTCTGATAATATTTGTGTGAGTAGCATCGATACAGATTTTGTGGAACACTTCGAGGAACCAGCGATAAAGCGTTGTTTGTACGGAGTTTTGTGCATTTTTGGAATACAGTACAAATATGGAAGTTCTAATTCAATTTATTTGAGTCAATACCAAACGTATTGAGGACAGATTTATGATTCTCGAGTACTTCCGAAACCGAAAAGTTCGTGAGAGTATAAGTAGGATTTCCTGGAGCTGAATTTAATCCTAATTCTTTCACTAGGCTGTCAAAGTAATATTTCTTACAAGTAAATGTATAATTATTAGATGCTTTATCTGCTGGTGTAATGATATAATGTTCTTGGAGGAAGGTAAGTTCTCTGACAACATCAGGATCTTTAAAAATAGATTCGAATCTGGTGTTTACAGAACCTTGTAATTTTTTAATTTTTGACCTCAGCAGTACTGCAATAGATTTTATCCATTCCGAAAGAGTGTCGACTTGTACTTCCTCTCTTTTTGCCCATCGTGTGGCATATTCCTCGCAGCAGTTCATAATATTCTCAAAATTTTGGCTCCATGTGAATGATCTGGGTTCTCTGTATTTTGGACCTTTAAGTAAAAGTTCTCTTAATTTAGTGTTTTTAACTATATCGAGATCACCAGTAATGACATGGCCACAAGGAGAATATACGAAATTAGATGAGGAACATGCACACGGCTGAGAATGGCATGCAGAGTTGCTAAGATCAAGACACTGTAGAAACCCTTTGTAATTATAAATTTTGGATGCAACTGATGGCGTGTAGCTATAGGAAATACATGGCGGATCTTTGTTTTTGAAATATGGAGGTTTTTTCTCTAAAACAGACTTATGATTTAAAATTTGGCCGAAATTTAAATGATAATACATTAGAACATATATAACACATTACAAAAATATTTGATTGTAGTGCAATTACGATACCGACTTAGTAGTAACTTACAGTCTTCATCAATACTGGTTAACATATCATTGACATATAAAAGAAATAAAAGCGGTCCCAAGATATTACCCTGAGGGACACCGTAGGACATCGTCCCTTTAAGGGAACATATTGAACTCTTTCTGATAATTATGACTTAGCCAGTTAACAGATAGAACTCCTATAGATTTCAGTTTCTGACATAAGATGGTGTGGCCAACCGTGTCGAAGGCCTTTTGTAAATCTAACATAATCATCCCAGTATATAAACCTTTGTCATTATTTCCCCTGATGAAATCCAATAAATGTATAAGACAGCTATCTGTGGAGTAATTACTCCTAAAAGCTGACTGAAGTTCGTATAATAACCCATTGTTCTGTAAAACGTATACAGCTGCTTGTGCACAATTTTTTCTAAAGCCTTAGATACTATGCTAAGAATGTTTACGGATCGATAATTACTGATATCTAAAGAATTATTTTTCTTAAAAAGAGGCTTTGCGCGTGCCTGTTTCATATATCAAGATACAGTCTCTGTAAGTATTGACTAATTAATAATAAATGTTATTGGAGAGGTAAGTACAGCTGCCCCATCTCTAATAAAACGGGCTGGTAGATCATCGAGATCTGTGCTCTTAGTGACATTTAGAGTTGGCAATTCTATATACGCAAAATTCTCTGATACTGACTGTAAAGTAAAACAAATTTGAAAAGGGGTTCTCTTTATATAATTTTTTTTAAAATTGCAGAAGTAACATTATAAGGTTGATGGCATCTTTTTAACAAAATTTGCAGCCACTGTTGTAAGAATGTATTAAAATTGTTAACAATAACGCTTTGATCTTGACATACAGTATTATTAATTTTAAGAGCTATATTAGCTTCTTAAGGTTTTGTTTTATAGCCCATGTTTTTCAACTGGTGCCATTATTTCTTAGGCTCTTTTTTATTTTCTAACACCTGATCAGATATGTATTCTGACTTTGCCTGTTTTATCATTCTCTAGATCTGTACTTTGTTTTTCTAGTAGAAATATCAAGTTATGGTCACTGAAACCATATATATTGTCATTGACATTGACATTTTTCTTTATTATTACATAATATATGGTCAATCAATGTCGAAGTGTCATTGGTTATACGTGTAGGATCATCCACTATCTGTTCTAGACTAAAATTTTGTAGAATGTGCTATCGACGATTTGGTCGGATCTTGCACACATATATTAAAGTCACCCATGTCACAGTCCAAGCGAGTTTTCGGTAAAAGTAGTCAGAGCCACACATCTTCAATGATTGGATTTCTTAAGTCTGATCTTTCAGTGTACGCGATGTTATTGCTTACGTATATCAAAACTCTACCTCCACATCGGTTCTGATCCCGCCTTGTAATTGTGTATCCGTCAGTTTCATTTTCATATTCGAAACGGATCTAGCCAGGCCTCTGTTATGACAATGAGTGTTGCATGTATTTTTTTTTTCTGCTAGTTTATCATACACTGATGCTCCGAGACGATACAATTAATGTCGAACCAGAACCGGCACTGGGCACTTGCTATGCCCTTTTAGTTTTCCGGACAGATTTTAGATAACGTCCCCATGGATGCTTCACATGTCCCGGGTTTAGGACTACACCTCCACTTTTATAAGATTATAAATATTGAACTAAAACTTACGTTTGCCCCTCGATTTCATCTCAAATCTTTGATTCCACTTTCATTTCCATTTTGGCATGACAACTGATTCAATACAAAATCACTTTTTGATACACATTTTATGTTTGTTGCTGCATAGAACCCAAGGTCCTCGACTTTAATATCAATGTTAAACTGTTCTTTTCTAAAATTAGTTGGATAAAAACGGCATAAAATAGTAAAAACGAGGAGCAAAATCCCGATCCCCTGGAGGAACATTTGCCATTTCAATTGACAGTTCTTAATCGGTACCACAACAGCAATTGCATATTTTAGTGATGTCTTTATTAATGTGTTTATTGTTTTTTCTCTGTATGTCTTTATTAATGTGTTTATTGTTTTTTCTCTGTATGTCTGTGGCGACTTTTCTCATACAACTCGCTCACATGGAACCAGCACGACAACTCTATTCAGCACGGTCCCAGCACGACAACTGGACCCTGCACGGACCCGGCACGACGAATGGACCCAGCACGACAACTGGACCAGCACGGCGACTGGATCTATCACGACAACTGGACCAGCACGACGACTTGACCAGCATGACGACTGGACCTAGCACAACAACTGGACAAGCACGACGACTTGGCCCAGCACAACTGGACCAACACGGCGACTGGACCTAGCACAACAACTGGTCCAGCACGACGACTTGAACCAGCACAACTGAACCAGCACGACGACTGGATCTAGCACGACAACTGGACCAACACGGCGACAGGACCTAGCACAACAACTGGACCAGCACGACGACTTGAACCAGCACAACTGAACCAGCACGACGACTGGATCTAGCACGACAACTGGACCAACACGGCGACTGGACCTAGCACAACAAGTGGACCACCAAAACTGAACCAGCACGACGACTGGATCTAGCACGACAACTGGACCAACACGGCGACTGGACCTAGCACAACAACTGGACCAGCACGACGACTTGGCCCAGCACAACTGAACCAGCACGACGACTGGACCTAGCACAACAACTGGACCAACACGGCGACTGGACCTAGCACGACACATGAAATGTTGTGACGATTTGTAATAAGTTACAGTCATGGTCTATTCTCCTGACAGTGGGGGGGGGGGGGGCGGGCGTGGTGTAGTGGTTAAGCGCTTGCGGCGCCGACGATCCGGGTTCGATTCCCGGGTTGCGCCAGTATGTTTAAGAGGTTGGTAACCTGCTGCTTCCTTGTCGCGATATAACTGAAATATTGTTGAAAGCGACGTAAAACACCAATCAACCAACTAACCAACCTGACAGTGTGACAGGAGCGTATAATATCAGCAACAGAGTCTTATTGACCAATATATTTATCCACTAAACCAGGCAACCTTATCCCTCTACACTTCCTCATCATTACCTACTTAGTGTCCCTATTGTTCACCCTTTAAGCACGGTAATGACTTTATTATTTGAATATCTGGCATTAGCGTGTGAGAGATAATAGAGGTAGATAAGTGTGGTTACAAATTCCACTCATTTAAACATGTTATTATTTTATTTTGAAGCTATTATATATCATTTCCCTGAATTCCTGATATTTGTCTCCTGGTGCATAACAAATTCTGGGCATTCAGTATAATTGATATAATGACTAATGGATATTAGAGATGTTGGCTGCAGTAAAACTCTATATAGGTCAATTCAATACCCATATAATTTATGCCCTTATAACTACAATATATCACGTACACCAATAAAGATCTGACAGAATATCTGCTCTTAGAATATTTGTAAAATCCTCATCAAAAGCTACATACATATAGTTCTATTTGTTTTTTATCTGTTTATTTTATTTTATTTATTTATTCTTAGTGTTATTATTATTATTATTATTATTATTATTATTATTATTATTATTGGATTTGTTTTTTTTTTTTTTTTTGGGGGGGGGGGTCTTTCTTTCTTTCTTTCTTTCTTTGTTTTGGTTTTGATTTTTAAATTTTACTTTAACCATGTCTTATTTTTGTTTTACTTTACTTTCACCATGTCTTATACTTGATTTGACATAAAACGTAAATACTTGTATATATAGATATCTGTTCACCTGTGTTTCCGACATCGGAATTAGAGACAGGCAGCATTTCTTGCCTTGAATGGGAAATTTGACTTCGTGTTCCTGCCTCCTTCCTGTCTCATGCGTGTATATTTATGTATTTACCTCCTCGACTTGAAAGATTGTTGCAGGACTTTTGTGACGGGTGTTGCATGCAGCATGCAACCAGGGGACTCTTACTCATCCCGGGCACCTGGTCTCACCTCGATTTTATTGGGGTTCGCATTTGTCTGAATATGACACTAAACACGATATTGTCCCCTTTGTTCCATGGACTATGAGATGTTTCGAACAGTTGTATGATTGACACAGAAATTCCACATAATTTTCTTGAATTATTTCAATTTATTCGTCTTATTGTAACCTTTTATCCCTTTGTCTTCTGGAATGGTATAACGAATCTATTTGTACAAGGGATATATTATGTGACAGCTTTAGGCACTTACGTTGACGCTACTTGTATAAGGGATATATGATGTGCCACCATAAGGTACTGACGCTGGCGCTAAGTGTTCAAGGGATATATTATGTGTCACCTTAAAGTACTTATGTTGGCGCTATGATGTGTCAGCTTAATATACTGACCCTGGCGCTACATGTTCAAGGGAAATATCATGTGACAGTCTAAGATACTTACGCTGGCGCTACGCGTACAAGGGATATATAATGTACCACATGAAAGTTCTTACCCTGGCGCTGGTTGTATAAGGGATATATGATGTGATAGCTTAAGGTACTTACACTGGCGCTACTTGTACAAGGGATCTATGACGTGCCACCTTAAAGTACTTACGCTTGCGTTACTTGAATAAGAGATATATTTTGTGGCAGCTTAATTTACATGCGCTCACGCTACTTGTATAAGGGATATATTATGTGCCAGCTAAATTTACGTGTGCTGGCGCAAAGTGTTCATGGGATACATGATGTGACAGTTTAAGATACTTACGTTGGCGCTACTTGTACAAGGGATATATGATGTGCCACCTTAACTTACTAACGCTGGCACAAGGTGTTCAAGGGATATATGATGTGACAGCTGAAGATACTTACGCTGGCGCTAATTGTATAAGGGATATTTGATGTGCCACCTTAACTTACTAACGCTGGCGCTAAATGTTCAAGGGATATGCTATGTGCCACCTTAAGGTAATTACGTTGGCGCTACTTGTACAAGGGACATATAGTTTGCTACCTTAAAGTACTTACGCTGGCACTAATTGTTTAAGGGTTATATGATGTAACAGCTTAATTTACTTACGCTGGTGAAAAGTGTTCAAGGGATATATTATGTGACAGCTTAAGGAACTTACGCTGGCGCTAATTGTATAAGGGATATATGATTTGCCACCTTAATTTACTTACGCTAGAGCAACGTGTACACGGGATATATGATGTGACAGTTTAAGATACTTACGCTGGCGCTACTTGTACAAGGGATATTTGATATGCCACCTTAACTTACTAACGCTGGCACAAGGTGTTCAAGGGATGTATGATGTGACAGCTGAGGATACTTACGCTGGCGCTAATTGTATAAGGGATACTTGATGTGCCACCTTAACTTACTAACGCTGGCGCAAAGTGATCAAGGGATATTTTATGTGCCACCTTAAGGTAATTACGTTGGCACTACTTGTACAAGGGACATATGGTGAGTTACCTTAAAGTACGTACGCTGGCGCTAATTGTATAAGGGTTATATGATGTAACAGCTTAATTTACTTACGCTGGTGAAAAGTGTTCAAGGGATATATTATGTGACAGCTTAAGGAACTTACGCTGGCGCTAATTGTATAAGGGATATATGATGTGCCTCCTTAATTTACTTACGCTGGAGCAACGTGTAAACGGGATATGTGATGTGACAGTTTAAGATACTTACGCTGGCGCTACTTGTACAAGGGATATTTAATGTGCCACATGAAAGTACTTACCCTGGCGCTGGTTGTATAAGGGATATATGATGTGATAGCTTAAGGTACTTACGCTGGCGCTAATTGTATAAGGGATATATAATGTGCCACCTTAATTTACTTACGCTGGAGCAACGTGTACAAGGGATATTTAATGTGCCAACTCAAAGTACTTACGCTGGCGCTAATTGTATAAGGGATATATGATGTGACAGTTTAAGATACTTACGCTGGCGCTACTTGTACAAGGGATATTTAATGTGCCACTTTAGAGTACTTACGCTGGAGCTAATTGCATATGAGATATATAATGTGGCAGCTTAAGGTATTTACCACGGCGCTACTTGTATAAAGGATATACGATATGCCAGTTTAAGGGATATATGATGTGGCAGCTTAAGGTATTTACCACAGCGCTACTTGTATAAAGGATATACGATATGCCAGTTTAAGGTACTTACAATTATAGGTCTTCTCAATGTGGAATGAATATGAAAAAGAGGTGTATATCCATTGGCAGTAAATAAATAAGTCAATTAATGAATATTACAGCTTTGTGTCTGTGAAACAATCGTCTGTGCCACTATAGCATCTCCATAGACCATTTTTAAAATAACAGTGGATAAGCTTTGAGTATTTGTTTCTTTTGTACAAAGTACAATATAGTTCTAACGGATAGAACAACTACAACTTTAAGGACAGATCCCAGTTATTCAATTTTCAGATATCTTTCTATCAATTTTGAGATGCTGTATTAAACTTGAGCATTATTGAGTTTCATTGTAACATTTGATATGGCTACCAATAAACATTTTGAGATTTTCCAACTTCCTGATTTGAAAGAACATGGAATTTCTTCATTGCCTCATATAGGCAGAAATACACAATTCACAATAAAAGATTTTCTAGCAGATATTTTCTGTTCAGAATTCAAATACAAGATCTCTGAAATACATATTTCTAATTAAAGACAGGAACTTGGGACCTTTCCCTTGTACCTTTTATGAAATTGGCACTGGGAAAGTGACACTTGCATTTATTCTGTAAACCATGAATAAGATTTATCTCTCTTGATGATATAGATATAGCCAGCACAACGCTCAGTACCTACAATATGCATTGCAGTCTTTGCAAAAACGCATAAAAGAGTATGCATGAAGAATATAAAATACCAATTAGGCAATTCCAAGAAAATGATGGGAAATATTTGCCTCACTTTCTTCTTCAGATTCCCTTTGAACAGGGGATTTCAATTGATTCATTTCCTTTCCTTGGAGAATTATAATGACTACTCAGGTTATGAATCCTGATTTATATGAGCATTGAAGTGTGACTAACAATGGGATTGACTGACAATAGGATTGACTCAAGTGTTATTATGCCTTTTGCCGCGGGCAAAGAAAAGTACGGAGTCAAAACGGAACTTCTGCCGATTATCGTACACGGACGGGGTGGAACTCTTCAACGCGGAGATATAAAAAATTTGACTCCCGCCACTGTCCTTAAAAACTGCTCCGCCAAAATACTACTGCCAAATGAAAATAAGCAACATATATGCAGTGATATTGACTTTTTACTCCCAGAAAACTAAAATACATCAAAAAAGGATAAGGAGGAATACGCGTGAGAAATTTATTTCGATAAAAAAAATCCCGAATTTACACTGGGGTGTGGTAAACCGGTTTACGGGTTCACCATCTATTCACCAGTTTTACGGATTTTTTTTTTTTAATTTTGGGTAGGAGGAGGGGAAAAAGAGGTGAGCTGACTTTTGTTATTAAGGAGAAAACAGAAGACATCTGACAAATCTGTAAGACACAAATCACCAAGGACCACACACAAAACATAATGATAGTAGAATATACACGGAACGACATTACAAAAATATTCGATTGTGCTGCGGTTACGATACCGACTTAGGACAGCCAATTGAAGTAACAAATGTCACTCAATTGGTGTGGTTAACAGGTTTACGGGTGCCCACCTTCCCACTCACCGCAAAAGCAGCACAATGAAAGGACGCACATTTAAAAATTTATAAATAATATGATCTCATGATCACGTATAAATTCAAGTCTTTTGTGTTTTTGCTTTTCTTGCATTCCATGTGGTTTGTTGAATACCTTTGCTACAGGAAGCTGAAGGACAATAGTGATGTCTTCCTTTAACCGATCAATGTCTCTATTTGTCTTCAGCTGCAAGTTACTTCAGAAGAAGGAAATAGGATGAAATGTCTCCGTGGTTCCTTTAATAATAAATATTGTTGTCCAACTGGTCAGCCCCTTGACCAGTGTTATTCTTTGTAAACAATAACGAACTCATTGCAACTTGCAGATGTGCTTCAAAATATCCTCGACGTCGGACATCCGGGTATTTGATAACGGGCATTCTGAACATTTGGGGAATCACATCCGGGGTATTATAGAGAGCAATGCGTATTACTGAGGGAAGTCTTGTAAACAGGAATAATGAAAAAAAGAAATTATCATTCAAACAAGTATTTTACACATTTCCCATCGATTTTATGAGCAAAACCCTTTAGAATTGATATAGAAGAAATTAAAATTGTATTGTCTCTTACGCAAACCCCCGAATTTTACCCCAAATATCATATCCAGACTGCCTCGTGTATCTACAAAGACCAGTATAGACAGTGACGTCACGCCGACAAAAGTCATCATGGGCAATAAAGAAAACAATAAAGACATAGAAAGACATCACAAAATGCAATGCAGGTGAGATACCGACTAAAAACGGTTAATTGATATAATGATAGGTTACTCAATGATAGGTTACTCAGTGATAGGTTACTCAATGATAGGTTACTCAATTGGTGTTTTAACCGCTTTACAGTCCCTTCTTCCCACTCACCGCATTGGCAGATCAATAAAAGGAAAATAGGCTAACCAATTTGAGAATTTAACCAAAATTACACATTTTTCCTTGAAAAAACTCCAAGCAGATAAGAAAAATAACAGTCATGCATATGTTGTAGTTGTTTCTGATTTTTAATGTCTGGGATTATATGTCTAGTAGTAGTAATTTTACTTCTTATTTAGATATTATGTTGTCTTTTCGAAATTAATGGTCAATTGACCACCTCACTCTATGACAAACGTGACGATTTCATTTTCGCTATCACAAATTTTCCTTTCATAAGTAGCAACATTCCATCATCGCCCGCATACGGCGTATTCATATCTCAGTTAATACGTTATTCCAGAGCATGTTCAAATTACAATGACTTTGTCCTGAGGGCTAGGCTTACGAAACTCTTATTACTCCATATGATATCTCGTTATCCACACTTTTAAATGATATTCTGGACTGAGACTGATTCCGATCATTTTATACAGATTTGACTTCTTTACTAGAAGGTTACCTAATTTGACTTCTCCATATATAAATACATATGGAATTCATACGATTTGACTCTTTCTACTGGGTATATGTGACGGGTGTTGCAAGCAAGCAGGAGATGCTCACTCTCCCCGGGCACCGGATCTCACTCCATCATATGGGTTCACATATGCTCTTCAAGTAGACATATTTTATTAATTTCCACTTGGTTTTCATTTTCACTGATTTTGTATGTCCTCTGGTTTCATGATTTTAAGACTTATGGTTTGGATTTATCCATCATCTTTACATTATTGTCATCTGCCTTTATACATAATGCTTAATACTCAAGCTATTTTCTACTTGCTGACGTTTTTAATTGTTTGATATGTGTTTAAAACCAATCTTTAAATATTGTGTCCAAATTATGACGGCACTAGACTAGTGCTTCTATCCTGAGAGTTTAATTCATAGTAAATATTAGAACTTATATATGTTATAATTCTGTGCACCAGATGCGCATTTCGACAACAGATGTCTCTTCAGTGATGCTTATTGTGGAATGACTGGAATTCAGATAAACCCATCAGAAACATTATAGATCAATGTCCTTCGTCACTGTTTTACATTATACATTTTCATGCAAATGACTTGGCATCGATGAGACTATTACCTAAAATCTTTAGATAAATGTATTGTCATGTTGTTTGGCTCGAATTGTGGAAATCGGATCGGTACCTAAGAATTTTACATGCTTTATTGAACAAAGTGACCACTGAGAAATGAATCGTATGCAGTGACCATTTGACGTACATCGTTTTGACCTCATTCAAAACTGTTTAACACTTAATTTGTATGCAAAATGAAAATGTCCAATGATCAGAGTACTAGCCTACGTATAAAGATCACGGACTTCTCCATTCACACCATACAATACTGCTGGTACGTTCACTGTATCATTTCTATTTCATTCTCTAGCATGGAATCAATCATGCCTATATACGTATATTTCTTACTGTTGAGTGTGGCATCTGTACATGCTGTTGTGTACCCAAACGCAGTGCCCGAAAGTCAGGGTTATCTAGAACAGACAGTATCCCTTTTGTTTAATGGAATGGAAAGTCTGAAAAACACAAGTAACGCCCTTGCAACACAAGTCGATGACGCATTGAACGCAATTTTGTTGCAGCTTTCTGACTTGAATAAGTATACACTTTTCCATATTTTATCTGTGAGTCAGTATGCCATCTGTTTTTACCAGTATGCCATCTGTTTTTACCCGTAGTCAGTATGCCATCTGTTTTTACCCGTAGTCAGTATGCCATCTGTTTTTACCCGTAGTCAGTATGCCATCTGCTGAGTAATCAGATGTTTTTATGTTAAATTCCTCAACATGTTGCTTAGAAAGTGTCCTACAAATAAGTCATACCTAATGTTTTACAGTCATTATTTGCCTACTATAATCAAGTGAATTAATAAAAAAAAATCATAAGAACATTACAAAAACTTTCGATTACAGTACTGTCGCGATATCAATTTAGCCCGGTCAATTGATATGCCAGCAGTAAATCAATTGCTGTGGTTAATCCGCTTACGGGTTCACCCTCTTCTCACCACAAAAGCAGTATAATATGTCCAAACATTTGAAGAAATATGGCATTTAAAACGACTGTTCTTATAGCATTATGTATGTCTCATTTAGTCTCATTTCATGATGATGATGATGATGATGATAATGATGATGATGATGATGATGATTTTTTTTTGGGGGGGGGGGGGGGTTGCTGTTGTTGTTGGTGGTGGTGAATATATGAAATATTCTTCATTTGATCCTTTCAAATTTACCCTTGATTACCCATTTATCAGTTTAGAAATCGTAAAAAGTTCCCCAAGGAGAGTTTGACTTAAGGAAGTTGGCCACTTTCATTCCTGAAATCACTGCTCAACGAGTATTGCCGTACTGGGATTTGTTAACCATAAATGAAATACGATGAAACATTATACATATTTTAATGTTAAAGGAAAAGTTAGTGATATTATGCTTATGATACCATTAATTGTTCTATCAAATCAGTAATATTCATTATTGTTATGTTATTTTATGAAAATTTGAAAATGTAGAACGCATGACCAAGATCACAGAATTTTGTATGATGTTGATTAGGTATATAAGTGACCAAAGCACCAAATTAGTTAGTTTAATTGACCGTCCTAAGTCGGTATCGTAACCGCAGCACAATCGAATATTTTTGTAATGTTTTTCCGGGTATATTTTACTATTATCATGTTTTGTGTGCATGTCCTTATTGATTTGTGTCATACAGCTTTGTCAAATATCCTCTGATTTCTCTTTTATGTCTCTTTACACTGAATGAAAATAAAATCAAAGCATGGCATATATTCTTTCTTTTTTATATAAAAAAAGCTTTTTTTCTATAAATTTAAAAAAAAAAAAGATTGGATAGGCTATCAGACATTTGAGCATTGAATCAGAGTCTGAGCATAGAGAACATTCTTAAAAAGTTTTCTAACCTCGAGCTCAAGCTTTAATTATTCTGAACTTTCCTACCCTAATTAATAAGATATTTGACACTGATCATGTTACGTTGCAACATTTATCGCTGTAGTATCAAATAGCTGTGAAATATTTTTCATTATCATATTCCTTTGTATCATGCTCGAGTTTTTATCCTCTTCGGGTTTTTTTTTCTAATTCATACAAATATCAAAAGACTGTAAAGCATGGAAAACAATATAAGATAAAGCATGGAAAACAATATAAGACAACGCATGGAAAACAATATAAGATAAAGCATGGAAAACAATATAAGATAACGCATGGAAAACAATATAAGATAACGCATGGAAAACAATATAAAATAAAGTATGGAATACAATATAAGATAACGCATGGAAAACAATATAAGATAAAGCATGGAAAACAATTTAAGATAAAGCATGGAAAACTATTTAAGATAAAGCATGGAAAACAATTTAAGATAAAGCATGGAAAACAGTATAAGATAAAGCATGGAAAACAATATAAGATAAAGCATAGAAAACAATATAAGATAAAGCATGGAAAACAATATAAGATAAAGCATAGAAAACAGTATAAGATAAAGCATGGAAAACAATATAAGATAAAGCATGGAAAACAATTTAAGATAAAGCATGGAAAACAATATAAGATAAAGCATGGAAAACAGTATAAGATAAAGCATGGAAAACAATATAAGATAAAGCATGGAAAACAGTATAAGATAACGCATGGTAAACAATTTAAGATAAAGCATAGAAAACAATATAAGATAAAGCATGGAAAACAATTTAAGATAAAGCATGGAAAACAATATAAGATAAAGCATGGAAAACAGTATAAGATAAAGCATGGAAAACAATATAAGATAATGCATGGTAAACAATTTAAAATCAAGGAGTATGATTGTTAAATTGCAAAAAGTTTCCTTTCATGATACAAGTTAGAACAGTGCATAATTCTTACAATAAAACATATATCGTTTCAGCTTCAATTTATGATGCAGAATGGCAGTCTTGGAGTATGTTTACACCTTGTTCTCTCACTTGTGGCAAAAATGTAACTGGCATTAGAGAAAGACGCCGTCGATGTGAATATGTTTTACATATGAATACAAACAAACTTCCAGAATGTGAAGGAAACGCAACAGAAATACAAACTTGTACACCTCCACAATGCCCACCACGTTAGTATATGTAGAAAGAAATATGTCGTTTCACATTTTAACTCGCATGAGTCTAGGGTTGAAGTGAGCTATTGCTTATGATAACACTTCGTTTGATGTCCGTCCATCCGTCTAATGTCCGTCTATTCGTCTGGCATAATTTTTTTAGACTTAATTTCCAAAACTGCAGGAGAAGGAATTTTAATCAAACTTGGTACTTTTTGGTCGGATAAGTCAAGGGGTAGATCCAGAGTAAGGCAACATAGACCCCAGAGTGTACCCTACTTTGACAAATTTCTTTTCGGACCGCCTGTATAGATCATCTGATCGAATGTATCAGTGTGATCTAGTAGGGTGCAATTGGCCCTAGAGGTTACTTCCTTTGACATATATTTTCTTCAAACCAGCTGCTAGATCAACAAACTGAACGCATCAAAATTATCTTATTATAAGTTTTGTTGTTTTTTGGTTCCATTCCGATATTAGCTTTTGACGTGACTTGATGTATAAACAGTAGCAGAAACATTTATCATTTAATTATGTTTAAAAAATAGACAACAACTAAGAATCATGACCATGATTGAAAGCACTTAATCATCACTGAGGATATACATCCTAATCATCATTAATGATACCATATATCCTAATCATCACCGAGGACACCGTACATCCTAATCATCATTAATGATACCATATATCCTAATCATCAATGAGGACACCGTTCATCCTAATCATCATTAATGATATCATATATCTTAATCATCACTGAGGGCACCGTACATCCTGATCATCATTAATGATATCATATATCTTAATCATCACTGAGGGCACCGTACATCCTGATCATCATTAATGATACCATATACCTTAATCTTCACTGAGGACACCGTACATCCTGATCATCATTAATGGTATCATATATCTTAATCATCACTGAGGACACCGTACATCCTGATCATCATTGATGATACCATATATCTTAATCATCACTGAGGACACCGTACATCCTAATCATCATTAATGATACCATATATCTTAATCATTACTGTGGACACCGTACATCCTGATCATCATTAATGGTATCATATATCTTAATCATCACTGAGGACACCGTACATCCTGATCATCATTAATGATACCATATATCTTAATCATCACTGAGGACACCGTACATCCTAATCATCATTAATGATACCTTATATCCTAATCATCACTGAGGACACCGTACATCCTGATCATCATTAATGATATCATATATCTTAATCATCACTGAGGATTCCGTACATCCTGATCATCATTAATGATACCTTATATCCTAATCATCACTGAGGACACCGTACATCCTGATCATCATTAATGATACCATATATCTTAATCATCACTGAGGACACCGTACATCCTGATCATCATTAATGATATCATATATCCTAATCATCACTGAAGACACCGTACATCCTGATCATCATTAATGATACCATATATCTTAATCATCACTGAGGACACCGTACATCCTGATCATCATTAATGATACCTTATATCCTAATCATCACTGAGGATACCGTACATCCTGATCATCATTAATGATACCATATATCCTAATCATCACTGAGGACACCGTACATCCTGATCATCATTAATGATATCATATATCCTAATCATCACTGAGGACACCGTACATCCTGATCATCATTAATGATATCATATATATCTTAATCATCACTGAGGACACCGTACATCCTGATCATCATTAATGATACCATATATCTTAATCATCACTGAGGACACCGTACATCCTGATCATCATTAATGATACCTTATATCCTAATCATCACAGAGGATACCGTACATCCGGATCATCATTAATGATACCATATATCTTAATCATCACTGAGGATACCGTTCTTCCTGATCATCATTAATGATATCATATATCTTAATCATCACTGAGGACACCGTACATCCTGATCATCATTAATGATACCATATATCTTAATCACCACTGAGGACACCGTACATCCTGATCATCATTAATGATACCTTATATCTTAATCATCACTGAGGACACCGTACATCCTGATCATCATTAATGATACCTTATATCCTAATCATCACTGAGGACACCGTACATTCTGATCATCATTAATGATATCATATATATCTTAATCATCACTGAGGATACCGTACATCCTGATCATCATTAATGATATCATATGTTGGGTATCACCAATATTGTTAATAGTCAACACGTCATGTTGTCATTTCTACATAACGTAAGCTCAATATATGATTGATATTTAACGTTCTAAGCCAATAATATTGAGTTTTTATTCACTAAGAGCATCTTTACAATGGGTATTGATTTACGGATTATTCTCTTACAACCGTATCAAGATATTTTGGAGGAAGGGGGGATCAATTTGATGACGAATATGTTGCAGCAAATGGAAACATTACAGGCGTCAAATTACAGTGTGGTGCAACTCTAGTGTCCATCCAGTTCCGGTATGGTGATGTATGGGGCGACAATCACGGCTGGATGGTCGGCCGTTATCCATGCGGAGATTACCGCAATGATGAAGAAAGACGGTTTGAATTCAGACCAAATTAATTCATCTCAAGAATAGATATTTCATACGGGCAATTCATAAATTCAATCAACTTCAGAACGAATGAAAGAGCTTTGGAAGCGTGTGGTACTAGCTCTGGGTATCGACAAAGGATCCTTCAAGGGCAAGGGAAGCTACAGTACGTATCAGGAAAAGATGGTTGTGTGATAGATGGTATCCAGTTTTACTGGTCTGGTTGATTAAAGTATTAAAACTTTTAATCATGTATCTGATTTCAAAGATACTTGATTACCATCTTATTCGTGTTATTAAGCCTGTTGTATCTGGTATTTTTATTTGTTTTGTTTTGTTTTGGGTTTTATTTTTTGTTTTGTTTTGTTTTTGTTATTTGTTTTTGTTGTTTTAATTTTTTTGTTTTGTCTCGTTTCGTTTTTTCTTTGGGGGGGGGGGGATTGTTTTGTTTTTTTACATATATGTATTTGTTTTGTTTTGTTTTTGTTTTTGTTTTTTTTTTGTTTTTTTTTTTTTTTGTTTTTTTGTTTTTGTTTTTGTTTTGGTTTTTTTGTTTTTGTTTTTGTTTTTTGTTTTTTTGCTAACTTCGTTATACTGACTCCTGTGAATATGTTTCTATATCAAAATTTAATAAATGACGAAATAAAACGATATGATAAAGGGTATTTAATTTGTGAATATTGTTGTTATCGGATTTGAGTCTCCACTTGTCCTTTTATAGCAGTACGTTTTATAAAATCTTTTAGCAAACATTGTAACGTTGTTTTAAATTTAGTTATATATTGGATGTACATTATTTACTAGAGGGTAAATTGAAAATTCTACCCTGCAATTTTAACTTTTAGGTTTCATTTCATACTTCTATACATAGTTATTCTCATATAGTTTCAGTTGGTTGTAAATATAGCATAGTTTCTTTTCGTTAAATTGATACTTACCATTGTCCATCGGTAATATATATATCCTGTATAACCCCACCTCTTTTAATGACAAACATGACGATTTCAATTTCAATATTACTGATTTCAAATTTCTTAGTAGCAAAATCCCTTCCTCGCCTACCTATGGCGTTTTAATTTCATAATAATATTCTATGTCAAAAAAATTTTTGTTCGGAGGGCCAGGCGACTAACAAAAAAATACCCTCCTACACAAGGCTACGAATTTGAACGCATGAAATTGTCACCGAGAAAATTCTCTAGTCGATACACGGATATTGTGCAAGGATATCATAAAGTCCCCTTTTATAAACAATTATACGATTCTCTAGAACACAGTTAGCACTGTGATGCCCTTATACCGATTTGGCATATTAGCTATATAATTTACTACCGAACACGAAAAGTTTATATACGGACTATTTGTGACAGGTGTAATATGCAAGCAGCAGATGCTCATTCTTTCCGGAAATCTGGCCTCATCCCAACCCCACCGAATATGCAGTGTCTTAATCGGACATTCAAACAGAGAATGCTCGGCTACAACGATAAAGAACATGCGCATATATATATATATATATATATATATATATATATATATATATATATATATATATATATATATATATATATATATATATATATATATATATATATATATATATATATATTTATATATATATATATATATATATATATATATATATATATATATATATATATATATATACATATGACTTCATCACACGATTAAATAAAATAAACTAAGGGCCATCACTCAATATAATACTAGATTTGGCCATCGGCAAAAATAAAATACCCCCTTTCTAATTTTGTACATGTAGAAATACGAGGTATTCAAGAGAGTTTTCATGTGTGTATTTATGACTTCATAAACAAGCTATCTGTCAGCGCCTTGTTGAACATCGGTTCGCATCATAATTATGAACAGTGCATTAACATTTTATGGATAAAAATAGCCAACGACCAAGCATCTAACTAAAATACCAAATGCAAAGAACAGACTTGAGCGTAAAATATAACGATAGTAGATATACAGGAGAAAGATGTTTCACTGAAGAGACACAAGTTATCGAAATGTGCAAATATTGCACTAAATTTAAATGGGTCCATATCTTCTTATATCTGTTATCTCAAGTAGGTGATGCCACATGGTAGTATCCTGTTTAAGTGCCCGTGTGTTATAATAAGTCCAATTTTCAGTGTCCTGTAAGTGCCCGGATGTTATCATAAGTCCAATTTTCAGTGTCTCGGTAATGACCCGAAATATAAACTTTAAAATTTTATATTTTATAAAAAATAAATTCTTTTCCAACAAACAATATACTTCATATAAATACTGGACTTGCAAGGAATTATGTAAAGCACTAGATTTGTTCATGAATAATATTTTTGTGCAATTTGATGGCAAGATATATCAACAAATAGTTGGGATTGCTATGGGTACTAACTGCGCGCCTCTGATAGCAGATTTATTTCTTTATTGTTATGAGAGGGATTTCATGGTTTCTATTCAAAAATCAAAACGTTTTGACCTCATTGACAAATTTAATAATACTTGCAGATATCTGGATGACATTTTGGTTATCGACAACCCTGAATTCGAACAATTTTATCAGAAATATATCCACCAGAGCTCACACTGAATAAAGCTAATACTTGAGACAAATCTACACCTTTCTTAGATTTAAACATCAAAATTATCAACCACCTAATATATACTAATATTTATGATAAACGTGAGGATTTTGGATTTCCTATTGTAACTTTCCCTTACTTGGATGGCGATGTCCCTCGACTCCCATCATATGGTATCTATATATCTCAATTAGTTCGATTTGTCAGAGGCTGCACCGATGTTTTGGACTTTCATAAACGAAATTTACAAATTACTACTAAACTTTTAACTCAGGGTTACAGATATCACAAGCTAAGAAAAACAATCGGCAGATTCTTCAGATCTTATTCAGAACTTCTATCTAAATTTGGAAATATTTCTTTTCAACAGTATGTATCCAATGGAATTTCCCATCCTAATTTTTACGGTGATCTCGTATATAAACTAAGGAAAGTAAAAGGCTCCGATAACGTTATTTTATCATGTAGTAAAATAGTCAAACGTCTTCTAAATAGACAATATGATATTGAGATCATCAAAAAGACTATAGGTCTTGTATTTGGCCCCTCTACAGCCTTATACAGACTTTTACTTGAACGTTGCACGCTGACTAACAGGGCGGTGGGGACTATATGACGGGCCTTGCCCAAACCATTTTCAGAGGAGACATGGTCCTGAACCTCGTCCCCTCTGACTGTTAGTCGGGACTCCTACAGATCTAGGGTATTAGCTCGCTTTCAGACTGGCAGAGCACGGTTTATCATGTTGATGTTAGATATATTTTTATACCATTATGTGTTTTACAATACCTTACGTGTTTATATTTTTATGACCTCTCAATATACGATACCTGTTGACCCTTTTTCTTTACATGGAGGATTATTTATAAATTTTTAAATGTACGTCCTTTGATTGTTCTGCTATTACGGTGAGTGGGAAGGTTGGCCCGTAAACTGGTTAACCACACCATTTGTTTGGCTTTTGTCAAATTAAATGACCGTCCTAAGTCGGTATCGTCATTGCACTACAATCAAATATTTTTGTAATGTGTTATATGTTCTAGTATATTATTTATATTCATGTGTTGTAACTCCATGGTGACTTCTGCCACATAACTGAGCCAGTAACTCCTCTTTTTTCTTTCAACTGGTCTCCTCGTCTCACCTGGTCTCATCCCGTATAGGATGCGTAACTGTTCTTGAAACCACCATAAACGAATTTACAGTGTTTGAATTTGACTTTGAAACCGAATACGAGTCGTACTCCTTCAAATAGTGGATTTCCATATTTTCGGCTTTTCTTGACATTATACACGATATTGTTCTTTTATTCCATGGACTAAGAGATATGGCTTACCCTTCGGTACTTCTTGGTTTGTTACATCAAATGAATACACAAAATTCCTTTCACTAGGCCGGTGTCACTGCTGATGGACTGATAGTCTCCGAGGGCATCATAAGTCTAGTTTTCAGTGCTTTTGTACTGACAAGAAATATATACTTCAAATTTTCAGTCATCAAATTAAGTAAATCACTCTAAAACTAAGGAGTATCTCCCTCATGCATAGCTCTATCCTTAGATATATTCTTTGGTTCATTTTTCGGTCATTTTGGTTTCAGCACTGCTCTTCAAATATTTATATATTTATAGAATTCCAGTCATTTGGCCACGAGGATCACTGAAGAGACATAAGTTGTCGAAATGCGCATATGATGCACTAAATTATAAGGTATATATGTTTTATATTTATTCTATTCATACATTCGAAAGTTCTGAAAATGTCACGTTTGTCGTAAAGGAATGTACGTTACTGGCGATCTCTTACGATATACAGGATTAAATCTAGTTATAAAGCAGATGCGTTGCTCTCTATCGTGTCCTTAATCTCAAATATAGCGATACATATTACCAAGGTAATTTTGATAGTGTTGATTATTTATGGATAGAATGTCGTCAATTTTTATCCCGATGAAAGCAATGACTAATGAATTTTGCCTCATATGAAAGAGAAAACTGAAGACATCTGACAAAGTTGCATGACAAATGTCACGAAGGACACGCCCACAAAACATGATTATAATAGAATATAAACTGAAAAACGACATTACATGTGCTGCGATGTGCTGCGGTTATGATACCGAATTAGGACCGTAAATTGAAGTAACAAAGGTCAGTCAATTGGTGTGGTTAACCGGTTTACGGGCGCCCACCTTCCCACTCACCGTAAAAGCAGTACAATCAAAGGACACACATTTTAAAATTTATAAATTATCCTCCATATAGAGAACAAGGATCAACAGGTTTCTCAAGAAGAGAGGTCGTAAAAATTATAATACACACGAAAAGTTCATAGAATAATATGTTGCTATCAAAAATATGTAAGGGGACAGAAAGTATGTATGAATACAAAAAGATGTTAAATGTGAGCTGCACAATTGGTACCCACTGGAATGCTAACAATCTACTTGAATATTTCTCCCACAGAACCACGAAAATATTGTCTACAAAAAATTATATCATAATGATATCGTTTTCAGAGTTCTTGTTCTTTGAATCAGTGATCTATTTTAGTGCTGGTTTCCCTAAATGCTCATTAAAATCTGTATCAATCATTCTCTCAGAAATTAAAGATGACTTTTACAAAATACGAAAGTAACTGGTGTCACATGACTATGGCACTAACAACAATGTACCACAGTGGACATTCATGGACCCCTGAAATTCAGAGGTGAGACCAGGTGCCCAGGAGGAGTACCTTCAAGTACCTTGAAGCAATGCACTATTTGCTTGGTCTTTACGAAATATTTTAGGAAAGACAAGATCAAGTACCTCATCCCCTCTACCTTTTAGGAGGGATTCATACAGATCAGGATCCTCGCTCGCTTTATGACAAGCCAAGCATGGATGGCTTCTGCTCATTATTATTGATATTAGTTTATTCATTTATTTTATTCATTCATTTATTTTATGTTTTTCTTTTTTCATAATACTATTCATGTTCATATCTTATCACCTTTCAACTTGAATAACCTGTTCGTCCTGGTATTTTATATGCGGTATTACTTATTTAGATATAAAAGATATTAGATATGTGTCCTTTCAATGTATTGCTTTTGTCGTGTGAGTGAAGATAAGAAGCCGGCGTGGCCTAGTGGTATCGCGTCGGACTCCTGATCGGGAGGCCGGGGTTCGAGTCCCACTCTAGTCATGCCGGTGTCATGTCTTTCGGATGAGACAGTAAAAACCGAGGCCCCGTGTCGTGGTATGCATGGCACGTTAAAGATCCCTCACTGCTTCGGGTGGGTCCGTTGCAAAGGTCAAAATTTGTATGCCCCGCATCAGGCAGATGCCGTCACCATATACGTGAAATATTCGTGGTGTGACGTAAAACAAAAATCAATCAATTAAAAAATGTTTTCATAAACCCGATAATCTCACTTGGCATTCTAATTCACCGTCGCATACTTATATATTCATATCTCTTTTTCTGTGCTTATTCTTTTATTTATCTGCATGTCCGTGATAACTATTTTCCTACCACTAAGTCAGATGTCCTCAATCCTTTCTGTGCTTATTCTTTTATTTATCTGCATGTCCGTGATAACTATTTGTCTTCCACTAAGTCAGATGTCCTCAGTCCTTTCTGTGATTATTCTTTTATTTATCTGTCCGTGATAACTATTTTCCTACCACTAAGTCAGATGTCCTCAGTCCTTTCTGTGCTTATTCTTTTATTTATCTGTCCGTGATAACTATTTGTCCACCACTTAGTCAGATGTCCTCAGTCCTTTCTGTGCTTATTCTTTTATTTATCTGTTCGTGATAACTATTTGTCCACCACTAAGTCAGATGTCCTCAGTCCTTTCTGTGCTTATTCTTTTATTTATCTGTCCGTGATAACTATGTGTCTACCACTAAGTCAGATGTCCTCAGTCCTTTCTGTGCTTATTCTTTTATTTATCTGTCCGTGATAACTATTTTTCTACCTCTAAGTCAGATGTCCTCAGTCCTTTCTGTGCTTATTCTTCTATTTCTCTGCATGTCCGTGATAACTATTTTCCTACCACTAAGTCAGATCCGTTAAATGTGAGTCTTGAAATAAGGAACTAAAAATATCAATATAATTTTAATAAAATTCCCATTATCAAGAAATTCAAATTTATTGTTGCCTTTGCTCTAAAATGAAACAATTTGCTCTTCGTTTGTAGGTATTACTAAATCGTGGCATACGTCCTTCGTTTGTAGGTATTACTAATAAATATAGAAAATATATACCTTTAATTTTGTGCACCAGATGCGCATTTCGACAACTAATGTCACTTCAGTGATGCTCGTGGCCGAATAGTTGGAATTCTCATATTATATAAATATTTAAAGAGCAGTATAGAAACCAAAATGACCGAAAAAGCGAACCAAAGAACCAATCTAAGGACAAAGCTATGCATGAGGGAGATACTCCTTAGTTTCAGTGTGAATTACATAATTTCATTACGGAAAATTTTAAGTATATATCTCAAGTCAGTACAAAAACACTGAAAACTAGACTTATGATGCCCTCGAGGACTATCAGTCCACCAGCAGTGACACCGGCATAGTGGTTATAATAAATATAGAAATATATACCTTCAATTTTGTGCACCAGATGCGCATTTTGACAACCTATGTCTCTTCACTGATGCTCGTGGTCGAATGGTTGGAATTCTCATATTATATAAATATTTGAAGAGCAGTATTGAAACCAAAATGACCGAAAAAGTGAACCAAAGAACCAATCTAAGGACAGAGCTATGCATGAGAAATCATGACATATGTCCTTCGTTTGTAGGTATTACTAAATCGTGGCTTACGTCCTTTCGCTTTTTGTCTAATAATTGGACAGTTTTGGAAAAAAAACTAATAAAGAAAAAAGTGAAGCCAAAAATAAGATTGCATGATTTAGACCACAAATTGCGAAATTTGTTTACCTTTCCATTTGCATGATACCTGATCGGTATAGATTTTTCAGGGGGCACTTCATCATGTGGTGGCGTCTGATTTCTTTATCACCCTATATATAACTTTAGGATTACTGATATAATCTGCTGTGTTGTTAATCAGTTTGGATATAGAAAAACTAATAGGACCTTTAGAAATCTTAAAATCTTCACAACTCTTCATGCACAGCTCTGTTCGGTGCCTCAATAATTACTTTTTCTGATGTCTTTCCATATCTGTATTTTACTTTTGACATACAGTTCAGTCAGATGTCTTTATGTTTTCTTTAAATTTGGGTTTGGCTCTTACATTATGGTCAGATTTGTAGTAGGTTTGCCCTTCAAATATTTGATATTTAACTGTGGTTTTTTAGTTTCGACATGGAGCATTCCCGAAGACACTTATGTTTTCGAAATACCAATATGGTGTACTAAATTTATACATAAATATGTCCTGATATCTATTAACAACCTGAACAGGTATTAACAAACTGGACAGGTATTAACAACCTGGACAGGTATTTTTCATTAAGGTGGCCGAATTTCCTCATTTCCTTGTATAATTATCCAGAGTTCCACTCTGCATGGAGTATGGAATACCCAGCGGTATACCGTCCATACCATCTCCATCATATCTCTCATATCATGGCTACTATCGCTTTCGAATACCAGTTTGTTCAACGTATAGCTTCGTTAGACCTCTTTCCTGTCTTTTCCGGAAGTTTTATTCATACATTCCATTAACCGGTAAACCCTATAAATGGATAACCCTCCTTCAGCATTTTAATTACAATGTAATCGTTCATTTTTGTGACATCCCCTTAATATTTGTTATTCCTTTGCTTCCTGACCTTTTTTCACTGGGATGGTTTTTGTCGCGTAATCAAGTACGATGTCGTATTCTCCTTTTATTGTTTGATTCTATTATCCCTCGAACTTCAAGATAATTTAGGATATATCGCTTTAGCCAATTTATTTTAACAATAATTCATAACCTACTGAAGTTATAATTATTATTTTTTACACTCAACGAGCATATATTTGTTTGGCCTTATACAAAAATTATTTACAAATTAAATACGCATGCATACGAAAATTGACAAATTATCTGTGTAATAGCTGATAAGTGGCATAAAAGTTCTGTATAAAGACCCACTCGCACCACATTTGGTGGAACTGTTGATTCAACTCCTTGTTACGAGCTGTGTGGAATACAGTATGTCCAGATATATATATTTCCTTCTGTTGCTAGTGGCTTCTGTGAATGCCAATGTGTACCCAGATCCTGGATCAGCAAACCAGGGCTATCTAGAACAGGCAATATCCCTTTTGTCTGATGGAATAGAAAGTTTGAAAAACACAGTTAACGCTATTGCGACACAAGTCGATGACGCTTTCAATTCCATTATGCTAAGGTTGGGTGACTTGAATAACGATGTCAATGCTTGTGAGTATACTTTCTTATATTCTTATTTTGTGTAAATGTTTACTTTGTATCATTTATATAATTTTATATAATACCCAGACCCTGGATCAGCAAACCAGGGCTATCTAGAACAGGTAATATCCCTTTTGTCTGATGGAATAGAAAGTTTGAAAAACACAGTTAACGCTATTGCGACACAAGTCGATGACGCTTTCAATTCCATTATGCTAAGGTTGGGTGACTTGAATAACGATGTCAATGCTTGTGAGTATACTTTCTTTTATTCTTATTTTGTGTAAATGTTTACTTTGTATCATTTATATAATTACAGGATAAAAGAAAAGAAACCTGACTACGCTTATGACAAAAATAACCTAAGATAATATATCAATAGAATAGTATTAATAGAATAGTATCAAGGTTTATTCATAAATGTTATAACGATATAACTCTATGACTCTCGAATTTCACGAATTAAGTACAAACGTTTTCAACAGTTTCAATATGTAGAAGTTTAACATCCCATTTTCAAGGATATAATATAAAAACAATTATTGTGCGATTTTACTTCAATAAAAAAACAGAACTGAATTAATGAATTACCGTTACATTTTGTATTTAAATACTGAAGCCCGTGAATGCTATTACACCAACTAGATGACTTATGTCACTTCCATTGGTCATCTTTAGTCTATACTACAATTGCATTACAATCAATATTTTTGTAGCATTTACGTATTTCACTTGAGTATTTATCATTTTGTTTTCGTCACAAAGTAGATTGCTTTTCTTTGATAGACGTAACTGATTTATCATCCAAATTTGATGAGTGCTACATCAGAATTCTAAATTATATGATTTAAAATCTATGTTTCAGATAGATGTATAACATTCTTTACTGTAACTAAAACCAATCTACAAGACATATTATTATCTGAATGAAAAGCAGTTTCATCTCACGTCTACTTCACTGTCAGTGAATCTCGTTGTATTCCGCAACAGCTCAGGCGTTTTCTACTTCATTTCCCCTTTTTATGAAAGTATGGCACAAAATGAATTGTTTGTTATCCATTACTATCAAATTCTGTGAAATTTGATACAGTTAATAATGTCATGTGACTAAGAAATTATAAGCACCATGGTTACAAATTGAACACTCAAAGAACCTAGAATATCAGATGTAAAGTAAAAAGCGAAAAAGTACCTAAGGGTAAACCATACCTCATAGTCCATGGAATAAAGGGTACAATATTGCGTTTAGTGTCATATTCAGACAAATGCGAACCCCAAAAAATAGAGGTGAGACCAGGTGCCAGGGAGGAATAAGCGTCCCTTGTGATGTGAGACAGGTGCCTTTGAAGAGTGCAGGCCTCTTGTTTGAATAGTCACACTTACCCAAAAAGCATATGATATACAAACGATACAAATATGTTTAGCATTCTAAGCATTAAATGATTTTAAACCAAGACTGGGATATAAATGTCAGAGTCATTTGCTGCTTAATTGCGCAGTTAAACGCTCAAAACCTATCCCTTTGAAATCAAAAATATAAATATTCGAGGAACAAACATATTGCCAAATTGACCTAAAACTGAGAATCTAATATCCCATTTAAAGACAGAGCTATGTAAACTATTTAACACTATATCGGAGATAAAGTTTTCTGACCAGAAGTACTTATATGTTGACGTGTTTAGATGACAGTGGTAGATGATAGATATATGTTGACGTGTTTAGATGATAGTGGTAGATGTTAGATATATGTTGACGTGTTTAGATGATAGTGGTAGATGTAAGATATATGTTGACGTGTTTAGATGACAGTGGTAGATGTTAGATATATGTTGACGTGTTTAGATGATAGTGGTAGATGTAAGATATATGTTGACGTGTTTAGATGATAGTGGTAGATGTAAGATATATGTTGACGTGTTTAGATGATAGTGGTAGATGTTAGATATATGTTGACGTGTTTAGATGACAGTGGTAGATGTAAGATAAATCTTGACGTGTTTAGATGATAGTGGTAGATGTAAGATAAATGTTGACGAGTTTAGATGACAGTGGTAGATGTTAGATATATGTTGACGTGTTAAGATGATAGTGGTAGATGTAAGATATATGTTGACGTGTTTAGATGACAGTGGTAGATGTAAGATATATGTTTACGTGTTTAGATGATAGTGGTAGATGTTAGATATATCTTGACGTGTGTAGATGACATTGGTAGATGTTAGATATATGTTGACGTCTTTAGATGACACTGGTAGATGTTAGATATATGTTGACGTCTTTAGATGATAGTGGTAGATGTTAGATATATGTTGACGTGTTTAGATGATAGTGGTAGATGTTAGATATATGTTGACGTGTTTAGATGATAGTGGTAGATGTTAGATATATGTTGACGTGTTTAGATGATAGTGGTAGATGTTAGATATATGTTGACGTGTTAAGATGATAGTGGTAGATGTTAGATATATGTTGACGTGTTTAGATGATAGTGGTAGATGTTAGATATATGTTGACGTGTTAAGATGATCGTGGTAGATGTTAGATATATGTTGACGTGTTTAGATGATAGTGGTAGATCAATATCGAAGAAGTACCAAACCGTTAATCATTCTCAAAGTCCAAGGACAGATACAAAATCGTGTAAGTTTCAAAAAGAAACTGTTGTGAACCCCGAAATACTGAAAAATTCCGAGGTGAGACCAGGTGCCCTGGGAGAGTAAGCGTCTCCTGTTTGCATGTATCACCCGTCACAACAGTTCTTAAGAAACATGTCAAAATCAAAAGTTTTGGTTTCCTAATTGTACATACGAACGTACAAAACTGGTATACAAAGTCATATTTGGTGTTCACTGAACAGATCATTTAGTCGCATTCCAGAATATTATCAATCATTCTAGAAAGAGGCACATCATATTTACGTACAAGATCCCCATAGCGACCGTAAAACTTCCTCAGTGACGATTTCAGACGTTCTTTAACATATCCCTGCAGGAGCAACTTAGTGGCCAGTCGTTTGGCCCTTGGAATAAAACAGTCGTATAGAGAACAGGCTCTTGCGTACCTTATAAGTTGAGATATAAAAACTCCATAGGCAGGTGAGGACGGGATATTGCTGCATAGAAACGGAAAGTTAGTTATTTGGAAGTTAAAATCGTCACGTTTGTCATACAGAGAAGTGTCCAAATGACCATTACTCTCGAAAGTTAAAAAGATATCCAGATACGTTGCGGAATTATTGCTCTCGGTTGTCTCTTTTATCTCAAGTTCATGGGGATAGATTTCATGTATGTAATCTTTAAAGTTAGGATTATTGATTGACAATACGCCGTCTATATATCTATACGTAAAATTAAACTGAGATGCAAGACTTTTTCTGCCTGTGGAGAGCATGTTTTGAATAAATTCCGCCTCATACGAATATAAGAAAATGTCAGCAAGAAGAGGGGCGCAGTTAGTTCCCATGGGAATGCCAATGATTTGCTGAAAAATGTTCCCTCCAAACACCACGAAAATATTGTCTATTAAAAATTCCAGCATTTTGATGATTTGATCTTCGGTATACTTGTGTTTTGCATCAGAGTGTTCTTTTACAAAATATGTATCTTCCCGCCCAATACCAAGATATTTATATCTACGATTTCCATTTTTATGGAAAAAAGAATTTCGAATAATTGTAGCAAGCCTGTTTTTGAGCTTTTGATGCGGAATTGTAGTGTAAAGCGTGGAGAAGTCAAAAGATTTGATGCTGAAAATATTATTAAATTTCGGAGATTTTAGATTCTCTAAAAGTTCTTTAGAATTCTTGAGGATCCACATCTGATTTATTCCGCTTCTGGAGTATGCGGTATCACAGTAAATTTGAAGACCATGCTTGATGTGTGTCAATATCTTCGTTAGCAATATGGATAGAGGTTTGGTGGTACACTTGGAAGAACCAGCAATGAAACGATGTTTGTAAGGGGTTTTATGCATTTTTGGAATCCAATAAATATAAGGTAATTCAAGGTCAGAGTTGTTTGTGGTAATTCCAAAAGACTCGAGAACAGATTTGTGGTTTTGAAGTATTTCAGAAATAGATAAATTTGTTTGTGTGTATGTTGGATTTCCAGGTGCAGAGTGTAATCCAAGTTCCTCTAACAGACAATTAATGTAAAATCTTTTGCAAACGAAGGTATAATTGTTTGCTGCTTTGTCAGCTGGGACATTAATAAATTGTTCGTGGAGTTCAGATAGTTCTCTGGCTACATCAGGGTCATTAAATATAGACTCGTGTTTGGTTCTTACTGAATGCCTGAGACGCCCTATTCTTCTTTTGAGTAGTTCTCCGATGGATTTCATCCACTCGGAGAGAGTGTCAGGCTCCACTTCTTCCCTTTTTGACCATCTCCTGGCATATTCCTCGCATGCATCCATAATAATTTTGAAATTTTCACGCCATGTGAACGAACGGGACTCTCTATATTTAGGACCTTTCTTCAGGAGGTCTCGTAATTTCCTGTTATGTACTATATTGAGGTCACCAGTTACCACATGGCCGCATGGAGGGTAAAGATACCTTGATGTGGAGCATGTACAGGGTGGAAGGTCTTTTGTAATATTGTGTGAATCAAGACACTTTAAAACACGTTTATGATTAAATATTTTAGAGGACACAGAAGATGTATAGCTGTAGGAAATACAAGGCGACTCCTGATGTTTGAAATATGGAGGGATTTTATCCTTGACTAACCTATGGTTCAAAATGTTACTCAAATTAAGAGCATCAATCCCCTTATTTGCAAATTTCATTTTAAGGAAGGGGCGATTAGATGTTAGATATATGTTGACGTGTTTAGATGATAGTGGTAGATGTTAGAAATATGTTGACGTGTTTAGATGATAGTGGTAGATGTTAGATATATGTTGACGTGTTAAGATGATAGTGGTAGATGTTAGATATATGTTGACGTGTTAAGATGACCGTCGTAGATGTTAGATATATGTTGACGTGTTAAGATGACAGTGGTAGACGTTAGGTATATGTTGACGTGCTAAGATGACAGTCGTAGATGTTAGATATATGTTGACGTGTTAAGAGGACAGTGGTAGATGTTAGATACTTATACAGATTATCATTATAACCTGTCGTTTAGATTTTATGAGTATTGACTTAATATAGCATTCAGTATTTTATTATTTCCATTGTTTTGTCTTGTTGTTGTACATTGCGAATTATTTTAATTTGTATGTCCATTTCAGCTACTACTTCCATTTAATGTAAGAAGATTAATTGTTTAAATACTGAAAGTGATGGCACAGACTTCAGTTTCGTGAATTCGGTGTAATTGAATACTTATGTGAAGTCTTTTAGGGTATCATCCTATATGGTATCGTCCTATCTGATATCGTCCTATATGGTATCGTCCTATATGATATCGTCCTATATGATATCGTCCTATATGGCATTGTCCTATATGGTATCGTCCTGTATGGTTTTGTCCTATATGATATCGTCCTATATGGTATTGTCCTATATGGTATCATCCTATATGATATCGTCCGATATGATATCGTCCTATATGGTATTGTCCTATATGGTATCATCCTATATGATATCGTCCTATATGATATCTTCCTATATGGTATCGTCCTATATGGTATCGTCCTATATGATATCGTCCTATATGATATCGTCCTATATGGTATCGTTCTATATGATATCGTCCTATATGACAACGTCCTATATGATATCGTCCTATACGACAACGTCCTATATGACAACGTCCTATATGGTTTCGTCCTATATGATATCGTCCTATATGATATCGTCCTATATGATATCGTCCTATATGATATCGTCCTATATGGTATCGTTCTATATGATATCGTCCTATACGACAACGTCCTATATGACAACGTCCTATATGGTTTCGTCCTATATGATATCGTCCTATATGATATCGTCCTATATGATATCGTTCTATATGGTTTCGCCCTAAATGGTATCATCCTATATGATATCGTCCTTTATGATATTTTTCTATATGATACCGTCATACAATATTTCCCATTACACAAATGAAATTAGAACAGCAGTTTATCTGGAAAATTTTAGTACGTCTATAATTTCAGCATCCATCTATGACGCGGAATGGCAGTCATGGAGTATGTTAACATCTTGTTCTGCCACCTGTTCACGACCTGGCAGCAATGGGAATGGAGTCAGAGAAAGGCATCGTCAATGTGCTTTTGTATTACCTGTTACTACCAACAAAGCTCCTAAATGTGAAGGAAATTCTACGGAAGTACAGCCTTGTTCATCTTCCGTCACATGTCCACAGCGTTAGTAAATATAGCACATTTAATATTTCAATACATGTTTGTCAAAGGTTTTAGATAAATACCAATTCCTGTTCTTTTGGTTAATAAGTACATTTATCAATGTGAAATATCGCATGAAAATAGACTTGCATGACATCAATATCATGAAAAATGTATTAGAACTAGAGTTCTGTTATAAAGAAACATATCTAAACAGGCAAATATATCGTGTTAAAATGTAAAAAAGTAGTAATACATCAGGAATTTGTCATACGTCTGCATAAACCATTAATAGTCATAAGTAATAAATCAAGAATATGCCATACGTCTGCAAAAAACATTAATATTCATTTGAAATAAATCAAGAATATGCCATACGTCTGCAAGAAAAAAGAGGAGTTAGTGGCTCAGTTATGAGGCAGAAGGTACCATGAAAAAATGCAAAAACCATTAATATTCATTTAAAATAAATCAAGAATATGTCATACGTCTGCATAGACCATTAATATTCATTTGAAATAAATCAAGAATACGCCGTAGGTCTGCATAAACCATTAATATTCATAAGTAATAAATCAAGAATATGCCATACGATTGCAAAAACCATTAATATTCATTTGAAATAAATCAAGAATATGCCATACGTCTGCATAAACCATTAATATTCACTTGAAATAAATCAAGAATACGCACTACGTCTGCATATATAAAACCATTGATATTTATTAGTAATAAATCAAGAATATGCCATACGTCTGCTGAAACCATTAATATTTACCAGTAATAAATTAAGAATACGCCGTGGGTCTGCATAAATTATTAATATTCATAAGTAATACATCAAGAATAAATTGTACATCTGCATATACAAATAA
Source organism: Pteria penguin (assembly GCA_035048485.1). Lineage (NCBI taxonomy): Eukaryota > Metazoa > Mollusca > Bivalvia > Pterioida > Pteriidae > Pteria > Pteria penguin. Next base: position 74,892,834 of record CM068582.1, on the reverse strand, counting down.
TATTCTATAATACTATATCAAAATGGCCTGTAATTCTGCACAGATATTTTATCACAAAGACACATTTTACTTCAATTGGCATATGATTGCATACATTAAAAAACTTACAGATTGCTTATATTTTTGCGTCTTTGCATGAGGTTATGTCAAGTATATATATATATATATATATATATATATATATATATATATATATATATATATATATATATATATATATATATATATATATATATATATATATATATATATATCTTTGCAACTGACTCGGTTGAAGCAGAGAGGAATTCTTTATTTGGTTTTTGTCTTCTCCGAGAGACAGGATAAGCCTACTCGTTTGTCCATGTTGGGTGTCGAACTCGAGACCTATAGGCCGCGAGCTGAGCATCTCCTCCACTGCAATACAGAGTTACAACGACTCTATATATTTAAGGAAACTATACAATGCCATCGCCGTATGTGTGTTCGGGTGTGAATTAAAGCAATGAATTTTTTCCTGTGAAATCATTGCCCGATTGCACAGAAACGTACAATTATACATGTAGTAATATTTGTTTTCTGTTACAGCCAGCTCGAGATATTTTGGAGGAAGTGGGGGTCATACTTTTAATGACGAATATGTTGCGGCAAACGGAAACATTACAGGCGTGAAATTACAGTGTGGTGAAAATCTAGTGTCCATCCAGTTCCGGTATGGTGATGTATGGGGCGACAATCACGGCTGGATGGTCGGCCGTTATCCATGCGGAGATTACCGCAATGATGAAGAAAGACAGTTTGAATTCAGACCAAATGAATTCATCTCAAGAATAGATATTTCATATGGGCGATTCATAGGTTCCGTTAACTTCATAACAAATGAAAGAGCTTTGGGAGCGTGTGGTACTAGCTCTGGGGCCAGAACGAGGACTCTTCAAGCGCAAGGAAAGTTACAGTACATCTCAGGAAGAGCTGGATGTATCATAGATGGCATCAAGTTTTACTGGTCTGGTTAATAATACTGATAAACAACCTATACCCATGAAATTTCAATCAAAGAAACTTGACACAGTCGTCATTTTGATAATTCTATTTGACTTTCTGATTTCGCAAATGCCACTAAAGGCCTATGTAAGTATTATTAGCTGAAACCAGACAGTGTCCCGGTGTGTTCTCTCGAGAAAATTAAAACAGCTTCTACAGCAGTTTAAACAGCCTGTACAACAGTTTGAGGCAACAATTTTTGTTCTTAATACTTCATTGTGTCTCTTCTTGTCATTCTAAAATACACTTAGTCTATGCAAAAAAAGTGTTTGTTTTAATTCTCTCATTGCATCGTTTATACACGTTCTTCGTTGGATTTACCCAACCTGTGCTGAAAAGCAGAAATATAAAATACATGACGGTGACGTTTACAAATTGTCACATTAATCTCAACTATATGCAGGGTACTAGAAATAAAACTAAGATACAGTCAATGCCTCTTTTCACCCTTATACAACACACAATGTACATACTACAAAAGTTGCATTGAAAAAAGTTACTGATTTGACCGACAAATTGACATTATCAACCCCAGGTAAAATGAAAAGAACAATAAAATGTGAAAACATTCCTTTTCCCCGTCCCGTCAATTGACAGACGCTTGTTACTTAATTTAGTCGGTATCATAATTTCAGGACAATCCAATATTTTGGTAGTGTCGTTTTCTGTATTTACATGTATGTGATTACAATCATGCTCTATGTGTATGCCCTTAGTGGTATGTGTATGCCCTTAGTAGTATGTGTATGCCCTTAGTGGTATGTGTATGCCCTTAGTAGTATGTGTATGCCCTTAGTGGTATATGTATGCCCTTAGTAGTATGTGTATGCCCTTAGTGGTATGTGTATGCCCTTAGTAGTATGTGTATGCCCTTAGTGGTATGTGTCATACAGCTTTGTCAGATATTTACATGTATGTGATTACAATCATTATCTATCTCTATTCCCTTTCTGTGCTTATTCTTTTATTTACCTACATGTCCGTGATAACTATTTGTCTACCACTAAGTCAGATGTCCTTAGTCCTTTCTGTGCTTATTCTTTTATTTATATACATGTCCGTAATAACTATCTTCCTACCACTAAGTGAGATGTCCTCAGTCCTTTCTGTGCTTATTCTTTTATTTATCTGCATGTCCACGATAACTTTCTTCCTACCACTAATGTAGATGTCCTCAGTCCTTTCTGAGCTTATTCTTTTATTTATTTGTCCATGATAACTATTTTCCTACCACTAAGTCAGATGTCCTCAAGATCAGTCCTTTCTGTGCTTCTTCTACGTGATAACTATTTGTCTACCACTAAGTCAGATGTCCTCAGTCCTTTCTGTGCTTATTCTTTTATTTATCTACATGTCCGTGATAACTATTTGTCTACCACTAAGTCAGATGTCCACAGTCCTTTCTGTGCTTATTCATTTATTTATCTACATGTCCGTGATAACTATTTTTCTACCACTAAGGTAGATGTCCTCAGTCCTTTCTGTGCTTATTCTTTTATTTATCTACATGTCCGTGATAACTATCTGTCTATCACTAAGTCAGATGTCTTCAGTCCTTTCTGTGCTTATTCTTTTATTTATCTACATGTCCGTGATAACTATTTGTCTACCACTAAGTCAGATGTCTTCAGTCCTTTCCGTGCTTATTTTTTTATTTATCTGCATGTCCGTGATAACTATTTCTCTACCACTAAGTCAGATGTCCACAGTCCTTTCTGTGCTTATTTTTTTATTTATCTGCATGTCCGTGATAACTATTTCTCTACCTATAAGTCAGATGTCCTCAGTCCTTTCTGTGCTTATTCTTTTATTTATCTACATCTACGTGATAATTATTTGTCTACCCCTAAGTCACATGTCCTTAGTCCTTTCTGTTTTTATTTTTTTATTTATCTACATGTCCGTGTAACTATTTGTCTACCACTAAGTCAGATGTCCTCTATCCTTTCTGCGCTTTTTCTTTTATTAATTTACATGTCCGTGATAACTACTTCTCTACCACTAAGTCAGATGTCCTCTGTCCCTTTTGTCCTTATTCTTTTATTTATCTGCAAGCCGGTGTGGCCTTGTGGATAAGGTGCTCGGCTCGTGATCGAGAGGTCGCGGGTTCGACTCCCGTCCGGGGCTTACCCGTGTTCTGTCTTTCGGATGAGACAGTAAAAACCGAGGTCCCGTGTCACGGTAGGCGTGGCACGTAAAAGATCCCTCAATGCTTCGGGTGGGTCCGTTGCAAAGGTCTAAATTTGTATGCAATGCATCAGGCAGATGCCGTCACCATATACGTGAAATAATCGTGGAGTGACGTAAAACAATAATCAATCAATATATCAATTTATTTATCTGCATGTCCGTGATAACTATTTGTCTACCACTAAGTCAGATGTCCTTAGTCCTTTCTGTGCTTATTCTTTTATTAATCTACATGTCCGTGATAAATATTTTCCTACCACTAAGTCAATTGTCCTCAGTCCTTTCTGTGCTTATTCTTCGTGATAACTATTTGTCTACCACTAAGTCAGATGTCCTCTGTCGTTTCTGTACTTCTTCTACGTGATAACTATTTGTGTACCACTAAGTCAGATGTCCTCTGTCCTTTCTGTGCTTATTCTTTTATTTATCTGCACGTCCGTGATAACTATTTGTCTACCACTAAGTCAGATGTCCTCTGTCCTTTCTGTGCTTATTCTACATGATAACTATTTGTCTGCCACTAAGTCAGATGTCCTCCATCCTTTCTGTGCTTCTTCTACTGTCCACCAGCAGTGACACCGGCCTAGTGGTTATAATAAATATAGAAATATATACCTTTAATTTTGTGTATCAGATGCGCATTTTGACAAACTTTGTCTCTTCAGTGATGCTCGTGGCCGAATGGTTGGAATTCTCATATTATATAAATATTTGAAGAGCAGTATTGAAACCAAAATGACCGAAAAAGTGAACTAAAGAACCAATCTAATGACAGAGTTATACATGCGAAATCATGACATATGTCCTTCGTTTGTAGGTATTACTAAATCGTGGCTTACGTCCTTTCGCTTTTTGTCTAATAATTGGACAGTTTTGGAAAAAACTTAATAAAGAAAAAAGTGAAGCCAAAAATAAGATTTTATGATTTAGACGACAAATTGCGAAATTTGTTTACCTTTCCATTTGCATGATACCTGGTCGGTATACATTTTTCAGGGGGCACTTTATCATGTGGTGGCGTCTGATTTCTTTATCACCCTATATATAACTTTAGGATTACTGATATAATCTGCTGTGTTGTTAATCAGTTTGGATATAGAAAAACTTATAGGACCTTTAGAATTTCACAACTCTTCATGCACAGCTCTGTTCGGTGCCTCAATAATTACTTTTTCTGATGTCTTTCCATATCTGTATTTTACTTTTGACATACCATTCAGTCAGATGGCTTTATGTTTTCTTTGAATTTGGGTTTGACTTTTACATTATGGTCAGATTTGTAATAGGTTTGCCCTATAAATATTTAATATTTAGCTGTGGTTTTTTAGTTTCGACATGGAGCATTCCCGAAGACACTTATGTTTTCGAAATGCCAATATGGTGTACTAAATTAATACATAAATATGTCCTGATATCTATTAACAACCTGAACAGGTATTAACAAACTGGACAGGTATTAACAAACTGGACAGGTATTTTTCATTAAGGCGGCCGAATTTCATCATTTCCTAGTATAATTATCCAGAGTTCCACTATGCCTGGAGTATGGAATACCCAGCGGTATACCGTCCATACCATCTCCATCATATCTCTTATATCATGGCTGCTATCGCTTTCCAATACCAGTTTGTTCAACGTATAGCTTCGTTAGACCTTTGTTTTGTCTTTTCCGGAAGTTTTATTCATACATTCCATTAACCGGTTAACCCTATAAATGGATAACCCTCTTTCAGCATTTAATTACAATGTAATTGTTTATTTTTGTGACATACCCTTTATATTTGTTATTTTTTTGTTTCCTGACTTATTTTTCACTGGAATGGATTTTGTCGCGTAATTTAGTTCGTTGTCGTATTCTCCTTTCGTTGTTTGATTCTATTATCCCTCGAATTTCAAGGTGATTTTGGATATATCGCTTTAGCCAATTTATTCTAACAATAACTGCGGTTAATACATTCATAACCTACTGAAGTTATACTTATTGTTTGTTACACTCAACGAGCATATATGCTTTTGGCCTTATACAAAAGCTATTTACAAATTAAATGCGCATGCATAAGAAAATTGACAAATTATCTGTGTAATAGCTGATAAGTGGTATAAAAGTTCTGTATAAAGACCCACTCGCACCACATTTGGTGGAACTGTTGATTTAGCTCCTTGTTACGAGCTGTGTGGATTACAGTATGTCCAGATATATATATATTTCCTTCTGTTGCTGGTGGCTTCTGTGAATGCCAATGTGTACCCAGATCCTGGATCAGCAAACCAGGGCTATCTAGAACAGGCAATATCCCTTTTGTCTGATAAAACAGAAAGTTTGAAAAACACAGTTAACGCTATTGCGACACAAATCGATGACGCTTTCAATTCCATTATGCTAAGGTTGGGTGACTTGAATAACGATGTCAATGCTTGTGAGTATACTTTCTTATATTCTTATTTTTGTGTAAATGTTTAGTTTGTATCATTTATATAATTACAGGATAAAATAAAAGAAATCCGACAACGGTTATGACAAAAATAACCTAAGATAATATATCAATAGAATATTATCAATAGTATAGTATCAAGGTTTATTCATAAATATTGCAACGATATAACTCTACGACTCTCGAATTTCACGAATTAAGTACAAACGTTTCAAAAGTTTCAATATGTAGAAGTTAAACATCCCATTTTTCAAGGATATAATATAAAACCAATTATTGTGCGATTTTACTTCAATAAAAAAACAGAACTGAATTTAATGAATTACCGTTACATTCTGTATTTAAATACTGAAGCCCCTGAATGCTATTACACCATGTATATGTCTTATGTCACTTCCATTGGTCGTCTTTATTCTATACAACAATTGCATTACAAGCAATGTTTTTGTAGCATTTACATATTTCACTTGAGTATTTATCATTTTGTTTTCGTCACAAAGTAGATTGCTTTCTTTGATAGACTGATTTATCATCTAAATTTGATGAGTGCTACATCAGAATTCTAAATTATATGATTTAAAATCTATGTTTCAGATAGATGTGAAATACATGTATTCTTAACTGTAACTAAAACCAATCTACAAGACATACTATTATTTAAATGAAAAGCAATTTCATCTCACGTCTACTTCACTGTCAGTGAATCTCGTTGTATTCCGCAACAGCTCAGGCCTTTTCCACTTCATTTCCCTTTTTTATGAAAGTATGGCACACAATGAAGTGTTTGTGATCCATTACTATCAAATGCTGTGAAATTTGATACAGTTAATAATGTCATGTGACTAAGAAATTATAAGCACCATGGTTACAAATTGAACACTCAAAGAACCCATAATATCAGATTCGAGACAAGTGCCTTTGAAGAGTGCAGACCCCTAGTTTGAATAGTCACACCTGCCCAAAAAGCCTATGATATACAAACGATACAAAGATGTTTAGCATTCTAAGCATTAAATGATTTTGAACAAAGACTGGGATATATATGTCAGAGTCATTTGGTGCATAATTGCGCAGTTAAACGCTCAAAACCTATGCCTTTGCAATAAAAAATATAAACATTCGAGGAACAAACATATTGCCTAATTGACCTAAAACTGAGAATCTAATAACCCATTTAAGGACAGAGCTATGCAAACTATTTAACACTATATCGGAGATAAAGTTTTCTGACCAGAAGTACTTATATGTTGACGTGTTTGGATGATAGCGGTAGATGATAGATATATGTTGACGTGTTTAGATGATAGTGGTAGGTGTTAGATATATGTTGACGTGTTTAGATGATAGTGGTAGATGTTAGATATATGTTGACGTGTTTAGATGATAGTGGTAGATGTTAGATATATGTTGACGTGTTTAGATGATAGTGGTAGATGATAGATATATGTTGACGTGTTTAGATGATAGTGGTAGATGTTAGATATATGTTGACGTGTTTAGATGATAGTGGTAAATGTTAGATATATGTTGACGTGTTTAGATGGCAGTGGTAGATGTAAGATATATGTTGACGTGTTTAGATGATAGTGGTAGATGTAAGATATATGTTGACGTGTTTAGATGATAGTGGTAGATGTTAGATATATGTTGACGTGTTTAGATGATAGTGGTAGATGTTAGATATATGTTGACGTGTTTAGATGATAGTGGTAGATGTTAGATATATGTTGACGTGTTTAGATGATAGTGGTAGATGTTAGATATATGTTGACGTGTTTAGATGATAGTGGTGGATGTTAGATATATGTTGACGTGTTTAGATGACAGTGGTAGATGTTAGACATATGTTGCGAATTATTTTAATTTGTATGTCGATTTCAGTAACTGCTTCCATTTAATGTAAGAAGATTAATTGTTTAAATACTAAAAGTGATGGCACAGACTTCAGTTTCGTGATTTCGGTGAAATTGAATATTTTTGTGAAGTCTTTTAGGGTATCGTCCTATATGGTATCGTCCTATATGATATTGTCCTATATGGGGTCGTCCTACATGGTGTCGTCCTATATGATATCGTCCTATATGGTATCGTCCTATATGATATCGTCCTATATGGTATCGTCCTACATGGTATCGTCCTATATGGTATCGTCCTATATGATATCGTCCTATATGGTATCGTCCTATATGATATCGTCCTATATGATATCGTCCTACATGGTATAGTCCTATATGATATCGTCCTATATGTTATCGTCCTATATGATATCGTCCTATATGGCATCCTCCTATATGGTATCGTCCTACATGATATCGTCCTATATGGGATTGTCCTACATAGTGTCGTCCTATATAATATCGTCTTATATGATAACGTCCTGTATGATATCGTCTTATATGATAACGTCCTGTATGGTGTCGTCCTATATGGTGTCGTCCTATATCATATCGTCCTATATGGTTTCGTCCTATATGATATCGTCCTACATCGTATAGTCCTATATGATATCGTCCTATATGGTATCGTCTTATATGATGAGGTCCAGTATGGTGTCGTCCTATATGGTATCGTCCTATATGATATCGTCCTACATGGTATCGCCCTATGTGGTATCGTCCTATATGGTATCGTCCTATATGGTATCGTCCTATATGATATCGTCCTATATGGTATCGTCCTATATGGTATCGTCCTATATGATATCGTCCTATATGGTATCGTCCTATATGGTATCGTCCTATATGGTATCGTCCTATATGGTATCGTCCTATATGATATCGTCCTATATGGTATCGTCCTACATGGTATAGTCCTATATGATATCGTCCTATATGGTATCGTCTTATATGGTATCGTCCTATATGGTATCGTCCTATATGATATCGTCATATATGGTATCGTCCTATATGATATCGTCCTATATAGTATCGTCCTATATGATATCGTTCTATATGGTATCGTCTTACATGGTATAGTCCTATATGATATCGTCCTATATGGTATCGTCTTATATAGTATCGTCCTATATGGTATCGTCCTATATGATATCGTCCTATATGGTATCGTCCTATATGGTATCGTCCTATATGGTATCGTCCTATATGATATCGTCCTATACGGTATCGTCCTACATGGTATAGTCCTATATGATATCGTCTTATATGGTATCGTCCTATATGGTATCGTCCTATATGATATCGTCCTATATGGTATCGTCCTACATGGTATAGTCCAAAACTTATTGAAACGCGACTTGTACTTCGTTCCTTTACGCTACTCTCCATGTACAAGATCTTACAACTGCCGAATCGAGGTCATCTCAGGATGACCTTTCAGAACAGCCAATCAGAATTGGAGTTAGAGATCTTTCGGTATTGTTTGTATGTAATATAACACCGAACGATCTCTAACTCCAATTCTGATTGGCTGTTCTGAAAGGTCATCCTGAGATGACCTCGAATCGGCAGTTGTAAGATCTTGTACATGGAGAGTATCGTAGAGGAGTGAAATACAAGTCGCGTTTTAATAAGATTGGGTATAGTCCTATATGATATCGTCCTATATGGTATCGTCTTATATGGTATCGTCCTACATGGTATCGTCCTATATGGTATCGTCCTACATGATATCGTCCTATATGGTATCGTCCTACATGGTATAGTCCTATATGATATCGTCCTATATGGTATCGTCCTATATGGTATCGTCCTATATGGTATATTCCTATATGATATCTTTCTGTATGATATCGTCTTATATGGTATCGTCTTATATGGTATCATCCTATGGTATATCGTCCTATATGACAACGTCCTATATGACAGCGTCCTATATGGTATCGTTCTATATGGTATCGTCCTTTCTGATATCGTCCTATATGGTATCGTCCTATATGGTATCGTCCTATATGGTATCGTCCTACATGGTATCGTCCTATATGATATCGTTCTATATGGTATCGTACTTTATGATATCGTCCTATATGGTATCGTCCTATATGATATCGTCCTATATGGTATCGTCCTATATGGTATCGTCCTATATGATATCGTCCTATATGGTATCGTCCTACATGGTATAGTCCTATATGATATCGTCCTATATGGTATCGTCCTATATGATATCGTCCTATATGGTATCATCCTATATGATATCGTCCTATATGATATCGTCCTATATGGTATCGTCCTATATGATATCGTCCTATATGGTATATTCCTATATGATATCTTTCTGTATGATATCGTCTTATATGGTGTCGTCTTATATTGTATCATCCTAAGGTATATCGTCCTATATGACAGCGTCCTATATGACAACGTCCTATATGATATCGTTCTATATGGTATCGTCCTTTATGATATTGTCTTACATGATACCGTCATACATTATTTATCATTATACAAATGATATTAAAACAGCAATTTATCTGGAAAATTTTAGTACGTCTATAATTTCAGCATCCATCTATGATGCGGAATGGCAGTCATGGAGTATGTTTACATCTTGTTCTGCCACCTGTTCACGACCTGGCAGCAATGGGAATGGAGTCAGAGAAAGGCATCGTCAATGTGCTTTTGTATTACCTGTTACTACCAACAAAGCTCCTAAATGTGAAGGAAATTCTACGGAAGTACAGCCTTGTTCATCTTCCGTCACATGTCCACAGCGTTAGTAAATATAGCACATTTAATATTTCAATACATGTTTGTCAAAGGTTTTAAATAAATACCAATTCCTGTTCTTTTTATTAATAAGTACATTTATCAATGTGAAATATCCCATGAAAATGGACTTGCATGACATCAATATCATGAAAAATGTATTAGAACTATCTAGAGTTCTGTTATATAGAAACATATCTAAACAGGCAAATATGTCGTGTTAAACTGTGAAGAAGTAGAAATACAAGAATTTTCATACGTCTGTATGAACCATTAATATTCATTAGTAAAAAATCAAGAATATGCCATACTCTGCAAAAAACATTTATATTCATAAGTAAGAAATCAAGAATATGCCTTACGTCTGCAAAACCATTAATATTCATTTGAAATAAATCAAGAATATGCCATACGTCTGCATAAACCATTAATATTCACTTGAAATAAATCAAGAATACGCCGTACGTCTGCATATATAAAACCATTGATATTTATTAGTATTAAATCAAGAATATGCCACACGTCTGTATAAACCATTAATATTTACAAGTAATAAATTAAGAATACGCCGTAGGTCTGCATAAATCATTAATATTCATAAGTAATACATCAAGAATAAATTGTACATCTGCATATACAAATAATATTCTATAATACTATATCAAAAAAGCCTGTAATTCTGCACATATATTTTATCACAGAGATACATTTTGATTCGATTGGCATATGATTGCATACATTAAAAATACTTACAGATTGCTTATATTTTTACGTCTTTGCATGAGGTTATGTCAAGTAAATATATTTATATCTTTGCAACTGACTCGGTTGAAGAAGGGAGGAATCCTTTAAGTGCTATGCCTACCTTGACACAGAATTTTGGTTTTTGTCTTATCCGAGAGACAGGATATGCCTACTCGTTTGTCCATGGTGGGTGTCGAACTCGAGACCTGTAGGCCGCGAGCTGAGCATCTCCCCCACTGCACTGGGTGTCGAACTCGAGACCTATAGGCCGCGAGCTGAGCATCTCCTCCACTGCATTAAAGAGTTACAACGAATCTATATATTTAAGGAAACTATACAATGCCATCGCCGTATGTGTGTTCGGATGTGAATTAAAGCAATAAACTTTTCCTGTAAAATCATTGCCCGATTGCACAGAAACGTACAATTATACATGTAGTAATATTTCTGTTTTCTGTTACAGCCAACTCGGGATATTTTGGAGGAACCGGAGGACATACTTTTAATGACGAATATGTTGCGGTAAACAGAAACATTACAGGCGTCAAATTACAGTGTGGTGAAAATCTAGTGTCCATCCAGTTCCGGTATGGTGATGTATGGGGCGACAATCACGGCTGGATGGTCGGCCGTTACTCATGTAGAGGTCACCGCAATGATGAAGAAAGACAGTTTGAATTCAGACCAAATGAATTCATCTCAAGAATAAATATCACATATGGGCGATACGTAAGTTCCATTAACTTCATAATAAATGAAAGAGCTTTGGGAGCGTGTGGTACTAGCTCTGGGGCCATAGCGAGGACACTTCAAGCGCAAGGAAAATTACAGTACATCTCAGGAAGAGCTGGATGTATCATAGATGGCATCAAGTTTCACTGGTCTGGTTAATAATACTGATAAACAACCTATACCCATGAATTTTCAATCAAAGAAACTTGACACAGTCGTCATTTTTATTCTATTTGACTTTCTGATTTCGCAAATGCCACTAAAGGCTTATGTGAGTATTGTAAGCTGAAACCAGACAGTGTCCCGGTGTGTTCTCTCGAGAAAATTAAAACAGCTTCTACAGCAGTTTAAACAGCCTGTACAGCAGTTTGAGGCAACAGTCTTTGTTCTTAATACTTCATTGTGTCTCTTCTTGTCATTCTAAAATACACTTAGTCTATGCAAAAAAAGTGTTTGTTTTAATTCTCTCATTAGATCGTTTATACACGTTCTTCGTTGGATTTACCCAACCTGTGCTGAAAAGCAGAAATATAAAATACATGACAGTGACGTTTACAAATTGTCACATTAATCTCAACTATATGCAGGGTACTAGAAATAAAACTAAGATACAGTCAATGCCTCTTTTCACCCTTATACAACACACCTTGTATTACAAAAGTTGCAGTGAAAAAAGTTACTGATTTGACCTACAAATTGACATTATCTACCCCAGGTAAAGTGAAAAGAACAATAAGATGTGAACACATTTCTTTTCCCCGCCAATTGACAGACGCTTGTTACTTTAATTGAGTCGGTATCGTAATTTCAGGACAATCTAATATTTTTGTAGTGTCGTTTTCTGTATTTACAAGTATGTGATTATAATCATGCTCTATGTGTATGCCTTTAGTAGTATGTGTATGCCCTTAGTGGTATGTGTATGTCCTTAGTGGTATGTGTATGCCCTTAGTGGTATGTGTATGTCCTTAGTGGTATGTGTATGCCCTTAGTAGTATGCGTATGCCCTTAGTGGTATGTGTATGTCCTTAGTGGTATGTGTATGCCCTTAGTGGTATGTGTATGCCCTTAGTTGTATGTGTATGCCCTTAGTGGTATGTTTCATACAGCTTGGTCAGATATTTCCTGTGTTCTCCTTTACTTCTGTGACTGGTCTCACTCAGCACATTCACATTATCTACCCAAAGTAAAAGGATAATAAACTGAGAACAAAGCACACGATGGCAAAATCTACCCCTAGTGAGGCGAGAAGGGCAATAAGCGGATAACACAAACACAATGACATAATCTACCCCAAGTAAGGCGAAAAGGGCAATAAGCGGAGAACACAAACACAATGACATAATCCACCCCAAGTAAAGCGAAAACGGCAATAAGCGGAGAAAACAAACGCAATGACATAATATACCCCAAGTAAAGCGAAAATGGCAATAAGTGGAGAACACATGCACACAATGACATAATCTATCTCAAGTAAGGCGAAAATGGCAATAAGCTGAGAACACAAACACAATGACATAATCTACCTCCAAGTAAAGCGCAAACGGCAATAAGCGGAGAACACAAGCACAATGTCATAATCTACCCCAAGTAAGGCGAAAAGGGCAATAAGCTGAGAACACAAACACAATGACATAATCTACCCCAAGTAAGGCGACAAGGGCAATAAGCTGAGAAAACAAACACAATGAGATAATATACCCCAAGTAACGCGAAAAGGGAAATAAGCGGAGAACACAAACACAATGACATAATCTACCTCAAGTAAAGCGAAAGGGCAATAAGCTGAGAAAACAGACACAATGACATAGTCTACTTCCAAGTAAAGCCCAAACGGCAATAAGCGGAGAACAAAAGCACAATGTCATAATCTACCCCAAGTAAGGCGAAAAGGGCAATAAGCAGAGAACACAAACACAATGACATAATCTACCTCCAAGTAAAGCGCAAACGGCAATAAGCGGAGAACACAAGCACAATGTCATAATCTACCCCAAGTAAGGCGAAAAGGGCAATAAGCGGAGAACACAAACACAATGACATAATCTACCCCAAGTAAGGCGAAAAGGGCAATAAGCGGAGAACACAAACACTATGACATAATATACCCCAAGTAAGGCGAAAAGGGCAATAAGCGGAGAACACAAACACAATTACAAAATCTACCTCCAAGTTAAGCGGATCTTGGGGAAACCAGTGAGCTTCGCCTGCGACAGCTTCTGAAATGTAATGGTATAATGGGTTAAAACTCGCAATTTCACCGTCCAAATTCAGGAGCGTAGCCGCCATGTAATCAAAGTCTTTTGTAATGTAAATCGTGTATCTACTGTACCTTGTTATTCTGCTTTTCCATGTGGTAAATTATGTCATACGTAATTTTCTAATTACTGATAAATCTGTTTCAGCTGTGTCGAAATCCTGTCATTATCTCTTTCCTGTTCTCACATTCATGATTTCTATTGGACAGTTCGAAAGCCCCCATAGACGGAGATCTTTTTTTTTAAAGTGTTGCTATCTGCCATGAACGTTTTTAAGTCAGGATATAAGAAAGTTTGGGGTTGAAGCATTAAACCTAACTGTAATGATCCGAGGAAGCCGGACAAATGTACAATTATCGGATGATTACTAGTCTGTCGTGTAGACAGTTAGTATAAGTAGTATAACTAGCTAAACCTCGAAACCAGAAGTAAGACCAGGTGACCCGGAAAAGTAAGCATTTCCAGTATAATTAGCTACACCTGGACACCAGAGGTAAGACTAGGTGACCGGAAAGCCATTGTAATCAAAATATCTTCTTCTCTCATTCCTTAGAACTTAATTACCTACTCCATGAAAAAGGAAAAACGCAGTTTTATTATACATTACATTATATATTATATATTACATTATATCTCATTGTCTTTTTCTTCTTTTCCATTCTTTGCTAATTTCTTCCATTATTATTTTTTTCATTTTAGAAAAAGAAATATTAAAACTATCATTGCATATCAGATATAACATCCATGTTGTTTAGTCTGCAATATTATCCACAGAATCAAAATAAAAAGCAAATATTTGAATATCCTTTTCACATGCAGTACGTCCGATCCTCTGTTATTAGCTTCAAACATTTGAATTTCAGATATATATATTCTAATGTATACAATTTTATGCAGAGAAGAAAATGGTCAATGTCAACAACTGCAAAGGATTCCTCTCAACACATAGTTTCTTTTCTGATGGAAAATAAAAGACACTTTCTGTGTGATTTAGTTTCTATAACGGTAGATCTCAGTGGTGAGGAAGCGTTTAGTCCATATACTTGAAAAGAAACCTTTGTGATGTCTTACAAACTGAAATCATCATTACTGATGGGCATCAGAAAAACTCAGCTATCACATTACATAAAACTGCCAAAGGTATTAAACAAGATTTCCACAAACGTTCAGAAAAGAGAAAACAGAATTCAGATTCAGAATATAAGTTCTTTTATCCAGACGACTGCAACACTCATTGTGTCAAACTTTAAGTTTTCAAAATAGAGCACCTTCCTTCACCATGCAATTTGTCATCCCAGGCAAAAATCTAAAATACTTGTCAAAATGTTTAAAGTATTTCTCCAGTCCTTGATAACAAAATAACATATTTCAAAAGTCCATCTCTCGAACAAGCAAACATGCAAGCAGGACAAAGCCACGCCTACACATTGCTCTGTCTCGTATATCTCTTTAGATTCAACTCCATCGCCAGTTTACATGAAGAGTTTTGATCGATACTGTATATAGTCTTTGTTGCAGCTTATCCTAATGACAGATTCTACAAATTCAGGAAAGAAAGGAATGTTTCATGGGACATATATATAACAGCAGCAGCAACACCGATAATAAAACTTAACATTGCTATCAGAAGATAAGATATTTCACTATAAGATTTTAAAAGAAATGCAAATATCAGCATCCATTTCTGAGTTTTCAGAGGATACCATCTACCATATTTTTATCCAACAAACTTTCTAGACATGACAGCTAAAACAGTTTGCTCATTGAGTTCTCCTACAAATAGTTAGTCAGGGGTTATGAAGAGTCACGAGGGCAGTTTCTTGGAAAATCTGCCACTGCCTTCATGACGATTATCGATATAGATACCAGTGACAATCTGTGTATTTACTTTACCTCGATGTATGACCTACACCAGACAAAGAAGCATCATCCCAATAGTGATATTTTATCAATCTCTGAATTGGAAAGGTTTTCAAATATCGAAGACGGAGCCAGAGATAAGAAACGCGAAACGCCATTTTGAGACCTTTATATGGAAATGAGTTTTCTTGGCTACAATGGACACATTATGAAAAGAATCAAAACTGTGAGAAACTACGTTGGGGGTAAATCTATGGAATGCAAAGATGATGGATAACTGTGTTGAGGCTTAAAGCTATAGAAACTATGATGATGTGTAAAGCTATGGAAACTATGCTAAGGTGTAAAGCTATGAAAACTATGCTGAGGGAGTTGTAACATAATGAAAACTATATGCTGAGGTGTACCACTATGGAAACTATGCTGAGGGGTAAAACTATGGAAACTATGCTGAGGTCTAAAGATATGAGAACTATGCTTAGGGTAAAGGTATGGAAAATATGCTCAGGCGTAAAGGCTATGGAAACTATGAGGAGGGTTAAAGCAATGGAAACCATACTGAGGTGCAAGTCTATGTCCCTCTACATGTACGTCTGAATCATTGGTCGACATTGCTCTGCCCACTTTGTTAATGACTGGAACCGTTAGTAACAATGATATTGACAACAATATACAGTTACCAAATACCAATATGGATAAACAATCCGAGGAATATGAGCGTTTAGAAAAATAATAAATCATAAAAAGATTTGGCTTCTCAGTATGATAATGATTTGCTTCTGAGTGGACATCAAAACTTTAGGACACTTCTGCAAAAATGTACTTTTTCGGCAATAATTACAGACCTTTAACGAGAATATAAACAGTGTGAGGGAACATAACACTGTATTGTGGATGCAGGTCACAATCTACACGCAGATTGCTGGCCTTGAAGAGAAGCCATTGTAACATTTTTGCCATGTTCATTGTCATCACGTTCTGAGAAGAAGTGAGCGTTTCTGGGGTGGACACTCCACTGACTTACTTATTGAACAATGCTTATGAAAAGCATAAAAACCAGAGACTGCGGAAGAAACGATATACCGATTCAGATTATCCTGCTGTGAATAGGTCAATGATGCAATGCAGGAGTCGGATACAATACAAGTTAGCAACACAGAGAGATATCTAAATACGAAGTAAAATTACTACTTTCTGTGGTTTTTTGACCTCCAGTTCACTTGGATAGATGATGCTAAGGTAATCCGCGAATGAAGGATTATTAATTGAAAGCAAGTCATCTATATATCTGTAAGTAAAATTGAAGTCAAGAGCCAATTGGTTTTTTTCCTTTTTCCTTGCGAAAGCAAATACTGAATTAATTCAGCTTCGTATGAGTAAAGGAATATGTCAGCCAGAAGCGGAGCACAGATAGTGCCCAATGGAATGCCCACAATTTGTTGAAAAACCTTTCCTCCAAACACCAAAAAATGTTATCGATAAGAAGGTTCAACATCTGGATGACAGCTGTTTCAGTGTATTTATTTTTGGAATCAGATTTTTCCCTTACAAAGTAAGTTTTATCATGGCCTATAACTATATATTTGAATTTGCGACTTCCGTTTTTACTAGTAAATGCATTTTGAATAATTTCCCCTAATCTGTCTTTTAATTTCTGATGAGGGATCGTTGTGTATAGAGTCGAAAAGTCAAAAGACTTGATGGAGTGAATTTTAGTAAAACTTTTTTGATTTTAGATGTTCTAACAACTCTTTGGAATTTTTAAAGGTCACAGGAAGTGTTAAAATTATAAAACAATTTTAGCATCTAAAATTGTTCATCTCTTAAACCAAACGAGGATCGTCCCATTCCAATGTCCGATACGTCGTTGTGTTTCTTCATAAATGAGAAGTTATTTATAGTATTTTTCGGTAATATTCGTAAATCTACGTATGTATTCGGCGCGTGACGTCATTTCTGTCATTGTTTAAATGAAAGTAGAGGAAACTATAGACGCTGTGCACTTGTTAACAATAATTAAATAATATCTTTGAATGGGGACATGGTCCACTGTGTAGTATTTTGATGTAACAATACCAGTACGAACTCAGACGTCTCTTCCAATTTCCGAAGTTTCGGAGAACATGGAAGGGGGAAAGATAAAAGGTTCATATGGACTGGGTTGTTGAACTTGTTCACGTCATTAGTACAGATGCAAATAGCACTAGGATGGACAAGCTATAGATACCAGAAAGGTCCTCACATATATGTTTAGATCATTTCACACCTGACTGCTTTGCACGAATTCCATTTCTTGCTAAAGCTGCAGGATTCAAGCAGCTGAGACTTAAAGTTAAAGATAGTACTGTAATGTGACCCCTTTCGTTTTCCCGTCTCATCGGCATCTTGATGAAAAAAAAGATAAAGAACGGACCGAATTATCACGGTCAGCTTTTACAAAAAGACAACTGTTGAAATGAAGTATTATTATTTTATTAAGATATGGTCACAAACACTTAAAATATTTTAAAATTTATTTTTACCATACATGATGGTTTAGTAGACATCAACACACACACATGTATATATATATAAGCACAAGAAAGCGACAAACAACACTAAAATAAAGAAAAGATATTTCCTACTTGTGCTTTTATATATATATATATATATATATATATAGCACAAACATACAATACAAGTCACCCAATAATTCCTCATATTCATTCCTGTCTAGGACTTTTGTCATGAGTATTATGATATATGAATAAAGACCTTCCAAAATTAATTGATCATGGTGTTTGTAACTGCAACAGCACCTACAAAACATTTTAAGTCTATATTTAAAGAGTTCAGTGGCAATTTCCTTATTTCTATACATGTCTAAAATTGTCCGAGGATATGTATAAAAATTCTTATAGCTATCTCCCAGCTCTGGTTATCAAACATAAGACATGGTAATATCAAGTGGGATTCTTTATAAATTATATTTATATTTCAACAACAAAAACACTACCTGAGAAATTTTTTATTGTTTTTGTTTTTTCTTAGTTTGTCATTATTGATCTTCTATACTGTGTAATGTAATAACACACTGTAATAACAGACACTAGGATATTTTGAGTTAATTCATTAATTGACACTAAGATGAAGATCCTTACATTTATTCTATGATTTCAGAATGCATACATGTACTTAGTACATTGACAAAATGACCTCAAAGCCATTCTTGAGGATTATAAATTTTATGATTGTAATTGTAGTATCATAAATTAATGGTCCTGAATAAGGTAAAAAATACCCCTTTGGCAACAAAGTTGAAAAAGTCCAAGAATCTAATAAAAAATACAATATTTAGTATATTGAGTAATGGACAAAATTGTTATTCAGTTACAATCCTCACCATATCTGTAATTAAACCCAAACTAATGCATCAAAGGAGGTCAAATATTAAAGGAAATATAATAGCTCTTTTCTGCATCGAAACTTGAAATTCTAATAAAAAACAAAAACAAATTTGATTTCAGATATGAACCCAAAACAACATGTCTTCACATATCCCTCTAAATCATGTTCAGTTTGCAGCAACAACACTCTAATTGTGTGGGCATTATCTTACAATGGCCACAGGAGCACCTATAGTATGGAAAGAGAACTGTATTTGTAAAATGTCTAATTTGAAGCGCTGGGGCAGAGTTGGTGTATATGTAGTTGTTAAGCACTTGGATTACACTGCAGAAGGTCTGAGAATGTGGAAATAAATGATTCCGATTGTTGAGACCTACATACAACAAAACAAAGAGAGAAAAAAGTATTTTCCTGTGACCTTTAAGGATCCACATTTGATTAATTCCACTTCTGGAATATACTGTTTCGCAATATCTATAAAGGCCAGATTTAATTTCTGATAATATTTTTGTGAGTAGCATCGATACAGATTTTGTGGAACCCTTCGAGGAACCAGCGATAAAGCTTTGTAAGGATTTTTGTGCATTTTTGGAATTCAATACAAATATGGAAGTTCTGAATTTAATTTATTTGTGTCAATATCAAACGTATTGAGGACAGATTTATGATTCTCAAGTACTTCCGAAACCGAAAAGTTCGTGAGAGTATAAGTAGGATTTCCTGGAGCTGAATTTAATCCTTATTCTTTCACTAGGCTGTCAAAGTAATATTTCTTACAAGTAAATGTATAATTATTAGATGCTTTATCTGCTGATGTAATGATATAATGTTCTTGGAGGAAGGTAAGTTCTCTGACAACATCAGGATCTTTAAAAATAGATTCGAATCTGGTGTTTACAGAGCATAGTAATTTTTTTATTTTTGATCTCAGCAATACTGCAATAGATTTTATCCATCACTGCCCATCACTTTTCGATCACAATGGTCTTTCTCGACCAGGAAACAAAGCTCATCTTGTGGATGCGTTGTGGCAAAATTGGCAAATCTGGACCCCTCTGAATTACCAAGCAATGATGTTAGATGTTTCCGAGATGGAGGATACTTGCCGTGTCATGTACTTTTGAAAAAAATGCTCTTTTGCCAACATATACCAAGAGTGTTTGTCTTATGTTGAAAGACGTTACAGAATGCAATTACTGTTTTGACCAATACCCCAGAGGCCCCTCCATATAAGATGTGACCCAATTAAGGAGAAGCAAAAGCATAGTAACACCAAAGGTGAAGTTTGCTGAGGATCTGCCACTTTGAAAACTTTTTTAAATGTGAAAATAATAATAATAATAATAATATGTATTTGTAGCAAGGGAATGGATACGACTGATCATGGATAGTCTGTAAGACATGTATCAGGTGATAACACCCATTAAATTGAATCTACAGTAATTGAAAATTATGAATCTGAAGACTTGCTGTTAATGGTAAAAAATACGAAGAAGTACCGAAGGGCAAACCATATCTCATAGTCCATGGAATAAAAGGACAATATCGTGAATGGTGTCATATTCAGACAAGTGCGAATCGTAAATAAAATCGAGGCGAGACCAGGTGCCCAGGAGGAATAAACATCCCCTAGTTGCATGCAACACCCGTCGCAAAAGTCCTGCAACAACCTTTCAAGTCGAGGAAGTAAATACATGAATATACACGCACGAACACACGAATGAGATAAGAAAACGAAGTCATGGCAAGAAATTCTGCCTAACTGAAATTGCAGCATGGGAAACGCAAGTGAACAAATGTCTGTATGATGCTAATTGTTTATTGCCCTTAGAGAGCAGAGACTGTATGAATTCTGAGTACAAAAATATGTCAGGCAGAAGAGGCGCGCAATTAGTACCCATAGGAATTCCAACATTGTGTTGGAACAATTTCCCACTAAATATCACAAAAATATTATCTATAAGAAATTCTGACATTTGAATGAATGATTTCTTTTACTGTTTACTTGCTGCTGGAATCAAAGTGTTACTTTACAAAATATGTGTCGTTGTGTCCTAAAACGAGATACTTATATCTGCGACTTCCTTTTTTGTTAAAGAAAACGTTTTGAATGATTGATATTATCCTGTTCTTTAGGTTTTGATGAGGAATGGTTGTATAAAGAGTCGAAAAGTCAAACGATTTTATGCTATTGACATTATTGACAATAGGAGATTTTAAGTGTTCTAGAAGTCCCTTGAATCCAAATCTGATTGATTCCACTTCTCAGTAAGCAGTAGAGCAGTATGTCTGAAGATCATGTTTGATTTTTGTTAGAATTTTGGTGAGTAACATGGGAAGAGGCTTGGTGGAACACTTGGAAGATCCAGCTATGAATCGATGCTTATATGGAGTTTTATGCATGTTTGGAATCCAAAAAAGGTATGGTAGCTCGATAGCAGATTCATTTGTAATAATACCGAATGAACTGAGAACTGACTTGTGATTATCCAGCACCTCTGAAGGAGACAGATCTGTAACTGTGTAAGTTTGATTACCAGGCGTTTAATGAAGACCAAGCTCTTCTATAAGGCATTCAATATAATATGCCTTACATACAAAAGAAAATGAAGTCAAAGTTTCCCATGGAAGGCAAGAAAACGCACGTGAACAAAATCGGTTATCATCTATAAGACATTTAATATAATATGCCTTACATACAAATGTATAATTGTTAGCTGTCTTGTCAGCAGGAAAATTCTCGCTTTGTGTCATTGGACGGCATTTTATTGCCTTAGTGTCTCCAGTGATAAATGAGGACCCACATCATAGAATCTTATCTTCTTATCATAAACACCACACTTATGTAATACATTGGTGAAAAACTTCCATGAGTTCTAAATCAGTTTTATACACAGCTGACTTTCCAGGTCAAGTGAAAAGAAAGCATACAATGATTGTGTGATCACAATAGCTCACTCGAATCTGTAGGTTCCAAACTAATGGAAGACCTGAACAGTATGATAGACGTATGAGAAATCATAACATAATATCATAATAAAAAAAATCTGATTTATCATCATCACACACATAATGGTATAAAAGATCATTGCACCTGATACTGGAAATAATTTTATACATGTACATACATGTGTATATCATAACAAAGTACGACAATCTTACCACAATAAAGGACATTACTTACTAAATACTACAGGTAAACTTCAAGGAGAAAGGTCACTTATACAACATCATTAAACAGTGTATAACTATAAATACTAAACATATTTACAATGGATTTCGTCATATACTTTGGTTATGATACATGCCATACAGAGGACCTGCATAACGATTGTACATTTACATAAAAGACATCGTGTATATATTACTCTGTATGTCCAACATAAACCATAAACAAATTTCTCAATAATATATTTATATAAATGCACAAAGGAAAATATTTGCATTGTTAGGTACGAAGTTTTCGCAATTAATTAATTTTCTGCATTAGAATACCAACTGCGATTTCCAGCAAAAACATATATTCCTCTGCTGTCAGACTTAGAGCCCCATTGCCACCAAACCTGTAGCCTCGTTCTGGGGTTGTATAATAATCACGTGTTACAGATGAGGCGGGAGGATGGGTGGCCACCATTGATGTTGATTGCTCTTGTGTGTATGGACATGGCTTGCTTTCGTCTGATGCATCCACTAGTACAGTTTGGCAATGACGTTGTACTGCTTTGCATCCCTTTACCTCCACTAGATGTGAGCCATGGTCAATGCTGTAACAGTAATAGCCATACATGTATCATATGATTATTTTAAACAACTTTTTGGTACTTTTGACTTTGTGACTTACATGTTTGTTGATACAGACACTGCAAAATTTTTCCTCTTTGCGTTACACGTATCAATCGAGAATAAATCCATGTTAATTATTTCTCTCTCTCTCTCTCTCTCTCTCTCTCTCTCTCTCTCTCTCTCTCTCTCTCATCGAGGTATTCCTCCATCCACCGAAATTTTTTCAGATTTTCACCTTATCATTTTTATTTTCCCTTCAAACATTAACAACAAAAGCAACAAAAGTTCCTTTTGAGAACTATTTGTGAAAATCATTACATAGACAATCAAATGCAACATTACATGCCAAAATTAAAGGAAATTCAAGTCATTATTCTGCATGTTTTAAACGTAGGTAGGGATGTCACCATCTACAACTCGCTATATTTTCATTTATCATAAAGCCGGTGTAGCCTAGTGGATAAGGTGCTCGGCTCGTGATCGAGAGGTCCCGGGTTCGATTCCCGTCCTGGGCACATCGGTGTTCTTTCTTTCGGATGAGACAGTAAAGACCCAGATCCCTTGTCACGGTAGGCGTGGCACGTAAAAGATCCTTCACTGCTTGGTGTGGGTCCGTTGCAAAGGTCTAAATTTGTGTGCAGTGCATCAGGCAGATGCCGTCACCATATACGTGAAATAATCGTGGAGTGACGTAAAACAATAATCAGTCAATCAATCAATCATTTATCATACAGGAATAAATAACGCATAGTGTTTCGTATTGTAACTATAGATTTTGGTCCACGATCAGACATAATGAGGATTAATGTATGTATATACCTAATGCAGTCGTATATATAATTAATATATTAAGATGTGTAACAGTTGCAGGCGAAATTAATTTGACGTAAATACATTGGTCATCGCTGACCTACAAGCCAAGTGTGATGGGCGCACTCTTTCGTGCCCTTCACACATAATGATCTTTACTGGTCCCCTTTAGGGCAAGGTTTGTTAGTTGTTTTATATTTCGTTCTGTAATTTTTCAACTATGTCTCTACAACAAAATGACTGTTATAATTCTATCCGAGGACATTGGTTGATTTTTGATTGACTCCAGAACTACCTACCAGTAAAGTAGCGACACCCATCTTTGTTTGTTGCTCAATAGATTTAGCTAATGCAACAGAAACAACCCCTGCCTCCAACTTCCATCGACAGAGTGTCGTGATTCTTTTACATGAAAATATCTACCTAAGTCCTTGACATTGTCGCGTTCGCAAGGATTCGAATCCATTAACTTTCGAACTGCGCTGAGCATCTTACCAATGGAGCTACAGCGGTTCTATCCGAGGACACGATTCATTTCTAAGCAGTAGTCCGTACTTGATCTGACACTAAGGAGATCTGTAGATATTCAGTCTGGACTCGTATCCTGCTCCCAACTGATTATATATTGTGTATCGCAATACTCTAGCAGGCGACGTAGCTCAGTGGATAAAGTGCTCGTCTTAGGATCGAGAGGTCCCGGGTTTGACTCCCGCCTTGGGAACATCGGTACCCTGTCTTTCGGATAAGACAGTGGAAACCGAGGTCCGGTAGGCGTGGCACGTAAAAGATCCCTCACTGCTTCGGGAGAATCCGTTGCAAAGGTACACATTTCTATGCGATGCATCAGGCAGATGCTGTCACCACCTACAACAATAGTCAATCCATCAAAGCCTTATATACGTACTTGCAGCATTGTAGAGGACTGGATAATTGACACGTGCACTCCAGACACTGATCTATAAACAGGTGCGTTTTTCCGTAAGGTATCCTTACTTCTTGATGATAACAATCCAGACTGGCTACAAAAGACGACAAATAGATAACAGCCCATAGTATCATAATATCAGATATCACTTGTCGCAGCCTTAAAATGTCGAAATGTCATGTTGCTTAAAGTCATTGAAGATATAATACTAAATGTGGGATTCTGCATTTCTGTAAACATTTTGTCTGTCTTGATTTTATAAAATGAAACAGACTTATTACTGAACTTCTGTGATATACTTTTTAAACAATATATTCAGAGATTTGATATCTGGGACCTGATGGCATCAACCACCCTATTATAAGCGATTTTATCTTTTTCACATTTCCTGTCTTGGGAGTGCTTGATTGATAAACCAACTCTGATCTACTTATTTCTGCATGTCTATTTAACGTATCTGCAGTGAACTATAAAGTTTGTACTAATTTGACTGTATATTCTAAGGGTAACATCTGGGCATTCAGTCAGATTAACAGCTGTGGTCACCACTGTTATGCTTGGTAACAGAGCACTTTAAGGCCTGGTCATGGCTTGCCGATTTTGCACTTACTTTTAAGAGAGTTAATTTTCTGTTTCGATGAAAAATATAATTACACATGTAACTTCATTTTAAAACAGAAAATGAAGTTGTTTGTATAGAGATTTGATATGGCAAAAGCGTAGGAACCGTGTTGCCCCAAACCCTCAATTTTTTCATGATGATGTACAATGAAAAACCTTCCAATATATTGATAAATAATATCAATATAAAAATTACAGTAAATAATTATAAGAAAATTGCCCTTTAATATGGTATTTTAACGTAGATATGGTGTATAATCAGCGAATGCAATAATTGTAGCTGGTACATGTACATGGTATATTATCAATAAATGTACTAATTGTACTGATTGTGGCCAGTACATGGTATATAACCAGTAAATGTACTGAATGTAGTCAATACATGGTACATAATCAATGAATGTACCGATTGTAGCCATTACATGGTATATAATCAGTAAATCAGTAAATGTACCGATTGTAGCCATTACATGGTATATAATCAGTAAATGTACTGAATGTAGTCAATACATGGTACATAATCAATGAATGTACCGATTGTAGCCATTACATGGTATATAATCAGTAAATCAGTAAATGTACCGATTGTATCCATTACATGGTATATAATCAGTAAATGTACCGATTGTAGCCATTACATGGTACATAATCAATGAATGTACCGATTGTAGCCATTACATGGTATATAATCAGTAAATCAGTAAATGTACCGATTGTAGCCATTACATGGTATATAATCAGTAAATGTACCGATTGTAGCCATTACATGGTAAATAATCAATGAATGTACCGATTGTAGCCATTACATGGTATATAATCAGTAAATCAGTAAATGTACCGATTGTAGCCAAAATCTTATAATGGTCAATTTTACAGACACTATCGTGATATCTTATAATGGTCAAAGTTACAGAAACTATCGTGATATCTTATAATGGTCAATTTTACAGACACTATCGTGATATCTTATAATGGTCAAAGTTACAGAAACTATCGTGATATCTTATAATGGTCAATTTTACAGACACTATCGTGATATCTTATAATCGTCAATTTTACAGACACTATCGTGATATCTTATAATGGTCAAAGTTACAGAAACTATCGTGATATCTTATAATGGTCAATTTTACAGACACTATCGTGATATCTTATAATGGTCAATTTTACAGACACTATTGTGATATCTTATAATAGTCAATTTTACAGACACTATCGTGATATCTTATAATAGTCAATTTTACAGAGGGGCAGGCGTGGTGTAGTGGTTAAGCGCTTGGCTTGCGGCGCTGACGATCCGGGTTCGATTCCCGGGTTGCTTCACTATGTTTAAGAGGTTGGTAACCTCCTGCTTCCATGTCGCGATATAACTGAAATATTGTTGAAAGCGACGTAAAACACCAATCAACCAACCAACCAATCAATTTTACAGACACTATCGTGATATCTTATAATGGTCAATGTTACAGACACGGTCGTGATATCTTATAATGGTCAATTTTACAGACACTATCGTGATATCTTATAATGGTCAAAGTTACAGAAACTATCGTGATATCTTATAATGGTCAATTTTACAGACACTATCGTGATATCTTATAACGTCAATGTTACAGACACTGTCGTGATATCTTATAATGGTCAGTGTTACAGACACTGTCGTGATATCTTAAAATGGTCAATGTTACAGACACTGTCGTGATATCTTATAATGGTCAATGTTATATACACTATCGTGATATCTTATAATGGTCAGTTTTATGTACATTGTCGTAATATTTTGTAATGGTCAATGTTACTGACACTGTCGTGATATCTTATAATGGTCAGTTTTATGTACATTGTCGTATAATATTGAAATGGTCAATGTTACAGACACGGTTGTGATATCTTATAATGGCCAGTTTTATGTACATTGTCGTAATATCTTGTAATGGTCAGTTTTATGTATAGTGTCTCGACATCTTATAATAGTTCTTTTAATCTGAACTGTTATGATATATTTTTAATGTGTCCATACGAAGCATGCATAGACTTTTAATTATTCAATCCTAGGTTGTTCATTTCGTATAAATAACTTTATTTGTTTACCATATATCTATTTAGATTTAGAAAGAAGTAACATTTTCAAAGAGATTACATATGATTTTCTTCATTTCATTTCATGGATTAAAAAATTTTAAGTAAATCTGGGTGTAGGAAATATTCAAGAATAAATGGTAAAACAACAACGAAAACAACGGAGCTGAAAATAACAACGAAAAGAAAACAACGAGAACGAAAACAACGAAACTGAAAATAACAACCAAAAGGAAACAACGAGAACGAAAACAAATAAAACTGAAAATAACAACGAAAACAACGACGAAAACTAAAACATCGTTACTATATTGTACAGAGTTACTATATTGATAGAGTTATGATATAGTAAAGAGCGTTACTATATTGTACGAAGTTATTGTATAGCAAAGAACGTTATTATATTGTATAGAGTTACTATACCGCAAAGAGCGTTACTATATTGTGTAGAATTACTATGTAGTAAAGATCGTTACTATATTGTACAGAGTCACTATATAGTAAAGAGAGTTACTATATTGTATAGAGTTACTATGTAGTAAAGATCGTTACTATATTGTACAGAGTCACTATATAGTAAAGAGAGTTACTATATTGTACAGAATTATTATATATTAAAGAGAGTTACTATATTGTATAGTTACTATATAGTAAAGAGAGTTACTATATTGTATAGAGTTACTATGTAGTAAAGAGAGTTACTATATTGTATAGTGTCACTTTATAGTAAAGAGAGTTACTATATTGTACAGAGTCACTATATAGTAAAGAGAGTTACTATATTGTACAGAGTTATTATATTGTAGAGAGAATAACTATTTTGTAGAGAGTAATTTTATTATAGAATGTATGTCGTTGAGAATTCTCTATATCTAGAAAGTGTTTTGGATACTTACCTGGTTTTCCCAGAATGAGTTTCTTTTGGTAGTTTCTACAAGCACTCTCTGCATCTTTCACCCATTTTAGCATCGCCACTAGTAAAAATACTTCCAGTATGACCACCTGCATTCTGCTGCTTTTAAATAAACTTTTCTCTTTTCTTCTGTTATAATCACTGTATATAAACAATTCAACAATTTATTTTTCCTTTTACGTAAATAAGAAGACGGACTTCAAAGAGATCGTCACCGCAAGTGTGGACGGGAAACTGGATTCACGTAAATGATGTTGTTAGTGACACCTTAACAAAATTTCGTCTTCGGTTACAGATGGCTTTTTTCTTCAGGCAATGTTCTTGTCACGTCATTTACCGTGTGCGTTGTTAAAACGGCTGAAGCCGCTATATATACTGGTAGCTTTATGACACGGAGAACTTCCTCTGTGACCATGCCGACAGGACGTCACCTTCTCTGATCAATCAGAGACACGCATCCTGGCGCTGTCAATCACCTTTATATTTCACTTTTTACTTATTTTAGTAAATTTATTGTGGTTGAGAGAAATATTTTTACGTAAGTGGATGATTCCGGAATACGCAATTGGCAGATAGATGAGTCATGTCAGACCAAATTAAGATGCTTAGTATACGGTATACTTGAAATCTGAACAATGGTCCTTTAAAGTGTGCTTCAGACGGTAAGAGTTCCGCATATGGCTTCATTCTTTGGCAAAGTGGGTTATAGACACTTTAAAGTTCAGTAGTGATGTCATGTGATGACACACCGAACAAATTTATTTCTATTTTAATGAATGAAACCATAATAGCAATGCCTCTGTTTCGTTAATATTGTTTGTTTATTTCCTTAAACGTAGTACTCTATGCATAACTTCCTGTCATGCACACATCGATCATTTATGGAATCCGTCATATTTAATGTATTTCTAATTTAAGTATTATTATGGCATACATCATTACATGTAGAAATAAAGTTTTTGAGAAATTTCCCCTAATATTTACTCCTACTTTCTTTGCCTAGTGACAATAATCCGTCAGACATGAAGACAGTATCTTGTAGGATGTGTGTATAGTATGAATATCGATTAGTGAGTAATCAGTGGTACGAACCATAAATATGGTACTAACCATGACTATGGCACTCAGCATGAATTAGGTACTAACCATGACTATGGCACTCAGCATGAATTAGGTACTAACCATGACTATAGCACTCAGCATGAATTAGGTACTAACCATGACTATGGCACTCAGCATGAATTAGGTACTAACCATGACTATGACACTCAGCATGAATTAGGTACTAACCATGACTGTGGCACTCAGCATGAATTAGGTACTAAACATGACTATGGCACTCACTATGAATGTGGTACTAAACATGAATCCGATACTAACCATGACTATAGCACTCACCTTGAATGTGGTACTTAACATAATTCTGGCCCTTACCATAAATATGGCTTGCGTGGCCTAGTGGTATCACGCTCGCCTCCTGATCATGCTCTTGTCCTGTCTTTCGAATGAGACAGTAAAAACCGAGGCCCCGTGTCGTGGTATGCATGGCACGTTTCAGATTCCTCACTGCTTCGGGTGGGTCCGTTGCACAGGTCAAAATCTGTATGCCCCGCATCGGGCAGATGTCGTCACCATATACGTGAAATATTCGTGGTGTGACGTTAAACAAAAATCAATCAATCAATCTTACCATGAATATGGCACTCACCAAGAATATGGCACTAGCCATGGATATGACACTAACCATGAATATGGCACTCACCATGGATATGGCACTCACTATGAGTATGGCACTCACCATGGATATGGCACTCATTAGGATCGGGTACTAGCCATGAATATGGTACTAACCATGAATATGGCAGTAACCATGGATATTGCACTCACCATGACTATGGCACTCACCATGGATACATGTATGGTTCTCAACATGGATATGGTACTAACCATGAATATGGCACTAACCATGAATATGGCACTCAACATGAATATACACTCACCATGGATATAGCACTCACCATGAATATGGCACTCACCATGAATATGGCACTCACCATGGATATGACACTCAACATGAATATACACTCACCATGGATATAGCACTCACCATGAATATGGCACTCAAGATGGATATAGCACTCACCATGGATATCGCACTCACAAATGAATATGGCACTCACCATGGATATCGCACTCACCATGATTATGGCCCTAACCATGAATATGGCACTCACCGTTATTATGGCACTCACCATGGATATGGCACTCACCATGAATATGGCACTCACCATGGATATGGCAATAACCATGGTTATGGCACTAACCATGAATATGGCACTCACCATGATTATGACCCTTATCATGAATATTGCACTCACCGTGATTATGGCACTCACCATCGATCTGACACTCACCATGGATATAATACTAACCATGAATATGGCACTCACCATGGACATGGTACTAACCATGAATATGGCACTAACCATGAATATGGCACTTATCATGAATATGGTAATAACCATGAATATGGCACTCACCATGAATATGGCACTCACCATGGATATGGCAATAACCATGGTTATGGCACTCACCATGGATATGGCACTAACCATGAATATGGCACTCACCATGGATATGGCACTAACCATGAATATGGCACTCACCATGGATATGGTACTAACCATGAATAAGGCACTAACAATGAATATGGCACTAACCATGAATATGGCACTCACCATGGATATGATACTAACCATGAATATGGCACCAGCCATGAATATGGCACTAACCATGAATATGGTAATAACCATGAATATGGCACTCGCCATGAATATGGCACTCACCATGGATATGGCACTAACCATGAATATGAAACTCACCATGAATATGGCACTCACCATGGATATGGCACTAACCATGGATATGGCGCTAACCATTAATATGGTACTCACCATTAATATGGTACTCACCATGATTCTAATTTAATTCACTTGTTTTGTTTTGACAATTCTGATTGGTCTACACATTAGCGTTAAGACATGTATAACCATGATAAACCGTCCTCAAATGTATTATTAAATTGTACGTACTTTTTGTCCACATTGCCTATCAAAAATACTGTCTACAACAACTTTGTCCAGTGCTCTTAAAACGTCCATCTTAAGTCTCGTATCAAGAACGATTTGCCAGTTCTACCATTCACATGCACAATTATTACAGTCAAATTGAACCAACAAAACTGACAAGGTACATGACGTACCACCATGCAAAATGCTTTCCAGCATGACATCTCGTAGCGCCGCAGCAAAACTGCCTGTTCAGCTGTTTAAGATGCGATGTCAAGTCACTCATGTATGAATCAATTAGTGATTAATAATTTAATCATAAAATTTTAAGAATGTGAAAATGAAGAAACTTCTTATGTCATTGCACTTCATGTAAATATCAATTTGTTTCTCGGAAGAATTTTAAACATGGCGCTATCCGTCCCTTAGCAACGAGGAATTTGGGGGCAATTTCAAAGAGAAAAAACGATGTTTGTGTTACAGTGAATTAGATTGGGGATAAACGTAATGTGTTTGATTGTTTCCGATAGTTATACCGTGTTTATAAACAATCAAACACAGTACGTTTACCCCTAAATATGGCACTAACCATAAATATGGAACAAACCATGAATATGGTGTTAACCATAAATACATGTATTAAACTAACCATGAATATGGTGCTAACTATGAATATGGCACTAACCATGAATATGGTACTAATCATGAATATGGTACTTACCATAAATAAATGTATAAAACTAACCATGAATATGGTGCTAACGATCAAAATGGCACTAACCATGAATATTGTACTATCGATAAAAATGGCACTAACCATGAATATGGTACTAACCATGAATATGGCACTAACCATGAATATGGTACTAACCATGAATATGGCACTAACCATGAATATGGTACTAACCATGAATATGGCACTAACCATGAATATGGTACTAACCATGAATATGGCACTAACTATGGATATTGCATTAATCATGAATATGGCACACACCATAAATATGGTGCTTACCATAAATATTAAACTAACCATGAATATGGTAATAACCATGACTATGACACTAACCATAAATATGGTACTAACCATGAATATGGCACTAACCATGTATATAGCACTAACGATGAATATGGCACTCATCATAAATATGGCCCTAACCATGAATATGGTACAAAGCGAAAGATGGTACGAATTACCATTGAAGACGTGTATATTGGTAACAGAAATTCATTGAATGAATGAAACATCGTTACATGTCTGATCATGTACATGGATAATACCAAAAGTACAATACAATACAATAAATAGACTATTAAAATTACAGAATGCCGCTACGATCATCGGCAGGTCCGGTATTGGTAAATGTTACAGAATGTCGCTATGATCATCGGCGGGCCGGGTATTGGTAAATGTTACAGAATGTCGCTACGATCATCAGCGGGTCCGGTATTGGTAAATGTTACAGAATGTCGCTATGATCATCGGCGGGTCTAGTATTGGTAAATGTTACAGAATGTCGCTATGATCATCGGCGGGTCGGGTATTGGTAAATGTTACAGAATGTCGCTATGATCATCGGCGGGTCAGGTATTGGTAAATGTTACAGAATGTCGCTACGATCATCGGCGGGTCCGGTATTGGTAAATGTTACAGAATGTCGCTATGATCATCGGCGGGTCGGGTATTGGTAAATGTTACAGAATGTCGCTATGATCATCGGCGGGTCTAGTATTGGTAAATGTTACAGAATGTCGCTATGATCATCGGCGGGCCGGGTATTGGTAAATGTTACAGAATGTCGCTACGATCATCGGCGGGTCGGGTATTGGTAAATGTTACAGAATGTTGCTACGATCATCGGCGGGTCCGGTATTGGTAAATGTTACAGAATGTTGCTACGATCATCGGCGGGTCCGGTATTGGTAAATGTTACAGAATGTCGCTACGATCATCGGCGGGTCGGGTATTGGTAAATGTTACAAAATGTCGCTAGGATCATTGGCGGATCAGGTATTGGTAAATGTTACAGAATGTCGCTACGATCATCGGCGGGTCCGGTATTGGTAAATGTTACAGAATGTCGCTACGATCATCGGCGGGTCCGGTATTGGTAAATGTTACAGAATGTCGCTATGATCATCGGCGGGCCGGGTATTGGTAAATGTTACAGAATGTTGCTATGATCATTGGCCGGTCAGGTATTGGTAAATGTTACAGAATGTCGCTACGATCATCGGCGGGTCGGGTATTGGTAAATGTTACAGAATGTCGCTATGATCATCGGCGGATCGGGTATTGGTAAATGTTACAGAATGTTGCTACGATCATCGGCGGGTCGGGTATTGGTAAATGTTACAGAATGTCGCTATGATCATCGGCGGGCCGGGTATTGGTAAATGTTACAGAATGTCGCTATGATCATCGGCGGGCCGGGTATTGGTAAATGTTACAGAATGTCGCTACGATCATCGGCGGGTCAGGTATTGGTAAATGTTACAGAATGTCGCTACGATCATCGGCGGATCAGGTATTGGTAAATGTCACAGAATGTCGCTATGATCATCGGCGGGTCCAGTAATGGTAAATGTTAGAATGTTGCTACGATCATCGGCGGGTCGGGTATTGGTAAATGTTACAGAATGTCGCTACGATCATCGGCGGGCCGGGTATTGGTAAATGTTACAGAATGTCGCTACGATCATCGGCGGGTCCGGTATTGGTAAATGTTACAGAATGTCGCTATGATCATCGGCGGGCCGGGTATTGGTAAATGTTACAGAATGTCGCTATGATCATCGGCGGGTCGGGTATTGGTAAATGTTACAGAATGTTGCTACGATCATCGGCGGGTCAGGTATTGGTAAATGTTACAGAATGTCGCTACGATCATCGGCGGGCCGGGTATTGGTAAATGTTACCGAATGCCGCTACGATCATCGGCGGGTCGGGTATTGGTAAATGTTACAAAATGTCGCTAGGATCATCGGCGGATCAGGTATTGGTAAATGTTACAGAATGTTGCTACGATCATCGGCGGGCCGGGTATTGGTAAATGTTACAGAATGTCGCTATGATCATCGGCGGGTCTAGTATTGGTAAATGTTACAGAATGTCGCTATGATCATCGGCGGGCCGGGTATTGGTAAATGTTACAGAATGTCGCTACGATCATCGGCGGGTCGGGTATTGGTAAATGTTACAGAATGTTGCTAAGATCATTGGCAGGTCAGGTATTGGTAAATGTTACAGAATGTTGCTACGATCATCGGCGGGTCTAGTATTGGTAAATGTTACAGAATGTCGCTATGATCATCGGCGGGTCCGGTATTGGTAAATGTTACAGAATGTCGCTACGATCATCGGCGGGTCGGGTATTGGTAAATGTTACAGAATGTCGCTACGATCATCGGCGGGTCTAGTATTGGTAAATGTTACAGAATGTCGCTATGATCATCGGCGGGTCGGGTTTTGGTAAATGTTAGAATGTCGCTATGGTCATCGACGGGTCGGGTATTGGTAAATGTTATAGAATGCTGCTACGATCATCGATTACAATCATTATACCTCTGTTAAGATTCTGGGATTCTGATTACAATCATTATACCTCTGTTAAGATTCTGGGATTCTGATTATAACCCATTAAAAATTACTTATGACTCAAAAAATACATCAAGTGAAAACTATTGACAGGAAGATACGATAATGACCGAGGGTCATTATTTTTATTGACCGCCAAATATGACCGACGCAGAAATGCAATCTGGCGATGATGCCATGCCCCAACTACGTCGGGAACCAGTTTTCCTTTACTTAATCCTAATTAGATCTATAAGCAGGAGAACACAAATCACTTTTCGGCTTTCTGCCTCTGTGTAATTAGTTTAATTTCAACATTTACAACTCGCCCTCAGACTGCACGAACTGCGGGTGACACGTGTGTTTTATTGAATATTCTTGATACTCATGTAAAATTTAGTTATAATAAAACAATTAATTACTCTCTATAAGGTCAATATGGCAAATTGACGACCCGAGAACTCGAGATGGTCTGACCTGAGCGAGGTCGAAGGTCCAGCTCACCGGGAAAAAAATCCTCAGATGTGACCTCCGATACTTAATTCAGGTGAGCAGAGGTTACCGAGAATTCATGGCCGGTTAAGTGGTATGTTAAGTTTTAACCTGAATTTAACCTATAGAAAAATCTTTGACAGAACAACATGGGTTTTACATGTAACATGTCCGAACTACATGTATGTCACAAAAACGTGTGTCTGTCCGAACACCTGTGAGAAATACTTCTACTTTGCTAACAGGTTGCTCGACTTCCCAGAACATCTCCCCCACCCCTTTCTCAACCTCTCCCCTTTCGGAGTGTTTTTTTTTTAGGATGACATGTAGAACTAGCCGACCACAACAGTTCACTATTTTACACGCGTACATTCATTCACATAAAAATGAAGTACATAATCCTTTTTTATGATATACTTGGGACAGAATTGTTAATCACAAGGAAGGTATTTTTAGAAAGATAATTACTCAACATATGAGTAATGCAACGTTTTATTATGACAGTTCTATTTCCACGTATAAAATCAAATCTCATAAATAGCGACATTATATGCATTCAATGATTGTGTGAAAAAGTCACCTGTCTGTCAGACTTAGGTGCATATCTAGTGCGTAAAGATAGATACTTTGCTGTTCATTCATTGTTTCTTGTATATGATTTATGTATACTTACTTATCATATCGAAGCAAGATGATCACATTAAAAACCTAAATTTGAATTTAAATAAATCAACATGTGTGTGTGTGTGTGTGTGTGTGTGTAGGTGTGTGTGTGTGTGTGTAAACATAGGCGGATCTAGAAAATTTTGAAAAAGGGTTGGGGGAGGTGTTGCTTGCAGCCTCCAATGACTAATGTTTCGCACTATTCAATCCGGTAAGGGAAAGGGGGTGCATCCATGAAAATGGTAAAATTTTCCCACCAAAAAAGGAGGTTTTGCAACCCCACCCCTAAATCCGCCTCTGCTAAACAATTCAAATGAATGAAAATACTATCAGGCAGGTTACTTAAATAAATGATAAAATTCAGAGTAATGATTTGTAAAATTAAAATCCACGTTTGTTATGAGAACTCTCGTCCACTTTACATATATCAAGAGTGTAGGATCAGGTGAAGGTCAATGCCAGTTAAAAATAAAGGTCAAATATAAAAGTACAAAGCACAAGATGGGACTACGACACTAAAACGCTACCAATATTATTAATTTGTATGTACATGTGTATGATATATTGTAAGAAGCGTTGGAATGTCTGATAGTGCTTTTGGATACCTTAACGATATGCCACAACGTATTGCTAGTTATAGTAACTTATTTGACTTCATTTTACATCATATATTTCCATGTCATATGCTTTATGTGTTGGCTGTACGATTTATTTCCATGTCATTTACTTTGCGTCGTGGCTTTACGTTCTGTGCGATTTATTCTCCATGTCATTTACGTCTTGGTTTTAAGTTCTATGTACATGTACTTTATTCTCCGTGCCATATGCTTTACGTCTGGGCTTTACGTTCTATTATACTTTATTCTCCGTGCCATATGCTGTACGTCTTGGTATTATGTTTTATGTACTTTATTCTCCGTGTCGTATATATGCTTTACGTGTTGGTTTTATGTGCTTTGTACTTTATTCTCCGTGCCATATACTTTACGTCTGGGCTTTATGCTCTATGTACTTTATTCTCCGTGCCATATGCTTTACGTCTGGTCTTTACGTTCTATGTACTTTATTCTCCGTGCCATATACTTTACGTCTGGTCTTTACGTTCTATGTACTTTATTCTCCGTGCCATATGCTTTACGTCTGGGTTTTACGTTCTATGTACTTTATTCTCCGTGTCATATGCTTTACGTCTGGTCTTTACGTTCTATGTACTTTATTCTCCGTGCCATATGCTTTACGTCTGGTCTTTACGTTCTATGTACTTTATTCTCCGTGCCATATACTTTACGTCTGGTCTTTATGTTCTATGTACTTTATTCTCCGTGCCATATGCTTTACGTCTGGTCTTTATGTTCTATGTACTTTATTCTCCGTGCCATATACTTTACGTCTTGGCTTTATGTTCTATGTACTTTATTCTCCGTGCCATATGCTTTACGTCTGGTCTTTATGCTCTATGTACTTTATTCTCCGTGCCATATGCTTTACGTCTGGGCTTTATGTTCTATGTACTTTATTCTCCGTGTCATATGCTTTATGTCTGGTCTTTATGCTCTATGTACTTTATTCTCCGTGCCATATGCTTTATGTCTGGGCTCTATGTTCTATGTACTTTATACTCCGTGTCATATGCTTTACGTCTGGGCTCTATGTTCTATGTACTTTATTCTCCGTGTCATATGCTTAACGTCTTGGCTTTATGTTCTATGTACTTTATTCTCCGTGCCATATACTTTACGTCTTGGCTTTATGTTCTATGTACTTTATTCTCCGTGCCATATACTTTACGTCTGGTCTTTATGTTCTATGTACTTTATTCTCCGTGCCATATGCTTTACGTCTGGTCTTTATGCTCTATGTACTTTATTCTCCGTGCCATATGCTTTACGTCTTGGCTTTATGCTCTATGTACTTTATTCTCCGTGCCATATGCTTTACGTCTGGTCTTTATGCTCAATGTACTTTATTCGATTCTGCGTGCCATATGCTTTACGTCTGGGCTTTATGCTCTATGTACTTTATCTTACGTGCCATATACTTTACGTCTGGCTTTATGTTCTATGTACTTTATTCTCCGTGCCATATGCTTTACGTCTGGGCTTTATGTTCTATGTACTTTATTCTCCGTGCCATATGCTTTACGTCTGGGCTTTACGTTCTATGTACTTTATTCTCCGTGCCATATACTTTACGTGTTGGCTTTATTTTCTAAGTACTTTATTTTCCGTATCATTTGCTTTACTCTGAACCTTATGCACTATGTGCTTTATTTCTATTAAAGTGTTTACGTTAGGGTTTCCTGTGAGATAAAAACTAATGTTAAAGTTGCATATTCCGAATTTTAATTATAGTGATTAATTACTGTGTACCGGTTTTACAAAATACGAAAAAACAAAATCAAAACAAACGTTCTGTATCATGAAATCCGCCCCCCCCGCCTTTCCAAGAAAGAGAATCCCTCTCCATATTAAATATATATTAAGAATAGTTTTAAATTCATGTTGCAACGGTAAATATTCTGTTTCGTTATTTTCAGGAGTTTTAAGTGCTTGTGAGGTCAAAGACGTAGTTAGCCACGGTAATTTCATATGGGATGGGGTAGGGGTGATCTGAAATATAACTTTAAAAGAGAAAACAGAAGACATCTGACAAGGCTGCATCACACAAATCACCAAGGACATGCACATAAAACATGATAATAGTGGAATATACACAGAAAAGCGACATTACAAAAATGTTCGATTGTGCTGCGGTCACGATACCGATTTAGGACGGTCAACCGAAGTCGAAACGTCACTCAATTGGTGTGATTAACCGGTTTACGGGCGCCCACCTTCCCACTCACCGCAAAAGCAGCACAATCAAAGGACACACACTTAAAAATTTATAAGTATACCTTTATATAGAGAACAAAGATCAACAGGTTTCTCAAGAAGTGAGGTCATAAAAATTTATCACACACGAAACGTTTATAAAATAATATTTTGCTATCAAAGATATGTAAGGCAACATCAACATAAGTAAACCCGTGCTCTGTCCGTCTTTAAGCGAGCTCATTTCCTTGATCAATAAGAGTCCCGACTTACAGTCAGAGGGGACGAAGAATCATAATCATAATCATAATAAGAATAAGTAGGAAATTGCCAAATCATTCGATGAAAATATTCACGAGAGCTTCTTAGTTAAGGGCAGGACCGTAGGAGGCATTTCAAAAGTGGTGAAGGGGGAAAAACTTTAATCTAGTTTCGTTTCCTAACATGATAAAAAAAAAACTGGTCATGATCGGCAAGGAAAGGGGGTGCCCTCCCCCTCTACCCCAGTTCTTAAGGTATTGAATGGAATACTGAAAATGATAGGTGAATTGAATTACATGTACTGAATAGTTTGAATGTTGTGATACTTTTCCAGGGTCCGTATAATTCAGACGGCTACCAGTATGTAATCACAAGATCCAAAGTCACCCAACAATTACTTAATCAAGAGGAAATCGTGATCCATACGCTATTGGCGATAAAAAAAATTGATGTTCAGATGCAAATTTAAAAGGGAGTCATGAAAAAGTTTCATCAAATGATTAGTTAGTGGTGATGACAGACAATGATATCTTGTAGTCCAAATGGAGAACTAAGGAGCGACAACTCTGGATGGTAAAAGTAAAGAACTCTCTTGTTTCGGAGACTGCAATGTTTAATGGTTGATAATGTAAACTTCGATCAACATAGTACAGTTTTATCCATAATTAAGGTAATTTACGTGAAAATTTAAATTAATGGTACTGAGAGGAACTTTAGTGCCTACTAATATGCTACCTTAGTTTAGAGGCTAGAGCTGTTTATATTTTCAGTGAGGCTACTAGATATACTAACCTGTCGGCCTGTTCTGCGCCCCTAGACACACTTAATAACTCGGTTCCAGCAAAATAACATTCAACAATTTTAGACTGATTTTTACTTCTTACGGTCATACAATTTTTATTTGTTATCCTGTTGTATAAAAACAAAAAACATACCTAATATCAACGTACCATGCGTCACCTTAATGTCAACTATGTCGGCTAATGGGAGATACCGCCATTAACTTCGGTCCTAATATTTAGGGAGGAAATAAAACATATTCCCGCAAAAATGACGTAAACAACAATGGTACGTTATTGTGATGTCATAAGGTTGCTAACTCCAATCGATGTTACTAACTGATAGTACACAAACGCCGCCTAACGGGTGGTACCTCCCATTCGATGATATTGAGGTTACAGTGTATATAAAAATGAAACAGATTATAATTTTGGACAAAATTGATGGAAGTGGATTTCTATGAAAAGTTAAAAATAGACTAAAGACAGGGGCAGATCCAGAACTTCATGTGCCGGGGGGACACCTCACAATTGAGACCCGAAGGGCCGAATGGGGAGGGTATGGGATGGGTCTGCCCCTCCCATAGGTGGGGGTTCGGGGTGCCTCCCCCGAGAAAATTTTGCAAAAATGAGGCAAAATGGTGCAATCTGGTGTTCTTTTTTGCATTACTCATCAACATTTTCTTGACTTCAGATATTCCGCAAAAACTCTGAAATCGGAAGAAAACTGTCATAATATTTTCAGTCAGATATTATCATGTTCACCCCTCCCTCCCTCCCATAGGTTGGGATGGGGTTTCCCTGTGAAGATATGACAAAAATCTTGCAAAATCGTGTGTGCCATATTAGGCCCCTTTTGTTTTAATTCACGGAAATTTTATCAGGCATGGATCCAGATTTTCAGTTGGAGAAGGCGTAAAACTCGGCGCAGGGTATAGGAGCTGCCTATAGGTCCCCGGTGGATGCAGGGTAGATCCTTGGTAGGGGGAACAAGGTGTAAAGTCCCCCTCCACGGAAGCTCCTGTATTTGAGACTTTTGGAGATACAAAATACGTTGTGAAAATAAACTATTCTAGAAATAGCTATAAGTGAAATCCATCTTGTACATCGCATAGCTTCAGTTCAAGCGTTTCAAAAATTTGTACTGAAGCTACACAATGTACAAGACGTATTTGAGTAAAATTGTATGGATAAGTAAAATCCATCTTGTACAGCACGTGGCTTCAAACATTTGTAACATTTGCTACACGATGTACTAGTAGCCATACGATTTTACTCACATGAGGCCAAGTGACCAAATATTTGTGTGCTGGATATTAATTTAGATTGCACATATATTTCGCTTCCCTTTGGAAGATATTATATATGGATCATAAACAGGGATCAGGGGAGATTTATCATGAAATTGATCGTGAGTGAAGCGAGTCAACGTTTTTTTTCAACTGCAAATTTAAAGAAATGTGAGAGAATTACTGGCGAGCAAAGCGAGCCAGCGAAATTTTGGAAATTTAGACAGAAATGCAGTAAAATAAGCCCTAAAATAGACTATGGTGCCCCTTTCGGCGGGGTACAACTCTCAGACTTTTTTCATCTATACCATGTAAACTTCATTAAATTTCTGAGAAAATAACTATTCATCAGGGTAGATTTCGTGACTTCAGTCTTAATTAATCAGTAAATATAATCAATCAGTTGAAAATTTTCTGTAAAACATTTACATAAACAATGCGATTATTTCATAAAATTAAGTTAAATCTAGCAGTTTTATATGAGCATTGATGGATAAAGTCCGAGAGTTGTACTCCAATGAGGGAGATGACTCTAGCTAATTAGAGGAAAACAGGGCTGTATGGGAACACTCTATATGGTCAAGCTGTCAGCACATTTCTTATACTTCTGCTGTTTGCTTGGGCACCTGGAAGGACTCTATTAGATCAATTGGCTATTACTAGCTTTAATATATGTACATTCTTACATGATATATTGCTTTCTCTGTATTATGTATATTTTGTCTACACAGTCCATCAGTAATTTCATATTGTTGGGAAATTAATTGATATAAGCTTCGGCTTGTTTTCAGATCCCTGAAACTTTATGTACTATCAATGTATAAACGTTACATGTTTATACTTATCAATAAATACAGTTTAAACTAATTGGCTGTATTGACCCATAGTATTAGGGAATGCATTGACCAACTGTCCATTACAGAGTATGGTCGCCAGACCGTTCCTCTTAGGAGTGCCTAGCTCATAGCCCATTCATTTATTTTGTAAGGAACAGAGTGCAACTCCTATTTCTTGCCCATCCTCCATTTTTGTATGTAGTGTATGCATGTGTGCTAGAGGTTTATGCTTATTATGGACTGCTTGGATGGTCCATATTCCAACGGCTTTTATTGAAGGTGCCACCACACATGAATACCCCTGCCACAGCATCAGAAGTACTCACCCTGGCCATTACTCTCCCAGAAAGAGCAAAGATGGTATTTAGATAAGAAATTAAAATTGAAATATTTCTTAATAGGGTATTATCAGGGATTGAATCCATAACTAATGAGACCCTCTGAGGTTACAAGTCCAACACTTTATCCACAACACCATCTCTCCTCTACATGGAGAACAGCCTTTGCTACCTGTGTGTAATGCTGAATTCATTGCTCCATTTGCACAAAACTTCATAGCATGTATTACCCCCGAGATATATCTTCAGGGCTATGGATTAACATTACTAATGTACATCAGATGTAGACAGTGCCAGCGCATGGAAGACACCCTTTGCTACCATTATGCAGCTTTGAATGGAATTTATTGCTCCAAGTGCGACTTGTTAATCTGGTATATGGGTTCCTGGTTTTCTCTTTTTGGTCTTTAAACAGAATGCTTGTTGTGGGCACTGGAGAGTGATCATTTGAAGGAAGGCTCTATTGTTGTTCATCATCACCTGATTAATGTGTGTTTTCCAAGCATGGTCACAATATGTTAACATCCAAGTATTTTGCTGATTCAGCTCTGTCCATTATGTGACCATGTATGTTATAGGGTTGCCATATGAGAAACTTCTTGTGGGTTATGTGAAATATGGAATTCCATCTGTCAGTCCTTTTCCCTAG
This sequence comes from Pteria penguin, assembly GCA_035048485.1. Taxonomy (NCBI): domain Eukaryota; kingdom Metazoa; phylum Mollusca; class Bivalvia; order Pterioida; family Pteriidae; genus Pteria; species Pteria penguin. The sequence continues at coordinate 74,849,648 of CM068582.1, read as the reverse complement.
ACTGTAAACCTCTGGTTTTGTTGCGGCAGGGCTATGTCCCTTACTGAATCAATTTTCATGTGTAGGATGCAGTTTTAAGCCAATTGCAATTGTTGGTAATGTAGTGAGACAGGTTGTTGGTAATGTAGTGAGACAGGTTGTTGGTAATGTAGTGAGGCAGGTTGTTGGTAATGTAGTGAGGCAGGTTGTTGGTTATGTAGTGAGACAGGTTGTTGGTAATGTAGTGAGACAGGTTGTTGGTAATGTAGTGAGGCAGGTTGTTGGTTATGTAGTGAGACAGGTTGTTGGTAATGTAGTGAGACAGGTTGTTGGTAATGTAGTGAGACAGGTTGTTGGTAATGTAGTGAGGCAGGTTGTTGGTTATGTGGTGAGACAGGTTGTTGGTAATGTAGTGAGACAGGTTGTTGGTTATGTAGTGAGACAGGTTGTTGGTAATGTAGTGAGGCAGGTTGTTGGTTATGTGGTGAGACAGGTTGTTGGTAATGTAGTGAGACAGGTTGTTGGTTATGTAGTGAGACAGGTTGTTGGTAATGTAGTGAGACAGGTTGTTAGTAATGTAGTGAGACAGGTTGTTGGTAATGTAGTGAGACAGGTTGTTGGTTATGTAGTGAGACAGGTTGTTGGTAATGTAGTGAGACAGGTTGTTGGTAATGTAGTGAGACAGGTTGTTGGTTATGTAGTGAGACAGGTTGTTGGTTATGTAGTGAGACAGGTTGTTGTTGTTAAGTAAAAATAATGTGTGACTGAGGAGGCTGCCCAGGGGCATTCCTGATAACATGGTTACTCTTTGATTTTCTTCTTACCATGATTACTTGCATTGTCATTCTTACCCTCTACAGAAGTCATGGATCCACTCACACCCCATAATGGATCCACTCACACCCCATAATGGATCCGCTCACACCCCATAATGGATCCACTCACACCCCATAATGGATCCACTCACACCCCATAATGGATCCACTCACATCCCATAATGGATCCACTCACACCCCATAATGGATCCACTCACACCCCATAATGGATCCACTCACACCCCATAATGGATCCACTCACACCCCATAATGGATCCGCTCACATCCCATAATGGATCCACTCACACCCCATAATGGATCCACTCACACCCCATAATGGAGGAGTTTGTGTAGATACCTTTTATGTGGCTCTTTGTCAATGGTTTTGAGAGGTTAAACAAGACTATATGTATTCATCATCACTGGGTTTTTTTCCAAGTCATGGAATGTGATGAAGAGTTGGGATACACAGCATTATTTTCATTAATACTTACCTGGTGATGTTGTGCATCAGTTTTGCACAGATACCATAAGGGCCAGTAACTTTGTGGATTTGAAGCCCTTAAAGCTGTTCTGTAATTGCTGGAGTTGTAATGATTACATCTGGCATGTTTGGGATGTTTATACTGCACATGTCCTTGTTGGCTATGTTGTTACTGATTGGCTAAGTCAAGCTAAAGGCAGAGGGTATTATGAAGAATATTGGTTTTGGATACAGTATCAGAGTATATCAGGCAATCCAGTGACTTGAGTGGCACAACCTCTATACTGTCATTGTAACTATTGATAAAATCCTGAAGCAGTTTGGATTATTGTCTGAAGGTCATTAGTATGTAGAACATCCACAGAACTCTCAGAAAAGTATCCCAGAACAAGAATCCCAGAAAATTTATTTGTGAATCAAATTTCTCATTCTTACCATAGGTGTCTAAAGTTTTGATACATTTTTAATCTGATTTTGTTTTATTTAGGTTGGTGTTTACCTCAGAATGTTGAAATGTGTGTCAGTCAGAAGGGTCGGCTGCTGATCAAGAAATCATGGTTGACAAGAAGAGTTTATACAGAGGAGTACTCGACAACCTACCGACCTTGAACTCCAGAATTGTGCGAATATTCATCAGTTCTACTTTCACAGGTAACATATGAAAAAGGGTTACATATATGTTTAATCACTACATCAATGATTCACAACTGCAGTTGATATGTTGGATATAGTAACTGTAGATGCATATTTGTGTCAGTTTATGGTAGGAAAGATGGGAAGTTCTGAAAGTGTACACATATAGGTCAGTGGTTTCTGTATGTAGGTAAGTTTCCTCAACCATTAAACACTGACTGCTGCCGTATCTGTTGGATATATATATGACATGTAAAAATTACTAAACAAAACACAGCTACACGTATTTGTTACTTTATGTATATCTGGTCATGGACTACAAATTTATATGTTTTAGGAAAATATTTATGATTGATATATTCATTACCTTGTGATGGTAGGTTTCCCTTAGTAAAGAAGAACTGATTTTGCTTTTATCAGATACGAGAGAAGAGCGGAATATTCTGATAGAGGATGTGTATCCTAAACTGAAAACTTACTGCAGGGAGAAGTATGGCTTGGAATTCCAGGTAAGTCAATGTGGTAAAAGGTGTAAACTTACTGAAGGGAGAAGTATTGCTTGGAGTTCCAGGTAACTAAAGTCAAGGTGGTAAACGGTATAAAATTACTGTGGGGAGAAGTATGGTTTGGAATTCCAGGTAAGTCAAGGTGGTAAAGGGTGTAAAATTGCTGTGGGGAAAAGTATGGCTTGTAATTCCAGGTAAGTCAAGGTGGTAAAAAGTGCAAATATTCTGCATGGAGAAGTATGACTGGAAATTCCAGGTATCTAAAGTCAAAGTGGTAAAAGGTGTAAAATTACTGCAGGCAAAGATATAGTTCGGAGTTCCAGATGTCACAGGATGGTTAAAAATTTGTACCTAGATCAACTACAATGAAAACTGCTATAACATCTCCATGTATTGAACCATTTACTATTATATGTGAAGTTTTTATTCATCTATGTTAACAATCTGTCATACACAGACACTGACTTTGTGTGTAAAAATATGTATGATTTTCATGTTTATGTAAAAACCTGTTTACCTGCATTGAGGGGTGTATGCATAGGGGTAATGGAGGTTGACAGTTGAAATGGGTTTACACAATGAAACTTTAACATTGACTGCATTCTATGTGTATCATTGTTTCACAAACACATCTTTTTTCCTACCGTAGGAAAATTTATGTGTATCCATTTATTTACTTAATGAAGTGGCAACTTCGCCACTGATGGGAGAAAGTTCTATTTATAGTACATGCTGTAGGTACCAATATTACATTGTGTAGTAATTTACATATATGCAGTATGCGGGACAAAGTGGTCCAGTCGTATTGACTAGATTTCTAGTCTGATGACCAAGGTTCAAATCATGCTTTTTAAAAGGATTTTTCTATGATGGTTTCTAATCTTTGATTTTCTGTCCATCCATTGACACATTGTAAACAGAATCCCAGTGTCATGACATATGTTAGCACATAAAAGGTCCCACGCTACTTTGGATAGTTCCTTGCTTTAATCAAATATTTGAGGTCATGTCTCAGGTGGTAACACTGCCACCATGTAAGTGAAGTAATCTTGGTGTAGTATAAAGTGATATATAAACATACATGTTACTGTAGGTAGTAGATATATAAACATATGTTACTGTAGGTAGTGGATATATAAACATATATGTTACTGCAGGTAGTGGATATGAGATGGGGCGTGCCTGAAGAAGCAGCAGATGACCATGCAGCTTCCACACTATGCATTCAAGAAATCTACAACTGTCAAAAATTGTCAACTGGACCCAATTTTGTGGTAATGATTTAGATATTTTATTTAAGATAAATTCCTTGAATGAATTCAGTCTAATGGATTTTTTGTCATAAGGTTTTATTATGCTGCAATGTGTCAGCTTTACAAAGTAATTAACTAAACCTTATCCTCAACTGAACTGCTGGTGACAAAGAATAGATAACACGACAGGTGAAGTCTGTCATGATGACCTGTTGTTTTGTACAAGATGTAGAAATTGTTAATTTTGATTTCTTCTAAGAATAAATAACACCAATAATTAGGCCATCATCTCTGATGACTTTTTCAGGCATTTTTGAACCAACGTCATGGTTACCGACCCCTGCAGCCCAGTATCAATTCCATAGAGTTTGAGTCATTAGTCACCTCTCTTGAGGAATTGGATGAAGATACCTCCTTACTCCATGTTTGGTACAAGCTTGATACGAATGCTTCTCCTGCAGTGTACATGCTTCAGCCTATAAGCTCCATAATACCAGAGTACAAAGAAAAGGTTAATACAAGACATGGCCTGGTATTGTGAGGGAAAGGGGGGAGGGGGGAAAGAGGGGTTAGGATGTTACAATGTATACTTGTAGTACATGTATACTGCATATCCTGATATCTATGTTGACTAGATTAACCTTAAATTATTTATGTGGTAAAGTGAAAATTGCAAAAGATAATCCACAGTGTAAGTTTGTATGCTTTAGAAGGTAAAATCATGAAAGAGTATACCAAAGTAAATTTCCCTTTAACAAATGAATGTACAGTGATGCTCCGTTAATCCGGGCTCCGTTTATCCGGAAAATCCACTTTCTGGACAAGAAAGTGTGGGAACATATTTCCCAAATGATATTTTGATCCAATAATCCGGATATCCGCTTTCCGGATCCGGCCAAGGAAATACGGGTACGGAATTCCAAAAATACATTAAATTTACTCCGATAATCTGGATAAAATTTTGCTTTCCGGACGTAGCAGTAGCAAATGGCTGCATTTTAATTAATACACTGCTTATGTCTTCCCTGCACTGATTGTTTGTTTAACAGTTAAACGACGCATTTACCTGGTCACCTAACTATGGTATGTTAATTACCTATCCAATTAAGAACTGACCGCTTGTGGTGTAGTCAAACGTCATGTTAGCGGTCATTGATGATTGCTTTTTAATGAGTCAGTACATGCTCACGCCAGAAATGAAGATCACTGTTAGTTGAATGATAGTAAGTAAAAGTAAATTGCCGACTTCGCAGGTTACATTGTTAATTTAAAAAATATTGTGGCTTTAGCTTGTAACCAAACTTTAAGTATCGTCACTCTTCTATCTGAGATCGATAATTGATAACGTATCCTTACTTAGTGCTCATTACATTATTTTGTAGAGAAGCTTTAACTTTTACCTATTCTTTTGTTTAATAGTTATAGAAAATTTTTATATCTAAAACATGAATACTGTATAAGTTTATCCGGACATAAATGCTTTTCAATTTTAACTGTGTATGACACAGCAGGACGTTAGATAAACACCCCGATCGTGACAGAAGTGAAATTAATTAGTCAAGCGCGAGGTATATACAAAGGCGGCTGTCAAAATTTTAAATAGAGGACAGTGAAATGAAAAATCATGCAGGTTTCAGAAATTTGGCTGCAGTTAATGTACAATTTACTAAAGATGTTATTACATAAAATACGTAATCCATATATATTTCTTTGTATACAAATCAAACGCATATAAGGATTATTACTTGTGTTTTATCATGTACTGTATACATCCCTCTTTTATCAAGAAATAGGATTCTTTAACATCTAATGTACTGGTACTATGATCCGGTAATCCGGAAAATCCGTTTATCCGGACAATCGGCCGGGAACAAACGTGTCCGGATAAACGGATCATCACTATATATATATACATACTTACAGATATACATTTTTACACCCCAGCCATATATGACCAGGGGTATATAGTATTGTACCTCGCTGTCATTCTGTCATACCACCATGCATTTTGTCTTCATAACTTATCCTAATCTCTTGAAAGGATTTGAATGAAACTTAGGACAAACAAAGATCACAGTATGTAGATGTAAGTATATTGTAAGTAGAATGCTGTCTAAAAAGTTTCACAGGGGTTATGATCCATGGAATTATTATTATTATTTTTTTTTTTATTTACTTTATAAACCCATTTCCAATGTCGATTATATCCCGGGTCAGGGTATATCGATAACAATATATATTCATCACAGTTATACTTAGACATTCACATACATAAACGTATATGATCCTTGGAATTATATTTTAATGCATAGATAGTAAATTCACCATGTCTTTGTGAGTCTCCTCCTTAACCCTTAGGAGGATTTTAATGAAAATGAGTACAAATAAAGATCACATCATATAGATGTGCTTATTAAAAGGGAAATTCTGTCCAAAATCTTTTACAGGAGTTATGGCCTTTGGACTGAAACTTTACTGCTGGAGGTGGCATTCGTGGCACACCGACACATCTAGACTAGACTTTTATATATTTATTGATTGATTATTGTTTTACTGCACTCCACGCTTATTTCACATATATGGTGACAGCATCTGCCTGATGCATTGCATAGAAATTTAGACCTTTGCAATGGACCCTACCAAAGCAGTGAGGAATCTTTTACGTGCCATGTCTACCGCAACACTGGACCTCGGTTTTTACTTTCTAATCCGAAAGACAGAACACTGGTGTGCCAAGTCAGGAATCAAACTTGAGACCTCTAGATCATGGGCCAAGTACTTCATCCACTATGCCATACCGGCTTCTAGTTTTATATATATATTTAAATAAAGATATATATAGAAAGGATAAGAGGAATGCATACTACTGTTTGGCTGATGTGTATGTGAATAAACAGAATATTTCTCTTTTATACTCCAGTTAGAAGATACAGGGTTTGGCATGTCAATCTATTTGTCTCAACTTGACCAGTATTCTTTTAATTATGTGCATTGTTAAATCTTTTTTCTTTCCTCTGTACTAGAAAAAAGAAGCAACTGACCAATGGGAGAATGTGTATAATGAACTCCATTGGAAACTGAAGAGAGCGAGTCAGCACTGTCAAAAAAAGGGTGTTATCAATGCTGATCAGAAACATAAATACTTCATGTCAGGTAAACATATTGTAGAGCATGATATTTATACTTCAAGTCAGGTAAATATCTTGTAGAGCATGATATTTATACACACACAATACTTCATGTCAGGTAAACATCTTGTAGAACATGATATTTTTACAAACACAATACTTCATGTCAGGTAAACATCTTGTAGAGCATGATGTTTATACAAACACAATACTTCAGGGTCTTTTATACATGATCATCAAAAATATTTTTATGTGTTTGTCTGTTTGTCTGTCTATTTGTCTGTTTGTTTGTCTGTTGCCAACGTTAACCTTGGCCTTAACTTTGAACCGTGAGGGATAGAGACTTCATATTTCACATGCATACTCAACTAATAAAGCCCTTTCAAATGACCTTTTGACCTTGACAATGACGTTCACACTAACAATTACTTTTGAAAAACTGAAGTTCTACACCCTACAAGCAGTAGAATCTATCAGTTCAGTCAGGTAGCAATAGAGAAATTCACTAACCTGGATCTCTCTATCACAGACCCTAGGAATTGATTATACTTCTCCTATTATGTTATTCTAATTTATTTGATCCAGTTTTCTCATTCTGAGCTCAGGTCACTCAGAAAGAAAAGTTCAATGTCTGCTATATCATTGTTTTTGTGATTTCATCAAAACTTAAGCATTATGACATCGAAACTACTTTATATTAAAACCACATGTAAACATATCATTATTAGATAGTATTGTATTTATACATCATTGCCAAGATATAAATCATGAAGTACCAGAAAGTTACACGATTATGATTAGAAATTCTTAATATCAGTAACAGAAGAGGAGATTGTACATGGCATACTGCAAGCCCCTGGATCCCCCGCTGACACCTGTTTATGCTTTGTGAGGATTATCGAGGACTTGGAGGCCCACCTGGATCACAAGCTTGCCTGGCGCTTCATCGACATATCTGGAAACAGCGTGGACACTGAAGCTCAGGATATCCTGAAAGCCTTGAGGGAAGAGAAAGTGCCGTATAAACTGCAGAGAAATATTCCAAAGTATGTAAATCTCTGATCTGTAGGGTGTATGGCTTTATTGTTAAAGTGTCCTGTGGTTTGCAGGTGATCTCATTTCAATTTCCAGATCATGTCACTAGATTCAAGAAATTGTTGATAGCCTCTACATCTTTGTTACCATATGAATTTTTGTAAAATTGTTGAAAGTGTCATAAAACCCTAACTGACCAACCAACATACAAAGTAGCACTCATATCTTAGACTTCTTGTGATATTTATTAATTAAATTGAATTAATATCAGTACTTATTTACCTTTTATTTGTGTTAGTTATTAGTAATTTGGGAAGATAGATCTGGTATTGAAAATGATAAATATTTTGTGTAAGATATATTTTGTGTGAGACATATTTTGTGTGAGATATATTTTGTATTGGTAGGTTATCTTTATCATGGGATGATTCCTCAGGTGTTGTCTGTAAGATATATTTTGTGTGAGATATATTTTGTGTGAGGTATATTTTGTGTGAGAAATATTTTGTATTGGTAGGTTATCTTTATCATGGGATGACTCCTCAGGTATTGTCTGTAAGATATATTTCGTGTGAGATATATTTTGTGTGAGATACATTTTGTATTGGTAGGTTATCTTTATCATGGGATGATTCCTCAGACATTGTCTGTAAGATATATATTTTGTGTGAGATATTATTTGTGCAAGATGTATTTTGCTTTGGTAGGTTATCTGTAACATGGCATGACACATCAGGTATTGATCGTGAGATATTTCTTTATCTTGGCAATTATCTGTTACATGGGATAATACATCAGGTATTGACTAGGATGTGTATCTTGTTTTGGTAGGTTATCTGTGACATGGGAATCAATGAATCAGGTATTGATCGTGAGATACATCTTGTTTTGGTAGGTTATCTGTGACATGGCATGACACATCAGGTATTGATTGTGAGATATATATATCTTGTTTTGGTAGGTTATCTGTGACATGGCATGACACATCAGGTATTGATTGTGAGATATATCTTGTTTTGGTAGGTTATCTGTGACATGGCATGACACATCAGGTATTGATTGTGAGATATATCTTGTTTTGGTAGGTTATCTGTGACATGGCATGACACATCAGGTATTGATTGTGAGATATATCTTGTTTTGGTAGGTTATCTGTGACATGGCATGACACATCAGGTATTGATTGTTAGATATATCTTGTTTTGGTAGGTTATCTGTGACATGGCATGGCACATCAGGTATTGATTGTGAGATATATCTTGTTTTGGTAGGTTATCTGTGACATGGCATGGCACATCAGGTATTGATTGTGAGATATATCTTGTTTTGGTAGGTTATCTGTGACATGGCATGACAGATCAGGTATTGATTGTGAGATATATCTTGTTTTGGTAGGTTATCTGTGACATGGCATGGCACATCAGGTATTGATTATGAGATATATCTTGTTTTGGTAGGTTATCTGTGACATGGCATGACACATCAGGTATTGATTGTTAGATATATCTTGTTTTGGTAGGTTATCTGTGACATGGCATGACACATCAGGTATTGATTGTGAGATATATCTTGTTTTGGTAGGTTATCTGTGACATGGCATGACACATCAGGGATTGATTGTGAGATATATCTTGTTTTGGTAGGTTATCTGTGACATGGCATGACACATCAGGTATTGATTGTGAGATATATCTTGTTTTGGTAGGTTATCTGTGACATGGCATGGCACATCAGGTATTGATTGTGAGATATATCTTGTTTTGGTAGGTTATCTGTGACATGGCATGACACATCAGGTATTGATTAAGTTATATCTTGTTTTGGTAGGTTATCTGTGACATGGAACAACACATCAGGTATTAACCGTCATATCCATGCAGCATACCTAAAGCAGTTTGCTGACCTGTTCTTTCAGAGCGTGACGTCAATGTTGGACAAAGCTGTTTCAGCAGAATTGATGTTAACGAAGGATGAGTTGTATACAGAGGTAGTATTATAATTCTGTACCAATATCTCACATTTGTTGACATTATAAGAAAGTAATGGAGAGAGAATTGATAATTATTTTTCATAGAATCAATAAATAAAAAAATGATAGATACAGCAATGCGATGAGGCATTCACATCAGTTTTCATTACATAATACATCTTTAGGAATACAAGTTTACTAAAGCAGAAACCTCCTTTTCTGGCTGAAAATTGAAGTCACACTGCATATCAAAAAATTGCAGAAGGTGACTCAATAAATCTTTATACACACACATTTTTGGTAGAATATTTCAGTTAGTGAAGAATTCAATGATTTTGACATTTGCTTGTTACCTAATTTGTTTAAGATTTTAAGCCCAATGAGCCTCTTTATAAAGCAATATTTAATTTTTTTATGACATTTATACTACTAGGAAAATCATCTTCTAAACATAACAATGAATGAGTTTAAAAATGTATCAAAATACCAGCATTAAAATTACTATATTTATATTTATTAATTACATAGAGATGATTGTTCTTTTTGAAAGAGATTATGATCATATTTGGTCTAGGACTTTTAAACTCAGTTAGACCTCTTTATTTCTACAGTCAAACGTCAATATCTCAAAGTCAAAAGATCATTCCAAGATATCAGTAATTCGAGATATCTGAAATCTTGCGATTTTTGCTACCTACATTCTCTTTTATCCCTGCCTACTGTTTTTGTAAATTTTGTCCATTATTATCATATACCTTTTTTAAGTATTTTTCCATGTATCATTACACACATTGTGTGTTAATCATTATCGTCGCACTTTCTGTTTAGATAGTCCCAGTACGGGTCATCATCGCAAACCACAGTATTCTGAGTCCATGGTGGAGGTAGCAGATTCAGAATACCATTGTTTTTACAAGGAGTTTGGGTTTTATTCTTGAAGTTACTACTATCAATAATTCTGGAATCTTGTGACCTCAGATGGCATTTGTACATTATATAAATATTACATTTATGTCAGGTTGACATGGCATATTGTCACCCCGAGAATACATTGTCGACAGAGACAAGTGTATTTTTATTAGTAAATACTTAATCCCATTTCTGTCGATTATTAAAAGATCAAATTTACTCCAAAGAAGTGAAAGTCATGTTACAATCCTTTCACATTCTACATAATCAAGACTGGAGATACTTGTCTCATACTATATCCAAAAACCAAGAACTGCCTCAAATAAGATCTGTTAAAATAGATTTCCATATGTCATAACTTCATTACAACACATATTGAGCTACAATGTTAAGAATGATGAGAAAAGCATAATTACAATTCAAATCGCAACACAAGGCAGTATTTACTGCTGTGCAGTGATGAAAGATATTTTATAGGTATTTAATTACACAATTCGCATTTATAATCAGCTGTAATAATTTATAACAGTTAGTTCAGGATTAACAAAGTGTGCAAGACCCTTATTGATTAATGTACTGGTATGTAATTACCTTGGATGTATATTCCAACACGGTCCATTAATCAGGCTCTATGGACTGTCTATCAAACAAAGGAAAACCTTGTTTAGACTATGTTAAAATGAAGCCAACTGCCAGATATAACAAGTAAATTAGAACTTCATCTTTTGAAATGTATTTGAGATAAGCATGGTATTCAACATATCATTGTTTGACACTCAGGGTGAATTTAATCATATTATGAAGGAAAACATTCAGGACCAACCCTAGACATCAAAATGGCCTAGGGGTGAGTTTTACCAAAGGATGTAAGCCCCAAACATAGATGTAGTCGTAAACTTTGCTAAGAAACATTTGTCTCCTCCCTAAAGAGTTCCAAATGTAACGTACACCTTTTACATCATTTACCAATGTAATTACAAATGAACATAGACTTCAAGAAAAACTCAATTGACGTACATGTAAATTTAATTGGAAAGTTTACGTCTACGTTTGGGCTTACGACTTTTAGTAAAACTCACTCCAGGTGTTTGAGGTATCAGAGTTCCAAATATCCAAGTGTGACTGTATATTTAACTATTATAGTCATCTTTAGTAAAACTCACTCCAGGTGTTTCAGGTATCAGAGTTCCAAATATCCAGGTGTGACTGTATATTTAACTATTATAGTCATCTTTAGTAAAACTCACTCCAGGTGTTTGAGGTATCAGAGTCCAAATATCCAGGTGTGACTATATTTAAGTATTATAGTTATCTATATCTTTTTGTCAGGTATTACAGCATTCAACAATGGCAAAGGAAAGATGTAAGATGTTCCATGGTCGTGAAGAGATTCTAGACATGGTCATGGATTATATCAGAAGTGATTCAAACCAGCCCTTTACAGTGTATGGACCATCAGGAAGTGGCAAGACATCCATTTTGGCTAAACTTGCAAGACAGGTAACATTATCCTATTTTCTTAAAAGAAGGGTGAAAATTCAGCAAATATTATCTTTATGCAACTTCTTTCCTTTTAAGATATTCTTGTTTTATTCATAGACTCCAAAACCTGATGCAAAAAAATTTAATATGAATTATCTCCCCCTTGTCCATAAATATGACTTGAAACTTGCAATATAATATGGTATCATAGATTCATAAATACCGCATAAATCTGATTTATTAACAATAACTATCTCATTAAGGTCATAGATACAGGAAGTCGGAAGCAAATCATAGGAATTTCCTCCATCTCTACTCTTTCTTAGTTTTATAGATATATTTTAAATGCAGTGGATGTAAACATTCACACTTTCCAAATACTCCATTAACATTATATTTTTATAAGATGAATTGATCTGATTTATTGAATGAAATCAATTTTTTACTCCCTGGGACGAATGTCCAGAGAGCTATTGTCATACCCCAAACGTCGTCATTGTGGTCATCATCCATAGACAAAAACTTTAACTTGGATCATAAGTTTACAACCATGAGAAACAGAATTTTAATATTTACATGTGTATTCCTTCTTCCAAGACCTTTCATTGGGTTCCAAAATTTTTGACCTTGTGACCTTGACCATGAAGTTTGACCTGCTTTTAAAAAAACTTAAACCTTTGTAGTAACTTATGAAAGGGAAGAGATAATGTGTATTCCTTGTGACAAGACCTTCCATTACATATCAAAAGCTTTTATGTCTTGACCATGACCTTGAAAATTGATCTATTTACAAAAAACTTTTGCTATTTAAATTTGGTTGCCACCAATGAGCTCTGTTGTCTTCTGACAAGTCTTATTTACATGTATTTAGATACTTCCCATGATGCATGATTTTGAGTAACTGTACCCTTTACCATAAAGATAAAGAGGGAATTTCATATTTTACATTGCATATGGGGCCTACTGTCCAACAAACAACGGTTTGCCAGAATTTTCATCATGACATTCATGTCTAAATTGTGACGCACAATAAAATGATGCTAATTTGAGTTAAAATATCATATGTTGAGCATTTCATGAAAAATATTGTAATATGAAGAAGATATATAGCTTTACCTTAATTAAACTTGTTTTAAGTCTTAGTGCTAAATTTTTTCTAAATTGTATAGTGGTAAAGAAATGTAAAAGAAATAAAACTTTATTGATAGATTGATTGAGAGATTTTCTTTATTTCACAGGTGTATCTAACATACAACCGAGATGGGATAGTAATTTTACGTTTCCTGGGAACATCTCCTGATAGCAGTAACGTGAACAGTCTACTACAAAGCATATGTCAGCAAATGAGTTTCTGTACAAATGGTGAGAAGAAAGATTTCTCCAATGACAGTTTTGAGGATTTGGTACAATACTTCCAGACCTTCTTGAATGAATACTCTGCATCTGTGCCTCTTGTGATTTTCTTGGATTCTCTAGACCAACTGACAAATGACCATTCTGCTCACAAATTGCGATGGCTTCCAAAATCACTAGCAAAAAATGTAAAGTTGGTTCTTTCTGCTTACACAGATTCTAGAACTATTATTTCAACCTTGCAGTCTTTCTTTACTGCTAAAAACTTCTGTATGGTTCCTGCTCTGGGGCAAGAGCTCAGCTTTGACATTTTGAAGTCTTGGATGAAAGATAAAGGCCGACATCTTGTGAAGGAGCAGAGCCAACTTGTTCAGGAAGCTTTTGTTAAATGCAGTTTACCAATCTACGTAAAACTAGTCTTTGAGAATGTTATGAATTGGAAGTCCTACACACCAATTGATAAGATAGAATTGGCACAAGATGTTAAAAGTGCTATAGAAATGTTGTTTAAATCCCTAGAACAGAAGCATGGTATAGTGTTTGTGCAACGAGCCTTCTCTTACCTGACTGCTTCAGGTACTGGACTTAGTGAGCTTGAACTAGAGGACGTCATGTCATTAGATGATGAAATGTTGACAGAAATTTTCAGATACCATGTCCCTCCTATAAGAAGAATTCCATCTTTGCTTTGGGCTCGCTTAAGGTACGATATTGACAGTTACCTGGTAACCAAGGAGGTTGATGAGACACAGGTGTCATTTTGGTACCATAGGCAATTCTTAGAAGCTGCAGTAATCAGATATCTGTCCTCAACTAGCAACAAAGCTCTCATTCACTCCAATTTGGCAGATTATTATCTGGGAATCTGGTTCAATAAAGCAAAACCTTTCAAGTACACAGAACTTCAAGCTAAAAAGCTTGGTCTTACCTCATTAGATGGAAGCGCAGACAGAAAAGTTGCAGAGCAACCTCTGTCCTTCACTTATATAAATGACAAAGAGACGAAGATAAGGTATAATAAAAGAAAGCTAAACAAACTTCCACTTCACCTGACTAATGCCGGACGTTACTCAGAACTGAAAAACCTATGCCTTTTTAACTTTGAATTCCTTGATGCGAAGATTCATGCCTGTCCTGTGAGTAATATCCTGGCTGACTATACATTCTCACTGTATGAAGGAAGCCTGCTGCATAAAATCATTAAAAGTAGTCAAGCCTCACTTCAGAAATTTCCTAGATCCTTGGCATTGGAAATAAGTGGACATCTTCTTCCTTTCTTGACGGACAAAAGGGAATCTCCAGAAAAGAATTTAGTATCTCAGTGCCTCACATCCTCATGGAGGTCAGAAGATCCCATCCCTTACCTCACTTGTTATACCTCACCAAACGAGGCTCTCTTGTTCAAGCTTCAGCATCGCAATATTCCCTATGGCAACACTCTAGCTTTAATATCAAAAGACTCCAAATACATCATCACATTAGCTGGCAATAATTTGGTGTTGTTTTGGGATTTTGTAACTGGAGAAATAGAGAAAGAAGTAGAAATAATTGACCCTACTGTCTGTAAAATGAATATTATTGGAAGCAATATAGAAAGTAACCAGGTGTTTTTTGCCACGACCTACCAACAAAATGTCAACCCTATTGTAGTGATGGACATGACTTCATCAGACATTGTCCAGTCAGTGCATCTTGAGAAGACCTACCCTGGCATACTACTTACTCAATGGCTCCACTATTGTATGACAGACAACAGAGTGTTTGTCCTTGCACAAGGTGAATCTGCAGATGTATTTGACTTAGAGTCTGGTAAACTTATTCATGATTTTGGAATAAAAGCAGATAGCATTTTGTTGTCCAGGGATCAGAAAAAAATTGTTTTTCATCTCAAAGAACAGTTGACATACATCATTTTCAACACTAAAACGCTTGAAAAGGAGACAGAGTTCTGTGTGTCAGAATTGCCAAAGTGTCTATTACTGAGCCCGACAGGCTGTGAAGCCATTGTACTGTTCAAGGATTCTGGACAGTGTCAGTTCTTAAACGTGTCGGCTAAAGACGGCCCGCCAGGACACATTCTTTGCAATATTAAACATCCTCAAATCTTAAAGTTTAAAGATCTGCATGAAGGAACAAATGGTCACTTTATGCTTGAAATTGAAGATGGCTTTATTTTATGGAATTACAGTAAGAACAGATTTAGTCAGGAATTTCGGGCTCCTGAGACTATCAAGCCTGAACATAGAGTGCTAGATTTTCATGGGTATCTCACATCTGAGGGCAATTACTTTATTATGCTGTATGAGTGGCATATGCTATTATGGAACATGAGAACTGGAAAACTTATATGTATCAGAGAAATCAGCAAATCTAAGTTAGAGTTATTGCTTGTGGATCAGAACAATGAGAAAGTAGTGACAGTTGCTAAAAGACAAAATGCATTTTCAGTATGGAGGATTTCCTCTTTGTTAGATTCTCAGTCCTTGTTCAGTCCACTAACCCTCTCAACAGGTCCTAGGTATATATCTGTCTCCAAGGAACCAGGAAATATAGCTGTTGTCAGGGGTAACAGTGCCAAGGAGATGGTTGTCATAGATCTAGATCTTGGCAGAATCAAGTGCAAGATAGCGGAAACTAGACAGAGCTTCCGACCTGAAGTAACTCCAGATGGAAAATATGCTGTTCTCAGGGAATATGCAGGGGAAATGGTGATGGACGATTTTTTCCATATATGGAATTTAGAAAATGGGAAATTCCTTCATGGCTTACCTGGTGATTATCTCAGGTTTAAATACTGGACTTATTCCAATTCCAAAGTCGCTATATATTGTGAAGATGAGGATCAGCCAGGTGGTGAAATCTCTGTTATGAGCATCGAAACAGGAAAACTGATAAATACCATCAAGGTAGCTAACAAAAATAAAGGAGATATGGTACTGCTGTTTGATAAAGACGATGAAAATATCATCATCTCCAGGTACAAAGAAGTTGTAAAGTCTGTAGAGAAGTGTGATATCTTCTTCCTAAACGGCATTACTGGGGAAGAGGTCTTCAGTGTGTCCAACATTGCACCATTAACATTCCAAGCACTGAAACAGTCGGAGTCCCTATACTTGGCGGTGCAATTAGAGGATGATAAAATTATCACTATAGTTATAGATGGCAAGGCCAGGAGGATCATCAGGCAGAGATGTATGCCCAGAAAATCTCCACATCCACTATACATTTCACTGGATGGTAAGCTAGGATTAGACAGGACACTGGTCTTATACGACCTTGAGAAACTTGAGGAAATCTGCCAATTTGACAAAGAGGAAGAACAAATAATATTGAAGCAGGTTAGAAACACTCCATCTGCTCCCAAAATAATGGCTGACTGTCAACATGCTGTGTGGATCAATCTGTCCACCAACTTACTCAAAGTTGGCAATATCAAGCGCAGAGAAATACAAAGTGTCTTCCCCATTCATTCCGTGCCCTTGTTTATGGAAGTTTCATCTAAGAATCTGATTATCATTGGCTGTGAGGATGGACGTCTTATGGTTCTCCAGCTCCCAGTGCTGCCCTCTGTACAAACTAAAGAGGATGCTTTTAACATGTACATGGAAGAATTCAATAAGAGACTCAGGGCTGTGACAGACAAATTTACATATGCGAGCAAAAATCAAGTGGTAACTGGAACTGTCAGGATAGGAAAGACAAATAACAAATCCTCAATATGTTTACTACTGTGATATAGCAATCAGCTGTGATAGCTTATCTCATTAGGTGATCAATCTATTATATAACCTATGGTAAAGCAATCAGCTGTGATAGCTTATCTCATTATGTGGTCAATCTATCATATAACCTATCGTAAAGCAATCAACTTTGATGTCTTATCTCATTATGTGATCAATCTATTATATAACCTATGGTAAAGCAATCAGCTGTGATAGCTTATCTCATTATATGATAAATCTATCATATAACCTATGGTAAAGCAATCAGTTGTGATATCTCATTATATGGTAAATCTATCATATAACCTATGGTAAAGCAATCAGCTGTGATATCTCATTATATGGTAAATCTATCATATAACCTATGGTAAAGCAATCAGCTGTGATGTCTCATTATATGGTAAATCTATCATATAACCTATGGTAAAGCAATCAGCTGTGATATCTCATTATATGGTAAATCTATCATATAACCTATGGTAAAGTAATCAGCTGCCTATGGTAAAGCAATCAGCTGTGATATCTTATCTCATTTTATGGTAAATATATGATATAACATATGGTAAAGCAATCAGCTGTGATGTCTTATCTCATTATGTGGTGAATCTATCATATAATCTATGGTAAAGCAGTCAACTGTGATATCTTATCTCATTATGTGATCAATCTATCATATAACATATGGTAAAGCAATCAGCTGTGATATCTTATCTCATTTTATGGTAAATATATGATATAACATATGATAAAGCAATCAGCTGTGATATCTTATCTCATTTTATGGTAAATCTATCATATAGCCTATGGTAAAGCAATCAGCTGTGATATCTATCTCATTATATGGTAAATCTACTATACCTATGGTTAAGTATTCAGCTGTGATATCTACCATATAACCTATGGTAAAGCAATTGCCTATGATATCTTATCTCATTATGTGGTAAATCTATCATATAACCTATGGTAAATATCTTATCTCATTATATGGTCAATCTATCATATAACCTATGGTAAAGCAGGCAGCTGTGATATCTTATCTCATTTTATGGTCAATCTATCATATAACCTATGGTAAAGCAAGCAGCTGTGATATCTTATCTCATTAATTGGTAAATCCATCATATAACCTATGGTAAAGCAATCAGCTGTGATATCTTATCTCATTATATGGTAAATCTCATTTTATGGTAAATCTATCAAATAACCTATGGTAAAGCAAGCAGCTGTGATATCTCATCTCATTATATGGTAAATCTATCATATAACCTATGGTAAAGCAAGCAGCTGTGATATCTTATCTCATTTTATGGTCAATCTATCGTATAACCTAGGCTATGGTAAAGCAATCAGCTGTGATATCTTATCTCATTATACGGTAAATCCATCATATAACCTATGGTAAAGCAAGCAGCTGTGATATCTCATCTCATTATATGGTAAATCTATCATATAACTTATGGTAAAGCAAGCAGCTGTGATATCTTATCTCATTTTATGGTCAATCCATCATATAACCTATGGTAAAGCAAGCAGCTGTGATATCTTATCTCATTTTATGGTCAATCTATCATATAACCTATGGTAAAGCAAGCAGCTGTGATATCTTATCTCATTTTAGGGTAAATCTATCAATTAGCATTGTGCAGTAATATATCATAATCCTCTACATTCAACATTCTGCAATACAATACCACAAACTTCTGCTTTGAACATTCTGCAGAAATATATCATAATCAATATAATCACATAATCACTATATATATATATATATATATATATATATATATATAAGCAGTGGTGCTACATATTTATTACTAAAAATCCAGATTTGGCACCCAAAAATGGCTGAGTACTTTGGATGATACAGATGTAACCCAACCCCCCCACCCCACCCCCCTTTTTTTAATTCGGAAATCCTGTATCTGCCACAGATATAGTTAGATTCAACATTCTGCAGTAATATATCATAATCTTCTACATTCAACATTCTGCAGTAATATATCATAATCTTCTACATTCAACATTCTGCAGTAATACATAACAAATTATCACTGTCATTAGGCTAATTAGTGTGTCCCTTTGGATACTTTATCATTTTGTTACTTCATTTATGTGGTCATTTTGATGCATTAGACTGATTAGTTCAGGGTTAGGGTAAATATGTAGAATTCTTCATTATTGTTGTATTTATTTTACTTTATATATTTAATTTATGCCATTTACAAAAAAAAAATTACTATCTATATATTGTATACTATATATTTATTTATTATTTGAAGATATTGTCTTGCATAGTCATATTTTGCTATTGGATGCTTATTGTAAGTGATCGTGTATAATAAAAAGGATAATCAGTAAATAATTTACTTTAAATACGACACTTAATTAGAGAATACTTTATTATTTCCTACAGCAATTAATTTCACATCTGTATTCCTTGTGCCGAGACCTTTCATTAGGTTCCAAAATATTTTTACCTTGTGACCTAGACCTTGAAGTTTGATATACTTTTTAAAAAATTTAACCTTGGTCATAATTTATGAACAGTGAGAGATACGGCTTAAATACTTTGTGTGGGTATTCCCTTTGACAAGACCTTTCATTACGTATCAGATTTTTTATGTTTTGAACTTGACCTTGACTTTGAGGATTGACTTACTTACAAAACATATATGCGATTTAGATTGGTTTGCAACGGCGAGTTTTGTGTCTTCTGACAATTCTTGTATGAAAGTGATGACATTATCCTATCACCTGTACACCTGTGTTGTGAATATGATGACATAATCTACGGTCACATGTACACTTGTGTTGTGAATGTGATGACAACCCTATGTCACCTGTACACCTGTGATGACATAATCCATGGTCACTGTACACCTGTTTTGTGAATGTGATGACAGCCCTATGTCACTTGTACACATGTAGTTTGAAAGTGATGATATAATCCACATTTACCCGTATGCCTGTATTGTAAATGTGATGACAGTACATTAGATCTCCTGTACACCTGTGTTGTAAATAAGATGACAGTACATTAGATCTCCTGTACACCTGTGTTGTAAGTGTGATGACATTACCTTAGATCTCCTGTACACCTGTGTTGTAAATGTGATCACAATACCTTACATCTCCTGTACACCTGTGTTGTAAATGTGATAACAATACCTTAGATCTCCTGTACACCTGTATTGTAAATGTGATGACAGTACATTACATCTCCTGTACACCTATGTTGTCAATGTGATGACAGTACCTTAGGTCTCTTGTACACCTGTGTTGTACATGTGATGACAGTACCTTAGATCTCCTGTATACCTGTGTTGTAAATGTGATGACAGTACCTTAGATCTCCTGTACACCTGTGTTGTAAATGTGATGACAGTACCTTAGATCTCCTGTACACCTGTGTTATAAATTTGATAACGGTGCCTTAGATCGCTTGTACGCCTGTATTATAAATGTGATGACAGTACCTTAGATCTCCTGTACACCTGTGTTGTAAATGTGATGACATTACCTTAGATCTGCTGTACACCTGTCTTGTCAATGTGATGACAGTACTTAGATCTCCTGTACACCTGTGTTGTAAATGTGATGACAGTGCCTTCGATCTCCTGTACACCTGTGTTGTAAATGTGATGACAATACCTTAGATCTACTGTACACCTGTGTTGTGAATGTGATGACAGTACATTAGATCTCCTGTACACCTGTGTTCTAAATGTGCTAACTGTACCTTAGATCTCCTGTACACCTGTCTTATCAATGTGATGAGAGTACCTTAGATCTCCTGTACACATGTGTTGTAAATGTGATGACAATACCTTAGATCTCCTGTACACTTGTGTTGTAAATGTGATGACAATACCTTATATTTCCTGTACACCTGTATTGTAAATCTGATGACAATACATTAGATCTCCTGTACACCTGTATTGTCAATGTGATGACAGTACCCTAGATCTCCTGTACACATGTGTTGTACATGTGATGACAGTACCTTAGATCTCCTGTACACCTGTATTGTAAATGTGATGACAATACCTTAGAATTCCTGTACACCTGTGTTGTAAATTTGATTACGGTACCTTAGATCGCTTGTACGCCTGTATTATACACCTGTGTTGTAAATGTGATGACGGTGCCTTAGATCTCCTGTACACCTGTGTTGCAAATGTGATAACAGTACCTTAGGTCTCCTGTACACCTGTGATAACAGTACACTAGACCTCCTGTACAGCTTTGTTGTAAATGTGATGGCAGTACCTTAGGTCTCCTGTACACCTGTGTTGTAAATGTGATGACAGTACATTAGATCTCCTGTACACCTGTATTGTAAATGTGATGACAGTATATTAGATCTCCTGTACACCTATGTTGTAAATATGACGACAATACATTAGAACTCCTGTACACCTATGTTGTAAATGTGATGATAATACCTTAGATCTCCTGTACACCTGTGTTGTAAATGTGATGACAGTACCTTAGATCTCCTGTATGCCTGTATTGTAAATGTGATGGCAGTACCTTAGATCTCCTGTGCACCTGTGTTGTAAATGTGATGACGGTGCCTTAGATCTCCTGTACACCTGTGTTGTAAATGTGATGACAATACCTAGATCTACTGTACACCTGTGTTGTGAATGTGATGACAGTACATTAGATCTCCTGTACACCTGTCTTGTAAATGTGATGACGGTGCCTTAGATCTCCTGTACACCTGTGTTGCAAATGTGATAACAGTACCTTAGGTCTCCTGTACACCTGTGTTGTAAATGTAATGACAGTACCTTAGATCTCCTGTATGCCTGTATTGTAAATGTGATGGCAGTACCTTAGATCTCCTGTACACCTGTGTTGTAAATGTGATGACGTTGCCTTAGATCTCCTGTACACCTGTGTTGTAAATGTGATGACAATACCTTAGATCTCCTGTACACCTGTATTGTAAATGTGATGACAGTACATTAGATCTCCTATACACCTGTGTTGTACATGTGATGACTGTACCTTAGATCTCCTGTACACCTGTGTTGTCAATGTGATGACAGTACCTTAGACCTCCTGTACACCTGTGTTGTAAATGTGATGGCAGTACCTTAGGTCTTCTGTACACCTGTGTTGTAAATGTGATGACAGTACATTAGATCTTCTGTACACCTGTATTGTAAATGTGATGACAGTACATTAGATCTCCTATACACCTGTGTTGTACATGTGATGACTGTACCTTAGATCTTCTGTACAGCTGTGTTGTAAATGTGATGACAGTACCTTAGATCTCCTGTATGCCTGTATTGTAAATGTGATGGCAGTACCTTAGATCTCCTGTACACCTGTGTTGTAAATGTGATGACAGTGCCTTAGATCTCCTGTACACCTGTGTTGTAAATGTGATGACAATACCTTAGATCTACTGTGAACCTGTGTTGTGAATGTGATGACAGTACATTAGATCTCCTGTACACCTGTGTTGTAAATGTGCTGACTGTACCTTAGATCTCCTGTACACCTGTCTTATCAATGTGATGAGAGTACCTTTGATCTCCTGTACACATGTGTTGTAAATGTGATGACAATACCTTAGATCTCCTGTACACCTCTGTTGTAAATGTGATGACAATACCTTATATTTCCTGTACATCTGTATTGTAAATCTGATGACAATACATTAGATCTCCTGTACACCTGTATTGTCAATGTGATGACAGTACCCTAGATCTCCTGTACACATGTGTTGTACATGTGATGACAATACCTTATATCTCCTGTACAACTGTATTGTAAATGTGATGACAGTATATTAGATCTCCTGTACACCTATGTTGTAAATATGACGAAAATACATTAGAACTCCTGTACACCTATGTTGTAAATGTGATGACAATACCATACATCTACTGTACACCTGTGTTGTAAATGTGATGACAATACCTTAGATCTCCTGTACACCTGTGTTGTAAATTTGATAATGGTACCTAAGATCGCTTGTACGCCTGTATTATAAATGTGATGACAGTACCTTAGATCTCCTGTATGCCTGTATTGTAAATGTGATGACTGTACCTTAGATCCCCTGTACACCTGTGTTGTAAATGTGATGACAATACCTTGTATCTCTTGTACACCTGTATTGTAAATGTGATGACAGTACATTAGATCTCCTGTACACCTGTGTTGACAATGTGATGACAGTACCCTAGATCTCCTGTACACCTGTGTTGTAAATGTGATGACAATACCTTATATCTCCTGTACACCTGTATTGTAAATGTGATGACAGTACATTAGATCTCCTGTACACCTGTGTTGTAAATGTGATGACTGTACCTTAGATCTCCTGTACACCTGTATTGTAAATGTGATGACAGTATATTAGATCTCCTGTACACCTATGTTGTAAATATGACGACAATACATTAGAACTCCTGTACACCTATGTTGTAAATGTGATGACAATACCGTACATCTACTGTACACCTGTGTTGTAAATGTGATGACAATACCTTAGATCTCCTGTACACCTGTGTTGTAAATTTGATAATGGTACCTAAAATCGCTTGTACGCCTGTATTATAAATGTGATGACAGTACCTTAGATCTCCTGTATGCCTGTTTTGTAAATGTGATGACAATACCTTATATCTCCTGTACACCTGTATTGTAAATGTGATGACAATACCTTGTATCTCCTGTACACCTGTATTGTAAATGTGATGACAGTACATTAGATCTCCTGTACACCTGTGTTGACAATGTGATGACAGTACCCTAGATCTCCTGTACACCTGTGTTGTAAATGTGATGACAATACCTTATATCTCCTGTACACCTGTATTGTAAATGTGATGACAGTACATTAGATCTCCTGTAAACCTGTGTTGTAAATGTGATGACTGTACCTTAGATCTCCTGTACACCTGTGATGTAAATGTGATGACAGTACCTTAGATCTCCTGTACACCTGTGTTGTAAATTTGATGAGAGTACCTTAGATCTCCTGTACACCTGTGTTGTAAATGTGATGACAGTACCTTATATCTCCTTTACACCTGTGTTGTAAATGTGATGACCAGTACCCTAGATCTCCTGTACACCTGTGATGTAAATGTGATGACAGTACCTTAGATCTCCTATACACCTGTGTTGTAAATGTGATGACAGTACCTTAGATCTCCTGTATGCCTGTATTGTAAATGTTATGACAGTACCTTAGATCCCCTGTACACCTGTGTTGTAAATGTGATGACAATACCTTATATCTCCTGTACACCTGTATTGTAAATGTGATGACAGTACATTAGATCTCCTGTACACCTGTGTTGACAATGTGATGACAGTACCCTAGATCTCCTGTACACCTGTGTTGTAAATGTGATGACAATACCTTTTATCTCCTGTACACCTGTATTGTAAATGTGATGACAGTACATTAGATCTCCTGTACACCTGTGTTGTAAATGTGATGACAGTACCTTAGATCTCCTGTACACCTGTGTTGTAAATGTGATGACAGTACCTTAGATCTCCTGTACACCTGTGTTGTAAATGTGATGACAGTACCTTAGGTCTCCTATACACCTGTGTTGTCAATATGATGACAATACCTTAGATCTCCTGTACACCTGTGTTGTAAATTTGATGAGAGTACCTTAGATCTCCTATACACCTGTGTTGTAAATGTGATGACCAGTACCCTAGATCTCCTGTACACCTGTGATGTAAATGTGATGACAGTACCTTAGATCTCCTGTACACCTGTGTTGTAAATGTGATGACCAGTACCCTAGATCTCCTATACACCTGTGTTGTAAATGTTATGACAGTACATTAGATCTCCTGTATGTTTATGTTGTGAATGTGATGTAACAATCCACGGTCATCTGTACACCTATGCTGTGAATGTGATGACATCCTAGGTCTCGTGCACGCCAGTGTTGTGTGTGATGGTGATGACATCCTAGGTCTCGTGCACGCCAGTGTTGTGTGTGATTGTGATGACATCCTAGGTCTCGTGCACGTTAGTGTTGTGTGTGATTGTGATGACATCTTAGGTCTCGTGCAAGCCAGTGTTGTGTGTGATTGTGATGACATCTTAGGTCTCGTGCACGTTAGTGTTGTGTGTGATTGTGATGACATCTTAGGTCTCGTGCAAGCCAGTGTTGTGTGTGATTGTGATGACATTCTAGGTCTTGTGCACGCCAGTGTTGTGTGTGATTGTGATGACATCCTAGGTCTCATGCACGCCAGTGATGTGTGTAATTGTGATGACATTCTAGGTCTCGTGCACGCCAGTGTTGTGTGTGATTGTGATGACATCCTAGGTGTCATGCACGCCAGTGATCTGTGTAATTGTGATGATATTCTAAGTCTCGTGCACGCCAGTGATGTGTGTAATTGTGATGACATCCTAGGTCTCGTGCACGCCAGTGTTGTGTGTAATTGTGATGGCATCCTAGGTTAATTGTGATGATATCTTGGGTCTCGTGCAAGCCAGTGTTGTGTGTGATTGTGATGACATCCTAGGTCTCATGCACGCCAGTGTTGTGTGTGATTGTGATGGCATCCTAGGTTAATTGTGATGACATTCTAGGTCCCGTGCACGCCGGTGTTGTGTGTGATTGTGATGATTTTCTAGGTCTCGTGCACACCAGTGTTGTGTGCAATTGTGATGGTATCCTAGGTCTCGTGCACGCCAATATGTTATGTGTGGTTGTGATGACATCCTAGGTCTCGTGCACGCCAGTGTTGTGTGTAATTGTGATGACATCCTAGGTTTCCTCCACGCCAGTGTTGCGTGTGATTGTGATACCAATCCACGGTCATATACTGTGATGCGATTGTGATGACATCCCGTGTTGATTATGAAGTGATAACACAAGTATAGTTCATCTGTATATTGATATGCATTTCTTATTTTCTTAGTTAGATATAAGATCCAGTCTGAATAGCTTTATTTATTCTAATGTGTTGGAACTGTTGTTTCATATGGCGTCATTTGATGTTTATAGTCTTATTCTGGAGAAATAAGTCGACATAGCATACACATGTTTGTATACAGTACCTGACATAGCATGCACATGTTTGTATACAGTACCTGACATAGCATACACATGTTCGTATACAGTACCTGACCGTTTAAGTGCAGGCCTTTCTGACATTGAATGTGTTTAATTTGACGTTAGTGGTGGAGTATGTAGTAAACGGAACCCGAACAGATGCTTTTAAACAGATTGTTATGGTGGTGATTTGCGGTGGTGATTTCCATGTGAAGCGGAGTAACATGGATGTCCTGGCCTAGTTGCATGATTAATGGCCATATTCATGAACATTGGTGGATTTAGAGGGGGAAGGGGAGTTGCAACATCCTCTCCCATTTTGGTCGGAAAATTTTACAAAAAATGCCATTTTCGACCATTTTTACAAAAAAATGTCATTTTCGACCATTTTTAGGACTACAACGCCCCCTTTTCAGACCGATGGTGCAAAACATTTGTCATGGGAGACTGCATCCCCCCACCCTTTCAAAACTTTCTAGATCCGCCTATAAGGAATGTCCCTTATCAGAGTACGATGTATCACCTTTTTGAGCATGGAAAATAGTTTGTCATCGTCCGACCTCTAGTGACCTAGATATGCATTGTAGTTAACTGATTAGTTGATTGATAGTTGGTCCGGAACACAATACCCCCACGACTATTTGGGAGTCTGGGTCCAGCTGTCTGATTGTAAAACTGAACGTACAATTACTGTTTCATTGACTGACGAAATATAATTAGGACACACACATACATACACATACCTACCTGCCTGCCTACCTATATTTAGAACCAAACAGTAACCACCATCACCCCACACGGTGTTACTCAGACCGTAAACTCTTATTCACAAAAATGATGATGTTGTTTAGTTTTAACCGAGTATAATACCTATACAACCGAATTTGATTATATCAGGCATGCCGTAGTTCCAGTGCATAATTCCACATATTCATGTGGATGTTCAGAGTATTGAAAAAAGTAACTCTCAACGAGTTGTGAAAGTTTTTCCACAGCACCAAATGGGTTGCGAGTTTGACACAGTCAAGGAATGAGAGACACCCTCTCCCCTCAACCCCAGCCGGGCTAGGATAAAATCCATCACTGTCGGCCACGATTTACGGGTAATGGAGATCCTATTCTTTTTTCTTTGACTCTTTTGTTGACGATCTGCCATTTGAACTGTAGACTAAATTGATATACATGCATTATCAAAGCTGTAGTACAGTACACACTATTGCCTTGCATATCATATTGTTCAAGTTATATTTTTTATTCTTGGGTAATAACCATATTATGTGTTGCGCCAATAAAAGAAATTTGAATTTGTAAGTACTCTTAAAAGTTTAAAACTTAATTGGGTAAGTCAATAGATTTTCGCTACCACGTATCCTGTTGCGACGAAACATACACCCCTTACCAGAACGCTGAATATTTTCGTGCACTGTTCTGCAGTAGTCTGCGGCGAGTTGTCGCTCTTGACTTCATTCATCCACCAGGGAGCATTTTAGCGACAGTGAACTCGGTACGTCCGGTGAACATGTAGGAAATAAGCACTTGGTAAGTGTTTGAGGTAATTAGGTTGATATTAGATGAGCTGATATGCAGTTATATGAAAGTAGATATGTTAATTTAAATATACAGATTATCAGTTACCTTTATTGACAAAGAATTGTGTGCGACTTTGTGAAGCGTTCGGTTGTCATTCACTCAGCAGTGCTCGTTGTCACTTCCGAAGTCTGTGTCGATATGCGTTGATGATTGTCGTTGCTCCTGTAGTATACAGTATAAATTGAGCTGAATAGTACAGTATAGACGTTATTTATGGAACCAGATCCGAAGAAACATCTTTATGATAACTTGAATATAATTTGCATTTGTTTTGCAATTTCATTTAGATGATTCGTAAAAAAAAATTCACGTGTTTTGATTTATCATTTTTAATTTTATTAGGGTTGGGTAATTGCGAGTGAAAATCATATTGCGATGTATAATTGCAATATTTCATTTGAACATTGCAATATATAATTGCACAAATGCATCGTTACAAGAAAACCAAGACATATTTCATTGAATTTGATTGAAAATAATTTATTTTGTGGGTTATGTAAATGAATGCTTTGCCATATCTGGTTTCAAAATTTAATCCTCTCATTTTGTGTCATGTGATAGTCTACAAATTGATATATATGGATTTTAGTTAAACCAGAGACATATACACATATATATCTCTGATTCAGCTTATTCTTATTGTCAAATACTGGTAATAGGTGTTGATATCGTGATACATTATTGCCATGGAAAATATTGCAGTATACCGATTAGTCCGACAAATCTGACGTAGGGCATTTTTATCATTTGTCGTGGTAGGGCAAGTAGGGCATTTTTATCATTTGTCGTGGTAGGGCAAAACGACAAATGATAAAAATGCCCTACGTCAGATTTGTCGGACTATATACCGATATAATGGTAATATTCACACCCCTAATTTTTATATGTGGGAAATGAAGAGTAAAAGGGTATTAGTCAGTGATTATATATTATTATTATTTAGAGATACATTAGACTGATACTGATATATGTCTCTAACTTCTAT
The DNA here is from genome assembly GCA_035048485.1 of Pteria penguin. NCBI lineage: Eukaryota > Metazoa > Mollusca > Bivalvia > Pterioida > Pteriidae > Pteria > Pteria penguin. The sequence continues at coordinate 74,820,740 of CM068582.1, read as the reverse complement.
TTGTAAATACTCTTAATTCTTTTCAACTGACATCTGATTGTCAGATTTTGTTTGTATACTACATGTATTATCTTACACTTGCAACTTTCTCAAACTCCATGTATATCAGTTGAGCTTGAAATTGTGTAGCATATTTATTGTAATAAACACCTGGATATATGATCATGATACACATTTGTCACAATTTCGTGATACATTATGCCAGTGTGTATTGTATTAATAGAGAGTATTTTTAAACAGGTGTCACAAATTTACAGAATTCCTTGAAACAACTTTTAGTTTGATATTTTTTTTATCTATGGAATTTTGCTTCATAAAGATGTGATTACATGCAGGCTATTTTCAACATGGGTTAATCTAATTGCTCTCTTCAACAAAAGCAGCTGCTCTGAATCATTTTGTTTCCATGGCAACCAGTATTCACTTGGGTTATCTGTGAAATCTTTACACTTCAAATTCAGTAAATGATAAGATAGCAAAAATATGTAAGCATTGAAAGGAAGTCAAACTGGGTTTTTTTCTTTTTTTTTTTTGCTGCTTTTATCAGCATTGCTGGTATTTTGATTTCAAATGTTATCAACAAGAAATTGGCAAGAATCGAAAAAGTTTTGTGCTTTGTACTCATTGAAGTTTACATAGATTGACACTACTAATACCAAATGTATGAAGGGTTAATGTGTTTTATACTTAATGACTGGAAACTTTACAACAAGTTCTGTTATATAGCTATTGTAGCAGGTACTTCAGGAAAAATTGGCCTTAGAATCAAACACAAATATCTGTATGTAACATATCATACATTTAGATCTATGTACTCAAGGTGCTGAAGTAGCTGAATGTGACCCTAAATGAGTGGATATTGATGGCGCATGTCTTCTTCACATCTGATATTTAAGATAATAAAAATAGTATTTTTATCCTCTAATTAGCTCTCCCTTGTTTTACATTTATCCTCTAATTGGCACTCTATTGTTGTCTGCCTTTCATTATCTGAGCTACACTTATGGTTTACCTCGTCCATTGTTTGTTTGTCAGTCAATCACCTCTATTTTACATGTCTTGCCAGGTAACACTTATTGCTTACTTTGGCCATTGTCTGTCCGTCAGTCAGTCACCTCTGTTTTACATGTCTTACCAGATAACACTTATTGCTTACTTTGTCCATTGTCTGTCCATCAGTCAGTCACCTCTATTTTACCTGTCCTACCAGATAACACTTAGTGCTTACTTTGTCAATTGTCCATCTGTTCATCAGACACCTCTATTTTACCTGTCTTACTAGATAACACTTGTTGCTTACTTCATCCATTGTCTGTCCATCAGTCAGTCACCTCTATTTTACCTGTCTAACCAGATAACACTTATTGCTAACTTGGTCCATTGATTGTCTGTCTGTCAGTCAGTCACCTCTGTTTTACCTGTCTTACCAGATAACACTTATTGCTTACTTCTTCCATTTTCGTGTACATGTATAAATTACATGGTGCACAGGTAAATAATACTGAATGTATCTATAGAATGCTGTGAATCTGATGGTATGAAATCCAAGGATTATGTTACAATCAGTACATCACTGTGGGTATTTTAGGTCCTGACTGAGGTCATACAATGTCCGACCGTCAATAAATCATTTACCTGTACCTTAGCTTGTCTGTATCATTCATAATCCAAGAATAATACTTAGCAGTAAAAGCTCCATTTGTGGGGAAATAACTGTCATCCTTGACTGCTCAGACCCAATATGTCAAAATTTGACAACAGTATCTATACTGTATAAATGTAGTGAAGTAAAGTAGATACAATACACATATAGGACATATGTATTACATATGTAGTATCTGTGGACATACCACTGCTAGAAATGATAATCATCCATTACTTGTCAGTTTATGAAGAATTGATGTCAGATATCATACCCCAACTTTTCATACATTTGGTGTAGAAAGCAAATTAAAATCAAAGAGGGAAGGGATGGTGAGTAATTTTCATATTATGGAACAAGCAAAAGAAAAAAAAAGAAAGACTTAGATGTTGCCAATTACTTGTACTATTATAGTGTTTGCAATGTTAATCTACTTTATTTAGAATGTTAAAATAGAAGTTTTAGATATAGTCTTATACTTGTTAAGAAAACCCAAAACAACAACAGGGGAGGTGTAAGCTTCCTATACCTGTGATATACTATTAATACTAATAATTACAGTATTCAGTAAATGATGAAATCAAATGAAAGCATTTCCCATCATGGGGCATGGAGGATATCTAAAGATGTTACATGCAAAATTTATTACATTGTATTAGTGTTTTTGCGTACTCGTGTTTTTCATCGTTATATCATACTTTGAGATTTATGTACGAATAGCATAAAGCATGAGTAGGACTATTCAAAAAACCTCGGCTTAAGAAGCCTACATGTAGGTATTGGCCTAGTCATCTACCTTGGGCCGGGAGAGGAGTCAGCTCGGGACTGGAAAAAGAGTATAATCAAGGAACGGGGAAGATTACAATGAGGGAAAAGAAATAGGGGAGGAATATGGAGAAGATGTGATTGTATGGAAAGGGGGGTGACTTTATAGAGAAGGAGCGACTGTTCACCTAATTTACTGGTGTTCTGGTTTTCCTTTGATAAAACAGATTGACTCATGGTATTGATTTTTCTGTAATCGTTGATAAGTGTTCCGGATAGGATCAATGCTTTCGTCTGTGAGAAACGAGCAACTGACTGGCTTTCCACGAAGAACATAAATTTATACATGGGATATACATATTTTGTCCGTATTCAAAAATAATTTATTCAATTTTTTCTTGGAAATAAGTGATTACTATTTCATATGGATTATACCGTCAGCCTCGGGTCAGTATACACTTGATGGGTACACGTAATTAAGGTATAATTGTATGCCATCGCTGAGTACAAGGTACTTTATGAAGTTTAACATCGCTTTTATTTTTTTCCCCCTTGATTTAAAAACGAAATATTACTGAGGAATTCTTGATATTTGGAGGTCAAGGTCTCTATCGAGGTACAGTCTTTGTTTGCATTGATTTGCATTATGTTTACTATCATGATAAACTCATGACGTGGTAAGATAATTTCCGACATGTGCTTTACGTTGTTTTACACAGGACAAAACACTAATGAGCGCTAAAATGTACAAGACAAAGATGTTTAATGAGTTATTAATCATGCACGCGACCATATCAACATCCAGTCATTCCACATCGTCAATGTTCTATTTATAACTAGCTTTTTGTAGATTACATACATTATACATATGTATTACATTAGGAGTAGATACATATAAAATACCGAACATGACCGTAGCATTGACCTATTTATCATCGGGAACTGATGTTTTGATTCTTTGCCGTGCGCTTGCTGAAATCTTTTATTGTTTATGCATAACCCTTCTCAATTAGACCATGAAATGTGTACTGCCTATGTACGCGAATGACAGGGAGAAGTATACAAAGGTCTTATAACAGCATATGGCAGGCTGGTAGAGGTATTGCATGCCGATACGCTGCAATCAATGAGATCTCGATTCATGCTTAATGAAAAGAGAAAATTAACTCTATGAGGGTATGCGCCGTCTGTGGTCCCCGTCTAAGGCTTTCTGGCATGTCCTTAACCTTATCCTGACACGAGTCCAGACGACAGTCCATCATTTACGGTATCCACGACATGTTGCCTTCCCAGTCTTGTCCGACTGCAGTCCCCATCTCGGACTTGTTGACTTGCCATGACTATTCCTGGATGTTTTGACTGCAGTCCACCGCCTACTCGCTTACCAGGAATAAGCGCCAGGATCTGTTCGACTGCAGTCCCCAACCTACGTCTACGACTTGTTGACTTGACGTAAATGGTAGTACTACATATACATCTGCGTCTGAACTACCGACCAAAGAGATATTGACTTGATATTTGCAGTTCACCGTCTACAGCTTGATTAACCAGAAATAATTCAGGGCCTGTCTGACTGCAGTCCCCATCTAGACTACGACTTATTCAAGTCATTGACTTGCCATAAATGGTCCTAGATCAGCGACTGTAGTACTGTGCCGACCTAAGGCTTCTTGACTTGCCAGAAATAGTCCTGGATCTGCGACTGTATTCCCTACCTACGACTATGTGACTTTCCAGGAATAGTCTTAGATCTGTCTGACAAGTTGTTTATCTAGGACTTTATGACTTGCCAGGAATAGTCTTGGATCTCTCACTAAAATCGTTTTCCTGCGATTTGATGACTTGACAGGAATTTTCCTGAATCTGTCTGACTGTAGTCTTTGACATACGACAGAGGAATAGTCCTGGATATCTGACTACCGCCACTCACGTACCACTTGCTACAGAGAAAATGTCGTGTATATTAATGTGACGAGCGTACATGTATTATGAACATATAACAAGTGGTAGTAGTGACGTCGTGCTCTCTGTAAGGAATGCAGGTATTACTATACGTTCTAGGTAATACGGTCGCGTCATCACACGTTTACTTTGTAAATAAAAGTGTAACCGTCTTCGTGGTTCTGACATATTTATGAACTGGTGGCATATGTATTATTCACGACACAATCATTTTCAGAGTCGACAGGATTAACTTATGGAAATATATTTATAGCTTGCATATTTATATTACGTTGATATACCGGACCATTTGACATTTCAGACAAGTTTTAGTAAAATGATGTACACCTGGGAGTGCAATTAACAAGGTATAATATTTACTTGCCATAGTATTTTCAATGTGTTAATGTATTTACATATGTATATACATGAAGTGCATAGTAAATGAGGTACACTACGGTGTAATATATGTTATATATATAACGGCCGTATGTACGTAAAAACTATACGTGAAGGTAAGTCAACTTTTATAACCCAGTTTAGATGTTCGGATTGTCATTTTGTAGCTATGTATTCTGGTTTGTATCCCAGAACACTTTATATGTGCAGAGTTTATTTCTAAAATCAACCTTTTGGATGTGAAATTCGGTTTGCTACGGGTCACAACACCAGGTCAATGCTCAAGTGACTGAGAGTACTGACTCTGCTAGGTGGAGCGTAATCAAAGCTTCGGCACTAGTTCCCTAGTATCTATAGAGCTTGGTTTATGTGAATATGGCGTGTCGAGGGGAAGTTATGGGATGGATTTCACGTCATTGTGACATGGGTATATTCAGAGGGGTGTTTTATACCATGTGGTCGTGGTATATCATAATATGCTTACATTAAATCACGTATAGCCGACAGAGCTTCTCGTTTGAATATGTATCCACAGACACGTATCATATATCTTGACCTTGTGTCAATGCCACTTGACATCACAATTTAAATTTGTCAACATCCGATTTAGTGATGATGAAAATAATTAAATGTATTTCAAAAGAGCACCAATTAGAGCATAGTTCGAGGTAAGTATATTGGATCTTTTTAATGTATATGTAAACTTTATGGTTGACGATTTGAATAGTCCTATCAACAATGTCCAAAGTAATCTAGGGTACTGGATTAAAAGAGTGAGTAGATTCTCGGACAAACAATTCTGAATGTTATTAGATGTGTTTTCTGTGTATCTACCGTGTTTACATTCCAGTATCACGGATCTAAATTGGACACTGTAAATAATCTCCAGACCGTTAAAACGGATACCGAAAACACCTGTCTACTTCTCTGCTGTTTATGGCGCGCCCGTTTAAGAGACGACCCTAGTTGTCCAAGTTGAAGTGTTAAACGGAAGTTGATATATATTCTATTATAATTGTATGTATACTATGTACATGTACAGTAATATACCTTTCCTCGCATTTTAACTATTTCGTAGCTATTTTGTTGAAATTGTCAAAATAACAACTGCATAGAGGAAGGGAATATTTTGTAGTAACATGGTCAGCGGTTTATAGATGTGTAAATCCCTGTGTAGTCAGTTGGCGATAGGGTGGTCAAGTGTTCCGTTTGTAATCTGAAGATAGGTTAGAACTTCGCCAGGTCCACGATGTCGGTTGAACGCTTTTACAAGTAATGACGATCATAGGGTGAAAATATGTGAATATAATCTATAGTCGGGTAAGTTAAGACCGTGGGAGTAATAGGCTATGGTCGAGTAGGGTTGACTGAGACAGCGAAGTAGTAGGCTATTGTCAAGAAGGGTGAGATAGCAAAGTAGTGGGCTGTTTGAGTAGGGTGACTGAGATAGTGAGGTAGTAGGCTATGTTTGAGTAGGGTGACTGAGATAGCGAGGTAGTAGGCTATGTTTGAGTAGGGTGACTGAGATAGCGAGGTAGTAGGCTATGTTTGAGTAGGGTGACTGAGATAGCGAGGTAGTAGGCTATGTTTGAGTAGGGTGACTGAGATAGTGAGGTAGTAGGCTATGTTTGAGTAGGGTGACTGAGATAGCGAGGTAGTAGGCTATGTTTGAGTAGGGTGACTGAGATAGTGAGGTAGTAGGCTATGTTTTAGAAGGGTGACTGAGATAGCGAGGTAGTAGGCTATGTTTAGTAGGGTGACTGAGATAGTGAGGTAGTAGGCTATGTTTTAGAAGGGTGACTGAGATAGCGAGGTAGTAGGCTATGTTTGAGTATTGTGACTGAGATAGCGAGGTAGTAGGCTATGTTTGAGTAGGGTGACTGAGATAGCGAGGTAGTAGGCTATGTTTGAGTAGGGTGACTGAGATAGTGAGGTAGTAGGCTATATTTGAGTAGGGTGACTGAGATAGTAGGCTATGTTTGAGTAGGGTGACTGAGATAGTGAGGTAGTAGGCTATGTTTTAGAAGGGTGACTGAGATAGTGAGGTAGTAGGCTGATACAGTAAGGGAGTAGGCTATGGTTGATTAGAGTACAGCAGTATAATTTATGGAGGACCAAGGAAGGGTAATATCATGATTGAGTGCTTTGTACTGTGTACCTTGTTGATGGAGATTAAATAACACTGACGTCAATTTACTCGTGTATCTAGGGTTATTTATAATACATGTGATATGTTATACTCTCTTTTAAGGGGTGCATCAGGTGTTCATATTAGACACCTGACAATGACTTTAGTTAAATGTCTCCCTTTTTATGTCGGGAGTATTTTTCTTACACGACCTCTACGTAGGAGAGTCGAGTTTAACCGCATGACAAAGTTCTTTGGGACTGTAAATCGGTAGTGTATGATATAAAACACATCTTACAAGTGCATTGAAAATGTGTATTGAAGACGAATTACTGGTATGATTGTGATTTGATGAGGCCGAATAACTGACGACTTTTATGAGTTCGTCGTGCTGTATACCGCAGCCATACCTATGACTGGACTCGTGTATGCGACACAGGTCGAGGTCGAACTTGTCGGATTTACCACCAGGAAATTACCATACCCGTCTCTATGTATCAGAGCGGTACTTCAGAACTCGGACATGGACGTATTTAACAGAATCCTAACGGGTTTGTGAATGGAGTATGATTCCTTTTCAACTATGCATGTAAATGAACAGCAATGCCATTTACTTACCTTTAACTTTGACTAATAAGAAGAAAAGTAGTCAGCTTTTGATTAGTCAAAATTAAAAAGCGTGCATGTATATTGATTGATTGATTATTGTTTTACGTCATCCCACGATTATTTCACGTATATGGTGACGGCATCTGCCTGATGAATTGCATACAAATTTTGACGTTTGCAACGGACCCACCGGAAGGAGTGAAGGATATTTTACGTGCTATGCCTACCGTGACACGGAACCTCGGTTTTTACTGTCTCATCCGAAAGACAAAACACCGGTGCGTCCAGGGCGGGAGTCGAACCCGGGACCTCTCGATCACGAACCGAGCATCTTATCCACTAGGCCACACCGGCTTGATTGATATGCACGGACTCGTGTTTTTCCTGAGTATTACAAGCACATATGAAGGTAAAGCAAATAAGATTGCGACACTGAAATCTTTAACTACATAGGCATTACATAAACTTTGATAAAGTAAACATTCCTTGTTCAGTATGTACACTATACAATGTCAATATACAGTATACTCGTAACGAGAAAATATTTCACATTGCTAAATAAAGCTCCCCGTAATATATATTCTTTAATCTTTAAGTCAACAGGCTGAGCCGTTCAAGTCCTGTGTAATATTCTTATTTATAAATGAGTCTTAAGCATTTAAATAAATACAATGTGTTTGAAATATTGAATTTCACAAATCAAAATTTCTTTGTATTGAGATATCTTGTAGATGATATCGTGTGTGTGTGTTGTGTTTTGTTTTCGTTTGTTTTGTTTATTTTTTGGTCTGATGTAGTTTATACCGACAATGAATTTCTTTGGTATCAACAAATTATCCTTATGTGAACCTTTTCAATGCAAAACATACAGAGATTATAATGTATTCAACTTTATATAATAGACTTAGGAACCTTTATTATTACTGTACTGGTCAAATCTCCACTTCTGATGACCCATACATTTACTTGAAGATTAGTGCAACCAATAGTCACCCACCTTCCAAATGGTCAGCGTTATGACGCGGGAGACGAAACTGGTCATTCTGTGGTCACTAGTATGACCACGTCTTATATTTTGTGGTCATGCATTTCATCTGTGTATTAACACGCCCAAGTGTGAATAAAAGGTCATTTGTACTGTAATATCCTCTGAAACAACACATGGCATCACCGATTCATAGCTTTAGTATGTAGGTATATTGACAGACTTGTAGAGATTATACAAGTATGAGCAAGCGTAGGGCAGTCTGTAGCGTGCTTGACTCGTGAGCGAGGGATGTGGGGTTCGAAGTTCGGAGGCAGCTCATCTGATGGGATCTTTTTTTTTTTTTGGATGAGCCAGTACAAACCGAGATTTCGTGTCATTTGATGTCAACTTGTCTTTTGGATGAGATAGTGCACACCGAGGTCCCGTGTCATCTGATGGCACCTTGTCTTTTGGATGCGTTAAAGGTTTCTCACTGCTTTAGATGAATCAATTACTTAGGTCTAGATATCCATTACATAGGTATAGATATCCATTACATAGGTCTCGATATCCACCAGGCAGATGCCGCCACCATGTAAGTGAAATAGATTTTATGTGACGTATAAAACTCGAAACCAACACACACGATTATCTTGAAACATAGATCAAAGGAATTAACGTATTTTTCGTATCCACCAGGATTGTTAGTTGGCGGCGGATGGATGTTTTAAACTATTTTCAGTGATATTGCGAAATGGAGGCAGAAAGTTATACATACCTCTCGGAAATACAGTGGTGCATTCTTGGATGGATACAATGTACAAGTACAATATTGTATATGTACGAGTGAATAGAATATTTAGAATTGTTTCAGTCGAACACAGGAATGTTAAGTTTATTAATGTTGATATCTTACATGACTAATCTGAAACTAATTTACTCCGTCCAACACTGGGCATAACTCAGCAGCGGTCAGTGAATCTTAGTTATTATCGATTGGTCATTGTCTTGTTCTTGGACTAATCCCGTCCCCAGCTTCTGACAACGCTCTTTAATCCTTGCCATCTGGCCAATGATTTGAAACTTTATTTGAAATTAACAAAATCTCCAGTGTGTATGAAACTTTGTTAGACTTTACAGGACATTTGTCTGGTAAAGGTTCATATTTCAATGAAATGATAGTGAAAGTTTTACCTAGCGAAGCCATTTTTTACCAGAAATGTCGGATGGTCAGGTGGGTTTCGGAAACGCTGAATATCTAGACTATCCATTTCCATACAAAGTGCGTTTAATGCCCGGCCTACGTATCATAAACAATGAAGAGATACCACAAAACATATATACCATATCATTGAATTTGGATTTTGATGTGCCATTTTCATGAGTTCTTGCCTTTTAATAGAGGGTATATGTTTCATGATTTGCATTTTCATTCAATTTAAGAGATAACATTTTCAACCGCTTCCGTTGAAGACACGAATATATATTATAGTTTACAGTATATTACGTCTTTATATGCAAGGTCAACAATGCAAGTTTTGAAAATAATGCTCCATACGTGTAGAGAAGTAGATGACGGTCCCACAATCCAAGGCTGAGAGTAAACCAGTGGCAGTGACCTTCCGTTGTTACATTGACAGATCTTCCTATTTGTCGGTACTGGGATCCATCCAATATTCCCTAACAGTATTACATTGACAGATCTTCCTATTTGTCGGTAATGGGATCCATCCCATATTCCCTAGCATTATTACATAGACAGATCTTCCCATTTGTCGGTACTGGGATCCATCCCATATACCCTAACAGTATTACATTGACAGATCTTCCCATTTGTCCGTACTGGGATCCATCCCATATTCCCTAGCAGTATTACATTGACAGATCTTCCCATTTGTCGGTACTGGGATCCATCCCATATTCCCTAGCATTATTACATTGACAGATCTTCCTATTTGTCCGTACTGGGATCCATCCCATATTCCCTAGCAGTATTACATAGACAGATCTTCCTATTTGTCCGTACTGGGATCCATCCCATATTCCCTAACAGTATTACATAGACAGATCTTCCCATTTGTCGGTACTGGGATCCATCCCATATTCCCTAGCAGTATTACATTGACAGATCTTCCCATTTGTCGGTACTGGGATCCATCCCATATTCCGTAACAGTATTACATTAACAGATCTTCCCATTTGTCCGTACTGGGATCCATCCCATATTCCCTAGCAGTATTACATTGACAGATCTTCCCATTTGTCGGTACTGGGATCCATCCCATATACCCTAACAGTATTACATTGACAGATTTTCCTATTTGTCGGTACTGGGATCCATCCCATATACCCTAACAGTATTACATTGACAGATCTTCCTATTTGTCGGTACTGGGATCCATCCCATATTCCCTAGCAGTATTACATTGACAGATCTTCCCATTTGTCGGTACTGGGATCCATCCCATATTCCCTAGCAGTATTACATTGACAGATCTTCCCATTTGTCCGTACTGGGATCCATTCCATATTCCCTAAAAGTGTGTGAGGGTAAATGATAAAGGATGTACACATGTATATGACAGGAGAGAAGAGACAGAAGGGGAGAATGAGGGTAGCAGACAGTAAGACAGCAGGAAGATAGTCTGGAGTGGGAGGAAGGATGAGGGAGACGGTGTGGAGTGGGAGGAAGGATGAGGGAGACAGTGTGGAGAGAGGTTTTAGAAGGGAGGCATGAGGGTAGCAGGAGGAGGTGAAAATAGGGGAATGGGGCTTGGGAGTCCTGAGGATAAGAGCGAGACAGCAGGAGGATAGTCTAGTGTGGGAGGAAGGAGTCAAGGAGGGAGGAAGGAGAGTGGGATAGAGAGAAGGGAAGTATGATGGTAGGAGGAGGGAATCAGTGTGAAGATAGGAAAATGGGGCGAGGGAGTCCTGATGGTAAGAGTGACACAGGATAGTCTGGAGCGGAAGGAAGGAATTGAGGAAGGAGTAGGGAGACAACGTGGAGAGATGGATTGGGAGAAGGAGGTATGATGGTAGGAGGAAGGAATTTAAACCCCGTATCAGCTCCATCCGCTGACTGCCGAGACACCATTCGCCAAATTTTTGTTGAAATACTGAAGATGTTGTGTATTGTAAATATTCCCGCTTAGAATCTGAGTCATCCAAACGGTAAACCACCCTCGTGTATTTTTAAGATAATATTTATGAAGTTAACAGATGTTGATATATTTATCTCGGCAGGATGAAGCAGGACCTATAAAGTCCTTCTGAAGCCGGAGATAAGTGAATATTATTCACTTCGTTCCCGATTAATCCATGCTGAACCTGCACGCTTCTCATGCGAGAATTTATGAGTTGTGAAGGCTAGCAAAGGGGTATTCTAAAAAGTTTTAGTAGCTGTATGCTCTGTGCTTCACAATCGGGAAAATGACACGCTCGTGTACTGAATTCTTCCTTTAATCAAGATTGGTTGGCTATTAATATTGATATATAGAGACTTAAATGTGTGCGAACAATCCTTACCATTGATGGTATAGCATGTAATTCTGCATGTAGACTGTGGTAAGTGATGAAGAGGTGAAGGAGGAGGAAGAGACTCTTGTAGTCAGGAAAAGGAAGCGCGAGGTTCTTACACATGGTATCATTTCCCGGTATCATAATCTCATTCAGTAATTGATACGTTTAACTTCCGGATTACCATCATCGATTCTCTTTTTACGTAATGTAGTTTGGGTATGGCATTGGTCTGATCAGTAATAAAGGGCAGAGTACGGTGGCATTTGTCAGATCGGTGATAGAAAGGGGGATTGAGATGACATTTGTTAGATCGGTGATAGAAAGGGGGGGGGGGGGTGGTTGAGATGACATTTGTCAGATCGGTGATAGAAGGGGGAGTGAGATCATATGACATTTGTCAGATCGGTGATAGAAAGGGAGTGAGATCATATGACATTTGCCAGATCGGTGATAGAAAGGGGGAGCGAGATTACATTTGCCAGATCGGTGATAGAAAGGGGGAGCGAGATGACATTTGCCAGATCGGTGATAGAAGGGGGATTGAAATTGACTTTTTGCTTTAAGCCATCGAGTAACATAATGATACAACATAGTAATGATCTTCTGTAGTGTATTACTCACTTTGAATATGTGTGCATAACAAAGGACTACACGGGCTGGTGCCGACAAAGGGTCTATATATATTATATCGTGATGTACCTGGTCTTACCCTTGATATGCGATCGCGTATTTATATTTTACAACTACAAAACGTAGACTGATTGATTATCGTTTTACGTCACTCCACGATTATTTCATGTATATAGTGACGGCATCTGCCTGACGTATTGCATAGAAATGTATACATTTGCAAGAGATCCACCGAAACAGTGAGGTGTCGTTTACATGCCATCTCTACCATGACCTGGGACCTCCGTTTCTACCATCTCATTCGAAAGACAGGATACTGATGTACACATGGCGGGAGTCGAACCTGGGACCCCTCGGTCACAAGCTAGGCACCTCATTCACAGAACTACACAGGTTTACAAAGTGAAGACTTGAGTGGTCTGTCTGAAGCTAGAACACATCTTGTGATCATCACAAACAATTTGTTTAAGACTACATTTGTATGTGTTATCCATGTAAATACGAAATCATATCTAGAATTTATTCATGTAGTTTTTCAGATATATTTATTAATTTATTATGTTAATGTCAAAAATTCTTGTCCTATGGCAAGGATTTATCTGTGATGGTATATTATTTTTAAGTTAACCATTATGGCAAGGATTTATCTGTGATGGTATATTATTTAGAGTTAACTATAATGGCAAGGATTTATCTATGATGGTATATTATTTTTAAGTTAACCATAATGGCAAGGATTTATCTGTGATGGTATATTGTATAAAGTTAACCATAATGGCAAGGATTTATCTGTGATGGTATATTATTTAAAGTCAACCATAATGGCAAGGATTTATGTGTGATGGTATATTATTTAGAGTTAACCATAATGGCAAGGATTTATCTGTGTTGGTATATTATTTAAAGTCAACCATGATGGCAAGGATTTATCTGTGATGGTATATTACTTAAAGTTAACCATTATGGCAAGGATTTGTCTGTGATGGTATATTATTTAAAGTCAACCATAATGGCAAGGATTTATCTGTGATATATTATGAGGAGTTAACCATTATGGCAAGGATTTATGTGTGATGGTATATTATTTAGAGTTAACCATAATGGCAAGGATATATCTGTGATGGTATATTATTACTAAAGCGACCTATTCCTGTGTGACTACACCATCAATACCCAGCTGTCGACATCCTCCCTTCCCAGCTAGTCACCATCTCTCAATTCTGATTATGCCAATATTTCTTTCAAGTAGAGAATTATTGCAAACTTCCCTTGGGGAGCCCCAGACTGTAACTCTAAGGAAGTGGAGCTATATTCAATTACATTGTGGATACTGTTGCATGTAGAAGATTTTGTGCTGTCTGACTTGTTCTTTCTATTTGTATTATAGAGTACTTAAGACACTGATGATAACGACAGCGCTGCATGAACAGGACTTACAGTAGAATATAAATTGTTTGGATTTAAATGAAGTGCACTTGGAGTTAGAACTACAGGAAATCTTAAAACTTGGTCGCGACCTGCTCAAGGTAAGGCCTGTTTACTATTGTTAATATGTAGATCATGTATAGTAATAGCACGTTGGTCAGGGAAGTGCGTGTGACAAGTCACCTTATGTCGTATATGCCAGTTAGGTTTTTGTACATGTAGTTTGTTCATGCTAAATTTACGTCTAGCAATACAGGTTCCTCTGCCGTCTTCGAGGGTAGAACATCTTATAATAGATGCATACAATTCGCACCGGAGGCTAGAAAACGTTCGAGCATCATGCATACTGTATAAAAGACGAATTCTGACGCATGTGTATGACAGACAGATGTTTGCCTTCTCGAATATTTACCGATTTTCTGAGTAAAACCGATGCAGCATGCATTCATGCCTAGTACACAAAGACTGTGTTGTTTTTCAATATTCTGAAGGATTACGTAACATGTAGTACGCCGATAACGTTAGCTATTACGCCACAGGAACATTCTGGTCATTAGCATAAATGTCAATAATAAGTTCCTTCGTCTATTCTTTCCCCATATGTAAAACCTATCAGTCTTAGCTTACAGAACCCTTGGGATAATTTCTGAAGCGCTAATGAGGTGTGAAGTTATACATGTACAGCTAGAGAGAAATCAGAAGAAAATCTGTAGTTGTTGGAATATTCCTGAAGAAAGGTGTCTGTTATGTAGTTGTTGTCAAGATTCATCGTCAGGTGCTGAATTTGGCGGTGTCACACTACGTGTCAAATGTCACGTGGTGACGGCCTGGTCGACTCCTTATTCGTGTGAATTCTCTTGACTGGTGGAGGCAGTGGTTGAACCTGTGATCATATGGAGAATATATATCTACATGGACTTCAGCATGTTATAGATATCATTATATTTACGTGGTTAATGGTGCTACACTCATTTAACTCGGTATCAAAGGGTCATTGTACATTTATCATAGATGTTACTCTTTGCAACTAAAGTCATGGATGTAGCACCACACTTTACGTCTTCACTAGTATGGTGGTGGGGCAGTACTTAGTATCTAAAGTCATAATGGTGCCTTATTCACTTGTACACTTTGATCTACATTTCGACTTGCTCGCAGTGAGCTGACCAGTGCTGCTGTGAGCTAAGAAACTATAATAATTCTCTGGTCAGAAAGTTCGTTCGAACTTCCGACCCAGTGAACGTACATCCCCCAACCATCGACTTGGCTCTTTTGATAGGTGTATATTCTTGGCTATCTGGTTATCTCTTGAATATAAGTTAATAGCACATTAATCCTCATTGACTACTTTACGAGCTAGATTCATGTAAGAAACAGAGATAAAACATCTGGACGTAAGACCGGCCTTATCTATCATTGTTAATGGATGCTCTTTCTTTGGGTTTCTTTGAATGGCCGAAGGAGTCTGGGCATAATCTCTTTAAATAACATAGGACTATCAGGTATAAGGTTTACATGATTCTGATTTTGATGGGCATCATTACTTGTGATTTATAGCCTAGAATAAGTTCCGGATTTGTTCAAGAGATTTCGTATGTATAAACAGATTCTTTTTACCGTCACTTTAATAATTTTGTATAGGGATATTGGTCAAAATTTTATCTTTATTAAAAGTGCTTTTGTTGATGTGCCGACTGGCATATAACATGTTTTGTTTTACAATATGTTGACCTGATTTAGAGTACGTTAGCCAGGTGTAAACAATGTAAGCGGGATGCTCCAGGTGATGATAATTAAACTGTCAGGTAGACGTGTTACTGGATATCTGTGTTTACTGCACGGGATGGGTGGAGATTATGTACACATCATCTGGAAAGCCTCCCTATGTATATACTACATAACTGATAAAAGTAGGTCTAGTGAATGGCGTTTGTGGTCACCGGAGATAGTGTCTCTACTGTTAAGGGGCGCTGCAATCTATGAATATTCCAGTTTACATTGGAAGTATATGTAACTTGAATAAGATATCAGTATTTCTTGCCTTTTTCTAACGACAAGACACTGACTGAGTGACGACAACAGGTCTCGATCATACGTACTCCGCTTCTGATACAAGTACCCACTCAATTACATCTGATTTAAGTACCCACTGAGTTACATTAAATACAAGTATCTACTGAGTTACCTCTGATACAAGTACCAACTGAATTACCTCTGATACAAGTACCAACTGATTTACCTCAGATACAAGTACCCACTGATTTACCTCAGATACAAGTACCCACTGATTTACCTCAGATACAAGTACCCACTGATTTACCTCAGATACAAGTACCCAGTGAGTTATATCAGATACAAGTACCCACTGAGTTATATCAGATACAAGTACCTACTGATTTATTTCAGGTACAAGTACCCAGTGTGTTTCATCTGATACAAGTACCCACTGAGTTATATCAGATACAAGTACCCACTGATTTACCTCAGATACAAGTACCCACTGATTTACCTCTGATACAAGTACCCACTGATTTACCTCAGATACAAGTACCCACTGATTTACCTCAGATACAAGTACCTACTGATTTACCTCAGGTACAAGTACCCAGTGTGTTTCATCTGATACAAGTACCCACTGAGTTATATCAGATACAAGTGCCCACTGATTTACCTCAGTACAGGTACCAACTGAATAACATCTGATACAAGTACCCAGTGAGTTACATCTGATACAAGTACCTACTGATTTACCCCGGGTACAAGTACCCAGTGAGTTTCATCTGATACAAGTACCCACTGAGTTATATCAGATACAAGTGCCCACTGATTTACCTCAGTACAGGTACCAACTGAGTAACATCTGATACAAGTGCCCAGTGAGTTACATCTGATACAAGTACCCAGTGAGTTACATGTGATACATGTACCCAGTGAGTTCAATCTGATATATGTACCTACTGAGTTACATCAGATATAAGTACCCACTGATTCATCTCAAATACAAGTACTCACTGAGTTACATCTGATATATGTTCCTACTGAGTTACATCTGATACAAGTTCCCACTGAGTTACCTCTGATACAAGTACCCACTGAGTTACATCTGATATTTACCCATTGAGTAACATGTGATATATGTACCCACTGAGTTACATCTGATACAAGTACCCACAGAGTTACATCTGATACAAGTACCCACTGAGTTACATCTGATACAAGTACCCACTGAGTTACATCTGATACACATACCTACTGAGTCACATCTGATACAAGTACCCACTGAGTTACATCTGATACAAGTACCCAATGACATACCTCTGATACAAGTACCCACTGAGTTACATCTGATACAAGTACACAGTGAGTTACATCTGATACAAGTACCCACTGAAATACATCTGTACCTGTCATCAGTAATTAGATTGTTCTTCGAACCTCACTTTGGCAGGATCTCCTATGCCCGTGCATCAGTCGTCACTTAGGCAGTATCTCAAATGCCCATGCATCCATCGTCACTTGGGCAGGATCTCTAATGCCCTTGCATCCATCGTTACTTGGGCAGGATCTCCTGTGCCTATGTTTCCATCGTCACTTGGGCAGGATCGCCTGTGCCTATGCATCCATCGTCACTTGGGCAGTATCTCCAATGCCCGTGTGTCCGTCGTCACTTCGGATCCCTGTGCATCCATTGTCACTTGGGCAGGATCTCCAATGCCCTTGTAACAATCGTCACTTGGGCAGGATCTCCTATGCACGTGCATCCATCGTTACTTGGGCAGTATCTTTTATGCCCGTGCATCCATTGTCACTTGGACAGGATCTCCTATGCTGGTGTTTCCATCGTCACTTGGGCAGGATCTCCTATGCCCGTGCATCCATCGTCACTTGGGTAATATCTCTTATGCTCGTGCATCCAACGTGACTTGGGCAGGATCTCCTATGCCTGTGCATCCATCGTCACGTGGGCTGGATCTCCTATGCCCGTGCATCCATCGTCATATGGACAGGGTCTCCTTTGCCTTTGCATCCATCTTCACATTGGCAGGATCTCCTATGCCGGTGTTTCCATCGTCACTTGGGCAGGATCTTCTATGCCCTTGCATCCATCGTCACTTGGGCAGGAACTCCTATGCCAGTGCATCCATCGTCACTTGGGCAATATCTCCTATCCCCATGCATCCAGCGTCACTTGGGCAGTATCTCCTTTGCCCGTGTATCCATCGTCACTTGGGCAGGATTTTCTATGCCCGTGCATCCATCGTCTCATGGGCTGGATCTCCTATGCCCGTACTTTTCTGTCGACGATTATGACATTAGTTATAGGAAATCAGCAGAGGAGAATTACACGTTGCATGCAGTGCCAGAGCTATAAACCAATGATATAATGACCTATTATTATCAAGTATTGATAGCATAAGGCTGTCTTGTATCTTTTTATCTGGCCGCCCTGCAGTATCTTATATACAAATGTATGTATATTCGGCGGTCCGACCTTCGTGTCTCAGGTGCACGACCTGGTTATTGACCGACGAGTTTACATTACTCTTACATATATGTAAACAATATAAAAATGAAAATAAGCCAACAGTTTATACGTGGTATGCACTTTAGGAGTCAAGTTTCAACAACTTATCAGATAAGATGTAGGAAAGTAAACACTAGTGATGGTCAAGACAAACAACTCGTTTGAAAGGAGTCTGAACCACGAACTTGCCCCGAGCATGGTTTTGTCTGGGTGAGAGATCTAGCGGTCGATCAGTTTCCTTCCTCGGCTCTGTCCTCTTTACTAGTGGACGTGAAGGATCTAATGTTATCTTTCAGTTGCTGCTCTTTTCCATGGCGCACGCCCTTTTTCGTCCCCTTTTACTTTCGTCCGTTACTTTTTCAAAAGATTTGATCCTTTATTTCTGTGTATAATATATACATGTATCTCATTTTCAGTTTACATTTACATTATGTTTAAATCTTTGGTAGATATTACCGAGTGTTTAGATGGTCAGGTCGGACACTGTGACTTTACCATCTGTCGCGTGTCATCGCAAAGATTCTATGCCCTCTTTTATATGGACATAATCACATTATGCATTTGGTACTAAATGAACCAATATAATTAGCATAACGATCGATCAGTGGCGCACTTTACATGTCAGGAGATTTAATTATAGTTTATTTATGGAGCAGTCATTGTTGGCACAGAGAGTCTGTCGTACAGACTGCGACAGGATGCATGCGATGGAGTGTACAATGTTGCATAATGTAATGTGAGAACATGCAGAAGATAGAGTTCTGACGTCCCTGGCAGCATGTATCAAAAACCGTCATGTGAAAGAATAACAATGTTTTTGTATACGATGTGATGGGTAACAGTCTTACAGTATTGGATATTTATTTTACAGAGTGTTGTAAAGAACATGTGATGTTTGGATGACGAGAATGGTGTCATAAAAGGCAGAAGATATTTGGATACACATACACCGGTAAATATAGTACATATAATTGATTATTTAATTCAGGCAACAATCAGCATATACAAAGGAGACTGACATGAGGATTTATCCTATGGGCCGTTATGGTCATCATATGTACATATGTTTTACAGGGTCATTATTAGCACTGATCACCATTAATGATCAGGGTCCTTATAAATACGTATGATCAGGTGCATTATTATCATATATGTCACATGTGCAAAACCAGATTATTATTAAATCATAGTATCAGGGTCATTATGGGCATATCATCTGGTCAATAAGGTCAATGTTATAATGTTTGATCATGGTCATTATGGGCATATCATCTGTTCAGTAAGGTCAATGTTAGAATGTTTGATCAGGGCCATTATGGGCATATCATCTGTTCAATAAGGTCAATGTTAGAATGTTTGATCAGGGTCATTATGGGCATATCATCTGTTCAGTAAGGTCAATGTTAGAATGTTTGATCAGGGCCACCCATGCCTTGTACGCTTAGTATATTCTTTATTAACACACACAGATATTATTGGGGCAGATTAGCGTTTCATAAGGGATGCAGTAGCATGTCATGACATACTTAAGATGCCTGACCTATATATGATAGTGTGAATAACTCTGATTGAGTCCCATACAATGCACACGCAATGCTATTGTGAATGCTATTGTCCTGGAATAATACGCTGTCATCGGATCCGACATCCCGAACATGAAAAAGAAAATGGCTTTGTACAAGTCGACAATGGCATATGAACCATCATCTTCTTATAGAGAATATTCTCCTCAGCTTGACTGACTAGCCCGTGTTCTGTGACTGATCACCCGTATGACCCGCGTACTTTATTCCTCGGTGCGAAGTAGAGAATTGTAATGATACACCAATACCATGTGTACACACCACGAGCACAAATCATATGTGACTTTGGAAACATCAAAGATGTCTAGGTGATACGAGGTGAGTTTACAGATTACTGATAGCCCCATGGTCTTCCTAATAAATCACAGCTCTGCTGGATTTTGTTGGCTCAACATTAGAAAGAAATCGTGGCATTTGATACACGGAGAGCCAGGGATCTGGAATGTCACACCTACTGGGGATGTTTATAGGTTCTCCTTACAAATCACCAGGTACGAAAAACAGCGAAATACATTAATGTAAGGGCTGAGACATTTTGGAATTTTAAACATATATAATTTGTCTGAATCCAGCAGTTTTCTGCCCAGAGGGTGCACTTAAATGCGATTTGTTTTCATACCTTTTAAGAGAAAAAATGATACACCTTGTTGGTTAAAACTCTATTGTGCAGGATTTCAAATATTCAGTATTTAATAAATGTTACTTAAACTTCGTACAGCACAAAGGTTGTGGGCTGTATTTGTCAAACCTGTCCTGCATCAGTTAGGTACACCTCAGACACTCCAAAGGTTACAGTGATTTTGTGGTTTTAGAGCACGTCATCGTGACATTCTGACCCCTACTTCCTGTTAACATTTGATACGGACATGCTGGCATTCTTGCATTTTCATTCATGCTATGTTGCCCCTGATTAGATATGTATGAGAGCTCTGTATATGTGCCAGCCCTCTTGTAATAATAGTGAGAGGCGTATCGACAGCAATATACGGACTTGGGCAAGAATATGTCTGATTTATGCTGACAGAAAACCAAATTGTTGCAATAAATAAACTACACGGAACAGTTTATTATGCAAGAGACAATGGAACCTTTTAACACGTCATTGTTATTATGATCAACCCCGGGGGAAGAGACAGCCTACTTAGGGAGGGGGACTGATATGAACGGTATCAGGTCATAAAGCATCGCGCTCTAAAATTGATCAGTTTACATCCGTGTGGGCTTCTGCAGCGAGTGTCGTCAGGCTCAAACGTAATGACGACTGGAATGGATAGGATCCTTGTACAGATGTTCTCCGGCAGATGTTACGTGGAATGTTCTGATTCATCACTCAACTATCTAAAAAAAGTCTTGGATCAGAATATATTAAATGTGGGCTGAGTTGGAGCTCTATGGATTGTGTTGACCACATTCAGGTTCCATAATAAGAAAATAAAAATGTGACATAAATGATCAAGTTGACTAAAGGAGAATTGATAGCTGAGAAGATTAACTTTGTGGTGGGTCACTGTAGCTTGTCACTTCTGTCAGGGGTCTAGGTGACTGAGTGGGCTAAAGCTGTGTGGTGGGTCACTGTAGCCTCTCGTCTCTGTCAGGGGTCTAGGTGACTGAGTGGGCTAAAGCTGTGTGGTGGGTCACTGTAGCCTCTCACCTGTCAGGGGTCTAGGTGGCTGAGTGGGCTAAGGCTTTGTGGTGGGTCACTGTAGCCTCTTGTCTGTCAGGGATCTAGGTGACTGAGTGGGCTAAAGCTTTGTGGTGGGTCACTGTAGCCTCTCGTGTCTGTAAGGGGTTTGGGTGGTTGAGTGGGCTAAGGCTTTGTGGTGGGTCACTGTAGCTTGTCACTTCTGTCAGGGGTCAAGGTGGCTGAGTGGGCTAAAGCTGTGTGGTGGGTCCCTGTAGCCTCTCGTCTCTGTCAGGGGTCTAGGTGGCTGAGTGGGCTAAAGCTGTGTAGTGGGTTTCATTGTAGCTTGTCACTTCTGTCAGGGGTCTAGTTGGCTGAGTGTGCTAAAGCTGTGTGGTGGGTCACTGTAGCTTGTCACTTCCGTCAGGGGTCTAGGTGGATGAGTGGGCTAAAGCTGTGATGGGTCACTGTAGCCTCTCATGTCTGTAAGGGGTCTAGGTGGCTGAGTGGGCTAAGGCTTTGTGGTGGGTCACTGTAGCCTCTTGTCTGTCAGGGATCTAGGTGACTGAGTGGGCTAAAGCTGTGTGGTGGGTCACTGTAGCCTCTCAAGTCTGTAAGGGGTCTAGGTGGCAGAGTGGGCTAAGGCTTTGTGGTGGGTCACTGTAGCCTCTTGTCTGTCAGGGATCTAGGTGACTGAGTGGGCTAAAGCTGTGTGGTGGGTCACTGTAGCCTCTCAAGTCTGTAAGGGGTTTGGGTGGTTGAGTGGGCTAAGGCTTTGTGGTGGGTCACTGTAGCCTCTCATGTCTATCAGGGGTATAGGTGGTGGAATGGGCTAAAGCTTTGTGGTGGGTCACTGTAGCCTTTCACTTCCGTCAGGGGTCTACCGGTAGGTGGTTGAGTTGGCTAAAGCTGTGTGGTGGGCCACTGTAGCCTCTCGTGTCTGTAAGGGGTTTGGGTGGTTGAGTGGGCTAAGGCTTTGTGGTGGGTCACTGTAGCTTGTCATGTTTATCAGGGGTATAGGTTGCCGAGTGTGCTAAAGCTTTGTGGTGGGTCACTGTAACCTCAGACCTCTGTCAGGGGACTATTTAGTGGAGTGGGCTAAAGATTTGTGTTGATCTTTCCCATTTGTCAGGGATGTTTTCGGTTGAGTGGGTTTAAGCTTTATTGTAGGTCTCATCGTAGTGGAGGATACCACCTTGTAGGTCTCGGCTCAAATCATGGTCAGACCAAAAGGTAAAGTTTGTCAGTGTACCTGTCAGTTGGAGTAAAAATCTGTAAATGTACCTATTGAATGTGACAAAGGTCTGTCAGCGTACTTGTTGAATGTGTTGAAGGTCTGTCAGTGTACCTGTCGATTGTGTTGAAGGTCTGTCAGTGTACCTGTCGATTGTGTTGAAGGTCTGTCAGTGTACCAGTTGAATGTGATGAAGGTTTTTCAGTGTACCTGTCGAATGTGTTGTAGGTCTGTCAGTGTACCTGTCAAATATGGTAGGCTATTCGGATTCCTTTACATTTTATCAATGGCTATAATCATAAGGATACAATATACCTATAAAGGGCGCAAAAAAATAAATAAAACTGAAAAATAAATTAAAATATATTTTATGTATTACAGCTCATGAGAATTTGAAGTGATAGTATGTAACTTATATTTATGCCTCCCTTTGAAGAAATACAGATACAGATACATCTAAAAAATATCTAGGTCAAGTTCAAACTTGGTTATGGTTCAATACTTTTTGTCATAGTCGTCCCCTTGGACTTGGAAATTTTCTTAAAATTAGCAGTTTTCGTTCATTATCTCAGGAACAGATAGAGATATTGAATTGATATTTTGCATACAGATACATCTCAAAGATATCTAGATTAAGTTTAAATATGGTAATGGTTCAATAATTTTTGTCAGAGTTATTCCCCTTGGACTTAGGAAATTTCTTAAAATTAGCAGTTTCCGCACATTATCTCTGGAGCCAATAAAGATATTGAATTTATATTCGATATACTGATACATCTAAATGATATTTAGGCCAAGGTTAAATTTGGTCATAGTTCAATAATTTTTATGAGAGTTATCTCCGTTGGACTTGGGAAATTTCTTACAATTAGCAGTTTCTGCACATCTCTGGAACCAATAAAGATACTGAATTTATATTTGATATACCGATACATCTAAAGGATATTTAGGTCAGGTATAAATTTGGTTATGGTTCAATAATTTTTGTGAGAGTTATCCCACTTGAACTTAGAAAATTTCTTGCAATTAACAGTTCTCTTCATTTTCTCCGGAACAGCTAGATATATTGAATTGATATTTGGTATACAGATACATCTTACGGACATCTAGGTCAAGTTAAAAAGTTATAATTTAGATATGGTTCAGTTATTTTTGTCAGAGTTATCCCCTTTGGACTTTGAAATTTCTTAAAATATGGAGACTTGCAGTTTCAGCTCATTATCTCAGGAATGGATAAAGGTATCAAATTAACGTTCGGTATTAAGATACATCATGAAGATATCTAGGTCAAGTTTTATTATGCACAGTGATGAAATAATTATCGCCGGTGATTGATTGTTGATCACCGAAAATATGCTGATTCGGATAATATGCTGATTCCGATTCACTTCTCAGTAATCAAAAATCATCGATATAGAAAAATTGAAAGGAGTGTCCGTGCTTTATGCCCACGTTACAAAAATAACTATAAACGGGGGGGGGGGGGCATATGCTAGCGTTGCTCTTGTATGGATTTAATGTTCTTGTAGTCAACAAACTTATTTGAACGGTTGTGGCGAGGTATCGGAAGCGCATGAAAGCATGGAATTCCCAATGGATGGCAGTTCCATCATTTCTTACAGCAGTTTATGACTTACACAGCAAACGTGCGACATATCACTTACCTACTTGTGTATGTCATTAATTTTCCAAGATAAACTCTTACATCCATGGGCAGACAATTTACGTTTTAAATCTTGGGGATATTCACACCTTCCACCGTTTATGTATACGTCATGACGTCACCTCATGGATGGTAAAGAGCTGATCCTGGAAAATGTACGCATTTATTAGTCGACATTGAAGGTTGTACATAATGCTTTGAGTTGTATGACCCAGACACGTATTCAGATGCAAAGTGGGACTGTCCCCAGGTATGGAGGAAACCGTCTTTATCTTAATTGGTCCAAACTCGTGTCAGTACAACGAATGCTTCATGCATTGCAATGTAAAATGCACATAGCATTGTAGAGAAAACATACATGTATTAATCATCAATTTGATACCACGTGTAGCAAACAAATCAACCAGGAGGTTACACTTTTTAATTCAATCTCGAGTTTACTAATGCAGCACAGGTACATGAAGACCTTTGCCTCAGGTCATATATAAGTTCACAATATTGTTGCCCGACACATTAATGTCGAGGTACAGTGAATGTGCAGGATGTCTTGAGAACATAAAATTTATTGATCAAAAGCTGTACAGCTTATAGATTTCAATACATGATAATCAACAGATATATAATAAGATCAAGTATAAAAGAAAGAACATATATGCGCGTTGTTAAACACATATGTGTACAGATATTCATAAATACAAAATTAAAATACATCAATGGAATATCAAAGAATATTATGCACATTTATACAGAATATTACAAAATAAATAACATAAATGCATAGTCAAAGTACACACATGAAACGAGAAACACAAAATCGTCTAGGTTTTAACAAACATCAGTTCTTAATTTTGTAGAATGTAATATATATTTAGCTAAACCGCATAGTTCTTTGGTGTTTTGGGTGCTGAGTAATTGAATTAATTTAAAGACTGAGGGTCGGATATAGTAATATTTCTTAATAAACTTTTGTCTGAATGGTTGGTAAAAGGGACATTTAGTGAAAAATGAAATTCATCCTCAATTTCGGACAGGTCTTTACATAGGAGGCATAACCGTCTTTCCATAGGAACTTTTCTGTAACGACCAGTTTCAACTGCAAGATTATGAGCTGATAAGCGTATTTTACAGATAAGTTTTTTTGTATTGAGAAGAAATTTGTTTTTTCAAATATGTTTGGAATGTATGTCCATCAATTAAGTGTTTATAAATAGCAGCTTTTGGGGAAGAATTAATAACTGATAGCAAAGATTGTTTGCATATGCCAAAAATCCTTTGTTTTGTTGCACATAAAATAAAATCTTGAGTCATTGAGCCATGATTTGACCAAACTTCACCAAGTCCACTTTGTTCAGTATGTATTCGCTTCTAACACTGTTCATCGTTGTATCTCGGCAGAAAATACATGGTTACAATTATTTTAAATCGTACAATAGGAAATATTCCCATTCCTCCAGGTATGTCAGAACCTTAACACCATGTAATATGTATAAGGAGAAGTAACAATCCCAATCGCATATTCAGGTAAACATATCTGTGGAAAGCTAGCAGGTGTACATATAGACATGTTGAATATCCAACAATATGTGAATGTGTCACAACATTGACCCAAGGTCATTTTTACAAGACCAGCGGTTGGTTATATTAAGTACATGGGTATTATCATGGTTTAATTTTTGAATTTACTTGGGTGAGTGGTAAATTGTATTTAACCCCCCTCCCCCCAACCCCTTTACAGGAAATTCAAAAATTACAACATGACAGGTATGGTCGGAATCCATGTTTGACTTTGACTTACATGATGACCTTTTATCATCAACTTCTCTGCCAATCAGTGATAAGGATATTACTATATAAAATTGTTTTAAGTGGACAGTGCGACATACTGCTGTTCTAATGACATCTAGGTCAAGGTTACAATACACAGCTTTTGTATATGAAGTGATAGTCCTTGCGGGATAAAATCAATACAAGAAGTTTGCTTTATCCCAGAGAGAGTTCAGAATAGAATGTGTAACTGCTATAGTAGTAATTAGTGTATGCGAAACTCACTCAGGTTTTAAAGGACATTTGTCAGATAAAGCTTCATATTTCATTCAAGTCGTAGTGAAAGTTTTACAAAATATTTATGTCGGTCTAGTGAATTTTACAAACACTTCAATCGCATGTTTATATTTTGTTACTACAAACGATGGAACAGCATGAAAAACAAAGTAGGAGACAGCGTCTTGTAAGTGACCTTGGTTGTTGCCGTATCCTTCTGTAATAAATTATGTAACATATATACATGTATATGCAGTATTCAAGAAATACTGTTCAAATCAAGTAGAAGTAAAATAGTTATGGTTATGACACTTGTTGATCAGTTTATTGATTGATTTTTGTTTTGCGTCGCTCCAGGATTATTTTACGTATATGATGACATCTGCGTGATGCGTTGCATAAAGTTTATACCTTTGCAACGGACCTATCCGAAGTAATAGGGACCTTTTACTTGCCATGCCTATAATGTAATGCAGGACCTCCATTTTCACTAATTCAGTGGAAAGATAGGGCACCGGTGTGCTCACGGCCGGGGTCGAACCCGGGACCTGTTGGTCATGAGCCGAGCACCTTATCCACTGATCTACACCGCTTCCATGTTGATCAGACTGAAAATACGTAATGTCATAGAACATAAAAGAAGTAAGCTCTCCCAGAGGGAACGATACCCTTTGTGAAAAGTCTTTTATTTGTTATTTAATAGTTTTATGCCAAAACATTTAACACATTCTGAAGGCTTTTTCGTAACTGAATTTACATTTTCATTTTCAATTTATCACTGAAAAATTGCCAAAGCCGATGCTATCTCTGCTGGTTACAGAAGAAACCTCTCCTCACACACACTAGATGTTTGAATTTACAGACGCCACCAGGTTATTCTTGAATAGCAGCAAGGTTCTTGTTACGAATGCATATCAATAAAGTTATCCATACTACTGAAGTGTGCATGTCTGTGGATAAGTGAGAGAGGAGGTTTTATACGCCAATTAAGTCATTGAAGCAAAATAAACCAAGCCGGAGAAGATAAAGTAATAAAAAGCAAAAATTCCAGAGTAATTGTCCGTGAATGTTTCGTGCAAGAAAATGCACCGCCCGTCATTTGACATGCTCAGAATTTATATGTTAATGATCATATTAAGTTGATATATTCTTTTCATTGATGAAGTGTCGATAAAAATCGTGTGAATTCCAGAGTGTTATTGCAGGAAATAAATTGTTCCCGTGTGTAGTGTTAAGAGGTCGTCGAATTCTTTGCTACATTGGAATGTTACTAAATGGAAAAGTGATGGATCAGATTTAGTGGAGTACTGTTTGTCCCGTTGTAATGTTATCCCAGGGAACGATTCATTCACTCGGTGAATATACTCCACTTGCACGTTATCTAATTTCCTTTACACTACAATTGTTGATCTGTCACAATGTAGTTCGTATACCCATGCTTTAAGACTTAGTGCTGCTTAATGTTTGGTGGATTAAGCGAAAGTTTTGGGTAGAACTTAAGTATAAACGATATTTCAAAAGATGTTCCAAGTATAACATGGTTATACCAGTGTTTGTGCAACTTAAACATATTGCTGACTGTTACACAGATAAGTCTTACGAGTGATCTTTGGTTCTTGGCTATGTGAACTTTCTGTGCTGTATGTTTCAGTGGTCTACCACTTTCAAAAATTGTTCTGTAGGTTGTAACTGGGACCATCTGTTACCATGGGAACGGTTCGTGAGTTACATGACTTTCTGGAGGAGGCAGAGTTATTACATTACTACAGTGCTTTCTGTAACAACCTGCATATCACCACTGTCCCTCAGCTCAAGTATGTGGAGGAGGAGGACCTGGCTGGGATTGGTATGTCCAGACCAGAAATGAGGAGGCTAAAGAAGATGTACAAGAAGGAATGTCCTCATGGTGCTCTAGGAAAACTGAAGAAGGTAAGAAACTTGACAAGTATAATCATTTCAGTAGCACAGATGTGCTACTTCCAGTATACACACATCCAAACCACAAAAACAAAAAACTAACTGCTATTTGGGGTCATATTTATGTAATAATTTCAGTGTCTGTACTTTTATTTGGCAGTGGTAATTACTGCCTGTATTAGCTGTTCTGGGGACACCAATCAAGCTCATGCTTTACCCTGTGGTCTTTTGTGTGTATGTTAATATTGGTAATAAACTGCTCCAAATTTTGAGCAGAATTGTTATGAAGCTGATTCAGTATTCAGAATGAACCGCTGGTGGTCTAGTTGATCGGAAGATCCTAAGGACATACTTACCTAGTTTAATCTCAAAAGCCATATAATAGGCGGTGGTCATCATAAATGTATGTTATCACATGTACTCATGAGATGCTGATTGATGATGAATGGAATATGTTGTTCACACATATCGAAATGTGAAAAGCTGTAGCTATGATCTCACTCTCAGTGCTTCGTAGAGTCCAAGCCTTCATTATTTTCATATAGCCAGTAGAACATAAAGACGATTCATGATCCTTTTATTTTGATTTCAAGGGATACGACTTTGTGAGGACATCAGTGAATTTAGTAAGATTAGGATAATTATATAATCTCCCCTGTTGTATATGCATTACTTGGAGATAATCTGTTGCATGTCCTTACTGCTACCATACGCAGAGATATACCATTCTCATCTTTATAACTACTGTACAGTAACAAGATGTATCTGAATAATTTATGATACCCCAGTGGTCCAAGCTTATATTTCACTTTTGACAGATAAGTATCCGCCATGTTACTTTCACTTTTAAAGCTTTGATGAATATACGCATACCCGAACCTTTTTAATCTAGTCTACTTTCATGTTGTCCTATTTGTGCATACTATTAGGCTGAAGCTGTCCCTCAAATAGACGCACAGCTCTGTCTCTCTATACCCTAACATCTGCTTGAACTTTCAGGATACTTTGGCCTTCGTCAGTACCTTAAATTTGAAGGTTAATTCTAGGATGGTAAGCAGTATCTGTGTCACGTGACATCAATAGTAGATTTTACTGATCCCAATAACATTGTCATTTTGTTTCACATTTATTTGTAGCCAGGAAACCAGTTTGAAAAGTACACACTTTTATGTTCATACATTATAATATATATATACCAAATAACCGTGATAGCTCACAGAAAATATGTACCAGTAGATGTTTTAAGATTTCTAACCATGTGATCTCAACCAACCAATGTACAACAAGCATTCTTCAGTAACGCCGTTACAACTGCTTTTAGACCAGATTTCTTGATATTTTAATCTTTTAATCTATATAGTGGTATCTGTGTGATTTGAAATGAAAGGACCGTCTCAAAGTAAAGATTATACTAGACTTTATAGGGGCACATGTGTTTGGAACGGAATGAAGGATAAAGACATTTATAGCTGCTATCTTTATGAACGACATGATATCAGCTTCAAGTCGAACGTTTTTACTGATAATCTATATTGCCAAAAGAAATCTACCAGTAGTGAGAGAACTTCTCGACACGGAGACATAATTCATCGTAATATAGATTTACTTACTATGTATTTCTGAAGCATCCATACATTAACATTGGTTGATAGTGTGGTCGCCAGTAATTTTATCACGTGATTATTAATGACAGAATGTTAAGTTGTGGCTGGTTGAGATTTTTTTGTATAATGCATATTATTCTGTTTATGTTCAGTTTTTAACAGCCACTTCTTGTATTTGTGTAAGTTGCATTGGTGTTATGTTAATAATGACTAAAGTTCTTACGGTAGCGATATCTTGCCTGCCTATTGTTATATACTTGGTCTACCAGTCTTCATGCGAGAGTATATCGATGGTTCGGCTATTGGGATAACGTTCTATATGGTATACCGTTGGATAAAAGGCAGAAGTTTATCTTCTTGTCAGTCATCTATTCAGTGAGGTAAATGATGATCATATGTGTCTGAATAACGTAAACTCTACTCAACTCAAATACCAACCATTTGAACGTGCAAAATGCTTTACCCCTAACATTACCTCTACACCGGGACTTGAAAGGTTTGTATGGCAAACATGTACAGACCTCTATTGCATGGCAACATAACTTCCCGAATTTGGCTTATTTTTCATTATTAGAATCCTTATATATAGTTTTACATTTGTGTTGTACATTATATCGTCTACGACGTATGTTTGAGGACACTTCGTCGGAAATCCGACGTGTATTTGTGGTCAGTGAGTGGTCAGCGATTTATACTTGAACGTTTAAGGATTCGAACTTTACTACAGCCTTAATCTTGTGTGCAAGGTTAAAACATAACGATATGATCACAGCTCTTTGTGGAAATTATGTTTGACAGAAATTTTAAAATCCGAACAATATACGATAAGTACCAAAATTATATAATTATATGAAATACTAATACAAGTAATACGATGAAATAAGTGGACATTGTGCCGTAAGAGGATAGTTATTATATCTTTAGTAGTTTCACTTGTTAATAAATCGGTAAAGGACACCCTGGAATGCTTCACGACGATATTTTGTAATTTGAATGCATAGATGGGAGTGACACTCTATCCTACATCGCAGTCTCGTGTGTCAGTGAACAAGGTTTGGAACTAGAGATCAATGGTGCACGTTAGACGCACCAGCTTTAGGGGTAATTAGTGATTCTTAATGACAGTATTCATTGTCAGAATCATTCTGCCGAAAGCATAGGATAAATCTGCTTACTCGTGAGAAGTAGACCATGATCAAATCTCTTGACATAGTCTAGTCAGATTCACGCGTAAATAAATAAATAAATAAATATATATATATATATATATATATATATATATATATATATATATATATATATATATATATATATATATATATATATATAAAATATACACTTTAAATGCTTTTATTTCTTATAAATGATGTGCGCATGACGAGAAGTAAGACATTTCACGACGACACATTAATGAAAACATTCCAATGATTTTCTGAATAACACCCTTTTGTTGGCTAGTTCAAAAGATTTTTTATCATAGATTCGTATTTATATGTGATTTAACTATAATTGATACCTGGTAGTCACCCTTCCCTTACGACTCTGTACTAATGTTACCAAGAAACCTGATGCTCCCCCACAGTCGAGTTCTCCTTGAACTTCCTGGAATGTGATACATTAACCACAATGGAAACCACATTCTCACGGACCTAGATGATAAACTGCTATTGTTTTTACCTAGTGTTGTTGGTTCATGGGGAGATTTCATTTCACTTATGAACATGCATGATGCGAGATAAAAAGGGGAAGGAAAGTGTTCAACTGGTGGTGAGTTTTTTCTTAATATTAAGCCTGCTGTGTGGGGAGAGGGATTTAATAACCAGCAAGGTATGTCCTGATTTGTTTATAGATCCAAGTGCAAGAGGATGGTATAAGTTAATGATCTCAGGAAATGAGAGGGAATGCAAGTATACAGCCTTTTTGATTTTTTAATTAATTATAGGGAAGGAAATGGGATATTTGTTTCATTTGGTTTACAACATTTTTGTATTATGTAAGGAGGGATAGGTAAGATATAACCAGGATGTAAACTTTTTGAAGACTAGTACCTCAAAACTGGCCTACAATATGATATGGAAGTAAATTTCTTGAAGCTTCAATACACTGGCTGTCCACATCTACCAGAATAATATATTACACAGAACCACAGAGGAACTCTGAATAAGTTATCATTGTTCATTGGTAATCAAATCAACATGATACATGGGGTAGATATGAAAAGGATAACCCACAGAAATATTTCCAAAATTTGCTTTTACCATAACATTTTATGCAGCTTACAGCACAGTTTTATTAGATACCAGAGTCTTGATATTTTCTGGATCATATTTTATCATGTACTGTACATAACGATGAAGTGTTTTTCTTATTATCAAAGAATTCAGTTTAGTGTTTTTATCAGTAGGGTGGACCCCTTCTTGGTACAATGCCAAATTGTAAAGTGCTCATATAAATATGTAGTATATTATGAAAATGGATAAATAAGTATATTTTATGACATCTCCAGCTTTTGTTGATAATATTTTCAAAGACTTACAACTGGTTTTGGTATATTAAGCATTTACTCCATAGAAGTAATGGGAAGCCATTAGTTCTGATGCATATTCTTTTCTTACAATCAAGTCTTGGCTTTGCCTCAGATTTCCACTGTATCTGACTCTCCACTGGAGAGCGGTGGTTCAGACTTACTGTTGGATGAGTTTTTGATGATTTGATATCCCATAGATTATATCCTGTTTCCTTTTCCTTTGTACATGTACCATCATTTAAAATCCCACTTTGATATTATCTGTGTTCTTCTTGTGGAATTTGTTGAAAGGAAATAATATCAGGAAAGAAAAACAGGCTCATATGCTACAGTAAAGGGTTAAGATTGATGAAAGTAGGATTGTTTGACTGATCTTAAGATTATCTTGATGTCAAGGAGTGGTAGTCAATCTACAATGTCAGTTTTTATCGATTCCTAGGGAGTTCAAGAAAGAATAAGACCAAGTTAAATAACAAAGCATATATATTTTTAAACTTAGCTCTGGCATAATGCTTACTGTGTTTTGGGTTAAACCATATAACTGGAATGATTAGCAAGGATTGTTGCAGGCAATATTGAAGGGATCCAATGAAAGTGGTCAAGGACGGACTCTCAGTCCCTCCCCTCCCGAACAGCGCTCCAGTAGGCCTTTATCCTCATATATGATGCCAGGAAAGCAGATAATTCCTTCTGACTCCATCCAGGTCAATAAAACCTTGGGAGAGGGGGAGTTTGGTGTAGTACAGCAAGGGATCTGGACCACAGAAAGGGGAGATAAGGTAAGATCAACATGCTATAGTGATACAATGTCAAGATCTTCTCTGATCAGTGTACCCCAGCTACCACTATAGAGATATCCATACTAAGTGCAAACTGCAGTTATTTTCATTGTTATTTGTCCTCATAAGGCTTTAATATATTACTTTGTCAGTATAAGGTCTGAAGAGCTTAGATATATTACCTTGCCAAGGTAAAGTCTACAAAGCTTTGATAAAATACATTGCCAGGGATATTTTTGGACTTCAGAATTGAGAGATTCTCTCATGATATTTATAACTCTCTCATAGAAATTCAAAATATGGTAAATTCTCTCATTCTAAATGGCCGAGAACCTAAGTTTCTTGTTTGGATAATAGAGTAGTACATGAATGTTCAATGACAGAAAACATTAGAATTGTCTGTTAACAATACGACATCATTTTCTTTAATCATGACACTTCACAGTACTTACTATACAATGAAGAATTACCATAAATGTTTTAGGTTCAGATTGCATTAAAATGTCTGAGCAAGGAGAAGCTACACAGCGGTACTCAAGAATTCTTGAAGGAAGCTAGTATAATGCAGTCTATAGATCATGATAACATTGTTCATATGTTTGGAGTAGTGCTGGACAAGGACAACTCCATGATACTGGTAAGAACTCTTTTCCAGCTGTCTCCTGTGTACACCGAGTTTACAGAGAGATTGCTTATATGAGCCATTTCACTTTCACAGTCATATTACTTCTGGTCACTTACCTTTCTGCTAATATTAAGTGCATGGTTATAATCTGATCTTTTGCTGTCACAATTGACCCTTCCATTTTGTGGATTATTGTCGAATTTCGTGATGTCACAATACATTTTCAATGTTTGTCCGAGATATAACTGAGGTTTAAAGCATTGTGACCTCATCTAATTTAACAAAATTTCGAGCGTAAATGGAAGAGTCAATTGTATTCATTTTCTTAGCAGCGATCATGTCTGTTTTGGTGACTGTAATGTTTATTATGGCGGTCAGCCACTTACACCTATGGTTTAATCCCTTGTGAGGATTCTATAGATAGCTTACCATTTGGTACTGGCACTTCATAGCTGTCAATTTATTGATCATAGAAAGTAGCAAATTAATTAATTGCATGTGGGGCCTATATGCTCTTTATAATTTTAATATCTAAATAAGATATATTGTTGGCTTATATTTTCTAGGTCACAGAGTTAGCTCCCATGCGATCACTTTTAGAATGCTTGAAGGAGCAGAACTTGCGCCTGGACTTTCCTGTACCAAGGCTGTGTGATTTTGCTCTACAGATATGTGATGGAATGTCCTATTTGGAAAGCAAACGACTTATACATCGGGACTTGGCAGCTAGAAATATTCTTGTGTTCAGTAAAAATAAGGTAATTGTAGTGTGTTATACTTGTGTACCTAACGTAAGTTGTATGTTATAATAGAAGATTGAATTCACACAATAGACTAAGAATATACTTTATATC
The DNA here is from genome assembly GCA_035048485.1 of Pteria penguin. Taxonomy (NCBI): domain Eukaryota; kingdom Metazoa; phylum Mollusca; class Bivalvia; order Pterioida; family Pteriidae; genus Pteria; species Pteria penguin. Next base: position 74,785,743 of record CM068582.1, on the reverse strand, counting down.
ATCAGTTACAGTCCTTTTGCTTTGTATCATCTGTATATAATTTCTGTTGACTGATGTTAACTGTTTTTAGGTAAAAATAAGTGACTTTGGATTATCGAGAGCTCTTGGTGTAGGAAAGGATTATTATCAAAGCAAATACAGCATCAATCTAAAGTTACCTATAGCCTGGTAAGTTACCTATAGCCTGGTAAGTTTATAGCTACAGCATCAGTCTAAAGTTACCTATAGCCTGGTAAGTTACCTGTAACCTGGTAAGTTACCTACAGCCTAGTAAGTTACCTATAGCCTGGTAACTTATCTACAGCCTGGTAAGTTTATAGGTAAAATATCAATTTAAAGTTACCCATAGTCTGGTAAGTTACCTATAGCCTGGTAAGTTACCTACAGCCTGGTAAGTTTATAGGTACAGCACCAATCTGTTACCTATAGCCTGGTAAGTTACCTATAGCCTGGTAAGGTACCAAAAGCCTGGTAAGTTACCTGCAGCCTGGCACGTTTATAAACTGATTTATCCCAAAGTTTACTTAAATATCTGGCAGACTGATTTATCCCAAAGCTTACTTAAATATCTGGCAGACTGATTTTCATTCTGCACCCATGTTAGTGATATATGCTTAACCTTACATTACTTAAAAATGAAGTGATTCAATTTCAAAAATATGTCCATGTGTTTTCACAATTTAAGAAGGGCTCTGATAAGACGTATCCCTGTTAGACATAATTGTGGGATGTGTTTATGTAACATAAAACTATCCAACATACATTGGTAATTCACACCCGCCTTTAACAAATTTTACCTGTATAAAAGTTAGCTAAAAAAAAAATAACGCCCATTAATTTAATGTGATTTTTGATGGGTTTATATACATTCCTAAAAAATTCTGTTCTATTGAATTATGAAATAATAATGTAAAAATTTACATTTGTTGTTATCTGCTGTCAGTAATGGGAGGTGAATAGGTGTGTGTAACAAACAATATAAATAGTAGGAACATCTGTAGATGAGTCCTCTTATTAGCTTACTGGATTCTTATTCCATGTTGGGAAACACATGACCCAAAATCTTAATATGTGTTAGTCAGGACTGACATCCTTAGAACTCTTTCAATGCATAACACTGTTGGCAATATATAACTTTGAAATTTTGTTAGTAACTACTATAAGCATTATAGTTTGTATACGCCATTATTGTAAGTGCATACCTTTACATTGTTTATCTTTTTGTATTATAGGTGTGCTCCAGAATGTATCAATTACTTGAAGTTTACATCAGCCAGCGATGTGTGGGCATATGGTGTGACACTCTGGGAAATGTTTACTTATGGCTTCCAGCCATGGGCTGCATTAAATGGTCAACAGGTATGGCTCATTGCTTGTAAGATGTGGTAGAGCATACTGTGCTTTCTTATTAATGTATTCTGTACATATAAGGTATTTTTAGCACTCCTGAGCCTTTGGCTCAAGTGAACTATTGTCAGTATCAGTCAGAGCACTTTGTCCATTTGTTGTTGTTTTTATACGCCCGTCGAAAGACGGGATGTATTATGGTATGGCGATGTCTGTCTGTCCATCCGTCTGTCGTACCGTCATCTAAGGAACACAATAACTTTAGTAAGTGTCAGCTGTTTTTCATGAAATTCATACGGAATGCTTAAATAGTGTAGAGGAAGCCGCCTTTCGATTTTGAGCAAATTCCGTTTTGTCGTTCCGGAGTTATGGGACTTAATTTTTACTATGAAAAGATGCTATGGAACACGATAACTTAAATAAACGTCAGTTGTTTTTCATGAAACTCATACAGAATGCTTAGATGATGTAGAGGAAGCCGCCTTTCGATTTTGAGCAAATTCTGTTTTGTCGTTCCAGAGTTATTGGACTTAATTTTTATTATGAAAAGATGCTTTGGAATGTAATAACTTAAGTAAAGGTGAGTTGTTTTACATGAAATTCATACAGAATGCTTTTAAAATGTAGAGGAAGCTGCCTTTCAATTTTGAGCAAATTCCGTTTTGTCGTTCTGGAGTTATGGGACGTTGATTTCATTTTTACTATAGTAAGATGATATGGAAAGCAATAATTTTAGTAAACGTTAGTTGTTTTTCATGAAACTAATACAGAATGCTTAAATAGAGTAGGGGAAGTGGCCTCTTGATTTTGAGCAAATTCTGTTTTGTCGTTAAGGAGTTATGAAACTTGGATTTTTACTATGATAAGATGCTATGGAGATGCTATGTAACGCGAAAACTTAAGTAAACGTCAGTTGTTTTTCATGAAATTTATACAGAATGCTTAAATAGTGTAGGGGAAGCCACCTTTTAGATTTCAATATTTCATAAAAGTATTACCAAAGAGACCCAAGTTTTGGGGTAATAAATTATAAAACCATACATTCACATTGATGCCATCTAATGCAAGCGGCTGGTGTATTAAGCCACGCTAGGTGTTGCTCTTGTTTTACTTAGATCTGTTAACAGGTAGCGCCACCATAGACCAGAGTATGCCCAAGAGGGTACCCATATTTGAAAATCTTCCTCAGTTATTACATGTATATTGATATTTTAGAAAGATGTTAGAGTCAAGTTTGTTCTTTTCTTTTTGTTCATTTCGGAAAAAGAAGTTTTGATAGGTGTTTTATATATATATATATATATATATATTTTCATTTTAGCGTAATTTCTGGTAATTTCATGGATTTCCTAATGCATTTGATTTTGTGTATTTGAACTGAATTTATAGAAATAAATGTCATTGAAAATAAATGGAATACAGAAGTAATTTCTGGGATATTTTTGCTGTTGTTTTTTAAAGATATATATATTATTATGGTTATATATTAATTATATTATTGGTTTGTAATTATAAGCTTTAAATGATTTCTTATTCATAACTAAGCAATTAAGTTTTTGATGAAACATGGTAGGTAAAAGCATTCTGACTTTTCACATGCTATTGTATTCTGGTTTTGATTTATTCAGTGTAGAGAAGCAACTTTACATGTTTTGTAAGTGGTCAAAAACACAATCCACAAGTGAATATAATTATGTATCTGTGAATTTCTTCAAACAGTCAGGTATTTGTGGATGAGGAAATTATGTTTAGGTGAGCGATACAGGCCCACTTGGACCTCTTATTTTTGATAAACATGTAGTAAGAAGAAAGTTTTAATAAAATGATCATAAAGTAAGAGAATATTAGAATATATTCAGATAGAGAATGTAGTTAATATCACTAAGATAACCAATAACAGAGCATCACAGAATGAATTCAAAGCATTACAAATTGTAAAACACCATTATTTCCTAGAAGATGCAAAAGTAGTCGCAGTTGTACAGCTCTATGATATACATGTCATAGACTTTTTTCCAATTTTAAATGATGTAAGAGGTCTAATACCGAACAAACCACATTTGCCGGACTTTTCATTATGACGTTATTGCTTGGATTGTGACATCACAGTAGAATGATGCAAATCTATGTGGCAAAATTGTTGATTGATTGATTGATTCTTGTTTTACGTCACACCACGAATATTTGATGTATATGGTGACGGTATCTGCCTGATAGGGGGCATACAGATTTTGACCTTTGCAACAGACCCACCCAAAGCAGTGAGGGATCTTTAACGTGCCATGCATACCATGACACGGGGCCTCAGTTTTTACTGTCTCATCCGAAAGACAGGACACTGGCATGACCAGAGCGGGACTGTAGCAAAATTTCATTAAAGGTCTATTGGCTTATGCCTTGATTTGTTTATATTAAACTATCTGTGATATCTTCTACTAAAATGAAAATTGTACAACTTTTATTATTAGTTTTTTGGAGGTTCTTAATACATAACCATTACAAGGCCATGTAGGACAAAAAAATTATTTGTAAAATACAAAATAAGAGTAGGAGAAATAAGTTGTTTACAGCAAACAGATAATAAATTAAGAATTTATTACAGATACTGGAAGCAATTGACACGCCTAACTGTCGTCGTCTCAATCGACCAGATCTCTGTCCTAAAGCTTACTACGATCTTATGATTCGATGCTGGTATCAGGATCCCCAGAAAAGGCCCACCTTCAGCGAAATACTCATCACTCTGCCACAGGTATAATTATCATTGGTAACCACTTTCAGCTAATTACTCACCTCTATGCCACGTGTATAATTATCATGGGTAACCACTTTCAGCTAATAACTTTCCTCTATGCCACAGGTATAATTATTATGGTTAAAGCACCTTCAACCATAACTCACTACTCTGCCACAGGTATAATTATTATGGTTAAAGCACTTTCAACCAATACTTACTACTCTGCCACAGGTATAATTATCATTGGTAACAACCTTCTGTCAATACTCACTACTCTGCCACAGGTATGATTATCATGTGTAGCCACCTTCAGGTAATTACTCTTCTATGTCACAGGTATAATTATCATGGGTAACCACCTTCAGCTAATTACTCACCTCTATGCCACAGGTATAATTATCATGGGTAACCACTTTTGGCTTATTACTCACCTCTATGCCACAGGTATAATTATCATGGGTAGCCACCTTCAGCTAATTACTCACCTCTATGCCACAGGTATAATTATAATGGGTAAACCTTCTTCACCTAATTACTCACCTTTATGCCACAGGTATAATTATCATGGGTAATCGCCTTCAGCAAATTACTCGCCTCTATGCCACATGTATATTATTTAGATAATATATTATATAGATAGTAATGATATAAATATCATAAATAATCAATTAAAGCATAATATACTCATCACTGCTACAAGTATAATTATCATTGGGTATCACTTTCAGCAAAGTACTTGCCACTATGCCACATGTATAATTATCATTGGTATTTCTCTCCTATAAAATGCTCATCATTACCAGTTTTTATTGTCATAGGTAACCAATTTCAACAAAATACCACACTGCCACAGGTATAATTATCATGGGTAACCACCTTCAGCTAACTACTCACCACTATGCCACAGGTATAATTATGATAGGGAACTAATTTCAGAAAAGCAACCGCTATTGTGCCACAGCTTTTATTATCATCTCCATCAAAATCAGACACGATTTTCTTCAGTTTTAAAACTGATTTCAATTTTTGAGTCGGCTTCGGTGAAGCCCGTAATCATTGCAATTACTTTCTTTTCAGGGGTTATAACTTTCACTACCGATATAGAGCTTACTACGCCGCTGAAAAATAAAGTGCCGAAAAATTACTGATGTTGTCTTAAAAATTCTTGATCAGCACAATGTACCTTTAGCTCAGTTAATTTAAGCTAAACATAAACTAGTTTCAATAACCCGAAAAAGGATGTACTCGATTGTGTAATTCTCCGGACAAAGCATTTGTCTTGATCTTGTATCCCTTGTTTTTATCGAGATATTTCAATTAAAGTTATCCCCAACATGTTCTGGAACTTTAGTTCTTTTTCACATATATGACAAACTTTAGTTCTTTTTCACATATATGACAAATTTAAAGATCAATCTTCCTGCATTTCCTCTGATAATGAAAATGCAATATAAATATTTAGGTAAATGTTGTATGTTTCTAAATATAAATGATGTTAAAACATTATGAGAATCGTGAATAAGATGGTTATTTAATGTCCCACTGGAAGGAATGTCGTTCCTTAGCTCAGCTTCGACTCGTGACAACAATGCAGTAAAACTTGTTGCCATGAAGTAGTCGATTGCACGTTCATTTCGGATACAAGCAATTGCAAACTCTTTGCTGTAAGATAGTATGAAGAGAGCAAATTTTATTAGCATTTTGTACATAGGTATAATGACGATGTAGTTGCAACAAAGACCTAATTTTTGCCCCCCCCCCCATTTTCCTGAAATCCTGAATCCGCCACTAAAATGGTAAAATGATTACATACTTAAAATCAGCGAAGCCGACTCTCAGGACTTTTGAGTCCTTTGATTTTCTTTTAGATTGGTTGGTTAGTTGGTTGATTGGTGATTTACGTCGCTTTCCACAATATTTCAGTAATATCGCAACATAGAAGCAGGAGGTAACCAACCTCTTAAACATAGTGGCGCAACCCGGGAATTGTTGGATTTTGTAGGAGTAAGAAGACAGCAAAATTTACCCTCCTTTGTAATCTTTTTCTTCATCTTTTCAATTTTTTTCTTCAGTTTTTCATAATCTTGTCTGCAAAAATACCCGCCAGTATGCCACAAGTATAATTACCATAGGCAGTCACCCTCAGTAAAATACTCACTACTATGCCAGAGGTATCACTATACAATTATGGTCATGCTACAGCTAACAAGAAAGAAGAACCTATTGAATATGAAAATTAGAGGGAAATGAGTTTATCTCAAAGCTTGTGGCAGACTTCGTGAGGTGGTTAGGCATTGGGTTATAGTACAGGATGTCAGTTTATGCATTGTGCCAGTGTGTCTCTTTGTGTGAATAAAAAAGTGTTAAAAGTGATGAAACGCCCCAACAAACTAAACACACCCATTTCTTAAACAGGTGATCAGCATTTTTTATAGGTTCCTAGCTGGTTATATAACAACTACACAACAGTAAATATAATACATGTTGAGTAGAAGTACATCTTGTAAAATTATTGTGTTCATAGATACATACAACTTACATATTATTCAGATGAGACCAACGTTGATGAAGGCCACAAGAGAGTTTCCTGAAGTAACATGTCCTTTAGATAACCTCTACTATAGAGCCAATGATATCATAGTCGTACTTGATAAAAGGTCAGTGACATTCACTTAATTGTTATTAACTCCTGCATATGTGATACATGTATGATGTAAACTTATTACATTGAAGCATTACAAAACGATGGATAACTTTGTCTATATGTTGGTCTTTCAATCAGTCATACTGTCATCATGTCTGAATGATCTATGGTATTTTTATATGCCCGTCATTAGACGAGACGTATTATGTTATGGCGCTGTCCGTCCGGGTCATGTTTGCCGTCTTTCAAGATATTGAGTTTAAATTTGGTATATAGCTTTATTTCAAGCAGCATCAGTACCAGTTCGAGTTTTGTCATGATTGACCTACTTTTGACGGATTTATGGCCCTTGGACTTATAAATTTCAACTTTTTTTTCAGAAATTCAATTAAAAATCTATTTTTTGTCAAAACATTATGAAATTTATCATGAAACAAGTAAAATGTATCAACTATCACACATATATTAAGGGTTTTAATATCTTTTTCTTCATTTTTGAGAAATTTATAATTGTAGGGGGGGGGGGTTGACCATCTGTCCAAGGTCATGTTTTCCGAACTGAAATTTGGTATATTGCTTTATATCAAGCGGCATCAGTACCAGTTCGAGTTTTGTTACGATTGATCACTTTTGACAGATTTATGGCCCTTGGACTTTATAAATTTCAAGATTTTTTTTGGAAAATTCATTAAAAATCTAATTTTAGTAAGAACATATGAAATTTAGCATGAAAAAAGTAAAATATACCAACTATCACATATTTTACAGGTATTGATATCTTTTTCTTCATTTTTGAGAAATTTATAATTTTAGGAGGGGAGCTTGGACTAAAAAATTTCAAGATTTTTTAAAAAAAATATTGCATATCTGTTCGCTGTCCATTTTGTCCAGTCCTTTAAAGTTTGTTGTCAAGTATATCTGTTACTTGTCCGGTAGATGTCCGTAGATTTTTGTCAGGTCCTCTACTGTTCGTTGTCCGTTATATCTGTTACTTGTCCGGTAGATCTCCGTTCATTAGTTTTAAAAAAATTTCGAGATTTTTTTTGGAATTCTTTCAACATATCAGATTGATATCAAGCAGCATCTTTTTTTTACTGCCTATGATCTCTAGAGAGTTTTTTTCACATCAAATATTCAAGAGGGTGAGTAGCAAAACAGTTTTATTTTGGTTTGAATGTTTTATGATTGCATATTATGTTATGGGAGTTATTGCCCTTGGACTTATTCCTATGATAAAATGCTGTGAAACGCAAATAACTTTAGTAAACATCAGATGTTTTTCATGAAACTCATGCCAAATGCAAATTGATCCGGTCCGAATTAAGCGACGGGCATATTATGCCACGCTAGGCGTTGCTCTTGTTATATATAGTATTATTGTGGTACTAAAGTATGTTTTACAGCTCTGCTCTAGAATATTGTTTGTTTTCATACTGTTGAAATAAGCCTAATTATGGCAGAAACTACTTCTACTAATTCTGTATGAATCTACTTCTACTAATTCTGTATGAATCTTGATGTATGTTTTTTAGCCCAATTCCTTGCTCTACACAAGGATTTTGGAAAGGTGTGCAATATAATGGTAAATCTGGCTTCTTTGATCCTGCGAACTTTATGCCTGTGATGGAAGACACAAGTTCCTCTAGTCCTGCCTCCCCAGCCACGAAATTATCACGAAAAGGTCAATAGCAATTTAATCTCTAGGTCAAGGTATAGTGTGGAAGTTAATTGACTTGATAAGTTAATCAGTTATATTTTGATAGCTTCTGTACTTGATGATCATTATTCATTTATTTCTTTACAAACTTTTCAGTAATTGAAAAATAGCAGTAAAAGTAAGAATAGTACAATCAGTTAAGAAGTTACAGGGTAAACAGCATCTTGTTATATAAAGAGTTTTTCACTTGGTTAATTACATGTTTTTGTATTTAAAGAATAGACTCCCAGCATAGGGAAAATATGCTACATAAATCATGAGAAGTGATCCCATTGCTGAAAACCTTTATTTATAATATAATGAAATAATCTGATGATAGAGGAAGAAGATACCCCATACCCATCTTAAGGTTGCCTCGATTTATCTTCAAATTTGACTTTAGTATTATTTTGTAAATTCTTTGTAGAATCTAAGCGTAACTCTAAGAAGGTTCTCAGTATTGATATGATAAGTCGACCCCAGAATGACCTTCGGCATACTGGTCACATTGGCTATGATGGGACAACTTTTGGTGATGTGTCCTTCATTGGTGATAACTACAACAAGCTACCTATCAAAGTAGCCAGCAAAAGTAAGTCTGTGTTTACCATATATTTCAGTACATGTACTTTAAAAATTTGTAAAGCAGAGTGCATAAAATAAGAAGTTTTAAAGACAAAATATTGAAAGGCATTTATGATGTATGTGATATGGCAGCATTTATGATGTGTGATATGGCAGCATTTATGATGTATGTGATATGGCAGCATTTATGATGTGTGTGATATGGCAATATTTATGATGTATGTGATATGGCAGCATTTATGATGTATGTGATATGGCAGCATTTATGATGTGTGATATGGCAGCATTTATGATGTATGTGACATGGCAGCATTTATGATGTATGATATGGCAACATTTATGATGTGTGATATGGCAGCATTTATGATGTGTGATATGGCAGCATTTATGATGTATGTGATTTGGCAGCATTTATGATGTATGTGATATGGCAGCATTTATGATGTATGTGATATGGCAGTATTTATGATGTGTGATATGGCAGCATTTATGATGTGTGATATGGCAGCATTTATGATGTATGTGATATGGCAGCATTTATGGCAGTATTTATGATGTATGTGATATGGCAGCATTTATGATGTATTTGATATGGCAGCATTTATGATGTATGTGATATGGCAGCATTTATGATGTATTTGATATGGCAGCATTTATGATGTATGTGATATGGCAGCATTTATGATGTGTGATATGGCAGCATTTATGATGTGTGATATGGCAGCATTTATGATGTATGTGATATGGCAGCATTTATGATGTATGTGATATGACAGCATTTATGATGTATGTGATATGGCAGCATTTATGGCAGTATTTATGATGTATGTGATATGGCAGCATTTATGATGTATGTGATATGGCAGCATTTATGGCAGTATTTATGATGTATGTGATATGGCAGCATTTATGATGTATGTGATATGGCAGCATTTATGATGTGTGATATGGCAGCATTTATGATGTATGTGATATGGCAGCATTTATGATATGTGATATGGCAGCATATATGATGTATGATATGGCAGCATTTATGATGTGTGATATGGCAGCATTTATGATGTATGTGATATGGCAGCATTTATGGCAGTATTTATGATGTATGTGATATGGCAGCATTTATGATGTATGTGATATGGCAGCATTTATGATGTGTGATATATCAGCATTTATGATGTACGTGATATGGCAGCATTTATGATGTGTGATATGGCAGCATTTATGATGTGTGATATGGCAGCATACATCTATTTCATTAATAATGATTTATATGGTAAAGAAAATGAAGTAGTGGAGGTAAAGAACATCAACCTGCTTAGAACACAAATATGTGATAATATCTAGGTAGAACACAAATATGTCATAATATCTAGGTAGAAAACAAATAATATCTAGGTAGAACACAGATATGTGATAATACCTAGGTAGAACACAGATATGTGATAATATCTAGGTAGAACACAGATATGTCCTGATATCTAGGTAGAACACAAATATGTGATAATATCTAGGTAGAACACAGATATGTCATAATATCTAGGTAGAACACAAATATGTCATAATATTTAGGTAGAACACAAATATGTCATGATAGCTAGGTAGAACACAAATATGTCATGATATCTAGGTAGAACACAAATATGTGATAATATCTAGGTAGAAGAAAAAAGAGGAGTTACCGGCTCAGTTATGTGGCAGAAGTTACCATGGAGCTATACAATACATGAATATAAATAATATAATAGAACATTTAACACATTACAAAAATATTTGATTGTAGTGCAATTACGATACCGACTTAGGACGGTCATTCAATTTGACAAAAGCCAAACAAATGGTGTGGTTAACCGGTTTACGGGCCCACCTTCCCACTCACCGTAACAGCAGAACAATCAAAAGACGTACATTTAAAAATTTATAAATAATCCTCCATGTAAAGAACAAGGGTCAACAGGTATCGCATATTGAGAGGTCATAAAAATATAAACACGTAAGGTATTGTAAAAAACATAATGGTATAAAAATATATGCGACATCAACATGATAAACCGTGCTCTGCCAGTCTGAAAGCGAGCTAAGACCCTAGATCTGTAGGAGTCCCGACTAACAGTCAGAGGGGACGAGGTTCAGGACCATGTCTCCTCTGAAAGAGGTTTGGACAAGGCCCGTCATATAGTCCCCACCACCCTGTTAGTCAGCGTGCAACGTTCAAGTAAAAGTCTGCATAAGGCTGTAGAGGGGCCAAATACAAGACCTATAGTCTTTTTGATGATCTCAATATCATATTGTCTATTTAGGAGACGTTTGACTATTTTATTACATGATAAAATAACGTTATCGGAGCCTTTTACTTTCCTTAGTTTATATACGAGATCACCGTAAAAATTAGGATGGGATATTCCATTGGATACATACTGTTGAAAAGAAATATTTCCAAATTTAGATAGAAGTGAATAAGATCTGAAGAATTTGCCGAATGTTTTTCTTAGCTTGTGATATCTGTAACCCAGAGTTAAAAGTTTAGTAGTAATTTGTGAATTTCGTTTATGAAAGTCCAAAACATCGGTGCAGCCTCTGACAAATCGAACTAATTGAGATATATAGATACCATATGATGGGAGTCGAGGGACATCGCCATCCAAGTAAGGGAAATTTACAATAGGAAATCCAAAATCCTCACGTTTATCATAAATATTAGTATATATTAGGTTGTTGATAATTTTGATGTTTAAATCTAAGAAAGGTGTAGATTTATCTCAAGTATTAGCTTTATTCAATGTGAGCTCTGGTGGATATATTTCTGATATAAATTGTTCGAATTCAGGGTTGTCGATAACCAAAATGTCATCCAGATATCTGCAAGTATTATTAAATTTGTCAATGAGGTCAAAACGTTTAGATTTTTGAATAGAAACCATAAAATCCCTCTCATAACAATAAAGAAATAAATCTGCTATCAGAGGCGCGCAGTTAGTACCCATAGGAATCCCAACTATTTGTTGATATATCTTGCCATCAAATTGCACAAAAATATTATTCATGAGAAAATCTAGTGCTTTACATAATTCCTTGCAAGTCCAGTATTTATATGAAGTATATTGTTTGTTGGAAAAGAATCCAGAGTTATTGGAGGTACATATGTACGTTTTAGAATCTCTGTGAAAACACCATTGTATAAGAGACAGCAACTTGCTTTTAATCAAATCATGAGGCAGAGATGTATAAAGTGTAGAAAAATCAAATGTAGAAATTTGAGTCGCTTTGAAATTTAGCGAAAGAAGTTTGTCTATAACTTCATGAGAATTTTTAATCGACCAAAAGTAATTGATGTTACTATTATGAAATGCGACATCACAATATTTGATAATATGATCTTTTATAGCAGTAAGAGCAGACGTAATATGTTTCGATAGTACCGTAGTAGAGCAGTGGCTAGAATTAGATATGAAACGTGATTTATATGGACTTTTATGTAGTTTTGGGAGCCAATACATGGTTGGTAGATCAGATTTATCAGTTTTAATTTTGAAGTCGGACATGGTCATGAGGTGATCGTGCAAGGTGCTCTCTTTTGAGGTAGGGCTTTCCACATATGTATGAGTGGAGTTTAATTCGTTTTTAAGTACTTCAATATAATATAGTTTTCAAACAACTATTATGTTATTACCTGCTTTATCAGCGGGAACAAAGACATATTTAGCATGTAAGTCAGCTATCTTCTTTTTAATAGAATTTGTCGTCAATGTATTAGGCTGTTGAAATAAATGCGGATTTTCCGTAAAGTTCTTAATACGGATATCGACAATTCTTAAAATCTCGAATTTCCAATCATTAAGAGCATGAACCTTTACCTGTTCTTTTTTACACCAACGTTTACAATATGTAGTTAAAGCATCTTCTATAACGTCACGGCATTTATTGAAATCTATCCTGGACGGTAACCTATATTTAGGTCCTTTTCCAAAAAGGGTGCGCAATTTCTTGTCCGAAATACAGTTTAGGTCACCAGTAATAACATGACCTGCCGGTTTATAAACATATTTAGAATTTTCACAAGAACACGACGAAGGAATAGAGTCTGAAACATCAGGGTTAGATGTAACTTTATTATAATTTAAAATAAGATTTCTAATAGGTTTTTTTGTACTGGTAACAAATAAGTGGAGGTTCTAAATTCTCAAAATATTGGGGGATTTTAGATGTGACTCTATGATCACGGAAAATATTAGAAATGTTAAGTAGATCGAAGCCTTTATTAATAAATTTAATTTTGAGAAATTGCTGCTTGGGTGGAAGAGACGGAATACGAGGAAAGAGTTTATTATATGAAAATAAAATAATCAAATTGAGTTTATATCAATCAGAATTGCGTAAACTTCGAAGATCAGCTTCGTCCAGGATAGGTTTCAATTTATTTACCGGAATAGAGGATAGTGCATGCAAAAGTTCATGACGGCCATTATTTTTTGCGATAAATAGAAGATCGTTTAATGACCTATTTAAAATATTACGTTTTCTGATGTTACGATTACGACGACGACCATGTGACCTACGTTTTCTAATAGTTTTATGTCTTAATGTAAAAATATTGATCTTATTCTGACGAGAAGAAATATTACCTTGTCGATATATTTGGTCGTTGAGACCAAGAGGGTATGGGGTTTGTAGTTGATTAATCCAGTAGAGCTCGGTTTCCAAAAGTCGTTTTTTAACATCCGATTTCGTATCACCTGGTAATTTAGAGATATTTTCTACTGGAGTTATTTTCACATTGTTAATATTATGTTGGTATTTATTAAAGTGGTTATAAAGAAAATTCTGGTATTTACGACGTGAATTATTACGAATTTTATAGGAATGATTCCGAAAACGTTGTTTCAAAGTTTGAGAAGTTTCCCCGACAAATTGAGCCCCACATCCTCTAGCTTCTCAAGTGATGACATATATAACATTGGCAGTATTTCAATCTATGTCTTTGTCTAATTTGGTGTTAAATATATTTCCATTAACCGTAGATTCAATATTAGACTTGCAGTTTAAATGATGGCAAGTAAGACATTTCTTGGCGTTGCACTTATTAATCTTAGAATACCCTCTGCGTATAGAATTGACAGCTCTGTAAGAATTTATAGGTGTGAATGTTTTTGAAAATGAGATCGAACGTTTAATAGGGAAACTACTTTTAAGTGGAGAAATAAGAACTTTAGTGGTGCCGAATAATTTTCTACAAGAAATACCAGGTATATGAAGAGTGGACACAGAGGGCAATCTAAGTGGTGTGATTATAACTTTAGGAGATTTGTATTTTATTTTTATTATATTTGAAGCCATTTTAATGAAAGGGGGGATAAGGATGTACAAACCCTGGGGAAAACTCCCACACAACCAAGTCAGTAACTATTGGATGAATAATAACACTTGAAACACCCAGACACGGGGAACCTTTTTACAGGCTCCACACTGCATCTGAGAATAAATATGTCATAATATCTAGGTAGAACACAAATATGTGATAATATCTAGGTAGAACACAGATATGTCATAATATCTAGGTAGAACACAAATATGTGATAATATCTAGGTAGAACACAGATATGTCATAATATCTAGGTAGAACACAAATATGTCATAATGTCTAGGTAGAACACAAATATGTCATGATATCTATGTAGAACACAAATATGTCATGATAGCTAGGTAGAATACAAATAATATCTAGGTAGAACAGAAATACAGTTGGGTGCAGTCCTAACCTTACATTCAAGTGCACTTGACAAGTGCACTTCAAGTTTATTTTTTCGTCCTGAAAACCAGTCATTAAGTTTAGTGAAGTGCACTTGATATCAAGTTTACTTCAAAGTAATTCTGTCTTCAGGTTTACTATCACGTGACACCAAGTTTACTTTTCACGTTTGTTTATTACAGTTATCCAGTTTCATATAGCACGATAGAAATAATTGTCTTATTATGTACAATTGCATATTTTATATATGAAAAATTGCTTTAATAGAAAAAATATAGTAAATGTACATGTGTATAGAAAGTAAACTAAACTTGAAGTGCACTTGGATTAAACTTGGAATCAAGTTTAGCACTAAACTTGGAGTCAAGTTTACAAATATACTTGATTCCAGGTTCACTCTGTTGTCGCCAAGTAAACTTCAAAAGCAGTCATAAAGTTAACTTGAAGTGCACTTTATGTAAGGTTAGGACTGCACCTAACTGTATATTGTAATACCTAGGTAGAACACAAATATGTCATGATATCTAGATAGAGCACAAATAATATCTAGGTAAAACACAGATATGTGATAATACCTAGGTAGAACACAAATATGTCCTGATATCTAGATAGAACACAAATATGTCATAATATCTAGGTAGAACACAAATATGTCATAATATCTAGGTAGAACACAAATATGTCATAATATCTAGGTAGAACATAAATATGTTAAGATATCTAGGTAGGACACAAAAATGTCATAATATCTAGGTATAACACAAATATGTTATGATATCTAGGTAGAACACAAAAATGTCATAATATCTAGGTAGAACACAAATATGTTGTGATATTTAGGTAGAACACAAATATGTTATGATATCTTGGTAGAATAGAAATAAGTTGTAATATCTAGATACTTACAGAGGTTTAATATGCCTTCATATACATGTATATATTTTATGAGTGTGTATTAGTTAAAGATGCTAAATCCTTATTCCCAAGAAACAACAACAAAAAGTTACAATCTGTAAAGTATATACCAGTGTATTGTGCTCTGTAATACAAACAGTATATCTTGTTGTCAATTCAGGTAATCTTCACAGCTCTTCCATTAGCCTCCCCCGTGTCAGTCCTGACAAGGAGTCAACAGTCTCTGTCAATGGTAGTCTAGGAAATGGACATTCTTGGTGAGAATCTTAAAAGTGTTTATAGAGTCCCCATCCCCTTTACCTTGTTTAGGCATAATGATTGGTGTCATTCAGAATTTCTAAATTTGCCAATCATCCATTTGTCTATTCCACTTGCAGGAATTTTGTCTTATGTAGATGATTGGGTTTCACCCTTGGGCATTTGTATTTTATAAACAACTATCTTCTTTTGTTAATCTAATTTCTTAAATGGATTTAAGATTTAAGATCGATTTATTCCCTCACAGACATCAAATTTTACAATAATTTGATGGATTTAGCCTAAATGATATATAATTACATAACATAGATATAGTATATTGACTATTCTCCACACTGTGATTTCATGCATACATGGATATAGTCCCCAGGATTTACACAGGTAATTACACTAAGTAGATTAAGGAGAGCTGGTTTATCTGTTGATATGTACTATTGCATGTGTTGTTTAGTTTGCTATCTAATAATAATGTATTTGTCTCTCTCTCTCTACAGACATCTACTCGTATTACATTGACCAGTAAATATTTAGTATCATTGAAAAACATTGAGATTACATGACTATGTTAATGATCGATGCTAGACATGAAGTACAAAGTAATGGGTAAGTGTATGTTTCCTTCTGCCTACAGGATCAGCCAAGAGTCGATAAACAGTACGTTTGCCACCAAGTCAGATGAAAGAGATGGTGGCAATACAGAGTATACTGATATAGAGGATGACTCTATTTTCGCAGATTTCAAGATGCCGGACCTTTCGGTGAGCATGTATTCTCTTGACATTACAAACTTTCACTACAGATTACTTGTTACAGTGTATCCACTAGAAACATCAAAGCATATGAGCTGGAAAAAAAGTTTGCATTATTGTTATTATTTAAAGGGTGATCGTTGCGAGTCAGAATCCCAGTTCATTTAAAATTTTAGTGATGTTATGAACTGAATGCAAAAAAATATCTGTTTGGTAGGGTCGTATACTGTAGTTTGTTTTAAGTGACAATACAGAAATAGAATCTATAGTTTCAGTGTTTTTTATGCCTCTGGATTCGGGGGGTATCTAATTTTTGACCAGTTTGTCTGTAGCAAAAAAACTTTTAACATTCCACATAATTTTTCAATTATAAGAGATAAAGCTTTCATATTTCACATGCTTATTCCTTGTGACAAGATCTTTCTGTCAGTACAATAATTTTCTTACGGCCGTCGTTAGACGGGATGTAATATGTTTTGGTGTTGTCCATGTGTCTGTCTGTCCATCCAAGGTCATGTTTCCCAGACTTTTTCTGCAGTCTTTCAAGGTATTGGATTGAAACTTGGCATATAACTTTATATCAAGGAGGGTCAGTACCAGTTCACATTTGGGTATGATCGCTTCGGTTCTGCCAGAGTTACGGCCCTTGAATTTAGAAATTTTCAAAGATTTTAGTTTTCCGGCCTTCTTTCTGCAGTCTTTAAAGGTGTTTGATTAAAATTGGATTAATAACTTAATATCAGTGAGAGTCGGTGCCAGTTCACATTAAGCATGATTGCTTTGGTTTTGTCAGAGTTACGGCCCTTGAACTTAGAAATTTTCACGGATTTTACAAACTGTCAAAATATTCCGTATGGAATGAATTGAATTATCTGTTAGTTGAAGTTCTTTATTCAACATTTTGGCCAATGGCCTTTATCAAGATGACTCACTCAAACGATTATTCAAATTCAATTTCTTTCTGCATCTACACAACTTGAAATTGGAAATTGAAATACATGTGTATTTGAGGTCACTATAAAATTACTGCGGGAAATTTGAGAGTTTTCCAGTCTCTTTTCTGTGGTCATTAAAGGTGTTGGATTAAAAGATATAAAGTAATAAACTTGGTTTATTACTTTATATCAACGAGGGTCAGTACCGAAACGCATTTGAGTATGATTGCTTTGGATTTACTAGAGTTATGTCCCTTGATCTTAGAAATTTTCAAGGATTTTTTCTTTGTTTCAGACTTCATTTGATTTCGGGCCTTCCTTCATGGATGAGGTATTGAAAGCACTGAATGAGAAGGAGGCCAAGCTAGAAGCTTCAGACAATGCTTCCACACCTTCAAATGATGAAGTAAACAATAAGTTTGGTTGTGATGACAGGAGTCGTTCCATATCCCCATCATCATGGAGGGATTCAAAGCAGACTCCACCCCCTTTGCCAAGTCAGCCACCCAGGATGGTATTCATTTCCTTATCATTACAGGAATAGATTGGGAGACAAGATTAGCTCCAAATCTAAATGCTTCAACTCATGCTTACAGAGTGACTCTAGCAGTGCTTAGATTTGTATCATTGGTTTGTAATTGTGGCAGCATTTATATTTGGAACTAACTGGGCAATGCCTTGATATATATTCATCATACTACATGTTATGTATTCCTGACATTTCCTCTTCTGTTTCAATATGCATCATAAAGATATCAGCCATATAGGCATGAATTATACCTCAAGAATATATTATTTGAATATTTAAATTCTGTCTCTATCATTCAGGAGATTTTCTCTATATACTGTACAATGAATCATATACAGTCTCATTTCACTCAGATAATTATCTCTATTACTTTAGAATGATTTGTACACAGACCTTTTTCCCTCATAAAGTTGAAATTTTTACATTGCAAATTTTCTATGTTCATAAGGATTCTCGTCGTGAACCACCTAGACCAGAACCAAGAAAACAAGCAAAGGTGAAACCAATGTCTGCATCTGATGAGAGAATGATGGAGAGCGCGATAGCTATGGCAAATGAATTTGTCTCGCATGGAACAAAAAATCATATAAATGACTCTCACAGTCCACCTACTTCCCCCATCGGGGATAAAACGCGACATGACTCCGACAGTGGTACTGAATCACCAAAACTTATTCAGAAAATTAAGAACTCTATTAAACGTAGTCCAAAAGTGGAACGCAAAAGAACTTTCTCAGAGGAAATTCAGAACAAAGCTGATCAGGAAGATGATATTCCGCCAGAGGCCCAGGAAGCATACAACATGCTTGTTGTTCGGGGATCAGTTAAGGAAAAAGCCTCAGCTCATGAACAACGATTAGACAGAAACTTTCAAGACAAAAAAGTTCTTAATGATTCATTTGAACGTGACTTCTACCAGGAACGGGAAAGTCCTCGGAGACAAGATAGACAAAGTCCGTTCCGTCAAGACAGTAGAAATGTGAGAAGAGAAAGTCCAAGGCGTGGTGTACCATTAGCTAACACATCCGAAGTCTTCTTAGATTCACAAATAGATGATAAACCAATACCTAAACCTCGAAGTGAAATTAAAAGATCTGAAATCCCAACCCCTGCCCCTAAGCCTCGTCCTGAAATAGTCCAAAGGGTTGAGCCTGTACCTCGTCCTCAGCAACCCCCTCCTTCTATTCCTGCCTCTATGGATTATGAACTCAAGGTTGATTTACCTGAGGAAAAGGTCAACGGAAGTCATAATAAACATTTATTTCGGTATAGTGGTAGTTCAGATCAGCCGTCTGAAGACAGCTCAGAACATAATGATTCTAAAGATAATATAGAGGTTTTACATATAGATTTAGCTGATTCTGATGAAACAAAGACAGATTCAGTAGCTAGCGACTCACCAAGGATTTCACAAATAGAGGAGAAACAGAAGTTGGAGACAAGACAAGGTTCATTCAGCAGAACAAGTGATTTATTTGCAGAAGATTTTAGTGAGCCCTCTCCCAGAGAGATAATGAATAAGTTAGCTCGTGAAAGTCGTATAAGACGGTCATTAGACCATCAAAGGGGAGTTTTAGGGGATAGTAGTGATAATGGGCCATCTAAGAATATCAGGGAGCCTCAAGGAATTCCTGGAAAACGCTTTAATTCGACTAATGGGGATGAAGAGGAAGAAGACACTAACCCTCTTCGTATGTTGAGGGGTGGAGCCCTGCCTATAAGAGGCGCTCGTGTTGGACAAGGTACGCTTTCTAATTCCTCTTCTGTTGCCTTTCCCAAATTACGAGTTAATATTGGTGTTCTGCATCATTCATTGAGCGTCGATTCAGGCGCTTCCTGTGTAGAGCATGTGATTGAAAGTGACCGTGTTTTGAATCATGAAAATTGCCATAATACTGAATGCATTAACGACTCTCCTCCCCCAGCTGTGCCTCCTCGCTCTTACAGCATGAGCGCAGAACAGTCGCTAAATCCAATTCCCTTACCGCCTCGGAGGCCATTGTCTAGATCTACAACACTCAATGCGCCCCCTAGGGGTCGGAAGTATCCACTCATGGACACCAATGAGGGAGATAACCAAGTTGTGACTTCCAATGTAGCATGGCAGCTGAACCATAACACAACCTCCGTCAAGCATGAGCGAACATCTGATCTCCCTCCCTCTCCCCCTCCATCTCCACCTCCACCCATATATCCACGTGCCAAAAATAGAACTCCAGAAAAATGGGTCAATCATCCTGATGACAATATGATGTTTGGTAGGGGTGATGAAGATAATGATAGTGTGTTTGAACCTGATGAACCCGAAGAAAGTCCAGTAATACTCAGAAAAAATAAAATTGTTCTATCAGATTCAGGGGAGGGTAACATACCTAATCTCAACATGAATCTCGGTATCTCTTCAAAAGCTGCTACATTTCCCAGGGGTAAATTCAGACTTCAAAATATAGATTGGAATTTAGAACAGCTAGGTTTTTATAATGGACAAGATCCTTTTTGGGACAGTAATTTTATGGTAGGAGGAAGGAATTTATCAAGAGGGAGTTCAGAAGAAGTTTCGCCTCTAATGCTTGCCAACTATAAAACTGCCGGCGGTGTAAGCTACGAAGATTTGCTTGATTTTGCATTGGATAGGTATGGCAAGTTTGTGTGTTTTCTCCTTATGTATATTTCACCTATACTATCATCTCTACATGACCTTGATTTGTCTGCCGTGTGAGTGCCTATACAACCGTCTATTATTGTCCCAGTGTCAATTCTACAACTGTTTATTTCTTCAGAGAA
Organism: Pteria penguin; assembly: GCA_035048485.1. Taxonomy (NCBI): domain Eukaryota; kingdom Metazoa; phylum Mollusca; class Bivalvia; order Pterioida; family Pteriidae; genus Pteria; species Pteria penguin. The sequence goes on along the minus strand of CM068582.1, from coordinate 74,764,821 downwards.
AATTATTCGATGTCCACGATGGACGGTTTTATACCTAATCTGAATATAAGTAGTGATAACAAATTTTCATATAGTATAAAAATTTGTTCAGGTATCTAGGACATTAACTTAAAGTTGAATGAAAATTTCATGAAAAGCTCGAACAAAATAATTTAGAACAAAGTACATGTTGGTAACTTGGGACAGTAAGCGACTATGAACACTCATGATTAATAAATTAATATCCTTTTCTGTAATTTCATTTCTTTTTCAGTATTTTATTTGGATTTGTAGTCTGCTGTTTGCTTATTTTGTGAGTCTTATAAATTTTGTTATGCATAGTTTGTGTTTTACTTATATTTTATTGTTTTCTTAATGGTGCACAGAAATTGTGGTAACACTTTAAAGTTAGGAAATCAGCATTAGAAATTTTCAAAACTAAAAATGATTTAAATGTGCACACCCATTGCATGAAATATTTTAGAATTGACCCGAATATACTTTTGATTAATCCAAATTGACCTATGCCATCTAGATCCATGTGTATAATATTTTTTACATAATAATCTTGGATAACAATATAGTTAAGGTTTTTGGAGCATGGAAGAGCATCTTGAACGTGACCTTTTAAGTTCTATTATGCATGTGTAATTTAAGTTTTTGGTTTTCATGCTTGACCTATTTTAAGTTTTGGTTTGCATGTGTGTAGTTTCTTACTTATTGACTCTGAATGCCATAGCTATCTTCATTTTCAAGGAATCAGTCACTCTGAAACACTGGGTTTTTCAAGTAACTCCTGTGATAATGCTGAAATCTCTTTTCAACTCATTATAAATCATTTCAACCATCCTATTGACATTTCAGGTAGAAATGTATTGTACTTTTGATCTTGACAACTAAAGTAAACACACTCACACTGCTCTATAGAAAACTCGAGTTTATCACACTATATCTGTGGAATTTTCATATTTACTTCTATATTATCTGATTACATGTAATAACTTTGACAATACAGAATACAACAAAGAGTAGGTGAACTAGGGTACCAGCTGAAATTCAGTGATTCTCTCCTGGTACCATGGTTCCTTTACACTGACTGCCACCAAAAATGGGCAAGTGAGGTATCCAGGGTACCAGATGAAGGTCAGTGATTCTTTCGTAGTACAGTGGTTCCTACACCACATTGTCTGCCACCATATAGGGGCAAGGGCAGTACACCAGTACCAACTGAAGGTCAGTGATTCTTTCCTAGTACTGTGGTTCCTCCACCACATTGTCTGCCACCATAGAGGGGCAAGTGCGGTACACCAGTACTGGCTGAAGGTCAGTGATTCTCTCCTGGTATGTGGTTCATCCACCACACTGGCTGCCACCATATAGGGTCACTATATAGGGGCAAGTGTGGTACACCAGTACTGCCTGAAGGTTAGTGATTCTATTCTAGTACTGTGGTCCCTCCACCACATTGTCTTCCACCATAGAGGGGCAAGCTCAGTACACCAGTACCAACTGAAGGTCAGTGATTCTTTCCTAGTACTGTGGTTCCTCCACCACATTGTCTGTCACCATAGAGGGGCAAGTGCGGTACACCAGTACTGGCTGAAGGTCAGTAATTCTCGCCCAGTATTGTGGTTCATCCACCACACTGGCTGCCACCATATAGGGTCACCATATAGGGGCAAGTGTGGTACACCAGTACTGGCTGAAGGTCAGTGATTCCATCCTAGTACTGTGGTTCCTACACCACATTGTCTGCCACCATAGAGGGGCAAGTGCGGTACACCAGTACCAACTGAAGGTCAGTGATTCTTTCCTAGTACTGTGGTTCCTCCACCTCATTGTGTGCCACCATAGAGGGGCAAGTGAGTTGTAGCTGAAGGTCAGTGACTGTACTTGTGCTGCCACCATATAGGGGCAGGTGAGGTTTCCATGGTACCGGCTCAAGGTCGGTGATTCTCTCCTAGTACTGTACTGGTGCAGCCAACATATAGGGACAAATGAGGTGTGGGGTAAGGCAGACTATTACACAATAACGGGTATATCATGGAAAAAAAGATGCATTAAAACTGCATTATATTACCTACTCGAAATAAACAAAGAAGAAAATGATATGAGATAGAAACCATAGGTTCTCGTGATACCTTGGTGTAGGTGAGCTTTGGTATGATATGGATCATGACTGAAATGACACGTGTATTCCTAACCTAAGATATACACGTCGACTGAAATTTGATATACCTAGATTGATAAAAAAAAATCATTATAATGTACAGTGAACTAAGTATATCGAAAGGCTTAGTGACCGAGATTTATAATGTTAGAATGCAATCAGCATATATATAAGCGATGATAACCAGCTGTAAGCCAGTGCTCCTTAATAATACAGCAGTTCAGTGGTAGAGTCTGCTGATAAGTCACGTTCTTCCTTTACCTCAAGAGTAATTATAGAATCAGTCTAAATGATATTGATATATATGATTATGTAATAATGATAATAAATTGTTACATTAGTCATACTAAAAGGGCAATATCATTGGGACATTCAAATCATAATTCTCTTGTTGGATAATTTAATGAGCTGTAGTGAATGTGTTAATATGTGTTCACATTTGTAAGTTATGTGTGAACTATGCACATTGTGGATCATAAGTTGATTGACATTTTCCTATCACTCTCTACAAATTAAATCCTTTAGAGGTTTCTGCAGCTGATATCATGATTTTGTCATGAATGATGTATTTGACTACCGATGAATGATGTAAATTACTACTACTTTGTATTGTCTGTACTACTTGATGTAATGATAGATTCTGTTCTGTATTATGACGATTATGCTATGCTTTACCATGTTTAATTCAGGACGAAGAGTTCCCCGGAAGTAACGACTCTCCAGAAAATATTCTGTAATGAGGTAAGGCGAGAAACGTTTCTGTGATGTGTATGACTTACTAAATGTCCAACCTGGGTGGCGCTATCGTGCTGTCTGTGATTTATATGACTTAACTGGGTGTCAAACGTAGGTGGCGCTATCATGCTGTCTGTAATATATATGACTTACTGGGTGTCAAACGTAGGTGGCGCTATCGTGCTGTCTGTGATATATATGGCTTACTGGGTGTCAAACGTAGGTGGCGCTATCATGCTGTCTGTGATTTAAATTACTTTTTTGATGTCAAACGTAGGTGGCGCTATCGTGCTGTCTGTGATTTATATGACTTAACTGGATGTCAAACGTAGGTGGTGCTATCGTGCTGTCTGTAATATATATGGCTTACTGGATGTCAAACGTAGGTGGCGCTATCGTGCTGTCTGTGATATATATGGCTTACTGGGTGTCAAACGTAGGTGGCGCTATCATGCTGTCTGTGATATATATGGCTTACTGGATGTCAAACGTAGGTGGCGCTATCATGCTGTCTGTGATTTATATGACTTAACTGGATGTCAAACGTAGGTGGTGCTATCGTGCTGTCTGTGATATATATAGCTTACTGGGTGTCAAACGTAGGTGGCGCTATCATGCTGTCTGTGATATATATGACTTAACTGGATGTCAAACGTAGGTGGCGCTATCATGCTGTCTGTGATATATATGACTTACTGGGTGTCAAACGTAGGTGGCGCTATCATGCTGTCTGTGATATATATAGCTACTGGGTGTCAAACGTAGGTGGCGCTATCATACTGTCTGTGATTTATATGACTTACTGGGTGTCAAACGTAGGTGGCGCTATCATGCTGTCTGTAATATATATGGCTTATTGGGTGTCAAACGTAGGTGGCGCTATCATGCTGTCTGTAATATATATGGCTTATTGGGTGTCAAACGTAGGTGGCGCTATCATGCTGTCTGTGATATATATGGCTTACTGGGTGTCAAACGTAGGTGACGCTATCATGCTACCTGTAAAATTCTGACTTCAGAAAGTCATCTTGGTAATTTTGAAACAGCCTTCATATTGTCACCATAAAATGTAAAATAATAATATTGCTCTGTATGTGGAATGTCAAGGGTTGGATCCTGCACGTTGGAAAGGAATTTTCTAGGATTATTTATTATTATCTTCCCATCTGTTGGTCTTTTCTCCCATGTCACCGTGTAAGTAGGAAGATAGACCTTCCGTAAACTGCAGTGTACAGTAAACAATTATGTTATGGTGTCGGTGTTAGCTGGGACATTATCTTCTGCTTCAACCTTGTGCACATGAAAACATCACTTTAAGACAAGACGAGGATAAATGTAAATGTGAAACATGCGATATACTATATAAAGATGACATTTGGACACACAGTAAAAGCGATCTTTTGCCACAATATAATATTATTTGTATGCAGTTGTGGTACAAGTCGAAGTTTCCCTTATTCGCCAAATAAATGTGGAACTAAATAGATCTAATTCATGTTCGTATTGTAGAAAAGAAGTATATGAGTCAAACATTGAAAATCAATATTGAATATTGTTTTACGTCACTTCGCGATTATTTCACGTATATAGTGACGGCATCTGTGTGATGCATTGCATAGAAATTCAGACCTTTGCAACGGACTCACCTGAAGCAGTAAGGGATCTTTTACGTGCTACGCCTACCGTGACACGGGACCTCGGTTTTTACTGTCTCATCCGAATACCGGTGCGCGCGCGGCAGGAGTCGAACCTGGGACCTCTCGGTCGCGAGTCGAGCACCTTATCCACTGAACCACCTCAACTTGTATGAGTTAAACAAGACCATAACTGCCATAAATGTAGTATAGGGAATGCTAATCAATGTTACACGGATATGTATTCTTTTGGGAAAGAAAATCATTAAAATATCATTAAGCAATATCATTTTTATCAAGGAGTATCTTACTGTTATCGTGTTCAAAGGTCAGATTTACGTACACCCAACTACAACCTTTGAAGAAATAGTGCGATGTCTGTGTCAATGTTTGTCTATTCTAGCAACGACAGCTGTGATGTTTTAATCGATTCATTGTCAGTCTTTTCTTAAAAATGAGTTTTTACCACGATCGTGTGAAAACGTCCCCTCCCCCGCGAAAGGCGGAAGCGACGGTGTATGAATTTATGTTCACCAGTCTGTTCACACGATCAACATTCGTGTTGACCGACATTCGATTTCCGATTTCGATTTCCGATTTCCTTGTCTTTCCTCTTTTCTCTTAATTTTCACACTTTGAAATGTTTTTTCACACGTTTCATTTAATAATAAAGATAACACAATGTATAACGACATGTTAAAATATGAAATTATTTTTATTCGTACTTTCTTTTACCCGAAATACATTGTACGGTCATATCGACTTGTCTAAAGATTACTTTACAGTTTTCATTTTAGTCTGAGATTCTCTGCCCTTCCCCCACTTTTGATATCGGTGGTTTGTGAGAGAGGGTCAGAGAGACTTTATTCATCAAACGTTGGAATTTCCACAAACTGCCGATATCAAAAGTGGGAGAAGAACAGAGAATCTCCGACTATTTTCATTGCAATACACTGTCGTTACTGAGAGTTAAGGAAGTACATGTATGTGGAAAACATCATTACCCAGCATGTAGCCTTCACTAAAGGGATAATGTGTTGCATGGAACACTAGCTGTTGCTTTTAGTTCATCAAACTCATCGCATAATTTGAATAGCTTTAAATATACAAATCAGTATAAATAAAATTAAAAACACCTAACTGGTAAGGTGGACACTCATTGTAGTGGCGAATCCAGGATTTCCGAAAAGGGGGGGCTCATGTGTATTGGTCAAACTACTCTACCATTTTTGGTGCCATATCTGGATTTTTACTCATAAATATGTGGCGGAAGGGGGAAGAGCCCCCTCCTCCACCAAACTGACCCCACCACTGCCATAGAATCACACATTATGAGATAACCTTATGAGCAGGTACCTCTGTGCACTACCTTATTTTCTTTCATTCGTAATAACATAACTCATTTCAATCAACTTCATACAAAATGAAGTCGAGGTGTCCTTATTGAGATACATATAGATCTCTACTCACAACAAGATGTAAGAGTATCTTTCAGGACCTTCAGGTCCTTTGATATAGTAGTTAGAAAGAAGAAATAGGCCGAAATGTCTTGAGTGTAATGCCGAATGAAGGGTCAATGTGTTTTTGATATGCCAAAAGGTTATAGGCCGAAATGGCAAAAGGCCGAAATGGAAACAGCTAAACTGTCCGGGAACCAATGGAAAAAAGTCCCTACGATCCTCGGACCAAGGGTACGTTCAGAATACGTCGCTGAACGCAACACTAGGTTTTCCGCTCTGTATGTAATACTGTTAGATTTGTATTTCAAAATGGCGGACAAAATAGTTTTGCGGCAAAAGATAGACCGTTTCATTCATTGTTATTATATTACACTGCCTTTGCGTAAAAGAAATAGATACTCGTATTGCTTTTAACATACACAATTTACAAACGACATGTAATACTTACAAATACAATAGTTTTGAAAGAAAGAAGTATGAAACACTTCCGCCATTTCTCTTAACCGCTCATGTTTAAGCATAGCGTTCAGGAAAAGCAAAGTCTACAAATCCCTGTGATGAGGCTAGCCGCTAGCGTTCAGGAAAAGCAAAGTCTACAAATCCCTGTGATGAGGCTAGCCGCTAGCGTGCAGGGAAAGCAAGGTCTACAAACCCCAGTGATAAGGCTAGCCGCTAGCGTGCAGGGAAAGCAAGGTCTACAAACCCCAGTGATGAGGCTAGCCGCTAGCGTTCAGGAAAAGCAAAGTCTACAAATCCCTGTGATGAGGCTAGCCGCTAGCGTGCAGGGAAAGCAAGGTCTACAAACCCCTGTGATGAGGCTAGCCGCTAGCGTGCAGGGAAAGCAAGGTCTACAAACCCCAGCCGCTAGCGTGCAGGGAAAGCAAGGTCTACAAACCCCTGTGATTAAGGCTAGCCGCTAGCGTGCAGGGGAAGCCAGGTCTAAAAACCCCCGTGATAAGGCTAGCTGCTAGCGTGCAGGGAAAGCAAGGTCATACAAACCACAGTGATAAGGCTAACCGCTAGCGTGCAAGGAAAGCCAGGTCTACAAACTCCTGTGATAAGGCTAACCGCTAGTGTGCAGGGAACGCAAGGTCTACAAACCCCTGTGATGAAGCTGGCCGCTAGCGCGCAGGGAAAGCTAGGTCTACAAACCCCTGTACAATGTAATGAGGCTAGTGTACAGGAAACGAAAGGTCTACAAATCCCAGTGATGAGGCTAGCTGCTAGCTTGCAGGAAACGCAAGGTGTGTACACCCCCAGTGATGAGGCCGCTAGCTCGCAGGGAACGCAAGGTTTATTGCAATCCCCGTCGGGGGTTTGCATATTACGTTGATATCTAATCTGGAAGTGCGCATGTGCGACATGATTATGCTGCATGCTGGGAAAACATAGCCTCCAAAATGTAGTTGCTTTGCTTTACGAGGTCAGACAGTATAAGTTTTGTATTGTCCATGACATCGATATTTCTATTGTGCTTAAAAGGAAAAGGAATGAAGAAGAATACCCTTGCTTTCAAAGGCAATGCTCAATACTAGATCAATGTTACAGTTAAGCGTTCCACACGAATAGTATTTACCGTACTTTCAAACGCAGAGAGGAGTATATGAGGATAGAGATTTTAATAGGATAGACATTATGACTTGGGGTGATTTTCAGTGAATGCATATAAATGATAAATAAATCTTACATGCAATGTATTCTAAAAATAAAAAAAATACTTTAAAATACTTATTTCTACATAAATTAGTGGATGCCACATAAACATGTATAAATATGAAGGATATTCATATTTTGGAAATCAACATTCGTGTAACCTTTCCCACGGCAGCAGTGGAATAATCCAACAGAATTTTCCCGCGTAATACTATGTAGATGTTCGTACCTTTTAGCGTATGTACATTATCTGGCTATAGAAAATCTCGAAAAGTTCCGAGTAAATGAAGGCGGAGTATCAAGGATTTCTAGCAGTTTAATTGGTGTAGCAATTACTGCGCAGTTTGTAACATTCTTTGTACTTATGCAAACTTCCCCGGCGATTATTTGGACACAAGAGGCCTCGACGGGGAGTTCGTGTTCTTTAGGTGTTGAAGTTGGTGGAGCAAGTACTGCGTACTTTGTATGATTTCTTCCATGTCTAACTGTACGAAATGTCATCCCGACGAATATGGTCAGCTTTCCCAACCCAAGTCTAAACATAAATAAACATTAGAAAGGAGGTATTAACTATTATTTAGACAACAACCTAGCTAACATCATACGAAAGGGTCTTCATTTTAAACTGACCCACAAGTACCATTTTCCTCGCAATTAAAAATGCTACAGGGTTTGCACTCTAAGCTTTTTTAAAAGCTAAGCTTGTCTTTATATACCCCAAGCGATGATGCTAGCCGCTGTGATTCAGAACACAAACCTCCGCGTTATAGATATAACTCGCAGTAACTTAATACATTTAGATTAGATTTAATTAGGTAAGAAAAAAGGATACTTTGAAAGGTTACAATGTTTTTAAATTGCATAAACGTACAAGTTCTGTTGCTAGTAATCATGTATATATACACATAAACGTACCAGTACTCTTGGTAGTAATCATGTGTATGTGTACACATAAACGTACCAGTACTACTGCTAGTAATCATGTGTATGTGTGCACATAAACGTGCCAGTACTACTGCTAGTAATCATGTGTATGTGTTCACATAAACGTGCCAGTACTACTGCTAGTAATCATGTGTATGTGTACTCTTGGTAGTAATCATGTGTATATGTACACATAAACGTACCAGTACTACTGGTAGTAATCATGTGTATGTGTACACGTAAACGTACCAGTACTACTGCTAGTAATCATGTGTATGTGTACACATAAACGTGCCAGTACTCTTGGTAGTAATCATGTGTATGTGTACACATGAATGTCATAATGTCTGATTGTTTAATGATGATTTTGTAGGAATTAGGGAGGGTAGAAAATCGATAAAATAATCCTCATGCAAGCTGTCGTAATATATTTTGTTAATTTCGCTGTTTTGCTAAATTCGTTACTTCAACTTGAAAATTGAGCCCCTGATAATACTGAACACTTTGGTGTTTACAGCTATGGAGATTTTTTGAGATAGAAATTTGATTATACAAGTCTCTGGCGCACTCATGATTTTTTAATTTTTGTCTTTTTTGTGTTATGGTTATCAGCATCATGATGATGATTCTAAATATACTTCAATACAGTTATACATTTATATATACATGCAGTTCCAAACTTCATGGTTATCAGTCTTTTGTTCATTTATTCTTATGAAAAAAGAATTATGGAGAAAATTCTATAAACAGATACATGTATATTGAGTATTTGTTGCATATTTATTGAGTACTGTGGTTTTACAGGTCAGTGCTCAGGATTGTAAAGTTGCCTTGGACGAGATGAAAGGAGACTTGTTATTGTCCATAAAGTACATCAAATTAAAACAGTTGCTAAGCATTCATTTAGCAGATGTGAAAAAGTGCAAGGAAGCTTTGCTCATATGTGATTGGGATGTTCAGAGGGCAGCCAATTATATGCTGTCTAGTAAACCTCCAAGTCCAGAATGTGTGGATGTTTGATATCGGTCTGTATTGTATGCAGAAGAAATTACAGACCTTGTTTATAGGATCAGTAACTGATATCCTTAAGACAGTTCAATGATTAGTCAGTGAAATATTTAAAAATATAAACATTCACGAAGAATCTGTGTTGTTAAATGAAGGTATTTGTGGCAGACAGTTGGACTGCAATAGGTTGTATCCTGTCTAATAAAGTAAAATAAATAATAATAAAATGAAGTAAAATAACTGCTGTGAGGAAGCATAGATTTGCATATCATGTGACTGGCTTTCCTAATGTTATTCTATTATAAAGCTATTATTTCATTATGTTTCATCTACACTCTCTGTAAGTCTCCATGTGTCAACAGTTCATCTACACTGTCTGTAAGTCACATATGTCAAAAGTCCTAATATTCATGATTTGAGTCCTTTTAGTTATAACACAACTGACCTCAACACACAGGTGATACATGTGTGACCTGTAAAAGAGGTAGTCTTTAGACATGGTCTTTACATGTTACACCTAAGAAGAAGCCATGGTTGCAGCAGATTGGACGATATGTATATCTATTTGTGCTCATTAGTTTGTGTTATGCTTTAACTTTGTATAAAATCGAGTTCAGAGCTTTATTCATAGATCACATAAATGTTGGTATATTTATTATCATTACACACACATTTTTTTAACAATTAAAATATTATCTTATAGAATAATGTCATAAACATACAACAAAAAGAAATATAATTAATTGTTAGTTTGTAATAGTATACATGTACGATCGTGGTATAACTTAATATTGTATTGAGATTAACTAATTTACTACTCTCAGTATTATAACAGATGTACATTTATGTATCACTGTATTTCATTGGTAGTCCTTTTTGTAACCACTTTTTTCATTGGTGTAAGACTGACAGGATACATTTTATATTCTGCCATTTGACTCTCTACTGAATATTTTAAATGTCACACCAAGACAATGAATGCAACAGACAAGAAGTCTATAATATTCAAGTTTTGTTTTCCTTCTTTGTATTAACTTTAATATGCTGTTATTGGCCAGTGTCATTTGTTAGTATGCTGTCATTGGCAAGTTCATGCATGCGTCAGTTTGCTGTAATTGGTCAGTGTCATATGTCAGAATGCTGTCATTGACCAGTGTCATTTGTGAGTATGCTGTCATTGACCAGTGTCATCTGCCAGTATGTTGGCCTTTGCCATCTCTCAGTATGGCCCTGCTACCATATCCGCTAATGCAGACTGCATTCTGTGCTTACGGACTAAAGTGATAAGATGTGCAATGGTATTCTACATTGGTGCAAACATTAGGAATGAGAGGATGGATTATGTATTTGTAGGGAGATTATTGTATTTATAGCAGCTACCATGTAAATTGACAAATTGATTTTAGTGACTGAAATAGTAAATTGATATGAATGTAAAATTATCTTCTTACTTGCCAAAGTATTTGTGATGACACTTTGACCTTTGCAATAACTGATTTTATATGTGTATGACATATTAGTGCTTCAAAGAATCTCACCGATGTGATTAGTAGGTTTGCTGGTCACGTGATGGCCTTCCTTTAATCCAGGTCTGTAGATTTCTTCGTCAGGAGTATAACTACTGCTTTGTTTTGTCTTTTCGTTTTTACCTCCAATGTTTTATATGATCAGAAGTATGATCTTGAAGGAGACTACTTTTGTATGATGCATTTATACATGCCAAGTTTAGGTAATGTGTAATGAAAGATAACTGAAATCTGATTTAATATGGTTAATGTACCTTAATGCATATTTTTGATTCAAACCAATATTTCGAGAAAAAAAAAAAGAAAAAGAACCGCTAAAATATGATTTTTGTTCAGAAATCCTGTTGTGGCATTGTTAATACAGATGTTTAATGTAGAAACGCTAATATGTTATTAGGCAAAGTTTACAGAACTTGTCCATTTACAGATAGGTTGTATTTACTAAAATGTCCTTCATGTGAAACATATCAGGAGTAAGGGAGAAGACTTAATGTTCTAGTCAGCCTGTTTATTGTGTATAATGTGCAATACACTGCCCTCGTGATGGGACTCGTTTCCTACGCGCTCATCAGGACTGCTCTTTCCAAGTTTCTGGACTCTCTGTACAGATTACGACAAGCGCCCATCACACACCATTCTTTCTCTCTCTAGACTCTCGGTACAGATTACAACAAGCGCCCATCACACACCACTCTCTCTCTCTCTACTCTCGGTACAGATTACAACAAGCGCCCATCACAAACCACTCTTTCTCTCTCTAGACTCTCGGTACAGATTACAACAAGCGCCCATCACACACCACTCTTTCTCTCTCTAGACTCTCGGTACAGATTACAACAAGCGCCCATCACACACCATTCTTTCTCTCTCTAGACTCTCGGTACAGATTACAACAAGCGCCCATCACACACCACTCTCTCTCTCTCTGGACTTTCAGTATAGATTACAACAAGCGCCCATCACACACCACTCACTCTCTCTCTCTCTCTCTCTCTGGACTCTCAGTACAGATTACAACAAGCGCCCATCACACACCACTCTTTGTACCCTCGGTAATGCGGAATCTACGACAAACGCAGTTCACACACCACTGTCTAACCTCGGTAATATGCAGAAACTACGGTAAATGCCCATCACACACAGAGACAGAGATACTTGAAAGTATTTATGTCTCTGTCACACACCATTCTCCTTACCCTCGGTAACGAGAATCTACGACAAGCGTCGATTACACACCATTCTCTGTACCCTCGGTAATGCAAACATTACAGTTTTCTTTTTTTTTTTTCATTTCAATAGCGCCCATGTATGCAGCCAGTGTTAATTAATTTTCTTAATATTGTTTATATAAAAGAAAAAATACGCAGTGGTCCGTTTACAAATACAAGCCACTGCTTCTGCCAAAAAAAAAAATCTTGCAAGCTTTCTAAAAAAAAAAAACAAGGGTAATTACTATATCATAAAGCAGTATTGATTTATGGTGTTTGAAATATCATAATTTGTGTATTGAAAGTTTAGAATATTGGTAGAGAAGTTTGTAGAAGTTCTGTGTAATAGGACACAGAGTTTCTGGTTATCTTGACGTAGGCAGTTAAATGACTGCTTCAATACACTATAACCACTAATACCAACTACTTCACAAAAAGGAAATAGATACAGTGTATAGATGAGTATACTTTTTTCACATTCTGATACATTTTCTTTGATTCTGCTGTACTTGGTGCCTGTACTTCTTATGCAATGCTATATACAGTGTATGTGCCATATTCACTCCATATGTAATGATGTTACTGATCAACCAAGGGAATTCTCCCCAACACTTTATAATATTATACTAGTATTTCATTTTGTATTAGCTCATGCGCAGAACAATAAAACTATTCGATTATAAAAATACTGTTCACGTATTATGCTTAACCAAACATGTCGGGTAAGACATGCGATTCTGTTATTAGAGTATGCCTTTGATGTCATTGGTCAATTGGAATGCACCCCTAACGCTATCCTTAAAGATGCCATTGTTCATAGTGGTCACTCGAAAGGCAACTGGTTGCGGCGCCGCCAATCCGGGTTCGATTACCGGGTTGCGCCATTACGTTTAAGAGGTTGGTAACCTCCTGCTTCCATGTCGCGATATAACTGAAATATTCTTGAAAGCGACGTAAAACACCAATCAACCAATCAGCCAACGAAAGGCAACTGGAATTGACAAATGACAGGCTTGGTGGTGCAGTGGATAAACACTTGGCTTGCGGCGCAGACAATCTGGGTTCGATTCCCGGATTGCGCCACTATGTTTAAGAGATTGGTTACCTCCTGCTTCCATGTCGCAGTGTAACTGAAAAATTGATAAAAGCGACGTAAAACACCAATCAAACATGGAATGCCTTTAATGTCATTGGTCAGTCATTTCGCGTTTCTGAAAATACCCGTAGAGACTGCCTTTAATGTCATTGGTCCGTCATTTCTGACCCTGTCCGTAGAGACTGCCTTTAATGTCATTTGTCAGTCATTTCTGATGCTATCCATAGAGACTGCCTTTAAATTCACTAATCAGTCATTTCGCATTGCTGAAGCTATCCGTACAGACTGCCTATAATGTCACGGGTCAGTCATTTCGCATTTCTGACACTGTGTAGAAACTGCCTTTTATGTCATTAGTCAGTCATTTCGCGTTTGTGATGCTATCCGTTGAGACTGCTTTTGATGTCATTGGACAGTCATTTCGCATTTGTGATGCGATCCGTAGAGGATGCCTTTAATTTCATTGGTCAGTCATTTCGCATTTGCGATGCTATCCGTAGAGACTGCCTCTAATGTCATTGGTCAGTCATTTCGCATTTCTGATGCGATCCGTAGAGACTGCCTTTAATGTCATTGGTCAGTCATTTCGCATTTGTGACGCTATCCGTAGAGAGTGCCTTTAATATCATTGGTCAGTCATTTCGCTTTTCTAATGCTATCTGTAGAATGTGCCTTTAATGTCATTGGACAGTCATTTCGTATATCTGGTGCTATCTGTAGAAGATACCTCTGATGTCATCTTTTAGTCGATTGTCTCTAGAGGATGCCTCTGAAGTCATCTTTTAGTCGATTGTCTCTAGAGGATGCCTCTGAAGTCATCTTTTAGTCGATTGTCTCTAGAGGATGCCTCTAATGTCATTTTTTAGTCGATTGTCTCTAGAGGATGCCTTTGATGTCATCTTTTAGTCGATTGTCTCTAGAGGATGCCTTTGATGTCATCTTTTAGTCAATTGTCTCTAGAGGATGCCTCTGATGTCATCTTTTAGTCGATTGTCTCTAGAGGATGCCTTTGATGTCATCTTTTAGTCGATTGTCTCTAGAGGATGCCTTTGATGTCATCTTTTAGTCGATTGTCTCTAGAGGATGCCTCTGACGTCATCTTTTAGTCGATCGTCTCTAGAGGATGCCTTTGATGTCATCTTTTAGTCGATTGTCTCTAGAGAATGCCTTTGATGTCATCTTTTAGTCGATTGTCTCTAGAGGATGCCTTTGATGTCATCTATTAGTCGATTGTCTCTAGAGGATGCCTTTGATGTCATCTATTAGTCGATTGTCTCTAGAGGATGCCTTTGATGTCATCTTTTAGCTGATTGTCTCTAGAGGATGCTTTTGATGTCATCTTTTAGTCGATTGTCTCTAGAGGATGCCTCTGATGTCATCTTTTAGTTGATTGTCTCTAGAGGATGCCTTTGATGTCATCTTTTAGTCGATTGTCATTAGAGGATGCCTTTGATGTCATCTTTTAGTCGATTGTCTCTACAGGATGCCTTTGATGTCATCTTTTAGTCGATTGTCTCTAGAGGATGCCTCTGATGTCATCTTTTAGTCGATTGTCTCTAGAGGATGCCTTTGATGTCATCTTTTAATCGATTGTCTCTAGAGGATGCCTTTGATGTCATCTTTTAGTCGATTGTCATTAGAGGATGCCTTTGATGTCATCTTTTAGTTGATTGTCTCTAGAGGATGCCTCTGATGTCATCTTTTAGTCGATTGTCTCTAGAGGATGCCTTTGATGTCATCTTTTAATCGATTGTCTCTAGAGGATGCCTTTGATGTCATCTTTTAATCGATTGTCTCTAGAGGATGCCTTTGATGTCATCTTTTAGTTGATTGTCTCTAGAGGATGCCTCTGATGTCATCTTTTAGTTGATTGTCTCTAGAGGATGCCTCTGATGTCATCTTTTAGTTGATTGTCTCTAGAGGATGCCTTTGATGTCATCTTTTAGTCGATTGTCTCTAGAGGATGCCTTTGATGTCATCTTTTAGTTGATTGTCTCTAGAGGATGCCTCTGATGTCATCTTTTAGTCGATTGTCTCTAGAGGATGCCTTTGATGTCATCTTTTAGTCGATTGTCTCTAGAGAATGCCTTTGATGTCATCTTTTAATTGATTGTCTCTAGAGGATGCCTTTGATGTTATCTTTTAGTTGATTGTCTCTAGAGGATGCCTCTGGTGTCATCTTTTAGTCGATTTCTCTAGAGGATGCCTCTGATGTCATCTTATAGTTGATTGTCTCTAGAGGATGCCTTTAAATGTCTAATAAAGTCTCTGGCGCTCATTGTTCTTAGAGTCTGTGAAGTCCAATGGCATTTCTGAGTGATGGTATTGTAAGAGCTGAATGGCTTCTCTGACATTATGCCAATTGTCAGTCGAATCGCAAAATTGCTATCTTTGGGGCTGTCATTGATCAGTTAAATGGCTACTCTGATGGAATGTCGGTCGGAGATGCATCTCGGATGCTGTCCCCCAAGAATATTCATTAGTCGAATGAAATCGTTGACACTCTCCAAAGAGGAGGGTTAGAAATATAGGTTGATTCGAGAGCATCTCCCACGCTATTCATAGAGGATTTCTCGTTACTAATTAGTAGGATAGCACCTAAGGCGCTGTCCTTCGATAGAACTCGGTCATCAATGTTCAATAAGATGGTATCACTGATGGAATACTCGGATTTCATTTGTCAGTGGGATGGCACCTCGGACGCTATCCTTAGGGGATGCTGCGAATATCATCGGTCAATCGGATGGCGTCTCTGATGCTATTCTGAAAGGATGTCTTGGATAGTACCTCGGGCGTTATCGTTGAGTAAGCCTTGGATAGTACCTCGGGCGTTATCCGTTGAGTAAGCCTTGGATAGTACCTCGGGTGTTAACCGTTGAGTAAGCCTTCGATAGTACCTCGGGCGTTATCCGTTGAGTAAGCCTTGGATAGTACCTCGGGCATTATCCGTTGAGTATGCCTTGGGCGATATCTGTAGTTGGATGACACCTCTGATACTACATGGAGGACCCTGGTGATAATATAAGGAGTTACTACCGGTACATTTCTTTTTAAAACGTTGTTCAATATATGAGAATACCTAAATATTTCGTTCATTGTGTTGGGAAATCTGAGACGAATACAATAGGGAAGAAAAAGAGATTACATCGACCGGGGAAATACACGTTCATTATACCTTGAGTTATATCGTGAATCAAGGTTCAATCAGATCATGTCTGCTTTTCGCTGCTCCGTATACAAATCCATACAGGTAAGCGTACAGAGAACAGCGCACGTGATAAAGCAGTTATTGACACTGTATTTGTTACGTGGTCGGAGAGGTTGCATGGGGAATATGGACACAAGTACTGGGCGGAATGGGGACAGTTAACTGCTGAGAAGGTAACGTTAACTAATCGCAATAGTAAACACTCTATCAATGAGCGATGGCGTATGGGGAACATGGATACAAGTATTCGGGGGAACAGGTAACTGCTGAGAAGGTAACGTTAACAAATGACGGTGAATACTCTATCAGTGTGCGATGTCGTATGGGGAACATGGATACAAGTATTGGGCGGACTGGGGGACAGGTAACTGCTGAGAAGGTAACGTTAACAAATGACGGTGAATACTCTATCAGTGTGCGATGTCGTATGGGGAACATGGATACAAGTATTGGGCGGACTGGGGGACAGGTAACTAATTATGTACAATCGTAACAGTGAATCACCTGTCTCTCATATTCGCATCACACTACAGTGTGTGTTCGTTCTTATTATTCTTTATAGCAGTGATTTTAAACGTGTGATTTAGCTTAAATTTATAGCTATTAGTGGTGAATGTTACAGGATCATGCAGGGGCTGATCCAGGTTTTCAGGCAAGGGGTCTGGAGACCGCCTAGGTCTCAGATAGTCCAGGGCGGAGTCATTTTGGTTGACGGGGTGACGAGGCCCACTGAAGCTTCTGCTATTTGATGCTTTTAGGGCCTAAAGTCGCGTAATTTCATCCTACCAAAATGTATGCTTTGCAGCTAAGAAAGGGGAGGGATTGGGGATGAAGCCCTAAACTAAGTCAAAATTTTCATGGCCGGAGAAGTCGAGTAGATGTACAATTATCGGATTCATACAAGGCTGTCGCGTAGACAATCACAAATGATAGTTTCTCCCATATTCACAGAGTTATCCCAACAAAAGGTGTGAAATGATCCGTAGAGGCTAAATATCAACGGCTTAAGGACACATTTTATAATCCAGATCTATAACGGTGTAAAAGGCGTGTATACCAATACAAACCTGTAACTGGGTTAGAAATCGAAAGTAGGTACTTTAGCGAACCAGTCATGGTTTAATACCCAGTGGCAGAGACTGAGCAATCTGAAGGCGAGGGGGTTGACACAACTATATATTTATACGCTATCCAATGTCAAAGGCACTGCTTGTACGGATACCGGCTTGTACTGGTCTGATGCCAGTAATGGATAAGAGGAATTATTTTTTAATTTTATTTGATTAGTCTATTATGGAGAAATAATTGATGTTGTCAATATTGACTCAACAAACAATAAGTGTCCACGAAATGACGAATGCATTTGACCATGATCATGATGACGAGGGCAGACTTGGTGTAGTGGTTAAACACTTGGCTTGTGGTGTGGACGCCCAGGTTCGACTCCCGTATTGCGCCACTAAATGTTTAAGAGGTTGGTAATCTCCTGCTTCCATGTCCCGATATAACTGCAATATTGTTGAAAGTGACGTAAAATCTCATGCAACCAACCAATGGAGGGTCAAAATTGTCTATATACAATGCTCCAGCATCGGAAGGTGATTCGCCGGGGCCCTTCACCCGATACAGTGATTCATTTTTGTGTCAAGGCGGCTTCAACACCAACATAATGTAAGTAGGCGTCCACTTCAAAAGTACTCCAGCAACACCCCTAGCATTTCACCGAATTATAAACCCACATACTATTTTAAAATATGACGAATACATTAATAATGATGATCATATGTGACATAAAAAGATCAGTTATAGCACCTTTCATACACTTACTGTGATGATATAGCCTTAATTTCTAGTACATACTAACATAGATCAACCGGCAGTTGAAAATAAAGAAAGAAAAGGCAAAACAATTATGATTCATTTGTGCTTTATATTGAGTTCATGCATGTACATGCATGTTCTAATTAACAAATTTGGGCAAATTTATTTCACTCAAATGTAGCAAATATCCATACATTTTAATTTAATAAACACATAATAGTATAATTATACATAGGTACTAATAATTGTACATGAATTATGACATGTATATATATACATACATGTTAATATAAATAATTTCATCCCATATATGCATTGCACAATTTGTGAAGCATTGTAATCAAAACACATGTACTTCCTATGTCTTGTAACATGAAATCCTTCAAATAATATTGGTACATGTCGCTTCCATTTTGAGTATAAAAGCATCATACAATACCGCCCACTACAGGACATCAACGGTCTAGGGACACCATCACCCTCATCATACAGTACCACCCACTACAGGACATCAACGGCCTAGGGACACCATCTCCCTCATCATACAATACCACCCACTACAGGACATCAACGGCCTAGGGACACCATCTCTATCAACATACAATACCGCCCACTACAGGACATCAACGGCCTAGGGACACCATCTCCCTCATCATACAATACCGCCCACTACAGGACATCAACGGCCTAGGGACACCATCACCATTATCATACAGTACCACCCACTACAGGACATCAACGGCCTAGGGACACCATCTCCCTCATCATACAGTACCGCCCACTACAGGACATCAACGGCCTAGGGACACCATCACCATTATCATACAGTACCACCCACTACAGGACATCAACGGCCAAGGGACACCATCTCCCTCATCATACAGTACCGCCCACTACAGGACATCAATGGCCTAGGGACACCATCACCATTATCATACAATACCGCCCACTACAGGACATCAACGGCCTAGGGACACCATCTCCCTCATCATACAGTACCGCCCACTACAGGACATCAACGGCCTAGGGACACCATCTCCCTCATCATACAGTACCACCCACTATTTCAGTTGTTTTTGAATCTCTTGTTTTGTTGGGAATAGGAATGCATCAGCTTTGGAATATGACAAGTTTTTTATGGCTGATGTTGCAAGGATTTGTCCCTCTACCATTAACACATCGTTGAAGAAAGTCATTCCAGTATTTAGGTTCTGAGCAGACCTGAAAGATTAAAAGAAATCAACTGTAAATACCACTAAAAATGTCTACTGTTTGTACATTTACCACTTTTACCGTGTTTGTTTGTGATAACTATTTGTTTATATATATCAAATATTTTTTATAAGATATTGATATTCAAATTCATTTGCATTTCAAAATTATCACTTACTCATTCTCCAGTAACTCTCTGACCTTTGGGTTTGTGATAAAATCCCTTATACAAAGATAGTACCCATGGCCATATCCTATCTTCCTGCAATTTGATAATGGTCACAGTTAATATCAGATGGTCGTAGATGTTCGTATTATTTGAAAGGGCTTTATTAGTGGCATGCAAATGAAGTCTCTATCGCCTATATTTAAAATGAAGGTTAAAGTTGACATTAGAGGAACATCCTCTTAGACAAAAACATTTGAATGGGGGCCATAAAATGATTGAAAATTTTATTAAAACTATTAGATTTTAATAAAACGATTTATTTATGATTATTTTTATTAAGACAATAATGTTAATATAAAAATTGAAAAACATATACATACACTTTAGTCCGTGCTTTAAATGTTGCAAACTTTTGTAAAATTAGGGAATTCAATTCAGTTATACCCTAGAAGAATAAAGTTTAATTTTTTTTAAATACATGTAATTACAATCCACTGCCCAAGTCTTGAGAAAAGGATTTATATACATATAAAAATTACAGTTATTGATTACAGAATCTCCCTTTTAACAATTCTCTGTCAATTGACAGGTGTTGGACAATTTGAATAACTGATAATTAAATTCAAATTCTGTTATTATTAAGAAAGCAATAAAAAGATCTTACACATATGTAAAATATTCAGTACAAGTACCTTTTCCCTAAATAAATTGGACATGTTGTGTAAATAATCTGGAACTGCAACATTTTTCAAAGAAGAATGTGCTGTTAATGGTGAACCTTGTAACCAGGTGTTAAATCGCCAGTGGCGCTGACGTACCCTAGTTAAAGAAATGAAATCAAATTATTTCTCATGAATATGCAGCATTTTAAAAATTCATATTCAAGAAATGTACTACATGTATTAAAATGTGTTATATGTGACTTTTTTTGAATTACCTGGTAGATCCATAGGTGGTACTTTCATTCATCATACTAGTGAGCATCGGAAATATTGATTCCTCACACTGACAAATTAATAAAGTGTATTGATGAGATATATGTCATGGACGGATAACAAATGATGTGTTTTGCAACTTAATTTCAGTAATAATGATCTCTTGTTAACCTTGGCTTTCCTAAGGGAAGGTGCTTTCAAGGAAATATCAAAATGAGTAAAAAGCAAAACAACGTAAAAAGAAGGAAGAAGAAGTTATTTCTATGATATATTATAAAATGTTGCAGTGTAAACACTTACTAAATCAACAAAGTAATACACAAAAATGGTAAAGCTTTTTTATCCCTACATAAAGTCATTAACTCACATAGTTTTGAAATGATTTTAATTTATGAAAACTTTTTGACATACCAACTGAAGCAAGTTGACATTGCCTATGTTGACTTCACCTTTTTTGTTAGGAATCTCTTCATCGTCTTCAACACAGCACAGAGCTTTTATAATTCTCTTCTCCGTGATGGTCTGCAATGGACAGTTTGATGTTGCTCTTTTAACATGTATAAAATAACAATCCTCTACCCTTATATCCTTGAATCATATTGTCTATTACTTGTTTATCATATAATATATTTTCCTTGTAATTTTGTTAAGTATATATACTTACACAATTAGATGTTTACCTTTGCATTAATATCATCAAACAGCCAATGTTTTTCGATTTCTCTTCCTCTTTCTTGCTCTTTATCTTGTTTTGCTGCAGCTATCCTAACCTTTATAGAGTTTTCAAAAATACTTCATAAGGAAATCGACTTTTGAAGTTCATATTTCTAGTGAAAAGATAATTTATGTCACTTATTCTATCTTTTGAGCATAATAGTGGCAGCCTATTTGTAATAGGTTTTTACCAGTTAAAAGATCAAAGTCACAGATTATCGCTCAAAGGAATTAGGTAATATCACAAAAATGCACAAGTGAAATAGCAATATACATGTATATGAACATTCATTTTGCAATTGGATCACAAATCAAAGACACCTTAAGAAAAATACCACATTCAAACCTTCAAGAGTAAAGTATTTATATTCATCCAATATGGTAAAATTACATATCAAAATTCACATCATCCTATATAAAGACAATATGTATTGTTGGTTTAAACATTATTTATTGTGAGTATTCATTAAGCATGTATTTACAGCATGTCAGTGGTAGGATTCGGCAACAAGTCGTTAAACTTATGTAAAGCCGTCTCCTAAGAATATTTACAACAGATTATGTGCATGCCAACATTACATAAGCATTAGATACATGTTTAAGCCAAAATCCAAAACAAAAACTATTCTAGAGAAAAAGCCAAACATACAGAAGAAAAAAGAACAATAATTGAGAATGAATAAGAAAAAAAATAGAGACGGAAAAAAAAAAGAAATCCAAACAAACAAAGGGAAAAAAATAATAATAAAATAAAATACAGAACGAACCCCCCCCCCCCCCCCCCCCCCCCCCCCCCCCCCCCCCCCCCCCCCCCCCCCCCCCCCCCCCCCCCCATTAAAGAAAACAGAGTATGAAGCCAAAGGATGTAGTTACTGGATACTAATAAGTTATTCTATCCAGTTCTATAACAATATGAGAGTTATTGTCTTGATTTTGTTCTAGCAAATTATATAAATTGGTAATTGCTATTAAGTATAAAGATACATATGAAGAGTGTACATTTCACTGTCTCTGTTGCAAAATTTTGGAATAGTACCATATTTTACATGTACATACTCATTTCGTACCATATTTTACATGTACATACTCATTATACTATATCAGTGTGAATGTTATGATCTTGATATTGTACTTAAGCAACTCATACATA
This sequence comes from Pteria penguin, assembly GCA_035048485.1. Lineage (NCBI taxonomy): Eukaryota > Metazoa > Mollusca > Bivalvia > Pterioida > Pteriidae > Pteria > Pteria penguin. Next base: position 74,742,219 of record CM068582.1, on the reverse strand, counting down.
CAAGTAGTTATTATAAGTATAAAAATACAACTGGAAAACGTGTAGTGTACAGAATTTCGAGAAGTACTATTACAAACTCGCTATACAATTTCACTAATACATGTTTCTCAGAATGTATATATTTAAATTAACTTGTGTATAAGGTTGTGTACTTTATGCATATTTTACATGTTAATTGGCTTCAATTTACACGGTAAGCACACACAATAAAGAATATTATGATATTTATAAAATTACCATAATGACATAATCAATAGTATAGTTTAGTTTATTAGTCTTAAGCAATACAGCTTATTGACATGCATATAAAGTAAAACATTCAATATTACATACATAATTGTCAGTAGCGAAAGAGATACAATGGTACAATGTTATATAAATACAATGTAATTGACACAATATAGATATAATTATATATGAAGTTTTCTAATAACAAAAGCATTTTTTATATATTTGCCAAGGTTACAAAGTTCTTTTACATTTTGACTGGCAAATATCTGTATCAATTTTATAGACTGAAGGTCTTGCGTAATAATATTTTTTCAAAAAATTTACTCTTATATCATGATAAAAGGGACATACCAAAATAAAGTGAAATTCGTCCTCTAAATCGATTTTACACAGAGGACATTAACGATTTTTCGATGGGAATTTTCTTATATCTTCCCGTTTCCTATATTTTTAAAACAATGGGAAGATAGTCTTAATTTTTACATATGAGTTTTTTTTAACTGAGTCCGGAAAAGGTTTCAACAAATAAGTTTTTGTAATGTAAAATTATCCACAATATGCTTATAAATCGTACACTTTGTAGAACTGTTTAACATCTGCTAAAATATTTTGTTTATATATAATCAAATAACCGTTGCTTAGCAACTGCTAAAACGTATTTTGGTTTTTCACAGTATTGTTATCCCATAAATTAAACAAACCCAAAGTTGACAATAAGTTTCTGATCGTTGCTGCCCAGTTTGTTACAGTTAGGGGCTTTTGTAACTGTTCATTATACATAAAATGATAACACGATTTTAAATACAATTATTACACGATATAAGTTTCATCCAATATTTCAAAATACGTAATTTTCTCATACATTCTAATGGAAATCTGCCCAATTCACAATAAACAGCTGCATTAGGAGTTGAACGCTTTACACTCCTAGTAAATTTTTACAAAAGTCCATATGCACTTTTTCAATATCTGGTGCAGAATGGAAAACCCCAAACTTCACAACTATAGTATGAAATACTGCCAATGTAGGTATCGAATAAAGATAAAAGTGTTACAAAATTTAAACACATATTATTTACATTTTCTTTTAAATGAAAAAAGCGCTTTCTTACATTGTAATGCCAATTGTTTTTGGGCAACATTGAACTTTCCATTATAATTTAGTAAGATTCCCAAATAACAGAACTTATCAACCATTTCAATTGTTTACCATCATAATGCCAAATATCATTGTCTTTAAGTGTAACCCCCATTTCTGAAAACAATTATTTTAGTTTTATCAACATTTACAGTCAAAGCCCATTTACTTGTATACAATTCCAAAGAGTTTAGAAGAGATTGTAAACTTGTAGCCGATTCTGCCAAAATAACCATATCATCGGCGTACATTAATAAAAAGAGCGATAACTCTTGCAATTCGACAGGTGCGTTGCCCTGTAGTAAAAAATCATTTTCACAATCATTGATGTACAGAGAAAATAAAAGAGGTGATATTATCTCCCCTTGTAAAAACGCCTAAATTGTTAACAAAAAAGTCGGAGATATTACCATCTAAAATAACAGCAGATTTTATATTACTGTACAGTGAACGTAAGATTCTAAGCGCTTTAACCTCTGAGTCCTAGGGCAAAAATTTTGCTCCACATTTTCACACGATCAACAGTATCAAATGCTCTTTTAAAAATCTACAAAACAGCAATATAACCTTTTTCTGCTTAAAAGATATTTGTTAACAAGAGTTTGAAGTGCAAATATTGCGTCAGTTGTACAGTGATGTGGTCGAAAACCAAATTTGAGCATCTGATAAAATTATTGTTACTCTCTGACCAGGTAATAAGACGTTTATTTAATACAGATGTAAATAATTTGGTCATACAACTAATAAGACTAATTCCTCTGTAATTACCGGGTCTGATGTACTACCTTTTTAATGAATAGGTACAATTAATGCTGTACATAGAGTATTCGAAAACATCCCGTATCATACATAGCATTGAACAATGTGTGCAACAGTGGTAATAACATATCTTTAAAATGCACAAAATACTCATTAATTATACCATCAAGACCATGGCTTTTACCACATTTTAAGTTCTTAATAGCATACCCTATTTCTGTTAATGTAATTTTTTCTTCAAGTTCTGTAAAAACAACATCGTCATCAGATACATTAATATCATTGTCAGTTTGATCAATATTAATACTTGCTGCTAATGATTTAAAATGATCGTGTAATTCAGTAAGCTCCACATTAACCCGACCCGACTTCTTTTTGCCAAATTTGAATAAAACAATTTTAGGATTTGACTTCCTGATATCTTCTAATATATTGGCCTTGCTGAAACAAATATTTTTCTTTTCACCCCTTTTTTCATATGAATTGTACTGTCTTTTACATTGCTGTAAATACACATGATTTTCTAACGATTTTTTGTCTATTAAAATTGCTCAATGCTTTTCTGTATAAGATATACAAACGTTTACATTCATGGTCGAACCAAGGTTGATTATGCATTGCGTTAACACATGTATTGTTATTTATAAATTGTTTTTGCAAGTGATATTGCTTGTAGGTATTTTTATGAAAAAATCTGACATCAGACTGGACAATTTGTCTATGAATGATGTAATACAATTATCTATACCTTGATAAGACGTTAAGATCATTATCATTTATACATTGATATAGTACATCAATATTATTTTTTCTAAAACCATTCTGCTGTCGTTGCCATATCTTCATTCCAACGATATTTGACACATTTTTCATCAACGATATTTACCGTAGATGACTCACAACGTTTCTCAAAAGAGATATTCGCAACACTTTTCAATTCGATGTGTAATGGCGCGTGGTCAGAATAAGTATTGAAGTTACTTACAATAAACTTATGAAAATATGCAAAAATATCTAGTGTACTCAAAACATAATCAATTACACTACACCCATTAGCACCACAATACGTGAAATCATTAGCCATATTATCTACATGTCTACCGTTTAAAATACGGAGACCGCTCTGGATGCATAGTTGAATTAACTTTAATCCGTAAGTATTTACAGACTTGTCAGGGCATTTACGTTCATTCATAATTTCATAATATAAAGTTTGAAGTTTGACACTGAGGTCATTAATAAATCAATTTAAAATCTTTTACTTTTTTGTATGAATAGGTGGACTTTTTTGAAGATTTGGATGTTTTCTTCTAATGTATATGAATCACAGCCATTCATAAGAATGTTAATATTATAGGGTTTTATTATGTTTTTGATAGTGTTTTGTCTAATTTCTGAATATATTGGACAGTGTAGTAAGTAATGACTTGATGTCTCAATTTCCCCACAGTTACATCTATTTGTTTCTGAGACATGGTTATTGAAAAGATCAGCATTCAGAGAGCTGCAGCCGCAAGCCTTAAATCGAGTATGAAGTATTTGGGAAATTCTATCTCCAAAGAAAAATCTTTTATTTACTTTTCTCTGTATCACTGTTTAGTAGTAATTTAAAGGAGGAAAGATATGTGGGGGGGCATTTTTTATGTCACTATGAAGTTTATTCCAATCGTTTAATGGCAGTAGGTAAAAATGAATTTCTATACAGTGTAGATCTACAAGCCGGTATTTCCAAATGGTCAGTGGGTTTCTTAAATTTCTATTATGGATTTCAAATGAAGTTGGAGGGACAAGGGTAAAAAGATACTGAGGAGTTTTGTGCTGGATCATTTTGTAAAAAGTAGTTAATCTATGTTTATATCTACGACGTTCAAGAGTTTCCCACTTATTTTCAGACAACACTCTCTGGCCCACTGCATGACTTGGTAGCACCACAGACTATTCTACCCGCTTCAATTTGTATTGATTCAATTTCCTGTTTTTCCATAAATTGGTGCAATTATCCCATAAGATATCAGCATATTCAAGCAAGGGCCTAATAAAGGATATATACATAGTCCTGAAGAGATTTTCTATCTAGTTTGTATTTCAAATTTCTAAGAATATACACACGTTTCCAAGCCTTTTGAACTTATTTCCAAAATATGGGGGTGCCAAGTGCAATTATTATTGAAAAGTTATTCCTAAATGTTTTGTGTTCTTTGACACTTTTGGATACCAGTGTTGTCCACAAATATAGGAGGATGTACGCGTTGGATTGTTTTTCTGGATATAATCATCTCTTCAGTCTTTGTTAGGATTGAAAGTGACAAGCCATGTGTGTGGCCCAAGAGTGTATACGATCGAGATCAGAATTTAAGATACCTGCTGCATGAATAGGGTCCTCAATTATCACAAAAAAGTGTAAGTATCGTCAGCGAAGAGTCTAATAAAAGACCCTATTTCAGTAACTATATCATATGATGTAGATAAGGAATAGTATGGGACCAAGGATTGACCCCTGGGTACACCGGCCTGTTATATCTGTGATAGGGGAATAAGAACCTTCAACTGCAACTCTCTGATGCGATTTTCAAGATAATTACTAACCATGCCAAGACTGGTCCAGATAATTCCTATTTGTTTTAATTTGAATACAAGACCTTTATGCCATACTCTATCGAAAGCCCTATGCTAATGTCACAAAACGTTACCCTAATTTCCTTCCCATCATCAATTTGCTTTGCAAAATGTATTATAAATATCTAACAACTGATAGACTGTTGAATCATTTTTGAGTAAAACCAGATTGAGTTTTGAGATAATTTGATTATCATTAGATAATTATGGAGGTGGTTTTAAAAATACATCTTTCAAAGACTTTACCAATACAAGATAATAGTGAGATAGGCCTATAATTGGAATAATCAGATTTGTCCCCCTTTTTGTGTACTGGTATGACATTAGCAAGCTTCCAATCAGAAGGGTAATACGATTTGGTCAGAGAACAAATTAAACAGTTTTTGATAAATAATTACATAAGGATGGTGCTCCTTCTTTTAAAAGTTTTGGACTGATTAAGTCTGGGCCAGAAGCTTTACTAGTGTCAATAGTTGTAATGCATCCTTGACATCTTGTACTGATATAGTTATACTGTTTAGATTTGCGGTAGGTGGGGACTTTGGAGGTAAGGTAGTGATTACTATCATCAAGTAACAGTCTGATCAGAAAAATATTTATTTAAGAGAGAAGCTTTTTCATCCGGAGTCTGTGCTACTTTATTGCCATTAATTAGAGGGGAATTATCAGTAGATTTGCTTTCTTCTTTTAAGAATTGTTTAGCTATTTTCCACCAATTCTTTGAAGTTGTTTCTCCTTTTTCTAATTTTTCTTTCTGCTAGTTTTTTCAAAATGAGTTGTTTTCGCTTTCTAATTTTTGAGTTACTTGGTTCCTTAAGTGTCTAAAGTTTTCCCAATGTTGTGGTTCATTTGTTTTTTTTTGCTTGATTATGAGCTTTATTTCGTTGTCTTTGTAATTTTCTAATTTCATTATGCATCCATGGAGCATCTGCGGGGCGTATTATGACATATTTATTTGGTATAGTTTGAGCAGCAGCATCATTTATAGTGTCAACGAGATGTTTTGCATGACCATCTATTGAATTTTCTGGAAAGTGTGAAAGTTTAGTATTTAAGATGTTTCTAAAGTTGTCGTAATCACCATCTTCGTATTTCCATATCTTCCTTTTATATGACCTTTGATAAATTTTATTAAAACTTGTTTTTATGTAAATTGGGCTATGGTCACTGCAGAATGGTGTAAGTACCCCCTTTTCAATACATCTAATAGAACTTGTACAAAAAATTAAGTCAATCAGGGTAGCAGTAGAATTTGCAACTCTGGTGGGGGTGTCGATTATCTGGCTCAAATTGAAGTTGTTCATTATACTTTGGACATTCTTTGATTTTCTTGGGTCCAATAAGTTTTGATTGAAATCCCCCAGTATGATCAAATTCTCACATTTATGTAATGCCTGTTCAATGGATAACTCAACAAGGTCCCAATTGTTAAATCTTGGATGCAAATAAAAATTTCCAATCAATAGCGTTTTATTATTTAGAGTTGTAAGTGTCCAAAGTGCTTCTAAGTTGGGAATTGTTAGTTCGTCAAGATTTTTAAAGGGAATGTTACTTTTTATATAGGTAGCAACACCCCCTCCCTGTCTATTTCTATCTAGACGAATTGGAGTATGGAAGTGGGACATCAAAAGGTCGTTTGACAGGACTGATTGGTCTAGCCATGTTTCGCTCAGTGTGATAATATCGTACTCACTAAGTTCAGCAGCAATTAGGTCTACTTTAAATAGGACACTTTGAGTGTTTAAATGACAGATTGAAAGATTTTTGAAGTTCTGAGTTGGTCCTGGATTGGCCTCAATGTCACCAGACATTAGCAAGAGTTGGTTGGACATCAATCCGAGAAACACTGTTTGGAACATGAAACAATTTATAATCCAATTACCTCTGTTGACTGAGTTTGCCCTAGCATTGTAGCCGCCGACCCCTGCCCTATATAGCTCAAGTTCGCTATCCATTGTTAAAAGTATATTGATTATCAGGGAGTCTAGAGGGTTTAGGGTCAATGGCCACAAAGCTAATCTTCAACACTATCAAATATAGTTTGAGTTTCATTGTACATGTAAATATGATACAAATAGACATGATAATGGTACTTGTATAAGTCAGGTACATTTTGAGAAAAAGTGAAGGATTGATAAATATTAACAGAAGATCAAACTCTATGCAGAATGTGACATAGGTAAAATGATACCTTTCAACACTGGAAAACAGGAGTGGTAAGAAGAGATTAAGATATTTGGAGAAAAGCGGTATGCTAGTCTCCAATTTTGTAGATATATACAAGAGAAATATTGAGTAAGCCTCCTGAGTGTAGGGTAAAAAAAAGACAAACATAATATAGAAAAGAAAAATATATATATATCCAAATCTCAAAGAGATATGAATACAGGCAGAACCGACTGCGTTTTGTTAACATTTCATTATTCATTTAGTTGACAAGAATGAAGTATGTCATGTAGTGAAGTGATATTCATGCTGGAAGCAGGTGTATTGTTGTGTATACACGTTATTAAAAAGTATGTTAATAAAAAGTATTTTATTAGAAAGTATGTTTTTAAAAAGTATGTTTTGTTTGTTTGTTTTATTGTTTAACGTCACTCCACGAATTTTTCACGTATATGGTGACGGCATCTGCCTGATGTGGGGCATACAAATTTAGACCTGTGCATCGGACCCACCCGAAGCAGTGAGGGATCTTTAACGTGCCGTGCCTACCACGACACGGGACCTCGGTTTTTACTGTCTCATCCGAAAGACAGGACACAGGCGTGCCCCAGCCGGTGCTCGAACCAGCGACCTCTCGGTCGCAAGCCGAACACGCTAACCACTGGACCACACCGGAAAAATTCAAGACATTTTATTAAGCATGATGGTCAGTGCTATGCACCCCTGATCTATTGTTTCAGGATATAAGTAATGATCAAACTCAAATCTTTATTTAATTTTACCTTTGTAATTCTAGGTTTTCTCATGGGTTTACCCATGACTCTCTTTTCCTGCTGAAATAGATTTCAAAGATGTCAATTTCTACATTTCATACCATAAAATCTTACATGCAGGGATACTGGAACAGATGTTAATACAAGATGTAGCCTCCAGTTTCTTCATCTAATACAATTAAAGTATATTTGAACATTAAGCTTAATATTTCAAGGTTTAACCTTGAAAAAGGATCAAACCCTAAATTAAGGTCAAAAGGTAATAAATTGTTGCATTGTACAGAATAGTCGTGCAGCAAGGAGTTGTTGAAGCCTACCACAGTAAAAAGAAAACTTTAAACTTTTGTTTATTTGTTTGAGTTTAGTCTTAGGAATTTCCTCTGAGACGAGATCCTGTGAGAATGCACCCCCCCCCCCCCTAAATGCCGAATTCTAGCCAAACTCTAACCGAACACTAGACTTTCTTTGCCTCTAACGTGGGAAATATTGGCATATTAGTTTTGCGAGAATGACATGATACAGAAAATTTGACACAGATGACAACAGGTTGACACGGGTGCATTACATTCGCAGTTAATTTGAAACAAATGCTTGTTTCTTGACCTCTGGTTGTAGAATTTTGTTGTTGTTGCAACTTCGTGCTCTCTGAACTTTCTTCCACCTTTAAAAAACTCGGCTCCTCTACCATGGGCATGACTAAATCCAAAATGCGAAAGCGAAAGTAGAATACCCGGTGAAAGTTTCCTCGTGGTGAAAGTTCCTTGGTCCACGTGAAATATGAAAGAATAAAGATTAATTCTTATAATTGTACTGGATCTGGCTGTTAGGATATAATTGTGATAAATTTGAGGGATTCTAATATTGACGCATGCGGACTTTCAGCATGGGGGAACTTTGAAACCGTTACACCGGAATAAAATCCGTTATAGGTTCTATTATAATTATTTTCCTGATTACATGTTCCTAGGCTGACAAGCTGCACCGACCTTTTTCTCACTTATTTTGGTATGACATCATATGCAAATACGACATACGTAAACGTCAAGCGACCTAATTTTTGAATATTTTCCAACATAACACAAGGAAAAATGACAATTTTAAGGAACAAATTAATCAGTGGGAGAAAAACAATCAAACCCTTATGTCCGATGATAAATGAGAAATCCACAAACTCTCTTCTCAAGTTAACTAGACAGCGAGCCTCTACATGGACAAGTGAACTTGACACTCTAGTTTATGGATTTTAGAGTTAGAGTCTCTCTCTCTCTCTCTCATCTTAAGAGCAGCGAAATCCCACCCCCTCCTCAGAATTCATCAGTGACATGTAGAGATGGTTTCAGACCCCACCCCTTTCACCAATACAGGTTATATTTATACACTGTCATTATAATTGTTCTCTCTTGTCATTTACAGTTCTTTTCTTCTTGAGATCCTCTGTCAGTTGAAGTATCTTAGGCAGGGACGATATACATACATACTGTTGCAGCCAATGAATCATGTTCCTGTCACTTCGTAAGTACCTATTTCTATAACAATCGTAAGGTTGTCATATTTCCGGCTACGGACATGCAAATGGATTCACAAAAATTTCCCGCATTTTCTTTTTCTATACATGTAGTGTTGGAATAGGAGACACAGCTGCACACAGAGACTGGGGTAGAAGGGAATATCAACATATTCTGTTAGAATAAAAGAAGTCATTTAATCAAGTAAACTTCATATTGAGATTTCGGGATTTGTATAATTTGAGTGTGTTTCGGAGACAGCAGTTGAAGCTTTTGACACCCACATTCTTCACTCTTTACTCCTTTCCCCGACCCTCTACCCAGCCTTTGGTTGTGATCTGAATTTACACTAAAGGTTGACCTCTAAATAAGCCGTCGTTGGACCCCAGTATGCTATCGTAGATTACATGTATCACATTAAAAGGTTGTTAAAGGGTATTTTACATTCACATGTACTGTACACTACAGTACAGCGACATAGTTTGTTATTTAGGTGTTGAAAAAGGCGTGTGATAATATATTATAGGTATGTTGGAATGTTTATTTTTTCAATACATTGTGTATATGTCAATACATTGTGTATATGTACATTGGATGGTTTGCGATCATTGGTGATCAATTAATCTTTGATGATTTCAGCAAACATCCGGGACACCAGGATCGGCTCTCGACCCTGAAATGATGATACATTATCCGGATCACGGGGATCGGATCCGACCTGGAAGTTATGATTCATTGTCCGGATCACCGGGATCGGATCCGACCTGGAAGTGATGATTCATTATCCGGATCACCGGGATCGGATCCGACCTTGAAGTGATGATTCATTATCCGGATCACCGGGATCGGATCCGACCTGGAAGTGATGATACATTATCCGGATCACCGGGATCGGATCCGACCTGGAAGTGATGATTCATTATCCGGATCACCGGAATCGGATCCGACCTTGAAGTGAGGATTCATTATCCGGATCGTGGGGATTGGTTCCCGACCCAGATGTGATGTTTTATCATCCGCATTACGGGGATCGGTTCCCGTTCTTGAAATGATGATTCATTATCCGGATCACGGGCATTGGTTCCAGACTCTGAAGTGATGATCATTATCCGGATTACCGAGATCGATTCCTGACCCAGATTTGATGTTTTATCATTCGCATCACGGCGGATCGGTTCCCGACCCTGAAGTAATGTTTTATCGTCGGGATCACGGAGATCGGTTCCCGACTTAGATGTGATGATTCATTATCCGAATCACCGGGATCGATTTCAGACTCTGAAATGATGATCATTACCCGGATCACGGGGTTCGGTTCCCGACTCTGGAGTGATGATTTATCATCCGGAACGCTGAATTGCTTCCTTGTATCACGAGCCAGTGCATTTTTCATTCATGATACCGATTTTTTATGTATGGTCATTTTGATTCAACTGAACATCTGTCTTTGGGTATTATTCACTTTTCATACCTTATTATACTTTCAGTACTAGTAGCTTTGTTTTAAGTCGCTTTGCAGGCTCCCCTGGGAATCGCGCTCCGCAGCTTTACGCATGAACTGTTTCCGGAAATCCCCCTCCCCTTTGTATAATTATTGAAATAATATGTCTTTTTCTTTTTAGATAAACATAAGAACACATAGGCTTACTCAAGCAATGACGTTCCCTTTCATCTTTTTCCATTCAGTTTTATATCAGCTGAAGGAGGAGGGGTTATATTGAATAGAAGGAAGTTCAAGCGGGAATAAACGTAAGGAAGTGAAGTATGTTTTTCAGTACGTGTATTTATATGTATTTACAACTTAATGCGTTAAGGATCGAAAGGTGGGGAAGGGGTTACACTACAATTTTTTAAACAGTTAAATACGTCAAGCTCATGTGATCGTGCTTAAATTTTACTATTGGCCAAAGTATGGTAATTCCTAGGATGTGATGTTTCATCCATAGGATGTGATGTTTCATTTCTCCACTTCCGATTAGAATTGCGCAACTTTCTCAATCCGGAACGAGAAACGTCGTAAGCTGTACACCCGATCATAAGAGGAGGCTACTGAAGTCAGTCGTAAGCTGTACACCCGATCATAAGAGGAGGCTACTGAAGTCAGTCGTAACATTCTAATTAACACTATTGTTTTGGACAGTTTCTGTCAAGTTCTAGTTTTTAAATTTACTTGGGAGTGGTAAATAAAACAATTAGAACATGACAACTTCTAAGTTTTGTATTTACCACCCCCAAAGTGAATTCAAAAATTAGAACATGACATTTTTCTCGCAATAAGCATTGGTCAATAAAAGCACAACTTAGAAAATATATACTCTGGTGAATAATGTGTGTTCATAAGAAATCCCTTAAAAGATATAACAACCCTTAAAATCAACTTAGCTATGCCCAGGCATACGCTGCTTTGTGTTACTATATCAACCCAAGCATCAAAACGTTTCTCAACCCTTCTTGATCGAAATTGTAATACTAGTTTGCTGAAGTAGGAAACGCACATTTTATGACAACCAGCGTATCGAATAATTTACCTAGAAAGCTAAAATTTGTGAACATGTTCTCTTATTTACTGACCACGTGTACAGTATTCTCTTATTTACTGACCACGTGTACAGTATTCTATTATTTAATGACCAAGTGTACAGTATTCTCTTATTTACTGACCACGTGTACAGTATTCTCTTATTTACTAATCACGTGTACAGTGTTCTCTTATTTACTGACCACGTGTACAGTGTTCTCTTATTTACTAATCACGTGTACAGTATTCTCTTATTTACTAATCACGTGTACAGTATTCTCTTATTTAATGACCACGTGTACAGTATTCTCTTATTTACAGACCACATGTACAGTATTCTTTTATTAACTGACCACGTGTACAGTATTCTCTTATTTACTAATCACGTGTACAGTGTTCTCTTAATTAATGACCATGTGTACAGTGTTCTCTTATTTACTGACCACGTGTACAGTATTCTATTATTTACTGCCCACGTGTACAGTATTCTCCTTTTTACTAATCACGTGTACAGTATTCTCTTATTTACTGACCACGTGTACAGTATTCTATTATTTACTGCCCACGTGTACAGTATTCTCCTTTTTACTAATCACGTGTACAGTATTCTCTTATTTACTGACCACGTGCACAGTATTCTCTTATTTACTAATCACGTGTACAGTATTCTCTTATTTAATGACCACATGTAGAGTATTCACTTATTTACTGCCCACGTGTACGGTATTCTCTTATTTACTGCCCACGTGTACAGTATTCTATTATTTACTGCCCACGTGTACAGTATTCTCCTTTTTACTAATCACGTGTACAGTATTCTCTTATTTACTGACCACGTACAGTATTCTATTATTTACTGCCCACGTGTACAGTATTCTCCTTTTTACTAATCACGTGTACAGTATTCTCTTATTTACTGACCACGTGCACAGTATTCTCTTATTTACTAATCACGTGTACAGTATTCTCTTATTTAATGACCACATGTAGAGTATTCACTTATTTACTGCCCACGTGTACGGTATTCTCTTATTTACTGCCCACGTGTACAGTATTCTCGTATTTACTGACGATGTGTACAGTGTTCTCTTATTTAATGACCACGTGTACAGTATTCTCTTATTTAATGACCACGTGTACAGTATTCTCTTATTTACTGCCCATGTGTACGGTATTCTATTATTTACTGCCCATGTGTACAGTATTCTCTTATTTAATGACCACGTGTACAGTGTACTCTTATTTACTGACCACGTGTACAGTGTTCTCTTATTTAATGAGCACGTGTACAGTATTCTCTTATTTACTAATCACGTGTACAGTATTCTCTTATTTACTAATCACGTGCACAGTATTCTCTTATTTAATGACCACGTGTACAGTGTTCTATTATTTACTGACCACGTGTACAGTGTTCTATTATTTACTGACCACGTGTACAGTAGTCTCTTATTTACTGACCACGTGTACAGTGTTCTATTATTTACTGACCACGTGTACAGTGTTCTCTTATTTACTAATCACGTGTACAGTGTTCTCTTATTTCCTGACCACGTGTACAGTATTCTCTTATTTAATGACCACGTGTACAGTATTCTCTTATTTACTGCCCATGTGTACGGTATTCTATTATTTACTGCCAATGTGTACAGTATTCTCTTATTTAATGACCACGTGTACAGTATTCTCCTTTTTTCTAATCACGTATACAGTATCCTCTTATTTAATGACCACGTGTACAGTGTACTCTTATATACTGACCACGTGTACAGTGTTCTCTTATTTAATGACCACATGTACAGTATTCTCTTATTTACTGCCCATGTGTACGGTATTCTATTAAATACGGTACAGTAGTCTCTTATTTAATAATCACGTGTACAGTGTTCTCTTATTTTTAAAATGACCATATGTACAGATTTCTTTTATTTACTGACCACGTGTTCAGTATTCTTTTATTTACTGACCACATGTACAGTATTCTCTTATTTCTGACCACGTGTACAGTATTCTCTTATTTACTGACCACATGTACAGTATTCTCTCATTTACTGACCACGTGTACAGTATTCTCTTATTTACTGACCACATGTACAGTATTCTTTTATTTACTGACCACGTGTTCAGTGTTCTCTTATTTCCTGATCACGTGTACAATATTCTCTTATTTACTGACCACGTGTACAGTATTCTTTTATTTACTGACCACGTGTACAGTGTTCTCTTATTTTGAAAATGACCACATATACAGTATTCTCTTATTTAATGACCACGTGTACAGTATTCTCCTTTTTACTAATCATGTGTACAGTGTTCTCTTATTTAATGACCACGTGTACAGTATTCTCTTATTTATTGACCACGTGTACACTATTCTCTTATTTACTAATCACGTGTACAGTTTTCTCTTATTTAGTGACCACGTGTTCAGTGTTCTCTTATTTACTGACCACGTGTACAGTATTCTTTTATTTAATGACCACGTGTACAGTATTCTCTTATTTACTAATCACGTGTACAGTATTCTCTTATTTACTAATCACGTGTACAGTACTCTCTTATTTAATGACCACGTGTACAGTGTTCTATTATTTACTGACCACGTGTACAGTATTCTCTTATTCACTAATCACGTGCACAGTATTCTCTTATTTACTGACCACGTGTACAGTATTCTCTTATTTAATGACCACGTGTACAGTATTCTCTTATTTACTGACCACGTGTACAGTGTTCTCTTATTTACTAATCACGTGTACAGTGTTCTCTTATTTCCTGACCACGTGTACAGTGTTCTCTTATTTACTGACCACGTGTACAGTGTTCTCTTATTTACTGATCACGTGTACAGTGTTCTCTTATTTACTGACCACGTGTACAGTGTTTTCTTATTTACTTATCATGTGTACAGTGTTCTCTTATTGATTTAAACAGTATTTATTGTGAAAAACATACATTAACAAGATATATACATATGCATCAATTTATGGATTGAGCAGCAAGCAGATAGCTTATATAAAGCTCTCTCCATTTGTACAAAATTTTAAATACATTTATGATAGGCCGACGTGAATAAAGTATTAGTATTTATACAGATACAAATACACGTAGAAACATGTAAATATGCAATCACTAGTAGATACAAGTATAAAAGTAATGGTAAACCAGTATTCAAATACAGTACAGAATTACATTTATGTATATAAACAGTTATACATAGGTACATATGTAGCCATTTGTAAGATATAATTAAGTCGGTTTGCCATGTATACATAGCATGCTACTTCACATATGTACAAATATGAAAAAAACGTGTATAGGCCTACATGTAGACATATACACACACACACACACACACACATATATATATATATATATATATATATATATATATATATATATATATAGATATATATATATATATATATATATACAAATAAGGATAAAGATAATGTCCAACGTAAAGAAATTCAATATTCAAAAAATAAGAACATTGTCTTCAAAGCTTAACATGTTTTATTCCATTACTACACGTGTTTCGGCATTATGAGCCTCTTCAGGTAATGATGCATGATAATACAACAAGCAAGTATATATACACATATTCTTAGATAATAATGATAACAGTAGAATATCAGATAAAGTATATATTCTTAGATAATAATGATAACAGTAGAATATCAGATAAAGTATATATTCTTAGATAATAATGATAACAGTAGAATATCAGATAAAGTATATAAACAAAAACAAAACCGAGTGTTATTTGTGAGCAAACACCTTCACCATTGCAGTAATGGCAAATTTAAGGTTATGCCTATATACCAAACAGACAACTATTCAATCATTACGATCAAAGAGCAAGATTTCATCGACAAATATAAACCTTCCCTTAACAAAACATAGCATCATCCCACGTAGTGGAATGTGAGATTATATCAGATACTTTTGTTAAAATACTTACTATATACTTTATCTGATATTCTACTGTTATCATTATTATCTAAGAATATGTGTATATATACTTGCTTGTTGTATTATCATGCATCATTACCTGAAGAGGCTCATAATGCCGAAACACGTGTAGTAATGGAATAAAACATGTTAAGCTTTGAAGACAATGTTCTTATTTTTTGAATATATATATATATATATATATATATATATATATATATATATATATATATATATATATATATATATATATATATATATATATATATATATATGTACATATACACATATATAAATATACACACATATAAATATACACACATACACACACATATACATACACATATACATACATACACATACACACATACATACACATATTCTACAAATTAACAATTATTCATATGAACGCATATACTAACACATACACATACATGTACGCATCCATGCACATATACATGCATTCACACACACTTACACATACATACACACATCACTGTATACATACATACATATACATATATTCACATTTAATTACATTCATATGAGTCCTGAACTTATAATGGAATAAAGTACAATAACCTAAATGGAGAAAAAAAATTGGTGGCAGAGAAGATAGAGTATTAATCTACTAGGTAATATTAGAAACGTTTACTCTTTATAATGATATTGTGCACATGTTTGAATATCTCCTCGTTTACATCGTTATTATACATAGGGCACCCAGATAGTAATATATCAATGTTTGTATTAACATGTATAGCATGGATAGTTGATGACCGAATGTTGTCATATAATTTACAATCATAGAAGTAATGAGCGGCTGTTTCTACACCTCCACAAATACAAATATCATTATCTCTCAGGTGGTTTTTATATAAGTCAGAGTTTAGAGAGTTGCATCCCAATCGTAGACGAGTATGGTGTATTTGGCACCATCTATCTCCTTTGTAATAGTAATTTGGAATTTTGATGCGGTCTTTTTCTAAATAAGCTCTAAAGGATGATAACGGATCTAGTGATCTTGTCGGTTCAGGTAGTGAATTCCAATCAGTTGCTGTTTTGTTAATGAAAGAATTTTGATATAGAGTAGTTTTACATCTTTGTATATGAAAATCGTTTCCAGTTCTGAGTACGCGTTGGCTAACCTGATGAACACTTGGAGGAAGCAAAGAATGAAGATAGGAAGGGACATCATTGTTGACCATTTTATAAAACGTTAGCAATCTATGATTATTTCTACGTTTCTCAAGGCTGTCCCACCCAGTCTCCTTTAATAGCTTGGTACTAGAACAGGATCGCGTCGCACCAGTGACTACATAGGCTGCCTCGATTTGAATTTGTTCGTTGTTTTGTTTTTCGTACGTGGTGCAATTATCCCAAACAGTGTCCGCATATTCTAAAGTTGGCCAAATAAAAGAAAAGTAGATGATTTCAAGGGTTTTCCTGTCTAGTTTGAATTTAAGAGATCGAAAGACATTTATGCGTTTCCAAGCATTGGGCTGTGATTTCGTTTATGTGGTCGTGCCAAGTACATGTCTTATTAAAAATAAGTCCCAAGTGTTTATGTGAAGTTACATTTTGGATAGGTATATTATTCATAATCAAAGGTTGATGAATTGGTGGCACAGTCTTTCTGGTCAGCAATAATTCATCAGTTTTGTTAGGGTTAAAATTTACCAGCCAAACTTTAGACCAAGCATGTATTTTTTCTAGATCAGTGTTCATAAGGTCAGCTGCTCTTTGCGGCTCGTCTACGATTAGGTAGAGGGATGTGTCATCTGCAAAAAGACGTATATTTGAATTTATACCTTCAATGATGTCGTTGATATATATCAGGAACATTATCGGCCCAAGTATACTCCCCTGGGGTACCCCGGCCAATATTTCCTTATAGTCAGAGACACACCCCTCTAATGCAACTCTCTGGAGCCGATTCGATAGATAACTTTCAAACCAAGAAAGAAGTGGACAAGATATGCCTATTTGTTTTAGTTTAAAAAGTAAGCCTCTATGCCACACTCTGTCGAAAGCCTTACTAATGTCACAAAACACCACTCGCACTTCTTTACCATCATCTAAGGCCCGACAGAATGTATCGTAGAGGTCTAGAAGTTGAAAAACAGCAGAATCACGTGGTGTGAAACCTGACTGCACTTTACTTATAATATCATATGATTTCAGTAAAGTGTACATATGTTTGAAAATACATTTTTCGAACACCTTCCCACAACAACTAAGCAAAGAGATCGGTCTGTAATTAGATGGATCGGCCCTATCCCCTTTTTTGTGCACAGGTATAATGTTTGCCCGTTTCCACGCAGTCGGGAAAGTGCTCGTTTCGAGCGATTTATTGAATAGTTTACACAAATTTGGGGATAAGACCGGAGCACCTTCTTTTAATAGCCTAGGGTTGATCAGGTCGGGACCACTGGCCTTGGTCGTATCTATAAGTTTCAACACGTCTTCCACGTCAAGGTCGGTGATCTCGATCGTATTGAGGGTATATATGGGTAACTCTGTTGGAGGGAGGCTGGCGTGGCTGTCATCGATATTGCTTTGTAAGCAGAAGTAACTGTTTAAAACATTTGCTTTATCAGAGGGAGTATCGAAATGGTTATTACCGATTGGTATACCAGGAATGTCAGAATCATTGGTTTGTTTAAGAAATTGCTTAGTTATTTTCCACCACTGTTTTGGGTTCAGGTTACCTTGTTGTAAGGAGGAAGCCAGGTTTTTAAAATAATTTATTTTAGCTGTCCGAACTAAACTGGTGACATGATTACGTTGTGTCCGGTACCTTCCCCAATTGAATTCATCATTGTGAGATTTTGCGAGTTTGTGTAATTGGTTACGTTTTCTTATAGCTTTTCGAATCTCATTGTGTAACCAAGGGGGGTCTTTAGGTCGTATGATGACTGTTTTATTTGATATGGACTTTTCTGCTGACGACATGATATTATATTCAAATAAATCCACTGCGTCATCAATGCTAAGTTGATCAATGTTCCAATTACATCCACCCAAGGTTTCTCTATATAACTGATAGTCGGCTTGGTCGTAACGCCGTATTTTCCTTTTATGGCAGGATTTTTGGATTTTTATGAAATTTGTAGAAATACTCACAGGACAGTGATCACTGCAGAACGGGTCTAAAACATCTTTTTTTGTGCAATGAAGATTTGGGTGTTGTATAGGCGTGTTGTTGCCTATTATTGCCAGATTGACTGGTACCATGCACAAAGACAGGAGGCTGCCATTGAGGGAACTACTTTAATAATCAACATGTATTCATACGCCAAACATATACGGAGACGAACCAACACAAAACGGATGCGACTTTACAATTACATATACAACACTCCTCCCCTTTTTAGTTCTTAAGTCACATAAAGTTCTTTCATTGTATTTCAATGATAGTCACTATTGTTCATGACCTGGAAACAAATGCATATAATAATGTAACGGTAGTAAATTGTGAAAGAAGCATAAGTAAAGAGAACTCAAAAGAACCCAGAGGTACTTGATGGTGCATAGGGAGTATTATGCCCTTAATCACATGCAACCATCAAACTAAACCCTAAATAAGAACAGTCTACAAGTCCATACGATTCGACGGTTTACGGATTCTTTCCGGGTAACGACGTGGTTGCGGTGACTTGTTAGCGGGTTTGTCCTTTGGCGGTCCTGGTGTCGCCACAGTTTTCGTTTCAGGAGCAAGTGTTATGTCGCCCGTAGAAGTGTGGTTCTATGACTGAACTGTTTCGGTAGGTAAGTCTACGAACATGGGTGTGGTCGTTTGATTGTCAGGTAAAGCAGAACGATCACATGTGCGCATCTGATCTACATGCCTGCGCCAGGTCGCGCCATTTCCTATGTCGACTCTGTAAGATAGTGGACCGGTTTTCGAGCTAACACATCCTTTTTTCCACTTCCTCCCCTCTCTATAGTCGCGAACAAGCACAGTTTCACCAGTATCGAATTGTCGAATATTCGCTCCAACATGTTTCGGCACAACATGTTGTTTCTTGTGTACCACGTCAGCGGTATCGGGTTTCAATAGATCAAGCCTTGTGCGAATATTACGCCCGTACATAAGCATAGATGGTGTCTCGTTCGTCGTGGCATGTGGTGTCACACGGTATTTGCACAGGAAAGAGCACATTTTTTGGTTTAATGACGCATGATCACTGTCGGCGCTCTTTATTGCTCGTTTAAATGATTGGACGAACCGCTCAGCTTGACCGTTAGTACGCGGATGATACGGTGCAGATGTTATATGCCGAATGCCATTTTGTGACATAAAGTTCTTAAATTCCTCCGCGATAAACTGAGGCCCGTTGTCCGATACGATTTCACATGGTAATCCCTGGCGCGCGAATAAGGTACGCAATACCTTAATAGTCGCTGTAGCCGTGGTTGATGCCATGTGGAACACTTCAGGCCACTTACTGTGCGCGTCAACGACGATAAGATACATAGCGTTCTTGAGTGGTCCTGCAAAGTCTATGTGCAGACGATACCATGGAATTTGCGGCCAATGCCATGGGTGAACCGGAGCGGCAGTAGGTTGGTGATGTGTCATAAGACATCCGGAACAAGTGCGGCAAATCTGTTCTAAGTCACTGTCAAGATTTGGCCACCACACATATGATCTCGCGTGCGACTTCATTCGGACAATTCCAAGGTGTCCGTTATGGATCTCATCCATCACTCGCACGCGCAATGATTCTGGGATCACGACGCGATTTCCCCACATAACGCATCCTTGGTGGAGAGTAAGTTCTTCCTTGCGTCTGATGTACGGCTTCAAGTTTCCTTCCACTTCGCTCGGAAATATACCAGTCATAACAAAGTCAAGTACTTGCGACAAAATTGGATCTCGCTGCGTAGCGTTTCGCACCTGCTCACACGTGACCGGAAGTGCGTCAAACTGTGAGCTGTAGAACACATTGACCTCGTCAGGTTGCTCGTGGCCGGGTACGTGCAAGGGTAAACGCGATAATGCGTCCGCGTTTGCGTGGCTAGTGGTGTTCTTGTAGATGATGTCGTACGAATGTCCGGAGAGAAACACTGCGTACCGCTGTAGACGTGCGGCAGTCATCGCAGGTAGCGACTTCGACGGGTTGAAAATACTGAGCAACGGTTTGTGGTCCGTGACGAGAGTAAAATGTTTTCCGAACAGGTAGGTATTAAATTTCTGAATACCCCAATGTAACGACAACGCTTCCTTGTCTATCTGTGAGTAGCCACGCTCGGCCTTCTTAAGGGTCCTCGATGCGTACGCGATCGGTCGCTCACTTCCGTCGGGAAATGAGTGTGATAAGACGCAACCTATACCGTAAGGTGAAGCGTCACAGGCGAGTTTAAGAGGTGCTGCGGGGTCGTAATGACACAGTACTTGGTCAGACGCCAGAATGTCCTTCACTTTCTGGAACGCGAGTTCATGCGCATCGCTCCATTCCCACGCAACCTTATCCTGCAAAAGTTCGTTCAAGGGCGCAACAATGGTCGAGTAGTTTGGGATGAATCGATGGTAATAGTTCACTAAACCTATGAAGGACCTAAGCTGAGTAACGTTTTCAGGCCTCGGGGCCTCGGCAACGGCTACGATCTTGTCCGGAGACTTGTGTAAGCCGTCTGCGTCGATTTCATGTCCACAGTAACTCACTCGATCCTTGAAAAACTCACATTTCTGGAGGTTTACACGCAAACCATAGTCATCCAGGCGCGACAGTACCTTACCAAGGTTACGCAAATGGTCTTCATCTGACGTACCCGTTATGATGATGTCATCTAATACGCACTGAGTAAACGGAATACCTTGGAGTACTTGCTCTATTGCGCGCTGCCAAATAGCAGGAGCCGACGCGATACCGAACACTAATCGGTTATACCGATAAAGTCCCTTGTGAGTGTTTATAACCAGCAATGGTCTCGAAACATCGTCGAGTTCCATTTGGTGATATGCTTGCGTAAGGTCTATTTTGGTAAACTTTTTACCGCCGGATAAGTTCGCGAAGATATCGTCGATCTTCGGCATCGGATATTGATCAACCTTAAGAACCGGATTAACCGTGACGCGATAATCGCCACATATGCGAATGTCACCATTTTTCTTGACGACCGGGACGATCGGTGTCGCCCACTCACTGTGCAGAATAGGTCCCACGACTCCTTCCGACTGTAACCGATCCAACTCCTTCTCGATTTTCCGTCTGACCGAATATGGTACGTTACGCGCTTTTAGGAATTTCGGCTGCGCACCATCTTCGAGGGTCAGATGAGCTTTAATGTCTTTCAGTTTGCCGATAACCTCCGCGAAAAACGGGTTTATGTTTCTCGAGTAACTGGTCGAGACTCAGCGGCTTATCGGCTGTGGTGTCGGCACGCGACGCGAGGTGCAACGCTTTAATATTGACCCAGTCCAACGTCAGTTCCGCAAGCCAGTCACGACCGAATAGTGGGGGTCCATCGTGTGGTACAACATACAAGTCTACATTGGCTTCGTGACCGTTGATGCTAACTGGTACCTTCAGTTTTCCTTTGGGCTTCAACAAATGTCCCGAGTAGCTATGTAATTTTGTACGGCACGCGTCTAATGCGATATTGCGAAAATTCGCCATGTAGTCTTTTTCAGACACGACGGATAAGGCTGTGCCTGTATCGAGTTCCATACGGAAAGGTTTCCCAGCAATGATAGGCTCGATTATAATCGGACTCGAATGTTTACCATGAATGTTATTGACATTTATGTGTAAAATATGCCCTTCATCAGAGTCGGACTCCGACGCTCGGTCCTGTAGATTATGCACACCTCCCCCTTTTTGTACACGCTTACCACCTGGATCCTGGCGTTGATCTCTACGCTTCTTCATACAGCAGCTTCAATGTGACCTTTAATGTGACAATAACGACAGATCGTGTTAACATGCTTGCACTTGTTCGGTTTATGGTCGCCATTACAGCGAAAACATGATACCTGTCTATGACCACCACTACTAGCAGGATCCTTAGGGTGTTTTGACTTTTGCCATTTCATACCGTTAGTAATCTTGTGAACCCCAGTTTGACCGCGTTGACCTTGAAGTTCTGATGCGTCGCTGGCCGCAGTTTCCATGGCAACTGCAATAGTACTAGCTTTGTCAAGTGTCAACTCAACTTCCGACAACAAACGCTTTTGAATGTTTTCAGCCCGTAACCCACACACGAATCTGTCACGCAATGTGTCGTCAAGTACGGCACCAAAGTTACAAGTTATTGCAAGCTTACGTAATTCAGCTACGTACTGAAGTGCACCTTCTCCCGGGTTCTGGTCTCTCTTATGAAAGCGGAAACGCTCAGCAATCACCAGGGGTTTTGGGTTTAAATGTTTATCGAGATGCCCCGTCAGCTGGGTAAACGTTTTGTCAGCAGGTTTGGCAGGGGCTACCAACGTTTTCAGCAATGCATACGTTTTGGGGCCGATTACACTGAGTAATGCGGGGACTTGTTTGTCCTCTTTGATACCATTTGCAATGAAATATTGATCCAGGCGTTCCGAGTACGCCTCCCATGTCTCGACGGCTTCGTCAAAATACCCGATTTTACCAATCGCGGCCGTTGCCATGTTGACAGCAGGGTCCTAATAGTGTCGAACTACACTCTAACCTCGTCGCCAGTGTTGTATAGGCGTGTTGTTGCCTATTATTGCCAGATTGACTGGTACCATGCACAAAGACAGGAGGCTGCCATTGAGGGAACTACTTTAATAATCAACATGTATTCATACGCCAAACATATACGGAGACGAACCAACACAAAACGGATGCGACTTTACAATTACATATACAACATTGGGGATGTTAAGATAAGATCAATTACTGTACTACTCGTAGGTGTAATTCGAGTAGGTTGGTCTATATGTTGATTTAGATTAAAAATACTCATAATATCTCGAATATTTCGAGATTTGCCAATTTCCATGAAGTTTTCATTTAAATCACCAAGCATAATAATGTTGGGACAAGCTTGCAAGGCATTTTCAATTGAAAGTTTGGCAAGGTTCCAGTCCGTAAACCTTGGATGGAGGTAAAAAGTTCCGATCAAAACTCTTTTATTAATTATTGTAACCTCGGTCCATAGAGCCTCAAGGTTTAGTATTACTAGGTCCCTCCTTACAACAAAAGGTATGTGTTTTTTAAAGTAGACAGCCACACCCCCTCCATGTCTGTCCCTATCCAATCGAATCGGCTCTTGAAAGTTGGGAATACACAAGTTAGAAGTATCTATTGTCTGATCCAGCCAGGTTTCACTTGCAGTAATTATGTCATATTCGCCTAGCTCGACAGCAATAAGATCTAATTTATTATAAATACTTTGACAGTTGATATGACACAACGTGAGATCGTGAAACGTTTGCGATGTTGGACCTGGATTTAACTCAATGTCTCCAGCCATGAGAAGTAATAACGATATGAAATCTACATACCTGAAATGCAGATGTTCTTCGCCCAGTTTGTGGTCGTGATCTTTCCTAGAATAACAAACTTTCCTATACAGGGTGGTAATGTAATCATGTAGGATAACCTCACGCAATATGATACATAACAACATTACGGTAATACCAAGACTATGATAATAATAAATTAATATAAACAATAAAAAATCATCAAGCATGAAAATGTGTCGTCCATTTGAGAACAATGCCCTCACGTGTTCTCTTATTTACTGACCACGTGTACAGTATTCTCTTGTTGGAGGTTCAACCAGTGACAATAACAAGAAATCAATGCACATAGCACAGCCAGTGACATTACACCCAGCGACACTAACCTGAAATAACTGGACATGGCACAGCTAGTGACATTACAACCAGCGACACTAACCTGAGACGACTGGACATGACACAGCTAATGACATTACAGCCAGCGACACTAACCTGAAACGACTGGAGATGGCACAGCTAGTGACATTACAGCCAGCGACACTAACCTGAAATGACTTGACATGACACAGCTAGTGGCATTAAAGCCAACGACACTAACCTGAAACGACTGGACATGACACAGCTAGTGACATTAGAGACTGCGACACTAACCTGAAACGACTTGACATGACACAGCTAGTGACATTACAGCCAGCGACACTAACCTGAAAGGACTGGACATGGCACAGCTAGTGACATTACAGCAAGCGACATTAACCTTACACGACTGGACATGACACAGCTAGTGACATTACAGCCAGCGACACTAAGCTGAAATGACTTGACATGACACAGCTAGTGACATTACAGCCAGCGACACTAACCTGAAATGACTTGACAGGACACTGCTAGTGGCATTAAAGCTAGCAACACTAACCTGAAACGACTGGACATGACACAGCTAGTGACATTACATCTAGCGACACTAACCTGAAACGACTGGACATGACACAGCTAGTGACATTACAGCCAGCGACACTAACCTTAAACGACTGGACATGACACAGCTAGTGACATTACAGCCAGCGACACTAACCTGAAACGACTGGACATGACACAGCTAGTGACATTACAGCCAGCGACACTAACCTGAAATGACTTGACAGGACACAGCTAGTGGCGTTAAAGCTAGCTACACTAACCTGAAACGACTGGACATGACACAGCTAGTGACATTACAGCTAGTGGTACTAACCTGAAACGACTGGACATGACACAGCTAAAGACATTACAGCCAGCGACACTAACCTGAAACGACTGGACATGGCACAACTAGTAGCATTACAACCAGTGATACTAACCTGAAATGACTGAACATGGCACAGATAGTGACATTACAGTCGGCGACACTAACCTGAAATGACTGAACATGGCACAGATAGTGGCATCTCAGCCAGCGACACTAACCTGAAACGACTGGACAGTGGTACTAACCTGAAACGACTAGACATGACACAGCTAGTGACATTACAGCCAGCGACACTAACCGGAAATGACTGAACATGGCACAGATAGTGGCATCTCAGCCAGCGACACTAACCTGAAATGACTGAACATGGCACAGCTAGTGGCATTAAAGCTAGCGATACTAACCTAAAACGAATGGACATGACACAGTTAGTGACATTACAGCCAGCGACACTAACCTGAAACGACTGGACATGGCACAGCTAATGACATTACAGCCAGCGACACTAACCTGAATCGACTGGACATGACACAGCTAGTGACATTACAGGCAGCGACACTAACCTTAAACGATTTGACATGACAGCTAGTGACATTACAGCCAACGAAACTAACCTGAAATAAGTTGACAGGATACAGCTGGTGGCATTAAAGCTAGCGACACTAACCTGAAACGACTGGACATGACACAGCTAGTAGCATTGCAACCAGTGATACTAACCTGAAATGACTGAACATGGCACAGCTAGTGACATTACAGTCGGCGACACTAACCTGAAATGACTGAACATGGCACAGATAGTGGCATCTCAGCCAGCGACACTAACCTGAAACGACTGGACATGGTACAGCTAGTGACATTACAGCCAGTGGTACTAACCTGAAACGACTAGACATGACACAGCTAGTGACATTACAGTCAGCGACACTAACCGGAAATGACTGAACATGGCACAGATAGTGGCATCTCAGCCAGCGACACTAACTTGAAACGACTGGACATGGTACAGCTAGTGACATTACAGCCAGCGACACTAACCTGAAATGACTGAACATGGCACAGCTAGTGGCATTAAAGCTAGCGACACTTACCTGAAATGACTGAACATGGCACAGCTAGTGACATTACAGCCAGCGACACTAACCGGAAATGACTGAACATGGCAAAGCTAGTGGCTTTACAGCCAGCGACACTAACCTGAAACGACTGGACATGGCACAGCTAGTGACATTACAGTCAGCGACACTAACCTGAAACGACTGGACATGACACAGCTAGTGACATTACAGCCAGCCACACTAACCTGAATTGACTGGACATGGCACAGCTAGTGACATTACAGCCAGCGTCATTAACCTGAATCGACTGGAAATGACACAGCTAGTGACATTACAGCCAGCGACACTAACCTACAATGATTGGACATGGCACAGCTAGTGGCATTAAAGCTAGCGACACTAACCTGAAACGACTGGACATGACACAGCTAGTTACATTACAGCCAGTGGTACTAACCTGAAACGACTGGACATGACACAGCTAAAGACATTACAGCCAGCGACACTAACCTGAAACGACTGGACATGGCACAGCTAGTAGCATTACAACCAGTGATACTAACATGAAATGACTTAACATGGTACAGCTAGTGACTTTACAGCCAGCGACACTAAGCTGAAACGACTGGACATGGCACAACTAGTAGCATTACAACCAGTGATACTAACCTGAAATGACTGAACATGGCACAACTAGTGACATTACAGCCAGCGACACTAACCTGAAACGACTGGATATGACACAACTAGTGGCATTACAGCCAGCGAGACTAACATGAAACGACTGAACATGGTACAGCTAGTGGCATTACAGTCAGCGACACTAACCTGAAACGACTGGAAATGGAACAGCTAGTGACATTACAGGCAGCGACACTAACCGGAAACGACTGGACATGACAAAGCTAGGGACATTATCGCGAGTGACACTATCAATAAAATTAGTGACACTATCGCGAGTGACACTATCAATAAAATAAGTGACTCTACCGGGAGTGACACTATCAATAAAATTAATGACACTATCGGGAGTGACACTATCAATAAAACTAGTGACCCTATCGCGAGTGACACTATCAATAAAATAAGTGACACTACCGGGTGTTACACTATCAATAAAACTAGTGACGCTATCGCGAGTGACACTATCAATAAAATAAGTGACACTACCGCGAGTGACACTATCAATAAAATTACTGAACACGATTTGAATTTACTTGTGGGGGGTGGGGTGGTAAATACCCGAAGTAAATTCATAAATTAGAACATGATATAAGTATAAACCACGATCAATTCATTAGTCATTCATATTGAACGCTTTGGTAAGGAAAGAAGTACATGTATTTCAAAGCGTTTTATTACACACGGAATTCACAGTTAAAAGTTGAAGGTTTAGTCAAACCGCCAAAATGGAGAAAAAGGAAGGTAGAGTAGTGATTAAGTATCTATGTAAGAAGGGAATGACTCCCAGGGAAATTAAAGAAAACTTCATGAAAACTTCTGGGAAGGAGTCAGCTTATTGTACTGTTAAAATGTACTGCTGAACTCAGAAGGGATGGGAGAGCATTGAAGATAATGAATGGTCTGGACGTCTTAATGAGGCTACCAAATATGGAAACTTGGATATTGTACACACTCTTGTCATGTGTGATAGAAGGCACAAACTCCGAGATAGAGTCATAGAACTTGGTATAAGGTATAAGTAACCGGGATGTTCAATCAATTTTAAATGACATCTTAGGATCAATAGAATCTTGATGCAATGTAAACACCCCCGTTTTACTCAGGGGACCAGAATGAGGCATTCTAATTTGAAGGGATTCAGAAATGAGACAAGGATGGAGAAAGTGCATCGAGATGAAGGGAGATTATAATGAAAAATAATGTCAATCCTGGGTATTCGTAAGTGCATGGTACCGAGAACTTTTTGATCATACATCGTGCTATATAAATACTAGAGATAACACAGCCAGTGATTTTATCATAAAATGAATAAACATAACACAGTCAGTGCGGTACCATTAGCCAAAACATGATATGAAAGTGTTGCTACACCAACAGAAATTTACCACCCTTTTCCAGTTTAATCAGTATTAAATGACTTGATTTTCAAGAAAGTAGTCGGTTGACGACGACAGACGCTGTTAGGGTTTGTGTGGGATCAGACTTCGATAACAGATGTCGTGTCCTGAATTGGCTGTGCGCGATGTGTCAATTGCGTTATATACCACATGTGCCAGGTACTTTAGTTTTGAATATATAATTCACTATAAGTTTTATGATTATAAAAGAGTGTCCTAATGCTATATATTTTATAAAACGTCTACTTATAATCACTTATATAGCGTATTTTTTTTCAGGTGACATCAATCATTACTCCTGAATATGAGGTGTTCAAATCAAAAACGAACGTTAATTGTCATTTGCTGTCTCAGTTTTATAGTTATAAGTTTCATCAAACTCTTTCGGAACAAATACGCACATCAAGTTCCGATTAACACAGCCTCCGTAACAACTAAGGAAACTCGTAGAGTTCTGAGCCACACAGTCCCAAAAGTTACACGTGGAAAAAGGACTTCTGTTTCTAATACTTCTACATCACCTCTTGTTAAAACGATTCTGTTCTACAGTGCCCCGGAATATCTAAATTTACAAAAAGGGGGCAAAATATTTGAAAGTTGTAATGTATCCAATTGTGTCCTGACGACAGATAATCACGATATAATGACAAGTCATGCTGTGATATTCATACATACCACTTTACCCAGTGTGCCCCCGCCGAAGAAAAAAGGCCAAATATGGATTTTTACTTCCTCCGAGTCTCCTTTCCATACGTCGGAAACTGTCCGACAAAACCAATGGAAAGGCAAGTTTAACTGGACAATGTCATACAGACGTCATTCCGACTTCTTCTTTGGTTACGGATACATCGTCACAAAAGAAACTCCACCCCAAAGACACTACTCCAAAGTGTTCGATCAAAAAGACAAGGATGTAGCATGGATTGTAAGTCATTGCTCTACGCTCAGCAGACGAGAGGAATATGTCAGAGAAATGCAGAAGTATATCTCCGTGGATATATACGGTAAATGTGGACATAAGAACTGTGAGGTTTACAAAGGCAATGAAAACGACACATGCCATAGTGTCATCAGCAAGAAATACAAGTTCTATTTGTCTTTTGAAAATAATTTATGCAAGGACTACACGACAGAGAAATTTTTCTTCCCCTTTGAATATGACCAGCCTATAGTGCCTGTAGCCCGAGGGGCCTTTAACATGCGAGAATACGTACCCCGTGAGGCCTACATTGATGCTATGGACTTCGCTTCAGCGAAAGAGTTGGCACGATATCTGGCGGCCATTGCAGCCGATAAAAAAGCTTATATCAAAATGCTAAAATCTAAGGACAAATATTCCTCTAAAACATCCCCGCAAACGTTCAAAGAAAGTATGTGCTTATTGTGCGCAGCCGTACACAAACACGTGGAAGAAAAAATAGTAAACATTGATGACGTAATTTTTAATAATCAGTGTAAACATCCGTCAGAAATAGTGGATAGACATGTGGTCGGCTTAGAACAGATGGGTAAAATCGTTTCCAATCTAAAAGACATGGTTTAATTAACTAATTAACTAATTCAGTATTTTACTTAGTTCAGTATGTACTTTTATTCCATCGCTAAACAAAATGGTCACTCATAGAAAATCACAGTATATCCAATGTACGACAATAACAAATTTTTAGTCCTCCGTCCATTGTACATCAATAGAATAATATTCTTCATTCTTCATACTCGTATCAAACGTTTTTGTGAACAATACAGAACTTGAATGGCTCTATAGGTCGTGAGTAGTGTACCGGGTCCCGATAAGGCAGTAATGGACTGTAGTAGGACCTAGTTTGCCCTTGAATGGCCTTGAGTTGACTTTGAATTGCCATTGATTGAAGGTGCCCTTGAGTTTGACCTTGAATTGACATTGATTGAAGAGCATCAAGTGTATAAATAGAGTTCTAGAATAGTATGGAATAAAAACTCGTGCTATAGTAGGTGAACATCGACCTTCATTTCTTATTGATCAAGAAGAAGAAGAAAACGAGAGCGCGCGAGCGCACGTGCTATGATGTCATTGAATCGAGCGTGATCTAAGCAGCGCAAGCGCACGTGCTATGACGTCATTGAATCGACCTTGATCAAGAACAAGAAGAAATCGTCCTTGAATTGACATTGATCTAAGCAGCGCGCGAGCGCGTGCGCACGTGCTATGTCAGCATTGGATCGACATTGAGAGATATGCATTAACAAAACAATAAGAAAATAATATCAGTAAAGAATTCTAAAATAAGAAAAAATAAGACTCACCGTTTTGTTGATGGTTGGATTGCATCGGCCATTTTTGTTTTGTAGTATTGCATCAGCCATCGAGTTAATTTTCATTTTTGTTTTTTAGTTGCATCAGATATCAAGTTACTTTACTTTTTTTCTTTTTTTGTTGTTGTTGTTGTTGCAACAGCCATTTGGCTACTTTTCTAAAGATATGGTGGCCCTGAAAAGGATCGTTCTTTGTTCTTTTAAAAAGAACTCAGTGGCCCCCGCAATTGCGGGAGCCACAAGCTGGACATGATAATGCCCGTCTTCAAGCAGCACTTTCTCCTGCTGCTAGAGGACGGGGTAAATTGTAGTTCTGGTCGGAACGGAGGTTCAGGCTGTGCTCGAATCTCTGCCTCCCAATCTTCTCCCAGTACAGGAGCTGGTGGTGCCGCCGCTGCTGTTGGTGCCAACGCTGCTGGTGGTGGTGGCTTTGCCGGTGGTGGAAGTACTGGTACGGGTGTAGGTGTAGGTGGTGGCGGGTAGTTCGGAGACCCGTGATGTTGATTGGACCTCCAACTATACGGTCTTACGGTCACCACCCGTCTGTCTGTTCTTCTTGTCTCCTCCTTTAACTGTTCTTCCTGTCTTTTCCTTTATTCTACCATACCACTTCTCTAGCTGGTCTGCAATTTCTTCTGCAACCCAAACTAAATCTAAGGCCTTCACTCGTTGTTTTTCAGAAATAATTCTTAATCTATTTGATAACTCTTTCTCTATGGTGTTCCGATTTTGAAAAATCAATAGCGAACGAGGGAAATGCAGGTGTATATATTCCAGGGAAGAATGACGTCATAATTCGCGGCGCGAGCGCGTATTCCATAGCCATCTATTCGAAGACATACGAAATGATATATATATATATATATATATATATATATATATATATATATATATATATATATATATATATATATATATATATATATATATATCGTCAAACCTTTTAACCCCCTGACTGCCAGCGGGCCGATTTGGGTTGATTGTAACGTTCCCTGACTGCCAGTGGGCCGATTGTGCCGATGCTCAAGTTCAGCAAATTTATGAATGTTGAATTACCAGTATTTCATTACCAATATACAATGAAGTAAAAATGATGACATAATTTTCAAATTTATTATGTTCAACGTCATAATGACGTCATGCTGACGTTATTTTCATTTGAAATTATTGCGTTGAGTACAAATAGAAATGGCTAACATTTGGGGTAGAGTGTTGCCACCGGAGCCTCAAAGGCGCACTGTTCTTCAAGAAAATCCAACCTTCCACAACATGCCACACACAAAAAAAAACAAAAAAAAAAAAAAAATAAATAAATAAATAAAAATGATAATAAAACTGAACCAACAGAGTATAATTTCAATGGGGTTCGCCGCCTGTTATCATCCGTGAGGCGGCGCCTGTGTACTATGAGTTTGTAACGTCGATTTGAGTTAGTAACCTTATGACGTCACAGTAACATTCCATTGTTCTTTTTTGCGGGAATATGTAGTATTTAGAGGGGGAGGTTGCAATCCCCCTTTTGGTCAGAAAATGTAATTTTAGAGTTCATAAATATCATTTTCGAGCATTTCTAGGGTGGCAACCCCACTTTCTGGACCGAATAGCGCAAAAGCCAGCCCACCCCCTTTCAAAAATTTTTAGATCCGCCTATGTATTGACCCATCACTTTTGGGGAATATTTATTGAATTTTGTGACCTCACATTACATTTTCAATATTTGTCCTACATATAACCGAGGTGTAAATGGGACTATTTCACTGTACGTATCCGTTTTGATTTTTACATATTGCAGTATTCTTTTATGAGTAAAGGCGGAAGAGATTCCGAATGCATGAGGGGGTGTGACTTTGGTTTCATGCCTAGGCCATAATGCAATTTTTCAGTAATTTTTTACAAATCCTAATGTAAATATTTTGAAATCCACATTTGAATTCAATGAAGAAGTATACATAGATTATATATATTTCATTATTTTCTCATTTAATAATCATGGTAAAACAGAAAAATAAAAAATAAGATTTTACTTAGAAATTGAAGATAACTCCCGAGGAGTATACCTCATAACAAATCACGAATCTGGATCATCTAATGGTTTGTGAAATTTCTCCATTATTGTGACATCATCTGATTTAACAATTTTTCGCAGCTAAATGGAAGGGTCAGTGGGAGATAACGCCATAAACTTCGGTCCTAGTATTTAGGGAGGAAATAAATCATATACCCGCAAAAAATGACGTAAAGAACAATGATACTTTATTGTGACGTCATTAGGTTGATGTTACTAACTGATATTACACAAGCGCCGCCTAACGGACGGTACCTCCATTGCAATTTGTTCGTCAAACCGGTGAGAAAACAAAAAGTACTCTTGTTTTCTTTGATATTTATTTTATCTATAAAATTCTTCGATAAATCTCAAGTACAGCATGATAAAATACTTGATGTCATTGTGATGTCTTATGACATATCATAAACGTAAATTATAATATCATAGATGTGATACTGCTTCTTCATATGTATAGTGTTAATACATAACGTGTAACGATAAAACAAAAGTATGAAGTAGTTCTCCGACACCATTTAGCCTTTTACCTGACAAAGAATACTATAATCTAACACCACCACACGGTAGCAAAGACTTATAAACAAAGGCATCGTCATTTACTTTGGCTTACGTCTCGCTCATATCTCGTGAGACGCGAGAGTTCGCAATAGTATTCAACGAGGGATACAGAGTTGCCTATCCGTCTTGTTTATAAGTCCTTTCAATTGGCGGTAGCTAGGGACTGGGAAATCTCAATCCGAGTTTTGAAAATTTTTTAAGTCCATGACAAGGGTTGAGATTTTACCATCTTTCCTTCATGGTGGTGTTTGATTGTTTTTCCCCCACTCAATGATTCCAAATACCAGTATGACATTTAGACATTGCCGTACTGTTCAGGTTGAACTGCGACATTTTACGGAAAACCGTCGCCGTTTGTAAATAATAGCGATTATGACGTCAATTTTCTCTTGTTTCAAATCTTGGATCGATTTTCTGTCAATAAATACAAACTTCCGAGAAAATGCGTCAAAAACAAATAATGTATGCATTACATATATTTAATATTTAGATAAACTTACTCCAATCACTAAGTCATTTTTACATAGCACCTAAATAAGTCGTGATTTCCCCAACAGAGTTACACACATTTACATCCATATTAAGTAATTATCCATTTAGGTGATTGGATGTTAAATGTTTAAAACTTGTTTTAATATCTTACTTCATTCAGTAACAAAATAAATAATAAATAATTTATTTTAATGATATTCATAACAGAAATTCCCCCACCCCAACTTCCCCCATGATACAAAATAGTAGTTCTGATTAAAAAAATAAATTTGATTTTCAGACAATCCTAAGAAAGTTAAGAGAAGGAAAAACAGAACTTATTATCCTCAATCCCTACAAAATGCGTACATTTACTATTTGTAATTTGTGGACAATGTGACATATGTAGACACTGGGTACATCTAAAATACTGCACCAATTTAGCTGCAATAAGAGGAGGGGCCATATTCAAATGCATTCATTGTTATTAATTACTTGGATGGCGATGTTCCTCGACTCCCATCATATGGTATCTATATATATCAATTAGTTCGATTTGTCAGAGGCTGCACCGATGTTTTGGACTTTCATAAACGAAATTTACAAATTACTACTAAACTTTTAACTCAGGGTTACAGATATCACAAGTTAAGAAAAACATTCGGCAAATTCTTCAGATCTTATTCAGAACTTCTATCTAAATTTGGAAATATTTCTTTTCAACAGTATGTATCCAATGGAATTTCCCATCCTTATTTTTACGGTGATCTCGTATATAAACTAAGGAAAGTAAAAGGCTCCGATAACGTTATTTTATCATGTAATAAAATAATCAAACGTCTTATAAATAGACAATATGATATTGAGATCATCAAAAAGACTATAGGTCTTGTATTTGGTCCCTCTACAGCCTTATGCAGACTTTTACTTGAACGTTGCACGCTGACTAACAGGGCGGTGGGGACTATATGACGGGCCTTGTCCAAACCTCTTTCAGAGGAGACATGGTCCTGAACCTCGTCCCCTCTGACTGTTAGTCGGGACTCCTACAGATCTAGGGTCTTAGCTCGCTATCAGACTGGCAGAGCACGGTTTATCATGTTGATGTCGCATATATTTTTATACCATTATGTATTTTACAATACCTTACGTGTTTATATTTTTATGACCTCTCAATATGCGATACCTGTTGACCCTTGTTCTTTACTTGGAGGATTATTTATAAATTTTTAAATGTACGTCCTTTGATTGTTCTGCTGTTACGGTGAGTGGGAAGGTGGGCCCGTAAACCGGTTAACCACACCATTTGTTTGGCTTTTGTCAAATTAAATGACCGTCCTAAGTCGGTATCGTAATTGCTCTACAATCAAATATTTTTGTAATGTGATATATGTTCTAGTATATTATTTATATTCAGGTATTGTATAGCTCTATGGTGACTTCTGCCACATAACTGAGCCAGTAATTCCTCTTTTTTCTTTAATGCAACTGCTGTAATATTGACTGTTTAAATGTTCTTTAATATCATTCTCATTCTATTATTGATTACAAACATTTATTTTCTTTAATATGATTGTATTAAACGATTATAATTATTGAAATATATGTTTATGTCGTATTTAATGATAGTAGTTGTAATAATAATTGACAACAAACACATTTTTCAAGACATTTAATTGCTTTGGCCCCTAAAGTACCGCGGTGACGTGGTTACATTCATTTGACACAGATTACGTGCATGCCTGACCCCGGATCGATTAATTCTACTTCGTATTTAGATATTATGTTGTCTTTGGACATTAATGGTCAATTGAACACCTCACTCTATGACAAACGTGACGATTTCAGTTTCGCTATCACAAAATTTCCTTTCATAAGTAGCAACATTCCATCATCGCCCGCATACAGCGTATTCATATCTCAGTTAATACGTTATTCCAGAGCATGTTCAAATTACAATGACTTTGTTCTGAGGGCTAGGCGACTTTCAGTTGAGCTGCTCAACCAGGGATTATATATGTGCTAGATTAGCAACGTCACTGAGGAAGTTCTCGAGACTCTTATTACTCCATATGATATCTCGTTATCCTGACTTTTAAATGATATTCTGGACTGAGACCGATTCCGATCATTTTACACAGATTTGACACCTTCTATACTAGAAGGTTACCTACTTCGACTTCTCCATATATAAATACATATGGAATTTACACGATTTGACTCTTTCTACTAGGTATATGTGACGGGTGTTGCTAGCAAGCAGGAGATGCTCACTCTCCCCGGGCACTTGATCTCACTCCATCACAGGGGTTCACATATGCTCTTCAAGTAGACATATTTTGTTATTTTCCATTTGTTTTTCATTTTCACTGATTTTGTATGTCCTCTGGTTTTATGATTTTTGGACTTGTGGTTTGGATTTATCCATCATCTTTACATTTACGCTCATCCAAGCACTGTGATCGCCGTTTGCTGCTAAAAAGGATGTGAAAATATGCAAAAAGATTTGATTTATTGACTGATATATAGAAATAATAACCATACACATTACCAAATGAAAAACGCTTCATTGTTAAATGCTTATGGTGTCGCAGTTCGGGGGTTCGAGGATATATATATATATTTGGGTATTTATATATATATATACCTAATATGATGAATGATCATTAAGATTATCGTGTGGTTTAAATGTACAGTTATATGCCAAAGATAAAATGACGTCATAATTCGCAGCGCGAGCGCGTATTCCATAGTGCATTACGCATGCATAGGTCTTTATTCAGACGCCATGATGGAAACAACTAATGTCTACTGGAGATGTTAATGAAGGAAGAGAATGATAATACCACCACGGAGTCAAACGAAGATGGCGATCTGGCAAACATTATAGTATAGCTCCATGGTGACTTCTGCCACATAACTGAGCCGGTAACTCCTCTTTTTTCTTTGACTTTGCCGATGATGACTTCTATTACTACAGTACAGCAGGACCACCAGCAGGAGTATAAAGTAGTCACGCAGATGCATACTTTACCGATGCCGTCTACTTCGACAGAGAATTTACCGATGCCGTCTACTTCGACAGAGAAGTCGGAATTTATGCAACGTTTACAGCTAATGCCGTCTACTACTACAGTACAGCTAATGCCGTCTACTACTTCTACAGTATAGCAACAACAGCATCATCAGCAGCCTAAAGTAGTCGCGCAGATATTGACTCTACCGATGCCTTCTACTTCTGTAGAAAAGTCACCCAAAGTATATTAGTCGGATTTTGCTATTCCCGAGTCATTGACGAGAGCGGTTAAGACGCCAAAGAAGTCCAGGCCCCCCGCTAGACCGGCCCAACCTGACGAATCAAAGACCCGACACATCGTACACGAAAGGAAAATAGCGAGATTAGAAGGTAATCAGCAGCTGTTGATCAACGAAATGCGGAACAGTAGAAAGAAAATGCGTGAGCTGATGACAGTGATTCCACATTTACAAGGTACAGTGGTGACGCTCAAGAGACAGTTACAGTATCTACAGCGTGAAGTGGTGACGCTCAAGAGACAGTTACAGTATCTACAGCGTGAAGTGGTGACGCTCAAGAGACAGTTACAGTATCTACAGCGTGAAGTGGCGACGCTCAAGAGTTAGTAACGTCAACACTCGTCGTCGATGGAGGAGGAGATGCTACCATTCCAGAGTTACCTGCCACCCAATTGCCTACTTTCCCAGGCAATATCACCTTTAAAAACGTTATAAAACGTTTAAAATAAAAAAGTCCTTTTAAGGGCTAATCACATTTTACGAAAATAGCCCATTGTTGAAGCAACAATTTTTGTTGTTTTAACAATCTTTTTGTTTACTAAATGTCTGTTTAATGTCGAGTCTTGTCTGTTGAATGTCTAATGTTTTAATAGATTTTTTTTACCCATGACACACTTTACATAAACATTACTCAGACATCACAATGTCACGTCTAGATAAAGAAAAACAGTAAGACAGTTTTTAAAATTTTAAAACTTTAATTAGAACATGTTTTGCATATATACCAATGTAACAGCACTATACACTAAAGTCGTGTCGCTGGTTTCAATTTCATGAGTCTATCTTTCATTCTTCCGAACGAGATCATGAATGCTGGATCGCGGAAACGAGAATTCAGTTCTCTGGTAAATAGTTCGAAGACGTACAGTCTTGCTTCCGACACTCTGCCGTCGTTAAACATGCTGACGATTACTTCGTGAAAGTCTATCAAACACGTCACTTGATCCAACATATTTCGCCATTCGGATCTTTTGAGAACGGTCAAGCTAAACCAAATCCTCCACCGTTGTAAGAGTGATAGCATGATGAAATGAGTCTTTACGCAGTAGACACTAATATACATATTCGTTCGTGACTTCCTTCTCTCGGTATCTGAAATTCTCGTGGTGGGAAATATCGGTGGTTTGTTTCATTTCGTAGATCATGTCCACCCATGCGTCATCGAAGGCTTGTTGGGTATTGTCGGTGTTGAGACATTGCGAGAGTTCTCCGAAATTCACTCGACCTTTCTTTGGACTGAACGTTATGATTCCTTGACACTCCATACTATCCACGAGTTCGTCGACATACTCTGTATGTAATTCTGACGGTGTAAAGTCCCAGACGTACTTCAAGATCTTTTTGAATTCTTCCAGACCTTCTCCGGTTAGTCTCTTACTCAGTCTGTACATCATGTTACCGTACGTTTTCCTTACCACAATCAGTGATTCTTTGGACATGTCGGAGTCGGACGAAAAACACTTGTTCATACTGCAGCAAAAAATTTCTTACTGACTGACGTTTAGTTCGACTCTTCATTTTTATACCCATACGTCGACCTTTGTCGAGGACACCATCAAGGACATGACACAGTCGAAGTGACCTCTGTGACGTTTCTGGAATAAAACAATACGACATTTTCGTATAACATTATATTGTCCCGCTAACACAACGTGACGAACAAGGATTAGGGCCATCCCATTGCTCGTCACTTACAATGAATTTCAATTTTCTTTTTTGAACGATGAGCAACATTATTTGAATTTCAAATACACACATACACAAAATACTATGTACAATGAATATATCTATCTCACTACTTTAGTCAAACTTTGCCATACGGCTCGGAGCGATGTCTCCATCGTCCAAGCTTAGTCATTTCGGATTCTCGACAGGTATTTGTTTTTGGTTGACACAAAAACACGAAACATTATAAATATGGAATCCATGCTAACATTACGATGAACAATTGAATGCATGCGATTGCTAACAAGAAACTAGTCAAGTCTAAATAGAGTTCGCACCAGTGACCCCAGTGGGAATTATGTGATCTGTCTCTTTCCGACACGTGCACGTCTGTCTTCTTTGCATCTGAAACGGTTTGGGTTTCCGGAGGATCACATTCTTCCGAAACCAACGGTATACGAATCGATCGTTCTGTAACGGGGTCCAGGTCTTGGGTCGTAACGGTAGGTGAGCCGACATCAACCAACGCATCATCGTCGTTCTGGGGACCTTTCGACTTCTGTGGTGTAGGTAAAAGATACAGTAATGGCCGCACACTTTGGTGTCCCAACTTTGATAAGGTACGGAATTGTAAACGATGTTTGGACTTTTGGATCACATGAAACGCACTCTATCTCCATACTCCCATGGCGGTAATCGAAATATTCCGCTGCGCCATCCGTTCCGAATTGAACGCACACCCAGTGACTGCCCGGTAGATGCGAAGGATTGGTGTTGATGACGAAGGCTCTCTGATTCGATGTTTGATTTAAGGCGTCCCTGGGATACACACCTCAGAAATGAGGACTCACGTACGGATCTCGTGCCAATATATCGTATAATTGAAAAGTATCTAAAGGCTCAATAGTCGACATCGATCTCTCTCTGTTGATTTGCAGCACGTTATCGAACTCGGCATACACGATGCAGTTGATGACCGTGGGCAAGGCTGCGGCAAACTTTAGTTCGATGCGCATGCTCCCCGTCTTTATCAGGTGAAATTTATCGCCCAAGTGACCGCTTTGATCCGTGGTAAAATCGATTCCCCATATCGTTAAACCGTTTTGATATTCCTCCTAAGTGACGGCCAGAGCCCAATCGTCGCCTATTCTTCCCAGGGACATGTACAAACGTAGATATTAGGTGGGCACTCCAAACTCCGATTCGAACGGTTTGGTGTGTTGTGCGTCTCCGTTCAACGTTATCTCCAACTTGTTGAGATCGAAGTGTTCGAAGTCGAAAGGGCTCCTATACAAAGCGCCGTTATATCCCGAATTTCTCACCATGCCAAAGAAAACGCGCTTGGGTAACTGTCCGGTAAAGACGTTGTCCGTGATCTTCGATCGGGTACCCGCCGGAATGCTGAAGGATTTCACTTCCATGCGTCGTAAGGGATATTTGGCCGTCGTGGTGTTCAACATCTGATTCACCTTCAACAATACTCCGGGCATGGGTCGCACTTTACGCATGAATGTAAAGATGATGGATAAATCCAAACCACAAGTCCAAAAATCATGAAACCATAGGACATACAAAATCAGTGAAAATGAAAAACAAATGGAAAATAACAAAATATGTCTACTTGAAGAGCATATGTGAACCCCTGTGGAGTGAGATCAGGTGCCCGGGGCTGAGTGAGCATCTCCTGCTTGCTAGCAACACCCGTCACATATACCCCGAAGAAAGAGTCAATTCGTGTGAATTCCATATGTATTTATATATGGAGAAGTCGAAATAGGTAACCTTCTAGCTATAGAAGGTGTCAAATCTGTGTGAAGTGATCGGAATCGTTCTCAGTCCAGAATATCATTTAAAAGTCAGGATAACGAGATATCATATGGAGTAATAAGAGTCTCGTAACGACCGTAGAACTTCCTCAGTGACGATGCTAGTCTAGCACATATATAACCCTGGTTGAGCAGCTTAACTAAAAGTCGCCTAGCCCTCAGAACAAAGTCATTGTAATTTGAACATGCTCTGGAATAAAGTATTAACTGAGATATGAATACGCCGTATGCGGGCGATGATGGAATGTTGCTACTTATGAAAGGAAAGTTTGTGATAGCGAACTTGAAATCGTCACGTTTGTCATAGAGTGAGGTGTTCAATTGATCATTAATGTCGAAAGACAACATAATATCTAAATACGAAGTAGAATTACTAGTTTCTAGGTAACTAGTTTACTAGGTAATTGTGGCCTTTCTTGATGTTTTCCACGGTGATCGGATACACGATTTCGGTCAGTCCCACTTCCCTTTCTCCATCGTTCAATCCCATCATTCGTGGTAAATGAGTGCGATAGGAAGATATGGTGATGTTGGGAAAGGTCTCCATGAACCCGTCGTTAGGTAAGGTCATGCAAAAACTCATGGCGTTCCTGTCCTCGAACGAGAATGTTCAGACCGTTTCATGGTGGGACTAGGTATGATGTACCCCATGCATCTACTCAACATGACCATCCAAAACTCTCAGTCCTTCTGTCCTAGAGCCAAGCAAGAGATGGAGGTCACGGTGACCGTGAATGCGACGATCGTCTGGGTGAAGAAGACGATTTCGCTCCTGGGAATGACGTTTCCACACCACTTCCAACGTAAAGACTAGTTAGACGACATATGACTGCAGTCGTCTTTGTTTATGATGTTGACTATGTCGACTATGTCAGCGGTACGAGATTCCGTCGGGGTATCCATAAATCGAAACTGGGCGGATAGACTTTCCAACGCACCAACACCTCTTCGACGGTCTTCTTTCCCACGGGACGTGTACGTGTGTCAATGACTTTCGTCTGTCTTAATCACCTTCTGTAACTCGGACTCGTAAAACGTTCCACGTAACTGCTTGTCGTTATCGTCTCTGATGACGTAGACGTAAGGATATCGCTCCGGAACCCGTAGAGTGACGGTGAAGAGTTCCGTCGTCCAATTTGGGAGATACCCTTTATCGAACACGTGTTTCACTACTCTCCTCTTTGTTCATAACAGATGAATTCATTCAGGCTTCAGTTCAACTTCATATGCATATTACTTTAGCGCGATCTAAGTGAATTAGAATTTAAGGAAGCCCCAGAAAGAAACAAGTCAACCTCGTATCTTGTTAACTTACTTCGTATCTGGATATCGCGTTATCTTACATTGTATCTGGATATCATGTTATCTTACGTCGTATCAGGATATCATGTTATCTCACGTCGTATCAGGATATCATGTTATCTTACGTCGTATCAGGATATCATGTTATCTTACGTCTTATCATCATATCATGTTATCTTACGTCGTATCAGGATATCATGTTATTTTACGTTGTATATGCATATCATGCTATCTTACGTCGCATCTGGATATCATGCTATCTTACGTCGTAACAGGATATCATGTTATCTTACGTTGTATCTGTATATCTTGTTATTTTACGTCGTAGCTAGATATCATGTTATTTTACGTCGTATATCGATATCATGCTTTCGTGCGTGGTATCTGGATATCATGTTATCTTATTTGGTATCTAGAAATTATATTATCTTACGTTGTATCTGGATATAATGTTGTATTACGTCATATCATGATATCATATTATTTACGTCGTTTTTTGTTTGATTATTGTTTTACGTCACTCCACGATTATTTCACGTATATGGTGACGGCATCTGCCTGATGCATTGCATACAAATTTAGACCTTTGCAACGGACCCACCCGAAGCAGTGAGGGATCTTTTACGTGCCACGCCTACCGTGACACGGGGCCTCGGTTTTTACTGTCTCATCCGAAAGACAGAACACCGGTGTGCCCCGGGCGGGAGTCGAACCCGCGACCTCTCGATCACGAGCCGAGCACCTTATCCACTAGGCCACACCGGCTTTATTTACGTCGTAACTGGATATCATGTTATTTTACATCGTATCATTATATCATGTTATATTACGTCGTATCTGGATATCATGCTATCTTACGTCGTTTCTTGATATCATGTTATTTTACATCATTTATGGGTAGCATGGTATCTTACGTCGTATCTGGATATCATGTTATTCTACGTCGTATACGGATATTATGCTATTTTACGTCGTATTTCGATAACATGTTATCTTATATCGTATCTGAATATCATGTTATCTTACGTCGTACCTGGATATCATGTTATCTTACGTCGTATCTGGATATCATGATATTTTACGTCGTATCTGGATATTATGTTATCTTTCGTCGTACCTGGATATCATGCCATCTTATGTCGTATCTGGATATCATGTTATCTTACATTGTTTCTGGATATCATGTTATCTTCCAGCATGCATGGTCACCTGCACGTTCCACTCTAAGACAAACCTTAACATATCAATTTCAACACCACAAACTTTCCTTTTATGTATAGCATCATCACATTATGGCCAGCTCATGGAATATTCATATCTCAGTCAAAACATAATGCTAGATTGAATTCAAATCGCGATGAACTTGTTCTGAAAGCGAAGCGACTTAGCGAAGGATGTGCGAGTGGTAAGCAACATGCAGAAATGCTATGGTTAGTACGAGGTTGTTCTCATACTTTATGACATCTCATTATCTAGAATTTTGAATTTCATTATGGGTTGAAACTATTCCAACCATTGTTAACACCGAATTTGACACCTTTTATATTTTGAAACTACCTAATTTGGCAGTTTCTACTGGACTTGGGGGTTCATTCACGTTCCTAAGTAGACATTCTGTGGTTTGTTTTTGTTAGTTTTTCCGTTTTGCAGAATCTGTGTGGCCTTCGGTCTGGTTTTGCTGATTCTGTGTGGCCTTCGGTCTGGTTTTGCTGATTCTGTGTGGCCTTCGGTCTGGTTTTGCTGATTCTGTGTGGCCTTCGGTCTGGTTTTGCTGATTCTGTGTGGCCTTCGGTCTGGCTTTGCAGAATCTGTGTGGCCTTCGGTCTGGTTTTGCTGATTCTGTATGTCCTTCGGTTTTGCTGATATTCGGTTTTGCTGATTCTGTATGACCTTCAGTTTTGCTGATTCTGTGTGGCCTTCGGTTTTGCTGATTCTGTGCCCCGTAATAGCGAGGATTTTTCTTTGAAAACTGAAGCATATCGTATATAATATCTTGTGAATTGGCAGTCCCTTCCCAGTGTTAGCATGCTAGACGTAAACCCAGTGGAGTCCAGCTTTGGTGTTCTGTATGTAGTCATCACACACGGCGTGTGTTCGTCCCGGAAACTTTAGTATGAATTTACAAACAGAACACATAGCATGGTTACCAAGATCTTAGCATACCTCCATAAATGACTGAACTGAAATGGGATTGTTCTTGTTTTACGTATTTGTAGACATTAACACAGATTTCAGATAATAACATGTTACCATGAAGTTTTCTTTGGTAAGAATGAAAGTAGTACGTATGTGGTACTTTGTTAAAACTATTTTAGTTTAGCCTCGATGCTTTATGGGTA
This sequence comes from Pteria penguin, assembly GCA_035048485.1. Classification (NCBI taxonomy): domain Eukaryota; kingdom Metazoa; phylum Mollusca; class Bivalvia; order Pterioida; family Pteriidae; genus Pteria; species Pteria penguin. Next base: position 74,697,931 of record CM068582.1, on the reverse strand, counting down.
AAATAATGACGTCATAATCATGGCGGCCCCCATAGACACCTAAAGTGACGTCATAACCCTCGACCAATGAAAACCGAGCTTTCATCGACAGATGACAGATTAGCTTCGGATGCTTTATTTTACATAGGTCAACATCTGGCATTATTTCTGATACAAGGATGTAGATTTACAAACGACTTATAAATTTTTCTACAATGAGTACAAGATCGCCAACAATGGTTAATCCAGTTAGATATTAAACACAACAGTATTATATTTGCAACGATGACAAGATTTTAAACGACTGTTCTGAGGCGTATGCACAAGAAAGGCATATTTTTTTTCCATTCTTTTGCAATTATATATATTCCTTTTTGTTTAGCTACATAACGGCACAACTGTAATTCACTAAAACGGTTAAAATCCATAATCGTACTCTAATTATAAGCTATAATGTACACAGAAACAAAAAAGTTAAAAGATTTAATCTGAATCATCATCTGAATGGAAAAATGTCCAATGATCTCTGGGCAGACTGTGTAGTATTCTCTAGGTGATGGCATATCTGGGGTGTAAATAGCACACTTAACACGGTTACAACTAAGACAAAAATGCCAACAATGATAGCAAGAATTATAATCCACACAGTAATGACATTGCATGTACAGGTATCGTTTGATCTCTTTCATCTTCCAAAACACTTGAGTGTACCATATGAATCCATGTGCCTCGACCTATCTGTGCCTATCCGAAAAGAGTTCTCAAAAATGGATCATCCATTTGATGGTTTCAGCATTCATACCTTTTATAAAATAAAAAATAACCAAAAAATTGATACACAACTTTAATCGTAATCAAACACAATAGACAAATGGATATTGGTCAAAGCAAGATGGCGGCGCCGATAGAACCGATGACGTCATAATAACGGAAGTGACGTCATCGATACCCAAGATGGCGGCGCCCATAGAATAAATATAGAACATATATACCGTTAAATTTTGTGCACCATATGCGCATTTCTACAAGTTATGTCTCTTCAGTGATGCTCGTGGCCGAATGATTGAAATTCTCAAAATATATGAAAATATGAAGAGCAGTGTTAAAGCCAAACTGACTGAAAAATGAACCAAAGAATCCATCTAAAGACAGAGCTATGCATAAGGAAGATACTCCTTAGTTTTAAAGTGATTTACTAGAACCGATGACGTCATGATAACTGAAGTGACGTCATCGATACCCAAAATGGCGGCGCCCATAGAACCGATGATGTCATGATACCAGAAGTGACGTCATAAGCCTCGACCAATCAGAACCGAGCTCACATCGACCAATCGGAACGCAGATGACAGATGTCCTGCACCAGGCACGGTCTGTTGTGGAAATAAACACCATTTCGAATTTTCTCTGTTACGCATATAAATATCGTCTGTTCATTATCCACAACCCTTCATTGAATTGTTTACTATTTTAAAGATTTACGTATGTTACTGTATTGTTTCTGTTTGCATTGTTATCTTTGTTTTTGCATATTGTCATTTTTAGCTTGAAAATTTGTTAGTAATTTTGCCGGGAAAAACTCCGTCGTCTTCTCGGCCGTTTCTTGTTTACATTTGGTAACTAAATCGAAATGTAATCTCTAAGAAAAGTTAATATGCCATTCTGAGTTTACCTTAATTTAACGTTACAGAATTCCATGTTTTATACCTTTTGTATCCTCGTACAAATTTTGTGAATAGCGCATTTCAATGTTTGTTATTGTATTACCGGAAATCTCCTACTAAAGTTTCGAGAATAAAGGATGTGACGTCAAGGGGTACATAAAGCCCTGACCTCATTTGAATAGGGAAGCCAGCACGAACGACCAATCCTGTGAAGGTAAACCCCTACGTCACTACTTTATCTATATAGAAGGAAATACATTTGTACTTTGAATAGAAATAACTTGTACTTTTATCGTAAGCTTTTTAACACTAGTATTTACGTAGCTTTATTTGAAGTTAAGGGACAAGGGGATAATTTTTTCTTGTTGGTGTATTCGGGTAAAATTACCTGGTACAAATTCGTAACTTTAGAATTATTCATTCTAATTTCTAGATTATTTTTGAAATAGAGAGTTAGGAATTGCGAGAGGCAAAATGCTTCTGTAGGGTTAGCGAAAAGCGGAATGATTTAGTAGGATAAATTTATATATTCGGTTATATAACATATATTAGAGACTAGTTTTATCGATTATAACAAAGGTTTTATGTGTGTTTAGGCAATTATTAGAATAAAGTTAATTCGTAATTCCTAATAAGCAAATTGTAATCTTCTGGCCATGTCCCAAATGTTCTTAACGGCTGTCATTATATATATGTGTATATATTTTGTATGTTGTATATAATTTGTCAGTGCTTAGACGGATCAAAAGATCCGATCATTAATTGATTGTTGTTATATGAATTAATTGTTGACTAAAATTAAGAGATCAATAGATCTGAAATAAATGTTACTTGTTTAAAAATCTAAAAAACGCTACGGACATGACACTGGTGGCAGCGGTTTAGAATTTGGGATTTTAATTTACCCAAAAGGTCAACTGACTTAATGGGTTTAAAATAAAATTTTCAGATAATTCAGAAATTTAGAAATAATTATGAAGTGAGTGAGATAAAGTTTGAAAATAGATAATTTAGATTTCTGGATATTTTTGAATCAGTGAATATTATAACATGTTTTTGAGAAATAGGAAACTGGGAAGTCCTACCTTTCTAATTTTGAAGGATTCAGGAGTAGATTCTCCAGGGTTAGGTTCACCTAAAGACAGCGCATTTGTGTTAAGGATGAGCACGCCTGAATTTTTTGAATTTTACCATTGTCATTAAATAAGTATTTCTTGAAAGATTATGTGCTAGTGAAATGTTACATAAGGAAATATCATTAGGTCAGTGTTGAAAATCCGGAGTTATGGCCCTTGATAAATGTGTCTACATTATTTATTAAATTTCACATGTTTTTCTTTTTGTGTACTTTATTTGATGCTGTCACATCAAACAAGAAAAAAGGCAAAAACTATCAATTTAAAAGGTTAAATAGAGATGTTAATGAATTTTACCAAATTTTTCATACACAGTAAATTCAATACTTTGTTTACATTACTTTTCAAATTTAAAAAGAAACGCATAGGTCAGTGTTGAAATAATAGAAAAAAGAGGAGTTACCGGCTCAGTAACAAGTAACAATAGGCTCAGTAACAATAGGGAACAAGAAGCACAAAGTGGCACCTCATAAAAGGGGAAAATGACAATTTTCAAGCTAAATTCTGAGAAAAATTTATTTTACCAAATCTTTCATACTTAGCTGGTAAAATGCTATACTTATGTGACTTTTCAATTTTGAAAAGAAAAGTATAGGTCAGTGTTGAGGTAAGAGAGAACAAGAGGACCAAAGTGGCACCCTCAATACAGTTTTAACTCGAAAAAGGGAAAAATGACAATTTTCAAGCTAAATTCTGAGAAAAATTAGTTTTACCAAATCTTTCATACTTAGCTGGATGTAAAGATGATGGATAAATCCAAAGCATAAGTCTAAAAATCATGAAACCAGAGGACATACAAAAATAAGTGAAAATGAAAAACAAGTGGAAAATAACAAAATATGTCTACTTAAAGAGCATATGTGACCCCTGTGGAGTGAGATCAGGTGCCCGGTGAGAGTGAGCATCTCCTGCTTGCTAGCAACACCCGTCACATAGACCCTTTAGAAAAAGTCAAATCGTGTAAATTCCATATGTATTTATATATGGAGAAGTCAAAGTAGGTAACCTTCTAGTGTAGAAGGTGTCAAATCTGTGTAACATGATCGGAATCGGTCTCAGTCCAGAATATCATTTAAAAGTCTGGATAACGAGATATCATATGGAGTAATAAGTCTCGTAACGACCGTAGAACTTCCTCAGTGGCGTTGCTAGTCTAGCACATATATAACCCTGGTTGAGCAGCTAAACTAAATGTCGCCTAGCCCTCAGAACAACGTCATTGTAATTTGAACATGCTCTGGAATAACGTATTAACTGAGATATGAATACGCCGTATGCATGCGATGATGGAATGTTGCTACTTATTAAAGGAAAATTTGTGACAGCGAAATTGAAATCGTCACGTTTGTCATAGAGTGAGGTGTTCAATTGATCATTAATGTCGAAAGACAACATAATATCTAAATACGAAGTAGAATTACTACTTTCTGTGGTTTCTTTGACCTCCTGTTCACTTGGATGGATGATGCTAAGGTAATCCGCGAATGAAGGATTATTAATTGAAAGCAAGACATCTATATATCTATAAGTAAAACTGAAGCCAAGGGCCAATCGTTTTTTTCCTTGCGAAAGCAAAGACTGAATGAATTCAGCTTCGTATGAGTAAAGGAATATGTCAGCCAGGAGCGGAGCACAGTTAGTGCCCATTGGAATGCCGACAATTTGTTGAAAAACCTTTCCTCCAAACACCACAAAAATGTTATCGATAAGAAAGTTCAACATCTGGATGACAGCTGTTTCAGTGTATTTATTTTTGGAATCTGAATTTTCCCTTACAAAGTAAGTTTTATCATGGCCTATAACTATATATTTGAATGTTCGGCTTCCGTTTTTACTAGTAAATGCATTTTGAATAATTTCCGCTAATCTGTCTTTTAATTTCTGATGAGGGATCGTTGTGTACAGAGTCATCAAGTCAAAAGACTTTTTGATTTTAAATGTTCTATTAATTCTTTTGAATTTTTAAGGATCCATAAATGATTAATTCTACTTCAGGAATATACTGTTTCGTAAAATCTATAAAGGCCAGATTTAATTTCTGATAATATTTTTGTAAGTAACATCGATACAGATTTTGTGGAACACTTCGAGGAAACAGCGATAAAACGTTGTTTGTAAGGATTTTTGTGCATTTTGGAATGCAGTACAAATATGGAAGTTCTAAATTTAATTTATATGTGTCAATACCAAACGTACTGAGGACAGATTAAGGATTCTTAAGTACTTTCAAAACCGAAAAGTCCGTGAGAGTATAAGTAGGATTTCCTGGAGCTGAATTTAATCCTAATTCTTTCACCAGGCTGTCAAAGTAATATTTCTTACAAGTAAATGTATAATTATTAGAAGCTTTATCTGATGGTGTAATGATATAATGTTCTTGGAGGAAGGTAAGTTCTCTGACAACATCAGGATCTTTACAAATAGATTCGAATCTGGTGTTTACAGAGCCTTGTAATTTTTTAATTTTTGACCTCAGCAGTACTGCAATAGATTTTATCAATTCCGAAAGAGTGTCGACCTGTACTTCCTCTCTTTTTGCCCATCGTGTGGCATATTCCTCGCAGCAGTTCATAGTATTCTCAAAATTTTGGCTCTATGTGAATGATCTGGGTTCTCTGTATTTTGGACCTTTAAGTAAAAGTTCTCTTAATTTAGTGTTTTTAACAATATCAAGATCACCAGTAATGAAATGGCCACAAGGAGAATATACAAAATTAGATGAGGAACATGCACACGGACGAGGATGGCATGCAGAGTTGCTAAGATCAAGACACTGTAGAAACTCTTTGTAATTATAAATTTTGGATGCAACTGATGGTGTGTAGCTATAGGAAATACATGGTGGATCTTTGTTTTTGAAATATGGAGGTATTTTCTCTATAACAGACTTATGATTTAAAATTTGGCCAAAATTTAAATAATCAATGCCTTTATTTGCAAATTTAATTTTGATGAAATGCGATTAGTTTTTTCCATATATCTGACTTGACGGGACGAAAAAGTCTAGCGGTCAATATGTCCATAATAATGCCATCTAGTCTATACTCTGCAGAGTTTATATCAGTATATATACGGTGTCTGGACGATACGTACGACTCGTGTAATTTTCTGAATGAAATAGAATAAAGTTTTGTACGAATGTGATGAAATCCCAAAGGTTTATTTATAAATGGCAAAAGATTATCAAAGGAAATATTATGTATTTCAGGTTTGTTGTATCTGCGTGTACCATGACTATGCTATCAGAGTGGCAAGCTACAGTAGTGTGAACACTCAGCTTAAGAATGAGATGGACGTTGTAAATGTAGTCATTCTAAAGGAATGGGAAAAGAAAATGGGCAGTGAAAAAGGAAATATGGCCGACATTTCCACTGTTCCTGAACATCTTAAAAACTTGTACGAGAGAAGTTGTGAGAAGCTTCAGACAGCAAAACATAACGAGAAGTTGGCAGCAATTTTGTGCAAACATGAAAACACTTTTGCTCGAAACAAAACGGATCCAGGCAGTTGTTCAATCATTAACACAAGATAGATACAGGAGGAGCAGCGCCTATAAGACAACATCTACGAAGAACACCTCAGATTTTGAGAATGAGAAAGAAAAATATCTAAAAGAGCAAATAGATGCAGGAATAATAAAACCATCAAAGTCATCTTGGGCATTACCAGTGGTATTAGTCAGGAAGAAAGATGCATCGATGAGATGGTGTTGCGGTTTCAGACGACTTAATGCCTGTACTATTAAAGACGCTTATCCGTTGCCCCGGATAGATATGGGCTTAGATTGCTTTTCGTCAGTAAAAATATTCTCAACCATGGATTTACAAAGCGTATATTGGCAAATAGAGCTCAGTGAGGACGATAGACACAAGACAGCGTTTACTACGAAGTATGGCTTGTGGAAATATACCAAAATGCCGTTTGGGCTTTTGTAACGCACCTTCAACATTCCAACGCTGTATGGAACTTATATTTCGTGGAATGCAGTGGCAGACATTATTTATCTATCTAGACGTCATAATCTTGTACAGTTCCTGTATGAAACGCACTTTCAGCACTTAGATGAAGTACTTTCTAGACTACATGCTTCTGGTTTAAAACTAAAACCGTCTAAGTGTGAATTTATGCAACTAGAAGTCCTGTATTTAGGCCATGTGTTTGGTTTGGATGGTATCAAACCCAATCGAAAGATACTTGAAACAGTTCGAAAGTGGAAGAGCCCATTTACTGTCAAAGAAATACAACAATTTCTTGGGTTATGTAACTATTATAGGCGTTTTATTCACATATTCAGTGATCAAGCGGATTGTCTTACAGATCTGATAATGAAGAAAGTTCAATTCGTATGGACAGAGGAATGCGAAAAGAGTGTTCAACTCTTAAAAGAGACATTATGCAAATAACCTATCTTGACATATCCAAGAAGTGAATGTTTATTTGTTTTCGATACGGATGCTTCGAACACAGGAATTGGAGCCGTCCTATCCTAAGAGGTTGATGATACGGAAAAGGCCGTAGCCTATGCATCTAGGAAGCTGAACATACATCAACAACGATATTGTGTCATGCGTAGAGAACTACTAGCCGTGATAACGTTATAAACCAGTTCAAACATTATTTGCTGGGAAGAACATTTTTAATCCGTACGGATCACGGTTAACTTAGATGGCTATATGGATTCAAGGATCCCCAAGGCCAACTGGCGAGATGGCTGGAGTTTTTAAGCCAATTTACATTTGAGATAAAGCACAGAGAAGGAGCAAAACACCAAAAGCAGATTCTTATCGACATAAGATACAGGTGTATTATGCAGCCATAGTAAAGAGAACAGGTTTGACGATAATTGTGAAAATTGCCGTCAATTGGAGACAGAATGGAAAATTTCAAAGAGGTCGATGATGTAGTTGAATTGGGAAATGATACAGAAAAGTCGGACATCCGAATAGTCACAAGAAGTGAAACTAATAAAGGTACACCACGAAATAATTGGTTGCTACAATATTCTACAATGGATATACAGAACTTTCAGAAAGAAGATGCAGATATTGGACCATTACATCAATGGATTGAAAGAAATCCATACCTTCCCGAGATGAAATTGCAAAGTACAGTCCTGCAACTAGGAAGTACTGGCTTAACTGGGAGAACATTGTACAACAAACTGGGATTATATATCAAAAAGGTTTAGACAAGAAAAATGACTTGGCATTGTTGTTAGTGCCATAGTCATGTGACACCAGATATTTTCGTATTTTACATGAACGTCACACTTATTCCCTTTGAAGTGTGGAGCTCGTAAAAAAGTTCCCCGCGGGGGTTTGACTTAAGTGTTATTATACCCTTTTTCCTGAAGTTATGTGGCTGTGACACTTTCTACACAGTGCTTGTTCACATTCATATATATATATACAGTGCTGAGTTGTATTGTTTCGTTTGTATGTCAGGGCATTCACGGCGGCGGCTGTGGCTAGCCAAACGAGACGCTCACTCCTCCCGGGCACCTGGTCTCACCTCTGAATTTCAGGGGTCCGTGAATGTCCACTGTGGTGCATTGTTGTTAGTGACCATAGTCATGTGACACTAAATATTTTCGTATTTTATTGGAAAAGCTTCAGATGCTAGTACCAAAGGTACTCACAAATTGGCACGAAAGCGTTTTTGCCGCACACTTTGGCGTACATACGGTAAAACAGTCGATAAAATAAAAAATCATTGCTACTGGTACCGCATGGCAAAAGATGTAAAATTACACATACGCCAATGTCTTAGCTGTAATAAATAGAAAACACCTACACTCAAACCTAAAGCAGCTTTGATTGATTACCGCATGGGATTTCCTATGGATCGTACAGGGATTGATATTATAGGGCCACTTCCATGTTCAAACAAAAACAACTAATACATGCTAGTTGTTTGCGATCATTTTACACGGTGGATAGAGGCATATCCTTTACCAAACCAACACGCAGAAGAAGTCGCGGAAAAACTTATAAATGAGTTTATTTCGAAGTTTGTTGCACCACTGGAAATACACACTGATCAGGGTTCAAATTTTGAAAGTACATTCTTCGGGGAATTGTGTGGTTATAACAGATCACCAAAACTAGGACAACCCCATACAGACCTAGCTCAAATGAGTTAATAGAACGTTTCGACCAAACATTAGGGAACATGATTAAGTTTCATACATGAAAACCCATGGGACTGGGATTCAAGTATCGATTTATTAATGGCAGAATACAGGAGCACAATACACCCAGCCACTGGTTTTACACCAATTCAGATGATGCTTTGGATGGAGGTCAAATTGCCCATTCACTTGGTATATCCAATTCCAGAACGGGAAAAGCCCTTTTGTACAACAGATTATGTTGCGGAATTGAGGGACAGGCTGGAACAAATATATGAAAATGTTAGAAATAATGTGGGAAGAAATGGAGTAGGTCAGAAAAATGACTGTGACAGTAGAATTTTTTCCAGTAAGTACTGTAAAGGGATGCTAGTCTACAAATTAAAACCTGTTCATAAGAAATTAGAGTCAGCCTGGGCGGGCCTTTATGTTGTTGTAGATGTACTCAGCACAGTTGTTTACAAAATACAACATAAGGATGTTATAGGGGTAGTACACCACGATAGACTTAAGCAATTCCATAGTAGGGAAGTTCCAAAATGGGCGAAATGGTAAGTTCTAAAGTGGGGGAAATGCAAAAATTCTAAAATGGGCGAAATGCCTAAGTTCTAAAATAGGCGAAATGCCTAAATGTTTATAACATATGTCAGATGATATTTGTATGCAACAAGTGCGATCACGAGGAATGATATATAGCATTAAACTGCATGTTCTTATAGAAAAGGTCCCCTTTACCTGTTCTCTTTGTGGATGAAGAGCGATGGAGCTGGCTCAACTTAAGAACCATGTGAAGGGATAATCTAACCACTACATGAGGAAGTTGACTTGCCAAGACATGACAGATGAGGCATTCTTTCAAAGGTCCAACAATCCGTACCATGTTGTAGTTGGGAAAGATATTGCAGTAAAGGAAATCACAATAGAACTGAAAACAATGAAGACAAAGAGGAGAATGATAAGCAGCAGGGAGAACAGGAGGTGACCGTCAAAGCAACAGTGAGAGAGAAGAAGAAGAAAAGGACATCCTACAGGCAGCAATAGGGCTATGCGACATAAACGAAGAGGGTAGTTTTATGCCATACTACCAAGAGGAGGAGTAGAAGGAAGATATAGAAACTAGAGAGATCTGCATGCAGACAGAGGTGGAATGGGAGGATTAAGAAAAGAAGAGGAAGATGGAGAATAAGGCATTCGGGGAGTATATAGACAGTCTGGATAGGAAGTTGAAAGAGAAAGAAGAGGAGATCGAAAGATTACGAACAGAGCTGAGGAGGGAGAAGAGGAGGAGAACGGAGGGGAACAGAGTAGATGAGAGTTATGGTTTAGGGGAGTTTGAGGAAATGTGGAGAAGTAAGTACGTATACGCGTCACCGGAGAAGAAGATCAGAAGTATTGTATGCAGACCGGAGAGAAAGCGTTAAGGAAATCGATTAATGATTCACTTTAAAGCACATTAGCCTGTAAATTTTTTAATACTTAGCATCAATGAGTGTAATCTGTACATAGTTTGATACGTACCGTATGGATGACAGAATGAATTCTGTGTACATACATGCATTTGAAAAGTTTTACATTTCTAGGACGAAATGTAGTCTAAAGTGCTGTGGAAATTCACAATATTTTGAATTTCCTCTGTTCGGATATAAATATCGTCTGTTCATTAGTCATGACCCTTTCATGAATTGCTTATTATTTTAAAAATTCCCCTTCGTTACTGTATTATTTCTGTTTGCATTGATATCTCTATTTTTGCATAATGTCATTTTTAGCTTAAAAACTTGTTATATTAGTAATTTTGCCGGGAAAAACTCAGTCGTCTGACGTAGTGTATTGTCTTCTCGGCCGTTTCTTGTTACATTTGGTAACTAAATCGAAATGTAACCTCTAAGAAAAGTAGATATGCCATTCTGAGTTTACCATAATTTAACGTTACAGAATTCCATGTTCTATACCTTTTGTGTCCTCGTACAAATTTTGTGAATAGCGCATTTCTATGTTTGTTATAGCCGCAAGTAGTGGCCCTAAATGAATCATAGGGCCACAATTCCTTACATTGCGTAAACTTGCATTTTTGATAAACGGAATGGCCGGCACGATTCTACGCATTTCGGCATCAAATGGAGCAAATATCTAACATATATAAACATAAAGCAAACGATCGGCAACGTCAACTTACCCCCGATGTGTTGTCTGAAGGCTCTACACACATTTTTTCCCAACCTACCTGTTTCAAATTTGCCGTTTTCTGTGTCAACCATTCGGTCTCGCGAGATCTCGTTAACAGAAACCTCACAAAAAGAGGCGGAGCTGACAAAAAACACGTGGTCATGGGTGTGTGGTCATAGGTTATTTTTATGTCATTTTTCTGCGTACATAACCCTCCTCATCCCATCGACATCCAACATGGCGGCGATGACGTCATGATACCAGTAGTGACGTCATAAGCCTCGACCAATCAGAACCGAGTTGGCATCGACCGATTAGAACGCAGATGACGGATAGAATGCACTTTACCGGTACGTGTCCGCCATCTTGAATTCAGATGCGCACGCACATTAGACTTAGCAACGTGTCATCTGAATTGAACGCCGCCATTTTGTTTTGCGTACTCTTTCATTTCTTACCTGAGCAGCTTTTTAGAGTAAAAGACGGGGGTTTGGGGCGGCAGTCCCCGAAATTGAAATAAAAAAGATGAAATATAAAGAATCTAGAATACTATTAGTTTTTAAAAATGACTAATCTTTATTAAAATAAATCTAGACTGCTGTTAAATGGTTCGTTGACATGTTCTGTCCTAATTTCTGCAAGTGGTTGCCTCTTTTTGCAAGTGTAGACACGTTTAATTAGTCCAAAAATGTGATGAATTTGTCACACGAGTCATTTAAATACTATTTGCGCATGCAGTACTCCACAAGATAACTGTCATATAGCGTCTTTTGTGTGCCAGTTTTGGGAAGAGACTGTTTTACAGCGTGCCAAGTTGATTAAATGAGGTTGGTACAAGCACCTGTTTCCTTGTTTTTAAATTCTATAGAATGATTCACCGTCAAGTGGGGATATCCTTCACTTTTAAGGGAAGAGTAGGCTTCTCAGCAATCTGATAGGAGGGTCGTTCCTGGCTCAATATACTTTTTTATAATAGGGATTAATGTCAGCGCTTCTATCTTCAACTACTTCAAAAAACACTTCCTTGATTCTCTTTCAATTCCACCGAATACCCATACACCATCTACCCTTTTTCCTCTATGGTACTTTGTTTGTCCAAATTTACTTTCATCTATTTCTACAGATTTTCCTACTCCTCCTATTTTTTCGTTATCTTGTCGTAAGATGCTCAGACAGACTTCCCTGGCAAAGTTTTTCCAGTCCACCAAAGTGTGATCACTGCCGATGTTTAGTTCACGTGTAATGAAATCATTAGGTAAACTGTACACCCAATAGTATGTTAACTTCACTATTTGTTCCAAAAGTAAGCGACTTCCGGAGAACCACGATCCCTCTCTGATTGAAATTTTCTTATTACATTTCCTGTTGGAGCACCTCCAAACAACGTTGTCTTTGCTATAAAATTTATCTTCTACTAACCGGTATTTTCCCTCAAAACAAACTTCACATATACCTGAAAAGTCACCAAGTAACTCCTGTCCCTGAAGCCAATCTATTAAAAATCTCCTTTCTCTACATAGCTCATACACATCATCGTAAACGTAAGGCATAATAAAACACAGCTGATCGTATTTACAACTGATACGACATCACCTACCTTTAAGCCAATCAAATCGCTAGAATTTGTCACATGGTTAGCAACGTCATACTTTGGAATTTCATTCATGGCCGCCTCTTACTAGGTTTGTTTTTAAAAAGATCTCGTTCCTGAATACTGGAGGTATTAACATAAAAAATCACGCTTTATTAAAAAATGACCTTATTTTGGCTTTTTATTGACATTTTAACGAAATCGGCACGCTGATGCGTGCTATTATTCTATAGGGCACGCACGTGCATTTTCCTTTATATTTTTACGTACCGGTAAAGTGCAGTAGTATCCAGATGACAGATACCCTGCATCAGGCACGGACCTCGCTTCTCTTACAGCGCCAGCTCACCAGTAAGACTTTCTAATGAGCTGACGCGCTAAGCCACCGAGGACCGAGGACCGGAAGTGACGTCATAACTCTCCTCATCCCATCGACATCCAAGATGGAGGCGCCCATAGAACCGATGACTTCATGATAACGGACATTGATAACCTTTGATGCTTTTGCCCCCGAAACGACATTACATCACACATTACATCATCAAATATGCGGAGGGAGAATACCGACAGTTTCACAATAATGATTCGTGCTGTACACACTATCTTTGGTGGTTTAAATGTTTTCACTTTGCTTTTACATTTTGGTGAGAATAATATCCCAACTTCAATTGTTCTAGTACAGTATAGTTCAGTTATCCTTCTGCATCTCTTGTATAATTAAATGTTACATATGGTTCTCCTTTGTAAAACTCTGCAATATCTTTGTAGGTCCATTACTCAAAACGTTTCCTCCTAAACATGTTGATATAAACTTTGCTAAGTATGTTTTTCCTGTATTTCCAACGTCATCATATATCCATAATATGTGTCTCTCATTTGTTTTTTCTAATAAGTTTATTGCTTCTTTCTGCCATTCCCGTAGATGATCTTTATTGAATTCTTCTCTCAGTATATCTTCAATTTCTTCTTTTGCATATACTTCATAAAGTTCTCTAAATTTTCTTTGTTCACTAACACAGATGAGGGACAACTGCACTTAAGCGGGCGCAGCCCGAAGTAAAAACGCACGTGCTATAGGGCGCCAAAGGCTAGCGTGCCAAAATTGGTCAAAAAGGCCCCGAAAGCCAAAAATAACCCAAAAACTGAATAGAGCGTCAAATTTCGTGTTAATACCTTCCGTATGTAATACCGAAGGTATTAACTAGAATAGAAAGCTCAAGAAAAACAAACCCAGTTCTAACTGTTTATGAATGACATTCCGTTGTGCATGACTTAAACAAGCAGGAAGCAGCGCGTGCGGAATGACGAAATCTGATTGGATAAGAGGTAAGTTCAAAGTTGAAGTGCGCCTGTTTGTAAAATCGATCAGCTGATGATGTCGATGATTTATGCCGAAGTGTATGAACTATGTAAAAACAAAGTTTTTTCAGCGTGATTGGTTATTAAGAGAGAAATTAATCGAAGATTTTATAGGTTTGTGTAATCATTGTTTCAAAGGACGAATTACTTTAAGAAAAGACAGCTCATTTAGCAAAGATGAAATTTGCTGGCGATGCAACGACAAAACGTGTGGAAAGAAATGTTCTATTCGGCAGGATTCATGGTTTTCTAAATCGCATCTGACACTTGACAAAATCATCAAACTTACGTACTATTGGGTGTACAAATATCCAGAGGAACTAGTTACCCACAAGTCGAGGAATGGGATTGACCATACCACAGTAGACTGGTTCAATTTCGCTCCGGACTTTTGTGTAGAAATCTTGGATAAAGGCAGTCAAAAAATAGGAGGTCCGGGAAATACTGTAGACATTGACGAGTCAAAATTCGGAAAAAGAAAATGCCATCGTGGAAAGAGAGTAAAAGGTGTTTGGGTTTTTGGAGGGATCGAAAGAGAAAGTAAGATATCATTTTTTTTCGAGTAGTTGAAGATAGAAGTGCGGATACATTGGTTCCAATTATCAAGAGTTCGTGTTGCCTGGTACAACTTTAATTAGTGACTGTTGGAAGGCATGCTCATCGTTGACCAGTGAAGGTTATATCCATAAGACTGTAAACCACAGCAAAGAATTTGTCAAAAAAGACACTGGCGCCTGTACCAAGACAATAGAAAGTACTTGGCACGCCGTGAAAAAAGTCTGCCACGATACGGAACTGTGAAAGATTTGTATGAATCGTATTTCGCTGAATGTTGTGTCCAAAAACAATATTTGAATAACTTAAACGACAAGTTCAAAGCCCTCCTCGACCTCATAAAGAAAGTCTACCCTGTTAAAAAAACGTGAAGTCCTGTGCGCTGTCCATCAAATCTCAAGAATCGCTCAACCACAGCCTCAGAATAACAGTCTTGATGATTTTTAGATATAAAGTAAGACATGTTTGTTGAAAAAATGTTTATTATGGGGGCTGCCGCCCCCAAAACCCCGCTTGAAATCTCAAACGCCGCATGGCTTCGAAGCGTAAAACAAAATGGCGTCATCTATGTCAGTTTACACGTAGTCTTAGCAACCAAGTTTTAGCAAAGTACGACATGCGCAGAAGAGTCAGTTGTTGCGCCCGCTTTTTTATAAGGGTAGCTGGTAGGGTCTAGTTCTCTTCCTTTACATCTTCTTGCACATATGTATGCTTTAGTCTGTATATGTAATAGGTCTGTATCTATTCCTGAATATAAACATTGTTTATCTTCTTTAGAACAGTTTTTTATACAGTTCTTTACACTCTTTGCACTCTGTATATCTCCTATATTTGGCAAATGATTCTTCTTCCATAATCCTTTGCATGTTTTATATGACATTTTCTTCTTTGTCTTGATGTAACAATGGCTATGTCCATCAATTCATATTGTTCCCCATTCATTGCACATAATATATGTTCTTTATTCTTCTTCTTATTTTGTATTTAACACATCGCTGGAAAGTCGAGAAAAAGTTCTGGCATTTTCTGCCTTTTTTTTCTTCTTTTCATCACCTTTCTTATTTTTAACTACTGTTGTCTTTGATTTAGGTAATTTTATCTTATCTGGATCCAAATTACGCACATGAGTATAACTATAAGTCTTTATATGTCTACTCCAATTCTTCTTAGATAGATCTACATCCATTTTGCATACTCTACAATACATGTTTCCTGTAACAGGTATGGTCGTCGACCACGACGTCATAGCGTTAAATCATATAATTGAACGCGCGTGTGTTCCCGACAGGTATACCGTGGTTATACCGTTGGAAAACACCGTTTACCTGGCTCCTCAAGCGTCGCCAGGAAAACTCTGTTTCCAACGGTATAACCACAGTATACCTGTCGGAAAAATCAAACACAGTACGTTTATCCCCATTCTAATTCATTGTAACAAAATAATCGTTTTTCCTCACTGAAATTGTCCCCAAATTCTTCGTTGATAGGGACGGATAGCGCTATGTTTAAAATTCTTCTGAGAAACGAATTGATATACAGTGCACTGACATAAGAAGTTTCTTCATATTCATATTATAAAAATTTTTATGATTAAATTATTAATCACATATTGATTCATAAATGATTGACTTGACATCGCATCGTAAACAGCTGAACAGGCAGTTTTGTTGCGGCGCAGCGAGATGAAAGGTCATGCTCCTGATGCTGGAAAGCATGTTGCATGGTAATATGTCATGTGCGTCGTCAGTTTTGTTGGTTCAACTTGATTGTAATAATTGTGCACGTGAATGGAAGAACTTGCAAATCGTCCTTGATACGAGACTTAAAATGGACGTTAAGAGCATTGAATGAAGTTGTTACAGACAGTATTTTTGATACTTGGAGTCAGAGGCAATGTGGACAAAGAGTACGTACAATGTAGTAATACATTTGAGGACGGTATATCGTGGTTATACTTGCTTGAACGCTAACGTGTGGACCAATCAGAATTGTCAAAACAAAACAAGTTAATGAGCTTCGCCATCCGTTATCATCCGTCAGGCGGCGCTTGTGTACTATGAGTTAGAAACGATGATGAACGTTAGCAACCTTATGACGTCATAAGATCGCTACATTGTTCTTTACGTCATCTTTGTAGGAATACGTTTTATTTCCTCCCTCTTAACATTAGGACCGCAGTTAATGGCGAAGAAGCCCATTAGAATTGCACTTATATATATGTTATATATATATTATATATATATATATATATATATATATATATATATATATATATATATATATATATATATATATATATATATATATATATATATATAAACATATAATATAAAATATTATCAGACTCTTTTATAGGCTGCTATGAAAGATACATCAGTTACACCCCGAGGGTGTAACTGATGCATCTTTCATAGCAGCCTATAAGAGAGTATTTTTCTCTCATATTTTTGAAGAAATATTGAATTTCCAAAAAAAAAATTGGAAAATATTTAACTTTATCGAATCAGGAAATTTTTGTCATATTCGTGTTCAGCGTCCCCGAAAATGGTTTATTATTAATGAATAAACCGTGAACGTTAGTCTCCTTGCCTTAAAGATGTAAAACAATGTAGAAAAAGGAGTTTTAATTGACATTTTATTGAGACGTTGTCGTCGTGTTCGGTGCGGAAATCATGACGTCACGGGGTATGTAATACGCATGAATATCACATAGCTGTATTACATGGGCCTGCTCTGTATCAAATACGCAGATATGATATGATACCCATCTTTGCTAAATGAACTTGTATATATATCTACAATCATCTTTTGAACAAAACGTGGTACACCAGTTGAGGCTTGTGCAAATCTAAGATGGCGGCTCTTGTGGAATACAACCAATCGCTATCGAGTATCATCAACAAACGAATCGTTTCCTCCATCCAATCGAAAGAAGGCATTTCATCGACCAATCGAATCGTAATCACGTGATCACTTCCTACCCTATATAAGTCGCCTCAGTTCGATCACATCCTCAACGATTGATCTCGGCAACAGCCAATATCTCGACCTTATTATTGTATGATGTTATGGGTCTGTGGGTCTATGCATCTGTGAATTCGTGGGTCCATGGGTCTATTCGTCTGGGAGTTCGTGGGTCTGTGGATCCATGAGTCCATGGGTCTATATGGGTCCATGGGTCCGTGGGTCTAAGGGTCCGTATGCTTTTAGGTGTATGGGTCCGGGGGTCTGTGTGTTTATATGGGTCCATGGATCCATAGAATATATGGGTCCATGGGTCCGTGAGTCCGTGGGTTTGTGGGTCCGTGATGACTTCATTAGTAAACAAAAAGTGATGACGTCATCATCTTTTGATAGCCGTGGACCCATGTCTGTGATGACGTCATTAGTACACATAAAGTGTTGACGTCATCACTTTTGATAGAAACCATGGCAACAGACCCCATCGGTCCGTGAGTCTATGGGTCCGTGGGTCCATGGGTCCATGGGTCCTTGGTGGATCAAAAGCCTTCATACACGAATCACAACAATATGGGGAATGATGAAGGTCTGGATCTTGTTCCCCATCTTTACACCCGTTGACGTGGTAGATGCTTTACATCTTTTAATCTCCACGTCGGCTTCTCCATAATCACATGCCTCCTCGTGAGAAGACAACCTTATGGACAAAATTACCGAACTCCTTTTACGTCGATTTAGATCCGGGGTGAAAAGTCACGTGACCCGTTCTGTTTTTAGATTCTTGTTTGGAATTTCCAAGATGAAATGTGGGAATTTCCAACATGAAATAAGGGAATTTCCAAAATGAAATGTGGAAATTTCCATGATGAAAGTTGGAATTTCCAAGCTATTTTTAGATTCTTGTTTAGAATTTCCAAACTGAAATGTGGCAATTTCCAAGATGAAAGCTGGGATTTCCAAGCTATTTTTAGATTCTTGTTTAGAATTACCAAGCTGAAATGTGGCAATTTCCAAGATGAAAGCTGGAATTTCCAATCCAGAAGGGGAGTCACAAGGCTTGGTGTAATCCCGTATATAAGGTATTTCTGATACAGATATTGTAAAACTGGAAAATGAAGTTATTAGTGGGATTTTAGTGGGAGTGGCAGATTAAAGTAAGATTAAAATTGGAATTTCCAAGATGAAATGTGGGAATTTCCAAGATGAAAGTTGGAATTTCCAATCCAGAAGGGGACAGTCACAAGGCTTGGTCTATATGACTAGTACTTTTGTGCAGAATGCATGAAGTGATGACGTCATATACAGAAAAGGATGACGTCATTAGTACACATAAGGTGATGACGTCATCACTTTTGATAGAAACCATGGCAACAGACCGTAATACCCTTTTCGGCCAAAATCGAGCTTTCATCGACCAATCAGAACACAGATGACAGATTTGAAATATTTTATTCAAATTTCATCACATAACACAGTTTTACATAATAATGTGATACATCTGTTTAGACGTATACTTGACCCCGAACATATATCAAAAGTCTTTCTTTTCATGAGCGAAATGGCTCCATCCACACGGGCTCCGGCGATGGCACTTGCTAATGTGGATCCTATCATCGGAATCAGAAGGGGTAGTGCACCACCTCTCTGTCTTCTTTTTCCTACTTGTCGTCTGTTTGGTCTTTTTGAGAACGGGTACACCTTTGACCATTAGAGCTAAAATCGGGTTGTCAAATGGCTGTAGACCATTTGAGCTAAAATCGGGTTGTCAAATGGCTGTAGAATTTTGGCATGACCCGTGTATGGGCGCTGCGGCCTGACATACGGACAGTAACGTACCCTTCTTACCATATTTGACCACAGTAATTAAAGAGGGAGAAGAAAGAATAAGGACAAAATTGGGCAGAGCTCACAAGATATTTCCAAATGGAATACAAGGATAGCATAGGAGCTAGTTGTAACCTTTTAGATTGAAATATATTAGATCCATCCTTGGCGTGCGATGCCAGGTTTGATATATTGTTGGTCGATTTTAATCAGAATAAAACTGAGTCGCCAGTTATCTCATGAAATACTTCTCCACCCGTGAGCCTGAGTGAGTCGGGAAAGCTAAAAGGGTTATCTAGCTTTGTTCACTACAAAATAAAGTGCTACGATACCGAGCGACAGTCAGTAAGGAAGCTTTATGATACTAGACAAAATAGAATAAAAGGCTATGACGGACCCCTTGGAAAACCAGAGGTGGGATCAGGTGCTATGGAGGAGTAAGCATCCCCTGCTGACTGGTTACACCCACCGCTATCGGAATACTATCATTAGAAGGTTCCATACTCAGATTTAATTTCAAATGTTTTCTCTGTTCTCAAAGGAAAGGGTTGGTCATTTTCTGACACATTAAACTTTGTTATTCACGAGTCCTACTTAACGGAATTTGGCGTAACAATCCGGGCATTTACGTCATAATGCAAATAATGATAATAATAATAACAATAATAATAATAATAACGACGATTGGAAAAAAAAGAAGCTTGTAGATAGATATGCATTTTAATTTTTCCCCTTCGATGCCTCAGACTCAAAAGTGCAAAAAACTATTATTTTAATTTCGGAAAAAAGCTTTTTGCTGAATGTTTTGAAAACTCTGGCAACAAAAAATACACAGAAATACACAGTTATGTTGACCGTTGGCGATGCTGGTATTAATGTATGACTTTTATGTATCCGTTGTATTTTGGAATGGAAAGGTGGGGTTTATGTGATTTTCAAGATTCTTGTCTTGATAATAATGGATTAAATGGTGTTCTTCACTTCAAAAGTTTGACTGTTAAAAGAACTTCTAGTATCATATCATATCAGTGACACTGGAACTTTAGTAAAAAGAACAAATTTTGAGATTAATTTGTGGTGCTGGTAATGTCTGTTTAGATAAGACCTTAATTGCGTTTGATTTCGTGTTCTCTATATAGTAATAATTTATCCATACAATATGGACTGTTACATGTCAAAACCACCAACTCTTCTTCTTCTTCCAATACATGTTGTATTCAAAATTGAGCGTTATACTTAATGAATAACTTGCTAATTATAAACACCTAATTTTCTGTACGAAATCTGGATGCAAGTGCAAGTATGTTAACTCCTTTGATCTACACGTACCTGTTATCTATTGTATTTTTTCGTCAAATTGATACAAATCTATATCTTAAAAATAGCATCCATCCGTGCATTGGATTGCTTAAAACTATACCCCATTTCAGCGGCACGAATAAAAATACTTTTATCCGAAGTTACCACACCCCCTTTTTCCATGGGTTTGCAGTACTTTAAATAAAAGTAGCTTTTGAGCTTTAAAAATTCAGTGCAATGCGACTTCCACATACCGATTTAGAAATATTGTGATTCAAGCATCCTAATAAGTACATACATCCGATGTATATATCGTGACCATAATTCAAAATTCATGTTTGATTTGAATCGAAAGAGTATAGCAAAGTCGTTGGATATCTTCGTTTTCTAGATTGTGAAATCAAAATTGTTATCCTCGCCCATTATTTTGGGAAACCCTACAGAATAAGAAACCTCGACTGTTTACCCTGATATTGCAGGATGAATGCAGTTGAATTCGGTCAGTTGTAACACTTGACATTTCAAAATTAAAAACTGGTTTGGAATTGCAGCTATTTCATATGTCAATAATAATAAGAAAACCCCATTAAATATCAATATAGTATTCAAATTCTAAAGTTTTTTTAATTAAAATTCTGCAATATCAAATATCTAAAATCGTTTTTATACGCCCGTCATAAGACGTCATAAGATTAAGTTATGGCGTTGTCCGTCCGTCTGCGCGGGGTCATGTTTTCCAGACTTTTTTCTGCAGTCTTTCAAGATATTGGATTGAAACTTGACATATAACTTTATATCAATGAGGGTCAGTACCACTTCGCATTTGGGTATGATTGCTTTGGTTTTGCCAGAGTTACGGTCCTTGAACTTGGAAATTTTCAAGGATTTTAGTTTTCCGGACTTTTTTTCTGCAGTCTTTAAAGTTATTGTTTTAAAACTTGGTATATAACTTTATATCAACAAGGGTCAGTACCAGTTCACATTTGGGTATGATTGCTATGTTTCTGTCAGAGTTACGGCACTTAAACTTAGAAAGTTTCAAGAATTTTACAGTTTTCCGGACTTTTTCTGCAGTCTTTATAGGTATTGGATTAAAACTTGGTATATATATATATATATATATATATATATATATATTATATATATATATATATATATATATATATATATATATATATATATATATATATATATCAATGAGAGTCAGAGCCAGTTCACATTTGGGTATGATTGCTATGTTTCTGTCAGAGTTACGGCCCTTAAACTTAGAAAGTTTCAAGAATTTTACAGTTTCCGGACTTTTTTCTGCAGTCTATATAGGTATTGGATTAAAACTTGGTATATATATATATATATATATATATATATCAATGAGAGTCAGAGCCAGTTCGCATTTGGGTATGATTGCTTTGGTTTTGCCAAAGTTATGGTCCTTGAATTTAGAAATTTTCAAGGATTTTACAGTTTTTAGGATTTTTTCTGCAGTATTTAAAGGTATTGGATTAAAACTTAGTATATTACTATATATCAATGAGTCAGTGCCATTTCGCATTTGGGTATGATTGCTTTGAATTTGCCAGAGTTCAACTTATAAATTTTCAAGGATTTTACAGTTTTCCAGATTTCTTTATGCAGTGTTTCAAGGTATTGGATTGTAACTTGGCCATTTATTCAAGTTGATCCTCTGAAAACTAAGCGACGGGCGCATTATGCCACGCTATATGGAAAGCCAAAGGGTTCAATATTCTATCTATGTAGTTATGTATTTGTTGTTGTGAAATGCGTTATTGGGTCATTGTAAACATTGAAATGTTAATCCGTAACTTGACATTTGTAGTACATAACTGTTTGTTTACAAAATGAAGATGTTAGATGTTGTCTGTGTAAATGTACAACAAATGAATGCTTTATTCGTTCATTGTAATTCAAAATGTATATCTCCGTAATTCTTATCTGATCTTCCGTAAATTGCAGTTGCGAGTTTTCAGAAACTTGTTATTTGTTGATCCGTGCAATGTTAGTTCGACATTCGTATTTCATCATTCGTGATTTGTTTTTCAACATTTGTACGGTAATGCACCATTATGACGACAGAGGGCGCTCACTACGACGAATCTTTTGTGAAACAGACTATAGAATCTATAGGGATAGTGTACTTGGCGGAGTGGAGCTAAGCTGTGACGTCAGCTATACATAATCTTGAAAGTTGCCATATATTTTAAAATTGAATTACAATGAACGAATAAAGCATTCACTTGTTGTACATTTACACAGACATCTAACATCTTCATTTTGTAAACGAACAGTTATTTACTACAAATGTCAAGTTACGGATTAACATTTTAATGTTTACAATGACCCAATAACGCATTTCACAACAACAAATACATAACTACATAGATAGGATATTGAACCCTTTGGCTTTCCTTAACGCTAGGCGTTGCTCTCGTTCAGTTTTTTCTATTTTAGATTTTTGACTAAAACTTAAAATATCAAATATTTCAAATGTCCTATATTGTTTTAAGAGTTTAGAATTTTGGATATTTGGTCAAAAGTTCAAAATTTTAAAAATCAAATATCGTTTTAGGTTTTTGAATTTTCGAATTTTTGTTTTTGGAATTGATGGGTTATAACATTTTTTACATTCAAAGTTAAAAAAATTCGTAATATTGTTTAAAGCATACGAGTGATCAGACTCAATTACAATTTCAATCCTTCATGATGTCCTTATTAGAACAGTAGGATGATATTATTCGACTGATTGGTTAATGCATGGGGGTAAAGTAGTCCAGATGTGTCTTACACATTGAGAGCAGAGACTAGAGTCTAGACTAGAGAATAGAAGACATCTAAACCCTAGAGTCGAGCCAATAAGTTGAGACGTGGGATTCTGTGATTAGTAGTCCATGAGAAGTAACGGTTAGTGCTACAAGTAATTGTTAACAGACAAACATCATGGTGTCACATGAGATCTACTGGCCTTGATCAGAAGAGGTCTTGACCGGTGGCGCTACATGTAACTAGATCGCCGGGCTGTACATGTACATACAGAGCAGGTGTCGTTACCAATTGACCCAAGGGGTAGTGTAAAAATCTAAACTTTTGAAAATTGAAAATGATTATAAATATTTGATATCTTAGATTTTCGGTTAAAATATGAAATATCTAAAATTCCAAACCATTTTTTAATTGTGAATTAAGTGTTACACGGACCGTATTCCCTTTTAACAAAGCAGATTTGATATAGGTCCGGATCACCGGCATCAGTTTCTTTGTAATCGTTACATAATTTTAAAAAACAGATTCGGTGTTCCGGATGGTGTGAAATGTATGTATATATCACAGACCTATATATTTCTTCTTTTTGATGATTTGTATTTATGTATACATGTATGTATTTACTTCGTACCAATGAAAGATCTGAATGGTGTTTATTTGTCAGATGATCTTTAGTCATAAAATGCGTTTGCCGTCGGTCTTTTAACTTTTAGCAATTCAACTTTCTTGACAGAACAGCTAGACTGATTTTGATGAACTTAATGGAGATGAAGTACTCAGAGTCCTTTACAAATGTTGTTTTTCATTTGAATCAAGCAAGAGGTTGCTCAAGATCTGGTAGCCATTTACCCAAGAGGGTACCCTCCTTTCAGGATAGATTGAAGGATTTTGATAAAACTTGATATAGATCAAGTACTCAATGTCCTTAACATGGGCTGTTGCTCGTTTGGCTAGATCTACGCATGGGTTGGTTCATGTTGTGATAAAGCACGTCAAGGAAGGTACAATCCTTTACAAAAAGTAATTTTAGATGGGTTACTTAGAATGAAAAACTAAACACTAAATTTCTGAAAAAAAGGGATACTATCGCTCGAAAACTCTGATACGTCATGAGTTTTTCATGTGTACAAGGTGCTAGCTTTGAGATATAGGGTTATTTGAGCCCACAGATTTTGTGTTGTACTTCTTTAATTTGGGAGGGTTTTTTTGTTTTTGTTCTGTATGTGTGTGTGTGGGGGGGGGGGGGGGTGGTTGTGTTCCTCAAGGTCTGCTACAAGTGTTGTTATATGACCCAATCCGTCGATGTATGGATCCAGGATAGTGTAGTGTGGGTCTCCTACAAGTGTGGTGATGACCCAGTCCGTCAATGTACAATGTATGGATCCAGGGTAGTGTAGTGTGGGTCGCCTGCAAGTGTTGTTATGATCCAATCCGTCAATGTATGGATCCAGGGTAGTGTAGTGTGGGTCTCCTACAAGTGTTGTTATGACCCAGTCCGTCAATGCAGGGACATACCTTTACAAAATCAACATGGGGGCCAAGCCCTAAAAATTTAGGAGCCCAGAACAAAAATTGGGGGCCCAGAAAAAAACACAAAAAGTATTAATCAATCTGTTGAAAAGTGACGACTCCATTTTTTTCTTAATTCTTTTAATATAGGCCCTGCCATGTTAAATGTGGGATTGATGTATTGAGTGCAAAAATAGTTACGTTTCCTGTGAAATATTTGACGTCATAATGTCATTTTCATTGTACCTTACATCATTTTGCGGGAACAATGATGATTTTGCCGGTCTCAACAAATAAATCCCGCAGTTTTGTTTGTTTACAGCTTAAGTTATCAGTATTTGTTCTTTTAAGTGGGGGCCGAGACACCCATTCCAGTTGATATTTCAAAAAATATACGTCACTCATGTTTGTGTTAGTGTCATTGCTTACGTTAATTTATTGTTATATATGTGACAAGATCACATTTGTGAGTGACATTTTTATGCAATTATTGCAACATCAATGGGCTGTAATTTAGGTTTCAAATGCGTTTAGATTAGACGTAACACAACAATTAGATTTAAAGCGTTTTGCTGATTGAGGCCGATTCTTTTAAAATGGCTGAAGCCGTGTTCGGGAATTCAATTCAAAATATGAAAAGTTCAAGTGTTTTTATAACCTGTAGTTTTAAATTTTCAATCGCCACATGGGCGATCAAGACTTGAGGTTTTGGGGCCAAACTAAAATTTTGGTAGCCATGGGCGACCGCCAATTTCCGTCCCTGCAATATATGGATCCAGGGTAGTTTAGTGTGGGTCGCCTGCAAGTATTGTTATGACCCAACCCGTTAATGGATGGATCCAGGATAGTGTAGCGTGTGTCTTCTACAATTGTTGTTATGACCCAGTCCGTCAATGAATGGATCCAGGGTAGTGTAGTGTGTGTCTCCTACAAGTGTTTTGATGACCCAGTCCGTCAATTTATTATTATTATTATTATTATTATTATTATTATTATTATTATTATTATTATTATTATCAGAAAAAAGGGATGTGATCAAATTGCCTAGATGATGGAGGGAATGAAGAATGGATTTATATTCCTTTAATATTTAGACGGCGAATATTCGTTTAATATTCAGGTTCTCTTGCAATCTTTTGTATGACATCATTTATACAAAATAGACCGAACAGACGGATAACAGACAGATAACGAGCATAGTAGAGGTCTTATTGTAATGAGATTGGGTTCTCTTGTTATTGTAGGCATATTTTGAGCTGGAAAATGCATTATATTTTAATTTTAATAGGATTTACTAGTAATTGTTATCATACTCATTTTGGTGGTAATATTTCTATTTTTATTTTGTATGAATGATATCATAAAGGCAGGCTGTGATTTATCCTCAGAGTATTAAGCGCGATCTTACGCATAATGATAATAGGTCATCCTGACAACACATGGTGTAAGCCTAATACATTAAATAACTCCTTAATGGCTTTCCAGAGTGTATTGTGCATGTCTGATTTTCTACTTAATTATGTGCATAGTGCATATCTAAGTCTAACGAATTTAATTTTATTACTTCATATGCATAATAATTGCAAATGAGCTAAGAAAACTCGAATTTAGAAACAGTCTAATAAAAATTTCAAATATTTGATTGGTAACCTATTTCTTGGTGGATGCAAAATCTGTTATTTTGATGTGAAACGAATACAAGATGACCACAACATCCAGATCATCTACATAATGACCACGACATCAAGACCATCTACTTCATCTGCACAATGACCACGACATCCAAACCATCTACACAATGACCATGACATCCAGACCATCTATACAATGACTACGGCATGCAGACCATCTACACAATGACCACGACATCCAGACCATCTACACAATGACCACGACATCCAGACCATCTACACAATGACCATGACACCCAGACCATCTATATAATGACCATGACATCCAGCCCATCTACATAATGACCACGACATCCAGATCATCTACACAATGACCACGACATCCAGATCATCTATATAATGACCACGACATCCAGACCATCTATATAATGACCACGACATCCAGACCATCTACACAATGACCACGACATTAGATCATCTACAAAATGACCACGACATCCAGATCATCTACACAATGACCACGACATCCAGACTATCTACACAATGACCATGACATCCAGATCATCTACACAATGACCACGACATCCAGATCATCTACACAATGACCACGACATCCAGACCATCTACACAATGACTACAATATTCAGACCCTCTACACAATGACCACAACATCCAGATCATATACATAAATGACCACGATATCCAAACCATCTACACAGTGACTTCGGCATCCCGACTATCTACACAATGACCATGGCATCCAGACTATCGACACAAATACTACAGCATTTAGCAAACCTATATAATGATGTAAACCATCTACATAATGACTACGACATCCAGATCATCTACATAATGACTACAGCATTTGGGAAATGTTCACAATGACCACGGCATCGAGACTATCTACACAATAAATACGATATTTAGGAAATCTAGACAATGACCATGACATCCAAATCATCTACACAATGACCATGGCATCCAGATCATCTACACAATGACCTTGACATCCAGATAATCTACACAATGACCATGGCATCCAGACCATCTAAACAATAGCCACGACATCCAGGCCATCTACACAATGGCCACGACATCAAGATCATCTACACAATGCCAACGATAGCCAGAACATCTATATAATGACAACGACATCAAGACTATCTACATAATGACCACGACATTCAGACCATCTACACAATGACCATGACATCCAGATCATCTATATAATGACAACGACATCAAGACTATCTACATAATGACCACGACATTCAGATCATCTACACAATGACCATGATATCCAGATCATCTACACAATGATCACGACATCCAGATCATCTACACAATGACCATGACTTCCAGACCATCTATATAATGACCACGACATCTAGACCATCTATTTAATGACCACAACATCCAGACCAACTACATAATGACCACGACATCCAGACCATCTACACAATAACCACGGCATTCAGACCATCTACACAATGACCATGACATCCAGATCATCTATATAATGACAACGACATCAAGACTATCTACATAATGACCACGACATTCAGACCATCTACACAATGACCATGACTTCCAGACCATCTATATAATGACCATAACATCAAGACGATCTATATAATGACCACGACATCCAGACCATCTACACAATGACCACGACATACAGATCATCTACACAATGACCATGACATCCAGACCATCTACACAATGGCCACGACATTCAGACCATCTAGACAATCACCACTACATCCATATCATCTACACAATAAGCATGACACCCAGACCATCTACATAATGATCATGACATCCAGACCATCTACACAATGACCACGACATCCAGATCATCTACACTATGACCACGACTTCCATACCATCTATATAATGACCAAGACATCCAGACCATCCACACAATGACCATGACATCCAGATCATCTACACAATGACCACGACATCCAGATCACCTACACTATGACAACTACATCCAGACCATCTACACAATGACCACAACATCATGGCCTCGACATCAAGATCATCTACACAATGACCACGGCATCCAGATCATCTGCACAATGACCATGACATCGAGACGATCTATATAATGACCACGACATCCAGACCATCTACACAAGGACCACGACATCATAGCCACAACATCCAGACCAACTACACAATAACCACGACATCCAGATCTTCTACACAATGACCATGACATCCAGATCATCTACACAATGACCACGACATCCAGACCATCTATATAATGACCATGACATCCAGCCCATCTACATAATGACCATGACATCCAGCCCATCTACATAATGACCATAACATCGAGACGATCTATATAATGACCGCGACATCCAGACCATCTACACAAGGACCACGACATCCAGATCATCTACACAATGACCACGACATCCAGATCGTCTACACAGTGACGATGACTTTCAGACCATCTACACAATGACCACGACATCCAAACCATCTACAATATGACCACGACATCCAGACCATCTATACAGTGACCAAGGCATCCAGATCATCTACACAATAACCACGACATCAAGATCATCTACACAATGACCACGACATCCAGAATATCTACACAATGATCATGACATGCAGACAATCTACACAATGACCACGACATCCAGATCATCTACACAATGACCACGACATCCAGATCATCTACACAATGACCATGACATCCAGATCATCTACACAATGACCACGACATCCAGATCATCTACACTATGACTACGACATCCATACCATCTTCACAATGACCACAACATCATGGCCTCGACATCAAGATCATCTACACAATGACCACGACTTCCATACCATCTATATAATGACCATGACATCCAGACCATCCACACAATGACCACGACATCCAGATCATCTACACTATGACCACGACTTCCATACCATCTATATAATGACCATGACATCCAGACCATCCGCACAATGACCACGACATCCATATCATCTACACAATGACCACGACATCCATATCCTCTACACTATTACCACGACATCCAGACCATCTACACAATGACCAAAACATCATGGCCTCGACATCAAGATCATCTACACAATGACCAAGGCATCCAGATCATCTACACAATGACCATGACCTCCAGACCATCTATATAATGACCATGACATCCAGACCATCTATATAATGACCATAACATCGAGACGATCTATATAATGACCGCGACATCCAGACCATCTACACAAGGACCAAGACATCATAGCCACAACATCCAGACCAAATACACATTGACCACGACAACCAGATCATCTACACAATGACCACGACATCCAGACCATCTACACAATGACCATGACATCCAGATCATCTACACAATGACCACGACATCCAGATCATCTACACTATGACTACGACATCCATACCATCTACACAATGACCACAACATCATGGCCTCGACATCAAGATCTACACAATGGGGGCAGGCGTGGTGTAGTGGTTAAGCGCTTGGCTTGAGGCGCCGACGATCCGGGTTCGATTCCCGGGTTGCGCCACTATGTTTAAGAGGTTGGAAACCTCCTGCTTCCATGTCGCGATATAACTGAAATATTGTTGAAAGCGACGTAAAACACCAATCAACCAACCAACCAATCTACACAATGACCACGACTTCCATACCATCTATATAATGACCATGACATCTAGACCATCCACACAATGACCATGACATCCAGATCATCTACACAATGACCACGACTTCCATACCACCTATATAATGACCATGACATCCAGACCATCCGCACAATGACCATGACATCCAGATCATCTACACAATGACCACGACATCCAGATCCTCTACACTATTACCACGACATCCAGACCATCTACACAATGACCACAACATCATGGCCTCGACATCAAGATCATCTACACAATGACCACGGCATCCAGATCATCTACACAATGACCATGACCTCCAGACCATCTATATAATGACCATGACATCCAGACCATCTATATAATGACCATAACATCCAGACCATCTATATAATGACCGCGACATCCAGACCATCTACACAAGGACCACGACATCATAACCACAACATCCAGACCAAATACACAATGACCACGACATCCAGATCTTCTACACAATGACCATGACATCCAGATCATCTACACAATGACCACGACATCCAGACCATCTATATAATGATCATAACATCGAGACGATTTACACAATGACCACGACATTCAGACCATCTATATAATGACCATAACATCAAGACGATCTATATAATGACCACGACATCCAGACCATCTACACAAGGACCACGACATCCAGATCATCTACACAATGACCACGACATCCAGATCGTCTACACAGTGACGATGACTTTCAGACCATCTACACAATGACCACGACATCCAAACCATCTACAATATGACCACGACATCCAGACCATCTATACAGTGACCAAGACATCCAGATCATCTACACAATAACCACGACATCAAGATCATCTACACAATGACCACGACATCCAGAATATCTACACAATGATCATGACATGCAGACAATCTACACAATGACCACGACATCCAGATCATCTACACAATGACCACGACATCCAGATCATCTACACAATGACCATGACATCCAGACCATCTATATAATGACCACGACATCCAGACCATCTACACAAGGACCACGACATCATAGCCACAACATCCAGACCAACCACACAATGGCCACGATATCCAGATCTTCAGCACAATGACCATGACATCCAGATCATCTACACAATGACCACGGCATCCAGATCATCTACACAATGACCACGACATCCAGATCATCTACACAATGACGATGACTTTCAGACCATCTACACAATGACCACGACATCCAAACCATCTACACAATGACCACGACATCCAGACCATCTATACAATGACCACGACATCCAGATTATCTACACTACGACCACGACATCAAGATCATGTACACAATGACTTGAGATCCAGACCATGTATATAATGACCACGACATCAATACCATCTACAAAATGACCACGACATCCAGACAAATCTATACAATGACCACGATATCCAGATCAGCTACACAATGACCACGACATCAAGATCATCTACACAATGACCATGGCATCTAGACCATGTATATAATGACCACGACATCAATACTATCTACAAAATGACCACGACATTCAGACCATCTACATAATGATCACGACATCCAGGTCATCTACACAATGACCATGACTTCCAGACCATCTATATAATGACCACGACATCTAGACCATCTACATAATGACTACGACATCCGGTCCATTTACACCATGACTACGGCATTCAGGAAATCTATACAATGACCACGACATTCAGATCATCTACACAATGACCATGACATCCAGACCATCTACACAATGACCACGACATCCAGGTCATCTACACAATGACCATGACTTCCAGACCATCTATATAATGACCACGACATCAAGACTATCTACACAATGACCATGACATTCAGACCATCTACATACTGACTACGACATCAGGTCCATTTACATCATGACTACGGCATTAAGGAAATCTATACAATGACCACGACATCCAGATCATCTACACAATGACGATGACATCCAGACCATCTACATAATGACCACGACATCAAGACTAACTACAAAATAACCACGACATTCAGACCATCTACATAATGACTACGACATCCGGTCCATTTACACCATGACTACGGCATTCAGGAAATCCATATAATAACCATGTTAACTCGACATCTCAAAATGACCACGATATCCAGACCATCTACACAATAACCACGACAACTAGAAATCTCAAAATGACCACGATATCCAGAACATCTACACAATAACCACGACAACTAGACATCTCAACTGACCACGATACCAAACCATCTACACAATAACCACGACAACTAGACATCTCAACTGACCACGATACCAAACCATCTACACAATAACCACGACAACTAGACATCTCAAAATGACCACGATATCCAGACCATCTACACAATAACCACGACAACTAGACATCTCAAAATGACCATGACATCCAGAACATCTACACAATATCCACGACAACTAGAAATCTCAAAATGACCACGATATTCAGACCATCTACACAATAACCACGACAACTAGACATCTCAACTGACCACGATACCAAACCATCTACACAATAACCACGACAACTAGACATCTCAAAATGACCACGATGTTGCGTGATAATTGAGTAAGGGCAGGTTTGTCCCGTGGTATTGCGTTATACTTGAGTAAGGGCAGGTTTATTCCGTGGTATTGCGTTATACTTGAGTAAGGGCAGGTTTGTCCCGTGGTATTGCGTTATACCTGAGTAAGGGCAGGTTTGTCCCGTGGTATTGCGTTATACTTGAGTAAGGGCAGGTTTGTCCCGTGGTATTGCGTTATACTTGAGTAAGGGCAGGTTTGTTCCGTGGTATTGCGTTATACTTGAGTAAGGGCAGGTTTGTCCCGTGGTATTGCGTTATACCTGAGTAAGGGCAGGTTTGTCCCGTGGTATTGTTCCGTGGTATTGCGTTATACTTGAGTAAGGGCAGGTTTGTTCCGTGGTATTGCGTATACTTGAGTAAGGGCAGGTTTGTTCCGTGGTATTGCGTTATACTTGAGTAAGGGCAGGTTTGTTCCGTGGTATTGCGTTATACTTGAGTAAGGGCAGGTTTGTCCCGTGGTATTGCGTTATACTTGAGTAAGGGCAGGTTTGTCCCGTGGTATTGCGTTATACTTGAGTAAGGGCAGGTTTGTCCCGTGGTATTGTTCCTTGGTATTGCGTTATACTTGAGTAAGGGCAGGTTTGTTCCGTGGTATTGCGTTATACTTGAGTAAGGGCAGGTTTGTCCCGTGGTATTGCGTTATACTTGAGTAAGGGCAGGTTTTCCCGTAGTATTGCGTTATACTTGAGTGAGGGCAGGTTTGTCCCGTGGTATTGCGTTATACTTGAGTAAGGGCAGGTTTTCCCGTAGTATTGCGTTATACTTGAGTAAGGGCGGGTTTGTCGTATGGTGTCGCGTTGGAATTGAAATATGACAATTTTGGTTCAATTCAATATCTGGTTTGAATGGTCAAACAGGTGACGTTTACTCCTTCTGAGAGGCTAGTCTCCCCTTTTATTTTCAAAATACTACAATATCCAGGGAGATACATTTTCCCAAGGTGATTAATTATCATTTAATTTCTGTCTTTCGGATGAGACAGTGTAAATCGATGTGGCACGTCCAATCCTTTCACTGCTTTGGGTGGTCCGTTGTGTAGGATTTCTGAATTTCTGAGATTTTGGAGAAGGTAGGTACAATATCTATGTATAGTAGTCACGTGATCTGTAGCATTTTGTATGCCAGCTAGCGTGTACCTCTGTATATACACATGTATACAGAAAACATGACAATTTTACAGAAAATACCATAGAAGTGCAATTTTATTTGTGTGACGTAAAGCATTACTGAACAATTTTAGAGGTATGCTTTTAGACATCTTGGGGTTGTAGTTCCTCTGAATTATCGTCCTCAACCGAAAATATCGCATTATGTTATTGGTAAGTATCAAGGCAATTCAAAACATCGTTGATCGAATGTATTGAACCTACAAAATTCCTTTTCAGTTTTGAAGCATTACGTTTGTACAGGAGGAGTTATCTTTCTTTTCAGAGAATTGTTTAGATTTAAGATCTTGTCAATACATTGTATTCACCATGATAAACGTGTCTTATTTAAACTCCTAAATGTAAACAAAGATATAATGGTCTGTGGCAAAATGTTTAACATGAAATCGGAGAACACTGTCATTTAAGATAGGTGTAATTATTTATAGTATTCTCATATAACGTCTATAGAAGAATAGATTATAAAAACAAAGGCATGTCACAACTGTCCTTCATGGACTTTAATATAATATGATAATATAATATTACATAATCTAGGCAAATGTTCTTTCTTTGGTATAACACACAAAGTACAAAACACGGAGGAACTGAAATGAATGAAAGTAAATAAATAAATTTCAGAAGTGTAAAGGGAGTTTAACGTCACGTGGAGTATTAGTAGGTCGTCGTCGTGGTAATGCCAGAAGTGTAAGGGAGGTTTGACGTCACGTGGTGTATCAGTAAGTCGTAGTCGTGGTAATGCCAGATGTATAAGGGAGGTTTGACGTCACGTGGTGTATCAGTAAGTCGTAGTCGTAGTAATGCCAGATGTGTAAGGGAGATTTGACGTCACGTGAAGTATCAGTAGGTCGTAGTCGTGGTAATGCCAGAAGTGTTCGGGAGGTTTGACGTCACGTGGAGTGTCAGTAGGTCGTTGTCGTGGTAATGCCAGAAGTGTTCGGGAGGTTTGAAGTCACGTGGAGTATCAGTAGGTCGTTGTCGTGGTAATGCCAGAAGTGTAAGGGAGGTTTGACGTCACGTGGAGTATCAGTAGGTCGTAGTCATGGCAATGCCAGAAGTGTAAGGGAGGTTTGACGTCACGTGGAATATCAGTAGGTCGTTGTCGTGGTAATGCCAGAAGTGTAAGGGAGGTTTGACGTCACGTGGGGTGTCAGTAGGTCGTTGTCGTGGTAATGCCAGAAGTGTAAGGGAGGTGTGACGTCACGTGGAGTATCAGTAGGTCGTAGTCGTGGCAATGCCAGAAGTGTAAGGGAGGTTTGACGTCACGTGGAGTATCAGTAAGTCGTAGTCGTGGTGATGCCAGAAGTGTAAGGGAGGTTTGACGTGACGTGGAGTATCAGTAATTCGTAGTCGTGGTGATGCCAGAAGTGTAAGGGAGGTTTGACGTCACGTGGTGTATCAGCAAGTCGTAGTCGTGGCAATGCCAGAAGTGTAAGGGAGGTTTGACGTCACGTGGAGTATCAGTAGGTCGTAATCGTGGCAATGCCAGAAGTGTAAGGGAGGTTTGACGTCACGTGGAGTATCAGTAGGTCGTTGTCGTGGTGATGCCAGAAGTGTTCGGGAGGTTTGAAGTCACGTGGAGTATCAGTAGGTCGTAGTCGTGGCAATGCCAGAGGTGTAAGGGAGGTTTGACGTCACGTGGAGTGTCAGTAGGTCGTAGTCGTGGCAATGCCAGAAGTGTAAGGGAGGTTTGACGTCACGTGGAGTATCTGTAGGTCGTTGTCGTGGTCATGCCAGAAGTGTAAGGGAGGTTTGACGTCACGTGGAGTATCAGTAGGTCGTAATCGTGGCAATGCCAGAAGTGTGTGGGAGGTTTGAGGTCACGTGGAGTATCAGTAGGTCGTGGTAATGCCAGAAGAAAAAGATGCTTTTTGACTTGCTTTTAGTTCTTTAAATGTGTTAATAAGAGTGATATGAACATAATTACATTAAGAAATTTTTGTTAAGAGTACATATTTTTTGGCCGGCATCATGGTTGTGGGAATAATATGTGCATGAGAGTGGAGAGTTTAAAGTACAGTGTAATAGTCTTGGCATTTGTCTATCTCTGTCGTTTAATATGAAACATCCTTCATGAATTATTATGTATTGTGCATGAAAAAAAATCTTCTAACAATGAAAAAAAAATACGGTTAAAGTCTTGTGCAATGATTAATGCGTAAGCTCATATGGAATGACAACCTGCGGCACACACAAATCAACTGACATCTTTAATCATTGTGGTCATACAGATCCATTCTTTCTGGACTCTATGGATTCATTTTGAGTTTCCGTGTATAAATAACAATGCAGTTTTGTTACTATATGACATTGTTGATTAATTTAAAGCTTTATTCATCATAGACATGTATACATATAGACCATTCTACTGGGCAGTTACTCAATAGTTATCTGCCCTTTACCGATAGGTGTCGCGATCGTATCTGCCATTACGGTACTGCAAAGTTATCGAGATAGTACAAATGACCTATGAGCGTAGTGGTTAAAACAATATTTGTGTTTATTAACGTTTAATTGAAAGATCCGATCGGTGAATATGAATGAAAATTAATAAACGTGTTTGTTTTTATAGTCTATCATGAATTTCAGTTTAAAATTAGATATGAAAAACAGAAAAAGAAAAGGAACCTATCTTCGGCCTTACAAAAATGTTGGTCATCAAGCTAAGTCATTTATTCAGTAATGAATGATGTATTTATGTAATACAGATTAGTTAGATAATTATTGAATAATAATAAAACTTATTAAATACATGTCAGAGACATAGACTACTTTCAAAACATAGTCTATGTTTCGGCAAATATCAACACCTAGACCATTTCACAAAAATTTTTCGTAACTTTTACTCAGATTATCACTAACTTTCAGCAGAGACACATATACATATGTGTATATATGTCTCTGCTCTCAGTATGCAGATTAATTGTTGTATTCGGGGATGAGAAATATCATCTACTTAACTATTTCCAAATTCAGGCTTTCAGTATTTACAAAACCTGGGGTTGAAAGTTTCGGAAAATCCGTAAAAATATCGTATATGATCTTTTGGAACATGACCTGCAGTTCTATGAAAATTGAATACAACTCTACAGAGACGATACTTCGCAAGTACTGAACTCAACTTGTCAAAAATAACTTAGATAAACAGTGGCGGATTTAGGGGGAGCGGAGGGGTCGCTCGCCCCACCCCCGACAGTTACCCAAAATTTCACCAAAACGTGTATCAATAATAGTCTTACGGATGATGGGGTTAAACAGCCGACATAAATCCAGTAAGTTTATTGCGTAATGCGGACGACAGTTTCTGGAAGTGGAATGTAGCTTTAACTTTTGCAAAGGATACCTATGCTGAGATATTACTGACCCCAGGTGATAACCTGGTTTTACAACTGTTACATAATCCATTTTCTGTTAGTACAAGCTACCACTCAACATAGAGACATGGATCGAAGTAACAATCATGGGAATAATCAGAGACTTATGTCTCTGAAATAATTTAATTGTAATAGATCAGTACTAAACAGTTGTTTCAGGTGATAACCTGGTTTTACAACTGCTACATAATCCATTTTCTGTTAGTACAAGCTACCACTCGACATAGGGACATTGATCGAAGTAACAATCATGGGAATAATCAGAGACTTATGTCTCTGAAATAATTTAATTGTAATAGATCAGTACTAAACAGTTGTTTCAGGTGATAACCTGGTTTTACAACTGTTACATAATCCATTTTCTGTTAGTACAAGCTACCACTCGACATAGGGACATGGATCGAAGTAACAATCATGGGAATAATCAAAGACTTGTGTCTCTGAAATAATTTAATTGTAATAGATCAGTACTAAACAGTTGTTTCCGTGGCGTGACGTTGTATGCGGCATGCTTTGTAGGCTAGGCGAAGCCGCCGCACGGTTTAAATTTACTACATATATAACATATGCGCCTACATGGACGTCCGCTGGTGTCGAGGATGTGATATCCCCTCCTCGGAACAGAGCCACGTGCAACCAATTTCAAATCATAACTTTTTAATAAAAAAAAAATGCAAAAATAAAAAAAAACCCAAACAAACAAAGAAAAAAAAACCCAGTAGGTAGTGTCAGCTGATACGAGGACTTATAAACTTGTTTAAAAGTCCTTCACTGATGATACGAGACTAGGCTGATGATAGCCATATTCAGTACCTTAATGGCGGATAGTCACGTGATCTAAAAATGGTCGCGTCCGTGTATAACGCGATAGTATGGTCTATACCATTGTAAATAAACACAACGTCAATTACAAGAGCAGGACATGTAAATGGATAATATAAGACAATGTAAACATCTGTTATATCTTAATTTCGTTGTATTTGTAATAAATATGCAAACCCCAGGTTTAATGAAATGTGGACTGAATAGTCGGTAATACGAAATTACTTCAAATAAGTCTACCTGATACTTGGTTAAAATCTCTACCTGATACTTGGTTAAAATCTCTACCTAATACTTGGTTAAAATCTCTACCTGATACTTAGTTAAAATCTCTACCTGATAATTGGTTAAAATCTCTACCTAATACTTGGTTAAAATCTCTACCTGATACTTGGTTAAAATCTCTACCTGATACTTGGTTAAAATCTCTACCTAATACTTGGTTAAAATCTCTACCTGATACTTAGTTAAAATCTCTACCTGATAATTGGTTAAAATCTCTACCTGATGCTTGGTCAACAAAAAAAAAAAAATGAAATTCAATTTCAGTTTGGGTTGGAAATTTACATTAAGAGCATAACTGCCTTGCCAAAGAAATGCTTAATGGCCTGCTCCTAGTGTTTCAACAGCAAGATTGCGAGAATACAAACGAATTTCATTTTATGGTTTTGTACTGTTACAAATAGACTTTTTCAGATATTACTGGACTATATACACGTCAATAAACTGTTTATAAATAACTGTTTTAGACAAAGAATTATTTCTTCTAAACTGTTTATTCCATTTTGTTCGAGTTTTCGGGTAATTCAAAGTTCCAGTAGTTCGAGTTTGACTAGGGTACATAACATTGAAATGTATCGAAATGTTGTGGGGACCTCAAGATTAATTCGAGTTTCTGATGGTTTTCGAGTCGAAGAGGTCTAATTTAAGGAAACTTCGCTTATATATAGGACAAGATGCCAAAACATATCACGTTTCTTACGGGGAGGTAATCATTATTAGGACGTGTAACTACAGGGCAGGTAGTCAATATTAGGAGGTGTCACTACAGGGCAGGTAGTCAATATTAGGACGTGTCACTACAGGGCATGTAGTCAATATTAGGACGTGTCACTACAGGGCAGGTAATCTGTATTATTTTATGACATGTAACTACAGTGTAGGTACATGTAAAAAGTATTAGGACGTATAACTACGGGTAGGTAATCTGTATTAGGACATATGGAAAAATGCGTCCGTTTTACTAATTTGCATATCCGCCATATTGGAATATTCTAGTCTAATGTGTGATAAAGGAATATATAAGGAAATAGTCGCTGAAAAACGAATACATAAATCCGGGGGGGGGGGGGTGCCATGACAGTATTGTTTCCCCTACACCGGTATTTGTAGGTCAACAGGCGAAAAGGACCGTAAAACCTATATAAATATCGGAGATTTTACGAAATTGTGACATTTTGACCCAAAACAATGATGATTCTAATTGATACATGCGGTTTGCCATGGGTGGATCCATTTTTTCCAGATACAAATAATCTATATCAGCAAACATTATTATGGAATATTGTGTATATTTTCGGCGAATTACATCTAAATATGAGTAAAAATGCAATTTTCTGAACTCTAATTAGAAAGTTCACGGGGCGCCTACGGGGTAGTATAGTATAAGTGAAATTTTAAATAAAGAACATACTCCATAGACAACGGGTGTCCTATTTATTTTGAACTGCAACAAGGATATCATCAGGGGGTTTTTTTTCATTTTCCTCATGTTATTGCATATTACATTAATTACACTTCTACAGGGTAGGTAATCAATATTAGGACGTGTCATTATAAGGTAGGAAATCAGCATTAGAACATGTAACTACAGTGCAGGTAATAAGTATTAGGACGTGTAACTACAAGGTAGGTAATCATTATTAGGACGTGTAACTACAGGATAGGTAATCAATATTATGGCCGTGTAACGACAGGGTAGGTAATCATTATTAGGACGTGTAACTACAGGGTAGGTAATCATTATTAGGACGTGTAACTACAGGGTAGGTAATCAATATTAGGACGTGTAACGACAGGGTAGGTAATCATTATTAGGACGTGTAACTACAGGGTAGGTAATCATTATTAGGACGTGTAACTACAGGGTAGGTAATCAGTATTAGGACGTGTAATTACAGGGTAGGTAATCATTATTAGGACGTGTAACTACAGGGTAGGTAATCATTATTAGGACGTGTAACTACAGGGTAGGTAATCATTATTAGGACGTGTAACGACAGGGTAGGTAATCAGTATTAGAACGTGTAACTACAGGGTAGGTAATCAGTATTAGGACGTGTAACTACAGGGTAGGTAATCATTATTAGGACGTGTAACTACAGGGTAGGTTATCAATATTAGGACGTGTAACGACAGGGTAGGTAATCATTATTAGGACGTGTAACGGCAGGGTAGGTAATCAGTATTAGGACGTGTAACTACAGGGTAGGTAATCAGTATTAGGACGTGTAACGGCAGGGTAGGTAATCATTATTAGGACGTGTAACGACAGGCTAGGTAATCAGTATTAGGACGTGTAACTACAGGGTAGGTAATCATTATTAGGACGTGTAACGGCAGGGTAGGTAATCAGTATTAGGACGTGTAACTACAGGGTAGGTAATCAGTATTAGGACGTGTAACTACAAGGTAGGTAATCATTAGGACGTGTAACTACAGGGTAGGTAATCAATATTAGGACGTGTAACGACAGGGTAGGTAATCATTATTAGGACGTGTAACGGCAGGGTAGGTAATCAGTATTAGGACGTGTAACTACAAGGTAGGTAATCATTATTAGGACGTGTAACTACAGGGTAGGTAATCAATATTAGGACGTGTAACGACAGGGTAGGTAACCAGTATTAGGACGTGTAACTACAGGGTAGGTAATCATTATTAGGACGTGTAATTACAGGGTAGATAATCATTATTAGGACGTGTAACGGCAGGGTAGGTAATCATTATTAGGACGTGTAATTACAGGGTAGGTAATCAGTATTAGGACGTGTAACTACAGGGTAGGTTATCAATATTAGGACGTGTAACGACAGGGTAGGTAATCATTATTAGGACGTGTAACGGCAGGGTAGGTAATCAGTATTAGGACGTGTAACTACAGGGTAGGTAATCAGTATTAGGACGTGTAACTACAAGGTAGGTAATCATTATTAGGACGTGTAACTACAGGGTAGGTAATCAATATTAGGACGTGTAACGACAGGGTAGGTAATCAATATTAGGACGTATAACTACAGAGTAGGTAATCATTATTAGGACGTGTAACTACAGGATAGGTAATCAATATTATGGCCGTGTAACGACAGGGTAGGTAATCATTATTAGGACGTGTAACTACAGGGTAGGTAATCATTATTAGGACGTGTAACTACAGGGTAGGTAATCAATATTAGGACGTGTAACGACAGGGTAGGTAATCAATATTAGGACGTGTAACTACAGGGTAGGTAATCATTATTAGGACGTGTAACTACAGGGTAGGTAATCAGTATTAGGACGTGTAACTACAGGGTAGGTAATCAGTATTAGGACGTGTAACTACAGGGTAGGTAATCATTATTAGGACGTGTAACGACAGGGTAGGTAATCAGTATTAGAACGTGTAACTACAGGGTAGGTAATCAGTATTAGGACGTGTAACTACAGGGTAGGTAATCATTATTAGGACGTGTATCTACAGGGTAGGTTATCAATATTAGGACGTGTAACGACAGGGTAGGTAATCATTATTAGGACGTGTAACGGCAGGGTAGGTAATCAGTATTAGGACGTGTATCTACAGGGTAGGTAATCAGTATTAGGACGTGTAACGGCAGGGTAGGTAATCATTATTAGGACGTGTAACGACAGGCTAGGTAATCAGTATTAGGACGTGTAACTACAGGGTAGGTAATCATTATTAGGACGTGTAACGGCAGGGTAGGTAATCAGTATTAGGACGTGTAACTACAGGGTAGGTAATCAGTATTAGGAAGTGTAACTACAAGGTAAGTAATCATTATTAGGACGTGTAACTACAGAGTAGGTAATCAATATTAGGACGTGTAACGACAGGGTAGGTAATCATTATTAGGACGTGTAACGGCAGGGTAGGTAATCAGTATTAGGACGTGTAACTACAAGGTAGGTAATCATTATTAGGACGTGTAACTACAGGGTAGGTAATCATTATTAGGACGTGTAACTACAGGGTAGGTAATCATTATTAGGACGTGTAACGGCAGGGTAGGTAATCATTATTAGGACGTGTAATTACAGGGTAGGTAATCAGTATTAGGACGTGTAACTACAGGGTAGGTTATCAATATTAGGACGTGTAACGACAGGGTAGGTAATCATTATTAGGACGTGTAACGGCAGGGTAGGTAATCAGTATTAGGACGTGTAACTACAGGGTAGGTAATCAGTATTAGGACGTGTAACTACAAGGTAGGTAATCATTATTAGGACGTGTAACTACAGGGTAGGTAATCAATATTAGGACGTGTAACGACAGGGTTGGTAATCAATATTAGGACGTGTAACTACAGAGTAGGTTATCATTATTAGGACGTGTAACTACAGGCTAGGTAATCAGTATTAGGACGTGTAACTACAAGGTAGGTAATCATTATTAGGACGTGTAACGACAGGGTAGGTAATCATTATTAGGACGTGTAACTACAGGGTAGGTAATCAATATTAGGACGTGTAACGACAGGGTAGGTAATCAGTGTTAGGACGTGTAACTACAGGGTAGGTAATCAGTATTAGGACGTGTAACTACAGGGTAGGTAATCATTATTAGGACAAGTAACTACAGGGTAGGTAATCATTATCACAACCTGTAACTACAGGGCAGGTAATTTGTATTCGGACGCGTAAATACATGATAAGTAATGAATATTAGGACGTGTAACTACAGTGTAGGAATTAGTATTAGGACGTGTAACTACAGGGTAGGTTATCAGTATTAGGACGTGTAACTTAAGGGTAGGTAATCTGTATTACGACGTGTAACGTTAAGGTAGGTAATCAGTATTAGGACGTGTTACTACAGGGTAGGTAATCTGTATTCGGACGTGTAACTACAGGGTAGGTAATGAATATTACGCCGTGTAAATACAGTGTAGGAATTAGTATTAGAATGTGTAACTACAAGGCAGGTATGTAATCAGTCAGTTTAAAGCCATTTATCTATGTGGCGGTACTTTATCCTTTGATAAAGCTTTATAAAGTTTCCTGTTATACGCCATACTAAGATTAATGCGTTTATACGGTAACGGCATTCAAATCATGCAACGCTAAGAAATATACGGTAACGGCATTCACCTCACGCAACGCCAAGAAATATACGGTAACGGCATTCACATCATGCAACGCCAAGAAATATACGGTAACGGCATTCACATCATGCAACGCCAAGAAATATACGGTAACGGCAT
The DNA here is from genome assembly GCA_035048485.1 of Pteria penguin. Classification (NCBI taxonomy): domain Eukaryota; kingdom Metazoa; phylum Mollusca; class Bivalvia; order Pterioida; family Pteriidae; genus Pteria; species Pteria penguin. The sequence goes on along the minus strand of CM068582.1, from coordinate 74,654,187 downwards.
TCACATCATGCAACGCCAAGAAATATACGGTAACGGCATTCACCTCATGCAACGCCAAGAAATATACGGTAACGGCATTCACCTCACGCAACGCCAAGAAATATACGGTAACGACATTCGCCTCATGCAACGCCAGGGAATATACTGAAACGGCATTCACCTCATGCAGCGCCAAAAAAATACGGTAACGGCATTTACCTCACGCAATGCCAAGTAATATACGGTAACGGCATTCACCTCACGCAACGCCAAGAAATATACGGTAACGGCATTCACATCACGCAACGCCAAGTAATATACGGAAACGGCATTCACCTCACACAACGCCAAGTATTATACGGTAATTACATTCACCTCACGCAACCCCAAGAAATATACGGTAACGGTATTCACTTCACACAACGCCAAGAATTATACGGTAACGGCATTCACCTCACGCAACCCAAATAAATATACGGTAACGGCATTCACCTCACGCAACCCAAATAAATATACGGTAACTGCATTCACTTCACACAACGCCAAGAAATATACGGTAACGGCATTTACCCCACGCAACGTCAAGAAATATACGGTAACGGCATTCACCTCACGCAACTTCAAGGAATATACGGTAACGGCATTCACCTCATGCAGCGCCAAGAAATTTAGCAATTATACGGTACGGGCATTAAACCTCATGCAACAATAAAAATTTTAGCATTTATGCAGTACGTTCGCTCACCTCGTGCATCACCAAGAATTTTTTAACTTTGTAACAGACCAACCTGAAGCAGTGAGGGATCTTTTACGTACCTCGTTTATCGAGACACGGGACTTTGGATTTACCTGTTTTCTTCTAAAGAAAGGATACCGACAACCTACTGGTCTCAAACATAAGATCTCTCTGTCGTGAACTAAGCACTTCACCCAGTGAGCGATTCCGTATGAATGAATGAATAGATAAATATATAGATAAATAAGTAAATAGTAGTAGTAGTAGTAAGAGTAGTAGTAGTAATAATAATGATGATGATGATGATGATGATGATGATGGTTGTGATGATGATTATGATGATGATGATGATGATTATGACGATGATGATGATGATGATGATGATGATTATGACGATGATTATGACGATGATGATGATGATGATGATGATGATGATGATGATGATGATGATGATTATGACGATGATTATGACGATGATGATGATGATGATGATGATGATTATGACGATGATGATGATGATGATGATGATTATGATGATGAGGATGATTATGACGATGATTATGACGATGATGATGATGATGATGATTATGATGATGATGATGATGATGATGATGATGATGATGATGATGATAGTAACAACAGCAACAACATCGAACCACTTCATTTTTCTAACATAGTAGCTATTAAAAAATGATACAAATATTTTAAGGCGAAGCATACAGAAGGGAAGTTGAGAAACGTTGTATTTAGACCACGATAGTGTCATACCTGTGTAGAACAATGTCAAGGTAGGAATATCTAATAGGGTCGGCGTGTGAGATTCGAAGGTGTATTGGGGTCATTCCAGATTTGAGACATGTTCATCATGATCTACAAATTATTGAGGAAAAAGAGATATTAGTTTCCTGTGACTTTCTTCATCAGGTCAAAGCATAGTAATTCCATTTCCCATAGGGTCCCATGTTAAATTACCGAATTTCCAGCAAGATTTACACAACATCCTACATTTTAGCTATATATAATCCACATATCAAAATGTTTGTCAGACCCTCCTCTATCAGAATTTTAACAGTTTACCATAGGTTATCCACCTTAATTTTGAGAAAATCGAGATGGAAGGGGGATATCCCCCCAAAATTGGCAAAAATTCAAATGTAAACAACCACCCCTTTTTAACTCATTAAATTTTTACATTAGCGAAATGAGATAAAAATTCATGATTTTACAGCAGAATCAATCTTTATTTAAACATAGATCAAATAATTTCATCCAATCACAGCTCCCAATACATTGAAATAGTAGTCCCTCTCTCCCTACACCACATCAGTCAATCACGGCTCACGTTAATTACCTTTCTTTGACCATCAATATATATATCTTCTTCTTCTTCTTCTTCCAATACGAAGTGTACTCAAAAGTTGAGCGTTATACTTCATGTGGCAGTCAAGATAAAAGCCTCTCAGGGCAGTATGATACAGTTAAAAAGTTAAAATCTTTTGTCCTCATCCTAAGCTGAAGTGGGCAGGTGGTATGTTGCCCATTGCAGTCCTGTAGTCCTCCAAGGAACATGCTGATGTCATTGCTGATGGAAGTCTGTTCCAATCCCTGATGGTTCGCGGGAAGAAGGAGAACCAGTATACATCCTTTTTCGCTGTTGGGATGCAAAAGGTCTGTTGTCCCCTTGTCCTGGTGTCTGTCTGGATTAGGTATTGTTCTGCTGGAATGGCCACTAGATTGTGCTGGATCTTGAATAGCAACAGAAGGCGGATCTTTACTCTTCTGATCTGTAGTGGTTCCCATCCCAGGGAGTTGACCATGTTGGTGACACTTCCTGCTTTCCTATCCCAGTAGTTCCTTGTAGCGAATCGTGCCGCTCTACGTTGGACTTTCTCTATCTGGTTGATCTAGACATATACATGTATATATATCCCATACTTCATTCTCATCCAGTCACATCACTAACAAGAAAAGTAATATAGAAATTGTGAGTAGAGAATATAAAAAAACATCCAACTTACACACACACATTTACACGTATCCTGTATTATACATATATACACTGTGATAATGATGACGCCCACGATAACTAGATAGTGTATGGATATCTAGAAAAAAACAAATAATGAGTTGTAATACAAGCGTTCAAGATAATGAAAAAAGACACTAGAAATTAATAATTTTTAAGTAGTTATGATGACGGGTAAAGAAATGGGATATTGATCACTTAAAACTGTTTGTCCACAAATTCCATTCTTTATCAAAAGAAGGAAAATTATTATTATTTATAGTTAGAATTTTTTCACTAATGATATAATTCTTTAATTCCACTCTGAAAGCATTAATGTTCAAAACTTTTTCTTGCATTTGGCATTTGAAAATAAAAAATCTTGCACTTGATAATAGAAGATTTTTGGAAATTCTATTGAACTTGTAATATTTGCCAAAAATAGCTGTTTTCATGTCTATGTCTAATAGAACATTAGTATTTTCATAAATCTATTTGATTATATTTTCCTAGAAATCTTGAACTATTGGACAGAAAAAAAGATGGATTATGCTTCCGGTGCAGCTTTGCAAAAATAACATTCTTCATTGTCAGTAATTTCTAATTTTTTCATGTATGTATTTGTGTCTAATATTCTGTGGTTAATTCTGAATTGAAACCACTGCAGTTTTGTTGAAGCACAAATTTTGAAAGAGTTACTATAGAAAAAATTCCATTCTGTATCATTAAGTTATATACTATCATTCCATTTTCCCATACTACTTGGACTTCGAATACGATCGGAATCAGTAAGAAGCGAGTAATAATATTTACAACCGCTCCTATTATTATAAAAAGGCATAATTGTGGGAGGCAATGATAAATCATTTGAGATATATACACCATTGTCAATGATAATGCTGTATTTCTTACAATATGCTTTAATAGCATGTTTTACATTGTGGTATTCCATAAAATTGGTTCTCAAATTAAACTTACTCTTCAAATCGTTCTGACTTCAAATTTCAAAATCATTGTTAATGATATCTCTGATAGTAAAAACTATTTGCATTAAACCAATTTTTAAAGAAGAGTGATTTATTTCCTATACATAAATCACTATCATTCCAAATACGAGTGTAAGGCTATCATGGAGAGAACTTATTTTAACATTTTTCAACATAACGTTCCATGCTTTTAATGCATCTACCCAAAACATATTGTCTGTATCCTGTATTAGTGTATCTAAGTAATTGTCACCCCTGTTTACTAAATCATGAAATGTACTGACTATACTTTCCAAAAGATCAACGTATTCTGTATTTTTGGATAAGAGTTTCTTTATCCATGTTAGTTTAATAGCCATTATATGTTTTGGATATCTATCATTTTTAATCCACCTTTGTTATAATTTTGCACTATAATATCTCTTTTGATTTTATCAGGTTTTCCATCCAAAACAAAATTGTAAAACATTTTATTTATTTCCTTGAGAGTGTGCAAGAGGGGATTTGGTAGAGGTGAAAATAAATGATTCATTTTAGATAAAAATAAAGATTTAATTAATGTTATTTTTGCAAGGGGTGTTTCTGTGACTCCTCTTGCTATCATAATTTATTTTAATAACTGAATCCAGATTTATTGAAAATTTGATACCCAAAACATCAAAATCCTCTTGACTCCAGTCTAACTTTAATCGTTAGTGGAATATTTTTTTACTAAACTTTTTATTTCCTATCCAGATAGCTTTAGTTTTAGTATCATTAAGTTTTAAGCCGGACAGGGGTGAAAAACTGTCCAAAATGTCAATAGTGGCATTAAAAGAGTCGTTTGTGCCATCCAGCATCCGCGTTGTATCATCAGTATATTAAGATATTCAGTACTCTGTGTTCTTAATATCTATACCCTTAATATTCTGATTACTTTTAATCATTAAAGCAAGTTCTTCCACACAAAGTATAAAGATGTAAGACGAAATAGGATCCCCTTGTCTTCAGCAGCGACCTATTTTTAAAAAAATCAGATAAAAAACCACATTGAGTAATCGCAGTGTGTATATTGATATTAAAAAGTTTTGTCTGACTTTTTATTTGATTTTCAAATTGAAAAAAAATCTAAGACATTAATTATAAAAGTCCATGATACCAAGTCGTAAGCTTTTTCAAAATATCTTAATATCAACTGATCTTTCATTGGAAAAGAAGCAATTGTCAGACTTTCCTTATAACTGCATACCTTATAAAACATTCAGCATCTTATAATTTGTTATATTTTAATGCATATATCATATAAACAAAAATATACGAAAAAAAGAATAAGTATTTATGTTACACTAATATTTAAAACATTTAATATGTTTAAACATTATTGTTATAATAATGTTTAAACATATTAAATGTTTTAAATATAAGTGTAATGTTTATAATAAATGACCTATCATCTCAGCAGTTTTCGATGTCCTATATGGATTTGAGGGAAACTTGTTGTGGTTTTGAAATCTGTATATACTGTCTTTATACAATCTTTATATATATCTTTATATACGACCTTTATATACAATCTTTATATGGCCTTTATATACAATCTTTATAGGACCTTTATATACAATCTTTATAGTACCTTTATAAAGAATCTTTATAGGGCCTTTATATACAATCTTTATAGGACCTCTATATACAATCTTTATAGGGCCTTTATATAAATCTTTATAGGACCTCTATATACAATCTTTATAGGGCCTTTATATACAATCTTTATAGGACCTCTTTATACAATCTTTATAGGGCCTTTATATACAATCTCTATAGGACCTTTATATACAATCTTTATACGACCTTTATATACAATCTTTATAGGACCTTTATATACAATCTTTATAAGACCTTTACATACAATCTATATAGGACCTTTATATACAACCTTTATACGACCTTTATATACAATCTTTATAGGACCGTTATATATAATCTTTATTCGACCTTTTTATACAATCTTTATAGGACCTTTATATACAATCATTATAGGACCTTTATATACATTCTTTATATGACCTTTATATACAACCTTTATAGGACCTTTATATACAATCTTTATAGGACCTTTATATACAATCTATATAGGACCTTTATATACAACCTTTATAGGACCTTTATATACAATCTTTATAGGACCTTTATATACAATCTTTATAGGACCTTTATATACAATCTTTACAGGACCTATATATACAATCTTTATAGGACCTTTAAATACACTCTTTATAGGACCTATATATACAACCTTTATATATAATTTTCAGACAGTGTCAATATGCAATACTGCCGGTATCTTGAAGACATAGATTCTCCGCAATCATTTATATTTTTGTAAACTTCACCTGTCGCCGTAAATGTAAACGCCACATAGTACACCGATTCATTTTCCTCAGATGCCTATATTTTTTGCGCAAAATTTCAGCGTATTGACGCCAGTTAAGGTTAGACAAATCGGACATTTGATTATGACGTCACAAGCGACAAATTTCTGACAATTGACCCATTGGTTTATGACGTTATAAATGGAACTTCAGAAAGACACTTTTCTTTTTATGGACCGTGGAAGGGGTCAATATGGAATAGTAGGTCATCACGGTACTCATACACTTTCATTGCCCGGATAAACGTAGAATACATCGATCCAGACACCATTTAATGGAATCATTGATTGATATAACGTCATTTTTTGGGTCAGAGATGCCGTAAATTTGATTATTATGTCACAGGCATAACAATTAAAAGTCCGTTAAATATCACTTTCTGGTTATTCACCTATCGTTCTAAACATAAACATACCCTATCCATGTATACATAAACTGCAACTGTCCCGATAACTGTGCCTGACATTGTAAATATGAATGTACTCTATCCCGGTATACGTAAACTTCATTTGTACCAGTAAACAAACCTTCATTTGTTCCGGTCAATGTAAACTTGCCTCTCAAAGAAATCTTCTATCGCAGGAGCCGTTGACGCTATGTGGATGAAGTGCTCGGCTAGTGACCGAGAGGTCTGGGATTCGATTCCTGTCGTAGCCACATTGGAAACCTGTCTTTCGACTAAGGCGTGGTGCTTAAAAGATCCATCATTGCGTCGGATGGGTCCGTTACAATGCCAATGGTACATGTAATTGCACAGGAGTGACGTGAAACAAAAAATCATTCAATCCTGCAGTAAATGTAAACTTCACTTGTCCCAGTTGATATAAACTTGATTTGTCCAAGTAATCGTAAACTTGATTTGTCCCGGTAAACCCAAATTTGATTTGTCTGTCCCAGTAAAATTTCGTTCATCGAAGTAGACTTAAGCTTCAACTGTTCCGGTATCTGTTAGTCATATCTGTCTCTGTAAGCGTTGACAGCCTGTGTTTGTAAGATTTTTTTCCCCTATTTATACATTTCCCCATAAGCATGTATAAACATCCCTATAGGTAAGCTTTTTTATAGTTACCTATAAGCGTAGACTTCCTTTTTTCATAGTTACCTTTCCCTATTTGATAGTTACCTTTCCCTATATGCGTAGATTTCCTCTATAGGTAAGCTTTTTCGTAGTTACCTTTCCCTAGAAGCGTAGACATCCCCTATAGGTAAACTTTTTCACTGTTACCTTCCCCTATAAGCGTAGACATCCCCTATAGGTAAACTTTTTCACTGTTACCTTCCCCTATAAGCGTAGACATCCCCTATAGGTAAGCTTTTTCATAGTTACCTTTCCCTATTTGATAGTTACCTTTCCCTATAAGCGTAGACATCCCCTATAGGTAAGCTTTTTCATAGTTACCTTTCCCTATTTGTTAGTTACCTTTCCCTAGAAGCGTAGACTTCCCCTATAGGTAAACTATTTCACTGTTACCTTCCCCTATAAGCGTATATATCCTCCATAGGTACGCTGTTTCGTAGTTATCTTTCCTTATTTCATAGTTACCTTTCCCTAGAAGCGTAGAATTCCTCTTTAGGTAAGCTTCTTCATAATTATGTTTCCCTATAAGCGCAAACTTCCTCTATAGGTAAGCTTTTTCGTAGTTACCTTTCCCTATAAGCGTTGACTTTCTCTATAGGTAAGATTTTTCATAGTTACCTTTCCTTATAAGCGTAGATTTCCTCTTTAGGTAAGCTTTTTCATAGTTACCTTTCCCTAGATGCGTAGACATCCCCTATAGGTAAGCTTTTTCATAGTTACGTTTCCCTATTTCATAGTTAACTTTCCCTATAAACGTAGACATCCCCTATAGGTAAGCTTTTTCATAGTTACGTTTCCCTATTTCATAGTTAACTTTCCCTATAAACGTAGACTTTCTCATTAGGTAAGATTTTTATAGTAACCTTTTCCTATATGCATAGACTTCATCTATAGGTAAGCTTTTTCATAATTTGCTTTCCCTATAAGCGTAAACATCCTCTATAGGTAAGCTTGTTCAAAGTTACCTTTCTCTATAAGCGTAGATTTCCTCTATAGGTAATCATTTCTATAATTAACTTTCCCTGTATAAGCGTATGCATCCTTTTCAGGTAAGCTTTTTCAGAGTTACCTTTCTCTATAAGCGTAGGCATCCATTACAGGTAAGCTGTGTCATAGTTACCTTTCCCTATAAGCGTAGAATTCCTCTATAGGTAAGCTTTTTCATTGTTACCTTTCCTTATAAACGTTGATTTTCTCTATAGTGAAACTTTTTCTTTGTTACCTTTCCCTCTATAGGTAAGCTTTTTCATAGTTACCTTTCCCTAAAAGCGTAGGCATCCTTTACAAGTAAGCTTTTTCACTGTTACCTTTCCCTATAACCGTAGACATCCTCTATAGGAAAGCTTTTTAATAGTCACATTTCTCTACTGGCGTAGACATTCTCTATAGGTATGCTTTTACATAGTTACCTTTCCTTATAAGCGTAGACTTCCTCTATAGGAAAGGGTTTTCATAGTTACGTTTCCCTATCAGCGTAGACTTCCTCTATAGGTAAGCTTTTTCATATTTACGTTTCCCTGTAAGCGTAGACTTCCTCTATAGGTAAGTTTATTCAAAGTTAGCTTTCCCTAGAAGCGCAGATATCCTCTATATGTAAGCTTTTTCATAGTTACCTTTCCTTAGAAGCGAAGACATCCTCTATAAGTAAGCTTTTTCAAGGTTACCGTTTCCTATTTCATAGTTAGCTGTCGCTATAAGCGTAGATTTTCTCTATAGGTAAGATTTTTCTTAGTAACCTTTCCCTATAAGCGTAGACATCCTCTACAGGAAAGGGTTTTCATAGTTACCTTTCCCTATTTGATAGTTACCTTTCCCTATAAGCATAGAATTCCTCTATAGGTAAGCTTTTTCATAGTTACCTTTCCCTATTTGATAGTTACTTTCCCCTATAAGCGTAGAATTCCCCTATAGGTAAGCTTCTTCACTGTTACCTTTCCCTATAAGTATAGACATCCTCTAGGTAAACTTTTAAAGTTATCTTTCCCTATAAGCGTAGAATTCCTCTATAGGTAAGGTTTATCGTAGTTACCTTTCCCTATAAGCGTAGACTTTCTCTATAGGTAAGTTTTTCCGTAGTTACCTTTCCCTAGAAGCGTAGACATCCCCTATAGGTAAACTTTTTCATTGTTACCTTCCCCTATAAGCGTAGACATCCCCTATAGGTAAGCTTTTTAATAGTTACCTTTCCTTATTTGATAGCTACCTTTCCCTATAAGCGTAGACTTCCCCTATAGGTAAGCTTTTTCACTGTTACCTTTCCCTAGAAGCGTAGACATCCCCTATAGGTAAGCTTTTTCATAGTTACCTTTCCCTATTTGATAGTTACCTTTCCCTAGAAGCGTAGACTTCCCCTATAGGTAAACTTTTTCACTGTTACCTTCCCCTATACGCGTAGATATCCTCCATAGGTACGCTGTTTCGTAGTTACCTTTCCTTATTTCATAGTTACCTTTCCCTAGAAGCGTAGACTTCCTCTATAGGTAAGCTTCTTCATAATTATGTTTCCCTATAAGCGCAAACTTCCTCTATAGGTAAGATTTTTTATAGTTACCTTTCCTTATAAGCGTAGATTTCCTCTATAGATAAGCTTTTTCATAGTTACCTTTCCTTAGAAGCGAATACATCCTCTATAGGTAAGCTTTTTCAGGGTTACTTTTCCCTCTTTCATAGTTACCTTTCCCTATAAGCGTAGACTTCTTCTATAGGTAAGCTTTTTCTTAGTTACCTTTCCCTAGAAGCGCAGACATCCCCTATAGGTAAGCTTTTTCATAGTTACCTTTCCTTAGAAGCGTAGACATCCTCTATAGGTAAGCTTTTTCGTAGTTACTTTTCCCTATTTCATAGTTACCTTTCCCTATAAGCGTAGACTTTCTCATTAGGTAAGCTTTTTCATAGTTACCTTTCCTTATAAGCGCAGACTTCATCTATAGGTAAGCTTTTTCATAATTCCCTTTCCCTATAAGCGTAGACTTCCTCTATAGGTAAGCTTTTTCATTGTTGCCTTTCCCTAAAGGCGTAGAATTCCTCTATAGTTGTTTTCGTAGTAACTTTAGGGGCAGGCGTGGTGTAGTGGTTAAGCGCTTGGCTTGAGGCGCCGACGATCCGGGTTCGATTCCCGGGTTGCGCCACTATGTTTAAGAGGTTGGTAACCTCCTGCTTCCATGTCGCGATATAACTGAAATATTGTTGAAAGCGACGTAAAACACCAATCAACCAACCAACCAACCGTAGTAACCTTTCCCTATAAGCGTAGCCTTCATCTATAGGTAAGCTTTTTCGTAGTTATCTTTCCCTATAAGCGTAGACATCCTCTATAGTTAAATTATTTGTAGTAACCTTTCCCTATAAGCGTAGACTTTCTCTATAGGTAAGTTTTTCCGTAGTTACCTTTCCCTAGAAGCGTAGACTTCCCCTATAGGTAAACTTTTTCATAGTTACCTTTCCCTATAATACTATATATATGATAACATGGTAATGATTGAATAGTTTGTCTGTATCCTTACTCGTAATGAATATTATGCATATCATAATATGGCAATGATTGAATAGTTTGTGGGATGAAAAGAAGAGAATGCATTTGGTTTGAGAGTGCAGAAAATTCAAGTTATATATCATGCATCATGCATTTCTAACATTAAAAGGAAGTACATTATAGCCAAGAAATATAATAAATGATGATATAAATGGGTTTGTTTTTGTGGTAACATACTTCCATATGAACCCGTGTTAAATTAGATCATGTATTATCAATTAAAGTATTAAAGTGAGAATTTGAGATAATCCTGTCTCTCTCTCTCATTCTCTCTGTCTCTCTCATTCTCTCTGTCTGTCTGTCTCTGTCTCTCTTTTGTATCAGTATAAGTATATAATACTTCATTATTTCTATCTATACACTGACTCTGATATACTCTTTGATCTCTTCAACATATGCCCGTCTGTCCATGGTTTAGTGCATTTGATGTTGCATTATCAATCACCATCATTATCATTTTCATCGTCATCCTCTCTCTCTCTCTCTCTCTCTCCGCTTATCCCGTCGCGAGCCCTCCTTCCCATAATAATATCATTTCAACAAAGCAATTCATTTGCATGCTTTAAAAAAGGTTTTGCAGCGTTGATTTTTTCTGCAGTCGATGTTATGTAATATATCGATTTTAGCAGCCAGGATAGAATTAGCAAAAAAACTCGGGCAGCATTTTTTATGCATTTTGTATGTATTCTGCGATGTTATGGAGACGAACCCAAGTTTATGCCGATAATGAAAAAGAAGGAAAAACTCGCTGCATGATCTTCTTCATTTACATTGGGAATGTGCAGGATTTGAATTACTCATCCATCAGCGAGGCATTTTTATTATTATGAAACAGAAAAAAAATCTGGCAAGAATCCAGACTGTGCATTGTTGTATTGAATTGAAATGTCAAATTTAATGTTGGTGTATTCACATGAAAAAGGAAAGGATTAGAAAAATATTGGCTGTTTTAAGCCTGCAGGCGCATTGACCTTTAGATTTAATATTGGATTTTTTATCAGTCTGCCGCGGTTTGTTAGAGTTGTTATTTTTTCCCTGGTATATACACAGTAATATTTATTTTGGAACACCACCCTTACAAAGTATTTAAAGTGGGATTAAAAGAGGTAACAGACGGGAGAGACGCGGGAGAAATAGACAAAAAATTCGCTATATCTCCGTAGAAACGGAGATGTGAAAGCCCCTTTAAATCACCTTGTCTTCTTTATCCTCAGGAACGACCGGGACATAAAAACGCAGTTTCATTTCGAAAAATATTTTGATTTCTTTTTCTGTGTATAAATATCCCCCATACACAGGTAAACGATTTTTTATGTAGTTGACCCTTTCATGAACCCTTTTCTTTTGATCCACCTTAATATTTTTTTCTTGTGAGTTTTGGATATTATGGAAGGAATTAAAAGGCCGCCATGGCGCCCGGGGGAGGATGATGGCTTCAGGTATATATCTCTTTCTGTATTTATCCCTTAGGTCTCGTGTCTGATGTGGAGATATTGGAAACTACTTTCATGCAGTGATCAACCTAGAGCGACCAATATCCATCATACGATGTAAAAAAAATCATCCGGAAATTGAATCGAGTTCTTTTTATGTAATGTCGAACAACGCAACTCTTTTATTTTTTCCCCCGGTTGTCTGGCTATTTTTTATGCGCTTGTCATTAAATATTTCATTTTTGAAGGCTTTGCCAAGCACTACAGACATGTAATCTAAAAATATTATGTAATCCTACTTCGGCATTGTGCATTAATGTATGTTTCAAGGTGTTATTTAGATGGTTAATGGAAAACTTTTTTCTCGATAAAAAGCGTAAGTGGTTTTAAACCTTGAAGGAATATACGAACAACCAGTAAGGATGTCCTGAGATTGTGTGATAGGACAGACATACGGATTATCTTGATCAGCTGATGGAGGCTGCTTGATCGTCAGTTTGTTACAGTGTGTACCCAGGATGGATGTACAGTTCACTGTGATGCTACATCATCTATATGAACTAAGGAACGCTGCTAGGTATATTGTTATTTAAATTCTATTTTCCGATATAAACCCCCTTTCCTGTTTACTGCTTGTTAAGGTACATCGTATAATTATAGAGCTGGAGAGCTGTCTGTAAATCTACTCGTATCAAAAATCTGTACCGTATCCAGGCTGTACCAGGGTTGTACTAAGGATGTACCAGGGTTGTACTAAGGGTGTACTGAGGTTGTACCTGAGATTGTAGCAAGGCTTTACTTGGGTTATACCAGACCTGAACCAAGGTTACACCGGCTATTATTTCAGGCTATACATAGAGCATAATGGTAGAAAGTAAGGACAGACACGTGACGTGTAGCCTGGCCTGCGTCACTACGATTTTAATTCGGCGTGAAGCATATCTACACAGTTACCTTTTCCAGAATAGTATTAAACAAGGGGAATCTCCTACAGTCAGGGAGGGGTAAACCGAGTTTTCTCAGGAGTTTGCGGGAGGGAGGTGTATGACACCGGGGGTATTCCACGAAGCTTTATCTGCATGTATCGCACGACACGAAGTGCGACTATCGCTTGGTATCTGTGTAGATTATTGTTTACGCATGTTATGTAAAATGTCTATAGTTAAACCCTGCTATGAAAAGTAAGATGAATAAGAAAGGATAGAGTTACACAACCATCAATACATTAATCTTAAAGACATTCAATTCGACTTTAAAACAATTTGCAGGCACTTCCTCCTCTTACTCAAGGCACATTTTACATAAACTGATCGTCATTATGCCCGACATCGCTCCTTTGGGCACTCTTTTCCAAAAAGACTTCATACAAACATTAATTTAATTGTGACGTCACACTGAGAAAACGTAATGTGCTTGGTCAGATACGGATCGGTCACTCCTCAGTTTAACGTGAAGGGAAGGGGGAGTTGACGTACCAGATATCCAAGTGAAGGGAAGGGGGAGAGGAGTTGACGTACCAGATATCCAGGAAGCAGTAACATATGGAACTTAATTTACAAATAAATTACTGCAGTACTAGTGCATGATATGTGTGCCATGATGACGATTATAAAGCATGTTGACATCGCCATATGGATTCACATAATTAAAAAAAAAGGGGGGGGGGGTTCTTCTTTTTTCCTTTTATAATTTTTATTTTCGCATTTGTTTTTTGGGGTTTTTTTTCGTATGAGGCTCCTACTCACAAAATGAATCTTCAATAGATTGGTTTCATAAGCATGAAATTTTTTGGAGTTGTGAGAAGTTGTCCGCCATTTTTGAGGTATATAACTCAATATTTTGTTTATAAATCAACCAAATTATGTTGGTAATTTCCCCAAACTGGGGATACTTCCTTTTTGTGATGCTAATGCAAATTTTGAGTCATGTAAACAAGTTTTCTAAAGAAGTGTAAATACTAACTATCTTTCTGAAAAAAAAAATAAAAACATTGAACTACCTTGAATATGAGGCAGAAACTCATGCTTGACCATATACATGGCCGACCACGAGAGGTAACCTCTACTAAATTTCTGCTAATGAAACCTATCTATATTATAATACTTCAATAAATTTTGTTTTGAAATCCTTGCTACTGAAGAATAAGAGGTTTCAAAATGTATTTCATGTAAAAACTGAAGGGGAAAAACTACCTGAAACGACATTTTTAACAGGAATTCTCATACTTTAGCAGTATAAGAATTCAGTTTATGAAGGGTGGCATTAAAGGTCTATAGAGATGATATGTCATATACTATAATGTCTAAAACGTTTACAGGGTCAATATATTAGTATAGCACTGAAGATAACAGGGTCGACTTATTAGTATGGCATTGAAGATTACAGGGTCGACATATTAGTATAGCATTGAAGATTACAGGTCTACATATTAGAATAGCATTGCAAATTACAGAGTCGACATATTAGTATGACATTGAAGATTACAGGTCTACATATTAGAATAGCATTGCAAATTACAGGGTCGACATATTAGTATGACATTGAAGATTACAGGTCTACATATTAGCATAGCATTGCAAATTACAGGGTCGACATATTAGTATGACATTGAAGATTACAGGTCTACATATTAGAATAGCATTGCAAATTACAGGGTCGACATATTAGTATGACATTGAAGATTACAGGTCTATATATTAGAATAGCATTGCAAATTACAGGTCTACATATTAGAATAGCATTGCAAATTACAGGGTCGACATATTAGAATAGCATTGCAAATTACAGGGTCGACATATTAGAATAGCATTGCAAATTACAGGGTCGACATATTAGTATGACATTGAAGATTACAGGTCTACATATTAGAATAGCATTGCGAATTACAGGTCTACAAATTAGATTAGCATTGCAAATTACAGGGTCGACATATAAGTATGGCATTGAAAATTACAGGTCTACATATTAGCATAGCATTGTAAATTACAGGGTCGACATATCAGCAAAGCATTGAAGATTACAAGGTTAACATATTAGTATGGCAGCATTGAAGATTAAAGGGTCGACATATAAGTACAGCATTGAATGTTGCAGGGTCGACATACAAGTATGACAGCATTGAATATTACAGGGTCGACATATTAGTAAAGCATTGAAGATTACAGGGTCGACATATTAGCATAGCATTGAAGATTACAGGTTCAGCATATTAGTATAGCATTGAAGATTACAGGGTCGACATATCAGTATGACAGCATTGAATGTTGCAGGGTCGACATATTAGTAAAGCATTGAAGATTACAGGGTCGACATATTAGCATAGCATTGAAGATTACAGGGTCAGCATATTAGTATAGCATTGAAGATTACAGGGTCGACATATTAGTATGACAGCATTGAATGTTGCAGGGTCGACTTATTAGTATAGCATTGAAGATTACAGGGTCGACATATTAGTATAGCATTGAAGATTACAGGGTCGACATATTAGCATAGCATTGAAGATTACAGGGTCGACATATAAGTATAGCATTTAAGATTACAGGGTCGACATATTAGCATAGCATTGAAGGTTACAGGGTCCGCATAATAGTATAGCATTGATTAATACTAAAGCCCTAAACATAAATAAAAACGACAATACAGTTTCAGTCCGAGAACTACCTCCAGTGTTTATCCACGCTAACTTATACCTGCAGTGTAAATCCACATTTACTCATGCTTTCAGTGTTAATCCACGTTAACTCAAGTCTGCATTGTTAATCCACGTTAACTCAGGCCTGCAGTGTAAATCCACATTTACTCATGCTTCCAGTGTCAATCCACTTTAACTGAAGTCTGCATTGTTAATCCACGTTAACTCAGGCCTGCAGTGTTAATCCATGTTAACTCAGACCTACAGTGTTTATCTACGTTAACCCATGCATGCAGTGTTAATCCACCATAACTCATACCTGCAGTGATTGATATATATATATATATATATATATATATATATATATATATATATATATATATATATATATATATATATATATATATATATATATATATATATATATATATACATATAAGATTAAGATAAGATAAAGATAAAATAGGTTTATTGACCAAAATGGGCCGTTGCAGGCATGACATATATAACATGTACATGAACGATTATACATAGGAAACACACACACACACACACACACACACACACACACACACACACACACACACACACACACACACACACAAATATGCGGTTTGTTTTTGAAATCCATCTTAGATCTTACGTGTAATTTTGTATCGACAATGAGTTCAGCCATTACAGATCTGATTGGCATAGCCATATGAAACGAATGATCTCGTAGATTACGAAAACAAAAATGTCTCTTCACACAATGGGTTGAGGTTATAATATGCGTCAATGAGATTTTATGCATATCTTCATTTTGCAAAAAGAGAAATACTACGATGAAAATACGGTAAAAGCTGTCTTAATGAGAACGAATCTGGTTTTTGTTGTTTCACATTGTTTCTATTTACACACTTTTCCTTTAGTTGCCTTTATCTTTATTCTATTTCACAGGTAGATAAAGGTCGACATTAATTCTTAAAGGACAATAACGCTCTAAGTGAATAGCGATTTCAACATGTCTAATATGTAGTAGAATATATAGTAAAATGTATAGTATAACATAAGTAACATATATAGTATAACATATATTTTAATTGTAAGTTTTAAGACCAAACTCTTCGACTGCTTCGAAATAGTGATTTGAATATACAAACTTGACCACTTAGCAAAACATAGTCAATGTCCCAACAAAATATAGTTCAAAAATGTGCACTGCAAATATACGACAAAGGAGTGCTGTTGGGTGAAAACGCAAAAAAAAAAAAATGAAATTGATATATTTTATTGTGTGCATGTCATATTGCATACAGACTATAGCTAAATAGATTATGTTTCAATGAAATATGTTGATAGGTATGTAAATCCTAGATCTTGTCAGTTTTTAGTTTATTTTCAATACGTCTACATAATGTAGCCCACTGCTATTTAAAACATTCAAAGTGAAATAACGTGTGCAAAATATTGAACATCTGTGATAGCGGTGATAGACTGAGGAATATTTCATTAATTTTTTGTTATATTTAATTATTTCCTAACGTAATGTATACTACGTGTTTGATTATTCGTGCGACTGAAGATTTTAGCACTTCACGATTATCTTTATTTCCTTATACCATCCTAAATATATATTGTTATCACTAGAACGTCGGTACAAGCTGTACTGTTCCAGAGAGAGAGAGAGAGAGAGAGAGAGAGAGAGAGAGGAGATGGATATATTACATTATAAAACGCAAGCGACATAGACCTTGTCAAACAAAAGTGAGAGTCACATTTTTAGGAAATTTCTACCTTTATCCAGCTACCTAAAGGTCTAACAAAACAAAACATCATATCAAAGTAAAGTAACGTACACGTATTAGACCAAAGCAACCAAAATGGCGTATATACAAACGCAAAAACCAGAACCAAAGTAATGCATGCAAATTATACTTCAAACGAGTCTCCAAAACCAAAGTAATGTAAACAGCTTATATACCAAAACAAGCCTCCAAAACCAAAGTAATGTAAACAGCTTATATACCAAAACAAGCCTCCAAAACCAAAGCAATGTAAACAGCTTATATACCAAAACAAGCCTCCAAAACCAAAGTAATGTAAACAGCTTATATACCATAACGAGTCTCCAAAACCAAAGTAATGTAAACAGCTTATATACCAAAACAAGCCTCCAAAACCAAAGTAATGTAAACAGCTTATATACCAAAACAAGCCTCCAAAACCAAAGCAATGTAAACAGCTTATATACCATAACAAGTCTCCAAAACCAAGGTAATGTAAACAGCTTATATACCAAAACAAGCCTCCAAAACCAAAGCAATGCATGCAGCTTATATACCATAACGAGTCTCCAAAACCAAAGCAATGCATACAGCTTATATACCATAAAAAGTCTCCAAAACCAAAGCAATGCATGCAACTTATATACCAAAACAAGTGTCCAAAACCAAAGTAATGTAAACAGCTTATATACCAAAACGAATCTCCAAAACCAAAGCAATGCATGCAACTTATATACCAAAACGAGTCTCCAAAACCAAAGTAATGTAAACAGCTTATATACCAAAACGAGTCTCCAAAACCAAAGCAATGCATGCAACTTATATACCAAAATGAGTCTGCAAAACCAAAGTAATGTAAACAGCTTATATACCAAAACGAGTCTCCAAAACCAAAGCAATGCATGCAACTTATATACCAAAACGAGTCTCCAAAACCAAAGTAATGTAAACAGCTTATATACCATAACAAGTCTCCAAAACCAAAGTAATGTAAACAGCTTATATACCAAAACGAGTCTCCAAAACCAAAGTAATGTATACAGCTTATATACCATAACAAGTCTCCAAAACCAAAGCAATGCATGCAACTTATATACCAAAACGAGTCTCCAAAACCAAAGTAATGTAAACAGCTTATATACCATAACAAGTCTCCAAAACCAAAGCAATGCATGCAACTTATATACCATAACGAGTCTCCAAAACCAAAGCAATGTAAACAGCTTATATACCAAAACGAGTCTCCAAAACCAAAGTAATGTAAACAGCTTATAAACCATAACAAGTCTCCAAAACCAAAGCAATGCATGCAACTTATATACCAAAACGAGTCTCCAAAACCAAAGTAATGTAAACAGCTTATATACCAAAACGAGTCTCCAAAACCAAAGCAATGCATGCAACTTATATACCAAAACGAGTCTCCAAAACCAAAGTAATGTAAACAGCTTATATACCATAACAAGTCTCCAAAACCAAAGTAATGTAAACAGCTTATAAACCATAACAAGTCTCCAAAACCAAAGCAATGCATGCAACTTATATACCAAAACGAGTCTCCAAAACCAAAGTAATGTAAACAGCTTATAAACCATAACAAGTCTCCAAAACAAAAGCAATGCATGCAACTTATATACCAAAACGAGTCTCCAAAACCAAAGTAATGTAAACAGCTTATATACCATAACAAGTCTCCAAAACCAAAGCAATGTAAACAGTTTATATACCATAACAAGTCTCCAAAACCAAAGCAATGTAAACAGCTTATATACCATAACGAGTCTCCAAAACCAAAGCAATGCATGCAAGTTATATACCAAAACGAGTCTCCAAAACCAAAGTAATGTAAACAGCTTATAAACCATAACGAGTCTCCAAAACCAAAGCACAAACAGCGTATAGCATTAACAACATATACCAAAATGAGCAACCCGAACCAAAGCAACGTAAATAGCTTTAATACAAAAATTCGTCTTAAACCAAAGCAATATAAATAGTTTATATTCCAAAATTTACCCCCAAAACCAAACCAACGTAAATACATTTCAAAAACAGATAATTTATATACCAAAACGAGCATCCCAAAATCAAAGCAACATAAATAGCTTATAAACTAAAACGAGAAACCTAAACCGAGGCAATGTAAATATCTTCATATACCAAAACGAGAAACCTAAACCGAGACAATGTAAATATCTTCATATACCAAAATGAGAAACTTAAACCGAGGCAATGTAAATATCTTCATATACCAAAATGAGAAACTTAAACCGAGGCAATGTAAATATCTTCATATACTAAAACGAGAAACCTAAACCGAGGGAATGTAAATATCTTCATATACCAAAATGAGAAACCTAAACCGAGGCAGTGTAAATATCTTCATATACTAAAATGAGAAACCTAAACCGAGGCAATGTAAATATCTACATATACTGAAACGAGAAACCTAAACCGAGGCAATGTAAATATCTTCAAATACCTAAACATGCTTCACAAACCCACGAGACTTTAGCATTTAGCGACATTTAAACTTTCGAATATAAAAACGCTGTAAAAACAACGACGCTAAACTCGTACAAACGAAGGCGATGTACAACTATAATCAAAGAGACATAAAACCTAAAGCCGGTGTGGCCTAGTGGATAAGGTGTTTGGCTCGTGATCGAGAGGTCCCGGATTCGACTCCCGCCCTGGGCAAACCGGTGTTCTTTCTGATGAGACAGTAAAAACCGAGGTATCGTGTCATGGTAAGCGTGGCACGTAAAAGATCCCTCACTGCTTCGGGTGGGTCCGTTGCAAATTTGTATGCAATGCATCAGGCAAATGCCGTCACCATATACGTGAAATAATCGTGGAGTGACGTAAAACAATAATTAATCAATCAATCAATCATAAAACCTAATAAACCAAGGCAGTGTAAAAACTACAAACTAAGGCACCGTAAAACTGAACAAACCAAGGCAGTGTAAAAGCTACAAACTAAAGCATTGTAAAATCTAACAAACCAGGGCAGTGTTACACTACAAACTAAGGCACCCTAAAATTGTACTAACCAAGGCAGTGTAAAAACTACAAACTAAGGCACCGTAAAACTGAACAAACCAGGCAGTGTAAAAGCTACAAACTAAGACACCGTAAAACCTAACAAACCAAAGCAGTCAGCTACAGACTAAGGCACCATTAGACCTGACAAACCAAAGCAGTATAAAAGCTACAAACTAAGGCACCATAAAACCTAATAAACCTGGACAGTGTAAAAGCTACAAACTAAGGCACCGTAAAACCTAACAAACCAAGGCAGTGTAAAAGCTACAAACTAAGGCACTGTAAAACCTAATAAATCAAGGCAGTGTAAAAGCTACAAACTACGGCACCATAAAACCTAATAAACCAAGGCAATGTAAAAGCTTCAAAATAAGGCACCGTAAAACTGAACAAACCAAGGCAGTGTAAGAACGAACTAAGTCACCGTAAAACATAACAAACCAGGGCAGTGTAAAAGCTACAAACTAAGGCACCGTAAAACCTAACAAACCTGGGCAGTGTAAAAGCTACAAACTAAGGCACTGTTAAACCTTACAATCCAGGGCAGTGTAAAAGCTACAAACTAAGGCACCGTAAAACCTAACAAACAAAGGCAGTGTAAAAGCTACAAACTAATGCACTGTTAAACCTTACAATCCAGGGCAGTATAAAAGCTACAAACTAAGGCACTGTTAAACCTTACAATCCAGGGCAGTGTAAAAGCTACAAACTAAGGCACTGTAAAACATAACAAACCAAGACAGTGTAAAAGCTACAGACTAAGGCAACGTAAAACCTAACAAATCAAGGTAGTTTAAAAGCTGCAAACCGAGGCACCGTAAAATCTAACAAACCTGGGCAATGTAAAAGCTACAAACTAAGGCACTGTAAAACCTTACTAACCTGGGTAGTGTAAAAGCTACAAACTAAGGCACCGTAAAACCTAACAAACCTGGGCAGTGTAAAAGCTACAAACTAAGGCACTGTAAAACCTAACAAACCAGGGCAGTGTAAAATCTACAAACTACGGCACCATAAAACCTAATAAACCAAGGCAGTGTAAAGCTACAAACTAAGGCACCGTAAAACCTAACAAACCTGGGCAGTGTAAAAGCTACAAACTAAGGCACAGTAAAACCTAACAAACCTGGGCAGTGTAAAAGCTACAAACTAAGGCACCGTAAAACCTAACAAACCAAGGCAGTGTAAAAGCTACAAATTAAGGCACTGTAAAACCTAATAAATCAAGGCAGTGTAAAAGCTACAAACTACGGCACCATAAAACCTAATAAACCAAGGCAATGTTAAAGCTACAAACTAAGGCATCGGGGTGTTAATGTTAGTATATAGCATTGATTGCAAAATTGTGTCTTACAATTTTCGATTTTTCAAATCGTTTTGGATTAAAAAAAAGTATATGGTGCATTATTGCAGATTATATTTAATCCACTGGTCTATTTTAACCAGATCCGTTAAAGAATGGATCCACAGCAGGTTTTTTTTTTCTAAAGATGCCTGTACCTTTTCATATGGTAATTTTTGTCCCATTTGTATAATGCTAAAAGAACAGTGTTAAATAATTGAGAAAAATCTAGACAAATTTTGGGAAAATTCAATGAAATTTCAGTTGAGAAAGGTCCCTATAACGGACCTGATTTAAGGGAAAAAAACCATTGCAGAGTGGGCCAAGATAATCCCATTATAAGATTATCTTTGAAAACTTCTTTAAAACGGTTGCATAGATTTACAAACCCAGTGCAGAATGACGAGCAGATCCAAGACGGGACAAAGTACAATGGCGGATTAAAAGGAGGTTGCAAACCGCCTGTCGTCGGAAAATTTTTACCAAAATATGTCGTTTTCATACAATTTTTAGGGTTGCAACCCCCTTTCCGGACCGAATAATGCAAAACATTACTTATGGGAGGCTGCAACCTTCCCCCTCCTCTTCCTTTTCCCCTTTCAAAAATTTCTAGATCCGCCATTGAAGTATATCAAGTACCATGTGGTACCCAGTACAGAAACAATCATATAAACTGTATATTGAAAATCTGAGTTATGATATTGTTCTAGACAGGATGTGGTGCTTGGTGGTGGACTCTTTATTGAGCCATTAGAAGTTGTAAATTATGACACTTTCTAATTCATCAGATGGTCAAGCAAACAATGTACGGACTTCGGCCTTTTGTTTGTGTGTTTAATGAGATATATTTCTTACGCAGACCGATTTAGCTGACAACTAGATACGGGTACATGTCCCGCCAGAGGGAGTCAGAATCGTCTGTACAATACAAACGGGTAAAAGTTCCGTTCTGATGAGCAATTGTTTTTGTCACTGTACCAGTGTACTTATGATATCTATATACGTCAGTGTATGTCAGAGGTACATAGACACTTACCTATCATGATATTTCTTTTTGTATGATCACAGTGAGGGTATCCATTAGCACGTATATAAAAAGACCTTGTGTACAAGATGTTACATTCAGCAAAATGCTCTCATCATTTTATTATTTTTAATGCTGCACATTTTGTAAAATCAATTCACTGTCATCTATAGATAAATATACATGTCATCATCAATATCTGTATTTAAAATGCTGCACATTTTGTAAAATATAACGCGTATGTATGTTATTCTCGGGGAAACTTTGTATTGTTATCAAATGTCAGTCACACAGACCATGGTTCCTTTGCTATGTAGAGGTGATATATCTCCATTAGGATATGATTAATTTGTCGCAGCTAACAAGGTTCTGTCTCAAAAGCTGTTGGAATGATGCTGTGTGATATGTTGACAATTAAAACTGCCCTAAAACTCTTTTCATGTCCGTGCACTTGATTCTATCTTCCTTCAAAGAGGGAACAGGGACCCCCCCCCCCCCCCTCGCCCGTCCCTGTTTAAGTGTTAAAATACTCCACATACTTTTATCATTAATTATCCCTTCACATCAAGATCTATTCTCCTTGCCAAAATCCTAGCTTATGTTCATAATCGTAATTTCAGGGGCTCAGGTTTGACGGCTGTTTCCTTTTTAGTGGTGTTTTTAAGAATAGATTTCCCTCCCGTGTTTGAAATGAAGTAGACACATAAGAAACACGTACTTCAGAAGGGTTTCTCCTATACGGTAGAGCCTGTCCTATTGTTTGGATATCCATGCCAAACTCTGTAATAACCTCTACACTTACTACTGGTACCCTGTCATGGTTACAGGTTACAGGAACCACTAACTTAGACTTCTGGGAAAGTCTTATGATCTTGTTTGGTACTGTTATCTAAATTTGGTACACGTACTTTTCAGAATTATGTGTCCAGTGACATACCGTGTTTGGTATGCTGTTACAAATAATGTGTGAAATCAATCGGTTAACTGAAGTGTTTGTATTTATATATAACCAATGTGTCCATCACTGTGGTCTTGTATACGAAAGGATGAAAAAGTAGTGGGTCACAACTTGACACTCTCGACTAAGAACTTTCATTGTATCTTTGTAATGATACTTTGTATTAAAGAAATTAAAAAATCTGTTGCAAATCATCAATTACTATATATATATATATATATATATATATATATATATATATATATATATATATATATATATATATATATATACATACATATATATATATATATATATATATATATATATATATATATATATATATATATATATATATATATATATATATATATATATATATCACTGTTGTCTTTATTTCGGAAGTCAGCAGTGTAATCCCTGGTGACAGTTTACTTATTGCCAGCCTTTATGTCGGAAGTCAGCAGTGTAATCCCTGGTGACAGTTTACCTACTGCCAGCCTTTATGTCGGAAGTCGGCAGTGTAATCCCTGGTGACAGTTTACTTATTGCCAGCCTTTATGTCGGAAGTCAGCAGTGTAATCCCTGGTGACAGTTTACCTACTGCCAGCCTTTATGTCGGAAGTCGGCAGTGTAATCCCTGGTGACAGTTTACTTATTGCCAGCCTTTATGTCGGAAGTCGGCAGTGTAATCCCTGGTGACAGTTTACTTATTGCCAGCCTTTATGTCGGAAGTCAGCAGTGTAATCCCTGGTGACAGTTTACTTATTGCCAGCCTTTATGTCGGAAGTCGGCAGTGTAATCCCTGGTGGCAGTTTACTTATTGCCAGCCTTTATGTCGGAAGTCAGCAGTGTAATCCCTGGTGACAGTTTACTTATTGCCAGCCTTTATGTCGGAAGTCAGCAGTGTAATCCCTGGTGACAGTTTACCTACTGCCAGCCTTTATGTCGGAAGTCGGCAGTGTAATCCCTGGTGACAGTTTACTTATTGCCAGCCTTTATGTCGGAAGTCGGCAGTGTAATCCCTGGTGACAGTTTACTTATTGCCAGCCTTTATGTCGGAAGTCAGCAGTGTAATCCCTGGTGACAGTTTACTTATTGCCAGCCTTTATGTCGGAAGTCGGCAGTGTAATCCCTGGTGACAGTTTACTTATTGCCAGCCTTTATGTCGGAAGTCGCCAGTGTAATCCCTGGTGACAGTGTAATTATTGCCAGCCTTTATGTCAGAAGTCAGCAGTGTACTCCCTAGTGACAATTTACTTATTGCCAGCCTTTATGTCGGAAGTCGACAGTGTAATCCCTGGTGTCATTGTACTCGTAGGACTTCCACTGTGTAATCCTTAGTGTTAATGTACCTGTAGGAGGTACATAGTGAACTACCTGGTGACAGCTTCCTTATTGCCAGCCTTTATGTCAGAAGTCGGTAGTGTAATCCATAGTGACAGTTTACTCATTGCCGGCCGTTATGTCGGAAGTCAGCAGTGTACTCCCTAGTGATCGGAAGTCGACAGTGTAATCCCTGGTGTCATTGTACTTGTAGGAGGTCCACTGTGTAATCCTTAGTGTCAATGTACCTGTAGGGGGTGCATAGTGTACTCACTAGTGACAGCTTCCTTATTGCCAGCCTTTATGTCGGAAGTCGACAGTGTAATCCCTAGTGAGTTTACTTATTGCCAGCCTCTACGTCGGAAGTCAGCAGTGTAATCTCTGGTGTCATTGTACTTCTAGGAGGTCCACTGTGTAATCATTAGTGTCAATGTACCTGTAGGGGGTGTACAGTGTACTCCCTAGTGACAGCTTCTTTATTTCCAGCCTTTATGTCGGAAGTCAGCAGTGTAATCCCTGGTGACAGTTTACCTACTGCCAGCCTTTATGTCGGAAGTCAGCAGTGTAATCCCTGGTGACAGTTTACCTATTGCCAGCCTTAATGTCGGAAGTCAGTAGTGTAATCCCTGGTGACAGTTTACCTATTGCCAGCCTTAATGTCGGAAGTCAGTAGTGTAATCCCTGGTGACAGTTTACTTATTGCCAGCCTTTATGTCGGAAGTCAGCAGTGTAATCCCTGGTGACAGTTTACCTATTGCCAGCCTTTATGTCGGAAGTCAGCAGTGTAATCCCTGGTGACAGTTTACCTACTGCCAGCCTTTATGTCGGAGGTCAGCAGTGTAATCCCTGGTGACAGTTTACTTATTGCCAGCCTTTATGTCGGAAGTCGGCAGTGTAATCCCTGGTGACAGTTTACCTACTGCCAGCCTTTGTGTCGGAAGTCGGCAGTGTAATCCCTGGTGACAGTTTACCTACTGCCAGCCTTTATGTCGGAAGTCAGCAGTGTAATCCCTGGTGACAGTTTACCTACTGCCAGCCTTTATGTCAGAAGTCAGCAGTGTAATCCCTGGTGACAGTGTACTTATTGCCAGCCTTAATGTCGGAAGTCAGCAGTGTAATCCCTGGTGACAGTTTACCTACTGCCAGCCTTTATGTCAGAAGTCAGCAGTGTAATCCCTGGTGACAGTGTACTTATTGCCAGCCTTTATGTCGGAAGTCAGCAGAGTAATCCCTGGTGACAGTTTACCTACTGCCAGCCTTTATGTCGGAAGTCAGCAGTGTAATCCCTGGTGACAGTGTACTTATTGCCAGCCTTTATGTCGGAAGTCAGCAGTGTAATCCCTGGTGACAGTTTACCTACTGTCAGCCTTTATGTCGGAAGTCAGCAGTGTAATCCCTGGTGACAGTTTACTTATTGCCAGCCTTTATGTCGGAAGTCAGCAGTGTAATCCCTGGTGACAGTTTACCTATTGCCAGCCTTTATGTCGGAAGTCAGCAGTGTAATCCCTGGTGACAGTTTACTTATTGCCAGCCTTTATGTAGGAGGTCAGCAGTGTAATCCCTGGTGACAGTTTACCTACTGCCAGCCTTCATGTCAGGAGTCGGCAGTGTTATCCCTGGTGACAGTTTACTTATTGCCAGCCTTTATGTCAGAAGTTAGCAGTGTAATCCCTGGTGACAGTGTACTTATTGCCAGCCTTTATGTCAGAAGTCGGCAGCGTAATCCCTGGTGACAGTTTACTTATTGCCAGCCTTTATGTCGGAAGTCGGCAGTGTAATCCCTGGTGACAGTTTACTTATTGCCAGCCTTTATGTCGGAAGTCGGCAGTGTAATCCCTAGTGACAGTGTACTTATTGCCAGCCTTTATGTCAGGAGTCGGCAGTGTAATCCCTAGTGACAGTGTACTTATTGCCAGCCTTTATGTCAGGAGTCGGCAGTGTAATCCCTAGTGACAGTTTACTTATTGCCAGCCTTTATGTCAGGAGTCGGCAGTGTTATCCCTAGTGACAGTGTACTTACTGCCCGCCTTTATGTCGGAAGTCGACAGCGTAATCCCTGGTGTCATATTGTACTTGTAGGAGGTCCACTGTGTAATTCCTGGTGCCAATGTACCTGTAGGAGGTACAAAGTGTACTCCCTATTGATAGTTTCTTTATTGTCAGCCTTTATGTCGGAAGTCGCAGTGTAATCCCTAGTGCATATGTATTTATTGCCTACTTGTCGGATGACAACACTGAGATTCTTAGTACCTATTTTTTCTATTTTAAACACATTTTGGCCCACAAAATTTGGAAGTTTTTTTTTCTCTCTAAAACTGTGGTTTGTTAACTTAATGGATAATTAGAGGCTGTAATTACTGATTTGTTATAATATTTTGTCATAAACATATGGGTTCAGAAAATCCTCAAAAATGAAAAGCTAATCAAGTTATGTAGTATTTTTATCAAATTTTAGCAACTAGTATTAAAATGGGTGGTTTTCTCACTCCAAACCCTACAACAGTGTTATCATTAAAATAACTACTTTTGTAGCAATTTTTCAAAAACGCATAACTTTCAAAATTCCTCTTTTGAGGTGGGTACCAAGTTATTAGTATGGAGTACAAACGACCGGTTGTCTTTTAAAAAAACTAAACAAACAAACAATCACCCCCTCTCTGAAAAAATACAAAAACCCCCCCCAAAACAAACAAATAAAAACAAAAACTAAAACAAAAACTACATCTAACCCCCCCCCCCAAAAAAAAACCCCAAAAAACTAAATGTAAATTACGGTGACTGGCTTAGGACACACAATTTTTTTTATTTTTAAGTCGAGCGCTCGGCCGAAAAATCTCGAGCTTTCGACATTTTTCCTTGAGCGATCTACTAATTAACTCGAGCGCCCGACTTAATATCTCGAGCGTTCAACTTAGTATCTCGAGCGTTCGACTTTATATCTCGAGCGTTCGACTTAGTGTATCGAGCGTTCGACTTGGTATCTCGAGCGTTCGACTTGGTATCTCGAGCGTTCGACTAGGTATCTCGAGCGTTCGACTTAGTATCTCGAGCGTTCGACTTAGTATATCGAGCGTTCGACTTGGTATCTCGAGCGTTCGATTTGGTATCTCGAGCGTTCGACTTTATATCTCGAGCGTTCGACTAGGTATCTCGAGCGTTCGACTTAGTATATCGAGCGTTCGACTTGGTATCTCGAGCGTTCGACTTGGTATCTCGAGCGTTCGACTAGGTATCTCGAGCGTTCGACTTTATATCTCGAGCGTTCGACTTTATATCTCGAGCGTTCGACTTAGTATCTCGAGCGTTCGACTTGGTATCCTGGGTAGTAATGGTAGTAACGTTATTGTACCTGCATACAGATTGATAGAAATGTATTCTGAGATATTTCTCCGGTTGATTTGATATATTGTTATTGTTATGGTATACGTAGTATCAGGAATACTTAAATTTATATCATTTAAGATGTATGATATAGACAGAATATTCCGAAAACAAAACGGCCATGAAACGGTATCATAACGCAAAGATACGAAACTTTCAGCATGACAGCTCATGAGTATTCCAATTTGTTATATTTTCCAATTGCAGAAAATGCACATTGTTAAAAGTCATATAAAAACAGAACATTTTATACCAATCTTGAAGTACTGATATTGCTACAGT
The DNA here is from genome assembly GCA_035048485.1 of Pteria penguin. Lineage (NCBI taxonomy): Eukaryota > Metazoa > Mollusca > Bivalvia > Pterioida > Pteriidae > Pteria > Pteria penguin. The sequence goes on along the minus strand of CM068582.1, from coordinate 74,625,290 downwards.
ATGTTGTAGCTTCCGACAACATCAGTCCGGCTTTTCCAAAACTTATTACACTAATGATTATAATTAAAGATTAAGCTGTTTTATTTTATACAAATATGGCTTTCATAGAATACATGTATATAATTCTTAATGTGTTTTCTTTGCAGCATAAGAGTTATACGTCACAAATAATCGACAAAAAGTCCGCACTGGTCACCTTTTGAATATCTGATGTCAATATCATTTTCGATTACTCATACGTTTGATGAGATAACAAGTCAAGCGCTCGAGATAACAAGTCAAGCGGTCCAGATATTAAGTCAAGCGCTCGAGATATTAAGAAAGAAAAAAAGCTAAATAAATAAATAATTAAATAAATAAATGATAAAAAATCCCAAAACATATGATCATCTCTGTATGTTGTATAAAAATTGCCACACGGGGTCTTTTCGTGCACATGGATATATTAGTTCACGATTTTAATTTAAATTGATCTTACACATAGCTGTACCTGTTGAAAATCTTTATTCTACCTTTTTTACATGGACATATCGTAGTGCATTTTTAATGGGCTTAGACGAATGCACCTTAGTTATAAGCTATGCAATTGACCTAAAAGAAACACTGCATTATACATGACTGATATGCGCTAATACAATCCCGCATTTTATAAAATTCCCTGTATTACGCAATAATTTCTATTCTGGAATTGATGGATCGATTTTTACCGTATATATTGCAATTGCAGATGATGTGTTTTAGTGAATATTTGAAAAAAATACATACATATATTCATATGGGTTTTCATCAGAGCAGAAGATTAACATTTTATCTCCACAAAAGGTAAATTTAATGACGTTATACGTCCGGGTGACTACATTATAAAATGCTATTGGCAGCGTAACGCAGTATGTCGGTCGCGAGAACGCGCGCCTTGAACAGGTTGTATGGAAGTATGTCACGTGATACGGAGATCCAAACTAACAAAGTCCTACCCATGTTTAATATATATCATACAGTTGGGTTGTTATTTTAGGCAAAAGAAAACTGAATCTATACATTTGCAGTTCTGGGTTTTGTTGTGAATCAAATTACAGGGCACTCCCCAAACGTCCTCCTCCAGGAATGAACATTTTCGTGAAGGTTTCCAATCTATGGGTACTTTTGTTATTGTTTTTTATTAGTTAATGAGTGTGTTTTTTTGTTTGTTTGTTTGTTTGGTTTTTTTTTTTTTTTTGGCGGGGGGGGGGGGGGGGGTTTTGGTTGTCTTTTTGTTTGGTCTTTCGGTGATATCTATATTTATTACATTATTATTTAAATGACACTGATTGCAATACATATTTTGTTTGACAAGCCTGTAACAATAAAATCTCTTCATTTTCCTCGTAGATATTTTATGTTTTCTGAGAAAACAAGTTAAAATTGTTCATAAAAATGTAAATGTATGAATTGATTTTGACACGCCCTCCTTCCAATTGATTATTTTGTGAACGAGCATTTGGATCGTTGTTTTTGATAGACGTGAATTCCTTTCATTGGTTATTTTGTAAAGCAAGCACTTAGTGCGTTGTTTGTCCATAGACACGAGTTCCTTTCACTAATTATTTTGTAAATGAGCACTTGGTGCTTTGTTTATAGATGTGAGTTTCTTTCATTGGTTATTTTGTAAACGAACATTTGGTTATTTGTTAATCTATAGAACTGAGTTCCTTTTATTGGTTATTTTGTGAACGAGCACTTGGTACGTTGTTTTTCTATAGACGTGAGTTCCTTTCATTGCTTATTTTGTAAACGAGCGCTTTGTAGTTGTTATCTATAGACGTGAGTTCCTTTCAATGGTTATTTTGTGAACGAGCACTTGGGTCGTTGTTTTTCTATAGACGTGAGTTCCTTTCAATGGTTATTTTGTGAACGAGCACTTGGTACGTTGTTTTTCTATAGACGTGAGTTCCTTTCATTGGTTATTTTGTAAACGAGCACTTGGTACTTTGTTTGTCTATAGACGTGAGTTCTTTTCAATGGTTATTTTGTAAATGAGCACTTGGTTCGTTGTTTATCTATACACGTGAGTTCCTTTCATTGGTTTTCTGTGAACGAGCACTTGGATCGTTGTTTTTCTATAGACGTGAGTTTCTTTCATTGGTTACTTTGTAAACGAGCACTTGGTACTTTGTTTGTCTATAGACGTGAGTTCCTGTCTATGGTTATTTTGTAAATGAGCACTTGGTTCGTTGTTTATCTATAGACGTGAGTTCCTTTCATTGGTTATTTTGTAAACGAGCCTTTTGATCGTTGTTTATCTATATACGTGAGTTCCATTCATTGGTTATATTGTAAACGAGCACTTGGTACGTTGTTTATCTATAGCTCCTTCTTTTAGTTGTTGATAGTTATATACACCTTTCACTGGTGATTTTGTAAATGTGGTTTTGACATATTTATTGGTTATCTTATAAGCGTGTGTTCCTTTCGGTGGTTATTTGCATGCATTGTACATTTCAATGGTTAATTTCAGAATTATGTACTCGTTTAGTCCTTATTTATAGACGTGTATCCCCTCTTAATGCTTATCAGAGAATAATATTCCATGTAGCTGTCTTATCTTGATTTCTAAACATTGTGTTGGATGAAACTAAATACAAAATGTAGGATGGACATTACGGTTTATGCGAGTGAGCATTTATCAGATAATGTAATTAACTAAAATCTACTAGGTTATTATCGTATTCAATTCACGTTTTTCTTATTGTAAGCTTTGTATTTATAGAAATGTATTTCTTTCTGTCTGCATTTTACGGATACGACTAACATATCATGTGCACTAGGTCTATGTGTATCAGTTCTATGTGTATCAGGTCTGTGTGTATGAGGTATATGTGTATCATGTCTGTGTGTATGAGGTATATGTGTATCATGTCTGTGTGTATGAGGTATATGTGTATCATGTCTGTATGTATGAGGTATATGTGTATCATGTCTATGTGTGCTAGGTCTATGTGTATCAGGTCTGCGTGTATAAGGTCTGTGCATATCAGGTCTATGTGTATTAGGTCTGTATGTATCAGGTCTATGTGTATTAAGTCTGTGTGTATCAGGCCTGTGGATAAGGTCTATGTATATCAGGTCTGCGTGTATCAGGTCTGCGTGTTCTCTATGTGCATCAGGTTTGTGTGTATAAGGTTTGTTTGTATCAGGTCTATGTGTATTAGGTCTGTATGTATAACGTCTATGTGTATCAGGTCTGTGTGTATCAGGCCAGTATGTATATCAGGTCTATGTGTATCAGGTCTATGTATATTTGATCTATGTGTATCAGGTCTATGTGTATCACTTCTGTGTGTATCAGGTCCATGTGTATTATGTCTGCGTGTATAAAGTATTTGTGTATCAGGTCTGTGCGAATCAGGCCTGTAGGTGTCAGGTCTATGTGTATCATGTTTATGTGTATAAGGTCTATGTGTATCAGATATTAGGTCTGTATGTATAACGTCTTTGTGTATCAGGTGTGTGTGTATCAGGCCAGTATGTATATCAGGTCTATGTGTGTCAGGTCTGTATCAAATCTTCGTTTATCAGACCTGTGTATCAGGTGTATGTGTGCTAGGTCTATTCATCAGATCTATGTTTATCAGGTATGTATGTATCAAGGTAATGTGTATCAGGTCTATGTGTATCAGGTTTTTTGTATATCAGGCATATGAGTATCAGATCTATGTGTATCAGGTTTGTGAGTATCAGGTCTGTATGCTAGGTCTATGTGTATCATGTCTCCGTGTAACATGTCAATGTATATGGTCTACGTGTATCATGTCTACGTGCATCAGGTGCATGAGTATCATGTTGATGGGTATCAGGTCTACGAGTAATCATGCCTCTCAGATCTATGTGTATCATGTTTATGTATATCAGTTCAAGTTGTTTCATGTCTATGTACATCAGGTCTTCGAGTATCATGCCTATGTATGTCAGGTCTACAAGTTTCAAGTCTATGTATAATAAGTCTATGTGTATCATGTCTATATAGATAAGGTCTTTGTGTATCATGTCTATGTATATAAGGTCTGTGTGTATCATGTCTATATATATAAGGTCTATGTGTATTACGTCCAAGTATACCAGTTTTTCGTGTATCATGTCTATGTATATAAGGTCTATTTGTATCTTGTCTATTTGTATCAGGTTTCGCCTAACATTTCTATGTATATCAGGTCTACGTGTATTATGTCTATGTATATCAGGTCTACGTGTATTGTGTCTATGTATATCAAGTCTACGTGTATTGTGTCTATATATATAAAGTCTACGTGTATTGTGTCTATGTATATCACGTCTACGTGTATTGTGTCTATGTATATCACGTCTACGTGTATTGTGTCTATGTATATCAGGTCTACGTGTATTGTGTCTATGTATATCAGGTCTACGTGTATTGTGTCTATGTATATCAGGTCTACGTGTATTATGTCTATGTACATCGGGTCTACGTGTATTGTGTCTATGTATATAAGGTCAACGTGTATTGTGTCTATGTATATCAGGTCTACGTGTTTTATGTCTATGTATATCACGTCTACGTGTATTGTGTCTATGTATATCAGGTCAACGTGTATTGTGTCTATGTATATCAGGTCTACGTGTATTGTGTCTATGTATATCAAGTCTACGTGTATTGTGTCTATGTATATCAGGTCTACGTGTATTGTGTCTATGTATATCAGGTCTACGTATATCAGGTTTATGTATATCAGGTCTACGTGTATTGTGTCTATGTATATCAAGTCTACGTGTATTGTGTCTATGTATATCACGTCTACGTGTATTGTGTCTATGTATATCAGGTCAACGTGTATTGTGTCTATGTATATCAGGTCTACGTGTATTGTGTCTATGTATATCAAGTCTACGTGTATTGTGTCTATGTATATCAGGTCTACGTGTATTGTGTCTATGTATATCAGGTCTACGTATATCAGGTTTATGTATTTTAGGTATATAAATATCTGGTCTATTGGTATCAGATCTAGGTATATCAAGTCTATACAAATTGGAATTAAATATCGGGCATATAAGTTTCTATATCTATCTGATCTATATTTTCGATTTCCACAGTTAAGCCTTGAGCATCACTGAGGAGATGAAAGTTGACGGCATGCGCATATGGTGCACCAACCGTCATACACGTATATATGTTCTAATATTTATTTCTAGTCTGTTACTATCAAGTCATTAATATTACGTATATAAATTTCAATTCTATCAGAATCAGGTCTTTTAGTATCAGACCTATCAGTATCAGGTCTATCAGCATCAGGTCTTTTAGTATCAGACCTATCAGTATCAGGTCTATCAGCATCAGGTCTACCAGTATCAGATCTATCAGTATCAGATCTTTTAGTATCAGACATATCAGTATCAGGTCTATCAGTATCAGGCCTATCAGTATTAGGTCTATCAGCATCAGGTCTATCAGTATCAGGTCTTTTAGTATCAGGTCTTTTAGTATCAGGTCTATCAGTATCAGGCCTATCAGTATCAGGTCTATCAACATCAGGTCTATCAGTATCAGGTCTATCAGTATTAGGTCTACCAGTATCAGGCCTACAGTATCAGGCCTATCAGTATCAGGTCTATCAGTATCAGGCCTATCAGTATCAGGTCTATCAGTATAAGGTCTTTTAGTATCAGGCCTATCAGTATCAAGTCTATCAGTATAAGGTCTTTTAGTATCAGGCCTATCAGTATCAGGTCTATCAGTATAAGGTCTTTTAGTATCAGGTATATCAGTATCAGGTCTATCAGTATCAGGTCTATCAGTATCAAGTCTATCAGTATCTGGCCTTTTAGTACCAGTCCTATCAGTATCAGGTCTATCAGTATCAGGTCTTTTAGTATCAGTATCAAGTCTATCAGTATCTGGTCTTTTAGTGTCGGGTCTATCAGTATCAGGTCTATCAGTATCAGGTCTATCAGCATCAGGTCTTTTAGTATCAGGTCTACCAGTATCAGGCATATCAGTATCTGGCCTTTTAGTACCAGTCCTATCAGTATCAGGTCTATCAGTATCAGGTCTTTTAGTGTCGGGTCTATCAGTATCAGGTCTTTTAGTATCAGATCTATAAGAAGTACTTAGATGTAACTGTTTCTGGTTTATTGATACCGTCTGTAAGTACCAGGTCCGTTTGTATCTGGTTTAATGGCACCAGGTTTAAATGTATTAGATATATAGAATCAGATCTGTAAATGTCAGGTGTACGAGTATCTGGTGTAACGTTACTTATTTCAAATCTTTGATTATCAGGGTTATATAAGTAGTGCCGGGATTCTCTGTGTAATACGTGTTTATGTGTATAGGAATTCTTATTATGCACATGTGTGTACACGTAATTTTGATAGCATTGTATATTTTACAGTGAAATTATTTCTCATGCTAATGAGTAGAAACAATCACTCTCATATTTCTATGAAACTAATCAGAAATTATTAATATGATTTCAAAGATTGTGAAATATGAGCTACCCCATAAGTCTTCGCAGTATGCCATAATTTACATTAAATCAAATTGTGCATTTTCCTAGATGCACAATGCATCATCGATTGGTCTGCAGGGTTTTTCTCTCCGTCATTATAGGATATTTTATCAATCAACATACAGTTATATACAACTTGAAATTCATGTTTCCAGTGTAAAACATTTAGGTGTCACATTGTGGACTCGCACCATGCTTTTGTGGAGGTATCCGGTTATATACAGGTAGGCTTACTATAGTACGGATAGGTGGTGCTTTACTGGGGTGTATCTGAGGATTACTGTAGGGATAGGTAATGCTTTACCGGGGTATATGTGAGGATTCTAGAGTATGTATTATATATATATACGATGTGCTATCACGTGATTCGACACGAGAGCGATTTATGCACAAGATAATCTGCATGTATCGCGATATTTAGTGACCATTTCCATACAGATTATGAATTATGTATGTCTTTACTTTCAAGAGAATAGCACAAAAATTTTGATCATCATATTGCGTCTTACGGAAGAAATTCCACCTGTCTGTCTCCTGAGAGTGTAGTTATATACACTGTATATAGCTGCAATTATATACATTGTATAAAGCTCTGAACATATATAACTTTGATTTGTAAGTGGATGCGAGGTATATGGAATAGAGTGGTTTATGTACCTATGTGCTAATCATACTGCCTACGTCTGATTCCACATATTTGAAATTATAACTGATGTGTATATTTATACCAAACTACGGCATCAGTGCCAGCCTTTGCAACACATTTCAACAGATTTGTCCTAGAAAATCACTGATATTTAACGTTTGTTGAAATATTCAACCTTATGTCCTTCATTTACTTCTGTCCAACACATTTATCCTGGAAAATCACATATAGTTAACGTTAGTCAAGATATCCAAAGCTAAATTCTTCCTTTACTTGCCTTTCACTCATACGACAATATCATATTCTAGACCTTATCTTACAGACAGGTTCCTTATCGATGTAATACCACCGATGAGATTCGATGTTCATACAAACTGGGACTTTAACAAACAATGAGCAGGGGAATAGGACATGGAAAAGGGGAGAGGGGGGAGTGTTAATAAGCTTAATTTTCATCCAAGTATGAATCTTTATAAAAAAATCCTTAAAAATAAAATACAAACAGCTCATAAGCAGAGCTTTCCCTTATATATTTTATCATGGTTATTTATGTTGTATCTTTTATTTATTTATCATTATTTTTAGTTTGCTTGTCAGTTTTTAGTCCCAGTGTCTAGTAAATCTGTTGGTTGGGAGAGGTTATAACTTTATCTACTATATCTATGGATGGGGAGAGATTATAACATTATCTATTGTATCTGTTGATGGGAGGGGTTATAACATTATCTATTGCATCTGTTGATGGGAGGGGTTATAACATTATCTATTGTATCTGTTGATGGGGAGGTGTTATAATATTATCTATTATATCTGTTGATGGGGATGGGTTATAACATTATATATTGTACCTGTTGATTGGGAGGGGTAATAATATTATCTATTATATCTGTTGATGGGGAGGGGTTATAACATTATCTATTGTATCTGTTGATGGGGATGGGTTATAACATTATATATTGTATCTGTTGATGGGGATGGGTTATAACATTATCTATTATATCTGTTGATTGGGAGGGGTTATAACATTATCTATTATATCTGTTGATGGGGAGGGGTTATAACATTATATATTGTACCTGTTGATTGGGAGGGGTTATAATATTATCTATTGTATCTGTTGATGGGGATGGGTTATAACATTATCTATTGTATCTGTTGATGGGGATGGGTTATAACATTATATATTGTATCTGTTGATGGGGATGGGTTATAACATTATCTATTATATCTGTTGATTGGGAGGGGTTATAACATTATCTATTATATCTGTTGATGGGGAGGGGTTATAACATTATATATTGTACCTGTTGATTGGGAGGGGTTATAATATTATCTATTGTATCTGTTGATGGGGATGGGTTATAACATTATCTATTGTATCTGTTGATGGGGATGGGTTATAACATTATATATTGTACCTGTTGATTGGGAGGGGTTATAATATTATCTATTATATCTGTTGATGGGGATGGGTTATAACATTATCTATTGCATCTGTTGATGGGAGGGGTTATAACATTATCTATTGTATCTGTTGATGGGGAGGTGTTATAATATTATCTATTATATCTGTTGATGGGGATGGGTTATAACATTATATATTGTACCTGTTGATTGGGAGGGGTAATAATATTATCTATTATATCTGTTGATGGGGAGGGGTTATAACATTATCTATTGTATCTGTTGATGGGGATGGGTTATAACATTATATATTGTATCTGTTGATGGGGATGGGTTATAACATTATCTATTATATCTGTTGATTGGGAGGGGTTATAACATTATCTATTATATCTGTTGATGGGAAGGGGTTATAACATTATATATTGTACCTGTTGATTGGGAGGGGTTATAATATTATCTATTGTATCTGTTGATGGGGATAGGTTATAACATTATCTATTGTATCTGTTGATGGGGATGGGTTATAACATTATATATTGTATCTGTTTATGGGGATGGGTTATAACATTATCTATTATATCTGTTGATTGGGAGGGGTTATAACATTATCTATTATATCTGTTGATGGGGAGGGGTTATAACATTATATATTGTACCTGTTGATTGGGAGGGGTTATAATATTATCTATTGTATCTGTTGATGGGGATGGGTTATAACATTATCTATTGTATCTGTTGATGGGGATGGGTTATAACATTATATATTGTATCTGTTGATGGGGATGGGTTATAACATTATCTATTATATCTGTTGATTGGGAGGGGTTATAACATTATCTATTATATCTGTTGATGGGGAGGGGTTATAACATTATATATTGTACCTGTTGATTGGGAGGGGTTATAATATTATCTATTGTATCTGTTGATGGGGATGGGTTATAACATTATCTATTGTATCTGTTGATGGGGATGGGTTATAACATTATATATTGTACCTGTTGATTGGGAGGGGTTATAATATTATCTATTATATCTGTTGATGGGGATGGGTTATAACATTATCTATTGCATCTGTTGATGGGAGGGGTTATAACATTATCTATTGTATCTGTTGATGGGGAGGTGTTATAATATTATCTATTATATCTGTTGATGGGGATGGGTTATAACATTATATATTGTACCTGTTGATTGGGAGGGGTAATAATATTATCTATTATATCTGTTGATGGGGAGGGGTTATAACATTATCTATTGTATCTGTTGATGGGGATGGGTTATAACATTATATATTGTATCTGTTGATGGGGATGGGTTATAACATTATCTATTATATCTGTTGATTGGGAGGGGTTATAACATTATCTATTATATCTGTTGATGGGGAGGGGTTATAACATTATATATTGTACCTGTTGATTGGGAGGGGTTATAATATTATCTATTGTATCTGTTGATGGGGATGGGTTATAACATTATCTATTGTATCTGTTGATGGGGATGGGTTATAACATTATATATTGTATCTGTTTATGGGGATGGGTTATAACATTATCTATTATATCTGTTGATTGGGAGGGGTTATAACATTATCTATTATATCTGTTGATGGGGAGGGGTTATAACATTATATATTGTACCTGTTGATTGGGAGGGGTTATAATATTATCTATTGTATCTGTTGATGGGGATGGGTTATAACATTATCTATTGTATCTGTTGATGGGGATGGGTTATAACATTATATATTGTACCTGTTGATTGGGAGGGGTTATAATATTATCTATTATATCTGTTGATGGGGATGGGTTATAACATTATCTATTATATCTGTTGATAGGGAGGGGTTATAACATTATCTATTATATCTGTTGATGGGGAGGGGTTATAACATTATCTATTGTATCTGTTGATGGGGATGGGTTATAACATTATATATTGTACCTGTTGATTGGGAGGGGTTATAATATTATCTATTGTATCTGTTGATGGGGATGGGTTATAACATTATCTATTATATCTGTTGATTGGGAGGGGTTATAACATTATCTATTATATCTGTTGATGGGGAGGGGTTGTAGCATTACCTATTGTATCTGTTGATGGGATGGGTTATAACATTATCTATTATATCTGTTGAAAGGGAGGGGTTAGAAAACATTATCTATTGTATCTGTTGATGGAAGGGGTTATAACATTATCTATTGTATCTGTTAATGGGGAGGAGCAATAACATTATCTATTATATCTGTTGATGGGAAGGGTTATAACATTATCTATTGTATCTGTTGCTGGGAAGGGGTTATAACATTATCTATTGTATCTATTGATAGGGAGGGGTCATAACACTATCTATTATATCCGTTGATTCGGAGGGGTTATAACATTATCTATTGTATCTGTTGATACGGAGTGTTTGTAACAGTATCTATTGTATCTGTTGATGGGGAGAAGTTTTAACATTATCTATGTTACCTGTTGATGGGGGGAGAGGCTATGACATTATCTATTATATCTGTTGATGGGGAGGGGTTGTAACATTATCTATTGTATCTGTTGATGTGGAGGGTTATAACATTATCTATTGTATCTGTTGATGGGAGGGGTTATAACATTATCTATTGTATCTGTTGATGGGGAGGGGCTATAACATTATCTATTGTATCTGTTGTTGGGGAGGGGTTATAACATTATCTATTGTATCTATTGATGGGAAGGGCTATAACATTATCTATTGTATCTGTTGATGGGGAGGGGTAATAACATTATCTATTATATCTGTTGATTGGGAGGGGTTATAACATTATCTATTATATCTGTTGATGGGGAGGGGTTATATTATAACATTATCTATTGTATCTGTTGATTGGGAGGGGTTATAACATTATTTATTGTCCCTGTTGATGGGGGAGATGCTATAACATTATCTAATATATCTGTTGATGGGGAGGGGTTATAACATAATTTATTATATCTGTCGATGGGGAGGGGTTTTAACATTATCTATTGTATCTGTGGTTGGGAGGGGGTACAGAATTATCTATTGTATATGTTGATGGGAGGGAGTATAACATTATCTATTGTATCTGTGGATGGGAGGAGTTATAACATTATCTATTGTATCTGTTGATGGGGAGGGGTTATATTATAACCATATCTATTGTATCTGTGGATGGGAGGGGGTATAATATTATCTATTATATCTGTTGATTGGGAGGGGTTATAATATTATCTATTGTATCTGTTGATGGGGCGGGGTTATGATATTACATATTGTACCTGTTGATGGGGGAGGGGTTATAGCATTATCTATTATATCTGTTGATTGGGAGGGGTTATAATATTATCTATTGTATATGTTAATGGGGAGGGGTTATATTATAACATTATCTATTTTACCTTGTTGATGGGGAGGGGTTATAACATTATCTATTGCATCTGTTGATGGGAGGGGTTATAACATTATCTATTGTATCTGTTGATGGGGAGGGGTTATAAAATTATTTATTATATCTGTTGATGGGGAGGGGTTATAACATTATCTATTGTATCTGTTGATGGGGAGAGGTTTTAACATTATGTATTGTATCTGTTGATGGGGAGGGGTTATAACATTATCTATTGTATCTGTTGATGGGGATGGGTTATAACATTATATATTGTACCTGTTGATTGGGAAGGGTTATAATATTATCTATTATATCTGTTGATGGGGAGGGGTTATAACATTATCTATTGTATCTGTTGATGGGAGGGGTTATAACATTATCTATTGTATGTGTTATTGGGGAGGGGTTATAACATTATCTATTGTATCTGTTGATGGGGAGGGGTTATAACATTATCTATTGTATCTGTTGATGGGGATGGGTTATAACTTTATATATTGTACCTGTTGATTGGGAGGGGTCATAACATTATCTCTTGTATTTGTGGATGGGAAGGGGTATAGCATTATCTATTGTATCTGTTGATGGGATGGGTTATAACATTATCTATTATATCTGTTGATAGGGAGGGGCTAGAAACCATTATCTATTGTATCTGTTGATGGAAGGGATTATAACATTATCTATTGTATCTGTTAATGAGGAGGAGCTATAACATTATCTATTATATCTGTTGATGGGAAGGGTTATAACATTATCTATTGTATCTGTTGATGGGATTGGTTATAACATTATCTATTGTATCTGTTGATACGGAGGGGTTAGAAAACATTATCTATTGTATCTGTTGTTTGGGAGGGGTTATAACTTTATCTATTGTATCTGTTGATGGGGAAGGGTTATATTATAACATTATCTATTTTAATTGTTGATGGGGAGGGGTTATAACATTATCTATTGTATCTGTTGAGGGAATGGGTTATAACATTATCTATTATATCTGTTGATAGGGAGGGGTTACAACATTATCTATTATATCTGTTAATGGGGGAGAGGTTATAACATTATCTATTATGTCTGTTGTTGGGAGGGGGTATAACATTATCTATTATATCTGTTGATTTGGAGGGGTTATAATATTATCTATTGTATCTGTTGATGGGGAGGGGTTATATTATAACATTATCTATTTTACCTGTTGATGGGGAGGGGTTATAACATTATCTATTGTATCTGTTGATCGGATGGGTTATAACATTATCTAATATATCTGTTGATGGGGAGGGGTTGTAACATTATCTATTGTATCTGTTGATGGGGAGGGTTATAATAGTATCTATTGTATCTGTTGATGGGAGGGGTTATAATAGTATCTATTGTATCTGTTGATGGGTGGGGTTATAATATTATATATTGTACCTGTTGATGGGGGAGGGGTTATAACATTATCTATTGTATCTTTTGGTGGGGAGGGGTTATAACATTGTCTATTTTATCTGTTGATGGGGAGGGATTATATCAGTATTTATTATATGTGTTGATGGGAGGAATTATAATATTATTTATTATATATGTTTATGCATAGGGATTATAACATTATTAATTATGTCTTGTTGGGGAGGGGTTATAACATTATCTAATATACCTGTTGATAGGGAGGGGTTATAACATTATTTATTATACCTGTTGATTGGGAGGGGTTATAACATTATCTAATATATCTGTTGATAGGGAGGGGTTATAACATTATTAATTATGTCTTGTTGGGGAGGGGTTATAACATTATCTAATATACCTGTTGATTGGGAGGAGGTATAACATTATCTATTGTGTCTGTTTATAGGGAGGGTCATAACATTATCTATTATATCTGTTGATGGGGAGGGCTTATAACATTATCTATTGTATCTGTTGATGGGACGGGGTTATAACATTATCTATTGTATCTGTTGATGGGGAGGGCTTATAACATTATCTATTGTTTCTGTTGATGGGAAGGGTTATAACATTATCTATTGTATCTGCTCATGGGGATGGGTTATAACATTATCTATTATATGTGTTGGTGTGGAGGGGTTGTAGCATTATTTATTTTATCTGTTGTTGGGGAGGGGTTATAACATTATCTATTATATCTATTGATGGGCGGGGTTATAACATTATCTATTGCATCTGTGGATGGGGAGGGGCTATAATATTATATACCATATCTATTGTTTGGGAGGGGATATAACATTATCTATTATATCTATTGATGAGAGGGGTTATAACATAGATTGAAATGTAAACAAAATAAATCCTACACAACTTCTCTTCATCTCAGAAGCAGAAGAATGTTTTCAAAATATAGAGGGTATGATCACAAATATTTTTGTTAGTTCTCTATATATCCAGGATAGAGTAAAGTAGATCAGGGAGTGTGCTCTTTACTTGCGAAGGGAATTTTCAATGAGTTGCACAGAATGTATCAGTATTCTGTAGGGGTATAGCCTTAAGTGAATTTTTTTATCTCAAAAAATTTTGATACTTTCTACTCTGTGGTGTGCTCAAATGCTTAAGTGAGCGAAGTAAGTCCACTATGGTCTCCTGATTTGTTTATTAATTATCGTTATAATTATCATCGTCGTCGTCGTCGTCGTCGTCGTCGTTGTTGTTGTTGTTGTTGTTGTTGTTGTTAGTTGGTTATTTAGTTAGTTAGTGAGTTAGTTAGCTATGTCATATGGCCAACATATTTAAATTCAGACTAGCACCTCAAGTCAAGTTGATTTTCAAAAATGTTTGGTTACTGTTACTTCAGATTCTTTGAAAGTTACATATTTTGACATACAGATCAAGATGAGATATTCAAATCACTTTTTAATTCGAAAGGAATGTGAAAAGTTAAACTTAGCAAATTGAATTGTGTTTTGCGAAATGTGGATAACATCTTGCATTTCTTTTGATTCTCTCGATATAATAAGAGCATGACAAATCCATTTGTTTAGATAACCCGTTATAGTTAAAATAATTATAATAAATAAATGATAAATATCACATGGAATTACCATCTGTATTATAAGTTCGTTAGTAAACTGGGAATATTTACAAAAAGAAAAAGCATTCTACTGTGTAAAAATGAACCAAAACCTTCTTTAGCCCCTCTTTCTAGCGAATCTAATCTTCCTAGGTATACCCGAATTTTCTTCAGCTTCCTCGTGCAACTTGTATCTTCTAATGTACTTCTTCTTCGGGAAACTTAAATCATCTTCAGCACCTCTTCTTCAGGCAACTTGTATCTTCTGATGCACTTCTCCCTCGGGAAATTTAAATCATCTTCAGCACCTCTTCCTCAGGCAACTTGCATCTTCTGATGCACTTCTTCCTCGGGAAACCTAAATCATCTTCAGCACCTCTTACTCGGGTAACTTGTATCTTCTGATGCACTTCTTCCCCGGGAAACCTTAATCATCTTCAGCACCTCTACCTCAGGCAACTTGTATCTTCTGATGCACTTCTTCCCCGGGAAACCTTAATCATCTTCAGCACCTCTACCTCAGGCAACTTGCATCTTCTGATGCACTTCTTTCTCTGGAAACTTAAATCATCTTCAGCACCTCTTACTAGGTTTCGTTTCTCTTGAGAGTACAACACCACCTTAGAAGTATATCCTATTCTTGGTGTTTCGTTTCTCTTGAGAGTACAACACCACCTTAGAAGTATATCCTATTCTGAGTGTTTCGTTTCTCTTGAGAGTACAACACCACCTTAGAAGTATATCCTATTCTGAGTGTTTCGTTTCATCTTGACAGTACAACACCACCTTAAAAGTATATCCTATTCTAAGTGTTTCGTTTCTCTTGACAGTACAACACCACCTTAGAAGTATATCCTATTCTAAGTGTTTCGTTTCTCTTGAGAGTACAACACCACCGTAGAAGTAAATCCTATTCTGGGTGTTTCGTTTCTCTTGAGAGTACAACATCACCTTAGAAGTATATCCTATTCTGAGTGTTTCATTTCTCTTGAAAGTACAACACCACCTTAGAAGTATATCCTATTCTAAGTGTTTCGTTTCATCTTGAGAGTACAACACCACCTTAGAAGTATATCCTATTCTGAGTGTTTCGTTTCTCTTGACAGTACAACACCACCTTAGAAGTATATCCTATTCTGAGTGTTTCGTTTCTCTTGACAGTACAACACCACCTTAGAAGTATATCCTATTCTAAGTGTTTCGTTTCATCTTGAGAGTACAACACCACCTTAGAAATACATGTATATCCTATTCTGAGTGTTTCGTTTCTCTTGAGAGAACAACACCACCTTAGAAGTATATCCTATTCTGGGCGTTTCGTTTCTCTTGAGAGTACAACACCACCTTAGAAGTATATTCTATTCTGAGCGTTTTGTTTCTCTTGAGAGTACAACATCACCTTAGAAGTATATCCTATTCTAAGTGTTTCGTTTCATCTTGAGAGTACAACACCACCTTAGAAGTATATCCTATTCTGAGTGTTTCGTTTCTCTTGACAGTACAACACCACCTTAGAAGTATATCCTATTCTGGGTGTTTCGTTTCTCTTGACAGTACAACACCACCTTAGAAGTATATCCTATTCTGGGCGTTTCGTTTCTCTTGACAGTACAACACCACCTTAGAAGTATATCCTATTCTGAGCGTGTCGTTTCTCTTGAGAGTACAACACCACCTTAGAAGTATATTCTATTCTGAGCGTTTCGTTTCTCTTGACAGTACAACACCACCTTAGAAGTATATCCTATTCTGAGAATTTAAAACATTTATTCTTAAACTAATGTATAACATAATATTTCCCAAATTTCAGTGTGTATATTTGGGACGGGGAAGGGGAAGAGAGGGGGAGTGTAATCGGACTTTAACATTGGATCAGCTCATGCTTAGTCACTCCTTTATAAGGTGTGTATACACGCCTGTGTTTACAGGGCTGTACGACCGTGTGAAATCATGTAATGAGAACATTTTGCCCTCAAGGCTTTGACAATACGACGGAGATAGAATTATTGCATAAAAATAAAATAACATTTATTAAAAAAAAGATATCATTAATAGATTATATATATGCTTGTCACAGGTGTTATAGTACACGTCTTCCTCCTCTCTAAATTCTGTCGGGCGGGCGGGGAGCTTTTCGATTTTATGGAATATATAGTTATATATAGACAGTCTTTAACGTCGAAGAACGGAAACAAATTGTTACCTTCCTCCATAGCATAATGCTGCAAACCGCTGTCCGTGCTCAGGTCAGCTTCGCAGTGAGTGAAGTAATGACCATTCCACGAGATCTATCATTGATGTTTTACAAGAAATGATCGCTCAGTGTACATTACACGTGACCTGAGTGGCAGTGTCGTATCCACTGTGTGGGTACCTGCCGTGTATAACACAGGCCATTGTATCCCAGGCTCCGTAGCTTTAGTGCTATACACGTCACTGACGTCAACCGTATATTGATCAGTGTACATTACACGTGACCTGAGTGGCAGTGTCGTATCCATTGTGTGGGTACCTGCCGTGTATAACCAGGCGCGTAGCTGCCATTATACCAGATACGCACGGGCGTACACATCATTTTGGTAAATCAACCCCCCCCCCCCCCCAAAGAGAGAGAGAGAGAGAGAAAGAGAGGGGGATGTCCTCCTCCGAAACTTTACAGAGTCACCATATACGTGAAATAATCATGTAGAGACTTAAAATATATCAGTCTCTAAAACTCCAAATTCCGTTTGCTTCCGGGATTTCGCATCGTATGTCCCCATCAGGGCTTCGTCCTGGACCCCAAACCACCTGCCCATCTGGTGCGTACACATTATTATGCTCCTGGCTATGCGCCTGATACACAGGCCATTATATCCCAGGCTCCGTAGCTTTAGTGCTATACACGTCACTGACGTCAGCCCGTACACTGATCAGTGTACATTACACGTGACCTGCGTGGCAGTGTCGTATCCACTGTGTGGGTACCTGCCGTGTATAACACAGGCCATTATATCCCAGGCTCCGTAGCTTTAGTGCTATACATGTCAGACCGTATTCTGACTGTTACACGAAAGGAAAGTCGTGATTTTTTTCAGAAATAAAAAAAATTGAATTGCGCGTGTATAAAATGCGTTGAATCATAAAGTACACGTAGATCATCAATGTAACATTTAAAATTTTATGAAAAGCCCGAGATATCTGCACTGAATACTGATAGATTGTTTGACTATATCACCTGTCCTGTGGAGAGGAATTTATTGCCGTTACTTTCTCAGATGGTCTGGTGGCGGTATTTATTACTGCTACTTTCTCTGATGATCTGGTGGCGGTATTTATTGCTGTTACTTTCTCTGATGATCTGGTGGCAGTATTTATTGCTGTTACTTTCTCAGATGGTGTGGTGGAGGTATTTATTGCTGTTACTTTCTCTGATGATCTGGTGGCGGTATTTATTGCTGCTACTTTCTCAGATGATCTGGTGGCGATATTATTGCTGTTACTTTCTCAGATGAAATGGTGGCGGTATTTATTGCTGCTACTTTCTCAGATGGTGTGGTGGCGGTATTTATTGCTGCTACTTTCTCAGATGATCTGGTGGCGGTATTATTGCTGTTACTTTCTCAGATGGTCTGATGGCAGTATTTATTGCTGTTACTTTCTCAGATGGTATGGTGGCGGTATTTATTGCTGTTACATTCTCAGATGGTCTGGTGGTGGTATTTATTGCTGTTACGTTCTCAGATGGTCTGATGGCAGTATTTATTGCTGCTGCTTTCTCAGATGAACTGGTGGCGATATTTATTGCTGTTACTTTCTCAGATGGTCTGATGGCAGTATTTATTGCTGTTACTTTCTCAGATGGTCTGGTGGCGGTATTTATTGCTGTTACTTTCTCAGATGATCTGGTGGCAGTATTTATTGCTGTTACTTTCTCAGATGGTCTGGTGGCGGTATTTATTGCTGTTACTTTCTCAGATGGTCTGGTGGCGGTATTTATTGCTGCTACTTTCTCAGATGGTCTGGTGGCAGTATTTATTGCTGTTACTTTCTCAGATGGTCTGGTGGCGGTATTTATTGTTGCTACTTTCTCAGATGATCTGGTGGCGGTATTTTATGTTTATGACTGGTTGCCTTATTACATGGGCTTTGTATTGTATAGACATGTGTAGACATGGCATTTAAACAAATACGATAGGCATGCGTGACACACAGTACCCACGTAAAACAATCACAGAGCATATAGTGAGCCTGACAAAAAACACTTGCCTAGGAAAATAGCTTCTCCTTCTTCTTCTTCTTCTTCTTCTTCTTGTTCTTCTTCTTCTTCTTCTTGTTCTTCTTCTTCTTCTTCTTTATTTATTTATTTATTTATCATCGCAATTTACTTGCCGGTGCACATGAGTTAACTTTAATATACCATCACAGGGTGATGAGAGCACTAGCTGTTAGTTATTTTGTATAGGAATCTACTAACACGGTGATGTTAACAGTGGATGTAAGCTATTCCATTTCGAAATCTACCAACACGGTGTTGATGTTAACAGTAGGTTTTAACTGTTCTGTGTAGGAATCTACAAAGAGAGGGTGATGAGAACAGTAGGTTTTAGCTATTCTATGTAGGAATCTACTCATACGGTGGTGATGAGAACAGTAGGTGTTACCTATTCTATGTAGGAATCTACTCACACGGTGGTGATGAGAACAGTAGGTGTTAGCTATTCTATGTAGGAATCTACCAACACAGGGTGATGAGAACAGTAGGTGTTAACTATTCTATGTAGGAATCTACTCACCCGGTGGTGATGAGAACAGTAGGTGTTAGCTATTCTATGTAGGAATCTACCAACACAGGGTGATGAGAACAGTAGGTGTTAGCTATTCTATGTAGGAATCTACCAACACAAGGTGATGAGAACAGTAGGTGTTAGCTATTCTATGTAGGAATCTACTCACACGGTGGTGATGAGAACAGTAGGTGTTAGCTATTCTATGTAGGAATCTACTCACACGGTGGTGATGAGAACAGTAGGTGTTAGCTATTCTATGTAGGAATCTACTCACACGGTGGTGATGAGAACAGTAGGTGTTAGCTATTGTATGTAGGAATCTACTCACACGGTGGTGATGAGAACAGTAGGTGTTAACTATTCTATGTAGGAATCTACCAACACAGGGTGATGAGAACAGTAGGTGTTAGCTATTCTATGTAGGAATCTACCAACACAGGGTGATGAGAACAGTAGGTGTTAACTATTCTATGTAGGAATCTACCAACACAGGGTGATGAGAACAGTAGGTGTTATCTATTCTATGTAGGAATCTACCAACACAGGGTGATGAGAACAGTAGGTGTTAGCTATTCTATGTAGGAATCTACCAACACAGGGTGATGAGAACAGTAGGTGTTAGCTATTCTATGTAGGAATCTACCAACACAGGGTGATGAGAACAGTAGGTGTTAGCTATTCTATGTAGGAATCTACTCACACGGTGGTGATGAGAACAGTAGGTGTTAACTATTCTATGTAGGAATCTACCAACACAGGGTGATGAGAACAGTAGGTGTTATCTATTCTATGTAGGAATCTACTCACACGGTGGTGATGAGAACAGTAGGTGTTAGCTATTCTATGTAGGAATCTACCAACACAGGGTGATGAGAACAGTAGGTGTTAGCTATTCTATGTAGGAATCTACCAACACAGGGTAATGAGAACAGTAGGTGTTAACTATTCTATGTAGGAATCTACTCACACGGTGGTGATGAGAACAGTAGGTGTTAGCTATTCTATGTAGGAATCTACCAACACAGGGTGATGAGAACAGTAGGTGTTAACTATTCTATGTAGGAATCTACTCACACGGTGGTGATGAGAACAGTAGGTGTTAACTATTCTATGTAGGAATCTACCAACACAGGGTGATTAGAACAGTAGGTGTTAGCAACTGTATGTAGGAATCTGCTCACACGGTGGTGATGAGAACAGTAGGTGTTAGCTATTCTATGTAGGAATCTACCAACACAGGGTGATGAGAACAGTAGGTGTTAGCTATTCTATGTAGGAATGTACTCACACGGTGGTGATGAGAACAGTAGGTGTTAGCTATTCTATGTAGGAATCTACTCACCCGGTGGTGATGAGAACAGTAGGTGTTAGCTATTCTATGTAGGAATCTACCAACACAGGGTGATGAGAACAGTAGGTGTTAACTATTCTATGTAGGAATCTACCAACACAGGGTGATGAGAACAGTAGGTGTTAACTATTCTATGTAGGAATCTACCAACACAGGGTGATGAGAACAGTAGGTGTTAACTATTCTATGTAGGAATCTACCAACACAGGGTGATGAGAACAGTAGGTGTTAGCTATTGTATGTAGGAATCTACTCACACGGTGGTGATGAGAACAGTAGGTGTTAGCTATTCTATGTAGGAATCTACCAACACAGGGTGATGAGAACAGTAGGTGTTAGCTATTCTATGTAGGAATCTACCAACACAGGGTGATGAGAACAGTAGGTGTTAACTATTCTATGTAGGAATCTACCAACACAGGGTGGTGAGAACAGTAGGTGTTAACTATTCTATGTAGGAATCTACTCACACGGTGGTGATGAGAACAGTAGGTGTTAGCTATTCTATGTAGGAATCTACCAACACAGGGTGATGAGAACAGTAGGTGTTAACTATTCTATGTAGGAATCTACTCACACGGTGGTGATGAGAACAGTAGGTGTTAACTATTCTATGTAGGAATCTACTCACACGGTGGTGATGAGAACAGTAGGTGTTAACTGTTCTATGTAGGAATCTACCAACACAGGGTGATGAGAACAGTAGGTGTTAACTATTCTATGTAGGAATCTACCAACACAGGGTGATGAGAACAGTAGGTGTTAACTATTCTATGTAGGAATCTACCAACACAGGGTGATGAGAACAGTAGGTGTTATCTATTCTATGTAGGAATCTACTCACACGGTGGTGATGAGAACAGTAGGTGTTATCTATTCTATGTAGGAATCTACTCACACGGTGGTGATGAGAACAGTAGGTGTTAGCTATTCTATGTAGGAATCTACCAACACAGGGTGATGAGAACAGTAGGTGTTAACTATTCTATGTAGGAATCTACCAACACGGTGGTGATGAGAACAGTAGGTGTTAACTATTCTATGTAGGAATCTACTCACACGGTGGTGATGAGAACAGTAGGTGTTAACTATTCTATGTAGGAATCTACCAACACAGGGTGATGAGAACAGTAGGTGTTAGCAACTGTATGTAGGAATCTACTCACACGGTGGTGATGAGAACAGTAGGTGTTAGCTTTTCTATGTAGGAATCTACTCACACGGTGGTGATGAGAACAGTAGATGTTATCTATTCTATGGAGGAATCTACCAACACAGGGTGATGAGAACAGTAGGTGTTAGCAACTGTATGTAGGAATCTACTCACACGGTGGTGATGAGAACAGTAGGTGTTATCTATTCTATGTAGGAATCTACTCACACGGTGGTGATGAGAACAGTAGGTGTTAGCCATTCTATGTAGGAATCTACCAACACAGGGTGATGAGAACAGTAGGTGTTAGCAACTGTATGTAGGAATCTACCAACACGGTGGTGATGAGAACAGTAGGTGTTAGCTATTCTATGTAGGAATCTACCAACACAGGGTGATGAGAACAGTAGGTGTTAGCTATTCTATGTAGGAATCTACTCACACGGTGGTGATGAGAACAGTAGGTGTTAGCTATTCTATGTAGGAATCTACCAACACAGGGTGATGAGAACAGTAGGTGTTAGCTATTCTATGTAGGAATCTACTCACAAGGTGGTGATGAGAACAGTAGGTGTTAGCTATTCTATGTAGGAATCTACTCACACGGTGGTGATGAGAACAGTAGGTGTTAACTATTCTATGTAGGAATCTATCAACACAGGGTGATGAGAACAGTAGGTGTTAACTATTCTATGTAGGAATCTACTCACACGGTGGTGATGAGAACAGTAGGTGTTAACTATTCTATGTAGGAATCTACCAACACAGGGTGATGAGAACAGTAAGTGTTAGCTATTCTACGTAGAAATCTACTCACACGGTGGTGATGAGAACAGTAGGTGTTAGCTATTCCATGTAGGAATCTACCAACACAGGGTGATGAGAACAGTAGGTGTTATCTATTCTATGTAGGAATCTGCTCACACGGTGGTGATGAGAACAGTAGGTGTTAACTATTCTATGTAGGAATCTACTCACACGGTGGTGATGAGAACAGTAGGTGTTAGCTATTGTATGTAGGAATCTACCAACACAGGGTGATGAGAACAGTAGGTGTTAGCTATTCTATGTAGGAATCGACTCACACGGTGGTGATGAGAACAGTAGGTGTTAGCTATTCTATGTAGGAATCTACTCACACGGTGGTGATGAGAACAGTAGGTGTTAGCTATTCTATGTAGGAATCTACCAACACAGGTTGATGAGAACAGTAGGTGTTAGCTATTCTATGTAGGAATCTACTCACACGGTGGTGATGAGAACAGTAGGTGTTAACTATTCTATGTAGGAATCTACCAACACAGGGTGATGAGAACAGTAGGTGTTAACTATTCTATGTAGGAATCTACTCACACAGTGGTGATGAGAACAGTAAGTGTTAGCTATTCTACGTAGGAATCTACCAACACAGGGTGATGAGAACAGTAGGTGTTAACTATTCTATGTAGGAATCTACTCACACGGTGGTGATGAGAACAGTAAGTGTTAGCTATTCTACGTAGGAATCTACCAACACAGGGTGATGAGAACAGTAGGTGTTAACTATTCTATGTAGGAATCTACTCACACGGTGGTGATGAGAACAGTAAGTGTTAGCTATTCTACGTAGGAATCTACCAACACAGGGTGATGAGAACAGTAGGTGTTAACTATTCTATGTAGGAATCTACCAACACAGGGTGATGAGAACAGTAGGTGTTAACTATTCTATGTAGGAATCTACTCACACGGTGGTGATGAGAACAGTAAGTGTTAGCTATTCTACGTAGGAATCTACCAACACAGGGTGATGAGAACAGTAGGTGTTAACTATTCTATGTAGGAATCTACTCACACGGTGGTGATGAGAACAGTAGGTGTAAACTATTCTATGTAGGAATCTACCAACACAGGGTGATGAGAACAGTAGGTGTTAACTATTCTATGTAGGAATCTACTCACACGGTGGTGATGAGAACAGTAGGTGTTAGCTATTCTATTTAGGAATCTGCTCACACGGTGGTGATGAGAACAGTAGGTGTTAGCTATTCTATTTAGGAATCTGCTCACACGGTGGTGATGAGAACAGTAGGTGTTAGCTATTCTATGTAGTAATCTACCAACACAGGGTGATGAGAACAGTAGGTGTTAGCAACTGTATGTAGGAATCTGCTCACACGGTGGTGATGAGAACAGTAGGTGTTAGCTATTGTATGTAGGAATCTACTCACACGGTGGTGATGAGAACAGTAGGTGTTAGCTATTCTATGTAGGAATCTACCAACACAGGGTGATGAGAACAGTAGGTGTTAGCAACTGTATGTAGGAATCTACTCACACGGTGGTGATGAGAACAGTAGGTGTTAGCTATTCTATTTAGGAATCTGCTCACACGGTGGTGATGAGAACAGTAGGTGTTAGCTATTCTATTTAGGAATCTGCTCACACGGTGGTGATGAAAACAGTAGGTGTTAGCTATTCTATGTAGTAATCTACCAACACAGGGTGATGAGAACAGTAGGTGTTAGCAACTGTATGTAGGAATCTGCTCACACGGTGGTGATGAGAACAGTAGGTGTTAGCTATTCTATGTAGGAATCTACTCACACGGTGGTGATGAGAACAGTAGGTGTTAGCTATTCTATGTAGGAATTTACCAACACAGAGTGATGAGAACAGTAGGTGTTAACTATTCTATTTAGGAATCTGCTCACACGGTGGTGATGAGAACAGTAGGTGTTAGCTATTCTATTTAGGAATCTGCTCACACGGTGGTGATGAGAACAGTAGGTGTTAGCTATTCTATTTAGGAATCTGCTCACACGGTGGTGATGAGAACAGTAGGTGTTAGCTATTCTATGTAGTAATCTACCAACACAGGGTGATGAGAACAGTAGGTGTTAGCAACTGTATGTAGGAATCTGCTCACACGGTGGTGATGAGAACAGTAGGTGTTAGCTATTGTATGTAGGAATCTACTCACACGGTGGTGATGAGAACAGTAGGTCTTAACTATTCTATGTAGGAATCTACTCACACGGTGGTGATGAGAACAGTAGGTGTTAGCTATTCTATGTAGGAATCTACCAACACAGGGTGATGAGAACAGTAGGTGTTAACTATTCTATGTAGGAATCTACTCACACGGTGGTGATGAGAACAGTAAGTGTTAGCTATTCTACGTAGGAATCTACCAACACAGGGTGATGAGAACAGTAGGTGTTAACTATTCTATGTAGGAATCTACTCACACGGTGGTGATGAGAACAGTAAGTGTTAGCTATTCTACGTAGGAATCTACCAACACAGGGTGATGAGAACAGTAGGTGTTAACTATTCTATGTAGGAATCTACCAACACAGGGTGATGAGAACAGTAGGTGTTAACTATTCTATGTAGGAATCTACTCACACGGTGGTGATGAGAACAGTAAGTGTTAGCTATTCTACGTAGGAATCTACCAACACAGGGTGATGAGAACAGTAGGTGTTAACTATTCTATGTAGGAATCTACTCACACGGTGGTGATGAGAACAGTAGGTGTAAACTATTCTATGTAGGAATCTACCAACACAGGGTGATGAGAACAGTAGGTGTTAACTATTCTATGTAGGAATCTACTCACACGGTGGTGATGAGAACAGTAGGTGTTAGCTATTCTATTTAGGAATCTGCTCACACGGTGGTGATGAGAACAGTAGGTGTTAGCTATTCTATTTAGGAATCTGCTCACACGGTGGTGATGAGAACAGTAGGTGTTAGCTATTCTATGTAGTAATCTACCAACACAGGGTGATGAGAACAGTAGGTGTTAGCAACTGTATGTAGGAATCTGCTCACACGGTGGTGATGAGAACAGTAGGTGTTAGCTATTGTATGTAGGAATCTACTCACACGGTGGTGATGAGAACAGTAGGTGTTAGCTATTCTATGTAGGAATCTACCAACACAGGGTGATGAGAACAGTAGGTGTTAGCAACTGTATGTAGGAATCTACTCACACGGTGGTGATGAGAACAGTAGGTGTTAGCTATTCTATTTAGGAATCTGCTCACACGGTGGTGATGAGAACAGTAGGTGTTAGCTATTCTATTTAGGAATCTGCTCACACGGTGGTGATGAAAACAGTAGGTGTTAGCTATTCTATGTAGTAATCTACCAACACAGGGTGATGAGAACAGTAGGTGTTAGCAACTGTATGTAGGAATCTGCTCACACGGTGGTGATGAGAACAGTAGGTGTTAGCTATTGTATGTAGGAATCTACTCACACGGTGGTGATGAGAACAGTAGGTCTTAACTATTCTATGTAGGAATCTACTCACACGGTGGTGATGAGAACAGTAGGTGTTAGCTATTCTATGTAGG
The DNA here is from genome assembly GCA_035048485.1 of Pteria penguin. Taxonomy (NCBI): domain Eukaryota; kingdom Metazoa; phylum Mollusca; class Bivalvia; order Pterioida; family Pteriidae; genus Pteria; species Pteria penguin. The sequence goes on along the minus strand of CM068582.1, from coordinate 74,598,707 downwards.
AATCTACCAACACAGGGTGATGAGAACAGTAGGTGTTAACTATTCTATGTAGGAATCTACTCACACGGTGGTGATGAGAACAGTAAGTGTTAGCTATTCTACGTAGGAATCTACCAACACAGGGTGATGAGAACAGTAGGTGTTAACTATTCTATGTAGGAATCTACTCACACGGTGGTGATGAGAACAGTAAGTGTTAGCTATTCTACGTAGGAATCTACCAACACAGGGTGATGAGAACAGTAGGTGTTAACTATTCTATGTAGGAATCTACCAACACAGGGTGATGAGAACAGTAGGTGTTAACTATTCTATGTAGGAATCTACTCACACGGTGGTGATGAGAACAGTAAGTGTTAGCTATTCTACGTAGGAATCTACCAACACAGGGTGATGAGAACAGTAGGTGTTAACTATTCTATGTAGGAATCTACTCACACGGTGGTGATGAGAACAGTAGGTGTAAACTATTCTATGTAGGAATCTACCAACACAGGGTGATGAGAACAGTAGGTGTTAACTATTCTATGTAGGAATCTACTCACACGGTGGTGATGAGAACAGTAGGTGTTAGCTATTCTATTTAGGAATCTGCTCACACGGTGGTGATGAGAACAGTAGGTGTTAGCTATTCTATTTAGGAATCTGCTCACACGGTGGTGATGAGAACAGTAGGTGTTAGCTATTCTATGTAGTAATCTACCAACACAGGGTGATGAGAACAGTAGGTGTTAGCAACTGTATGTAGGAATCTGCTCACACGGTGGTGATGAGAACAGTAGGTGTTAGCTATTGTATGTAGGAATCTACTCACACGGTGGTGATGAGAACAGTAGGTGTTAGCTATTCTATGTAGGAATCTACCAACACAGGGTGATGAGAACAGTAGGTGTTAGCAACTGTATGTAGGAATCTACTCACACGGTGGTGATGAGAACAGTAGGTGTTAGCTATTCTATTTAGGAATCTGCTCACACGGTGGTGATGAGAACAGTAGGTGTTAGCTATTCTATTTAGGAATCTGCTCACACGGTGGTGATGAAAACAGTAGGTGTTAGCTATTCTATGTAGTAATCTACCAACACAGGGTGATGAGAACAGTAGGTGTTAGCAACTGTATGTAGGAATCTGCTCACACGGTGGTGATGAGAACAGTAGGTGTTAGCTATTCTATGTAGGAATCTACTCACACGGTGGTGATGAGAACAGTAGGTGTTAGCTATTCTATGTAGGAATTTACCAACACAGAGTGATGAGAACAGTAGGTGTTAACTATTCTATTTAGGAATCTGCTCACACGGTGGTGATGAGAACAGTAGGTGTTAGCTATTCTATTTAGGAATCTGCTCACACGGTGGTGATGAGAACAGTAGGTGTTAGCTATTCTATTTAGGAATCTGCTCACACGGTGGTGATGAGAACAGTAGGTGTTAGCTATTCTATGTAGTAATCTACCAACACAGGGTGATGAGAACAGTAGGTGTTAGCAACTGTATGTAGGAATCTGCTCACACGGTGGTGATGAGAACAGTAGGTGTTAGCTATTGTATGTAGGAATCTACTCACACGGTGGTGATGAGAACAGTAGGTCTTAACTATTCTATGTAGGAATCTACTCACACGGTGGTGATGAGAACAGTAGGTGTTAGCTATTCTATGTAGGAATCTACCAACACAGGGTGATGAGAACAGTAGGTGTTAACTATTCTATGTAGGAATCTACTCACACGGTGGTGATGAGAACAGTAGGTGTTAACTATTCTATGTAGGAATCTACCAACACAGGGTGATGAGAACAGTAGGTGTCAACTATTCTATGTAGGAATCTACTCACACGGTGGTGATGAGAACAGTAGGTGTTATCTATTCTATGTAGGAATCTACTCACACGGTGGTGATGAGAACAGTAGGTGTTAGCTATTCCATAGGAGTCTGCCGACACAAGGGTGATGCGACATGGGATTGGTGAGACATTAGATCAGAGACACCGTGCCAATGTTTTAATGTCCAGTGAGTTACAGAATAATGACCACTATTTCATGGTTATATTAAGCGCTAAATACATACAGTGACACGATGGCCCGGAGTCTGTAACACGCTAGATATAACCATGAAACAGTGGTCCGAATTCTGTAACACGTTAGATTTATCCATGAAACATTGGCCCAGATTCTGTAACACGCTAGATATAACCATGAATACAGTGGCCAAGATTTTGTAACACGCTAGATATAACCATGAAACAATAGCCTGGATTCTGTAACACGCTAGATATAACCATGAAACAGTGGCCGGAAGTCTGTAACACGCTAGATATAACCATGAAACAGTGGCCCGGATTCTGTAACTAGTAAGATATAACCATGAAACAATGGCCTGGATTCTGTAACACGCTAGATATAACCCTGAAACAGTGGCCTGGATTCTGTAACACGCTAGATATAACCATGAAACAATAGCCTGGATTCAGTTAGTAGTTTGATGTAACCGTGAAGCAATGACCCGGATTTTGTAACACACTAGATATAACCATAATACAGTGAACCTGATTCTGTAACGCGTAACATATAACCATTACACGGTAGTCCTGATTCTGTGACGCATTACATATAACCATGGCACGTTGGTCCTGATTCTGTAACGCGTTACATGTACATATAACTATGACACGCTAGCCCTCATTCTGTAACACGCTAGATATAGTCATGTGACCGTGGCTCTGATTCTGTAACGCGCTAGATATACATGTAACCATGGCACGCTAGCCCTAATTCTGTAACACACTAGGTATAACCATGTCACCGTGACTCTGATTCCGTGATGTTAAAATAAACGTACATATTTTAATCATTTGTCATATATAATGTTTTGTAGTTGTTGGAGTATTTCTGCTCTCCGTTTAAGCAATGATTTTCGTCCATTGTCCGGCTGTTCTATGGGGATGTTGACCTGATTGTACTTCATATCAACCCAGGGATACGCTGCAATGTTTCATATGAAGTTGTTATAAAAACTGTGTTACTATAGAAATGCGAAATACACATACTAAATATTCATTTACCAATTCATGTATGTTTATATAATTTCATCGAAATTTTGCAACGATATAATCATGCACATATATTACGTAAAGTGTTTATTAAAGTGATTTACGGTGGGGAAATCCCATTACACGGCTGTATCCAGGTTACTAGCTTGGATTGAGTTTTCTTACAAGAAAATGTCATTTTTTTTTTAGAGAGGGTCATTGCTTTATGCAACGATTACCGTCTATGACCGGGTTGTTTAATGGGGATGTTGATCTGACAGTATCTAACGTTAAACCTGTGGAGGAATATTGTACAAAAAATGCGCTTCAAGATTTCATTGAAAAGTGTTGTTAAAACTGTATGATAATTGAAATCGGGAAAATAAAACCAGAAAATATGTTTAGGAACTCATAAATGTTTATATATATTTCATGAAAATTTTGTAACGAGATATCCTTACGCATACTGTATGTACATTAATGTGATTTTCAGTGGAAAAATCCCATTTTAATTAGTAAATCTAGGTCACTTGCTTTGAGTGAATTTTTTATTGGAGATTGTAAATTTAAGTAAAAGTATTGTATATTTTCTACCTTTCGGAAGTTGAAACCTCATTTTAAAGTCAATGATGTAAATTATGTATTATGTAGTTTTTATTATACGCCCATCTTTAGACGACACGTATTATGATATGGCGATGTCCGTCTGTCTGTCGGGGCAGGCTTGGTGTAGTGGTTAAGCGCTTGGCTTGCGGCGCCGACGATCCGGGTTCGATCCCCGGGTTACGTCACTATGTTTAAGAGGTTGGTAACCTCCTGCTTCCATGTCGCGATATAACTGAAATATTGTTGAAAGCGATGTAAAACACCAATCAACCAACCAACCGTCTGTCTGTCCGTCTGTCCGTCATCTAACTTGAGTTTACGTCCAAGGATTTTCGTGATATTTTTACATGATGTTAAAACTACGGAGAGGAAACCGCCTTTCGATTTTCAGATTCATCCGATTTGAACTTAAAGATTTACGGGACTTAGATTATTTTTAACATGGTAGTATACCATGACTTCCTATGGCACGTGATAACTTGAGTTTACTTCATGGGCTTTTCGTGATATTTTACCTGATGCTAAGATTATAGAGAGGAAGGCACCTTTTGATTTTCAGATTTATCCAATTTGAACTTGCGGAGTTACAGGACTTAGATTATTTTTTAAACATGGTAATATCAGCATGACTTCCTATGGCACGTGATAACTTGAGTTTACTTCATGGGCTTTTCGTGATATTTTACCTGATGCTAAGAATATAGAGAGGAAGGCGCCTTTTGATTTTCAGATTTATCCAATTTGAACTTGCGGAGTTACGGGACGTAGATGAAAAAAAAGGGGGGGGGGTTTAAATTCTTCTCTTGACCATAACTTCTTACTGCCTTTATTGATTTTGATAATATTACACAGGGTTGTTTCCCTGGGCCAAAGCATGTGTTATTTTGAGTCCTGAATAAAAGGGTGAGGGCTTCATAATTTTTTCCCTTCAAACTCAGCGACGGTCGTATTATACCACGCTAGGCGTTGCTTTTGTTACCAAACTGTAAGTGCTGGCGCATATGAAACCTATTTTCAGCTACACAAAAATATTTTGTTTGCAGATTGTTGGTATATGAGGAGTATGTATATATAAATGTATATATAGGCAAAATTCGGCTCTAAAAATGACAACACTATGTTCCTCTGCAATAATTAAGCGACCAATGTGGACCCTTTCACTATTACTGCGACACTGACGTTTTGTTGGGAAAATCATAACTGTTCCGCTAAATGACGTTAGAGAAAATAGATTTTATATTATGACATCAAAAATTTTACGAGATGTGTTATCATATACCAACCAGATCGTAACAGTGAAAAGGTCTATTGGTAAATGGCCCGATTATATGGACTATCAGTACTTTGATAAGTAAACTTATATTATATATTCTCGATTTCGGGCTCTGATTCATCATTTAAAAGTTATATATGTAAACTGTGATTGTTTCTTTCTTCCCATGTTGTATTTCTAGTACTAAAATATCATTGTAGAACATTGCAGATTGATGGGGTCTGAGGTATATTTTTGCCTGACAATGTGGTTAACAAATCATTCAGGAAGCCTATTTTTACTATAGATATAATGATAGCTACAATAAAATTTAGTTGTAAAATGACGCCAACTTTATGTTTTGTCACAATGAGCAAACGAATAATTTTGGTTAAAAAAAATGTACTTTGATTAATTTAATTTTGGGTAGGTGTAAGTTAACCACAAAAAGTAGAATACAACAAAGCTATGACACGGTAGCCCGGATTCTATAATGCATTGTAAACATAGCCATACATTACAATACATTATTCATTAGAATAATAGCAAGCATAAAATCTTTTTGTGTTATTGTAGTTTTAAAAGCTCATCCATTTTCCATTTTCTGAAATAATGAGTTCAAATGTTGCGATTTAAATTTTTAAACTTTGGGGTGGGGAGTGGGGATTTGGGTTGTAAATACAAGTTTAAAATATGTCGTGACAACTAAGTTTTGAGTTTTGTATTTACCACCCCTAGCATATTTAAAACATGACACTATAAAACCATATATACAGTACAGTACTTGTGCAAACTGTTACATTTGTCAATATGCGTAAACTTTGCTCTTAATTTCTGCGTCATATTGTAATTAACAGTCGTCTTATGCAGGGAGTGCATTAACAGTCAAGTTAATGCATGTTTCATTTATTTATGATTTTGGAACAAATATAAAACTGAAAAATGTTGTATAACAGCCAGAACCAGTGGGAAATCGACCTAGACTGTAAACCGCCCATTACGTACATATTTCACCTTGATTGCTTTAAAGAAAAATACAGGTAAAAAAAATATAATATATGCCCAACTGCATAATGCATGAAGAGAATTTAATGTGCATTCGTCTTACATAATGCAGGATATTTTTTACGTGCATCAAAAACTTTCCCATACGTTAATAAACAGTTCATAGCTTGTTTGTACCTGTAGAGAGAAGGATATTGAATTTTTAAGACTGAATTCATATGATTTTTCTCACTGGAAGAAGTTTTCTGTACGCGTGGTTTTGACTTCACTTTCCAACGGAGTTTGTCTATACTAGAACCGTAAGACAGATTTCTCACTGCATGGTGTACAGGATTTAAGTGCCAAAGCTGAACTCGGAGGAGAGTTATATTTAAAATAGAACTCTCAGTGTGATTTTTTGTTTTACCTTTTTAATCTTTGAACACAATTTGTATAATTCCAATTCTTCGGGATTTAAAACATTTAAATCGAATCCATCTGAAACACAGTACGTGTCATGCTATAGAGGAAATCAACATGGAAAAAATTAATACAGACGCTACTTATTACAGTGATACGAGATTTCTGAGCGAATGATAATTAAACAAAATTAAAAAAAAAAATGAGATTCCGCATGTGGAGTTGATTGGGTGATATGTCTGCGACAACCTGCAGGCATGTACCCTGTCTCATAAAACGAACATAGAATGACGTAAAGCCGCGATCGTAATAACCACGGCAGTTTTATACAGGCATATTTATCCTGGGTATTTAGTGTTACCAGTCATTGTATCGGCGATGATTTACTTCATCTGATATCGGATCTACCAAGTATAATGACATGTGATGTTTAAGATGTGGTTCTAACTCAGTAACTATAACTATGTATCATAATAAATATCAAACGGCCTTGACATATTGGTTACTCTCTACCAACAGAAATGGGCATGCGCAGGTTAACGGCCTTGACATGGCAGGAGTACCGAGTCCGGTTAAAATGGAGGAGGAACAACGCAGGCAATGCCAGGACATTCTCGATAAGATGCCGGAACATCGCTTTCTTTTTCAACAAATGAATATGAAACAGGAGCCGATGATGATGAACGGAAATGGAGAGTTACCTCCAATAGGTTCCATGAACCGAATGCCTGGTCATGCCCCTAGGGGGCGCCCTCCTGCCAGTATGCAGAACAATGGCGTCTTAACTCCAGACAGGAAACACGTATGCCCCCACTGTTATAAGACATTTAAGAGTCGTCAACAGTTGATGCAACATAATCTTGTGCATTCAAACCTGAGAAAATACCGATGTAATTTTTGTGAAAGGGCCTTCAAACAGCTATCTCATCTTCATCAACATCACCGTATCCACACAGGTAAGGACATTAAAACAACTATCTCATCTTCATCAACATCACCGTATCCACACAGGTAAGGACATTAAAACAACTATCTCATTTTCATCAACATCACCGTATCCACACAGGTAAGGACATTAAAACAACTATCTCATCTTCATCAACATCACCGTATCCACACTGGTGGGAACATTAAAATAACTATCTCATCTTCATCAACATCGTCGTATCCACACAGGTAAGGACATTAAAACAACTATCTCATCTTCATCATTATTACCGTATCCACACAGGTAAAGACATTAAAACAACTATCTCATCTTTATCAACATCACCGTATCCACACAGGTAAGGACATTAAAACAACTATCTCATCTTTATCAACATCACCGTATCCACACAGGTAAGGACATTAAAACAACTATCTCATCTTCATCAACATCTACGTATCCACACAGGTGGGAACATTAAAATAACTATCTCATCTTCATCAACATCTTCGTATCCACACAGGTAAGGACATTAAAACAAATATCTCATTTTCATCATTATCTCCGTATCCACACAGGCAAGGACATTAAAACAACTATCTCATCTTCATCAACATCACCGTATCCACACAGGTAAGGACATTAAAACAAATATCTCATTTTCATCATTATCACCGTATCCACACAGGTAAAAACATTAAAACAACTATCTCATCTTCATCAACATCACCGTATCCACACAGGTAAGAACATTAAAACAACTATCTCATCTTCATCAACATCACCGTATCCACACAGGTAAGAACATTAAAACAACTATCTCATCTTCATCAACATCATCGTATCCACACAGGTAAGGACATTAAAACAACTATCGTATCTTCATCAACATCACCGTATCCACACAGGTAAGGACATTAAAACAACTATCGTATCTTCATCAACATCACCGTATCCATACAGGTAAGGACATTAAAACAACTATATCTCATCTTCATGAACATCATCGTATCCACACAGGTAAGTACATTAAAACAACTATCGTATCTTCATCAACATCACCGTATCCACACAGGTAAGGACATTAAAACAAATATCTCATCTTCATGAACATCACCGTATCCACATAGGTAAGGACATTAAAACAACTATCTCATCTTCATCAACATCACCGTATCCACATAGGTAAGGACATTAAAACAACTATCTCATCTTCATCAACATCACCGTATCCACATAGGTAAGGACATTAAAACAACTATCTCATCTTCATGAACATCACTGTATCTATAGAATAACAGGTCTTCAGACAGCTATCTCATCTTTATTGAATTCACCATCACGTCACTTCATTACTTCTCTATATCAGCACAGGTAAATTTCATAACTAAAATGCTTTGGTATTATAATGTATCAGCTATCATAAACATTTGTGTTAAAAGGAAAACTTTTCGTGGAGTGGCAGTTTCAACACTCATCGTGTCACGTGACTAATAGGGGCCCAACATTTGAATATGTAATATTTTACATAGAAAAGAGCAATACTCCCTCCAATGCAAAAGATTTAGATCAATAAAAATATGCATCGGTCCCATACCCCACCAGACAAAAATTATGTTAAATATGAACTTACATTTCTTATACTGACAGGAGAGAAATTGGGGTGTGGGTGTGTTATGATCAGGATATCTCTATTTCTTGTAAATCTATTGACCGCATGTAGTAAATGTTGTATAGTCCGGTCAACAGCCTATAAGTTTAACACTCATGCACATAAAGATCCTTAAAGAGAATAAGTTTACATAAAATTTTCATTTAAAATTACTCTGCTATAAAAATTCTGTCATCGTGGACATATAGTGGACATGATAAATGTAGCTTTGTAAGGTAGTTCTCTCCCTGACATTGTGTAATTAACGAAATATATACAACATTCAAACTTCTCTACTGAAATGAAATTTATGTACTTTAAAACCCACTATGACAAGAATTAGTAACATTTAAAAAACCACGAAGATTCTCCTTTTTTTCTCAGTTGTTTATTAGATTTTTAGTAATAAGTCTGATATTCAAGTATGATTTTCAGTTTCGACCTGTAATATCACTTGAAAAACACCATTTGTCAAATTCCGCGTCTGATATACTGACTTTTTCCAACTTTAAATGATGTAAAAGGTCTATTAAAAAAATTAACTTATTTATTTTACAACGATTAAGAAACTAGTTAACAACTTATATAAATCTTGCTCGTTGGCACGAATCTTGGCGTAAGAGTGTCGTTTGTGTGGGACGAAACCGGAGTACCCGGAGAAAACCCACGAAGCCAGGTTGGTGAAAGCCCCACCATCTCACGTAACACACCGGGAATCGAACCCGGAGCGCATAGGTGAGAAGCCAGGGCGCTACCAAATGCGCTATCTGGCCACACTGGTAAGAGGTCTGATACCGGACAAACCACATTATGCTGGAATTTACATTATGACGTTAATGATTAGATTGTGACGTCACAATAGTATGATGCAAATCTATGTGGCAAAACTTCATTTATCCGTTATTTAAGGGTTACCATGCGAGTGTTTTACAAAAACTGACAGGGTATCGCCGAATACCCTGTCAGAAATTGAGTTTCACTGCGAGGTGTAAAACACAAGCATGGTAACCACATTCTAATGCATTTGACAAAGATAATTACAACTAGAGGCACAGAGTTATGGTTTTCTAATCACAGTCATATAAAAAACTGCAGGGTATCGTGACGTCACAAATCAGAAACTGCAGGGTATCGTGAAGTCATATCAAAAACTGTAGGGGTATCGTGAATACCCTTGCAGTTTTTAAATCGGACAGCCAATGAGATCGTTTGTTACAAACAAAATGCATAAAAATGCCCCTTATACCATGCAAATTGGTACTATACACAATATGGTAATATCGGTCTAAAGTTCTGATATGCTATATATTATGTAGTAATACTGGTATAAAGTTCTGATATGCTATATATTATGGGGTAATACTGGTATAAAGTTCTGATATGCTATATATCATGGGGTAATACTGGTATAAAGTTCTGATATGCTATATATTATGGGGTAATACTGGTATAAAGTTCTGATATGCTATATATTATGTAGTAATACTGGTATAAAGTTCTGATATGCTATATATTATGTAGTAATACTGGTATAAAGTTCTGATATGCTATATATTATGAGGTAATACTGGTATAAAGTTCTGATATGCTATATATTAAGAGGTAATACTGGTATAAAGTTCTGATATGCTATATATCATGGGGTAATACTGGTATAAAGTTCTGATATGCTATATATTATGTAGTAATACTGGTATAAAGTTCTGATATGCTATATATTATGGGGTAATACTGGTATAAAGTTCTGATATGCTATATATTATGTAGTAATACTGCTATAATCTTCTGATATGCTATATATTATGGGGTAATACTGGTATAAAGTTCTGATATGCTATATATTATGGGGTAATACTGGTATAAAGTTCTGATATGCTATATATCATGGGGTAATACTGGTATAAAGTTCTGATATGCTATATATTATGTAGTAATACTGGTATAAAGTTCTGATATGCTATATATTATGAGGTTATACTGGTATAAAGTTCTGATATGCTATATATATTATGAGGTAATACTGGTATAAAGTTCTGATATGCTATATATTATGTAGTAATACTGGTATAAAGTTCTGATATGCTATATATTATTTGGTAATACTGGTATAAAGTTTTGATGTGCTATATATTATGGGGTAATACTGGTATAAGTTCTGATATGCTATATTTTATGTTATATAGTAAATTTGTCCCTTTGGCAGAAATAAATACTTTATGCCCTCTACTAGTGTTTTTGGGGCTACATCTCCCTATTTCGTATGTTATGCCTTTCCCGGCTCGCTATTTTGCCGTTCTCATTTATTGGTGGAAGTACAGTAAACAGCTGTGCAGATCTTCTCACCAGTCGACAACAGATCATCTCAGTCACCAGTTCAATGTAAAAACCCGTAAAAATCACATAAATATCATAAAGTTCACTATGATTGTTCAAAACACTTTTCAAAGAGGTCACTTTTAATTCTGGTCACATGAAGATAGCGTCACCTGAGTTCATTTATAATAAGGTAAGAAATACACACTATGCAAAATATAGAGATGCGTATTTTTCCCATATTTTTTATATAGTACACATTTTATTTAACTTATGTTTACCTGGATTATCAAAAGTAGCCTTCTTGATAAGGCATAGTACATTTTCCGATTAAGACTGTTTGAAGTCAGGTAACACAGTCGTCATGTGACCAGACAAAAACTAGTAATTAGAAGTACAGGGGTGGATCCAGAGGGGACAAAGTTTCAGGAAGTTCCCTTCTTTGTCAGATAAGCTATGTAGAATGAAGAATTCAATGTATTACAACATTCTACATGGATGCAGTATCATTTCATTTTTGAAGGCGACTGGAACTATGAATCATTTTAATTTTGTCAGGTACTCAGGAGATCGATATAGATTCATTTGTGTCTCTTATGTATGCGTATATGATAGGTGACTCATTTAATATGCCAACTATGTGTAAAAGGCTATGTTCTAAAATAAATCATTAGTACACAGTGGAGAGTCGTGCCATTGAATGCCCCCAAATATAAGCATCATATTGAGATAGGACGGTCCCAGCACGTGCTCACTTAGATGTTGGATACACAGATGTGGTGCCGGACAGATTATATATGTACCTCGTCTGATGTATCATACTGATTGGTCTGTAGTAATTGTTCCATGTTATTATATTATCATACCAGTTCTATTCAGTAACTGCACGCATACAATGTTATAACTTAATTTATGAATTAGATTTTAAGGTTACAACATACATATCCTATACACCAGTATATAATTATTGATGTCCCTGTGTACATACTCCGATGCCATAAATACCATGCCATGATTAGTAGTTATCATATAAAGCCTGCGATTCTAGAACACCACGTCATGATTAGTAGTAATCATATAAAGCCTGCGATTCTAGAACACCACGCCATGATTAGTAGTTATCATATAAAGCCTGCGGTTCTAGAACAACACGTCATGATTAGTAGTAATCATATAAAGCCTGCGATTCTAGAACACCACATCATGATTAGTAGTAATCATATAAAGCCTGCGATTCTAGAACACCACGCCATGATTGGTAGTAATCATATAAAGCCTGCGATTCTAGAACACCAAGTCATGATTAGTAGTAATCATATAAAGCCTGCGATTCTAGAACACCACGTCATGATTAGTAGTAATCATATAAAGCCTGCGATTCTAGAACACCACGCCATGATTAGTAGTTATCATATAAAGCATGCGATTCTAGAACACCAAGTCATGATTAGTAGTAATCATATAAAGCCTGCGATTCTAGAACACCACGTCATGATTAGTAGTGATCATATAAAGCCTGCGATTCTAGAACACCACGCCATGATTAGTAGTAATCATATAAGGCCTGCGATTCTAGAACACCACGCCATCACTAGTAATAATCATATAAAGCCTGCGGTTCTAGAACAACACGTCATGATTAGTAGTAATCATATAAAGCTTGCGATTCTAGAACACCACGCCATGATTAGTAGCTATCATATAAAGCCTGCGATTCTAGAACACCACGTCATGATAAGTAGTGATCATATAAAGCCTGCGATTCTAGTACACCAAATCATGATTAGTAGTAATCATATAAAGCCTGCGATACTAGAACACCACGTCATGATTAGTAGTTATCATATAAAACCTGCTACTCTAGAACACCACGCCATGATTAGTAGTAATCATATAAAGCCTGCGATTCTAGAACACCAAACCATCATTAATAGTGATCATATAAAGCCTGCAATTCTATTACACCAAATCATGATTAGTAGTCATCATGTAAGCCCTGCGATTCTAGAACACCACGTCATGATTAGTAGTATTCATATAAAGCTTGCGATTCTAGAACACCAAATCATGATTAGTAGTAATCATATAAAGCCTGCGATTCTAGAACACCACGCCATGATTAGTAGTTATCATATAAAGCCTGGGATTCTAGAACACCACGTCATGATTAGTAGTAATCATATAAGGCCTGCGATTCTAGAACACCAAGTCATGATTAGTAGTAATCATATAAAGCTTGCGATTCTAGAACATCACATCATGATTAGTAGTAATCATATAAAGCCTGCGATTCTAGAACACCACGCCATGATTTGTAGTTATCATATAAAGCCTGCGATTCTAGAACACCAAGTCATGATTAGTAGTAATCATATAAAGCCTGCGATTCTAGAACACCACGTCATGATTAGTAGTAATCATATAAAGCCTGCGATTCTAGAACACCACGCCATCATTAGTAGTAATCATATAAAGCCTGCGATTCTAGAACACCACGCCATGACTAGTAATAATCATATAAAGCCTGCGGTTCTAGAACATCACGCCATGATTAGTAGTTATCATATAAAGCCTGCGATTCTAGAATACCACGTCATGATAAGTAGTAATCATGTAAAGCCTGCGATTCTAGAACACCACGTCATGATTAGTAGTAATCATATAAAGCCTGCGATTCTAGAACACCACGCCATGATTAGTAGTAATCATATAAAGCCTGCGATTCTAGAACACCACATCATGATTAGTAGTACTCATATCAAGCCTGTGATTCTAGAACACCACGTCATGATTAGTAGTAATCATATAAAGCTTGCGATTATAGAACACCACGACTTGATTGGTAGTAATCATATAAAGCCTGCGATTCTAGAACACCACGCCAATACTAGTAGTAATCATATAAAGCCTGCGATTCTATAACACCACGTCATGATTAGTAATAATCATATAAAGCCTGCGATTCTAGAACACCACGTCATGATAAGTAATAATCATATAAAGCCTGCGATTCTAGAACACCACGCCATGACTAGTAGTAATCATATAAAGCCTGCGATTCTAGAACACTATGCCATGACCAGTAATAATCATATAAAGCCTGCGATTCTAGAACACCACCTCATGATAAGTAGTGATCATATAAAGCTTGCGATTCTTGAATACCACGCCATGATTAGTAGTAATCATATAAAGCCTGCGATTCTAGAACACCACGACTTGATTAGTAGTAATCATATAAAGCCTGCGATTCTAGAACACCATGCCATGACTAGTAGTAATCATATAAAGCCTGCGATTCTAGTACACCAAGTCATGATTAGTAGTAATCATGTAAAGCCTGCGATTCTAGAACACCACGTCATGATTAGTAGTAATCATATAAAGCCTGCGATTCTAGAACACCACGTCATGATAAGTAGTAATCATATAAAGCTTGCGATTCTAGAACACCACGCCATGATTAGTAGTAATCATATAAAGCTTGCGATTCTTGAATACCACGCCATGATTAATAGTAATCATATAAAGCCTGCGATTCTAGAACACCACGCCATGACTAGTAGTAATCATATAAAGCTTGCGATTCTAGAACATCACGCCATGATTAGTAGTTATCATATAAAGCCTGCTACTCTAGAACACCACGTCATGATTAGTAGTAATCATATAAAGCCTGCGATTCTAGAACACCACGTCATGATAAGTAGTGATCATATAAAGCCTGTGATTCTAGAACATCACGCCATGATTAGTAGTTATCATATAAAGCCTGCTTCTCTAGAACACCACGTCATGATTAGTTGAATCATATAAGGCCTGCGATTCTAGAACACCACGTCATGATGAGTAGTAATCATGTAAAGCCTGCGATTCTAGAACACCACGTCATGATTAGTAGTAATCATATAAAGCCTGCGATTCTAGAACACCACGCCATGATTAGTAGTTATCATATAAAGCCTGCGATTCCAGAACACCACGTCATGATTAGTAGTACTCATATAAAGCCTGCGATTTTAGAACACCACGTCATGATTAGTAGTAATCATATAAAGATGCGATTCTAGAACACCACGTCATGATTAGTAGTAAACATATAAAGCTTGCGATTCTAGAACACCACGTCATGAGTGGTAGTAATCATATAAAGCCTGCGATTCTAGAACACCACGTCATGATTAGTAGTAATCATATAAAGCCTGCGATTCTAGAACACCACGACTTGAACTGTAGTAATCATATAAAGCCTGCGATTCTAGAACACCACGTCATGATTAGTAGTACTCATATAAACCTGCGATTCTAGAACACCACGTCATGATTAGTAGTAATCATATAAAGCCTGCGATTCTAGAACACCACGTCATGATTAGTATCAATCATATAAATCCTGCGATTCTAGAACACCACGACTTGATTAGTAGTAATCATATAAAGCCTGCGATTCTAGAACACCACGCCATGACTAGTAGTAATCCTATAAAGCCTGCGATTCTAGAACACCACGTCATGACTAGTAGTAATCGTATAAAGCCTGCGATTCTAGAACACCACGCCATGACTAGTAGTAATCATATAAAGCCTGCGATTCTAGAACACCATGCCATGACTAGTAATAATCATATAAAGCCTGTGATTCTAGAACACCACGTCATGATTAGTAGTAATCATATTAAGCCTGCGATTCTAGAACACCAAGTCATGATTAGTAGTTATCATATAAAGTCTGCGATTCTAGAACACCACGCCATGACTAGTAATAATCCTATAAAGCCTGCGATTCTAGAAAACCACGCCATGACTAGTAGTAATCATATAAAGCCTGCGATTCTAGAACACCACGCCATGATTAGTAATAATCATATAAAGCCTGCGATTCTAGAACACAACGCCATGATTAGTAGTAATCATATAAAGCCTGTGATTCTAGAACACCACGTCATGATTAGTAGTAATCATATAAAGCCTGCGATTCTAGAACACCACGTCATGATTACTAGTCATCATATAAAGCTTGCGATTTTAGAACACCACGCCATGATTAGTAGTAATCATATTAAGCCTGCGATTCTAGAACACCACGCCATGATTAGTAGTAATCATATAAAGCCTGCCATTCTAGAACACCATTTCCTGATAAATGTTTAATTTAAATCAATGCTGATGAAAACATAAATCTCTCATCTGAGCTTTCATGTTCAGTATTTCTTGAGATTGACATCGCAATGTTAGGCTAACCTTTACATATGTCATACAGGTGAGAAGCCATATCGGTGTCCTCTTCTGGGATGTGACAGGGCATTCCCACAGCTATCCAATCTCCAGCATCATATCAGGAACCACGATAAGCTAGTGGACAGTACATTCCAGTGTCTACAGTGCGACAGAGCGTACCCAAATGAAGCCACACTGAAAGCTCACAACACACGGGTAGGTATCACGAAACGAACATCAAAGTACAATTACACAGAATGAACTTCCCAATAAATGTACATGGGTAGGTTACACGGAGTTAACTTCCCAATACACGTACACAGGTAGGTAACACGGAATGAACTTCCGATTAAACGTACACAGGAAGGACCACGGAATGAATTTCCCAATACACGTACACAGGTAGGAAACACGGAATGCATTTCCCAATACATGTACACAGGTAGGAAACATGGAATGCATTTCCCAATACATATACACAGGAAACACGGAATGCATTTCCCAATACACGTACACGGGAAACACGGAATGCATTTCCCAATACATGTGCACGGGAAGGTAACACAGGATACAGCTCACAACACATAGGTAGGTAACATGTAATTCAGCCACCCTCAACCCCCACAATACTCAGACAGGGAGCACAGTATGAAGTCAACACTACTGGCAATAAACACGGAAGGAAGCAACCCTCATACTTCATCATACAAGGGTGGATAACACGGAATGAAGGCCACCATACAAGGGTAGGTTACAGGGAATGAAGCCAGCTATACAAGGGTAGATAACACGGGATGAAGCCAGCTATACAAGGGTAGGTTACACGGAATAAAGCCCACATACAAGGGTGGATAACACGGAATGAAGCCAGCTATACAAGGGTAGGTTACACGGAATAAAGCCCACATACAAGGGTGGATAACACGGAATGAAGCCAGCTATACAAGGGTAGATAACACGAAATGAAGCCAGCTATACAAGGGTAGGTTACACGGAATGAAGCCCACATACAAGGGAGAATAACACGGAATGAAGCCCGCTATACAAGGGTAGATAACACGGAATGAAGCCAGCTATACAAGGGTAGGTTACACGGAATGAAGCCCACCATACAAGGATAGGTTACACGGAATGAAGCCCACATACAAGGGAGGATAACACGAAATGAAGCCTACATACAAGGGTGGATAACACGGAATGAAGCCCGCTATACAAGAGTAGGTTACACGGAATGAAGCCCACCATACAAGGGTAGGTTACACGGAATGAAGCCCACATACAAGGGAGGATAACACGGAATGAAGCCTACATACAAGGGTGGATAACAAGGAATGAAGCCCGCTATACAAGAGTAGGTTACACGGAATGAAGCCCACCATACAAGGGTAGGTTACACGGAATGAAGCCCACATATAAGGGAGGATAACACGGAATGAAGCCTACATACAAGGGTGGATAACACAGAATGACGCCCGCTATACAAGAGTAGGTTACACGGAATGAAGCCCTCTATACAAGGGTAGGTTACACGGGTAAGTAATAAGGAATGAACCACCAAAATACACAAATAGGTAATAAGGAATGATGCCCAAAATTACACGGGTAGAAGACAGGCAATGAGGCCTAAAATACAGAGGTAAGTAACAATGAACGAAGTGCAAACTACTCAGGTAGATATCACGGAATGAAGCCCGACGTACACAGGTGAGTTATACTGAATAAAGCTCATATGGATAGGTAACAAGGATTTATAGCGCACACTACACGGATAGCTGATACTACATGGATAGGTAACAAGGATTTATAGCGCACACTACACGGATAGCTGATACTACATGGATAGGTAACAAGGATTTATAGCGCACACTACACGGATAGCTGATACTACATGGATAGGTAACAAGGATTTATAGCGCACACTACACGGATAGCTCATACTACATAGATAGGTAACAAGGATTTATAGCGCACACTACACGGATAGCTCATACTACATGGATAGGTAACAAGGATTTATAGCGCACACTACACGGATAGCTGATACTACATGGATAGGTAACAGGATGGAATATAGCGCACACTAAACGGATAGCTCATACTACATGGATAGGTAACAAGGATTTATAGCGCACACTACACGGATAGCTTATCCTACATGGATAGGTAACAGGATAGAATATAGCGCACACTACAAGGATAGCTCATACTACATGGATAGGTTACAGGATTTATAGCGCACACTACACGGATAGCTCATACTACATGGATAGGTAACAAGGATTTATAGCGCACACTACACGGATAGCTTATACTGCATGGATAGGTAACAAGGATTTATAGCGCACACTACACGGATAGCTTATCCTACATGGATAGGTAACAGGATGGAATATAGCGCACACTACACGGATAGCTCATACTACATGGATAGGTAACAAGGATTTATAGCGCACACTACACGGATAGCTCATACTACATGGATAGGTAACAAGGATTTATAGCGCACACTACAAGGATAGCTCATACTACATGGATAGGTAACAAGGATTTATAGCGCACACTACACGGATAGCTCATACTACATGGATAGGTAACAGGATTTATAGCGCACACTACACGGATAGCTCATACTACATAGATAGGTAACAAGGATTTATAGCGCACACTACACGGATAGCTCATACTACATGGATAGGTAACAAGGATTTATAGCGCACACTACACGGATAGCTTATCCTACATGGATAGGTAACAGGATAGAATATAGCGCACACTACACGGATAGCTCATACTACATGGATAGGTTACAGGATTTATAGCGCACACTACACGGATCGCTCATACTACATGGATAGGTAACAAGGATTTATAGCGCACACTACACGGATAGCTTATACTGCATGGATTGGTAACAAGGATTTATAGCGCACACTACACGGATAGCTTATCCTACATGGATAGGTAACAGGATGGAATATAACGCACACTACACGGATAGCTGATACTACATGGATAGGTAACAAGGATTTATAGCGCACACTACACGGATAGCTTATCCTACATGGATAGGTAACAGGATAGAATATAGCGCACACTACACGGATAGCTCATACTACATGGATAGGTTACAGGATTTATAGGGCACACTACACGGATAGCTCATACTACATGGATAGGTAACACGGATTTATAGCGCACACTACACGGATAGCTCATACTACAGGGATAGGTAACAAGGATTTATAGCGCACACTACACGGATAGCTTATCCTACATGGATAGGTAACAGGATGGAATATAGCGCACACTACAAGGATAGCTCATACTACATGGATAGGTAACAAGGATTTATAGCGCACACTACACGAATAGCTTATCCTACATGGGTAGGTAACAGGATGGAATATAGCGCACACTGCACGGATAGCTCATACTACATGGATAGATAACAAGGATTTACAGCGCACACTACACGGATAGCTTATCCTACATTAATAGGTAACAAGGATTTATAGCGCACACTACACGGATAGCTCATACTACAGGGATAGATAATAAGGATTTATAGCGCACACTACACGGATAGCTCATACTACAGGGATAGGTAACAGGATTTATAGCGCACACCACATGGATAGCTGATACTACATGGATAGGTAACAAGGATTTATAGCGCACACTACACGGATAGCTCATACTACATGGATAGGTAACAAGGATTTATAGCGCACACTACACGGATAGCTGATACTACATGGATAGGTAACAAGGATTTATAGCGCACACTACACGGATAACTCATACTACATGGATAGGTAAAAAGGATTTATAGCGCACACTACACGGATAGCTCATACTACATGGATAGGTGACAGGATTTATAACGCACACTACACGGATAGCTCATACTACATGGATAGGTAACAAGGATTTATAGCGCACACTACACGGATAGCTCATACTACATGGATAGGTAACAAGGATTTATAGCGCACACTACACGGATAGCTCATACTACATGGATAGGTAACAAAGCCAAAAATACACTCATAAATGTATAAAACATGGAATGACTTATCAAAACTTAGAATTCACGGATATATTACAAGGAACGAAAATGGTTGTTTATGGTAATACACGGATAAATGAAGTATGGTTATACACGGATACGTGAATCTTCATCATTGATTTATAGCAATACACAGGTACGTGAATCTTCATTATTGATTTATGGCAATACACAGGTACGTGAATCTTCATCATTGATTTATGGTAATACACGGGTACGTGAATCATTGGTTTATGGTAATACACGGGTACGTGAATCTTCATCATTGCTTTATGGTAATACACGGGTATGTGAATCTTCATCATTGCTTTATGGTAATACACGGGTAGGTGAATCTTCAGCATTGATTTATGGTAATACACGGGTACGTGAATCATTGATTTATGGTAATACACGGGTATGTGAATCTTCATCATTGATTTATGGCAATACACGGGTACGTGAATCTTCATTATTGATTTATGGCAATACACAGGTACGTGAATCTTCATCATTGATTTATGGTAATACACGGGTATGTGAATCTTCATCATTGATTTATGGCAATACACAGGTACGTGAATCTTCATCATTGATTTATGGTAATACACGGGTACGTGAATCATTGGTTTATGGTAAAACACGGGTATGTTAATCATTGCTTTATGGTAATACACGGGTAGGTGAATCTTCATCATTGCTTTATGGTAATACACGGGTAGGTGAATCATCATTATTGCTTTATGGTAATACACGGGTATGTGAATCTTCATCATTGCTTTATGGTAATACACGGGTAGGTGAATCTTCAGCATTGATTTATGGTAATACACGGGTACGTGAGTCATTGATTTATGGTAATACACGGGTACGTGAATCTTCATTATTGATTTATGGTAATACACGGGTACGTGAATCATTGATCTATGGTAATACACGGGAACGTGAATCTTCATCATTAATTTATGGTAATACACGGGTACGTGAATCATTGATCTATGGTAATACACGGGTACATGAATCTTCATTATTGATTTATGGTATCATACTAAGGTAGACATTCATGTCACAGTGTCACTCACAACATAGTACCATTGCAGACATCCATGTTACAGCGTCATTCACAACATCGTACATGGTATCCATTCCATGTCACAGTGCCACTCAATACATCGTACCATGGTATCCATCCCCGTCCCAGTGCCATTCCCAACATCGTGCTATGGTAGCCATCGCATGTTATAGTGTCACTCACAACATCATGCCATGGTAGCCATCCTATGTCACACTGTATTATAGTATCCATCCCATGTCACAGTGTCACTCACAACATCGCTACATTGTAGACATCCCATGTCACAGTGTCACTCACAACATCGTACCTTGGTATCCATCCCATGCCCCAGTGCCATTCAAAACATCGTGCTATGGTAGCCATTCCATGTTATAGTGTTACTAACAACATCGTGCCATGGTATCCATCCCATGTCACAGTGTCACTCACAACATCGTACCATGGTATCTATCCCTGTCCCAGTGCCATTCACAACATCGTGCTATGGTAGCCATCCCATGTTATAGTGTCACTCACAACATCGTGCCATGGTATCCATCCCATGTCACAGTGTCACTCACAACATCGCACCATGCTAGCCATCCCTTGTCACAGTGTTACTCACAACATCGTGCCATGGTATTCATCCCATTTTATAGTGTCACTCACAACGTCATGCCATGGTAGCCATCCCATGTCACACTGTATTATAGTATCCATCCCATGTCACCGTGTCACTCACAACATCGTTACATTGTAGACATCCATGTCACAATGCCACTCACAACATCGTGCCATGGTATCCATCCCTGTCCCAGTGTCACTCACAACATCGTTCCATGGTATCCATCCCATGCCACAGTGTCACTCACAACATCGCACCATTGTAGACATCCATGTCACAGTGTCACTCACAACATCGTACCTTGGTATCCATCCCATGTCCCAGTGTCACTCACAACATCGTACCTTGGTATCCATCCCTGTCCCAGTGTCACTCACAACATCGTTCCATGGTATCCATCCCATGCCACAGTGTCACTCACAACATCGTTCCATTGTAGACATCCATGTCACAGTGCCACCCACAATATCGTACCACATTATCCATGCATGCCACAATGCCAACCATAGCGCCGTGTACATAAGAAGGATGTGGACAAACTGTCTGTAGAGAATGTTTACGAGTACTACATTACAAAAAGATTAAGTATGACAGCATTGTAAAATACGAAAGGAACTAGTGTTTTATGCAAAAGTCATTCTTGTGTGTCCTATGGATTCATTTTATTCAAACGAATCCTTCCTAGCCGAGGAATGTAGATATCTTTCTGTTTACGGACAGTCTTTGTGAATACCGGGTTTACGTGCAGTCTTTGTGGATACCGGGTTTACGGGCAGTCTTTGTGGATACCGGGTTTACTTTCAGTCTTTGTGGATACCAAGTTTTTATGATCTGTATATCTTTCCCAATTCTCCAAGCTACCAGGACCCAATTCTCCAAGTTACCAGGTCCCAATTCTCCAAGTTACCAGGCCCCTATTCTCCAAGCTACCAGGCTCCATTTCTTCAAGCTAGCAGACCCCTATTCTTGAAGCTACCAGGCCCCAATTCTCCAAGTTACCAGGCCCCAATTCTCTAAGTTACCAGGCCGCAATTCTCTAAGCTACCAGGCCCCAATTCTCCAAGTTACCAGGCCGCTATTCTCCAAGTTACCAGGCCCCAATTCTTGAAGCTACCAGGCCCCAATTCTCCAAGTTACCAGGCCCCTTATTCTCCAAGTTACCAGGCCCCAATTCTCCAAGTTACCAGGCCCTTATTCTCCAAGCTACCAGGTCCCTATTCTACAAGCTACCTGGCCCCTATTCTACAAACTACCAGGCCCCTATTCTACAGGCTATCAGGCCCCTATTGTCTACCTTCACATTTAATAAAAAGAACCGCAACTTAAGTTTTTCATCAATGAGTTGATCGTCTTTATTGCATGAACCTGAATAGGGATCCGCCGTCATACTTTTAATGTCGGATATTAAATGGGAAGACAGCCTTATAACACTTTAATGAATGCGTTCGATTGAAAATTCTTTTTATCATTCTGACAATCAAGGCAATGTCATGCAGAAAAAAAGTCATTACCATTCTTTGTATTCATTAATGGTGTTATTCCCCTCTCCGTACATACCAAAATAAAAAATATAAAAGAAGGAAAATCAATCGCAGATATAACTCAGCGACGATATGATGGGGAATTCGGGATTATCTCTGCACAACTTCATACACCAAGCTGCACTTATCGATCAGCCATTTTTCTATAATAAAAAAGAACTAGCTTTATGGGGGTACCCTCAGGGTGAACTGTTTACTGTGTGTGTTGGTCGCAAGAATAAAGCTTCGTTGAAATGCCAACATTGAAGTATGCACTAAACAAAGGAAGTAAAATTCTAGTTCAACACGGATGCAGTGGATTATTTCTAGGTTCGAGTTTTATATCAAATTCGTATTAAAATTCTAATATAGCACAGTAGCATTGCATTGTGTGCTGGGGTCATGCTTTTTATGGGTCTTATCAAATTTTCATGTAGCACAGTAGCAATGCATTGTGTGCTGAGGTCATGCTTTGTGTGTGTCATATCGAGTTCACATACAGCACAATAACAATGCTTTCTATGGGTCATATCAAATTTTCATGCAGCACAATAGTAAAACATTGTATGGTTATGCTTTTTATGGGTCATATCAAATTCTCATACAGCACAGTAACAAAGCATTGTGTGCTGAAGTCATGCTTTTCATGGGTCATATCAAATTTTCATGCAGCACAATAGTAAAGCATTGAGTGCTATGGTCATGCTTTTTATGGGTCATATCAAATTCTTATTTAGCGCAGTGGTACAGTATTGTGTGCTGAGGTCATGCTTTTTATGGGTCATATCAAAATCTCATGCAGCACAATAGCAATGCATTGTGTGCTATGGTCATGCTTTCTATGGGTCTTATCAAATTCCCATGTAGCACAATAGTAAAGCATTGTGTGCTGAAGTCATGCTTTATATGGGTCAATCAAATTCTCATGTAGCACAATAGCAAAGCATTGTGTGCTGAGCTCTTGCTTTATATGGGTCAATCAAATTTCAATGTAGCACAATAGCAAAGCATTGTGTGCTGAGCTCTTGCTTTATATGGGTCAATCAAATTTCAATGTAGCACAATAGCAAAGCATTGTGTGCTGAGGTCATGCTTTATATGGGTCAATCAAATTCCCATGTAGCATAATAGCAAAGCATTATGTGCTGAGGTCATGCTTTCTGTAGGTCATATCAAATTCTCATGTAGCACAATAGCAATGTGGGTCACGTAAAATAGTGTGTTGTCTATTTTGGTCACATGTAACCTTGTATTTTCTATTTGGATGACGTATAACTGTGTGATAACTATTTAGGCCACATATCATCGTGTTTTATCCACGTGTTGCGAGTATGGGTCACGTATAATCGTTGTATTGTCTGTATTTATTATAATCGTTTATCGTCTATTTGGGTCACGTGTTATCGTGTTTTGTTAAGATCACGTGTAACTATGTGCAGTTTTACTTCGTTCACGTTTACTCATGCGTTGTCTGTTGTCCGTGCATCGCCTGTTGACGTCACGTGTAATCATGCGTTGTCTTTTTTAATCAAGTATAATTCTGCGTTATTTGGTTCAGGTATAAGTAATGCATTGCCTATTTAGGTTCCGTTATATAATGTGTTGTCTCGATGCAATGTAGTCCGAGATTCTCTGAAGATAAACCTAATTTTGTTTATTTCAGCGTCGTATCGGTTTTGGTCAGAGCGCCATAAGTATCCTCATTGGTATCGTTATAAGTATCCTTCTTGGTATCTTTATTGGTATCGTTATAAGTATCGTTCTTGGTATCTTTATTGGTATCGTTATAAGTATCGTTCTTGGTATCTTTATTGGTATCGATATAAGTATCGATATAAGTAACCTTCTCAGTATCGCTATGATTATCATTATGATGATCGTTATGAGTTTGGTATGTATAGTTATAGTATCGCTATAAGTATTGTTGTAAGTACGGTTAGTATCGTTATCTATATCGTAGTATGGTTATGTAATCATGACCTTCGTTATATCACTACAAATCGGTAAAGGTGTCATAATAAGTATCGTTACGATTATCGTTTCAAGTATAGTTCGAATGGTTGTATGGTTAGTATCGTTCTAAGTATCGTTGTAAGTATGGTTATTTGATTATGAATATCCTTATATCAATAGTCGTTGTGTGTATCATTATAAGTATCGGTTTGATTATCGTTTTAACTATCGTTATATTTATCGTTGTAAGTATGGTTAGTATCGTTAGAAGTATCGTTGTGAGTATGGTCATATATAATCATGATTATCGTTATATTATTAATAATCTTTGTTGTTAGCATTAGAAGTATCTTTATGATTATCCTTATAAGTATGGTTAATATCGTTTTAAGTGTCGTTATAAGTATGGTTAGTAACACTGTAGGTGTCGTTATAAGTATGGTTAGTATCATTGTAGGTGTCGTTGTAAGTGTGGTTAGTATCATTGTAGGTGTCGTTATAAGTATGGTTAGTATCATTGTAGGTGTCGTTGTAAGTATGGTTAGTATCATTGTAGGTGTCGTTGTAAGTATGGTTAGTATCATTGTAGGTGTCGTTGTAAGTATGGTTCTATCATAATGACTATCGTTATATCATTAGTTATCGTTGTATGTATCAATCTTATTAAAACGCGACTTGTATTTCGCTCCTCTACGATACTCTCCATGTACAAGATCTTACAACTGCCGATTCAAGGTCATCTCAGGATGACCTTTTAGAACAGCCAATCAGAATTGATGTTAGAGATCTTTCGGTGTTATATTACATACAAACAATACCGAAAGATCTCTAACTCAAATTCTGACTGGCTGTACTGAAAGGTCATCCTGAGATGACCTCGAATCGGCAGTTGTAAGATCTTGTACATGGAGAGTAGCGTAGAAGAAAGAAGTACAAGTCGCGTTTCAATAAGATTGTTGTAGGTATCATTATAATATAAAATACGAAAGTAACTGGTGTCACATGACTATGGCACTAACAACAATGTACCACAGTGGACATTTTGTAATGATTATCGATATAAGCATTGTTAGTACTTTATAAGTGCCGTTATAAGTATGGTTATAGGTATCATCAACACTTAGTGACGGAGTTTACTGAATTCAAATCACTACGAGAGTTACTATCCTGAGTAATTTGTAATCAGATTTAAAATTATAGCGATACTTTGCTGAATCTATAGCTTACATCGTTGATAAAATTGATCATAGAGTTTTCTTTATTAACTTTATATTCCAGATGCATCTTCATGCGAAACCCTTAGATCTGAGACAGAACCACGCTCCTACCCAAATTCAAACGACTCAGCAGCCTCAATCATCGATGGCACCGTCGTCTATGACATCCATGATTTCACCCTTCGATAATATTCAAAATCATTTCAACACGCAAAGATCACGGAAAAGAAAAGCATCCAGACCACAACAACTGTTTATGACATCAAATATGACGCATGCGCAAGGTGGACCCCTAACACCGGAAGATGATGATGTCGTCATCGTGGAAGCTAAACAGATATGTACGTCATTAGGTGGGAATGAGGTACCTTCAGAAGACCAGTGTAGTAAAGGTGTCAAAAGATTTTCTTCAATGGACGGGAAACAGCTGCGAGCGTTTCAGCAAAGCATGGCTAATGTGATAGTGAAAGATGACAGTCAAAGGGAGGCAATCCGAGGTTTTCCATTTCAAAGAAATGAAAGCAGAGAAACTTTATCATTTGAATTATCACAACAAAATAATATCATGAACGCTTTTCACACTCCTGACAGAGAAGGAGGAGGGGGGTTCCCCATCGATATGAGAGGCAACCGATTCCCACTCCATAGTCAAACGAAAAATCTCACTCATTTGAGGGAAACGACGCATAGAAAATATCAAAGCCAGTTTAACTTCCCCTTCAGTCCACATGGATTTGATCAATCAGTCTGGCAACCAAAACATTTCAATACAAAATTTGTAGATGTGACATGTTCTCCTGTACATAGGGACAGTAATGTTGTAGAACAAGATATGTTTGCAGAGGATGACGACGCACTGGTCACGGATTTTGAGGAAAACCAGCGACGGCGACGAGAACTTATACTCAGCTATCACAAACAGTATGCTGAAAAAAAGTTGGGAAAGAAAGATGGCGGTGATCAGAAAAGTGAAAACAACTCCGAGGACGAAGACTTCTTCGACGGAGGCCATAATACAAGGTATACCAAGACCAATGACGTAGGTCACGAAAACGAGGTCCCTCGACAGAGAAATCAACATCACACACACACGTTTTCATCCACATGTCACCAGAACGCCATGAATAAAAACGATCATGGAGAAAAAACTGTATCCATGCAAGATAAGGAATGCATGAAAATTGAAAAACAACAGAAAAATGGACTCGAATTTAGTTACAGAAATGGCTATGATCATGATTTTAATGTTTACAAAGAACAAGCATTTGACAATTATCGTAAGCTGTCGAGATTCAATAACGCAGAGAATTATCAGCAGAGCTTGCCTTATCAGTATATTGCAGACGACATACCGACGTGTGAAAGTTCTTCCGGCGACCAGAAGTTGGGTCAGAACGACGAGCGGAAACTGAAAGGAGAGCAGCTCATTAAGGCTTCTCACACGGACAAAGGACGAGAAGATTACAGGGAGGCACTGAGGAACGCCTATCTAAATAAAACAACCAATCAGAGGAGAGGTGACAGCGGATATTGGTCGACGTCAACCGGAAGTCAAAGATCAGTGGATGAAGTCCAATCGCAATCATCCACTGAAGACGTTGGTCAACCACACCACTCGTTTTCTTCACGCATACCGTTAGATGTTTTCGAAGACCCTATGAATTGAAGGGTATTTGTAAACCATGAAAATTTTACCGTAACTTACGTTTGTATGGGTAGAAAAATAAGATGTTACATAAACAGGTTAAGTACATGTACACGTTTCGCCAGTATTTTCCTGGGCCATTATTTGGAAGAAAGCGAGACTATTTCTTATCGCGTTCATTTATTTATGATGAAGACATCGCATACATCTTTCTTGTGGTACATATTCGCTGTTAAATGACATCGGTTATAATCTGGGATGAATACCATGGGTAGATCCAAAGATTAACACCGATCGGGTACGGCATTCTATAGGTGGCAGTCGGAGATTAGAGCTATAAATAGATCAATCAAACCCTGATCAAGGTTACCCATCTCTGTACCATCCCTATGGCTGTGATGTATATTAATTATAATTTACATCATGGAGAAGCTTGCAGGTTAAATTTGGAGTATTAATCTGAACAAAACATGATGTTTATGTATATAACACTCTATTTATCTGTAGACAACGTACCTGAAGAGCAGGAGAAACTTTTTGACACTTGACACGAATTTTCAGATTAGAAAAACTCGGGGTAAAATTATTCAACTTTTAATTTCAATTTTATTCAAGAGTTTGATTATGTATAATACTAAATGTCCTGTTGCTTTAGAGTTATCCGTCAGGAGATGTTTGACAGATGTATTAGTCAATTTTACACGTAATTTATAATGCATTGCTTAAACAGACATTGAGTAAGATTGATATTTGTGGTTCTATATTTCTTTGTGTATGGGAAAAAAGAAAAAAAAGTCATGGCACCTTCATGCTTATTTGTATGCACAACACAAACGTGAGGGAAAAAATCAATGAGCGATGCGAAGGATGTACACACTTATTGTACGTATTCTCAGAGACATATGTATGTATGTATGTCTCTGGTATTCTTATTATAATTATTCTAAGGAGACTGATTTGAACTGTTTCATTCCTATTACACACACACACAGTTAATGTGTGTTGAATCTTTCTTTAACCCTTCCTCCTGGATCCGCGCTTGCAATACGTACTTGAATGGATTACATGTTGATTTAAGAAGGTCAAGAGAATAAAATGATATAATGCATTGGTATTTTCATGTATGTCATTTAATAGAGCTTCTTTATAATGTAAATGAGTCACTAGCACGTTTTTTTTTTAATTTTCGACTGCCTTATTTGTACTTTGCTTTGTGTACGAATGAATATGTAGATTTCTCGTCATTTTAATGTGATTTATGTAACATGTATTTGCCACTTTTACTTTGCAATGACTAGGTACGCAGCTTATCAATAAATCCACTGTGCATAACACATACATTGACACTATACATAGTTATAACAAAATAGAATGCAAAACAATGGCGAAAGAAAATGATGATACTGATTGCAAATACTTCAAATCTTTTCCCTTTCCAATGTTTCAACATTACATAGAAGTAGGAACCCACCCACCCTACCCCCCCCCCTTTTTTTTTAGATAATGTTCAAGTAAAATAGATTTATTTGAATTGAATAGATTTTACTACGATTTCCAAACAATCCTGTTTATGACTTACTGGTCGAGAATTCCTTAAATCCCTATATATTGTTTTTAAGTAGATATCGTTATACATAGTAACTTACTGTATTGATCATCAAATAGGGGAAATGTTAGCGCCATGAAAGTAAGAGTTAGAAAATGGGAGTCTGTTCAATATTTACTCCGAAAAATAAATCCGTTTATGGAAGTTATTGTTTTTCTATTTTTAGCTCACGTGAGCCTTCGACTCACGTGAGCTATTGTGTTCAATCGTTGTCCATCGGCCGTCCGTCCGTCATTAACTTTTCACATTTTCGACTTCTTCTTCAGAACAGCTGAACAGAATTTGATGAAACTAGGTATGCATAAAGTACTCATGGTCCCCTACAAGTGTTGTTGTTTTTCGTTCCAATCCGTCAACAGGTGGCGCCACCACAGGCAAAAGTAGGTCACAGATGGTACCCTCCTTTAACAAACTTCTTCTTCAGACCGGGGGGCATAAAGAGACAAACCGTATACATAGGAATGAACTAGACAGATGTGTGAAGAAGTGTAGTTTTTTTGGTTCTGTTCCGAAATCAAATTTTTGACGTTTTTTCGACATTTTTTTTTTTTGCACTTAGTAATTTCAATGCAGAAAAGTGTCATCTTTTTCAGTTAATTGATAATGATAATTTTTATGGACTATTTTGATCATAATCATGGTAAGGAATATTACTGTGAAAGAATTTTGTCATTATCTCAGTTTTTTGATTTTTTAATGAATTTTTTAAGACTTCCAAAAAAAAAAAAAAAAAAGGGGGGGGGGGTGGCCATTTTTCACATTTTCAACTTTTTCTGCAAAACTGTTCGAAGGATTTTAATAAATCTCGATAGAAATAAATCACTTATGATCCCCTTCAAATTCTGTCGTTTTCGTCCAGACCTCTTCACAGGTGGCGTCACCACAGTCAAAAGTAGGTCACAAAAGAGTACCCTCCTTTGACAATCTTCTTCTTCATACTTGCTGTATATAGAGACAAAGAATGCATAGAAATGATCTAGAGGGATGAGTGAAGAAGTCTTGTCATTTTGGTTCCCTTCCAAAATTCAATTTTAGAAATTTTTTCGACTTGGTGATTTCAATGCAGAAAAGTGTCATCTTTCTACGGTAATTGATAAAGATGATTTCTTATGGACTATTGTAATCATAATTATGGTAAGGAATGTTACTTTGAAAGAATTTTGACAATATCTCAATTTTGGAATTTTCTATGAATATTTTGACTTCCAAATGAGGGTGTATAGGGACAGTTCTTCACATTTTTAACTTCTGCTGTTATACCACATGAAAGATTATAATGAAACATGGTATACATGAAGTACCAGGGGCGTAGCTGCCTATACGCCAGCACGTCATGGCGTGCACATCACTGGGACAAAAAAAATTAAATAAAATAAAAAAATTAAAATGTGACTCAAAGATGTCCATATCATATGACAACTCGTAAGTGTCAAATCAAAAAGACTTTAATGTTAAGAAGTAGATTCAAGTTCAGCGTATATTCTTCAAATATTAAACGTCATTTTTTATAACAAAAATAGTTTCAATGTTATCAAGATGTAGTCCAGAAAGCACGACTTTGCATTGAATTTTACCAAATTTTCTCGGGGTAGACCATCGAACCCCCATTTGCAAGAGAAGGTGATCCCATCCTCCTCTCAGAGCTGCGCACGCCCCGTGAGAAGCTTTCTTTGCGTGTACACTGAATATTTCTAGCTACGCCCCTGAGTACTATAGGTTCTCCATCAATTTTGTACATTTCATCCAAATCGGTCACAGATGGTGCCACCATGTCTAAAAATCGGTCTCGCATTGGCACATATAGCACTTGGTAATTTAAATATGGAGAGTAGCGGTTCAAATCCAGCTGTGGTCAAAATTTTTTTTTCATTTCTTAACACATCTAAATAAGTTTTTAGATGTTTATCAACACTCAACAGATTATGCCATATTAAGTTGGATCTGGACAATATTTGAAACAATTGTTGTTCATGGCCCAGACTTGAAATCAGCCAACAAAAGGCCCAACCTAAAGAAAATGACTAACTTGTTGTCCTGAATCACATCTTGCAGAGACAAAGCAAATACTTAATATCAAAATTACCCGAATGGATGTGAAAAAAACTGTTGTTTTTTTTTTTATTGTGGACTGAAATAAAACTTGACATATTTTCAACATTTATGTTGACTTAGTCACAGTAATGCAAAAATAAATAACTTCTTCCTTCCTGCATGACTGATAATTTAGGTACTCAGGTGAGCGATACAGGCCCACTTGGATCTCTTGTATTCATGAAAATTATAATCTAATTGATTTAATAATAAACAAATCCCAATGTAAGCGTTTTAAAATGTTTTGATTTTCTGTTCTGTTTATTAACTGTCAACTTGGAATAAATCTAATTTTATTGTTAAGTTAATGATCGATGTTTTCAGATAAAAATTATTCAGATAAAAAAAGTGTGCCTTAGTGTAATTAACATATGTGTATATTTTTTGAAATTGAGTTCAGTTATAAATTATAATAGCGTTAACTGCTTTAACAGAGTTTTGAAGTCAGATCTAGAAACTGTTCCATAGTGAGTATTAACAAATGAGATTAAAAATCTAGTTAATTTGTGAGCATTCCTGATAGTATTTATAATTACATAGATGTTCCAGCATGTTAATTATATATATATATATGGCATATACATTTCCTACATGCCTAACCCTGGTGGCGATCCGGAAGTGATTAGATTTACATGTACAAACGAACTGTAGTAAGAGGAAGAGAGATGACAATTCCCCTACACCTCTGTCTCTATAGGGCAATTAGTTTGTATGTTTACATAAATACATTTCATATAGTCGTCTATAACACAGATACATTTTGTATAGTTTTGAATTATATGAATACGTTATTTTTTACAGTTGTGTATTACACAAAACAGTTTGTATAGTATTGTATTTCTGTACATAATCATAACATTATAAAAGTAAAAAAAAATTCCATACCTTGCCAAGATCATGTAACGGTTTATGTATATTAGTTTGCATACATATAGAGTTATACTTTGCTGAAAATATTTTGTATATTTATTAAGTCTGTCTTTGATCTTAGATATTTTTTTTACATTTATGTAAAGGGCATTTTTGATTTTTGAATCTCGTAAAGGAGACTAAACTTGGATATTTTTGTTGTGTACCTGGTGTCCCGTCTCGATGACGTGTAGAACATGTAACTGAGGCGGCAATGCTATAAACTGTTGGCTTCTATCCACGCGTTGTTGTTTTGTTTTTGCTGTGTAATATGATCATTACCAGGCTGTCGTCCTTGACATTACTGATAAAGTACCCTTTTACAGTAAACCTTGACCTCTCTTTTATTCAGGACACGACATTAAGTCCGAGCCATCCATAGCGAGGATGCTCGACAGCAAGTCGAATTCACCAGATTATTGTCCTTGACCTTACTAACAGTATGACATCTACAATAAGCCTTGATCTCATTGTTGTACTAGTTTTATCATACGACGAATATAAATTCTTGGAAAATATATCATATTTTGCAAATCTGAATGATGAAATAGTTGTGTTTTTACTGGAAAGGCCATAATATCGAACTCCGTGGTCCGTAGGATGGACAACCATAAACTTCTGATGTAATGTCACTGTGACCCTCACAACACGGTACTAGGATGGACAACCATAAACTTCTGATGTAATGCCACTGTGACCCTCACAACACGGTACTAGGATGGACAACCATAAACTTCTGATGTAATGTCACTGTGACCCTCACAACACGGTACTAGGATGGACAACCATAAACTTCTTATGTTATGTCACTGTGACCCTCACATCACAGTACTAGGATGGACAACCATAAACTTCTTATGTTATGTCACTGTGACCCTCACAACACAGTACTAGGATGGACAACCATAAACTTCTGATGTTATGTCACTTTGACCCTCACATTATGGTATGAGGATGGACAACCATAACCTTCTGATGTTATGTCACTTTGACCCTCACAACATGGTATTAGGATGGACAACCATAAACTTCTGATGTTATGTCACTGTCACCCTCACAACACGGTATTAGCATGGACAACCATAAACTTCTGATGTTATGTCACTGTGACCCTCACAACATGATATTAGGATGGACAACCATAAACTTCTGATGTTATGTCACTGTGACCCTCACAACATGGTATTAGGATGGACTACCATAAACTTCTGATGTAACGTCACGGTGACCCTCACAACACGGTATTAGGATGGACAACCATAAACTTCTGATGTTATGTCACTGTGACCCTCACAACATGATATTAGGATGGAATACCATAAACTTCTGATATTATTTCACTTTGACCCTCACAACATGGTATTAGGATGGAATACCATAAACTTCTGATGTTATGTCACTGTGACCCTCACAACATGGTATTAGGATGGACAACCATAAAATTGTGATGTTATGTCGCTGTGACCCTCACAACATGGTATTAGGATGGACAACCATAAACTTCTGATGTTATGTTACTGTGACCCTCACAACATGGTATTAGGATGGACAACCATAAACTTCTGATGTTATGTGACTGTGACCCTCACAACACGGTATTAGGATGGACAACCATAAACTTCTGATGTAATGTCACTGTAACCCTCACAACACGGTACTAGGATGGACAACCATAAACTTCCGATGTTATGTGACTGTGACCCTCACAACACGGTATTAGGATGGACAACCATAAACTTTTGATATTATATCACTTTGACCCTCACAACATGGTATTAGGATGGACAACCATAAACTTCCGATGTTATGTCACTGTCACCCTCACAACACGGTATTAGGATGGACAACCATAAACTTCTGATGTTATGTCACTGTGACCCTCACAACACGGTATTAGGATGGACAACCATAAACTTCTGATGTTATGTCACTGTGACCCTCACAACATGGTATTAGGATGGACAACCATAAACTTCTGATGTTATGTCACTGTGACCCTCACAACATGGTATTAGGATGGAATACCATAAACTTCTGATGTTATGTCACTCTGACCCTCACAACACAGTACTAGGATGGACAACCATAAACTTCTGATGTTATGTCACCATGACACTCATAACAACATACCATGATGGACAGTCATGGATCTCTGATGTTATGTCACTGTGACACTCACAACAACATACCTTGATGGACAGTCGTGGACCTTTGATGTTATGTCACTGTTACACATCAACATACCTTGATGGACAGTCATGGATCTCTGATGTTATGTCACTTTGACACTCATAACAACATACCTTGATGGACAGTCATAGACCTCTAATGTTATGTCACTTTGACACTCATAACAACATACCTTGATGGACAGTCATGGACCTCTAATGTTATGTCACTGTGACACTCATAACAACATACCATGATGGACAGTCATGGATCAGATGCTATGTCACTGTGACACTCATAACACATTACCATGGAAGTTTGCTTATCAGAAGTGAATCTTGGTGCACGATACCTTGAGTGTCGAGGTGAGTGTAAGTGCGCGGTACTCTGGATGTCCAAGTAAGTGTAAGTGGGCGGTACTCTGGTTGTCGAAGTGAGTGTAAGTGCATGGTAGTCTGGATGTGGAAGTGAGTGTAAGTGTGCGGTACTCTGGTTGTCGAAGTGAGTGTAAGTGCGCGGTACTGTGGATGTCGATGTGAGTGTAAGTGCGTGGTACTCTGAGTGTCTAAATGAGTGTAAGTACGCGGTATTTGGATGTCGAAGTGAGTCTAGGCGCGCGGTATTTTGATTGTCGAAATGAGTCCAAGAGTGTTGTTCTTTGAGTGTCTTTTGATTGGTTAGCGGTATCCTCAATGAATGCAATGGATATACAGACGACTTGAAAATATCTAACACTGGACACACGAAGTATTAACAACTTAACAATAAAACAAATATGTACCTGGTATAACAACGGTGTCCCTCACTCATTTTCTTCTATATCTAGGTAAAAGCGTACATTAGTAATCTATGAAAATATGGAAGGGACATGAAGAAAAAATAAATTAAAGCTACGATACCAACTGAGGACGGTCAGTTGAAATGTGAAATTTTATACCCCAAAATTGCCAAATTGCGTGAGTTTCCGGAGGGGGAGGGGGCAACGAACCTTTGGATCTGCTGGAGATCTAGCCGGTCCCCAGACCTCCCGCCCTAACTCCAAATCTTGGATCAGCCCCAGATCTCAACAAAATTATGGAATGTAGCTGAAGCACCATGGTTCCTAATTTCAATAAGAACTCTTTCTAAATCAGAGATTTATTAAAACATTCAGATTTTCTGATAAAGCAATAGATCCCATAGCAATTATATGAGAGATATTACTTCTATTGGCTAATTAAGTCGTGCGCACGACATAACTATCTCGTGCACACGGGTTAGTAAGTCATGCGCACGATATAATTATCTTGTGCGCACGACTTAATAAGTCGTGAGCACGAGATAACTTTTTCCACATGTCTCTTCCATACTTCCGTAGTAATTACGGATGTCAGATACCTACAGAAGTTATACTTATAATGAGACAATAGTTCCATTACAATTTATTGAGAGTTTTATTCAGTTTTAAAATTCAGTTCTCTGGGCTTGAGAATTTCGTTCGCAACTGTAAGGAAGAGTCAAATGGGTCTTTTTGGTAATACAGAGTTATGTACCCTTTGATTAGATACCTGGTATAGAATAACTCACTCGACACAGTCCAATAAAAATGTTATTTGGCATGTTACGAAGCGAGGAGAAAAAAGTTCTTTTTATGGTATTAATACTTGATGTGAAATATCTAAATAATCAACTTTTGCAACCAATAAGCCTTTGATTTGTTGAAAGGTTTATGGTCGCCTGAAGATGACGTTTTTCCATGTTACTAAATGCTATACACAGTCCTCCGTAACAACGACGAACTATTTTCAATATGTCCGTCAACTGACTTCCGAGTCATTTTTAACACGAAAAGGGCGAGGTATTTCTGAATGAGAGTAAATGTGACGTAAAACATATTTTTTAAACCGATATAAAACTATGAAAAATAAAGGGACGAAAATGACGCTTCTACAGATATCGTGTGATTTCGAAATGGTTATGACGTCAGATATATCTACCCAAGTGAATAATAAATCTGTATTTACTCTGTAGCTAGGGGTTTGGGCCGTCCTGAGTACCCAAGTGGTTTAGAGTAAAGTGCTGGTGGGGGCCAACAATAACAATATTTTAAAAATTATAATGATACAATAAAATAAGAAACAAACAAAACTCCTTAAAACCTCAAACAAACATAGCCTAAAACACAAGGAAAATGCCAACTTGTGAATGGTAAGAATAGATCTGTTTACACTAAAGAATAATTGATATCCCTTTTACTATTTGAATGAGAACATTATGAATGTTACCTTAATCACAGCGAGGGCTTTCGGTTCGTTGGTGGAGCGGGGGGGGGGGGGGGGGGGGCAAGGAAAGTATAGATATTTGAGTTATAAGACATGACAATATTCGCTCGTTCAGACATGATTCGTATTAAATGACAACCTCTTTATTATTATTATTATTATTTATCATATTTTGTGTATATCTACGCTTGTATACAAAATTTACGTCTCTCAGGACTTGTGGTTCAAGAAAGATAACTCTTTAATAACAAATACGCAGAGAGAAAAACGCGAACAAAAACACAAATAGAATGTGTGATGCTGGCGAAATTGACTAGGACACGTGTGAGTCTATCTGTTCGCTCAACCCTGACATGGCCAAAGGTATACCACTTTACCAGTCTACCACAATGTCAGCGCTATCGAGCACTGACCACACGCAGAAAATCGACTTGACTCGCCTTCGTCCCCATGTCGTTAGTTTCCCATCAGCATATAAAGATACTATACTGATAACATTAATAAGACACCGAGTAGTACCACAAGTGGTTACCACTACAATGGAGCAGCTATTTTGTCCGGTCTCTTACTCAGTCGTAACTATATCACAAGGTACCATTCTCATGACCATGGATGTTACTCCCCTGTACACTAACATCCCTCACGATGAAGAAACTGAAGCCTGCAGGACAGCATGGGACTCGAGATAAACTAAGAAACCATCTCCCTTGTCGAACTCCTTGAACACACACTCGAATGAAACGATGTAGGCCTATAAAGATAGAAAGTTATTAATGTAAAACATTATCATCGAATACACCAGCTAGTTTACATTTCTACATTGTAGTCTGTATATTCTTTATATAGACTATACAGAAATGTAACCTAGCTGGTATGAACAAGTAGTATCGAAGTCTTCATGAAATATACCAATTTTCAGAATGCATTTTCTCATTTGATAAGGTAGAAAAACAGATCTAGTAGTCAACTTACAATAAATACAGTATACCGAGACAATTTACGATAATTTATACGTATATTGATCTAATGCAACATACAGTACAGGATGCACATTTCGACAACTTGTGCCTCTTCGGTGGTGCTCAAGGCCGAAAATGTGAATATCCAAAGCGTTAATATTTTAAAAGAGTAAATTAATTTCCAAATTGACTTCAAAGTAAAGCCAAAGAACGCAAATATCTAATCATGTATTTGCTGGTATGAGTAATTATTCGCAAATGATCTCTTGTGTGCTTTACAAGGATTCTGGACTGTTTCGCCCTAAAACCAGTTCACACCTGAGTTATTTCGCCCTAATACTTGTTTGTCTTGGGTGGTTTCGCCCTAAATAAATTATACCTCTAGAAGCGATGACGTTCACTCTTATTATTTTATTATCTCACATGAGTATTGAATTATAGACATATAATTATGTACATAGGAAAATAAAAAATACATGATATTATGCAAGGATAAGACACAATTACAGTTTAAAGATAGCAGTTTTTATATGAAGTATAACGTTCAACCAAGGATTTATAAATAAGTCCTTGGCTCAACTTTTGAGTACACTTCGTATTGGAAGAAGAAGAGTTATTAAATAAAATAGGATAAAATCAACATGTTAAAATTAACTACAAAACGTAATAGTAAAACCTTTTATGTCATACCACCCGCCTGCTGTCAGTCAAAAGTGGTCTTGTAAAGCAGGTGGTCGATCTCCCAAAAGAGAGTACAATCGAGACTGTCTAACAGGTCACATAACACAGGGAGTCGTTAACACAGTCCGGGTATATCCAACATGTAACATGAAATTTTTCATAAACTGTATACCTTTTTAAGTTAAGGTATAGAAACTCGGCAAAACTGAAATATTTTCAAAGTTTGGAATGTAGGGGAGCAACTATTTGATTTTTATGGGGGGAGCAGGAAGACTTTCACGGGCCTGAATTGGTTTTTTTTTTTTTTTTTTTTTTTTGCCAAATTTCAGAGCCGGATTATTATTTTTTATTGACAATTATTGGGAGGGGGGGGGGGTTGCCGGCCCTTCGGGCTGGATTATTATTTTTTCCCCAAAATTTGAGCCGGACTTTTTTTTGCAAAGTCTTCGCCCCCCCCCCCCCCCTAAAAATCAAATGGTTGCTCCCTAGACGTTGGTCCGGGTCGGGCGCCATAAACTGAGAATATACTTAAGTAAAATATTTCATTTTAATTTATTTCATTATCAAACGTTCAAATAATTTTTCATGCACAATGGTTTAATTCTATTTATGGATAGAACAAAACTCAATAAAATCGAAAACCCAGTTATTAAATCATTAATGAACAGAGAAATTATTACTTGAGTATATTCTAAGTTTATGGCGCCGGACCCAGGTCTACTAGTGTATCGGGTTTAAAATACAATACACCCTGGCAAGTGCCAGGTTATTCAGGTAACTAGATCTAGAAAACCCATCCCAGCCAGCTACAGCCTCCATGGACACACTTTAGAGGTAATCCACCATGCAAAGCACCTCGGTGTCACCATTTCCTCTGACCTCAGGTGGTACAAGCGTATAGATCATGTTGTAGGTAAAGCCAACAGAAGTCTTGGGTTTGTGAGGCGTAACATCAAATATAGACACCATCAGAGCCACAGCATATAGGACACTAGTCCGTCCACAACTCGAGTATGCTACTAGTGCATGGGATCCCCCTACAAAAGAGCTCTCAGAGAAACTTGAAAAAGTGTAGCGCAGGGCTGCTAGGTGGGCTACTGGAGACTTCTCCCCTACTTCCAGTGTCACTGGTATGCTTAACCAACTTAAGTGGGAGACTCTTGAACACAGGAGATCGTGTGCACGGCTATCGCTCTTCCATGGCATAGTATATGGACTGGTGGCAGTAGCCCTCCCATATTATTGTGTGCAGCCCGTCAGGCATACTCGCAACACTCACCCCTCTCTTTTATACAGATACCGACCCATAAGGACTTTTACAATATTCATTCTTTCCACTGGTCATTGTTCCATGAAATGCCCTCCCCCAGCACGTCATCGAACGTGTGGACCCTGCAGTCTTTAAGGCAGCAATCTCAAGTTTAACACACCCTAAACCCTAATTTAAAATGTTGTGTTTAATCTTTTACTTGCATGTAAATATCTTTTTACTACAACCTAAACATTTGTCTTTTACCTTTTAACTTTCATACTCTGACGCGCACGCTGCATATCAGGCGCGGATCCAGCCGGTGCACGTGCCCCCCCCCCCCGGCAGTGCCCGCTGAAGGGGGCACCATAGTCTATTTTAGGGCCTATTTTACTGCTTTTCTGTCTTAAATTTCCAAATTTCCGCTGGCTCGCTTCGCTCGCTAGTTATTCTCTCTTATTTCTTTAAATCTGCAGTTGAAAAAAATCGTTGACTCGCTTAACTCACGATCAATTTCATGATAAATCTCCCCTGATCCCCGTTTACGATCCAAGATATCTTCCAGAGGGAAGCGAAATATATGTGCAATCCAAATAAATATCCAGCGCACAAATGTTCGACCACTTGGCCTCAGGCGAGTAAAATCGTATGGCTACTTGTACATCGTGTAGCAAATGTTACAAATGTTTGAAGTTACGCGCTGTACATGATGGATTTTTCTTATCCATACAATTTTACTCAAATACGTCTTGTACATCGTGTAGCCTCAGTACAAATTTTTGAAATGCTTGTACTGAAGCTACGCGATGTACAAGATGGATTTCACTTATAGCCATTTCTAGAATAATTTATTTTCACAACGTATTTTGTATCTCCAAAAGTCTCAAATACAGGAGCTTCCGTGGAGGGGGACTTTGCACCTTGTTCTCCCTACCAAGGATCTACTCTGCATCCACCGGGGATCTATAGGCAGTCCCTAGACCCTGCGGCGAGTTTTATAGCCTACTCCAACTGAAAATCTGGATCCATGCCTGATAAAATTTCCGTGAATTAGAACAAAAGGGGCCTAATATGGCACACATGATTTTGTAAGATTTTTGTCATATCTTCTCAGGCAAACCCCATTCCCACCTATGGGAGGGAGGAAGGGGTGAACATGATAATGACCGAAATATTACGACAGTTTTCTTTCGATTTCAGAGTTTTTGTGGAATATTTGAAGTCAGAAAATGTTGACGAATAATGCAAAAAAGAGCACAAGACTGCATCATTTTGCCTCATTTTTGCAAAATTTTCTCGGGGGAAGCCCCGAACCCCCACCTATGGGAGGGGCGGACCCCTCCCATACCCTCCCCATTCGGCCCTTCGGGCCACAATTGTGAGGTACCCCCCCCCCCCGGGCACATGAAGTTCTGGATCCGCGTCTACACATAATACTCGCAAGAGGGTGATGCAGTATACAGACATACATACATACATACAACACTACAAGGACAGTATCCTGTATCAGGATAATCTGTTTACATTTGTTTGATAGCCTTTTATCATTTCGGAAGAGAATAGATAATCTGTTTACATTTGTTTGATAGCCTTTTATCATTTCGGAAGAGAATACGAATGAAAGTTGGTGAATAGCCATTTTCGAGTTTTGTTTCTTTTATTATAAAATCCTTAAATTTATGTGAAATTGTTTGTCTGCAGGCTCGTGATTTGAACAATATTCTTGAAGATCAGTGCGTTTTAAATGCTACAGTAGAGTTCTCTAGGGTTCTCTAGGTTTCTCTATTTAGTAGGACCGACCCTTCACCAAGCGCTCATCCGACCTTGATTGTTGATGATGTTCTTGCACCACATGTGAAGTACATTTAGTTTTACTTTTAGTGTTTTTGTCAAATATGGGAAAAAAGAAGACAGCTGGGAACCTTGGGAGGAGTATCATCAAAGACAGATTTGGAAAAAGAACTATACCAAAAGGAGACAGTTTTGTAAATATTTACACAGTTATTTGACTTATCTGCCACCCTCTTGACGTCTTGTGTAATTTTTTACGGTTTTAGGTTAAAACAAAATATCTCTGATTTATGTTTCATGTTTCATCATTTGAGCAGTTCTGGATTGCGACAAGTTCAGGATTCGGGCATTGCGATTCAGATTTATTTTAGTATTGTTTTGTTTACTGACTTCATATCACAAGGATGTATCACAGGTAACTCGGATCGTGGGTAACTCGGCCCGTGGGTAACTCGGCCCGTGGGTAACTCGGACCGTGGGTAACTCGGCCCGTGGGTAACTCGGACCGTGGGTAACACGGACCGTGGGTAACACTCGGCCTGTAATAGGTTGTTTTGTTTGTTTGATTTACTTCAGTTATATATTTTGGTGTAAAACTTAGGAAATAATTACACCACATTCGATTTTAACCCTGGTATCAACTCCTGATTGCCCTTGATGGAGATGGGATCTGCTGCTGACGGTAAAGGTGTCGCCGGTCTGTAGCACGGTGACTGGACAGCAGACTGTTTTGTTGCGTACAGAGCATCGCCATTGGGTAGCTGACTTGAATTCTCTCTTGAAGGTGTAGGTGTAACCGTCACTTGACACCAGTTTCCGTTTGGACCGTTGAGTAGCTGACTCGATGATCTGATAGGTGACTTCAGACTCGGGTGGGATGGAGCAGTCAATTGAATCATCGCTCATGGAGGCCTCGTTGGGTTCT
The DNA here is from genome assembly GCA_035048485.1 of Pteria penguin. Lineage (NCBI taxonomy): Eukaryota > Metazoa > Mollusca > Bivalvia > Pterioida > Pteriidae > Pteria > Pteria penguin. The sequence goes on along the minus strand of CM068582.1, from coordinate 74,555,605 downwards.
GGATTGAGTTGGAAGGACTCTCTGTTGGTTAGATCAAATGATGATTGGTCTGCCTGTTTGTAGGGAATCGTTGTGTGACAGATGAGTTGGTGAGTATTAGATCGTTGTGTGTCAGATGAGTTGGTGAGTAGTAGATTGTTCTGGGTAGGGTAGAGTTTCTTCTGCGTCGCACAGTAGTGTGCTCTCAGAATCCGGGTTGGCGCAGAGTCTGCAACAAAGTGAAGGTTGGTGTTCTCTCGTTTGGCTCGCCTGTATTCTTCTCGGGTCACTCTGGTACATGTACGGTGTGTCTGTCTCTCGCAGAAGTGACATGTACAAACTCCTGACGGGGTCGTATCTCAAGTTTGCACTGGGTACACTCTCTAGTCATGATAATCTAAAACTTATGACCGAAAATACCAATTTCCCCCTTATATATGATAAATCTGGCTTTGACATCGTTCACAATCCAAGCTTAGCAAGCTCATATAGATTACTGACCTATGATGTTCCCGACTAATTTTAAATGTATTTAAGATAATGATCCCATATTAGAAAAATTTCTATTATCAGTTTACGATGTATAATATACAATTAGTCAAATCAAGTAAATTGCTATTACAGTTATCGATACAAACATGCATATTAGCAGAATATTTCTCATCCTATTATTTTTCCCTTATTCTACTACTATTCAAATGTGTAAACATGATTATATATATTTAAAATATAAAAAAATTTTATACCGTGTTATATCGAGTTTATTTGACGAATGTTAAAGAAAATGAATATTATGATTGTCAAATATTTTCCAATTATTCAAGGTATACCCTTTTAACGTTTGCGTGACTTTTATAGACTTTAGAATACCGTTTTGAGCAAAAAATTATCAATGTATTTTTATTTTTAAAATGTGATATTATCTTTTTTTCAAATATGTTTTACATATCAAATTTAGTTTCCGATTATAGATATAGAACTGTTAAAAACGTGTAAATGCATAGAAATCTACTTGAAATTGATTGTTACAAAATACATTATCGTTTACGCTAGGAATTTTAAATTATAAAAAATAATTTGCATTGAATTTCGTTTTTCATATTATATTTTTTCCTAAAATATATGAACAAAATTTATATAAATGACTTTAAAATCGATATTAAATGTACGCGTTTCATTTATAAATACGGTAGTTTCCTCTGTGTATGATAATTACAAATTATATACTGAATTTCTTCAAACTCCTCCGTTATTCAACTGTTATACTGATCTACTGTACTCAGGAAATAAAAATTTAAATGTTTTAATATAAATTTTAAACATTCTTCAAATAACAAATTTCTATACGTATATAAAATACATACGGGCCGAGTCACCCTATTTGTACAGGCCTAGTGGACCTATTACGGGCCGAGTGTTCCACTGGCCGAGTTACCCACGGTCCGAGTTTACTGGATACCCACAAGGATGCACACATTAATCATGCAAGTTCACTGGAATTTAACCCCCCCTCCCCTACCCAAGATCCATAACTGTCCCAACGATGATAGTTGTCGTAAGTTTCACACTGTTGTACAGGTAATGATGATAGTTGTCGTAAGTTTCACACTGTTGTACAGGTAATGATGATAGTTGTCGTAAGTTTCACACAGTTGTACAACTAATGATGATAGTTGTCGTAAGTTTCACACAGTTGTACAGGTAATGATGATAGTTGTCGTAAGTTTCACACTGTTGTACAGGTAATGATGATAGTTGTGGTAAGTTTCACACTGTTGTACAGGTAATGATGATAGTTGTCGTAAGTTTCACACAGTTGTACAGGTAATGATGATAGTTGTCGTAAGTTTCACACAGTTGTACAGGTAATGATGATAGTTGTCGTAAGTTTCACACTGTTGTACAGGTAATGATGATAGTTGTCGTAAGTTTCACACAGTTGTACAGGTAATGATGATAGTTGTCGTAAGTTTCACACTGTTGTACAGGTAATGATGATAGTTGTCGTAAGTTTCACACAGTTGTACAGGTAATGATGATAGTTGTCGTAAGTTTCACACAGTTGTACAGGTAATGATGATAGTTGTCGTAAGTTTCACACTGTTGTACAGGTAATGATGATAGTTGTCGTAAGTTTCACACAGTTGTACAGGTAATGATGATAGTTGTCGTAAGTTTCACACAGTTGTACAGGTAATGATGATAGTTGTGGTAAGTTTCACACAGTTGTACAGGTAATGATGATAGTTGTCGTAAGTTTCTCACTGTTGTACAGGTAATGATGATAGTTGTCGTAAGTTTCACACAGTTGTACAGGTAATGATGATAGTTGTCGCAAGTTTCACACAGTTGTACAGGTAATGATGAATACAACTAACATTTGTAGTAAATAAAGAACAACTATTTTTCACATTTTATTTGTTCATGATATGAAGACAGGCATTTTTCACAACCTGAAATGACATGAAAAAGAAAAAGTCATAATTGTGTCAATTATGTGTCAAATTAAAATGTAATTTGGTCATTGTATAACATGTATGGCTAACATAAGAAAAGTTGTTTTAATGCAAAATGGGTCATTATAAAATGCCATTCCGGTGTTTACCCTGCCATTCCGGTGTTTGGGTACTGTTTTGGTGATTCGACTCACCATCTTCTGTTTAACTGAAGGACCACACATGTGGCATCATCTCGCTATCATCTCCCGGTAATTTAGTAGCCAGTAAGTGGTCTTAGCAAGTCCTTTACCAATAGTGTGATTCTGATTTGTCCAGACCAATGTTTGGGCTTAGACTTTTGGCTGAAAGTTCTTGTACATAATACATCAGTTTCAAGATAAAAACCCAGACCAACATTTTTTTTATTTTTATGCATTGCCACACCTCAAGGCAACGATTGGATGCCACTGGTCATTATACTAAAGTATACTGTTAGTAACTGAAAATTATTAAGAATTTTTCAGTGAAACCATTTGAGGAATTTGTTTAGCATTGTTAAAAAAGTCTCCTATTCCTAAATGTTGACAGGGATTTTCCATCCTGTTTTAGGGAGCTGAAATTTGGCTCCATTCCCAATCCAATATAGCAACCATTTTTTCTAATTTGTTCATTAAATACTCCCAATTTCGGACAAGGAAAAGTTATGTTTTGTGGCCGTAAGATGCAACTAGTGAGGAAAATCCATGGTTGAGGTATTACATTTTCCCAATATAATTCTTGGTAGAAGTCAACTCTTCACTGTGATTCCAAGTACTGAAGATCTCAAGAATGTGCCAAAAAAATCCTTCTTGAAGGTGCTAAATTTCAGTTGGATTTTTAAAATCTATTTGATCATATAAGCATTGTTATCTCTCAGTATTTTCCTGCATTTGTTGATTTGTTTGTGTTGAAACCTAGGAGGTTATTAATTTTACACAAAGATGGATGTAAACAGGTTGGATCTTTACACAAGGAGAATATAAAATTTGAAAAATGTTGTTCGAGATAGTTTATTTTCTTTAAACTAATGTATTGTTCTGATCGATCCAGATGTTGTGGAAGTCATGCTTATAAGCATTTGCTGTATGCATAATAGAAAATGAACAACTGTTGCTATGGTAACAGAGGACAAATTGAAAGAATCACTAAAATGCATAAAAATAGATCTCTGTTTTCCAAGTAGTTAATTCCTATGTGATGTCCTTGACCTTTTCTACTATTATACTAGAGGTCAAGGTCACATATAGTATATTAGCTACATAATCTAATGAAATTCTAAGCTTTTTCTGGGGATTGTCATATGTATGATACCTAGTCTACACCCTTGAAAATCACCTGAGATCAACTATGTCAAAATTCTTTGTAAATTGTTTCTTATACAATGAGAAAAAAGGTAGAAAAGTACTATGAAAAACATTATTTATAATTAATCAACTTCACCATGTCTTTGAAGTAAATTTGGGCAAATTCTTATTCTTCAGTCTTCACTATAGCATATAAAAGATTCTCCAAACTATCATAAGATCGAAATAATAGATCATTTCATGCTTACATGTACATCCTTTAGCTTTAGAAACTGGACATTATTTGTATTCCTACAGCTACATACAAGTGAATTAAATGATGGCTATGACTGGGGTAGACTTAATCTACAGTCGGTAACAGAACAGAGCAATCTGGACGACTTCCTAGCCACAGCAGAACTTGCTGGTACAGAGTTTACAGCTGGTAAGTTTTTTTGGCAATAGTACTTCCTGGTAAAGTAAACTTTTTAGTACTGAGTTCACAGCTGTTAAGTTGTTCAGACAATAGTACTTCCTGATCAAAGCAGACTTGTGGTACTGTGTTCACATCTGGTCAGTCAATAGTACTTCCTGGTTAATCCAGACTTGTTGCTATTGAGTTCACAGCAGGTCAGTCAATACTTCCTCCAAGTTAAAGTAGACTGTTTGATTCTGAGTTCACAGCTATCAGTCAGTAGTACTTCCTGGTTAAACCAGACTTGTTGCTATTGAGTTTACATCTAGTCCATCAGTTGTACTTCCTGGTTAAACTAGACTTGTTGGTACCGAGTTCACAGCTGGTAAGTCAGCAGTACTTCCTGGTTAAAGCAGACTTGTTGGTATCAAGTTCACAGCTGGTCAGTCAGGAATACTTCCTGGTTAAAGCAGACTTGTTGGTACTGAGTTCAGAGCTGGTCAGTTAGCAGTACTTTCTGGTTAAAGCAGACTTGTTGGTACCAAGTTCACAGCTAGTCAGTCAGTAATACTTCCTGGTTAAAGCAGACTTAGCTTGTTGGTATTGAGTTCACAGCTGGTCAGTCAGCAGTACTTCCTGGTTAAACCAGACTTATTGCTATTGAGTTCACATCTAGTCCATCAATAGTACTTCCTGGTTAAACTAGACTTGTTGGTACTAAGTTCACAGCTGGTCAGTCAGCAGTACTTTCTGGTTAAAGCAGACTTGTTGGTACCAAGTTCACAGCTAGTCAGTCAGTAATACTTCCTGGTTAAAGCAGACTTAGCTTGTTGGTACTGAGTTCACAGCTGGTCAGTCAGTAATACTTCCTGGTTAAAACAGACATGTTGGTACTGAGTTCCCAGCTGGGCAGACAATAGTACTTTCTGGTTAAAGCAGACTTGTTGCTACTGAGTTCACAGCTGGCCAGTCAGTAATACTTCCTGGTTAAAACAGACTTGTTGGTACTGAGTTCACAGCTGGTCAGTCAGTAATACTTCCTGGTTAAAGCAGACTTGTTGGCACTGAGTTCACAGCTGGCCAGTCAGTAATAAATTCAATCTGTAGACCTAATCTACAACTAGTCATAGAACAGAACTGGCCATGGCAGAACCTCCTGGCAAAGAGTTAACAGCTGGTACATGTAAGTTTTTCAGACAATAGTTAAATGAATCTGTACATTGAATCTACAGTGCGTAACAGAAGAGAACCTCTTTTATGTCTCTCAACCTGGTTGAAAGCAGAATTTGGTATGATAGATAAGGTTGTGTGATCCAAAAGTATACAAAGTTTACCCTGAAAACTGGACAACACAGTATAACATAGAGGTAAGTAGGGGTGTACCTATAGCAGAATTTGAAGTCAGTAGAGGAGGTGAATATCTCCTGTGATCATGTATCACCTGCAGGGTAGTTCTCATCCAGCTGTACTTGTGAGTGGTACATGTATGATGTTGTAAATTGTGGTAAGACGACCTAATACCAGGATCAAAGCATTCAGAAACTTATTGAACAATGGAATTCATTATTAAAACTGTTTATGGACTTGTTGTAAAGTAAGTAATTTGGAAAAGACTGACACTTTTGGAAATATAGAGAGATTGTACTAGTCAAGAACAAAGCTACTGCTTAATCCTTTTGACATGTGGGAGTGTATGTGTATGGAGATCAGATGTTAACACTGACATGTGGGAGTGTATGTGTATGGAGATCAGATGTTAACACTGACATGTGGGAGTGTATGTGTATGGAGATCAGATGTTAACACTGACATGTGGGAGTGTATGTGTATGGAGATCAGATGTTAACACTGACATGTGGGAGTTTATGTGTATGTAGATCAGATATTTACATATTTTGATAATTTACTTACTCAATATGTTATAATTAGAGCAATGGCCAAGTCTTCAGCATGTTTACTTACCAAATCTTTTATACCTTTCACAGAAAAATTAAATGTAAAGTTTGTTGATCCCAAAGGAGGTACCAGTTTATTATCTGATGTTGAAAAATCTCGCATCTCAAAACTTCATGATGATCACAGACAACTACTGCGTATACCTAGAAGGTGAGTTAATTGCAGACTTAGTGAATTTTTAACTAACTGTATTGGCTTAGTGACTTACTGTTCATATAGATGTGGTGATTTACTGCTTATTTAGGTTTGGCTACTTACTGTTTACTTCATATTTGAGATTTACTGTTAGATAGGGTTAGCTGGCCAACTGTTTATAGATCTTGCGATTTACTATTTACTTAGGGTTTGATACTTACTGTTTATAGGTCTTGCGATTTACTATTTACTTAGGGTTTAATAGTTACTGTATATAGATCTGGCGATTTACTATTTACTTAGGGTTTGATACTTCCTGTTTATAGATCGGGTGATTTACTATTTACTTAGGGTTTGATACTTACTGTTTATAGATCGGGCGATTTACTATTTACTTAGGGTTTGATACTTACTGTTTATAGATCGGGCGATTTACTATTTACTTAGGGTTTGATACTTACTGTTTATAGATTGGGCGATTTACTATTTACTTAGGGTTTGATACTTCCTGTTTATAGATCGGGCGATTTACTATTTACTTAGGATTTGATACTTTGTGTTTATAGATCGGGCGATTTACTATTTACTTAGGGTTTGATAGTTACTGTATATAGATCTGGTGATTTACTATTTACTAGGGTTTGATACTTACTGTTTATAGATCGGGCGATTTACTATTTACTTAGGGTTTGATACTTACTGTTTATAGATTGGGCGATTTACTATTTACTTTGGGTTTGATACTTACTGTTTATAGATCGGGCGATTTACTTTTTATTTAGGGTTTGATACTTACTGTTTATAGATCTGGCGATTTACTTAGGGTTTGATACTTACTGTTTATAGATCGGGCGATTTACTATTTACTTAGGGTTTGATACTTACTGTTTATAGATTGGGCGATTTACTATTTACTAAGGGTTTGATACTTACTGTTTATAGATTGGGCGATTTACTATTTACTTAGGGTTTGATACTTACTGATTATTGATCTGGCGATTTACTATTTACTTAGGGTTTGATACTTACTGTTTATAGATTGGGTGATTTACTTAGGGTTTGCTACTTAGTGTTAATAAGTTGGATTATTTACTGTTTACTTTAGTTTGGTGATTTTCTGTTTACTTAGGTGTGGTTTCTTAATGTTTACATAGATTGGATGACTTGGTTGTTTACTGTTTACATAGGTTGGGTTACTTACTGTTACATAGATTTGGTGATTTACTGTTTACTTTAAGTTGGGGTTACTTGCTGTTAACATGGGTTGGGTGATTTAATGTTACATAGATTTGGTGATTTACTGTTTACTTTAAGTTGGGATTACTTACTGTTAACATGGGTTGGGTGATTTGATGTTATATTGATTTGGTTATTTACTGTTTACTGAGGTTTGGTTGTTTACTGTTTACATGGGTTGGGTGACTTAATGTTACATAGATTTGGTTGTTTACTGTTTACTGAGGTTTGGTTGTTTACTGTTTACATGGGTTGGGTGACTAAATGTTACATAGATTTGGTTGTTTACTGTTTACTGAAGTTTGGTTGTTTACTGTTTATATGGGTTGGGTGACTTAATGTTACATAGATTTGGTTATTTACTGTTTACTGAGGTTGGGTTGAATACTGTTTACATGTTTATTTAGGTGTGGTTACTTACTTTTTACATGGGTTGGGTGATATGATGATTTACTGTTTACATAAGTTTGTTCACTTTGTGTCTACATACTTGGTTTTGTGACTTACATAGGTTTGGTAACCTACTGCTCACATTTTGTTTTTGACTTATTGTTTACATTGTTTTGGTGACTTGCAGCCTCTTTCTGCAAGAGATTAAAGGATATAGTGCCATTTTGATACAGCTCTACAGTAAACACATGCCAATAGCAATACCAATGTCCAATCAGAATGTGTTCAGGCAATAACAGCTCTACAGTAAACACATGCCAATAGCAATACCAATGTCCAATCAGAATGTGTTCAGGCAATAACAACTCTACAATAAACACATGCCAATAGCAATACCAATGTCCAATCAGAATGTGTTCAGGCAATAACAGCTCTACAATAAACACATGCCAATAGCAATACCAATGTCCAATCAGAATGTGTTCAGGCAATAACAGCTCTACAATAAACACATGCCAATAGCAATACCAATGTCCAATCAGAATGTGTTAAGGCAATAACAGCTCTACAGTAAATACATGCCAATAGCAATACCAATGTCCAATCAGAATGTGTTCAGGCAATAACAGCTCTACAGTAAATACATGCCAATAGCAATACCAATGTCCAATCAGAATGTGTTCAAGCAATAACAGCTCTACAGTAAAATCATGCCAATAGCAATACCAATGTCCAATCAGAATGTGTTCAAGCAATAACAGCTCTACAGTAAAATCATGCCAATAGCAATACCAATGTCCAATCAGAATGTGTTCAAGCAATAACAGCTCTACAGTAAAATCATGCCAATAGCAGTACCAATGTCCAATCAGAATGTGTTCAGGCAATAGCAGTTCTACAGTAAAATCATGCCAATAGCAAAACCAATGTCCAATCAGAATGTGGTCAGGCAATAACATTTCTACAGTAAACATATGCCAATAGCAATACCAATGTCCATTCAAAATATGTTCAGACAATAACAGCTCTACAGTTAACACATTTCACGTGGTATCTTTGAAAATATGTCGAATAAAAGGTAACCCAGACTGGATTGAAAATTGAATCAAGTGCCTTGTAAAGAATCATTTTACCCTCTACTGTATATTACAGTTCAGTGATTATTTACTCTTCTACATTTTGGAAAAGAAGGTGACATTCAGAGGATTTGTGATTTGTTATATTTAAGGCATCATAAACATACATGTATAGAAATTTTTTAGAGTTGCACCAAACTTCAATTGTATCATTACACAGTAATTTGTGGAAAAATGAGTTTGGTGATTTATTATCTACAAAGATTTGGTGTTTTGTGACTGTTGTACATATATTTGTTGACTTATTGACAGGTAACATAGATTCAAAGTTATATTACATAGGTTATGTGATATACTGTCTACATAGGCCTGGTGACGTAATGTTTCAAATTATGTCTCCAACATGTGTATTTAAAAAATTATTTAGAAATTTATTTCATTCTGAACTTATTTAGACAAAATTCTCAGAGATTCAACTACTACATGTTTTTAATGTTCAACTTTATAATTTATAACATAATTTTATGTTTTACTGTGGTTTGAAGTAGGACCTTCAGGTTTTATGGACATATACTTGTGGAATGTTTATCATATCCTATCCCAATTTCTACGGTGAGCTAGTGTACATACTAAGGAGGGACAAAGGTTCTGATAATTTCATATCGGTGGGTTCTTTAATTATTAAACGCCTTCAACATCGAAAGTATGACCCCAAGATTATCGCTAAGACCATAGTTCTTGTATTGGGTCTCTCAACAATGAGCATTGCACGCTGACTAACAAGGCGGTAGGGACTCTATGACAGGCCTTGTCCAAACCTTTTCAGGGGAGACAAAGTCCTGATCCTCGTCCCTTCTGACTGTTAGACGGAACTCCTATTGATCAAGGATCTGAGCTCACATACAGACGGGCAGAGCATGGTTTACTTATTTTGATGTCGCCCTACATATCCTTGATAGCAACATATTATTCTATGAAATTAATGTTTCTTGTGCAATAAAATTTTATGACCTCTCTTCTTGAGAAATCTGTTGATCCTTGTTCTCTATATGGAGGATTATTTATAAATTTTTAAATGTGTGTCCCTTGATTGTGCTGCTTTTGCGGTGAGTGGGGAGGTGGGCACCGGTAAGCTGGTTAACCACATCAGTTGATTAACATTTGTTACTTCAGTTGACGGTCCTAAATCGGTATCGTGACCGCAGCACAATGGAATATTTTTGTAATGTCCTTTTTTTTTCTGTGTATATTTTACTATTATCATGTTTTATGTGCATGTCTTTGATGATTTGTGTCATACAGCTTCATCAGATGTCTTCTGTTTTCTCTTTTGCAGACCACAATGGGATGAGAATACATCAGCTGAAGAATTAGATCAGAATGAGAAGGCTGCATTCTTATCCTGGAGGAGGGAACTGGCCTCGTAAGTATAGAGACAGCTGTGTCGAGAGAATTACTCTGCAGAAATATTCATTACTTTTATGATGTTCTTGTATATAAGACACTTTGACATAAATATCATGTATGAGATACAATGGCATAAATAGTGTATATGACATAAATATTGTGTATGAGATACTATGGCATAGATATTGCATATGAGATATTATGGCATAGATATTGTATATAAGGCACTATGACACAAATATTGTGTTTGAGATACTATGGCATAGATACTGTATTAGATATCATGGCATAGATATTGTATATAAGTCACTATGACAAATATTGTGTACGAGATACTTTGGCATAGATATTGTATATAAGATGACATGGCATAGACATTGTATATAAGTCACTATGACATAAATATTGTGTATGAGATGCTATGGCATAGATATAAGATGACATGACATAGATATTGTATATAAGACACTATGACATAAATATTGTGTATGAGATACTATGGCATAGATACTGTATATGAGATATTATGGCAAATATATTGTATATAAGTCACTATGACATACATATTGTGTATGAGATACTATACCATAGGTAATGTATACAAAGTACTATGGCATAGATACTGTATATGAGATATTATGGCATAGATATTGTATATAAGACACTGTGACATAAATATTGTGTATGAGGTACTGTTGCATAGATAATGTATATGAGATACCATGGCATATATAATGTGTTTAAGAATAATGTTGTATGGCAAATATAGATAGATATATGTTTATGAGATACTATGACTTAGATATTGTATATGAGATATTTTGGTGTCGAGTTTTAGCTCGCTGGGACAAAAGTTCAGAGAGCTATGTTATAACACTGGCGCCATTGTCGTCCTTGTTGGTGTCTATAGACAAAAACTTTAACCTGGGCTATGACTTTTGAACCAAAAGGCTTAGGGCCTTGAAACTTCACACATGGATATATTGTGGAAGGAGCTTTCATTTGGGACCATGACCTTTGACCTTGTGACTTTAACCTTGGAGTTTGACCTACTATTCAAAATCTTTAACCTTGGCTATAACATTTGAAGCAAGAGGGGTAAGGTTTTGAAACTTCATACATTGATACGTTGTTGAAGGCCTTCTCATTTGGAACCATGACCTCTGACTTTGACCTTAAAGTTTTACCTTCTTCTCAAAAACTTTAATCTTGGCTATAACTTTTGAACCAAGAGGAGATCCTTTCATTTGGGATCATGACTTTTTACCTCTTTCATTTGGGACTATGGCCTTTTGACCTTGCAATTTAATCTACTCTTCAAAAACTTTAATCTTGGCTATAACTTTTGAACCAGAAGGGGTAGAGTTTTCAAACTTCACACATGGATACCTTGTGGAAGGCCACTTCATTTTGGTACATGATCTTAGACCTTGTGAGCTTGACCTTGGAGTTTGACCTACTTTTCAAAAGCTTTAACATTGGCTACAACACTTGAACTAAAAGGGTTAGGGCTTTGAAACTTGTTTTGGGGGGTATAGAGGAATCACCTTGTCTGTTTGTCTGTCCAGAAAAACTTAGTTTTGGCCATAACTTTTGAACCACAAGAGATGGGACTTTCATATTATGCATGTGTATTCCTCGTGGCAGGACTTTTTTCTCAGCAATGACATTTTTCACTCCTTGACCTTGACCTCCATCTTTGACCTACTTTTGGAAAACTTTAACCTTGGCCATAGCCATTAAACTAAAGAGGTTGGGCTTTCATATTAAACATATGTATTCCGTGTGGCAAGACCTCTCTGTCAGCACTGACATTTTTCACCATATGACCTTGACTTCCATTTTTGACTGTAAGATGGGATGGGGGGGAGTATAGGTCCTGCTATGGATTCAGCTCTAGTTTTTAGCTCACCTGAGCCAAGTGAACTATAGTGATAGCACACCTTCATCATCCATCCATCCGTCATCTGTCTGTCCATCGTAAGCTTTTCACATTTTCGACTTCTTCTCAAGAACCGCTGAACAGATTTCTATGAATTTGGTAGGAATAAGGTACTCATGGTCCCCTACAAGTGTTGTTGTTTTTTGTCACAATCCTTCAACAGATGGTGCCACCTCATGCAAAAGTAAGTCACAGAGGGTATCCTCCGTTGACAAACTTCTTCTTCAGACCGAGTGCATACAGAGACAAATTGAATGCATAGAAATGATCTAGAGTGATGTGTGAAGAAATGTTGTTATTTTTGGTTCTATGCCGAAATCAAATTTCTGATGTTTTTGCAACATTTATTTGGACTTAATAATTTCAATGCAGAAAAGTTTCATGTTTTTCACTTAATTGATAATGATGATTTCTTTTGGACTAATTTGATCATAATTATTGTGAAAGAGTTTTGCCAATAATTCAATTTTTGGATTATTTATGAATTTTTTTAAGACTTTCAACTTTTTCTGCAAAAATGTAGGAAGGATTTTCATAGAACTTTTTAAAACTAAATAACTTATTACCCCCTTCCAATTTTGTCGTTTTCATACAGACCTCTTTACAGGTGGCACACCACAGTGAAAAGTAGGTCACAAAAGAGTACCCTCCTTTGACAATATTGTTCTTCATACTGGCTGTATACAGAGACAAACAGAATGCATAGAAATGATCTAGAGGGATGAGTGAAGAAGTATTGTCATTTTGGTTCCCTTCCAAAATCAAATTTTAGAAGGTCTTTCGACATTTGTTTGGACTTGGTGATGTCAATGCAGAAAAGTGTCATATTTCCTAGTTAATTGATAATGATGATTTCTTATGGATTATTTTGATCATCATCATGGTAAGGAGTGTCAATATCTCAATTTTTGGAATTTTCTATGAATTTTTTAGGACTTCCAAATGAGAGTGTATATGGACAATTCTTCTTCTTTTTAACTTCTGCTGTTAAACCACATGAAAGAGGGCAGGCTTGGTGTGGTGGTTAAGCGCTTGGCTTGTGGCGCCGACGATCCGGGTTCGATTCCTGGATTGTGCCACTATGTGTAAGAGGTTGGTTACCTCCTGCTTCCATGTCGCGATATAACTGAAAAATAGTTGAAAGCAAGCGGACGTAAAACACCAATCAACCAACCAACCACATGAAAGATTTTGATGAAACATGGTATACTTGAAGTACTATAGGTCTCATGTTAGTTTTGTACATTTACATTTCATCCAAGTTGGTCAACAGATGGTGCCACCATGACTAAAAAATAGGTCTTACAATGTTACATATACAACTTGGTAATTAAAATTATGGAGAGTAGCAGTTCAAATCCAAATTTTAAGTTGAATCTAGACATTATTTGAAAAAATTGTTGTTCATGACCCAGACTTGAAATCAGTCAACAAAAGGCCCCACCTAAAGAAAATGACTACATCTTGCAGAGACAAAGCAAATGCTTAATATCAAAATCATCTGAATGGATGTGCAAAAAAGTTTTGTTACATTTGATTCTGGTCTGAAATAAAATTTGACATATTTTCAACATTTGTGTTGACTTTGTCACAGTAATGCAAAAATATATGACTTCTTCCTTCCTACATGACTGATCATCCAGGTACTCAGGTGAGCGATATGGGCCTCTTGTTTTTATAAAGAATAGATTAACTTTTTGAAAAGTCAGCTTTTTAATCAAGCTGTATTATGATGAAAAAGACCCTACAGCAGTGAGCTCTGTTGTCTTTTGACAACTCTAGTTTGTATGAGGTATGGTGTAGGTTTTGTGAATGAGATATTATAGTATAAATGTTGTGTATGTGTAATATTGGGTTTAAGTTACTATGGTGTAGGTATGGTGTATTAGATAAGTTATGGTTTAGATATGTGTTTGAGATAATTTGAGATTTTCTTTTTCAGATTGCAAGAAATAGAGGGAATAGTAATGACTCCTTATGAGAAAAATCTAGATTTCTGGAGGCAGTTATGGAGAGTCATAGAAAGAAGGTATCAATCTTTCTTATTCCTGCTTACCAATCATTCTTATTCCTGCTTACCAATCATTCTTATTTCTGCTGAGTATTTTGTATTGCTTATTTCTGCTTACCAATCATTCTTATTCCTGCTCAGTATTTTGTATTGCTTGTTCCTGCTCAGTGTTTTGTATTGCTTATTCCGCTCAGTATTTTGTATTGCATATTCCTGCTCAGTATTTTGTATTGCTTATTCCTGCTCAGTATTTTGTATTGCTTATTCCGCTCAGTAGTTTGTATTGCTTATTCCTGCTCAGTATTTTGTATTGCTTATTCCTTCTCAGTATCTTGTATTGCTTATTCCGCTCAGTATTTTGTATTGCTTATTCCCGCTCAGTATTTTGTATTGCTTATTTCTGCTTACCGATCATTCTTATTCCTGCTCAGTATTTTGTATTGCTTATTCCTGCTCAGTATTTTGTATTGCTTATTCCTGCTCAGTATCTTGTATTGCTTATTCCTGCTTAGTATTTTGTATTGCTTATTCCTGCTCAGTATTTTGTATTGCTTATTCCTGCTCAGTATTTTGTATTGCTTATTCCTGCTCAGTATTTTGTATTGCTTATTCCTGCTCAGTATTTTGTATTGCTTATTCCTGCTCAGTATTTTGTATTGCTTATTCCTGCTCAGTATTTTGTATTGCTTATTCCTGCTCAGTATTTTGTATTGCTTATTCCGCTCAGTATTTTGTATTGCATATTCCTGCTCAGTATTTTGTATTGCTTATTCCTGCTCAGTATTTTGTATTGCTTATTCCGCTCAGTATTTTGTATTGCATATTCCTGCTCAGTATTTTGTATTGCTTATTCCTGCTCAGTATCTTGTATTGCTTATTCCTGCTCAGTATTTTGTATTGCTTATTCCTGCTCAGTATTTTGTATTGCATATTCCTGCTCAGTATTTTGTATTGCTTATTCCGCTCAGTATTTTTTATTGCATATTCCTGCTCAGTATTTTGTATTGCTTATTCCTGCTCAGTATTTTGTATTGCTTATTCCGCTCAGTATTTTGTATTGCTTATTCCCGCTCAGTATTTTGTATTGCTTATTCCGCTCAGTATTTTGTATTGCTTATTCCTGCTCAGTATTTTGTATTGCTTATTCCTCTCAGTATTTTGTATTGCTTATTCCTGCTCAGTATTTTGTATTGCTTATTCCTGCTTAGTATTTTGTATCGCTTATTCCTGCTCAGTATTTTGTATTGCTTATTCCTGCTCAGTATTTTGTATTGCATATTCCTGCTCAGTATTTTGTATTGCTTATTCCTGCTCAGTATTTTGTATTGCTTATTCCGCTCAGTATTTTGTATTGCTTATTCCGATCAGTATTTTGTATTGCTTATTCCTGCTTAGTATTTTGTATTGCTTATTCCTGCTCAGTATTTTGTATTGCTTATTCCTGCTCAGTATTTTGTATTGCTTATTTCTGCTTACCGATCATTCTTATTCCTGCTCAGTATTTTGTATTGCTTATTCCTGCTCAGTATTTTGTATTGCATATTCCTGCTCAGGATTTTGTATTGCTTATTCCCTCTCAGTATTTTGTATTGCTTATTCCCGCTCAGTATTTTGTATTGCATATTCCTGCTCAGTATTTTGTATTGCTTATTCAGCTCAGTATTTTGTATTGCTTATTCCTGCTCAGTATTTTGTATTGCTTATTCCACTCAGTATTTTGTATTGCTTATTCCACTCAGTATCTTGTATTGCTTATTCCTGCTCAGTATTTTGTATTCCTTATTCCTGCTCAGTATTTTGTATTGCTTATTCCGCTCAGTATTTTGTATTGCTTATTCCGCTCAGTATTTTGTATTGCTTATTCCGCTCAGTATTTTGTATTGCTTATTCCTGCTCAGTATTTTGTATTGCATATTCCTGCTCAGTATTTTGTATTGCTTATTCCTGCTCAGTATTTTGTATTGCTTATTCCCGCTCAGTATTTTGTATTGCTTATTCCTGCTCAGTATTTTGTATTGCTTATTCCGCTCAGTATTTTGTATTGCATATTCCTGCTCAGTATTTTGTATTGCTTATTCCTGCTCAGTATTTTGTATTGCTTATTCCGCTCAGTATTTTGTATTGCATATTCCTGCTCAGTATTTTGTATTGCTTATTCCGCTCAGTATTTTGTATTGCTTATTCCTGCTCAGTATTTTGTATTGCTTATTCCTGCTCAGGATTTTGTATTGCTTATTCCCGCTCAGTATTTTGTATTGCTTATTCCTGCTCAGTATTTTGTATTGCTTATTCCCGCTCAGTATTTTGTATTGCTTATTCCTGCTCAGTATTTTGTATTGCTTATTCCGCTCAGTATTTTGTATTGCTTAAACCTGCTCAGTATTTTGTATTGCTTATTCCGCTCAGTATTTTGTATTGCTTATTCCTGCTCAGTATTTTGTATTGCTTATTCCGCTCAGTATTTTGTATTGCTTATTTTTGTTTGATGTATGCCTAGTAATGCCGTCATTTTTCAGTCTGTTTTTTTAATTCAGCTTATTTGTACATCCATCCTGTTTATCTTGTGGTCACTCTGGAAGACACATTTTGCAATGGACTATAGGGTACCTGTTCTTCATGGCATGACGAAAAACCTTTTTTATTCTCAAGATCAAAGATAGAAAGTCATGGCCATTTCAGTTTATGTTTTTAAATGCTTTGCAATACTCAATGATTCAGATTAGAATAAAAATTACTGACAGTCTTTTTCACACATATTGTGTCATTTCCTGAACTTATTCAGTTTGCAAACTATTATCATTAAATATCTATTTGAAGGGTTATTTGAAAGTTTTTGTCAGTTGTATGACTTTTTTAAAATTTTGATATGATTCACATCTAGCATGCTATAGGGAAACAATTCAGACCCTGCTAAATCCACAATTATTTTTAGTTTATCTTACACCAAAACAAGATTTTAAATACTATTTAAGATAAAATAAAATTGGCAAAAAGTATTCTGTCTTGAAGTTCATTCCATCTACATTTGTAATATTTTCATTTCTTTAATAAAGACTATACCCAAAGTCATTCTATCATAAGTTTTGATTTTATCATAGTATTTTACATCAAAACTTCAATGCTAAATATCTGTGTGATATTGTAAAGGAAACATAAATGATATCTGGTTTTGAGTCATGTGATTTATATTTTAGCGATGTGATAATCCAGGTAGTGGATGCTCGTAATCCACTGCTGTTCCGCTGCCAGGATGTAGAGGAGTATGTAAAGGAAGTCAGTACAGATAAACAGAATCTTCTGCTGGTCAACAAAGCTGATTTCCTTACTGAACACCAAAGGTAAAAGCAAAGTGTAAATTAATGTACTTTAGTACAGTGTGCATGGCACATACTGTGTGTGGTGTGTTGCCTTACCATGGTCAGTGGTGACTGGAAGTCACCTGACATGTCACACACTGTGTCTGGTGTGTTGCCTTACCATGATCAGTAGGTCCATCCAGTCACCTGACATGACACACACTGTGTCTGGTGTGTTGCCTTACCAAGATCAGTGGGACATCCAGTCACCTGACATGACACACTGTGTCTGGTGTGTTGCCTTACCATGATCAGTGGGACATCCAGCCACCTGACATGACACACACTGTGTCTGGTGTGTTGCCTTACCATGATCAGTGGGTCCATCCAGTCAGCTGACATGACACTGTGTCTGGTGTGTTGCCTTACCATGATCAGTAGGACATCCAGCCACCTGACATGACACACACTGTGTCTGGTGTGTTGCCTTACCATGATCAGTGGGACATCCAGCCACCTGACATGACACACACTGTGTCTGGTGTGTTGCCTTACCATGATCAGTGGGACATTCAGCCACCTGACATGACACTGTGTCTGGTGTGTTGCCTTACCATGATCAGTGGGACATCCAGTCACCTGACATGACACTGTGTCTGGTGCGTTGCCTTACCATGATCAGTGGGACATCCAGTCACCTGACATGACACACACTGTGTCTGGTGTGTTGCCTTACCATGATCAGTGGGACATCCAGCCACCTGACATGACACTGTGTCTGGTGTGTTGCCTTACCATGATCAGTGGGACATCCAGCCACCTGACATGACACTGTGTCTGGTGTGTTGCCTTACCATGATCAGTGGGACATCCAGCCACCTGACATGACACACACTGTGTCTGGTGTGTTGCCTTACCATGATCAGTGGGACATCCAGTCACCTGACATGACACTGTGTCTGGTGTGTTGCCTTACCATGATCAGTGGGTCATCCAGCCACCTGACATGACACACACTGTGTCTGGTGTGTTGCCTTACCATGATCAGTGGGTCCATCCAGTCAGCTGACATGACACTGTGTCTGGTGTGTTGCCTTACCATGATCAGTGGGACATTCAGCCACCTGACATGACACACACTGTGTCTGGTGTGTTGCCTTACCATGATCAGTGGGACATCCAGTCACCTGACATGACACTGTGTCTGGTGTGTTGCCTTACCATGATCAATGGGACATCCAGCCACCTGACATGACACACACTGTGTCTGGTGTGTTGCCTTACCATGATCAGTGGGACATCCAGTCACCTGACATGACACTGTGTCTGGTGTGTTGCCTTACCATGATCAGTGGGTCATCCAGCCACCTGACATGACACACACTGTGTCTGGTGTGTTGCCTTACCATGATCAGTGGGTCCATCCAGTCAGCTGACATGACACTGTGTCTGGTGTGTTGCCTTACCATGATCAGTAGGACATCCAGCCACCTGACATGACACACACTGTGTCTGGTGTGTTGCCTTACCATGATCAGTGGGACATCCAGCCACCTGACATGACACACACTGTGTCTGGTGTGTTGCCTTACCATGATCAGTGGGACAACCGGCCACCTGACATGACACTGTGTCTGGTGTGTTGCCTTACCATGATCAGTGGGACATCCAGCCACCTGACATGACACACACTGTGTCTGGTGTGTTGCCTTACCATGATCAGTGGGACATCCAGTCAGCTGACATGACACTGTGTCTGGTGTGTTGCCTTACCATGATCAGTGGGACATCCAGCCACCTGACATGACACACACTGTGTCTGGTGTGTTGCCTCACCATGATCAGTGGGACATTCAGTCACCTGACATGACACTGTGTCTGGTGTGTTGCCTTACCATGATCAGTGGGACATCCAGCCACCTGACATGACACACACTGTGTCTGGTGTGTTTTCTCACCATGATCAGACAGCGACTGTAGGATTATGTATTTAAGATTGACCTACTGACCTACTGTCATGGATGCCAATAGAGTTCCCCATTGGTTATGTGATGGTTATTTGGTGATTGGAGAGAGATTGGTCTCTGAAGTCAGTTTCATTGGAAGAATATAACTCTGTGCTCTTTTCATCAAATTTGCCAGATTTCTTTCTCCCATTTTTATTCTATTTTCTTTGGACTAAGGAGTAAATCTAATGCAAGTACACAGGTTAAAATTACTGTGTCACAATCTTCATAATTGTAGAATACAATGCAATTGATGCTCATTTTCCTGTTCTACATATCTTAATGATATCTGTCACATCACATGTTACTATTTCTAGTTTTAGTATTCTTTGAACATTTTTCAATAGTATTTTCATGGTCCCAGAAAAATTTCTGGGGAGCATGTAGTCACTGTCATGTCTGTGTGTGTGTCCGTCTGCCTGTCTGTCCATCCGAGCTCATATCTTCCATACCTTTCATCAGAATTTGATCATACTTCACCAAAATATTATTTAGGTAAAAAGCTTCTGGACAAAGGTCATTCAAGGTCATTTCTAAAAGGTCAAGGTCACTTATTAACTATGACTTACAATACCATGAAGTACTTATATCTCCTACACCTTTCATCAGAATTTGATCATACTTCACCAAAATGTTATTTAGGTTAAGGGCTTTTGGACAACAGTCACTCAATGTCATTTCTAAAAGGTCAAGGTCATGATAAAGAGACTATGTCATAACTAATGGAGGTCAATCTTACTCATTTTAGTTAAAGATACTGTGATCACTTGTTGTACTACAGTTGACTCAATTGGATATCCGTATGATACATGTACATTGAGATTTGAAATTGTCATCAATTAATACAATGATTCTCTATATATTGAGTCATTCATTTCCTTCATTATTGCTATGCTTCTTGGAGCATCCATCAGTTTTACTGATGTTTTGTATGAGAATTAAGTCATCAATTTTCTGCATCATAAGTATAACTGCTGTTCGGGGAGCATCCATCAGTTTTTCTGATACTCTTGTTTTTTACTTTATAGAAAACAGTGGTGTAAATATTTTGATAACGTGGGAATTAAAGCAGTCTTTTGGTCTGCATTAGAGGAAAGTGAGAGACAAGCAAAGGTATTTATCTGACTGAATACAAGAAATAGAGTAAACTTAGAGTATTAAGCACATACAAGTAAAGTGTTGATTGTACATGTATCAACAACTACTGGTAAGTATGAAGTATTAGGTCAGTACAGGTAAAGCATTGAATGTATCAACATCTTCTGGTAAGTGTGAAAGACCAGGTCAGTACAGGTAAGGCATTGAATGTATCAACATCTTCTGGTAAGTGTGAAAGACCAGGTCAGTACAGGTAAGGCATTGAATGTATCAACATCTTCTGGTAAGTGTGAAAGACCAGGTCAGTACAGGTAAGGCATTGAATGTATCAACATCTTCTGGTAAGTGTGAAAGACCAGGTCAGTACAGGTAAAGCATTGAATGTATCAACATCTTCTGGTGAGTGTGAAAGACCAGGTCAGTACAGGTAAGGCATTGAATGTATCAACATCTTCTGGTAAGTGTGAAAGACCAGGTCAGTACAGGTAAAGCATTGAATGTATCAACATCTTCTGGTAAGTGTGAAAGACCAGGTCAGTACAGGTAAAGCATTGAATTTATCAACATCTTCTGGTAAGTGTGAAAGACCAGGTCAGTACAGGTAAGGCATTGAATGTATCAACATCTTCTGGTAAGTATGAAAGACCAGGTCAGTACAGGTAAAGCATTGAATGTATCAACATCTTCTGGTAATTGTGAAAGACCAGGTCAGTACAGGTAAAGCATTGAATGTATCAGCATCTTCTGGTAAGTGTGAAAGACCAGGTCAGTACAGGTAAAGCATTGAATGTATCAACATCTTCTGGTAAGTGTGAAAGACCAGGTCAGTACAGGTAAAGCATTGAATGTATCAACATCTTCTGGTAGGTGTGAAAGACCAGGTCAGTACAGGCAAGGCATTGAATGTATCAACATCTTCTGGTAAGTGTGAAAGACCAGGTCAGTACAGGTAAAGCATTGAATGTATCAACATCTTCTGGTAATTGTGAAAGACCAGGTCAGTACAGGTAAAGCATTGAATGTATCAACATCTTCTGGTAATTGTGAAAGACCAGGTCAGTACAGGCAAGGCATTGAATGTATCAACATCTTCTGGTAAGTGTGAAAGACCAGGTCAGTACAGGTAAAGCATTGAATGTATCAACATCATCTGGTAAGTGTGAAAGACCAGGTCAGTACAGGTAAAGCATTGAATGTATCAACATCTTCTGGTAAGTGTGAAAGACCAGGTCAGTACAGGTAAGGCATTGAATGTATCAACATCTTCTGGTAAGTGAAAGACCAGGTCAGTACAGGTAAGGCATTGAATTTATCATTATCTTCTGGTAAGTGTGAAAGACCAGGTCAGTACAGGTAAGGCATTGAATGTATCAACATCTTCTGGTAAGTATGAAAGACCAGGTCTGTACAGGTACAGTACTGAATGTATCATATATATTGCGATTCTTGTCTTATATGGACTTTGTTGCCGCCACGGGCATCTGTGTTTCGCAAACTCATCTTTTTTTAAAGAAAAATATGAATGCATCAAATACAAAGATATCACTTGCTTTATTCGAACGCCAACACAATCGGTACACCGACTTTTACCACTGGACTAATAAGGCGCTCAGGTAAAACCAGGATAAAGATATTCTAATAAGGTTATCTCACTGTGATTATGTTGACATCTTATATTTATATATTCACTTATAACCTACCATCCCTCTCACATGGAAACGTTGTTTAAAAACATGCAATGTTATCGCTGACGGACAGCAACATAGTCTAGGTACATTCATATGGAGCTACTTATGTAGCATTAACACAGTTTATCTACATACATATGGAGCTACTTATGTAGCATTAACACAGAGCTACTTATGAAGCATTAACACAGTTTATCTACATACATATGGAGCTACTTATGTAGCATTAACACAGAGCTACTTATGAAGCATTAACACAGTTTATCTACATACATATGGAGCTACTTATGTAGCATTAACACAGAGTTACTTATGAAGCATTAACACAGTTTATCTACATACATATGGAGCTACTTATGAAGCATTAACACATTTAGTAGGTACATATGGAGCTACTTATGTAGCATTAACACAGAGCTACTTATGAAGCATTAACACAGAGCTACTTATGAAGCATTAACACAGAGCTACTTATGTAGCATTAACCCTGTTTGGATAGTTACATACAATGTCATATGGAGCTACTAATGTAGCATTTACACAGTTAAGTCCAGTTTAACTAAAATGATTTTTGATAATTTATATTGAATTACCACTTTTGTCTCTTTTTTATCTTTAGTTAAATATTAGGAATGTAATGTATATATTATAATTGTTTTTATATTAAAGATTTACAGACAAAATGCATCACTGTGGTTGGCAAGTCTCACATTAATTTCATTATTGGTTCTTTATTATCTAATTATTTCTGGGCAGTAAAAACTTATTCACTATGCTATAAAATGCACTGGATTGAGTTTGATGATAATTTCATTCAATGATGAAATGTTAATTTGCTTCCAATTTTTATATACCCACATGAAAATGTGGGTGTATTATGCTATACCGCTGTCATCCGTCTGTCTGTACTATTGTCTTTGCAACTTCTACACCCTTGGGGGGGATTTTGATGAAACTTGGTACAACAAAAGAATTAAGATGTGCATATTCGAAGGGGAATGCTGTCCAAAAGCATTTACAGGAGTTATGACCCTTTGACTTAGATTTTTCTATGCAAAATAGTTTGTGTGTATTTATGAAAGTGGGGGTGTTAGCATTGGAAATGATTGAAGAAGAAAAAATTGAACTATTTCACCAGCATCAAAGGTAATCTAAATTTATTACAGTGGGATTAGATATTTAATTCTAGTTTTTATGACACCTAGAATAACAAAATGAGGGTGTACCATGAACCGGTTTAGTGGTGCCACATTTCTTAACCATGAGAAGCATTTACACCTAATAATGTGTCTTGAAATGTATATTGGTCAATCATAATACAATGTACTTGTACTTCCAGTTTTGTGTGAATCTCATTAGGACCATGGTGTAGAAAGTTATGTTTCATTATTTATATTTACAAATTTACATTTGTATATGCCCAAGGCATTGATTTAATTGCTCCTGTATGTAGCACAACAATTTCCAGAACTGCCCAGAATTTGCTTTTCTTGAGAATGTTTCCTGAGAACACACGAGTGGGTCATGAGATGAGACTTACCAACCCTAATGATAAATATACATATCTTTAATAAGAGAACAAAAAATAAACAAAATTTACATCAACCAGGAAGTAAAAGAAATGGAAGGTAATGAAGAGATGGAAGGAGACATGGTTCCTGATTCAGCCAGTGAATCAAATGAGGAGGAATTAAGTGATGTAGTTAGCAAAAGACTTTGTGTTGAGAAGGAGTCATCAGTGTGTGTTAGGAACAGACTTAATGGTGATGAGGAGGAAACAATTACTTCTGAAAGTGAAACGCTTGGTGGTGATGAGGCATCAGCTTTTAGTGTAAGCAAAAGGCTGGATGGTGATAAGAAGGAATATGTTACTGGAGTTAGTAAAGGTCCTAGTGGTGACAATGCCTTGGACACCTCACAGTCTTCTACCCAAAGTAATCTTCCTCTATCAACAGAAAGGAAAGTCTTCACAAACAACATGGAGTGTAAAGACACAAGACAAGACTTTGGTGATAAAGACTCTGTGACAGAAAGTGTGGATAATGATTTCTGTGATAAATATGGTGCCTCCCCTAGTCTTGTTACCAAGGAAACAAGACTCTTATCAAATGAGCAACAACTAACTAACTCAACAGAGATCCTGTCAGGGCCAAAACTGATAAAGTTTTTAAAACATTACCATTCAGGAAGGAAAGTGCAAGACGATTTAACAACAATAGGAATGGTTGGTGTAATTTCTGTAAATTTTCATCCTGCATTGTGTAAATGTATATTTCAAAATTTTTGTTAAAGAAAATGCAAGAAATATTGCAAGCATAAAAGTGTCGAAGATAATTTAAAGTTATAGAATATAAGTAGTTATTATTTTCATTTTTGTGCCCCTGGAATTGCAGATTGGAAGATATGGTTTAGAATGTCTGTTTTTGATGAAAAAAAAGCATTGAATATAACTTGACAATTGTGAACAGTAAGATGGCTTTAATATCTCAAATTTGTATTCCTTTTTTTCCAAAAAATTTTGACTGACGTTGACCTATTTTCAAAACTCCAAAATTGACTACCATAGATGGGGGCATCAGTGTTTCATATCTTGTTCTTTGCATAATTAAGTATTGCTAAGTCTTATTTTTCATCGAGATGTATCTGCAAGTCTTTTATAATATTTAAAGGATTTCTAAAATTGTTGTTTTTTACATTAAAGATAGGATATCCAAATGTTGGAAAAAGCAGCACAATAAACGCCATACTTAAGATGAAGAAAGTACCAGTGTCAGCCACACCTGGAAGAACTAAACATTTTCAGGTGAGTTATGAGTTACTTCTTGAAATTCAAATTGGTTCAAGTAATACCGGGATAATCAGGTAGAGAATTCACAACTTGAAAGCTTATCAGCTGTACTGGGAAAGCCACCATGCCAACTGTAGTTACCCGTCTGTAGGCTATGTCCTTCTTGAAAGCTTTTCTTACTATACTGGGAAAGCTGTCATGCCCATTGTATCCATTTATCTGTAACTATGTTCTATTTGAAAGGTTTCAGTTGTACTGGGAAAGACATCATCCCCATTGTAGTCAGCTATCTGTGTGTCAGTCTGTACTGGGAAAGACATCATCCCCATTGTAGTCAGCTATTTGTGTGTCAGTTTGTACTGGGAAAAACATCATCCCCATTGTAGTCAACTATCTGTGTGTCAGTCTGTATTGGGAAAGACATCATCCCCATTGTAGTCAGCTATCTGTGTGTCATTCTGTACTGGGAAAGACATCATCCCATTATAGTCAACTATCTGTGTGTCAGTCTGTGTTGGGAAAGACATCATCCCCATTGTAGTCAGCTATCTGTGTGTCAGTCTGTACTGGGAAAGACATCATCCCATTGTAGTCAACTATCTGTGTGTCAGTCTGTACAGGGAAAGACATCATCCCCACTGTGTGTCAGTCTGTACTGGAAAAGCCATCATCCCATTGTAGTTACCTATCTGTAGGCTATGTCTTACTTGAAAGCTTTTTTTTACTATACTGGGAGAGCTGTCATGCCTATTGTATCTATTTATCTATATGTTCTATTTGAAAGGTTTCAGTTGTACTGAGAAAGACATCATCCCCATTGTAGTCAGCTATCTGTGTGTCAGTCTGTACTGGGAAAAACATCATCTCATTGTAGTCAGCTATCTGTGTGTTAGTTTGTACTGGGAAAGACATCATCCCCATTGTAGCCAACCATCTGTGTGTCAGTCTGTACTGGGAAAGACATCATCCTCATTGTAGTCAACTATCTGTGTGTCAATCTGTACTGGGAAAGACATCATCCCCATTGTAGTCAACTATCTGTGTGTCAGTCTGTACTGGGAAAGACATCATCCCCATTGTAGTCAACTATCTGTGTGTCAGTCTGTACTGGGAAAGACATCATCCCATTGTAATCTGCTATCTGTGTGTCAGTTTGTACTGGGAAAGACATCATCTCATCGTAGTCAACTATCTGTGTGTCAGTCTGTACTGGGAAAGACATCATCCCCATTGTAGTCAGCTATCTGTGTGTCAATCTGTACTGGGAAAGACATCATCCCCATTGTAGTCAACTATCTGTGTGTCAGTCTGTACCGGGAAAGACATCATCCCATTGTAGTCAACTATCTGTGTGTCAGTCTGTACTGGGAAAGACATCATCCCCATTGTAGTCAACTATCTGTGTGTCAGTCTGTACTGGGAAAGACATCATCCCATTGTAATCTGCTATCTGTGTGTCAGTCTGTACTGGGAAAGACATCATCTCATCGTAGTCAACTATCTGTGTGTCAGTCTGTACTGGGAAAGACATCATCCCCACTGTAGTCAGCTATCTGTGTGTCAATCTGTACTGGGAAAGACATCATCCCCATTGTAGTCAACTATCTGTTGAGATAAATGCAGAAGCAGTATCAGCTTTGATGCAGTGTTATTTGATGTCTATGATTTCTTGCCTATTGCATGAAATGAATGAAATTCATAGAAAATTATCTAGTAAATGTAAATTAGGCACATATAGTTTTTTGATATTTTCAAACAGAGACTACTAATTTCTAAATACTTTTTAGCTCACCAGAGCCAAAGGCTCAAGTGAGCTATTGTCATAGTTAATCCGATGTCTGGCGTCCGTCCGTTGTCTATCGTAAAATTTTCACATTTTCAACTTTTTCTTCATAACTGCTGAACAGAATTTGATGCAACTTGGTATGCATGAAGTTCTCAAGGTCACCTACAAGTTTTGTTATTTTTCGTCCGGATCCATTGACAGGTGGGGCCACCATGAGCAAATGTAGGTGACAGAGGGTAACCTCCTTTGACAAACTTCTTCTTCAGACCGGGAGCATACAGAGACAAACTGAATGTATAGGAATGATCTAGACAGATGTGTGAAGAAGTGTTGTTATTTTTGGTTCCATTCCGAAATCAAACTTTTGATGTTTTTTCGACATTTTTTTGGACTTAGTAATTTCAATGCAGGAAAGTGTCATGTTTTTCAGTTAATTGATAATGATGAGTTCTTATAGACTATTTTGATCATAATTATGGTAAGGAAAATTATTGTGTAAGAATTTTGTCAATATCTCAATTTTGGGATTTTTTATGGATTTTTTAAGACTTCCAAAAAAAGGGGGGTTAACCATTTTTCACATTTTCAATTTTTTCTGCAAAACTGTTTGAAGGATTTTAATAAATCTTGGTAGAAATAAATCACTTATGATCCCCTTCAAATTCTGTCGTTTTCGTCCAGTCCTCTTCACAGGTGTCGCCACCCCAGTCAAAAGTAGGTCACAAAAGAGTACCCTCCTTTGACAATTTTCTTCTTCATACTGGTTCTGTACAGAGACAAACAGAATACATAAAAATGATCTAGAGGGATGAGTGAAGAAGTCTTGTTATTTTGGTTCCCCTCCAAAATCAAATTTTAGAAATTTGGTGATTTCAATGCAGAAAAGTGTCATATTTCCTAGTTATTGATAATGATGATTTCTTATGAACTATTTTGATCATAATTATGGAAAGGAATGTTATTTTGAAAGAATTTTGTCAATATCTCAATTTTTGGATTTTCTATGAATTTTTTTAAGACCTCCAAATGAGGGTGTATAAGGACAATTCTTCACATTTTTAACTTCTGCTGTTATACCACATGAAAGATTTTAATGAAACATGGTATACATGAAACATTATAGGTCCTCTATCAATTTTTACATTTCATCCTAATTGGTCAACAGATGGTGCCACCATGTCTAAAACATGGGTCTCACAATGGTACATATACCAGTTGGTAATTAAAATTTGGAGAGTAGCGGTTCAAATCCCGCTGTGGTCAAAAAAATTTTTCATTTCTTTACACATCTAAATAAGTTTTTAGATGTTTCTCAACACTCAACATATGAAATTAGGCCATTTTAAGTTGGATCTGGACAATATTTGAAATAATTGTTGTTCATGACCCAGACTTGAAATCAGTCAACAAAAGGCCCCACCTAAAGAAAATGACAAACTTGTTGCCCTGAATCACATCTTGCAAAGACAGAGCAAATGCTTAATATCAAAATCACCTGAATGGATATGCAAAAAACTGTTGTTGTTTTTTATTCTGGTCTGAAATAAAATTTGACATATTTTCAACATTTGTGTTAACTTAGTCACAGTAATGCAAAAATAAATAGCCTCTTCCTTCCTGCATGACTGATAATCTAGGTATTTGGATGAGCGATATAGGCCCACTTGGGCCTCTTGTTATTGTTTAAATCAGTTTGACACAAAATTAGTACATTGTATGTTTATAAGGTATCTGTAGTTATGAATTATATTTGGATGGAAAGGATGATAATGCTGGCTTTGAGTGGTATGATAATGCTGGCTTTTAGTGGTATGATAATGCTGGCTTGGAGTGGTATTTTACATTTTGTAGTTGTGTTTTGTAGACGCTGTATGTGGATGAAGACTTGATGCTATGTGACTGTCCTGGACTTGTATTCCCATCCTTTGTATGTACCAAAGCTGAGCTGATCCTCAACGGTGTATTGCCTATAGATCAGATGCGAGACCATGTACCTCCCATCTCCTTGGTAACCATTATCTTCAATACCATTTAGAATAAAAATAAGAGAATATTTATACCTGTAAGCATGTAAGAGCTGTTTGAACAACATGTAGGGGAATTGTGTTGCAAATTTCAGAGTTTCTATTAATAAAAAAACCTCCAGACGGCCTATTTACATGTTGATGATCTGCAGACTAAATAAACTTATAATCTTACAGACTTGCCAGTACATTCCTCGTGACATCCTAGAGCTGACTTATGGTATCAATCTACCAGTGCCAGGGGAAGGGGAGGATCCCACTAGAGATCCTTCGGCCGAGGAACTCCTCTCGTCTTATGGCCGTAAGTATTTAGCTAGTATCTTTTTTTTTTATAAAAACCTACTTTTAAAACACTTGTATAGATTTAAATATATATTAAATGTAAAATGATGACTGAAGATTGTCACTCATGTAATAAAACAAAATATATCATAGCCTAGCTTTGTAGGAGTAATGTGGAAATTCGATCATCAATACTTCTATTTGCTTGTTTCGTCTTATGTGTTTATCATTCTCTGGTATCATTGTTTATAGACATGCGTGGTTACATGACTGCCAATGGAATGCCAGACTGCCCAAGAGCATCACGTTATATTCTCAAGGATTTTGTTAATGTAAGTTTCACATGTAAGCAGACGATTTCTGAATATTTTACATACTGATATATAAAGTGACTATTCATACTTACGACATCATGCTCACATTGTCAGCAGCTGGTTCTTTATTCATATTGGTAATGGAAATCATTTTGAATCTGGATTGTCATCTTACTGATGAACCTTTCTTTGTGTAACACTTTCATGGGGAGTGACACTCTCATAGGGAGTAACCCTCATGGGGAGTGACCCTATCTTTGTGTGACACTCTCATGGGAAGTGACCCATTCTTTGTGTGACCTCTTATCGGAGTGAACCTTCCTTTGTGTGATACTTTTCTAGTGAGTGACCCTTACCTTGTATGACACTCTCATGGGGAGTGACCCTTTCTTTGTGTGACTCTCATGGGGAGTGACCCTTTCTTTGTGTGATACTCTCATGGGGAGTGTGTGACACTCTCATGGGGAGTGACCCTTTCTTTGTGTGACACTCTCATGGGGAGTGACCCTATCTTTGTGTGACACTCTCATGGGGAGTGATCCTTTCTTTGTGTGACACACTCTCATGGGGAGTGACCCTTTCTTTGTGTGACACTCTCATGGGGAGTGACCCTTTCTTTGTGTGACACTCTCATGGGGAGTGACCCTATCTTTGTGTGACATTCTAGTGGGTAGTGACCCTTTTTTTTTGTGACACTGTCATGGGGAGTGACCCTGTCTTTGTGTGACATTCTCATGGGGAGTGACCCTTTTTTTTGCGACACTCTCTTGGGGAGTGGCGCTTTCTTTGTGCGACACTCTCATGGGGAGTGACCCTTTCGTGTGACACTCTCATGGGGAGTGACCCTATCTTTGTGTGACACTCTCATGGGGAGTAACCCTTTCTTTATGCGATACTGTCATGGGGGTGACCCTTTCTTTGTGTGACACTCTCATGGGAGTGAACCTTTCTTTGTGTGACACTTTCCTAGGGAGTGACCCTTACCTTGTATCACACTCTCATGGGGAGTGACCCTTTCTTTGTGTGACACTCTCACAGGGAGTGACCCTTTTTTGTCAACACAATCCTCATTTTGGTTGAATATTTCAGCAAACTCTCCTACAATGTTTGATGAGCCTTGATTCCTTATAAACAAAAAAGAAAAAAAGCACAGAGAAGTAATAATATTCATTATGGATTATGGCAACAATTGGTCATTCAAACTTAAATGAAGCCGATGTGACTTATTGGATGAGATGCTCGACTTGATGCGGGAGGCCTGGGTTCGACTCCGGCCAAGAGTACACGGGTCTTTTTGATGAGCAGTAAAAACTGATTCCCATGTCACGGCTTTGGTAGTGTCTGTTGCAAAGATATAAATTCCTATGTGATGTAGTCACCATATACATGAAATAATGGTGGAGTGGTGTAAAATCAGTCCGCCTGAAATGAAGAAATTTTTCTACATTGTTGAGAATCACTTTGGCAAATGAAATTTAAAATAAACTTATAACATTTTGAACAAATTTTGTTGAAAAAAAATTGTAGTATTAAAAGATCATTTGACAGAAAAGCTGAATAAACGCTAGTTTACGCTATTTTTACTTCATGATTTTTGATGTTCTCTCTAACATTTTATTTTCTGGTAATAGGGGAGACTACTCTTCTGCCAGGCTCCCCCTGGTGTTGATCAGAAAGAATTCAACTCCAAAACAGTGTCATCTGTCATTATGGAAAAAGGGAAGCAATTTAAGCAACCCACAGTGAAGAAACCGGCTAGGCAAAATAAAATTGACAGGGAGTTCTTCAAAAAGGTAAAATATGTACAATCACAATCAGTTTTATTGTTTGACCTTGTAATCTTACAAACATGTACTCAACTAGATAACAAATGATTTAAATGTAAATATTTGTGGAAAGGTAAAACTTAAATATTGTTTGACCAGAGTCAAAGATGGTCCAACCAGCTAAATAAATGTCTGAAGTTGTCAAATCCAAAGATGTTTGATAGTCCTGGGTCAGAGATGCTGGTTAGCAGATCTGGTTCAGAGGTGCTGGGTAGCAGACCTGGTTCAGAGATGCTGGGAAGTAGACCTGGTTCAGAGATGCTGGGGAGTAGACCTGGTTCAGAGATGCTGGGTAGCAAACCTGGCTCAGAGATTCTGGGTAGCAGACCTGATTCAGAGATGCTGGGTAGCAGATTTGGTTTAGAGATGCTGGGTAGCAAAACTGGTTTAGAGATGCTGGATAGCAAATCGGGTTCAGAGATGCTGGGTAGCAGACTTGGTTCAGAGATGCTGGGTAGCAAACCTGGTTTAGAGATGCTGGATAACAAATCTGGTTCAGAGATGCTGGTTTGCAGACCTGGTTAAGAGATGCTGGGTAGCAAACCTGGCTCAGAGATGCTTGGTATCAGACCTGGTTAGAGATGCTGGGGAGTAGACCCGAGTCAAAAATGCTGGTAAGCAGATCTGGTTCCGAGATGCTGGGTAGAACGTGTGGTTCAGAGGTGCTGGGTAGCAGATCTGGTTCAGAGATGCTGGTTAGCAGACCTGGTTTAGAGATACTGGATAGCAAACCTGGTTCAGAGATGCTGGGTAGCAGACCTGGTTCAGAGATGTTGGTTTGCAGACCTGGTTTAGAGATGCTGGGTAGCAAACCTGGTTCAGAGATGCTAATTAGTAGATCTGGTTTAGAAATGCTGGTAGCAGACCAGATTTAGAGATGCTAACTAGAGCTTACCTGTTGCCGAGGCAACAGGGCGGGTCTTCCTCTCTCGAAAGAAAAAAGAAAAATAAGTAGATAGAAAGAAGGAAAGAAAGAAAAAAGATCAGGAGAATGACTTAAATGTACTTTACACACAAAAATACCCCCCCCCCAAAAAAAAAACCCCCTCAAGCAATCAAATTAATTAATAATTAAAATTGAAAAAAGTATTATCTAGAGGAAATAGTCGAAAATCAAGTTAAAGAAATCATACATATCACGGCTCTCCATTATAACAGTCGATAAAATATTCCACGGACAAAGCGCCGTAACTCTCGATTGAATTAATCACGATTGAATTAATCGCGAGTTACTGCGCTTTCCCCGTGACTATCATACACGTTTGAAGTCGGTATTTAGCAAGGGAAATTCACCGCGCTTCCCTTAGATGTAATCCCGACGCTCGGACAAGATTTTTTTATTGCCTTGTTCATCAGTAGCGGGTAGAGTGCAAAAAATGTGATTTTTGAATAAGAATTCGAATTCAAAATACATTCTCAAACTCTCCTTTTTATACTTTGTTCATATGACAAATAAGAAAAAACATGAAAGTTACGCAAATAAGGTATTTTTTTTAAAAATCCTTTAAATCGCTCACTTTCAAATACTGAGAAACATGTTTCATACTAAAATCGATACGGAAAATCGTTTGGTGATGTTTTGGAAACGATAAGACTAAAAATAAAATGTTTTTGCAAATTACGTAATTATTTAAAAACTTTAAATTGAAATAGCAGCCAAACTAAAAAAGATAGATATTATCGGCCGATGAATTTTTTAAAGATATGAACCTAGAGAATATGACAAATAAAATTTGAATACTCTAGCATTTAAAATAACGCTGTATGGTGGAGAATTTAAAATTTAACTCATTGTTATGTAATGTTTTTGAAAACTTTTATTTTTGAAATTTTTTTTTCTTAAACGGGTAACAGTGTCTTCGAGAGTCTATACCGAAAATATAAAGTATGTAGATAAATCCGTTTTTCTGAAAATGGAATTGAAGAATCGGGGTGAAATTTCGGCTATTTAAGACCCTCTCTCGATAGGGTCTGCGCACGCTAGAGGGAAGGGGGCAAATATTACGATGTTTTTGAAAATATCATTTAAAAAAGAAAACCCTTCTCACGTGCTGTATGGTTTTTTCTTGATCATATGACGAAAAATAAGCAAGTTATGAAGCAATTACGTAACTAACCAAATTTGTGAAAATCTTAAATTTCTCAATTAAAAATGGATAAAAAATATTTTAAAAACCTCCTACACCATGAAATTGACATTCTAAATCGTTTTGTAATATTTTTTTAAAGGTAGGTCCTAAAATAAAAAAGTTTTAAAGTTACGTAATGAGTTTAAAAACTTTAAACACAAATAGCGCCTTTACCGTAAAAGTTACATAATCGGCGTTAAGTTGGTTGTCAAGATCTACACCTGTACAACATTATAAAGAAAATTTGGGGAGTCTAGCTTAAATAATAAACATTTTATTAAAGAAAATTTAAAACCTTCTCAAAAATGAATTTAAATTTTTAAAATAACTGTTTTTACCCTTATATTGACCCTCTAAATCGTTTGGCAATATTTTTGCAGCCCTAAAGCTTAAAATAAAAGTTTTTTGAAATTACGTAATAAGTTGAAAATTTTAAACCTTTACAGCGTCTTAGCTATAATAGTTACCTAATCGGCGTTAATTCTGATGTCAAGAACTACACCTGTACAACATCAAACAGAAAATTTGAGGAATCTAGCTTGCATAATAAAAGTTATACTTTAGAAATTTTAAAAATTAGAAACTGTTACGTAACTTTTCTTAGATCTTGAATTTTAGCAAAATTTTCTTTTAAATCTATCAAGTTTTGCTTTATTAGTAAGTAAAGGAGAACAAAAATGTTGACAGTGAAGCCGTTTCTGAGAAAATTGCACTCAAAAAAAGTGATTGGAATAAAAATAATAATAATAATAATAATAATAATAATAATAATAACAAATGTAAAGAAAAAACCTCACAATAACAGAAGGGTCTTCCGATGGAATCGGAAGACCCTAATTAGCAAACATGGTTCAGAGATGCTGGGTAGCAGACATGGTCCAGAGATGCTGGTTTGCATATCTGGTTTAGAGATG
Organism: Pteria penguin; assembly: GCA_035048485.1. Taxonomy (NCBI): domain Eukaryota; kingdom Metazoa; phylum Mollusca; class Bivalvia; order Pterioida; family Pteriidae; genus Pteria; species Pteria penguin. The sequence continues at coordinate 74,521,147 of CM068582.1, read as the reverse complement.
CTTGGTTGCAGGCCTGGGTCAGAGATGCTGGGTAACAAACCTGGTTCAGAGATGCTGGATATCAAACCTGGTTCAGAGATGAAGGGTAAGAGGTTTGGTTCAGAGATGCTGAGTAGCAAACCTTGTTCAGAGATGCTGGTTAGCAGACCTGGTTAATAGATAATGGGTAGCATTCCTGGTTCAGAGATGCTGGGTAGCCGACTTAGGTCAAAGGTGCTGGTTAACAGACCTTATTTGTGTCATTGCTTAGCCCAATTTACTTAATTAAAACCTCTAGTTGCCAAACATGGAAATTTGACCAGTAGATCAAGTGTTTTAGTTTATTTGGGATGAATTCACAATGAAATTAAACCTGATTCATGTATTCTATTTATGTGACCATTTAAAAACAAATTCTAAGAAATTTCAATTTTAAACCAGGTAAAAAATCTGCTTTGGCCATATATACATTCCATTCAGCAGCACATGTGCAGAGGAGAAATGATTGCATGTTTCAAATGCAAAGTTTGATCTACTGTTTCTGCTCAAGATACTAGGTTAAGAAATCTAAGAAATATCCATTTAAACATCTTTATCTAAACCTAACTTAGATTTATATGAAGAAAGTAATCCTAATAATTATTATTTTGATTCTGATTTGTTTATATAGGTAGAATCGACACTACACAGTAAAGGTGTACAGGGGATCTCAAAGTTTGCAAGATCTCAAGGCCTGACAGGTACTGAAGAATCCAAATATGGTAGCACAAGTTCGATGGCAGAGAAACCCTGGAGAAAACATCACAATCGTAACAAAAAAGAGAAGTTACGAAGACTATACAAAGAGCATGATGATGATTAAACAATAAAGCCAATTATGTCATACATCCAAAGTCAGTTATTTTATAGGATGTTATTAAATTATTTTTGGAAATAAAGGGGGAGACATAATAATTTTCAAATTTTTTACAGTTTGGCAATTTGAACCTCTGAAGTGCAGTTTCCCTTTTAATAATTCAACTTCAAGAGATGTCATTGAAGAATAAGGACAATGTCTAGATAAAGGGAGATTACTTTGGCCTTGAGGTATGGTCCTTGGCCAAGAAAAAGGATGCTTTCATATTTCTGTAACCATATCAAGACTAATGTCACTGGCATATGACTTGGTACATGTACAATAAGATTCGAAGTTTCAAATTGAATTTTGAAATAACAATTGCTTTTGACTTTGATATGCTGATTGGGATAGAAAGGAGACTTGTTTTACCTTGAAGATTTGTTTGTTTATTATTCACTTGAATGACGACAAAATGTGCCGTGTCTGATGTATCACATAAGCAAAAGACATAAGGAATGCATCTAGCTGAAGCTCTTAGGTTTCTTTTCTGTACCGCATCTATCTTGACAAGATGCTGTTCTGTACCACATCTACCATGACAAGATGCTGTTCTGTGCCACATCTACCATGACAAGATGCCGTTCTGTACCATATACCATGGCAAGATGCTTTTCTGTGCACATCTACCATGACGAGATGCTTTTGTGTACCACATCTACCATGACAAGATGCTTTTGTGTACCACATCTACCATGGCAAGATGCTTTTCTTTACCACATCTGTCATGACAAGATGCTGTTCTGTGCCACATCTACCATGACAAGATGCTGTTCTGTGCCACATCTACCATGACAAGATGCCGTTCTGTACCATATACCATGGCAAGATGCTTTTCTGTGCACATCTACCATGACGAGATGCTTTTGTGTACCACATCTACCATGACAAGATGCTTTTGTGTACCACATCTACCATGGCAAGATGCTTTTCTTTACCACATCTGTCATGACAAGATGCTGTTCTGTGCCACATCTACCATGACGAAATGCTTTTCTGTGCCACATCTCCCATGACAAGATGCTGTTCTGTGCCACATCTACCATGACAAGATGCTTTTCTATACCACATCTACCATGACAAAATGCTGTTCTGTGCCACATCTACCATGACAAGATGCTGTTCTGTGCCACATCTACCATGACAAGATGCTGTTCTGTGCCACATCTACTATGACCAGATGTTGTTCTGTACCACATCTACCATGACAAGATGCTGTTCTGTACCACATCTACCATGACAAGATGCTTTTCTGTATCACATCTGTCATGACAAGATGCTTTTCTATACCACATCTACCATGACAAAATGCTGTTCTGTGCCACATCTACCATGACAAGATGCTGTTCTGTGCCACATCTACTAAGACCAGATGTTGTTCTGTACCACATCTACCATGATAAGATGCTTTTGTGTACCCCATCTGTCATGACAAGATGCTGTTCTGTGCCACATCTACCATGACAAGATGCTGTTCTGTGCCACATCTACCATGACAAGATGCTGTTCTGTATCACATCTACCATGTCAAGATGCTTTTCTGTACCACATCTACCATGACAAGATGCTTTTCTTTACCACATCTGTGATGACAAGATACTGTTCTGTACCACATCTACCGAGACAAGATGCTGTCCTGTACAACATCTACCATGTCAAGATGCTTTTCTGTACCACATTTACCATGACAAGATGCTGTTCTGTACCACATCTACCATGACAAGATGTTGTTCTGTGCCACATCTACCATGACAAGATGCTGTTCTGTGCCACATCTACTATGACCAGATGTTGTTCTGTACCACATCTACCATGACAAGATGCTGTTCTGTACCACATCTACCATGACAAGATGCTTTTCTGTATCACATTTGTCATAAGATGCTTTTCTTGTTACTATTTCATATGATTAACAGAACACATACAAGCTGCTAGCATGACTTGAACCACTCTCATTCAAAAGCCAAGCACTTAGCTGACTGAGGTGTGCTGCTTTGTTCCTTAAAGATGGGAAAAACAGATGTGATGTTCATGGTCTTGCTACTTTATGTTACTGTTATACAGGCACAGGATATACAAGGTTATGTACCTTAGATTGGGGGGGTTGGGCAGGCATGGTGTAGTGATCAAGTGCTAGGCTTGCGGTGCAAACGTTCCGGGTTCGATTCCTGAGTTGCGCCACTAAGTTTAAGAGGTGGGTAACCTCCTGCTTCCATGTCGTGATATAACTGAAATATTGTTGAAAGCGACGTAAAACACCAATCAACCAACCTTAGATTGGATTATACAGGAGGAGGATATACAAGGTTATGTACCTTGGGTTGGAGATTTTACTGAAGGCAATTGGTACATATTAGTGTAATTGAGACATCCCCTCCTTTACATGCCAACAGATCAAGGGCATATTGTTTTTCACCTGTTGGTCTGTCTGTTGTCAACTTTAACCTTTGCCATTAACTTTTGAACCATGAGAGATAGAGACTTCATGTCTGCATGCATACCCCACTAATAAAGCCCTTTCAATTTACACCAGGTCATTGACCTCGTGACCTTGACCATGACCTTTCACGGACATTTCAAATTTATTTTGTCATACAGTAAATACTGATATTAACATTCTTATATTAGACGAGTCTTTTAACCTTGAAAATACATGTACCACTAAATTTTTCTAACAGGAAAACTTTTCAGTCTACTCGGCTTTCAATACCCCTTTATATTCTTAATAACATGGTATTAAATTTAATATGTAATAGTCTCATGTCACTAGATGGGACAATATTGTACAGCAATGGTTAGGTAGAAAGAGTGATACTTGCAGAGTTAAGGTTGGCCCAGTAACATAAATGTAGGTAAGTATTTAAGACAACACAAGGTTTCACACAAATTTAGAGTGATTTTTAAAAGCTTTTATTCTTAATATTTAATGCAACACAAAAAGCAAATAATCATGTCTGCTACACTGATCTAAAATAATCACTAATAAATTATTGAAAAAAGCTCAAAATTACCAAGATAAACACAATGTAATTAAAGATTACAAAGCTCACCTCATGGATTTTTGACCATGATAACCTTTAAGCATCGAGAAATCATTATTTCGACAAGGCTTAATGAACTGATGGACAGACATACTCTCTCAACCAGAAAATATAGGTTGGGCACAGCACCTGAAACTAGATTTCCTCTCTACACATACAAATGCATCTTTGGTGTAAGTTTGAACATCCTATGCTTCATATGATTCTTCTTGACATAACTGTAAGAATCTACTAAACATGTGCTCAATCTACTGGCAAATATGGGTCAAACATAACATCCGAAATTAGATTCCTCCTTAACACAGAAAAATGCATCATTTTGTAAGTTTGAACATCCTTTACCTCATAATTAAAGAAATTTAATTGAAACTTGCTATCATTGTGGACGTGGAGAGGACGATAGCATAAGCTCTCACGCATGAGGTGAGCTTAAAAGGAAAAAGTGTAAAGGTTTGAACAATAAAAACTCTACATGTATAAGGGTAGCTTTCACCAAAAACAAAACTCTGATGTGGTCTAGATAATACATATCAGATAAAGAAGCATGAACATTTACACTCTTTAGCATTATAATAAAAAAATAACCAGTTTTGAACTGCTATCATTGATTGTAACAAAATGGAACCAACCAACTAGGTTTTTGTCAAGTAAAACACATGTCATTGATTTAATTGATACAGAGTAATTATTAAATAAATAAATTATAACGTAAATCAAAATATTTTTTCTAGAACACTTAATAATCCTCTTCCTGTGCATATTGTATGCATTTTGATTATGATTGCAAAATGTATCAAATTGCCATAATTCAGAGATAAAGTCTGAATCACTTTAGAACTGACAATTGTCATGGACCAGAGATGGTCTACTTCAGTACTGACAATTCTTTCATAGACAAGAGACAATATCTCCTTTATTGTTGATGTTTTGATAGATTAGAGACATTGTGTACCACAATACATGTACATGTCTTTTGTATGGAATCATTTATCCATTTTCATATAACAACAAGCCCACAAAAACATCAACTGATTTCAGGTACTGACTGACTCACGAAAATGACAGTCTGTATATAGGACAGGTTCGCGTCATGTGATACTCACAATCACAGAGCTGAACCTTATTTCTACCTTATGTAGGTCTTACTTTGAAGTAACAATGCAAAAAACATGAAATTACTGCCCGAAATCTATACCAAAACATCTTTGTTAGGTGACGACTTAATAAATCTGGTAAATTTTACAACACTACACAACTTGTACACTTCCCATCAGTAATAGATGGAACCACACCACACACCCTGATTCAGTCATACCATGTGGTAGATGGTACCACACCACACACCCTGATCAAGTCATACCATGTGATAGATGGTACCACCCTGATCAAGTCATACCATGTGGTAGATGGTACCAAACCACACACCCTGATCAAGTCATACCATGTGATAGATGGTACCACCCTGATCAAGTCATACCATGTGGTAGATGGTACCACACCACACACCCTGATCAAGTCATACCATGTGAAAGATGATACCATACTACCAAACCTAATCATGTCCCACTATGTAGATGACACAGTATAATGTTTACTAAATCTGATCACATGTCCCACATTGTGGTAGATGGTACCTCATTATCCAACCTGCTTACATGCCTCACCTTGTAATTGATGATATCACATTTTCAAAGATTATAACAAATTGACAGAATCAATTCCCCATTACATCTCAGACTACTCTGTTAAAGCTGATTACGTAATAATAGTTGGTAAATGGTACTACACCACCAAACCTGATCACATATATCACCATGCAGTAGATGGTACCACACAGCCAAACCTGATCACATATATCACCATGCAGTAGATGGTACCACACTGCCAAACCTGATCACATATATCACCATGCAGTAGATGGTACCACACTGCCAAACCTGATCACATATATCACCATGCAGTAGATGGTACCACACTGCCAAACCTGATCACATATATCACCATGCAGTAGATGGTACCACACTGCCAAACCTGATCACATATATCACCATGCAGTAGATGGTACCACACTGCCAAACCTGATCACATATATCACCATGCAGTAGATGGTACCACACTGCCAAACCTGATCACATATATCACCATGCAGTAGATGGTACCACACTGCCAAACCTGATCACATATATCACCATGCAGTAGATGGTACCACACTGCCAAACCTGATCATATATATCACCATGTAGTAGATGGTACCACACTGCCAAACCTGATCACATACATCACCATGTAGAAGATGGTACCACACAGCCAAACCTGATCACATATATCACCATGCAGTAGATGGTACCACACTGCCAAACCTGATCACATATATCACCATGCAGTAGATGGTACCACACTGCAAAACCTGATCATATATATCACCATGTAGTAGATGGTACCACACTGCCAAACCTGATCACATATATCACCATGTAGTAGATGGTACCACACTGCCAAACCTGATCACATATATCACCATGCAGTAGATGGTACCACACTGCCAAACCTGATCACATATATCACCATGCAGTAGATGGTACCACACTGCCAAACCTGATCACATATATCACCATGCAGTAGATGGTACCACACTGCAAAACCTGATCACATATATCACCATGCAGTAGATGGTACCACACTGCCAAACCTGATCACATATATCACCATGCAGTAGATGGTACCACACTGCCAAACCTGATCACATATATCACCATGCAGTAGATGGTACCACACTGCCAAACCTGATCACATATATCACCATGCAGTAGATGGTACCACACTGCCAAACCTGATCACATATATCACCATGCAGTAGATGGTACCACACTGCCAAACCTGATCACATATATCACCATGCAGTAGATGGTACCACACTGCCAAACCTGATCACATATATCACCATGCAGTAGATGGTACCACACTGCCAAACCTGATCACATATATCACCATGCAGTAGATGGTACCACACTGCCAAACCTGATCACATATATCACCATGCAGTAGATGGTACCACACTGCCAAACCTGATCACATATATCACCATGTAGTAGATTGTACCACACAGCCAAACCTGATCACATAGATCACCATGCAGTAGATGGTACCACACTGCCAAACCTGATCACATACATCACCACGTAGTAGATGGTACCACACAGCCAAACCTGATCATATATATCACCATGCAGTAGATTGTACAACACAGCCAAACCTGATCACATATATCACCATGTAGTAGATGGTACCACACTGCCAAACCTGATCACATATATCACCATGTAGAAGATGGTACCACACTGCCAAACCTGATCACATATATCACCATGCAGTAGATGGTACCACACAGCCAAACCTGATCACATACATCACCACGTAGTAGATGGTACCACACAGCCAAACCTGATCACATATATCACCATGCAGTAGATGGTACCACACTGCCAAACCTGATCACATATATCACCATGCAGTAGATGGTACCACACTGCCAAACCTGATCACATATATCACCACGTAGTAGATGGTACCACACTGCCAAACCTGATCACATATATCACCATGTAGAAGATGGTACCACACTGCCAAACCTGATCACATATATCACCACGTAGTAGATGGTACCACACTGCCAAACCTGATCACATATATCACCATGTAGAAGATGGTACCACACTGCCAAACCTGATCACATATATCACCATGCAGTAGATGGTACCACACTGCAAAACCTGATCACATATATCACCATGCAGTAGATGGTACCACACTGCAAAACCTGATCACATATATCACCATGCAGTAGATGGTACCACACTGCCAAACCTGATCACATATATCACCATGTAGTAGATTGTACAACACAGCCAAACCTGATCACATATATCATCATGCAGTAGATTGTACCACACTGCCAAACCTGATCACATATATCACCATGTAGTAGATGGTACCACACTGCCAAACCTGATCACATATATCACCACGTAGTAGATGGTACCACACTGCCAAACCTGATCACATATATCACCACGTAGTAAATTGTACAACACTGCCAAACCTGATCACAATATCACCATATAGTAGATAGTACCACACTGCCAAACCTGGATTATGTCCCATTCCATGTAATACATCGTAAAGTTTAAAACACTGCCAAACTCAATTATGTCCCACTGTTTACTCAGATTTAGATTTCTGGATCTACCCAACACAACAGAGATGTTAGATTCTACTTCACTACATCAGTAGGTGACCACTGCATCACTCTGACCTTTAGTTAGTCCTTGGTTGGCAGCGACTTTGCCACCAGTGGGTGACCACTGTATCACTCTGACCTTTAGTTAGCTCTTGGTGGGCAGTGACCCTGCCACCAGTGAGTGACAATTGCATCACTCTGACCTTGAGACAGCCTTTTGTTTGCAGTGACCTTGCCACCAGTGGGTGACCACTGCATTACTCTGACCTTTAGCCAGCCCTTGGTTGGCAGTGACCTTACACCATAAACTCAGCACCACAATCTGTGGACAATAAAATTTTATCGGTAGTAAACCATTGAATTGCATGAACCTCGTTCCCAATCTTGGTAGACAATTAATGTTGCCCCTGCAATTGCTGATCACTACATTAAAAACCTTGAGCATACAATTCATAAACAATAATACTCTGTCAGCAGCTGACTATTGCAACACATGGACCATAAGCTCATCTTTGGTAAACAATGCAACTCCATCAGTACCTAACCACTGGATTATAATGACCTCCCACCCAACCTTGGTAGGCAATGTATTTCTACCAATACCTAACCTCTGGATCACAATGACTTCCCACCTAACCTTGGTAGGCAATGTTTTACCACCAGTACCTAACCTCTGGATCACAATTACCTCCACAATGACCTTGCACCCATCCTTGGTAGACAATGTATTACCACCAGTGCCTGACTATTGCATGAGCCCACTCTTGATAGACAATGTGACTACACAAGACAATGTGACTAACCAATGCACCACGAAGACTTCAAGATTAACTTTGGCTCTATGACTCTATGGTCTGACCCTTACGGTCTGACTCTATGGAGATAAATATTGAATCAGATGATTTATTCCTACTATGGTCTGACTTTACGGTCTGACTCTATGGAGATCAATATTGATGATTTATTCCCACAATGGTCTGACTCTATGGTCTGACCCTTACGATCTGACTCTATGGAGATCAATATTGATGATTTATTCCTACTATGGTCTGACTCTATGGTCTGACCCTTACGTTCTGACTCTATGGAGATCAATATTGATGATTTATTCCTACAATGGTCTGACTCTATGGTCTGACCCTTACGGTCTGACTCTATGGAGATCAATATTGATGATTTATTCCCACAATGGTCTGACTCTATGGTCTGACCCTTACGATCTGACTCTATGGAGATCAATATTGATGATTTATTCCTACAATGGTCTGACTCTATGGTCTGACCCTTACGGTCTGACTCTATGGAGATCAATATTGATGATTTATTCCCACAATGGTCTGACTCTGTGGTCTGACCCTTACGGTCTGACTCTATGGAGATCAATATTGATGATTTATTCCCACAATGGTCTGACTCTATGGTCTGACCCTTACGGTCTGACTCTATGAAGATCAATATTGATGATTTATTCCCACAATGGTCTGACTCTGTGGTCTGACCCTCACGGTCTGACTCTATGGAGATCAATATTGATGATTTATTCCCACAATGGTCTGACTCTATGGTCTGACCCTTACGGTCTGACTCTATGAAGATCAATATTGATGATTTATTCCCACAATGGTCTGACTCTATGGTCTGACCCTTACGATCTGACTCTATGGAGATCAATATTGATGATTTATTCCCACAATGGTCTGACTCTATGGTCTGACCCTTACGGTCTGACTCTATGAAGATCAATATTGATGATTTATTCCCACAATGGTCTGACTCTATGGTCTGACCCTTACGGTCTGACTCTATGGAGATCAATATTGATGATTTATTCCTACTATGGAAATCAATCATGTTGATTTACTCCTCCTAAAGTCTATGCAGATCAACAGAAATTGTTAATGGGAATAAACATGATCATGTTTACAAATATTTGCCCTCTCAAAAAATATTTCAAAGATAAAACAAGAGCAACGCCTAGCGTGGCATAATACGCCCGTCGCTTAATTGGGACAGGATCAATTCGCATTTGGCATGATTTTCATGAAAAACATCTGACGTTTACTGAAGTTAATTGCGTTTCATAGCATTTTATCATAGGAATAAGTCCAAAGGCAATATCTCCTGCAGAAATGGTCCTAAGCAACCCATCTTGGAAACTGACCTGCAAAAAAAAACTTAAATTTTTTAGAACTAGCCCCCCCCCCTTCTAAAATTATAAATTTCTCAAAAATGAAGAAAAAGATATCAATACCTGTAAAATATGTGAAGGTTGGTACATTTTACTTGTTTCATGATAAATTTCATAATGTTTTGACAAAAATTAGATTTTTAATGAATTTTAAAAACAAAATCCAAGGGCCATAAATCCGTCAAAATTATGTCAATCGTAACAAAACTCGAACTGGTACTGATGCCGCTTCGAATAAGCCTATATATCAAATTTCAACTCAATATCTTGAAAGACGGCAAAAAAAAAGTCCGGAAAACATGACCTAGGACATATGGTCAACCGCCCCCGCCCTAAAATCATAAATTTCTCAAAAATGAAGAAAAAGATATTAAAAACCGTAACATATGTGATAGTTGGTACACTTTACTTGTTCCATGAGAAATTTCATGATTTTTGACAAAAAATAGATTTTTAATGAATTTTTGAAAAAATTTTGAAATTTATAAGTCCAAGGGCCATAAATCTGTCAAAAGTAGGTCAATCGTAATAAAACTCGAACTGGTACTGACGCCGCTTGAAATAAAGCTATATACCAAAATATATCCAAAAAAAGTCCGGAAAACATGACCCCGGACAGATGGACGGACGCACGGACAGCGCCATAACATAATATGTCCCGTCTATTGGACGGGCGTATAAAAATATTGTCCTTTATACAGGAAATCTAAACAATTTCATAAATTTTGGATATATTAAATTGTATGATGTGTAAATCTTCATACGAATGATGACATGAGATACGAGAAATGTACTGACATTTTCAAAATATGAATCTCCATTCTGAGTCTTGTACACAAGTAATAAAAATGGCTTTTTTTGGTAATTGAAGTATACACTGGATAACTGTCAGTTATAAATCAAAAATTTTGATCTGCTCCAAAATATATGAATATTCATTACTGAATCTTCTATTTTTACCAATACTGATTATTTCATTATAAAACTTTTATACACATTACATACTATAGATTCTTGACTCAATTTCACAATATAATTTATGTATGTATTTTAATACAACTTCAGTTTCTAATCCCCGTCTCTTCTGTTCATGAAATCTTGTAATATAATGCCAGAGCTTTACTGGATGCAGCAAGCATCATTCTTCTTGACTCTGGGAATAAATGGAACTTGCTTACCAGAGGCAGATCTGTATGTGGCCTCTGGATAAGGGTTGGTACCTGCAGCAGAGCTACTTACCAAGCCCTGGCTTCCTGCAGGAATTTGCTTCTGTGCACTGTTATAGGGATTCCCATACATACTGCTGTCACCTCTGAAAGGATATCCTTGGTCCGTAAAAGTTGGAGTAGCACTTGGTTGAGCTAGATGGGTCGGAGTAGCACTTGGTTGGACTGAATGGGTTGGGGCAGTACTTGCTCGGGCTGGAAGAGTTGGAACAGCACTTGGTTGTTGCTGCGTAAGACCTTCTTTCTTTCTGTAACTTATCAAATACTCAGGATAGCACTGACTAGTATCAAAAACAATAAAGATACTAGGATTTCTCACATCATTGACACATGAATCATAAAGCTTGTGACTTCCACCTGAAAGCTCAGGTGGTCTTTTGTATGAACTTTGACCTTTGGCATACTTGCCGACAAGAACTTTAGCTTGGAACATGAGTCGGCTTGCATGTGGCTCCTTTCCTGTGTAGCGGTTACTGTATTCTGCTTCTGTAGCAAAATAAGAACCCTCTCCATATACTGTAGCATTCTTTCCGCTTATACGGAAATCAAAGGAGTTGGTACAGATTTTACGACAAGTATCAATGGAATCTGTTCCATGAAAGAGGCTACGCTCATCTACCTTCAATTCTACATCATCATTACTCCATTTCTCACTAATTGCATCTTTTTTTCTGCAAAAATACAAAAATGTATATAAAAAATACACAAATGTATGTAAAAAATACACAAATGTATGTAAAAATATAAATACATGTATGTAAGGTATGTCTAAACATACCATACATATATGAAAATGGCCAAATAAAATGCTTTATTGCTTCCCTCTAACAAGAGTTGTCAGAAGACAACAGAGCTCGTGTCAGAGCAGTGTCAGAGGTAAAATATGTATTTTTATGCATTCTTCATTCAAAGTCAAGTACACGGTAAAGGTCAAAAGCTATCCAGATGAATGCACTGGTCACAATGGATTTACATGTGAAATCCCTCTATCTAATATTTCAAAATAGAAAGCCCAAGTAAAGTTTTTGAAAAAAGTTTTAAAAAGCATGTAAAATTCAAAGATTAATGTCACAAGGTCAAAAGTCATGGTATTAAGTAAAAGCTCTTGACCTAGGGGACCTATATGTGAAGTATCAAAGCCCTATCCCTACTGGCCCGTGTTAAAGTATTAAGAAGAATGTTGAAGTCCATGGTCAAGGGTCATGGTATCAAATGAAAGTTATCATGAGGATCTATGTACTAAGTATCGAAGCAACACCCATTATGATAATGAATCAAAAGATATCACCCAGGCTTAAGGTTATGAAAAGTGTGAAGTATCAAAGCTCTGCCACTAAGGGTTAAAAAATTCACAAGATATAGCCCAGGTTAAAGATTTCTGTGCATAAAGATGCCAACACAGACTACGACAATAGCTCTCTGGACATTTCATCCCGGCGAGCTAAAATGACACAACTTTTTGTGGAAACGATTCAATCTAGTGAAGTGACATAGGACCCAGAGGGTATTACTCTCCTTTGAAAAACCTATTCGTCAGACCGTTGCATAGATTGTCAGCACACTGAATGTGTCAGAGTGATCTAGAAGGGTGTCTTGTGATTAGTGTTACTGTTTTTTAATCCATTTTTTGGACCCTGAACACATGAGAAACTTAGAAAGTATCAGAACTTTCTCTAATGAAAGTAACCTTTTCAGAAATTTCATTTTAAAACTGAACCAAAACAACATCATATCATTTTAAAATACTCATAACTTATGCAAATGAAAGTAAACACTAAAAGATGTGTGAGAATGACAAAGTTTAAAAAAGTTTAAAAAAAATTAAGAAACAATCAAACTAAACACGAATTGTTGACGCAGAATGGAATGACGGACAGACATCGCCAATTGATAGACCAGACTTGCTTCGCAATCTGGCCAAAAAATAGATTTCAGAGGGGAACAAACTACAATGCTTCTTTTTAAAAGACATGTTTTTAGATCATTCTGATGCTTTCAGTTTTTAGATCACTTTGATGCTATCAGTTTTTAGATCACTCTGATGCTATCAGTTTTTAGATCACTCTGATGCTATCAGTTTGATGATCTAAGCAGACAATCTTGAGAAGATGTTTGTCAAAGGTGGGTAGCCTCTGGGGACTATGTTTACTCTGCCCAACATTCATCCCTTAACAGATTTGGTCCAAAACAACAACAATTGTAGGGGACCTTAAGTACTTTACACCAAGCTTCATCAAAATCTTTCTATAACTTTTGAAAGAGAAGTTCATCAAAGCTTATTATTACAAACTCATAATCTATACCCATCCCCCTTATCTTTAAAAGAATTGCAAACATTTAAAGATACTATTTTTGCATTCTGTTTTTTTTTCTCAATTACATTTAAATAAAGCAAAATACACAAATTTAATGCACTATAGCAACGTTCAAGGAAAACTTCTGATAAGTGACCTTAAAATAGTCAAAATGACAGAAAGTCCAAAAAGATGTCCCACAAAACGTCAAAAATATCTTTTTCTGATTTGAACCAAAAGAACAAAAAAGAATCTAAAATATATCTACTACACTTAGATACCATTAGTTTTTTTTAAATCCATGCATCTCTTCTGAAAAAAGATTTTCAAAAGAAGGTATCCTCATAAGGGCATACTTTTGTGTATGGTGGAGTCATCTGATGACAGGTCTAAATAAACAAGAGAATTCGTAGAACTAATGGATGTTCTCTGAACAGAAACTAGTTCAAAAAGGACTAATTTTTTCAAATATTTTTACATTTATAGATATATGCTTGTAACAAAATTTGAATATGAAAAATAACAAAGGGCAATAACTCTTAAATTACGCAAAAGAGAGCAGTAGTTCTTGTGCACAGTACTTCTAACCGAGATCTATCTACCAATTAAGTGTCATGTTGATACCCCTTATAGCTATTGTGTTATGCTTTGGACAAAATTTAAGATACGAAAAACAAGATGTGTTTGTGAAACATGAATGCCCCCAACAGCAACCAAGTCCAAATAAGGAAAATTTTGAAATGTAGTCAAAGGTCATGGTCAAGGTCATGAGCTCAATAGTGTAATTTGAAATGGTTTTATGAGTGGAGTATGCATACCAAATATAAAGTCTCTATCTCACAGTTGAAGTGTTTTTGTAATCATAACGTTCTTTGCACATTTATGATCATGCTGATGTCTTGGCTTTGGTGGGCTTTATTTTACTATAAAAAGGATAGACCATAAACTAGTAGAACAAGAAAATAAGTGAAACTGATGGTCTAGTGATGGATGCTCCCTGAACTGCAGCAGTCATATAGAAGCTGAATAAACATGAAATTTTCCCTCTGGATTGCAGAATAGTATGACTGATACCTGTTTAGAATTTGCTAAAATATCAGCCATTTTTATACAATTGTTTTTAGATTCTCTGCAACTCTTCAGAAATTGGTAAGAAAAATACGTTTCATGTCCCATGTTACATGTTTGTGAAGAATTAATACAAAATCTAAGAAATTTCAAGTGAAATAAAAGCTTAAGCATAATATTTTCTTACTGACCTTGACCTATCAAGGATGACCTTTAAGTTACTCATCTAAAAGATACATTTCTTTGAAGTATCATTAATATCTGTTGAAATTAGCTAAAAAAATAGCTTTACTGATATTTTAAATTCATTTTCAAAATAACCTTGACCCTTCTGGAATAAACTTGAGGCCCAATAAATTGAAAATTTTCGTCTCATGTATCACATGTATAAAGTAGGGTCATTATCTCTTGAAAATTATCTAAAATATTAGCATTTCTATGTCTTATAAATTCTGTTTTCTAAATGACCTTGACCTTCAATGAATCACAAATAACCTTGAAACTTTTGGTCTAAAAGTCTTGGTCCACAGTAACATTTGTGTGTGAAGTATGATCATTACCTATTGAAAATATAAGCCATTTTTGCTATTCACAATTCTATTTTATGAGTGACACTGACCTTTCAGATATGACCAAGAAGGACCTGATGATATAGTCTTGGTCCTTTGTAACTTTGTGTGAAGTATTACCATTATCTGTTGAAATTACACTAAAATGTAGGCCCTTTTTCATATTGTATGTCCTATTTTCTAAGTGGCCCTGATCTTTATGAAATGACCTTGAGGGACTTTTGTTCAAAAGCCCACACCCTGAATAACAGTATGATCAAATTCTAACGAACAGTCAAAGATATATGAACATGGACAGATTGATAGACAATAGACCGATGGACAGACGAAACAACGAATAAATGCTCCATTGAAATTTTTTTGGAACATAAAAATCTTCTGAAAACAGAATACAGTAATCATTATTCTTATCGTAACTTTACATATAATACAACTTACGTGGTATAAGCATTCCATAAGCTACGATTTTGAACTCTACAAATCCATTCTACTTGGTATTTGGTCTTTGACAAGGTCAAGAAGAAAGCCTGGTCCACAGAGGTATATTCCTTGGAGGTTTTATCCAGTTCTACGAGTTCAAATTCTGCTCCACTTACATCCAGGGGAGCCCAATTGGTAGGTATACTCTCAGGAATGTTCACCATCAGGGATTTAGGGCTACAAAAAGGATCAATGGTAGAGATATTCCTATACATCAAATCACATGTACTCTTATGATGACTGTAATATATCAGGGTCTGGCGCCATAAACTGACAACATACTTATGATGACTGTAATATATCAGGGTCTGGCACCATAAACTGACAACATACTTATGATGACTGTAATATATCAGGGTCCGGCACCATAAACTGACAACAAACTTATGATGACTGTAATATATCAGGGTCTGGCACCATAAACTGACAACATACTTATGATGACTGTAATATATCAGGGTCTGGCGCCATAAACTGACAACATACTTATGATGACTGTAATATATCAGGGTCCGGCACCATAAACTGACAACATACTTATGATGACTGTAATATATCAGGGTCCGGCGCCATAAACTGACAACAAACTTATGATGACTGTAATATATCAAGGTCTGGCACCATAAACTGACAACATACTTATGATGACTGTAATATATCAGGGTCTGGCGCCATAAACTGACAACATACTTAATATGATGACTGTAATATATCAGGGTCTGGCGCCATAAACTGACAACATACTTATGGTGACTGTAATATATCAGGGTTCCGGCGCCATAAACTGAAAACATACTTATGATGACTGTAATATATCAGGGTCTGGCACCATAAACTGACAACATACTTATGATGACTGTAATATATCTGGGTCTGGCGCCATAAACTGACAACATACTTATGATGACTGTAATATATCAGGGTCCGGCACCATAAACTGACAACATACTTATGATGACTGTAATATATCAGGGTCTGGCTCCATAAACTGACAACATACTTATGATGACTGTAATATATCAGGTCCGGCGCCATAAACTGACAACATACTTATGATGACTGTAATATATCAGGGTCTGGCACCATAAACTGACAACATACTTAATATGATGACTGTAATATATCAGGGTCTGGCACCATAAACTGACAACATACTTAATATGATGACTGTAATATATCTGGGTCTGGCGCCATAAACTGACAACATACTTATGATGACTGTAATATATCAGGGTCCGGCACCATAAACTGACAACATACTTATGATGACTGTAATATATCAGGGTCTGGCTCCATAAACTGACAACATACTTATGATGACTGTAATATATCAGGTCCGGCGCCATAAACTGACAACATACTTATGATGACTGTAATATATCAGGGTCTGGCGCCATAAACTGACAACATACTTATGATGACTGTAATATATCAGGGTCTGGCGCCATAAACTGACAACATACTTATGATGACTGTAATATATCAGGGTCTGGCGCCATAAACTGACAACATACTTATGATGACTGTAATATATCAGGGTCTGGCACCATAAACTGACAACATACTTAATATGATGACTGTAATATATCAGGGTCCGGTGCCATAAACTGACAACATACTTATGATGACTGTAATATATCAGAGTCCGGCACCATAAACTGACAACATACTTATGATGACTGTAATATATCAGGGTCTGGCACCATAAACTGACAACATACTTATGATGACTGTAATATATCAGGGTCTGGCACCATAAACTGACAACATACTTAATATGATGACTGTAATATATCAGGGTCCGGCACCATAAACTGACAACATACTTATGATGACTGTAATATATCTGGGTCTGGCGCCATAAACTGACAACATACTTATGATGACTGTAATATATCAGGGTCCGGCACCATAAACTGACAACATACTTATGATGACTGTAATATATCAGGGTCTGGCGCCATAAAGTGACAACATACTTATGATGACTGTAATATATCAGGTCCGGCGCCATAAACTGACAACATACTTATGATGACTGTAATATATCAGGGTCTGGCACCATAAACTGACAACATACTTAATATGATGACTGTAATATATCAGGGTCCGGCACCATAAACTGACAACATACTTATGATGACTGTAATATATCTGGGTCTGGCGCCATAAACTGACAACATACTTATGATGACTGTAATATATCAGGGTCCGGCACCATAAACTGACAACATACTTATGATGACTGTAATATATCAGGGTCTGGCTCCATAAACTGACAACATACTTATGATGACTGTAATATATCAGGTCCGGCGCCATAAACTGACAACATACTTATGATGACTGTAATATATCAGGGTCTGGCGCCATAAACTGACAACATACTTATGGTGACTGTAATATATCAGGGTCTGGCGCCATACACTGACAACATACTTATGATGACTGTAATATATCAGGGTCCGGCACCATAAACTGACAACATACTTATGATGACTGTAATAATATATTATCAGGGTCCGGCTCCATAAACTGACAACATACTTATGATGACTGTAATATATCAGGGTCTGGCGCCATAAACTGACAACATACTTATGATGACTGTAATATATCAGGGTCTGGCACCATAAACTGACAACATACTTATGATGACTGTAATATATCAGGGTCTGGCACCATAAACTGACAACATACTTATGATGACTGTAATATATCAGGGTCTGGCACCATAAACTGACAACATACTTATGATGACTGTAATATATCAGGGTCCAGCGCCATAAACTGACAACATACTTATGATGACTGTAATATATCAGGGTTCCGGCGCCATAAACTGAAAACATACTTATGATGACTGTAATATATCAGGGTCTGGCGCCATAAACTGACAACATACTTATGATGACTGTAATATATCAGGGTCTGGCGCCATAAACTGACAACATACTTAATATGATGACTGTAATATATCAGGGTCTGGCACCATAAACTGACAACATACTTAATATGATGACTGTAATATATCAGGGTCTGGCACCATAAACTGACAACATACTTATGATGACTGTAATATATCAGGGTCTGGCACCATAAACTGACAACATACTTATGGTGACTGTAATATATCAGGGTCTGGCTCCATAAACTGACAACATACTTATGATGACTGTAATATATCAGGGTCTGGCTCCATAAACTGACAACATACTTATGATGATTGTATACTAATATAACTGAGAACATACTCAAGTCATAATTTCATATTCTTCTATTTAACAATGAATTAATAACTGGGATTTGGATTTTATTGAGTTTTAATTCAATCGATAAATAGAGTTAAACTATTCTGCAAGACAATTTATTTGAACGTTTGGTGATGGAATAAATGGAAATGAAATAATCAACTTAAGTATTTTCTGTTTATGGTGCTGGACCCAGTGTATATTTGAAGGTTTAGAAGGATTATCAAAATGAAGAGAACTTGTACAGGTTATAATGCATAGTAACCTAACTCTAGATTTTATTTCTAAGGATGTCTCATTTTGCCAGAACAGTGAATTAAACAAGAAGGTAACATAATAGTCTAGTACACGTAGTTCTCTGAACCCAATACAAAACCAAACTAAATTCATAAACAATCAAGCATTCAAGACATTATGAGTGGATTGAAAAGCACAGACCATTAACATTAAGACCAGACTTATACAATCTTACCCATATTTGTGTAGATTCAGGTCTTATTTAAAGATATTTCAAGAAAGCTTACCTTTTGTTTTTATTCAATTTAAAACCAAAACAAGACCATGTTTGTAAACTATAATATTAAATACTTTAATTCTTGGATTGATGTTTTCTTTGTTGCTTGCACCCACAAATTATGATATAAATTTAATAAGCAAATATCATAATATCTGCAACCTAAAAATAAGAAAAACTCCATGTATGTCAATCAGAGAACTGATTGATCTGATGCATTATAGGGTATATTTAGTACAGGTAGGTCATTGTTGAGAAAATATTACCCAAGCCAAGACTATAAAATGACCATGACTGGTGAAAAAAAAGCAGAACAACTTTAAAATTAATTAGTAATTAATTACAATCATGCTTTTTCTTCACTGTAAATGCCTCTAAATGCCCAGTGTGTATATAGTTTATTCGTCTAAAACTATGGATCTACAGCTCTGGGACAAGCATTATAAAGTGATATGATATATGATAAATATATACATAATTGTTAATTGAGAAAGTACATATGGTAAAAAGATATTATATAATGAAACCACACAAAATGACTGAATATAAACAAGCAAATTCAGAGAATTGTAGGCCCCGCTTTTGGGGTTCTATCAGTAAGGGTGCAGTGATCTGTGACATATTGTCATGGTTGTGCAGGTAAACAGACACGTGCCAAATATGAAGGTCCTATGTCTTATGATAAAAAAGTTACATTGAAGTAGGTCGAAGGTCATGGTCAAGGTCACTTGATAAAAAATTATGGTAACAACAAAAAGATATTGCAATTAGGGACACACATGCCAAAAATGAAGGCCTTACGTATTACTGTTAAAAAGTTTCATTGAAGTAGGTCAAAGGTCACGGTCAAGGTCACATGAAAAAAAAACGGAAAGGTATTGCAATAAGGGACACACATGAATATATATGAAATATGAAGGCCCAACGTCTTACGGTTAAAAGTTATGACCAAGGTTAAAGGTTTTGTGATAGACTGACAGACTAACAAATGAGATTTAATGTCCCCATGCTTTTCATGAAAAGTGGGGGACAATTACACACAAAGTTTACTACTCATAAAAGCATTCTTGATGTGTTTACCAAGGTTACGTAACTGTTTTATGTTTTAAGTTACAAGTAACTGTACTAATCTATAGATGAAGACCTAACATAACAGTATATTTTCACAAATTTTAATTGTGATATTGTGGACATACCAGAACAAGAGTTGTCGGAAGACTACAGAGCTTGCTGGGGGAAACCAAATTTAAATAACAAATGTTTTTTTGTAAGCAGGTCAGTCTTCAGGGTCAAGGTCAAGATGTTGCAAATTTTGATAAATAATGAATCAGAAAAGGTTTTAATAAATTAGTTTGTAGTGTAAAATTATCAACAATATGTTCATAAATAGAACACTTTGTAGAAGTGTTAAAATCTGCCAAATGTTTTTGTTTATAATTTCAAATATGCCTTGCATTACAACTGCTAAAATAAATTCTAGTTTTTCATTAATTGATTTTCTCATATATGCAACAAACCCAATCTTGACAATATATTTTTTACCATTACTGCCCAGTTTTTACTATTAGGCATGCATAATTGCTCAACAGAACATAAGTTCATAATACAACTTTTACAGAACGTCTACATTAGGTGTTGATCTCTTAACGCCAAGTAAGTTTCTGTAAAAGTGTACACATCTAATGATGATTTGTGATGTCAGGTTTACTAATTTTCCTTTTCAATCAAAGGAGCTCTCCTTGAAATTATGAATCCACAAAACCTAGTTTTGTGATAAAACCACATAAAGTGGAGCCAAAGAAAATACAGCATATCACAGTATGCCCCTCTATGGGGTTATTCCATAGCAACAGCAAAGCTTTTCAGTCAATATCTTTGAATTATGAGTTTCATGGGCCATAACTCTTATGAAATACTAGTAGTGACTGGTTGATTATTGTTTTGCATCACTCCAGACTTATTCCACATAAGTGGTGATGGAATCAGCCTGATGCATCTCATAGAAAGTTTAACCTTTGCTGCAGAACCATCCAAAGCAGTGAGGGATCTTTTATGTGCCATGCCTATCATGTCACAGACCCACCAGAAGCAGTAAGGGATCTTTTACGTGCCATGCCTATCATGTCACGGACCCTATTGTATCATGGACCCACCTGAAGCAGTAAGGGATCTTTTACGTGCCATGCCTATCGTGTCACGGACCCTATCATGTCACGAACACACCAGAAGCAGTAAGGGATCTTTTACGTGCCATGCTTACCGTGTCACGGACCCACCCGAACCAGTAAGGGATCTTTTACGTGCCATGCCTATTGTGTCACTAACCCACCAGAAGCAGTCAGGGATCTTTTACGTGCCATGCCTATCATGTCACGGACCCACCAGAAGCAGGGATCTTTTACGTGCCATGCCTATCGTGTCACTGACCCACCAGAAGCAGTAAGGGATCTTTTACGTGCCATGCCTATTGTGTCACGGACCCACTAGAAGCAGTGAGGGATCTTTAGCGTGCCATGTCTATCGTGGCATGCACCCACCCGAAGCAATGAGGGATCTTTTACATGCTATGCCTATCATGACACAGGACCTCGGTTTTTACTGTCTCATGTCAGGAATCAAACCCAGGACCTTTCAGTCACTGGCTTTATACCAGTAGTGACATGACCTTTGATCTATTAACCCCTTCATCAAGAGGCACTCTCCACTTTTGATAAAATTTAGTACATCTAACAATGTTTGTATAGAATGCATGGTTCATGATTTATCATTTGCAGACCAATAATTCTGGCCTATTTATCATCTGCAGACCAATAATTTTGGCCTATTTTTATCAGTGGTGGTCTTGACTTTTGACGTTTTGATTCTAAAATCCATATAATTCTCCCACTTTGGATAAGTATTAATATTATCCAACTTTGGTTTGGATACAATGCAAGAAACTTGATTTGTCATCCACAAACCAATAACTCAATCAATTTTTACCACAGTGAGTCTAACCTTTGACCTTTTGTTTCCATTAAAACTTGGTATCTTCTAAGTTGGTTGATTGATGTTTTACGTCGCTTTCAACAATATTTCAGTTATATCGTGACATGGAGGCAGGAGTTTACCAACCTCTTAGACATAGTGGCGCAACACGGGAATCGAACCCGGATCGTCGGCGGCACAAGCCAAGCGCTTAACCACTACACCACGCCTGCCCCGGTATCTTCTAAGTACACAGTGACCAAGTTCAATGTAGGTATCATTAATGGCCCCAAATCATTCTGTGTTCAGGGATGTATTAAATCAAGGTCAAGGTCATTAAATTTTGCATCAGTTTGGAGAACTTACCAATGCCTTTATTGGTAAGTAAGAAATCAAGTTAATGCAAAAACAGTATGTTCATTGAAACGTGAAATCAAGGTCATCAAATTTTGCACGAGTCAAGGAGAATTTATCAATGTCTACAAACTAACCAAGTTGACAAAAGTATAATAAATGGTATGCAAGAGATCAAGCTAAATAAAAATTTGTGGCGTGTATATTATTATATGTTTGTTTATCATGTTTGTTTGATATATATAGAGAGTAGAATTACTTGTTGTGTAATACCCGTATACATGTGTATTCTCACCATACCGAGGCTACTCCACACAGTCCCTCCACACGGTGTGGAGTAAGAGATTGCTCCACACGGTGTGGAGTAAGAGATTGCTCCACACGGTGTGGAGTAAGAGATTGCTCCACACGGTGTGGAGTAAGAGATTGCTCCACACGTGGAGTAAGAGATTGCTCCACACGGTGTGGAGTAAGAGATTGCTCCACACGGTGTGGAGTAAGAGATTGCTCCACACGGTGTGGAGTAAGAGATACCTCCACACGGTGTGGAGTAAGAGATTGCTCCACACGGTGTGGAGTAAGAGATTGCTCCACACGTTGTGGAGTAAGAGATTGCTCCACACGGTGTGGAGTAAGAGATTGCTCCACACGGTGTGGAGTAAGAGATTGCTCCACACGGTGTGGAGTAAGAGATTGCTCCACACGGTGTGGAGTAAGAGATTGCTCCACACGGTGTGGAGTAAGAGATACCTCTACACGGTGTGGAGTAAGAGATACCTCCACACGGTGTGGAGTAAGAGATTGCTCCACACGGTGTGGAGTAAGAGATTGCTCCACACGTTGTGGAGTAAGAGATTGCTCCACACGGTGTGGAGTAAGAGATTGCTCCACACGTTGTGGAGTAAGAGATTGCTCCACACGGTGTGGAGTAAGAGATTGCTCCACACGTGGAGTAAGAGATTGCTCCAAACGGTGTGGAGTAAGAGATTGCTCCACACGGTGTGGAGTAAGAGATTGCTCCACACGGTGTGGAGTAAGAGATTGCTCCACACGGTGTGGAGTAAGAGATTGCTCCACACGGTGTGGAGTAAGAGATTGCTCCACACGGTGTGGAGTAAGAGATTGCTCCACACGGTGTGGAGTAAGAGATACCTCCACACGGTGTGGAGTAAGAGATTGCTCCACACGGTGTGGAGTAAGAGATTGCTCCACACGTTGTGGAGTAAGAGATTGCTCCACACGGTGTGGAGTAAGAGATTGCTCCACACGGTGTGGAGTAAGAGATTGCTCCACACGGTGTGGAGTAAGAGATTGCTCCACACGGTGTGGAGTAAGAGATTGCTCCACACAGTGTGGAGTAAGAGATTGCTCCACACGGTGTGGAGTAAGAGATTGCTCCACACGGTGTGGAGCATTTATCACCTATATAAGGAAGCGCTGGTTTTTACCGACACACTCTTGTTTACTCTCTCCTAGATATTTCACGCCACTCGTCACTTTGAATCTTAATGTAACTCAATTTAGTTTTCGTGAATATATATTGTGTTGATGTTAGTATATTGTGACAACAATAGTGTAAATAAAATATTTGACTATTTACGGCGTCTTAATCAAACAACGATGATTACTGTCTGGGACAGTTAGAGCATTACATTGGTGGATTTTAGGCCAGTACGGCCGCATTACAAACTGTCCACAGGATGGGCAGATGGATAGACATACAGATCGATATGGCCAATTCACAGAACAGACTTCTGGTCAATAAAATATGCACTATTGCTGCCAATAAGGCACTTTTTACTAAATTAAATATTACTGTGAATTATTATTATATCATTATTATATTAATATAAGAAAACCAGTGAAGAACCAGAGTGGGAACCCATGAAGCAACAAAGTAATTATCTGAATAAAGAACACTGCAAAGAAACTTTATCATCAAGGATCATATAGAATTTTAATCTATTACCATATCTTTTAAGTATGGGGATAACAACTTACTGTGTGTGTGTTCTTAAATCTGCTGATGATACAAACAACGGTCGTCGTAAAATAGGTCTTATTTTCTGTGTATCCAAGTTGATTTGCTCCATTTTTTCAAAAATGACTTTATACATGAATTTGTAATTTTCTCTGGAATACAAGTACGTCTTCTGTTTTACTGCATACTTATTCTCCAGAGTATATTGTAGACCATCCTGAAGAAGAACAGGAATTCCTTTAAAGTATTACTGTTTTTATTGATGTAATAAGTTAATGACGAGATAAATAATTTCAGTATAAGTTAAATTTGAACTACTTCATACCATAAATAAACGCTCAAGAGGGAACTAGTGTGTGGGCAATATACATAAACTTTACATCTTAGACACCAAGACATTAACAGTCTATAACATGGGCACTATGTCTCAAACCATCTACTGCATGTGCACTATGTCATAAAGAGTCTACAGTATGGGTACTATGTCGTAAACCGTCTGTAGCATGGGCACTATGTCATTAACAATGTACTGCATGGGCACTATATCATAAACCATCTACTGTATGGGCACTCTGTCGTAAACAGTCTATAGCATGGGCACTATGTCTCAAACCATCTACTGCATGTGCACTATGTCATAAAGAGTCTACAGCATGGGTACTAAGTCATAAAGAGTTTACAGCATGGGCACTATGTCATAAACAGTCTACAGCATGGGCACTATGTCATAAACAGTCTACAGCATGGGTACTAAGTCATAAAGAGTTTACAGCATGTGCACTATGTCATAAAGAGTCTACAGCATGGGCACTATGTCATAAAGAGTCTACAGCATGGGCACTATGTCATAAACAGTCTACAGCATGGGCACTATGTCATAAACAGTCTACAGCATGGGCACTATGTCATAAAGAGTCTACAGCATGGGCACTATGTCATAAACAGTGTGCGAAATTAACATAGAAGTGATATAGACATTCGGTCTACAGTAATTTTAGTTCCTATAGACCTCAGCAATTTCCTATACACCCAAATAAAAAGGCACAAAAATCAGAATTTTAATGCATTCTATATGTGTGATTTTGAAGTCTCGTGGGTCTTCAAAGAATCTACCTTGAAATTTGTTGTACCAGATACCCAAAGCTTAGCCTGGGCATTCAAACAGTCCAGTTTGTCGCCCCAATATTCCCTACAGTAGGAACAATGCATTTTCCATCTACCTGCATCCTCCTCAAAAACCAACCAAGCTCTATCATTCTTCCAATGGTCTTGGAAGCTCCTTTTTCTTTTCTTCTCATACTCTTCTCGCACTTTAGAGTTAGAATTACCACCTGCCAGTTTCCGTTTCATACCCAGGTGTGCACCTTCAACATACTTCTACCGGTCAAAGAACTACATCGCGACCGGCTTTCGAGGGCGAAAGGACGATTTAAAGCAGAAGTGCAACAAACACAGCAATGTTTTATAGGCACTTATCATTGGTAGTACAAATAGGCTGGAGTTACCTGCTCTTGCTAACATATCGCTGCACGAAGATCAAAACATTTACATGACACGGGTCAGATTTCTTATAGATAAGTCGGTCTACCGTGTTTTCAATCTCTGTAGACCGACCAACATTGTCTATCAGTCCACTGTTAATTTCGCACACTGCATAAACAGTCTACAGCATGGGCACTACGTTGTAAACAGTCTACAGCATGGGCACTATGTCATAAACTGTCTACAGCATGGGCACTATGTCATAAACACAGCATGGGCACTATGTCATAAACACAGCATGGGTACTATGTCATAAAGAGTCTACAGCATGGGCACTATGTCATAAAGAGTCTATAGAATGGGCACTATGTCATAAACTGTCTACAGCATGGGCACTATGTCATACAGAGTCTACAGCATGTGCACTATGTCATAAACTGTCTACAGCATGGGCACTATGTCATAAACAGTCTACGGCATAGGCACTATGTCATAAACACAGCATGGGCACTATGTCATAAAGAGTCTACAGCATGGGCACTATGTCATAAAGGGTTTACAGCATGGGCACTATGTCATACAGATTCTACAGCATGGGCACTATGTTATAAAGAGTCTACAGCATGGGCACTATGTCATAAAGAGTCTACAGCATGGGCACTATGTCATAAAGAGTCTACAGCATGGACACTATGTTATAAACAGTCTACAGCATGGGCACTATGTCATAAACAGTCTACAGCATGGACACTATGTCATAAACAGTCTACAGCATGGGCACCATTTCATAAAGAGTCTACAGCATGGGCACTATGTCATTAAGAGTCTACAGCATGGGCACTATGTCATAAACAGTCTACAGCATGGGCACTATGTCATTAACAGTCTATAGCATGGGCACTATGTCATAAAGAGTCTATAGCATGAGCACTATGTCATAAACACAGCATGGGCACTATGTCATTAACAGTCTACAGAATGTGCACTATGTCATAAACAGTATACAGCATGGGCACTATGTCATAAAAAGTATACAGTATGGGCACTATGTCGTAAACAGTCTTAAACATGGCAACAATAATATGCATAGTATACAATCGAGGCATCATGTCACGAACAGTCTTTAGTGTGGCAACCATAATACACAAAGTATACAATCTCGGCATCATGTCATGAGCAGTCTTAAATATGGAAACTATAATATGCATAGTATACAATCTAGACATAATATGCACACATACAAATTAAGTGATTCCCTGTCTATAGTTTAGACATATTAATGTAAACAGTCTACGGCCTGAACACCATGGCATGAGCAACCTACAGTCTTGATACCATTACATAAATATCTTAAGTCAAGAACATTATATTAACTGTCCCCAGTCTGGACACCACTATATTAACTGTCCAAAGTCTGGACACCATTATAATATTAACTGTCCAGTCTGAACATCATTATATTAAATCAAAATTACGACAGTCCAGTCTGGACACCACTATATTAACTGTCCACAGTCTGAACACAATTATATTGACTGTCCACAGTCTGAACACAATTATATTAACTGTCCACAATATGGACACAATTACATTAACTTCAACAGTCTGGACACAATTATATTAACTGTCCAATATGGACACTTATTTACCAGTCCACAGTCTGGACACAATTATACTGCCTGTACACAGTCTGGACACTAAGATGAAACATTCTACATTCTGGCCACCATTATATTAACTGTCCACAATCTGAAAAGTCACATTAGCTGTCCACAGTCTAGGTACAATTATAAACTTCCACAGTCTGAACACAATAATATTAATTCCACTGTCTGCACACAATTATATTAACTGTCCACAATCTGGACACAATTATATTAACTGTCCTTAATCTGGACACAATTATATTAACTGTCCAGTCTGGATTCTATGACATTGAGACCAACAGTCTCGACACTTACATTAACTGTCCACAGTCTGGACACCATTATATTAACTGTCCACAATCTGGACACAATTATATTAACTGTCCACAATTTGGACACAATTATATTAACTATCCACAGTCTGGATACTATCATAATGACAGTCAATAGTCTGGACACTATTATATTTACTGTCCGCAGTCTTGACAAAATCATATTAACTGCCCACAGTCTGCACACAATCATATTAACTGTTCACATTCTGGACACAATTATATTGACTGTCCACATTCTGGAAACAATTATATCAATTGTCCACATTCTGGACACAATTATATTAACTGTCCACAATCTGGACATAATTATATTAACTGTCCTTAATCTGGACACAATTATATTAACTGTCCAGTCTGGATTCTATGACATTGAGACCAACAGTCTCGACACTTACATTAACTGTCCACAGTCTGGACACCATTATATTAACTGTCCACAATCTGGACACAATTATATTAACTGTCCACAATTTGGACACAATTATATTAACTATCCACAGTCTGGATACTATCATAATGACAGTCAATAGTCTGGACACTATTATATTTACTGTCCGCAGTCTTGACAAAATCATATTAACTGCCCACAGTCTGCACACAATCATATTAACTGTTCACATTCTGGACACAATTATATTGACTGTCCACATTCTGGAAACAATTATATCAATTGTCCACATTCTGGACACAATTATATTAACTGTCCACAATCTGGACATAATTATATTAACTGTCCACAGTCTGCACAAAATGAAATTAACTGCCCACCATCTAGAAACAATTATAACTGTACATATTCTCAACACAATAATATGAAAAATTTTACAGCAAGGCCACATAACATTAACTGTCTACAATCTACAGTCTGGACACAATGAGATTTTTAAAAGTCTACAACAGGGACACAGTGATATAAACATCCTACAGTTTTGGCACTATTAAATACCATTGACAGTCTACATTCTGCATACCGTGATGTTAAAAGTCTACAACCTGAACATCAGGACTGGATACTCATTACATTACTAGTCCACAGTCTGCATTCTGTGTATTAATAGTCTACAACGTGAGTACCACGTCTGGATACTCATTATATTACTAGTCCACAGTCTGGATACCGTGATATTAACAGTCTACAACGCGAGTACCACGACTGGATACTCATAACATTACTAGTCCACAGTCTGCATTCTGTGTATTAACAGTCTACAATGTGAGTACCATGACTGGATACTCATTACATTACTAGTCCACAGTCTGCATTCTGTGTATTAACAGTCTACAACGTGAGTACCACGACTGGATACTCATTACATTACTATAGTCCACAGTCTGCATTCTGTGTATTAACAGTCTACAACGCGAGTACCATGACTGGATACTCATTACATTACTAGTCCACAGTCTGCATTCTGTGTATTAACAGTCTACAACGCGAGTACCACGACTGGATACTCATTACATTACTATAGTCCACAGTCTGCATTCTGTGTATTAACAGTCTACAACGCGAGTACCACGACTGGATACTCATTATATTACTAGTCCACAGTCTGCATCCTGTGTATTAACAGTCTACGACGTGAGTACCACGACTAGATACTCATTACATTACTAGTCCACAGTCTGCATTCTGTGTATTAAGTCTACCATCTGGGCACCAAGACTGATTACTCTTTACATTACTATTCCACAGTCTGGATACCATGATATTAACAGTCTACCAGCTGAGCACCAAGACTGAATACTCATTACATTACTATTCCACAGTCTGGATACCGTGATATTAACAGTCTACAACCTGGGCACCATGACAAGTTAAGTCTTCAGCCTACATATCATGACATGAACTCTACTACAGACTAAACCAGGTTTATTTGAGTCTGTCTGGCATACACATCCTAGAGTATACCCACCTTCTGGTACAGCATCCACTGCTTGTAATCATCTCTAAAGTACCACCTCCATTGTGTGTGGAATGTGCTCTCCATGTCTTTGTTTGTTCCTTTGACCTTGTCATTTCCTTTATAAGGTTTTCTTGTCATATATGAAGGAGTTGTCAGGCGTCTTACAGGGCTTCTCTCTGTTTGCTGTACAGAAAGATCTCCTATTTCATACACTACAGCAGAGAGGGGATCTTTAAAACACACATGTAGCTTGTAATCAACAGATTCCACACCCACCTGAATTAAAGATAATGTATAAAATCAACAACCAATACAAGAGCCTTGATAAGGACAGAAATTAGGAAGTAACATGCACAATGCATTCCAGAATAAAAAAAATTAATGCGTTTTCAAATTAATATGCTATGAGATCTGTGATTACTTGTTGCAAATTTAGTTTTTGATGACGCAGTACAAAAATGGGCAACATGAGCAACGCCTAGCGTGGCATACTACGCCCGTCACTTAATTCGGATGGGATCAATTCGCATTTGGCATGATTTTCATGAAAAACATCTGACGTTTACTAAAGTTAATTGCATTTCATAGCATTTTATCATAAGAATAAGTCCAAAGGCAATAACTCATGCAGAAATGGTCCTATCCAACCCATCTTGGAACTTGACCTGCAAAAAAAAACTTGAAATTTTCTAGTACAAGCCCCCCGCCCCCCTCCTAAAATTATAAATTTCTCAAAAATGAAGAAAAAGATATCAATACCTGTAAAATATGTGGAAGTCGGTACATTTTAATTGTTTCATGATAAATTTCATAATGTTTTTCACAAAAATTAGATTTTTAATGAATTTTCAAAACAAAATCTTGAAATTTATCAGTCCAAAGGCCATAAATCTGTTAAAAGAGATCCATCCTAACAAAACTCGAACAGGTACTGAGGCTGCTTGATATAAAGCTATATACCAAATTTCAATTCAAGAACTTGAAAGACGCCAAAAAAAGTCTGGAAAACATGACCTAGGACATATGGTCACCCCCCGCCCCCCACTAAAATTATAAATTTCTCAAAAATGAAGAAAAAGATATTAAAACCTGTAACATATGTGATAGTTGGTACATTTTACTTGTTTCATGATAAATTTAATAATGTTTTGACAAAAAATAGATTTTTAATAAATTTCTGAATAAATCTTGAAATTTATAAGTCCAAGGGCCATAAATCCGTCAAAAGTAAGTCGATCGTAACAAAACTCGAACTGGTACTGACGCCGCTTGAAATAAAGCAATATACCAAATTTCTTAAATATCTTAAAAGACGGCAAAAAAAAGTGTGG
Source organism: Pteria penguin (assembly GCA_035048485.1). Lineage (NCBI taxonomy): Eukaryota > Metazoa > Mollusca > Bivalvia > Pterioida > Pteriidae > Pteria > Pteria penguin. The sequence goes on along the minus strand of CM068582.1, from coordinate 74,489,402 downwards.
AAAACATGACCCCAGACGGACGGATGCACGGTACGACTGACTGACGGACGTACTGACAGGGCCATAACATAATACGTCCCGTCTAACCACGGGCATATAAAAATACAGACATGTTATCCCAATTCCAAAGCAAACTGTATCAAACAGTACACTTCTGACATCTAAGAATGACCTTACAGAACTGCAGAATGTGCCTATTTAGTTATGCATTACAACAGATGCTTACTGGCATAAATAAATTCATAATAACAGTAAAGGCCCCAGCATATCACACATCACAATAGTAAAGGCCCCTGCATACTTCATCACACATGATAACAGTAAAGGCCCCAGCATACTATATTATAAATGATGACAATAAACACCCTGCATTCTTTATCACATATGATAACATTAAAGGCCCCAGCATACTATATCACACATGATGACAGTAAAGGCCCCAGCATACTATATCACACATGATGACAGTAAAGGCCCCAGCATACTATATCACACATGATGACAGTAAAGGCCCCAGCATACTATATCACACATGATAACAGTAAAGGCCCCAGCATACTATGTCACAAATGATGACAATAAACGCCCTGCATTCTTTATCACAGTCATATGATAACATTAAAGGCCCCAGCATACTATATCACATATGATAACATTAAAGGCCCCAGCATACTATATCACATATGATAACATTAAAGGCCCCAGCATACTATATCACACATGATGACAGTAAAGGCCCCAGCATACTATATCACACATGATGACAGTAAAGGCCCCAGCATACTATATCACACATGATGACAGTAAAGGCCCCAGCATACTATATCACACATGATGACAGTAAAGGCCCCAGCATACTATATCACACATGATGACATTAAAGGCCCTAGCATACTATATCACATATGATGACAGTAAAGGCCCCAGCATACTATATCACACATGATAAGAGTAAAGGCCCCAGCATACTATATCACATATGATGACAATAAAGGCCCCTGCATACTATATCACACATGATGACAGAAAAGGCCCCAGTATACTATATCACACATGATGACAGAAAAGGCCCCAGCATACTATATCACAAATCATGACAGTAAAGGCCCAGCATACTATATCACACATGATGACAGTAAGGCCCCAGCATACTATATCACACATGATAAGAGTAAAGGCCCCAGCATACTATATCACACATGATAACAGTAAGGCCCCAGCATACTATATCACACATGATAACAGTAAAGGCCCCAGCATACTATATCACACATGATAACAGTAAAGGCCCCAGCATACTATATCACACATGATAACAGTAAGGTCCCAGCATACTATATCACAAATCATGACAGTAAAGGCCCCAGCATACTATATCACACATGATAACAGTAAGGCCCCAGCATACTATATCACACATGATAACAGTAAAGGCCCCAGCATACTATATCACACATGATAACAGTAAGGCCCCAGCATACTATATCACACATGATAACAGTAAAGGCCCCAGCATACTATGTCACACATCACAATAGTAAAGGCCCCAGCATACTATATCACACATGATAACAGTAAAGGCCCCAGCATACTATATCACACATGATAACAGTAAAGGCCCCAGCATACTATATCACACATGATAACAGTAAAGGCCCCAGCATACTATATCACACATGATGACAGTAAAGGCCCCAGCATACTATATCACACATGATGACAGTAAAGGCCCCAGCATACTATATCACATATGATGACAGTAAAGGTCCCAGCATACTATATCACAAATCATGACAGTAAAGGCCCCAGCATACTATATCACACATGATAACATTAAAGGCCCCAGCATACTATATCACACATGATATCAGTAAAGGCCCCAGCATACTATATCACACATGATAACAGTAAAGGCCCCAGCATACTATATCACACATGATAACAGTAAAGGCCCTAGCATACTATATCACATATGATGACAGTAAAGGTCCCAGCATACTATATCACAAATCATGACAGTAAAGGCCCCAGCATACTATATCACACATGATAACAGTAAAGGCCCCAGCATACTATGTCACAAATGATGACAATAAACGTCATGCATTCTTTATCACATATGATAACAGTAAAGGCCCCAGTATACTATATCACTTATGATGACAATAAACGCCTTGCATTCTTTATCACAAATGATAACAGTAAAGGCCCCAGCATTCTTTATCACACATGATAACAGTAAAGGCCCCAGCATTCTTTATCACACATGATAACAGTAAAGCTAAACTTGATCACACATGATAATAGTAAAGGCCCTGCACACTATATCACACATAATATTAAAGGCCCTGGAATACTTTATCAAACATGATAACAGGCCCCTGCATACTATAGCAAACATGAAAATAGCAAAAACCTCTGCATATACAGGCTGTGTGCACTGTGACCTTGACTTTGTAAATATGACCTTGGTTTATGGCCATCACACACCCTTTGGTCATGGACAACAATTGTGTAAATATAATCCCCTGCAACATTACAGGAAGTTATGGCACAGACAAAAATTCTGGCTGTGTGTGCACTGTGACCTTGGTCTTGTAGATATGACCTTGGTTCAAGGTCATGACACATCCTTGAGTCATGTACAATGATTACAGGGAATAAACTTAACGCTCACCCACTAGCCCAAGACGTTTAAAATTTGTTGTGGACGACCAAGAAACACTTCCTACTCGCCCACGTGGCGAACGAAAAATCTGCAAGACGAGTCGGCCGTTTTCTTGTTGAATTCTAATCTGAATCATCTAGATGCTTAATTCCGTCACTGAGTAAGCGGAACTAAGCATCTAGATGTTTAAAATCCGGACAGGTTCTTTTTATTCGTTAGTTAGCAATATCCGGTTTCATGTTTCTTTAGGTCAAAGGATAGTAATTCCATTTCCCATAGGGTCCCATGTTAAATTACCGAACTTCCAGCAAGATTTACACAACATCCTACATTTTAGCTATATATAATCCACATATCAAAATGTAGGTTATCCACCTTAATTTCGAGAAAATCATACTGGAAGGGGGATACCCCCAAAAATTGGTCAAATTCAAATGTAAACAACCACCCCTTTTTAGGTCATTAAATTTTTACATTAGCGAAATGAGATAAAAATTCATGATTTTACAGCAGAATCAATCTTTATTTATACATAGATCAAATAATTTCATCCAATCACAGCTCCTAATACACTGATATAGGTCAAAGAAAGGTAATTAACGAGAGCAGTGATTGGCTGATGTGGTGTAGGGAGAGAGGGACTACTATTTATTTACTATATGTGGATTATATACATGTATAGCTAAAATGTAGGATGTTGTGTAAATTTTGCTGGAAGTTCAGTAATTTAACATGGGACCCTATGGGAAATGGAATTACTATGCTTTGACCTTTATACAGGTCAAAGCATAGTAATCCCATTTCATATTGTCTAGATGCAAAATTCTGATTTTACAAGAATCTTGTAAAACCTGAGACGTTGGCAGGTGTGTGTGTGTGGATTGTAAAGGATTGACAACTCTGCTTTGGAGATTGTGTCAGACCGTCCTCTATCAGAATTTTAACAGTTTACCATAGGTTATCCACCTTAATTTTGAGAAAATCATGCTGGATGGGGGTCAACCCCCACCCCCAACTTGGCCAAAATTCAAATGTCAATAACCACCCCATTTTAGGTTATAAAATTTCTACACTAGCAAAATGAGATAAAAATTCATAATTTTACAGCAGAGTCAATCTTTACATTGAAATAGTAGTCCCTCTCTCCCTACACTACATCAGCCAATCACAACTCTCGTTAATTACTGTTCTTTGACCTTTAAATTATGGCTCAACAAGCCCAGTTAGGAAGGTTTTTCGCCGTTCCCATGAAACGAAATGTATCGCCAACAAAACGGGACGATTACTTCAAGGAGTAAAATTGAAGAGATATTGTTGTGTAATGTAATAAAATTCAGAAAAATTAATAATTGATTTCTTTTTCTTGCAATTTTTGAATGGTTTCAGTGTGGGCTCATAAAGATTGGTGTGGGCCCGTAGATTCTGAGTCTTACGAGCCCACATGGCTTGTAAAGATTTCTGTTAAGTTTATTCCCTGGATTGTGTAAAATATAATCTCCCTCCGAAGTAAAGGAAGAAGTTATGGCCCAGACAAGACTGATGGACAGACAGACAGATGCCCGAGTGATATCAAACCTCCCTTCCCTCCAAACTTTGTTTGCAGGGAGTATAATTATAAGTTTCATGGGACATAACTACTATAAATATTACCAGAAGCAAGGGTTTTTTTTCAAATTAGTTCCCTTATAAGGACCCTTCCTAATGGAAATTTCTTTGATTTTTCACAGAATACCTCTAAATTTTTCCCAAACATTGATCTTTTTGCATAATGTAAATGGGAAAAAAATTCCCAAATGAGAAGGTACAGACACCTTTGAAAAAAATAAATGAAAAACAAAAATGAGTAGTGACCTTGCCTTTTTGACATATTGACCCTCAAATCTATAGGTATCCTTCCCTTTTAATAAGATTTTAAATTACCCCTGTTTAAAAGAACTTGGATTGTAAAACATGATCAAACTTCTGAAGAGCATTTAATAATATATGATAATATATAAGAATCACCTGGAAACCAATAAATTCAGCCTTTGCTATCAACTGTGCAGGGCTCGAAAATTATGTATGTCCGTAAGTCCGTGACTAATAAATTGTGCCACGGACTAACAGATTTCTTATTGTATAAGTCCGACAGACTAATGAAAACTCTGTGATACCCACTCAAATCCTCTCACCCACCCTTCAAATGACTGAAAACTTATTTTTCTGGAAATCCCGTAACCTATTTTTAGTAACAATACGGAGTATCGTAACTACTAAAATCCTACCGGTTTGCATTTAGTAACTTACCAAATCTATTATTCGCGATGTGGGCTCTTTTATGTGGGCAACTTACATCCCAATTATATGACGTGATAACAATTACAAAATGCGCGTGTGTGTTGACGTTATTTTAGTTGCGATATTTCGTATTCGCCGAAAAGTACATGGAAAGTAACGAGAGTCAGAGTCGCTGGTGTGCTTCGTTGAAACAGATTATAGAGCAGCTTCAATATGTTTTCGAATGACATTGACGTTGTTTTCCATAGTGATCGTGGATCCACAGAGAAATGTGGCGATATATTTAGCCATCCTTCCTTTATGGACGAGAAGGAGCTAGAGGCATATGTGCCCCACAGTGTCTTGAAATGTTAAATCTGACAAATGAAATGTGTTTACCCTGAAATTAAATCAATTTAAAATGAATAAGTAGTCTATTTTTCTGCGGACTAATAGATTTTTGTGCGGACTAATGGATTTTGTACCCGAGTAGTCTGCCAGACTAGTGCTTGAAAAAGTTAGTTTCGAGCCCTGACTGTGACCTTGAACTTTGACCCAAAACTCAATAGGGTTCTTTCTGTCTTGGTAAATAAGCATAATTTTATATCCAAATTTGGTTTCAATATAATGAAGAGTTCCTCAGTAATCACCCAGAAATTAATAATAACTCACTATTTTTGTCAGCTGTGACCTTGACCTCTGACCTTTTGATCTCAAAATCAATAATGTTCTTCTCTAGATAAGTAAGCACACAAATGCATATGGTTTAAATATGATGAAAGGTACTCGAGTTACCATCAAGAAACCAATAATTACAGTATATTTTCATCAGCTGTGACATTGACCTCTGAACCCAAAAATGAATATGGTTCTTCCTCTCTTGCAAAGTAGGCATATATCCGAAATTTGGTTTGAATATGATGAAAGGTGCTTAAGTTATCATCCGGAAATCAATAGTTACAGTATATTTTCATTAGCTGTAACCTGGACATTTGACTTATTGACCCCAAAATCATTAAGCGTCTTCCTCTCTTGATAAGTAAGCATATATTCAAATTTGGTTTGAATATATTGAAAGGTACTTGAGTTATCATTCAGAAACCAATAACCAACTATTTTCGTCAGCTGAGACATTGACCTTTGACCTATTGACCTCAAAATCAATAAGGATCTTGCTCTCTTGATAAGTAAGTATATCTCTATATCTTATTTGAATATGGTGAAAGGTATTTGAGTTATCATCCGGAATCAAATGTAAGATGGAAGGACAGAAGGATGGAAGGACAAAAGGACAAAAGAATGGAGAAAGCAAACACTTAATGCCCCCTGCCATACCTAGCAGGGTGTGACCATAATACCTTGGAATCAGCTACTTCATGACAGGCACAGTAATGTTGCTCTATATCTTCGTTATCTGGCTGAGAAAAGGTCCGCCACTTGTCATGAAGCTTCACTTGCCACAGATACGGCATACCGTATGTCTTGTGGTGGAATCTACATCCATCACCATGACGACATTTCGACTGTATGTTAGACAAGCAGATGAACACGCTATCAGCATCATCTGTAGTCACTTTGATTTTAGCCACAGCTGGAAAATTACAAATTGACAATATCTTACATAATCTCCTGCTAGTATATGATGTAACTTAAGATTGAAAATATACAAAACGTAAGAAAATTTATTAAGCAACAGTAAGACAGAAACTTACATGTAGGAATGGTCTCCTCAGATTTATCCAAAGAGTTTCTTTTAAGTGATTCTCTCTTTTCCTGTGACTTTTTCGACCTGACTTTAGGTTTTGCTCCTGTACCAGGTGTCACACTTGTCATATATTCCGTGTCTTGGATACTGTCCATTGAACTAAATCTAAAACAAGAAATAAAGACTGCATATCCTGCATACATATTTATACTCCAACGACTTTGTATGAATTAGCATCTGGAGAACTTTTTAATTAAGGACGTCACACATTCTCTTTATGTGAAAAGCTATGTTGTGTGAAGTATGAATATTCTAAATGATAATACATGCTGCAAAGTAGATACATTTAAGATGGAAAACCAAATTACATGACTTGACAAGTCACAATGGACCAGTAATAAAAGTTCTCTTTCATATGCTCACAAGTGTATGTGCACTTATTCTCTTTAGTACAGTAGTATATATTCTCTTTGGCATACAAGTGTATGTTTATATTCTCTTGGAATATTAGTGTATGTGTACTTACTCTTTGGTATACCAGTATATGTGTACTTATTCTCTTTGGCATACCAGTGTATATGTATGTATTCTCTTTGGCATACTAGTGTAATAATGTGTATATATTTTCTCTGGTATACCAGTGTATGTGTGCTTATTCTCTTTGGCATACCAGTGTATATGTATGTATTCTCTTTGGTATACTATTAAATGTGTACTTATTCCCTTTGGCATACCAGTGTATATGTATGTATTCTCTTTGGCATACTAGTGTAATAATGTGTATATATTTTCTCTGGTATACCAGTGTATGTGTGCTTATTCTCTTTGGCATACTAGTGTGTGTATACTTCCACTAAAATTCTCTGTAGTATACTTGTGTATGTGCACTTTTTCCCTATGGCATACAATTGTATGTGTACTTATCCATCAATCTGATTAAAACCATATCTTTATTCCGCTTCTCTATGTGTCCCATTGCGGATAAAGATCTGGAGACACTCCATAAGGGGTCATGTTCTGGTGAACTCTGATGATGTTTCAGTCACCGAAACTGTTATTTCCCATAGCCAATCAATGACTCGGCTAGGCACGTGATAGTGACGCAATATATAACAAACGCTGTTCAAAAACTATCTTGTGGGTCATGCACTCTGTGGATGTTAATTTCATTCCTAGGAATTTGTAGCCAATCCACTGACCCGCTGAAAATCAGAGTTCACCAGAACATGACCCCTTACGAGTTTCACCAGATCTTTATCCGCACTAGGACAAATAGAGAAGCGGAATAAGGATATGGTTTTAATCAGATTGTTATTATATATATGTGACATTTTAGAAAATTTTGGTGTAAAATTAAATAAAAAACTTTAATTTAAATGGGCTATGAACTGCTAACCTCCAACATGCCAGAAATGGCTCATATCATAATCAGAAAATCCAAGTCATTAAAAATCATAAGAACTCAATTTTGACTCCTTGAAACTTTACAATAACTCTTAAGACAGGTATTTACAAATAAAAGCTTGCAAATACATGCTATATTGCCTTTTGATATATTGGCCCTCAAATCTATAGGGTATCCTTCCCTTTGGTAAAATTTCATATAACCTCTGTTCAAAAGAACTTGACCTGTACAATATGGGAAATATGATCAATGATAATATATGAAAATCATCCGGAAACCAATAAATACAGTCTATTTTTGTCAGCTATGACCTTGACCTTTGACCTTTTGACTCCAAACTCTTAGTTAGTAACCATATGCAAAACTTTTGTTTGAATATGATGAAAGGTACATGAGTTATCATCCAGAAACCAAATGAGTGATGGAAAGCAGAAGGATTGAGGGATGGAGGGATGGACAGAAAACAATTTATGCCCCTTCTATACCTGTCAAAAGGTGAAAGTTCTGGGTTACTAGTCAACCGCTATTCATAATACAAAAGTGTGTCATAACCTTGGTCATATCTCCAAGGTCAACTGCTATCCATAATACAAGAGTGGGTCAAAACACTGGTCATATCTCCACAGTCAAGGTCACTGTAAACCTATGACAAATTTTGTTGAAATATTATTTTCCTACCTCAAGATGAATGCAGTTCTTACAGTTTACAGTGTTTAATGAAACTCTTAACTGTAAAATGATTGATATTGTTTTACGTTACTCCACGAATACATTTCACGTATATCGTGACAGCATCTGCCTGATGCATCATATAGAAATTTTCACTTTTGCAATGGACCCACCCGAAGCAGCGAAGAATCTCCCATGTGCCACGCCAACCATGACACAGGACCTCGGTTTTTATTGTCTCATCCGAAAGACAGAACACCGATGTGCCCACAGCGGGAATCGATCCTGGAGCCTTTAGTCACAAGCCGAACACCTCATCCACCGGGCCACATCGGCTTAACTGTAAAATGAAATCTTTATCTGTACAATTGAATCCTTATCTGAATGATGCAATTTTTATCTTTACATAATGAAACTTTTACCTGTATTATGAAACCCTGGTAAGAAATTTATTACTGTATAATATAATTCTACCAAATCAACAATATACTGAGGCTACCTTTATTCAGTTTGGACATGGAATTTTTATGCGTAGAAATTTGGATTAACTTCTAACACTTTTGTCACTTTTTGGACTGAAAGATATTTTATTAATTTTACTTCTAAATAAAACATTCTGTCAAACTTTGCAAGTAATTTCGGCTTGCAACTGACACTGATATCATCGGATGTCTCTGGATTGATTTTAGGTCGTAGTTCAAAGGTCAGGTGTCATGGCTTATTACAATTTTAATCTATATTATAAAATTCTTAACTATATACAGAGGCTCTTACCTGTCTTTTCGTGAGATAACTGGAGGAGGTACAACTTCCTCAATGTCTGAGTCACTCAATGACATATTATCCATGTCTCCTGGTAAAAGGAGCATATTATAAAATTAGAAAGTATCAGAATTTTCCTTAGTAAAAAGTAAAATTCAAAATCTAGCCTAACACAAAACCACATCTTCTTTGAACACTAAAATACATGTTTTTAGTTTTTCATTCTGGGCACCTTTTCTGACATTTCTATTCATGAATAAAGGTACTCAAGGTCCCCTATCTGCACTGCTTCACCCAGGATCTAAATTCAAATCAATCTAAAAAATAATTCAATCTAAAAACAATTCAATCTATAAACAATTCAATCTATAAACAATTCATTCTATAAACAAATTTCTCACAATAACATTATTTCCTTAATATCTATATAAATAACTTACACAACATTAAAGCATAATAATCACTTATGTACAACGAGAAAATTAAAGAAATTACCTGAAAATTGTGCAAAAATGAAAAAGTCAGATAAAACATCAAAAACTTGACAAAGCCTGGATAGAAATTAATAGGACATGCAAAAAAGTACCCCTTCCTTTTTTAATTAAAACAAGATGCGTTTATGAAACATAAATGCCCCCATCTGCAACAAAGTCCAAATAAGGCAAATTTTGAAATATAGGTCAAAGGTCATAGTCAAGGTCACGATGTCATTGACTTTGGTGTAATCTGAAAGGGCTTTATTAGTTGAGTAGGCATGCCATAAATGAAGTCTACTTCTCATGGTTTAAAAGTTATGACCAAGGTTAATGTTGACAACAGACAAACAGACAAAGAAAGAAAGAGACAGAGAGGTCAAAAACAATATGTCTCCTAGCTATCACATAACGATAAAAAAGTTATTGAAATGATTTCATTGTATTCTTATTTTTTATGTTACATGTATCACTTCTTTCCTGAAAAGCAGATAATATACATAACCATAATAAACCTGACATACAAGGCAAATTCAAAGACATTACCTGAAGTCAGCAAAATAGATACAGTCCAAAAAAAAAAACATCATAAAAGCATCAATAATTTGATTTCCAAAGAAAAAGGCAACACTTCCTGAGACAGCCTTCTAGATCAATGTGATATATTTGGTTTATCAAATTATGAAGCTGGTGTGACGGAATTTGTCTAAGGTTGGTACATTCTTGGGCCTATGTCATCCCTGCCCTGAATCAACCACTGACAGCTCTGATTCCAGATTATACACATACAAGGACAGAAATGTACTACAGATTGCCAGACACATAACAGAGACTAACAGATATTACACATACATACATATAACACAGGCTAACAGACATTACACATACAAACAGACACATAACACAGACTAACAGACATAACACATACAGAGATATATAACACAGACTAACAGGCATTACACATATGGACAGATATATAACACAGACTGACAGACATTACACAAATGGACAGACATATAACACAGACGGACAGACATTACACAGATGGATAGACATATAACACAGACCGACAGACATTACACATATGGACAGATATATAACACAGACTGACAGACATTACGCAGATGGTTTTCAGCCAATCATGGATCGGCTACAAATTCCTAGGAATGAAATTAACATCCGCATCATGCGTGACCCGCAAGGTAGTTTTTGAACAATGTTTGTTACATATTGCGTCACTATCACATGAATAGCCAAGTTATTGATTGGCTTTGGGAAATAACTGTTTCGGTGACTGTAACGTCATCAGAGTTCACCAGAACATGACCTTTACGGGGTTTTGCCAGACCTTTATCCGCAATGGGACAAAAAGAGAAGCGGAATAAAGATATGGTTTTAATCAGATTGTGTATATTAAACATATGGACAGACCTGCTACACAAACTGACTAACATTTCACACAAAGACAATACACAGGACAAAGATGTAACATAGATTGACAGACATGTAACATTGATGGACAAATATATGATTCAGACAGGCAGACATAATTTACAGTAATAATTTCTGTAGTAGATGGTAAACATACCAATTAAGCTTTCCTCTTCATCCTGTTTTGAGGATTCACTATCTCTGGTCCTGCTTCCTTTTGGTCTTCTACGAGGGAAACTGATGATGTTCATCAAAACTGAACTTTTACCACGGTCCCATTTTTCCATGTGATATACCTGATTCAAGATCCATCTGTTATGGTCAGTGTCCAAAGAATGACACAGACTACACTGTTCATTGCATTGCCCCTTCTTCCATTTCAAGCAAATGTGCAAAAAAGGACAGAAATGTCCTACTTTACAGGACTTCTTTGGGCATATTTGAGGAAAACGATTTACCAAGATGGTGGATATTTCATCATCATTAAAAGATTCCAAGCCAAGCTTCATCTTGTGTGCTTGATTAAATGAGTCTGAATAGTTATGGGACTTTTTGCATTTGCGACCCTGCTTACAGAACCCCCTCAAATAATGCTGACAAATGTGGAAATGTTCACAGAACTTCTTGTGACATCCGGAACCAGCATAATCTAGGCAGTATGTTGCATCTTTATAGAAGGGAGCAATAAATTCAATCTTTCCTTTGTTTTCAAATAGATGGAATCTCCTTCGATGACTCTTGAACCAATGATCCACGTCAGATCCATCTGGGAACAATCTGTTCTTCTGGGTAAAGACAGAAAATTTTACCATACCCCCAAATTCTTGTACAAGATACTTGAAGACCTCATTCACATGTACATCTGAATCATCTTCATCATCACTGTCATTCTGCACAGCTTGGTGTGGATGATCTCTTTTCTGTGACCTTCCTTCCTTTTTAGTACTACGGGCACTTTTGCTTGCTGAGGCAATATTCAACCCACTTCCCATTGACCTGTTAACCTTTTCATTTTTCACACTTTCCATGTCAGAGTCGTCCTCACTGTCATCGCTTTCCTCATCACTTTCCTTATGCTTGTCATTTTCTCCTTGATATTTCTTTTTTCTATGGCATCCACCTCTTCCTCTACCACTTTTTCCACGTCTAGTTTTCTTGTGACTAACAGGTTCTGGACCTGTTTCAAGTCTACCATTTCCTTCTAGGATTTTTTCAATACCAGGCATATCAACACCTTCATTAGTAAGTTGTTTCAATGCTGTCAAAATATTATCTACCTCATTATCATGACTCTCATCAGTATCTTCAGCTGACTCTATAACATTCGAATTCCTAGGTCCCCTGCCATGCTTTACCTCTTTATCATTTCCTTTCTGTTTTTGCCATTCATTTTTAGCTTTCTTTTTTTTCCCCTCAGATTCATCTGCAATTATTAAAAAAAAAAACTATGACTTGAGCCACTGGAACTGAGTTCTTAATAGGATTAAAGGGTCTTCTGTGGAAGCACAATTGGAAAATTACAACAAATTTCAATAAACTGTGACCTCAACCTCTAATACACATTATTTTATTCAGGTGTCTATAAAGTGTTCCCAAACAACCCGGTTCTCCTCAAATTAGCTCAAGTTATCTCCCTCATTGGAGTACAACTCTCGGATTTTATTCATCACTGCCCATACAAAACCACATGATTTAACTTAATTTGTTATATAATTGCATTGCATATCTAAATGTTTTATTGAAAATTTTAAACTGATTAATTGTATTTACTGATTGATTGAGACTGAAGTCACGATACCTGCCCTAATCATTAGTAAATTTCTCAAAACTCTAATGAAATTTAAATAGCAAACAAGCAAATTCAGAGAATTGTGGTCCTCTGCTTTCGGGGCTCTCTCAGTAAGGGTGCAGCGATCTGTGACATACTGCCATGGTTGTGCATGTCTACATTTATCTGCAGCAGAACCTTGTAAAGTTTGATGATATTATACTAGATTCTAACATGATTGAAAATCAAAGGTCACGGTCAAGGTCAAAGATCATGGTCAAAGTCACATGATACAAAATTATGGTGCCAACGGAAAGGTATTGTAATTAGGGACACACATGCCAAATGTGAAGGTCCTACATCTTACGGTTAAAAAGTTATGACCAAGGTTAAAAGTTTTTGTAACAAACAGACAGACAGACAGACCAACAAATGAGTGAGATTCAATGTCCCCACTTTCACAAAAAGCAGGGGACAATAATGGAAAAAGTCTGCAAGTTATACTCCAATAAGGATGCTAATGCTATTAGTGTGACATCACATGTGCAAACTCTATAACATGATTATTTGAAGAAACAATATACAATCTCTATGTAAAAACACATTGTATTAACTCTATCTATTGGTCAAAGACCAGTAATTAATTACCATGCTTTGACCTATATTAAATTGCATAATATAAAGCTGCATTTCATGACACTGATTACTTGATTTGCGTTCCACATCCATGCCAGGGAATGTTTCACCTAGTAGTATATAACAGTAGCACCTGTCTAGTGCATTGCTTAATGAATTTTTATAGACATGTGTATATAGCAGGATGTGAACTCAATGTAGTGTGTGATCTTTTACATGTTAGTTCAACCTATGACATAGGACCTTGGTGTTACTTGCCAATTCATCCCACACAAACGACACCCTTACGCCAAGATCTGTCCCAACGAGCAAGATTTATATATTAAGTTGTTAACTTGTTTCTTTATCGTTGTAAAATAAATTTTTAAAAATTTTTTTTTAAATTCATCCTATGACATAGGACCCTAGTTTTACATGCCAATTCATCCTGAAACATAGGACCCTGGTTTAACATGCCAATCCATCTAGTCGCATAGTGCCCTAGTTTTACATGCCAGTTAATCCTATGACATAGGACCCTGGTTTTACACGCCAATACATCCTAGGACATAGGACCCTTGTTTTACATGCCAGTTCATCCTATGTGTTAGGGCCCTTGTTTTACATGCCAGCTCATCCTATGACAAAGGACCCTTGTTTTACATGCAAGTTCATCCTGTAAAATAGGACCCTGGCTTTACATGCCAGTTTATCCAGTGACATAGGACCCTGGCTTTACATGCCAATACATCCTAAAACATAGGACCCAGGTTTTACATGCCAGTTCATTTTCAATGACATAGGACCTTGGTTTTACATGCCAATTCATCCTATGACATAGGACCCTGGCTTTACATGCCAATACATCCCATGACATAGAACCCTGGTTTTACATGCCAATACATCCTGTGTCCTAGGACCCTGGTTTTTACAGTTTCTTCTTTAACACAGAACACCACTGGGCTATAATTCAAAACAGCAGTCTTCTTCCATACAAAAGGCCCAAGTGGGTCTATATCGCTCACCCGAGTACCTAGATTATGAGTCTTTCAGGAAGGAAGAAGTTAATATTTATTTTTCATTACTGTGACTAAGTCAACACAAATGTTGAAAATATCTTAAATTTTATTTCAGACCAGAATAAAAAACAACAACATTTGTTTTTGCACATCCATTCAGGTGATTTTGATATTAAGCATTTGCTTTGTCTCTGCAAAATGTGATTCAGGACAACAAGTAAGTCATTTTCTTTAGGTGGGGCCTTTTGTTGACTGATTTCAAGTCTGGGTCATGAACAACAATTTTTTCAAATATTGTCCAGATCCAACTTAAAATGGCCTAATTTCATATACTGAGTGCTTAGAAACGTCTAAAAACTTATTTAGATGTGTAAAGAAATGAAAAAAAATATTGACCACAGCTGGATTTGAACCACTACTCTCCATATTTTAATTACCAAATGGTATATGTACCACTGTGAGACTTATTTTTTAGACATGGTGGCACCATCTGTTGACCAATTTGGATGAAACGTACAAAATTGATAGAGGACCTATAATACTTCATGTATACCAAGTTTCATTAAAATCTTTCATGTGGTATAACAGCAGAAGTTAAAAATGTGAAGAATTGTCTCTATACACCCTCATTTGGAAGTCTTAAAAATTCATAGAAAATCCAAAAATTGAGATATTGACAAAATTCTTTCAAAATAACATTCCTTACCATAATTATGATCAAAATAGTCCTTAAGAAATAATCATTTATCAATTAACTAGGAAATATGACACTTTTCTGCATTGAAATCACCAAATCCAAAAAAATGTCGAAAAAATTTCTAAAATTTGATTTTGGAAGGGAACCAAAATGACAAGACTTCTTCATTCATCCCTCTAGATAATTTCTTTGCATTCTGTTTGTCTCTGTATACAGAAGAACATGAAGAAGATTGTCAAAGGAGGGTACTCTTTTGTGACCTACTTTTGACTGTGGTGGCGCCACCTGTAAAGAAATCTGGACGAAAACGACAGAATTTAAAGGGGATCATAAGTGATTTATTTCTACCAAGATTTATTAAAATCGTTTTAACTGTATTGCAGAAAAAGTTGAAAATGAGAAAAATGTCCCCCCCCCCTTTTTTTTTAAAAGTCTTAAAAAATTCATAAAAAATCAAAAAATTGAGATATTAACAAAATTCTTTCACAATAATATTCCTTACCATAATTATGATCAAAATAGTCGATAAGAAATCATCATTATCAATTAACTGAAAAATATGACACTTTTCTGCATTGAAATTACTAAGTCCAAAAAAAATGTTGAAAAAACATCAAAAATTTTATTTCAGAACAAAACCAAAAATAACAACACTCCTTCACACATCCCTCTAGATCACTCCTATGCATTCGGTTTGTCTCTGTATGTCCCTATAGTCTTAAGAAGAAGTTTTTAAAGGAGGGTACCCTTGGTGACCTACTTTTGCATGTGGTGGCACCATCTGTTGACGGATCTGGACGAAAAACAACAACTTTTGTAGGGGACCATGAGTACTTCATGCATACCAAGTTTCATCAAATTCTGTTCTGTTCTGAAGAAGAAGTCGAAAATGTGAAAAGTTAACGACAGACGGACGGACAACGATTGATCACAATAGCTCACCTGAGCCTTCTACTTCGATGATTTATTTTAATTTAAATGCCATAATTATGAAAGAAGTTTTTTAAAACTACTAATGGTGAAAATTGCCTTGAATTATACAAGCTGCAAATTTTAAACATATCGACGTTAAAGATCTTCATGTAAGATATTGAGGCAAGCCCCCGACATCGTTAAACAGTGTCAAAGCCGATAGAAATTATGGCTTTATAAGGGCAGATCTCCATGTTATACATTTTTTATTAGTTTTATTAAATATTTAAATCAAATAAATTGAGAATATTACATTGTCTATGTTATCTTAGTATTACAGTAGTACAAAACGTACGTGGGTAATAAAGTTCGATCTTTCCCCTTCTACTTTCCCGCAAATTTCCGCAACTTTCATACCTTGAACCTACCGAAACTCGAAGTGATTTCGTAGGTCCCGAGGACTTCGAGTTATGGAGATTATGATGATATTACGTCATTTTTACACTTAAGATTATACTTACCACAAAAACACACGTAAAGTTACGACTAATTTTAATCTTATCATGAGTTTAAGAATCTTTGTGAATACGGTCAAACTCGCAAGTTTACACTTACGACAAATTTTAGTCATAAGTTTTTATTTTAATAAGGCTGCTGGAATATTCTGATTCAGTACTATGCGAGTCTGGTGCAGGAATTATACATTCATCTGATAAGAACTATAAGTTTTGTCACCTGGAGTATAATACATGTCATACAGCTGCTGCATGGCTTGTTCAGCACATTTCTCCTTGGCAATCTCTTTACTTGATCCTACACCTATGAATTCTTTATCCTCCACTTTTACTAACATCTTAAATAAGCTATTCTGGTTTTGCAGAGATTTCTCTTCTAGCAGTTCATACTGTACATTATTTGTCATACCCTGAAGCATTTGCACCGGAGACTTGATATATGTCCTCATCTGTCCATCTGTAAAACCACAATGACATTAAAATATTAGGACAGACTTTTGGAGTATGCTTTAACAGAATATTTCAGGAAAGTCAATAGGTCAGGACAAAAGAAAAAACAAAAAAGATGAAAAATCAAGAGAAGAATGTCCAAAATATAAATAAAAGTGGGTCACAAGAAATACCTGTACAGTGATATATTCGCATATTCTTCAGGTATATCTAATTTATTCATTTATTTTGCATGCAGACAATGCAAAAGTCACCAGTTTGCCGGCGAATGCTGGTAAAATTCAAACCTGACCAGTGAAAATGTGTAAATCTTGCTGAAGTTCAGACAATATGGGAACAGAAATTACCATGATTCTTTGACTATGTATGAAATCAAAAGATTTAAGGTAGTACAAATTTCACTAAATTACCAAGAAATACACATTATTTCATAGTGAATTGGAGGTTTATTTAGGGGTTACCATGCTAGTGTTTTACAAAAACTGACAGGGTATCAGCGAATCCCCTGTCAGAAATTGAGTTTCACTGTGAGGTGTATTACCCTTATTCTAATGTTTTGACCTTAAAACACTTACATACATTAATTTTGATTGACGTCCTCAACAACATTGCCAAGGGGCGTGTGACATCATAGCAAAAAGTGCAGAGAATCATGAATCCCCTCACACTTTTAACCTATTAGAATGCACGTTGCAAACAGAGTGCATTACAAAATTTGTTTTATGAAGTTTCCATCTTATCAGCTCTCCCTACCCTTTCCCACTCTTTTGAACCTCATCCCACTTTTTAAATTTTGGTATTCCTTCCCCTTGTTCTTCTTTACTTATCTCAACTACAAATTTTGTCAAAATCTATTCAGTGGTTCTGAATCTCTGAGGTCTCTGGTAGGACCGGAGGTATGGACAGAGACAGTGTATTCACTATGAGGTCTCTGTGGTAGGACTGGAGGTATGTATGGAGACAGTGTATTCACTATGAGGTCTCTGATAGGACTGGAGGTATGGACAGATATAGTGTACTCACCATGAGGTCTCTGTGGTTGGACTGGAGGTATGCATGGTGGAGGCTCTGAATAACTGCCTAATATGCCTGGAGCAAAGTTAGGACCAGGAAACTGTTGGCCTGGTAGACGGGGTGGTGGATTTAGCTGCATATGCGGCATTGGATAGGGGGGAGCATCCGAGTAAAACTCTGTCAAAAATATAAAATAACATCTGTATAATGTGTAATGTAGATGTAAATCAAAATACCTTCTCAAGATATATGCATCATCATGATATTTGACCTGATATAGTTTATGTCGCAATAGACATTCTGGTCAAGAAATCTAGTTTATAACTGACTGCTTAGGTTTCATGAAATATTCAAAAATCATTTTAGAAAAGAAAAAAAATTATGTTAACACCTTACACAAGAGATGTTTGCAAATAAATACAAAAACATGAAGGAGTATTTTCATAATCTTTTACGTCTTAGAATGTTTTAGAATGCTTAGTTCCATTTGAAAGATTTTTACATATCAAAGAGCACTGTAACCAGAGCTGTCCTTACGGAACAAATACCCACCCTTCCAACGGGATAACAAAGTTAAATATGCAGTAGTTCATCCCAACATACTTCACTCGTATAAATGTAAGGGATGTCACACTTGTACATTTTGCAAAACTTGCTTTGTTAAACTTCTTAACTGTACACACAGACAGACAGTCAGGGTGATTTCTATACACCCTCAAACTTCATTTGCATATAAATAGGTCATAATAGGCCCATCAGCTGTAACTTAACAAATGGTTCCTATGGGCCTTTAGTGTTTACCTGAGCAAATGAGAAACTAAGCAATATCAAAATACCTGCTAACAAAAGTATCCTTTTTAAACAGATCATACTAATAGAAACTGTATGAAAATATTCAAAAACAAGAGGCCCAAATGGGCCTATATCGCTCATATGAGCACAAATTGCTTATTTACAATAAAATGACAGCTCATTTCAGTAGAAAATTTTGCTTTTTTTCTACTAGACTTTCCATAAGGTTTGGTCATATTTTGTGCAGTCGTTTTGAAGAAGTCCAAAATGTGTCAACAAATCAGAGCCAATGGCGGCCATCCTGGACAACGGATCGGCACGAAAAACACAATCTTGGTAGAGGACCTCGAGTACTTACTTCCTATGAGGTTTGGTGAAATTCTGTGCAGTGCTTTTGGAGGAGAAGTCCAAAATGTGTCAAACAATCAGAGCCAATAGCGGCAAGCTTGGATTACGGATCAGCACAAAAACCACAAACTTGGTAGAGGACCTTGAGTACTTACTTCCTATGAAGTTTGGTGAAATTCTGTGCAGCGGTTCTGGAGAAGAAGTCGAAATTATGTCAACCAATCAGAGCCAATGGCAGCCATCTTGGATTACAGATGGACACGAAAAAAACACAAACTAGGTAGAGGACATTGAGTACTTACTTCCTATGAGGTTTGGTGGAATTCTGTGCTGCGGTTCTGGAGAAGAAGTCGAAAATGTAGAAAAGCTAACAACGGACGCACGATGGACGACAGACGATGGACGGCGATTGATCACAATAGCTCACTTATGCCTTTGGCTCAGGTGAGCTAAAAAGCAATATGTTGCACATACGCCTCTAGTAACACTTAATGAATCTGTAAGAAATCCAATTTAACTTAAATTTCGTAACATAAATGCCTGCATTATTATAAACAGACCAATAACAGACATCTCTGGTTTGTCTAAGTGTCATCTAAATTTGAGCTATTCTTCTGTAAATCATTATTTTACCCCTATTCTACATTGAAAAAGTTTTGGACTAACAAGTTTCTGATCAGACTGACAAGTTTGTCTGAATGCAGATTGACACCTGAAAAAAAGATATCAAGAACTCTGCTGTCCCTCAACTTTTGTTGTTGAAGGGGATAAAATAAATGTATCAAATAAAAACAGTATGAGGCTGAAAAAATCTGAAAATATGATCAATAAGGGCATAGTTGAAGGTGGGTGGTATAAGAGTAATGATATCAAAATCTGTTATTAATATTTACGTTGTGTGGGAGCATTCCATTGATTTGGTCTCGGTCCCCGAAAATGACCACGTCCTCTTTGGTTACCCCTGCCTCGGTTTCCACTTCCCGGGTGCCCTCTTGGTCTTGGTCCTCCTCTACAACTATTACTCATCTCTGAATTCTTCTTTGCTGAAAACAGAATGCATAATATTGATGTAAAGAATAAAACAATTAAGTTCCAGACTCACAGTAAACATTGGCATGTAACAAATCCCTCACTGCCTCAGGTAAGTTCACACTGCCTCAGGTGAGTTCATACTGCCTCAAGTGAGTGGCACACAACAGATCCCTCACTGCCTCAGGTGAGTTCACACTGCCTCAGGTAAGTAGTACAAAACAGATCCCTCACTGCCTCAGGTGAGTTCACACTGCCTCAAATGAGTGGCACATAACACATCCCTCACTGCCTCAGGTGAGTTCACACTGCCTCGGGTGAGTAGCACATAACAGATTCCTCACTGCCTCAGGTGAGTTCACACTGCCTCAGATGAGTGGCACATAACACATCCCTCACTGCTTCAGGTGAGTTCACACTGCCTCGGGTGAGTAGCACATAACAGATTCCTCACTGTCCCAGGTGAGTTCACACTGCTTCAGATGAGTGGCACATAACACATCCCTCACTGCTTCAGGTGAGTTCACGCTGCCTCGGGTGAGTAGTACATAACAGATTCCTTACTGCCTCAGGTGAGTTCACACTGCCTCAGATGAGTGGCACATAACACATCCCTCACTGCTTCAGGTGAGTTCACACTGCTTCAGATGAGTGGCACATTACACATCCCTTACTGCTTCAGGTGAGGTCACACTGCCTCAGGTGAGTGGCACATAACACATCCCACATTGCCTCAGAGGAGTTCACACTGCCTCAGGTGAGTGGCACATAACACATCCCTCATTGCTTCAGGTGAGTTCACACTGCCTCGGGTGAGTGGCATACAACATCCCTCACTGCCTCAGGTGAGTTCATAGCATTAATCAAAATTATGAAGCAAGGCATTGTAAGGACATGCAGGCATGATATAACTGCAATAAAATCCTAGAGTGGCATAAAACAATAACTAAAATAATCTTTGCTGTATAAAGCAAATAGCAAAGCACAAATTAATAAAAAAAAAATTCAACAACAGCATGACCACATTGTAAAGCATAACATTACAGCCTACTTAAGATTCTTATCCAGAAACATGTCTCTTTAAGTTTGCAGATGTTTACAGAGGTTCGAAGTTTGTATCATTAACGGCATGTAAGAAATAAGCTAAACACAAAGTCAGATTGTGTTTACTGAAACATAAAATCGAGATCAATTAAGTTCACTAATTTAGTTTGTGTTGGTCAAGAAGAACTCATCAATATCCACAAAGTGACCAAATTTGAGTTGGTATCATTAACGGCATGCAAGAAATCAAGCTAAACGTAAAATCAGACTGTGTTCATTAAAGTGTAAAATCAAGGTCAAGGTTACTAAAATTTTGGGTAAGTCTGGCAGAACTCATCAATGTCTACAAACTGACCAAGTTTGAAGTTATAATCATTAACGGTGTGATAGAGATCAAGCTAAACGCTAATTGTTGACACCAGACGGACAGAGACACAGACAGTCTTGCTTTGCAATCCCGTCAACAAACATTAAGAGTTTAAAGAAGATGTATATTTCATTTGGTTTGTGAACATATTATGGTTATCACATCATGTATATTCAAAATGCACCTCGTGTGTATTTCTCTAAGCTTTGCAGTTTCACTCTCATCCTGCAAACTATTTCGTCCTCATTTCCTCTATTTTTGTCACAAGTTTTACAATTTTTATATATTATTATGTAAGACATGTATAAAGGGTTGATAATGCAATTCACTGTATCAAACATCATATATTTTGGTCCACTATAACTAGTGATGGGCCGATTATCGATAATAACTGATTAACAGCATGATGAAGTCATCTAATTTCGATAATCAATTGTAAAGTCAAATAATCGATAGCGGGGTTGAGCCTTCAATTTCGCTGCTTCATTTGATGTGAATCAAATTTCACACAACTGTTGTTGATACCACCACAGGGAACATGACCTTACCCAAGGTTGTTTATAAGTCAAATTAAGTAATTAACAGTACATGTCATGGTCATTAATTGTGTCTTGGTCATAACATTGACATTTTTGTATCCTGATCCTTTACTCATTCAATTATGATCAAGTGATTTTGACCTTGAATTTAAAGTCATGTATCAAAGCTCAATTCACAAAATTTCTCATTCTTTCAGTGTAACCTACAGCCAATACTTTGGGTATCACTGGCTGTAATATTTAGTGTTAATGCAGTGGTGGGTTATTCATTCCTTTAAGACAGTTCTAGTAGATATCAAGAATTACTTTGACAACAGTGAATACTATACTAGTGGAAAAAAGATACACAACTTTATTTTCAAGTTTATTTTTCTTTTGTTGTCCAATTACAGATGGCGTTTGCCTGATTAAGTGTTTAAACAATAGTTCCCTATGCCGTTTCCTGATATAAATCAGTAGCATGTGTCCACCTATGGCTTCGCTGAGGAGAATATTGTAAGAGATTCTCCTTAACACTGAACCCCTCTGGGTGTTTACTGCAATTAGAGGGTATTGTTCCACTCCTCAATAAGGGCCTGTCTGCCAAGTTGAACGCTGACTCCAGCAAGTACTTGGGTGTTACGATTAGCAACGATCTACAATGGAAAAAGCATATTGATGCCATTACAGCCAAGGCAAACAGGACCCTGGGCTTTCTCTAACGAAACCTCAGAAGATGCAGAACAACAGCACGGGTCAGAGCATATGAAGCCATTGTACGTCCAACCCTGGAATATGCTGCCTCTATCAGGGACCTACACTCAATCGGACAGATCAACCAGATAGAGTAAGTCCAACGAAGAGCTGCACGTTTTGCCACAAGTAATTACTGGGACAGGACAGCAGGCAGTGTCACCAACATGGTCAACTCGTTAGGATGGGAACCACTACAGATAAGAAGGGTAACTCCGCCTTCTACTGTTCTTCAAGATCCAGCACAACCTAGTGGCCATCCCAGCAGAGCAGTATCTCATTCAGACTGACATCAGAACCAGGGGAAAGCACACCATCCGAATACCAACAACAAGGAGGAATGTATACCGGTTCTCTTTCTTCCCACGCACCATCAGGGATTGGAATAAACTACCATCATCAGTAACATCATTCTGTTCTTGGAAAGAGTACCGGACAGCACTCAAGAACTTACCACCAGCTCAGTTTAGTACAGAGTGAGGAATTAAGATTTTATTGTTTTAATTCTAACACCCTGACCTTTTCACACAACTAACCGGGCCTTCTAACTAGCGCAACGCGAAAAGGGGTCCAGACCCAGAAACCTAATAAACCCAAGCTCACACAAAACTTCCTACATGTACCTCACTCATGCACCATCTAAAACCTTACTCCTTTTTTTTTTTTTTTTTTTTTTATTTGACTGCCTTCTGAGGCTTTTATCTTGACTGCCACATGAAGTATGACACTCATTTATGAGTACACTTCGTAATGGAAGAAGAAGAAGATATGGTACTTTGATGCACTTCCTATAATCATTTACAGTAAACTTAAAGTTCTACAAACTGTGACAAATTGTCGAGAGTCAAAACTGAAAGCAAATTAAAGACTCCTAAATCACAACTTACTTTGTTAACTCACTGCAGAAACTTCATAACAAATAAGAGAAGCGTTTATGAAACACTGATGCCCCGTGCAGCAACAAGGTATAACAAGAGCAAACTAGTCTCTGTAAGGCATGGTTCGTACAGAAAACCAGAACTGATAATCCAGGCCTTTCTAGAATTGTCGGTCAATATTCCTGGCCTAACTAACAGAAAAAATAAAAAATACAATTAACTATGTATGTCACCTTTTAAAGGTCGAAGTCAGACTGTTTAGGCTCTTTATTGAAAAAAAAATTCGTTGCTAGTGTAACAGGAAGTGACAAAACAATCAGAATACTTCTGTGCATGTATAAACGTTAAAAACGGACCCGGATGCAGACATGACAAATCTGGATGAGATATAAAGCAAAGTTGCATGAAATATGTCAATAGGTTAAAAGAAAATACTTATAATACATCTACAAAACAACCCATTTTTGTATTTTTTTTATTTCTCCTTATACAACATCAAATAAACTGGTGTGTATTAAGATATTAGAGAAATCCAGGATTTTTCCAGGTATGGGAGTAAAATCCAAAATTTTCCAAGCCATAAAATCTCAATTTTTCAGGTGTTTTCCGGTATACCCTTCAATTTTCCAGGTATTTTCCAGGCTGTGCAAACCATTTGTCATGTTCATACGATAAACAATTTTGATACCAGCAAAAAGATCTTGTTACAAGTAACACACATGCCAAATATGAAAGTCCTACCTCTTATGTATACAGTGCAATTATGGCCAATGCTGTCCATCTGTCCTACTCTCAGTGAAAGAAGTATAACATTGTAAATGTACCGGGGTAAGTCATAGGACTTTCATATTTCATGTGTGTTTCTTGTGGGAAGACTTTTCAACTAGTACAAAAATATTTGCCTTTAACATTGGTGTATGTCTGTAACCTATGTTTAGGAAAAAATATACTATAACTTTTGATGTTAAGTGATAGGGCTTTCATATTAGTCTTAAACTTAAAATTGCCTAATTTCATATGTTGAGTGTTGAGAAACATCTATGAATTTATTTAGATGTGTAAAGAAATGAAAAAAAAATTTTTTGACCACAGCCGGATTTGAACCGCTACTCTCCATATTTCAATTACCAAGTGGTATTGGTACCATTGTGAGACCTAGTTTTTAGACATGGTGGCATTATCTGTTAACCAATTTGGATGAAATTTACCAAATTGATAAAGGACCTTTAGTACTTCATGTATTCCATGTTTCATTAAAATCTTTCAAGTGGTTTTGTAGAAAAAGTTGAAAATGTGAAAAATGGCCAACAACACACACCCCCCCCCCCCCTGTTTTTTGGAAGTCTTAAAAAATTCATAAAAAATCCAAAAACTGAGATAATGCCAAAATTCTTTCACAATAATATTCCTTACCACAATTATGATCAAAATAGTTATTAAGAAATCATCAATATCAAATAACTGAAAAACAGGACACTTTTCTTCATTGAAATGACTAAGTCCAGAAAGACGTCAAAAAAGCGTAAATTTCTATTTGAGGGATCTTAACCCCAGCCACAAATTTTTAATAACCCATCTTTATATATTGTTGAAATGCAATTAGTTTCCCCATTTATGTACTGGTTCTGGAGGAGGAGATGTTTGAAGAGGGATACCATTTTGGGCACTTTTGGCCCCTGAGGGAATCTGGATCCTGAACACAATTTTAGTAGGGGACCTTGAGTACATCATTTACACAAAGTTTGATCCAAATCTGCAATGTAGTTCCAGAGAAGAAGTCGAAAATGTGACGATGGGTGGCGCACTATGACTATAGCTCACTTGAGCCTCTGGTTCAGGTGAGCTAAAAACCCTAAGAGGTTCTCTCTTGATAATATATCATACCAAATTTTAATTTGAAAATTCCCTAAATCCTCCAAAACGACACATATTTACCCAATTTCACAGCCCTTGCCCCTTTCCAAAAATACCAAAAAAATCAAAGGCTTAATTGAAGAGCCACAAAGGCGTCAAGCTAAATTTGATTTAAAGCTGTCAAAAGTAGCAGATATTGACCACTTGTGTTCATCACTTTTGTTGAATTCCCATAATTTTTGGAATCGAGTAAAGATAAAAGCTTAAGCACCAACAGCCATATACTATATAATATCAAATTGTGAATGAAAGTTGTCAATGGGCAACATATAGCTCTCCAGTGGGGCTTTGTCATAAAGTAAGATGTATGGTAAACAGTAGTGTTAAAGTAACGATAGTCTATGGCGTCGGAGATATCATCAATGGAACTTCCACCTCGCCAACTATCAATATCGATTTCCGAGAATCGATTATCGCTCAAAATAAACATGTATACAAAACGATTTTTCAAAACGAAAGTAAAACTTAGAAAATGACATTTCTTTGTTACAATGGTGGAATCAAAACCAATATAAATATCCACATTTGTCTATTCTTGCTCAAAAATATTTAGCAATACCAGCTTCGATCCTCAGTTCCCATTGAAAGAGTTTTCAGTCTTGCTGGAACTTTGGTAGATAAAAAAAATCAAGAATGAATCCAAGTCTTGTCAACTCAATGATTTTCTTAAAATCTAACATGGCACATTATTGGTAAATTTAAAGTTGTATTGAACCTACTACATGTATTAGTAGTTTATTTCAGACTCTGTAATTTTTCTTGTTTTATCTTAAGTTTACATTGTTTACAAGGAATGTTAAATTTTTAATGTTTAATGTAATATCTCTTTTGTTAATTTTGTTAAAAAACTGTTGCAATAAACATTTTGATTTCACTATCTGTTATCATTTTTATGATAAGTTCATATAAAGTAACATGGATAGTAACATGAAATGACGGCAAAAAATGCCAAAAAGCATTAAAATTAAGAAAAACTAAAAATCTCCGATTATCACGATCATTATTAATCCATATCACTAGCTGGTCACTAGCTGGTCACTAGCTGGTCCGATAATTTTCGATAATCGATATTGTATGTGGTATACTGTCTCTTTACTTGGCAGGTTTCTGGGTCTTCTTTGGCAGAAGGACAACCTGGATGTTGGGGAGTACACCACCCTGGGCAATGGTGACACTAGACAGAAGTTTGTTCCCTTCCTCATCGTTTCTGATGGCCAACTAGATTTTCTCCGATTTTACAACACTAGTAAACGGTTTCTTGATGTGGTCCGTTATCATGAGGAAGTCAAAGGTTATAAGTGGTATTGATTATGACATCATAATAACACTTTATTGTTCTTTACGTCACTCTTGCAGAAATATGTCAAATATGTCTCATCACAAAGAATGTACATGTGAAATCAATCGAACACCATGCATGCATCGCCATTTTTTTTTTTACAAAGATGAAAATGGACAAGTTGTTATACCATTGCCTGTAAAATAATGGAAGTCTTATGCTTAATTTGTTTTAACAGTGGCTGATTTAGAGGCCCCCCACCCCCTTTCGCCACATAGTAACTATAATGATAAATAGATAAATACACAGCACAGTATGAACCAGCTCATATAACATATTACTTCAGTTATCCGTATTTAATGCAGCTTAAATTTTATTTAGATTTGTCTAGTATACATCAAATTGTTTAGAGAAAGAAATATTATGTTTACAAAGTATTTGTTAATTAATCGTCAGGAGTTTTTAAATAGTTACGCACACTAACGATTATGAGAAAAGAGAAAAGTCACAGACAAAGAGCATTAAAGGAACTTAACTCTACACTGGAGAAACAGTCTTGGCTACCATTTCTTTGGCAATGAAAGAAAAAACCACAATGACATTTATAGAGATACAGTTAATATGTTATATATATTGACACACAGCAGCAATTTAAGTTGAATCATTCAGCCGCATAAAGGTGGTTCATCCGTATAAGACTTGTCCTGATTCTTTTATCGTTTTATTAGCTAACCTGACCTGAAAATTAAGCTCAAGTGAGCTCTTTTGATCAAAATAGCATGGTTTTCCTCAATATTTTCCCTATGGTTGACTAATGCACCGAAATGCTTATTTTAGCAAGAATATAGTAAAGGAATGCTTTCCTGAAAGAATTATGACAAAATTTTAATTTTTTTATTTTTCATGAATGTTTTAAGACAGGCCTAAATGTAGGAGGAGGGTATTTTCTTCACATTTTAATGTGGGTATGCTGGGAAATTTTCCATGAAATGCTATAACATTTTAACTTTGAACTATGTCTATGTACTTGTATTATTCAAGTGGTTTAGAAATCTTGTATAAAAATGTGACATTAATCAGTATATAATTGTGTATGTATATGTATGTGTATGTATATATATTGTGTGTGTGTATATGTGTATGTGTATATGTATATATTTACCGGGTAAGATATATCGATTCATTTTACCCCTGCATGAATTGATTCTGTAAAGGGGCTGTTGTTATATAAATAAAATCGAAAAAAAAAAAAAAGATTTCACAGCTAAAATCTTGTAAAATAGGCTGTTAAGACTGCTTTTCACATACAACAAATGTATTTATTCATCAGAATTTACTTATTTCATTATTCTGATGTAGGGTATAGTCCTAATAAGATGTTGAGTACTATGTGTGACCTTTTTCCTCTTTAAGGTGGGTGTGCTGGCAAATTTCATGGCTAAATCCTTGAAAAATCACACATTTTGGCTCCTTTTCTAGTATTACAATGGAACAATAAGAATAATCCATACAACACATTGAACTCATTACATGGGTTTATTTCACTTTAAGGTGGGTTTGCTGGTAAGTTTCGAGGCTAAAATCTTGTAAAATAAGCTGTTAAGACTGCTTTTCACATACAGCAAATCAGTATTAATCAGAATTTACATATTTCATTGTTAAGATATCAGATACTGTCTTTATATAGGATACTGAGTATAATGTGTGACCTTATTTCTCAGTGCTTTAAGATGGCTAAATCCTTGCGAAAAGACATAACGGCTCTTTTTCTCATCTTAGAAATGCAACATTCACCCAATTAATTGTTTCATTGCTCAGGTATCTGGAATAGTCCATATAACAGATTTAAGGCTATGTATGGCCTTATTTAATTGATGGCTGTGCTTGCAAATTTCACAGCTAAATTTTTGTAAAATCACATATTATGGCCCCTTTTTTCATTTCTCAAGTGCAAAAATTTCAACAAAATTTGCTTATTTTGTTGTTGAGGTATTGGGAATATTTCAAATAATATAATGAATATCCTATGTCTTTATTTTTATGCTCCCAGCAAAATTTTGGGATGGGTAGAGGGAAGCACACAGTTGTTGTTGTGTTCATCTGTCTCACACTTACACAAATATGTTCTTTGGACCTCGGACCTTTGTACAATTTGCATACAAGAAATTGTTTTAATAAAAATATATGTTGATTTTTAGACCTGGCCCGGACAGGACAATTAACACTTGAAAATAAAGTAATGTAAAATACCACTGATAGAAAATAATATATAATACCACTGACGGGTAATCAGTACTACATCCCATGCCTACAGTCGGGTGTTCATGGAATTTTAAAAATTGGTTTGATTTGAAATCTGATGAACAGATTTGGACAAACACTTTGATAGGGGCACTTGGTGTAGTGGTTAAGCACTTGGCTTGTGGTGCCAAGGATTCAGGTTCGATTCCTGGGTTGTGCCATTACGTATAAGAGGTTAGTTACCTCCTCAGACTCCTGCTTGCATGTCGCCATATAGAACTAAAAAATTGTTGAAAACACCAATCATCCAACCAACATTTTGATGCCTTGCTTGCCAGGGTGGCATGTATATATACTTATTGAGATACAGGCAATTGAAGTACTTGTAGGTAAAGTAGTATGTATTTTGTGAAAATTGTCAACTGATCTGTACATGCAGTGCTGTAAATTACCAATATTATAAAGTAAGTAACAGCACCGATATGACATTTATTAACTGAACCAATACATTTAAACTAATTTTATTAATCTTAAAGACAACCTTTTGATGAAATTGTCAGGATGTGTTCAATGGGTCATCAGCTTGATTTTTCATATACATGTATCACACTTTTACACCAGTAAAATTTACCTTACTTGTATATTAGGTGAAATCAGGTAAAAATTACTGAGTGAAAATGAATTCATGTGGCCTACAAAAAAAGTATGATTATCAGGTCTTACATATGGAAGATATTTAAGAAAAAACTTATATATAACACATGCAGATACACTTCAGTTTCTTGTATGTATTTAGGGTTAGATTACAGGTAAAATCATATTTACCTGTGTAGTACTATCTTGCTCTAATTTAAGACAAATGATTTGTACTAGCTATTCCTCATGTCATATTTTGATGTGCAACACATCCGAATATTTTTTTTTACATATCAAATATTTACATCTTCAATTTTTACCATGCATACCTGTACAGGTAAAATCGGTAGACTTTAATTGAGCTTGGGTGTTTTTATTTCCTAGCCATTGTAAAAGTATGTTATTGTGTATAGGAATTAAATGTAATAAAATATTCATCCATCATCCTCGGCTCTACTGGTGTCCAACACCCTTAGGCTTAATTTGCAACACGTGTGTGTGCACATACATCAATACGTATGACACAGGGTTTGTTTTTTTTCTAGATCTATAATATACTGTTTGGTGATCAGCACGCTTACATGAAAATATTTCTTTTAATATCTTTATGTTTTCTCGTATAAATAAAACTTATGAACTGGCAGATTTCACGGGACTGGCAGAGTTCACAACCCCTGCATGAAATTTGCCAGACTTCCGGTTTGACTGGCTGATTTCAGAGACTGGCGGATTTCACGCTACAACGGTACAAAATAGTTCTTCTGATGCAGTCGTATCTATCAAATGTGTAGCCTAACTATCCCTGTTTTCGGTAATCAGTCTCAAGGAACGAACAGAAGTAAACATTTAGTACTGAAAAAATAAAGTTTCAAAATTTTGACTTATACTGAACATATAAAAGAAGTTGACCTTTTCAACTTACCATTTTGGAATTATAGCTGTAATACTCGTGCAGCTATAAACTCCAAAACAGTAAGTTTAAAATGTCAACTTGTTTTGTAAACTATATTCAGAATGTGGTAAGGGGACGACCATTTGATTCTGAGGGGAGGGGGAGGAGCCTGGACCTTTTTGGAAATAAATATTCTGACCCTGAAAATGCTGGAAATAAAAAATCTGGCTTTGACTGAAATGAAAATAAATATTCTAGCTACTAGCATGTACATATACCAGCAAATATGCAAATATAAAGCTGAATGTTCTATAGAAAACATGTTGAGTTTTTCCTGGCGAGTGAAGCATGTATATGTACATGCTAGTAAGATCCAAAAAAGAAAGTGGGAAAAGGGGGGGGGGGGGGTGGTGGCCACTTTTCACATTTTCAACTTTTTCTGCAAAACTGTAGGAGAGATTTTAAATAAATTATGACCCCCTTTAAATTTTGTCTTTTTCGTCCAGACCTCTTTACAGGTGGCACCACCACAGTCAAAAGTAGGTCACAAAAGAGTACCTTCCATTGACAATCTTCTTCTTCATACTGGCTGTATACAGAGACAAAATTAACAGTATGCAAAGAAATGATCTAGAGGGATGAGTGAAGAAGTATTGTCATTTTGGTTCCCTTCCAAAATCAACTTTTAGAAGTTTTTTTAGACATTTTTTTGGACTTCAATGCAGAAAAGTGTCATATTTCCTAGTTAAGTGATAATGATGATTTTTATGGACTATTTTGATCATAATTATGGTAAGGAATGTTTTTTTGAAAGAATTTTGTCAATTTCTCAATTTTTGGATTTTCTATGAATTTTTTAAGACTTCCAAATGAGGGTGTATAAGGACAATTCTTCACATTTTTAACCTCTGCTGATATTACCACATGAAAGATTTTAATGAAACATGATATATATGAAGTACTATAGGTCCTCTATCAATTTTGTACTTTTTGTCCAAATTGGTCAACAGGTGGTGCCACCATGGCTAAAAAATAGGTCTCACAATGGTACTGCCGTCACCATTACATGAAATATTCGTAGTGTGACGTAAAACAAAAATCAATCAATCAATCAATCATATTATTTGTTGAGTTTAATTACCTTTATATTAGAATGTGTTTTGTTAACAAAATATAATTATAGGAGGGTGACTAGATCTATATATCATATATAGAATATACTGCATTGTAATATAATGCATGCATTCTTCTTTTTATCATAAACCTAATATAATGTTGAAATCAATTTTATGATAAAAAGGATTACACAACCCTTCTTTTCGTCCACATTTCCTTCAAGTATGTGAAATATGTTCTGCTTAAACCTCTTAAAAGTCTCAAAAATCATCCGGGAACTGTTACTGGAGCAGTACATTTAACATCAAGTTCTCTTATTGTGGGCCGGCACTAGCCGGCCCATCCTTTGATATAAGTTTGGGAAAGTTGCATGCGTTTCTGTGGTACAGCAAGGCCCCGCCCCCAGGATTTTACACTAATGATAAAATTAGGATTATATTCACTGCGGAGAGAGCATGTGTCACATCGCTGACCCAGTCTGACAGATTTATGTAAGCGTAGTATCTTCGAGACTTTCGCAGATTTAAGTATAAAATTTGTTGGAATATTTTCTGGGGATGGGTGTTTCTTTACAATTTTTTAATATTTGACGCGCTGTCTTCATAGGCAAAATCAATATTCAGTTGCCTAAGTGACTTTCGGTTAATCATAGCCAATCGGAACATCATCGCCATTTTTCACAAAAAAAACATATATCTTATTTATGTACGGAAATGGACGAGTTGTTACGATTTAATTAATGATAGTGTGGTGTAAATCCTACTAAAGTTTCTGAAAACAGAATGCTACGCTAAGAAGGACTAACATAACCAATTATATTTTACAATTGTTTATTATGACAAGACGATTTTAAAACCTTAATTATTGTTTGTAAATTAAAACTTGAGAATAGTAAGATTAATTACCAGCACGGCCACACCATTACCCCAAGTTTAACCATTAAAGATTTGTTACCCCAGCAAACAACCAGTTGCTTACAGATTGGTTAAGTTTTGTTGTTAACAATAAATTGTAGATTGATTGATTAATTATTGTTTCATGTCACTCCACGTATATTTCACGTAACGGACTCCTGAAGAAGTGGGGGTTCTTTTACGTGCCACGCCTACCGTGACACGGGACCTCGGTTTCACCGATGTGCACACGGCGGGAGTCGAACCCGGGAACTTTCGGTCACCTCATCTACTGAGCCCATCGGCTTAAAACAAATGGTAGATGAAATGGCTAATAATTTTAAAAGTACATTTCCATACTAAATCAGTAAATGCAGGCTAATCCATACGTCTAATAGACTTGCTATTGCTTTATCATAAAGTTTATGTACTTAATTGGCTAAATGATTCAATTTTATAAACTATTATAGCTGAAAAGGATGTGACACTGGAAATTTTAAAACGTTATTTTGTTGTTGTTTTTTTTA
The DNA here is from genome assembly GCA_035048485.1 of Pteria penguin. Classification (NCBI taxonomy): domain Eukaryota; kingdom Metazoa; phylum Mollusca; class Bivalvia; order Pterioida; family Pteriidae; genus Pteria; species Pteria penguin. Next base: position 74,455,816 of record CM068582.1, on the reverse strand, counting down.
ACATCATCCCCTTCCGGTCCACACTTTGGTGCTTGCACCATAATGTTTCTTGTTTCAGAGTAAAGTACGGTAGATCTAATATAAAAGCGCTTATTACGAGAGTTAAAACTTACAGGGAAACTGGCGTGGCAGTCCTTGCAAAGTCAGTAATGGTTACGCAAATAAACTGATAAATAAAGCCTACCCCTCGTACAGCACCATATGCTGAGAGTGAAACATCAGACAAGTTCCGAACATAGCTGGGGTTTTCCAAAATGATCTATCGTTTTCAGAAAACTGAAACATGAAAAGACAACTCTTACTTCACTTTACTGTAGGACATTTCTCCCCTGAATGATGAGCACCCGAAGTGGTATTTTAAATTTTTATCAAAATTAGAAAGATAGAAGGTATGGAGGTTGATAAGGAGTTAGTGCAATGAACTAAATTTGGGGGGATCACATTTGGATACTTGGACACAAAGAAGTAAAAGTAAAAGTACTTTAAAAAACACATGTGTTTCTGATATTGCTTGTAGATCTTAGAATGTAAAAGAAAACCAATAATACATTATGTACTAGATCTAACACAAATGTCACCAGAGATTATCAAAACGAAAGTAGAATTTTATACTGTGCGTATTTTTAACTTACTGGAATGTACACCGATAAAAGGATAGATAAAGAAATTGATATTTCAAAATGGACAACGTACTCTGTACTGTAAATACATACATGTACTGTTTAAACTAGGCCTACACATGATAACTTGGATTATGTTCGAACTGTGATAATTAAAGTAGAAATTGAAATCCATGTTTACTGAATGCCGAAATATGATGAAAAAAAGACTCCAAAAAATGTTGAAAAGATTAAATTTTTATTGAAATGTCATATCTTTGAACCATCTACAGTATGTCAAAAATTACTGATGGTCCCCTCATACATTAAAACATGTGTTATATATATATATATATATATATATATATATATATATATATATATATATATATATATATATATATATATATATATATATATATATATATATATATGTATATATATATATATTCAATATCTCATTCTGAAATGAATTTTCTTTTCATACGGTATTTATCACAAAGACAATTTGGATTGACCCACCGACCTAGTCATTAAAGTGCTACGTTTTAAAGTTTATAACATCTTTATTTTGTCATTGTCGCTGGAAATACATTCATTATCGTATTTTACCCGGTGATAATTTGGTGGAAAATCCGGGAAATCATCATGAGTGTATTTCCGGCCTTGGCGAGGGGATATAAAACACACAACGAGTTTCATAAATACCATATGAAATGAAAATTAAATTCAGATTCTTTTTATCACATGTTTACATTCGGTTTAAAGGTGTACGTTTCATCAAACACAGACTGGACACGCTATGATGTCACCATCTTCACGAGACAAGGGGATGCGCTACGTATATGTGCTCCGAACATACGCAGAGAGGATCATTAAATGTCCACACTCTGCTCCGAACATACACAGAGAGGATCATTAAATGTCCACACTCTGCTCCGAACATACACAGAGAGGATCATTAAATGTCCACACTCTGCTCCGAACATACACAGAGAGGACCATTAAATGTCCACACTCTAGATCTGCTCCGAACATACACAGAGAGGACAATTAAATGTCCACACTCTGCTCCGAACATACACAGAGAGGATCATTAAATGTCCACACTCTGCTCCGAACATACACAGAGAGGATCATTAAATGTCCACACTCTGCTCCGAACATACACAGAGAGGACCATTAAATGTCCACCCTCTTCTCCGAACATACATGGAGAGGATCATTAAATGTCTACACTCGGCTCCGAACATTCACAGATAGGACCATTAAATGTCCACACTCTAGATCTGCTCCGAACATACACAGAGAGGACCATTAAATGTCCACACTCTGCTCCGAACATACACAGAGAGGACCATTAAATGTCCACACTCTGCTCCGAACATACACAGAGAGGACCATTAAATGTCCACCCTCTTCTCCGAACATACACAGAGAGGACCATTAAATGTCTACACTCTGCTCCGAACATTCACAGAGAGGATCATTAAATGTCCACACTCTAGATCTGCTCCGAACATACACAGAGAGGATCATTAAATGTCCACACTCTGCTCCGAACATACACAGAGAGGATAATTAAATGTCCACACTCTGCTCCGAACATACACAGAGAGGATCATTAAATGTCCACACTCCGCTCCGAACATACACAGAGAGGATCATTAAATGTCCACCCTCTACTCCGGACATACACAGAGAGGATCATTAAATGTCCACACTCTGCTCCGAACATACACAGAGAGGATCATTAAATGTCCACCCTCTACTCCGAACATACACAGAGAGGATCATTAAATGTCCACACTCTGCTCCGAACATACACAGAGAGGACCATTAAATGTCCACCCTCTTCTCCGAACATACACGGAGAGGATCATTAAATGTCTACACTCTGCTCCGAACATTCACAGAGAGGACCATTAAATGTCCACACTCTAGATCTGCTCCGAACATACACAGAGAGGACCATTAAATGTCCACACTCTGCTCCGAACATACACAGAGAGGACCATTAAATGTCCACACTCTGCTCCGAACATACACAGAGAGGATCATTAAATGTCCACACTCCGCTCCGAACATACACAGAGAGGACCATTAAATGTCTACACTCTGCTCCGAACATTCACAGAGAGGATCATTAAATGTCCACACTCTAGATCTGCTCCGAACATACACAGAGAGGATCATTAAATGTCCACCCTCTACTCCGGACATACACAGAGAGGATCATTAAATGTCCACACTCTGCTCCGAACATACACAGAGAGGATCATTAAATGTCCACCCTCTACTCCGAACATACACAGAGAGGATCATTAAATGTCCACACTCTGCTCCGAACATACACAGATAGGACCATTAATTGTCCACACTCTGCTCCGAACATACACAGAGAGGATCATTAAATGTCCACACTCTACTCAAGAAAATTCTTCATGGATGTCAGATGCAAATAACATTCATTGTCCATTTATGGGTGGATCTAGAAATTTTTTAAAGGGGGAGGGTTTCAGCCTCTCATGATTAATGTTTTGCACTATTCTTTACGGAATGGAGGTTGCAAAAGGTCGAAAATGACTTTTTTGGTAAAATTTTCTAATCCCTGCAACTCCTCTCCAAATCCTCCAATGCCATTGACCAATGGCAATCCTTCTAACTATAATGAACATCAGGATCGCTGCCAACCAATTCAGACCTTGTATATTGGTCATTTGACGGTAGGCTAAACTGTTGGACTTGGTCAAACAGTGAATTCCGTACAAATGTACAAAAGAATTATAAAATATTGGGTTACATGTACATTACTCAAAACCGAGAACTGTATACTTCGTAACATATATAAGGAAATGAACTCTTATTTATTTCGTAACTCTTAGGCTTTAATGATCAAGGAACTACTGTGTTGGCTGGATTTAAATAATGTGTGCATGACTTTCTCAGTGTGTTTTGGATGTAAATAAATTTATTCATGTAGTCAAACAAAGACTTACCGATCAGTCTATTAAAGCAAGGAATGTGTATTTTGATGCCTCCTCTAAATGCTTTTTATACAAACACTTACTGGACAGTTATCTTTGCAATTTTATTTACAAAAGCATATTCATGAGAATTTAATATCATTTATCACAGTACAGATTGTCAGTCCATAATTCAGCCATTAGAATAAATCAAGGGGATCGCAAATGTAGATTGTGTACTTTAAATCCAATAGAGGATGAATATCGCTTTATACTTGTATGTCCTTTTTATACCTACATTCGTCGTCTATATAGTAATAGATAGTACTGGTCTAAACCATCAACGTTCAAACTGGTTCAACTTTTGTCAATACATAATAGGAAACTGTTGTGTAATTTGGGAAAGTATTTGCGGGAGTCAAGTTGTCTAAGGGAGGGTTTAAATTAGGACCTAATTACCTTTTTTCTATTGTCAATTGCAATCCTTAGTCATAATTGTGCACAAATATCTTAGTTCTACTTTATATTACACTTGTCTTTCCTATATGGATATAATAAAAAATATAACTTACAGTCAATACTATACATTTATGAAATTATGTTGTTTAAGAGACACATGTACGAGTCTTTCCTCCGTTGTAGCCTGTTCTTTGTGGCAAAATATTAGGAATGGTAGTGTAAACTATTTATACTATCTATCTATGTGTAACTATTGTAAACTATAACATATATCTATCTATCTATCTATCTATCTATCTATCTATCTATCTATCTATCTATCTATCTATCTATCTGTCTGTCTGTCTGTCTGTATGTCTGTCTATCTATCTATCTATCTATCTATCTATCTATCTATCTATCTATCTATCTATCTCATCGCACATAAACCTATTGTTTTACTGCTAATAAAATAAAATATACAATACATAAATATCAATCATATGGAGTGCGATATCAGGCCCGTCCGATACAGCAGTCCACGGAGTATCGCAACTGCAATAACGTCAACATACGCGCACTTTGTGATTGTTATGACGTCATATAATTATGACGTAAGTTGCCCACATAAAAATTCCCACCTGCATTTGGTTAGTGACTAAACGCAAACCGTGACGGATTTTGGTAGTTGGAATTTCTTCATTGCCTCATATAGGCAGAAATACACAAGTCACAATAAAAAATTTTCTAGCAGATATTTTCTGTTCAGAATTCAAATACAAGATCTCTGAAATACATATTTCTAAATAAAGACAGGAACGTGGCACCATTACGTTGTACCTTTTATGAAAATGACACTGGAAAAGTGACACTTGGCGTGACTTGCATTTATTCTGTAAACCATGAATAAGAGTTATCTCTCTTGATGATATACTCTTGCCAGCACAACGCTCAGTACCTACAATATGCATTGCAGTCTTTGCAAAAACGCATAAAAGAGTATGCATGAAGAATATAAAATACCTATTTGGCAATTCCAAGAAAATGATTGGAAATATTTGCCTCACTGGGAATATATTGTCCAAAACGGTATATCATAATACATGCAGGTTTTGCACTAGACTCTTTGACAATTTTCCTGTAATAATGACTGTATCTAATTGACATTGCATTCATGTCATAGAATGCAAAATATTATAATCATTGGTAAACACCGTCATTTTTGAATTTTTGAATCTGTAATAAAATGTTTCATGACAGAAATGATACAAACAAATACAAGTGTACTTCTTTCATAATGTTTCATTTACATACATTCTGATCGCACATTACAGCATTTTGAGACAAATACATAAGAATATGTGCAGATGGTATATAATCATGTACACAACAAGAAGTGTTTGTGAAACACTAATGCCCCTGGTCGCAATGAAGGACAATAATGGCTACTTTTAGAACAAACGTAACAGTCAAGGTCATCAACCTTGGTGTCATTTGTGAGGGTTCTATAAGTAGAGTATGCATGCCAAATATGAAGTCTCTATCTTGGTTCAAACGTTATGGTCAAGGTAAAAGTTTTTGCCACAGGCTAACAGAGTAATAAAAATAACACCGACATATCAAACCATATCAACCTACTCAGATGCACTTTCAAGCTGGTAGTGGGAATATATGTTGTATATTATCTTCGAATTACATGAAACCGGCGTGACCTAGTGGTATCGCGTCGGACTCCTGATCAGGAGGCCGGGGTTCGAGTCCCGCTCTGGTCATGCCGGTGTCATGTCTTTCGGATGAGACAGTAAAAACCGAGGCCCCGTGTCGTGGTATGCATGACACGTTAAAGATCCCTCACTGCTTCGGGTGGGTCGGTTGCAAAGGTCAAAATTTGTATGCCCCGCATCAGGCAGATGCCGTCACCATATACATGAAATATTCGTGGTGTGACGTTAAACAAAAATCAATCAATCAATCGAATTACATATTATCCTTGGCTTTCCATCTTTTTTCTCTGACAACACATTCTTTATGCCATTCATCGTGTCTCGTCTGTGGACCAGTCTAAGGTGACGCATGTTCAGTCCTGAACCCACTATTTTGCTCATTGTTAGTTTTGATACAGCTTTTTTTCTGCAACAGAACTTGCATTGAACACATATTATCTGACTTTATTTTATCATACACAATCTTGTCACATACGGATGAGATAGAAATGCTGTGATGTAGCATGTCCTCTGTTGTTACATTTAGACTTTGCACAAGTCTCTGAAGGGTTCTAGCATCTGCGCATGCATCATGCGCATCATAGTGCATTGTCATCAAGCCCCGACCTAGCTCTGTTTGCTTATATGATTTCCATCCTAGTACCTTTTCTCTGAACAACGGAAGAGAGTCAACAAATCCTACAACTGAGTCGTTACTACGACGTGACGATGTACACAGCATAGTATTGCAAAGAATATGTGATTCGAACTTGGCATTGTGTGCAATTAGTACCGGATTCTGATATTTTTTCAACCATAGTTGAAAGTTATTAAGAGTTTCACCTATAGGTTTAGTCTGTACAGGATCACCATTTTTGAACAGTTGAGTGTCTGTTACTGCCAAACCAGTGACGGCTGTTGCTGCTGATGAAATTTTGGATTTCGGAATCACATATTGGTCATATACGTCCTCCCCCGTTCACAGCGGCTATCTGTGTAATGTGGCTGTCCTTGCCTGTAAAAGAGAAAAATAACCAGATCATGCAGTGTTGGATAAATACATATGTAGCCTACAGAAGCTTTATTAGTAAAGTGTGACTATAAATATATATACATCAGACAGACAGACAGACAGACAGTAGGTATAACTTGAATCAATTCTCTCTGCCCGAGTCAGTCATCGAGACAACATGGTCAACGAGCTAGCCTGCGTGACAGCCAGCTGTAGCAAGTGAGCCGTAACAAGCCACTCACAGCCAATGATAAATAGCCAGCCATAACCAGTCTGCCAATCAGTCAAGCATACTATATACAGCATATTCTATATTCAGAAATTTGAAATTAATTTTTATTTTCATACGATATTATATAACAAAAGTCGTGTGTTTTATATCCTTGATCCTTTTTGCTCAGGCATAAAACAAACAGCTAGTTTCAGAAACACCAAATAAAACAAAAATTCTTATCAAATTCTTTTGATACCACATATGAAACTCACCTCAATGATAGAAAATCACATGTGAAATTCACCACATTGATAAAACAAGGGCAACGCAAGGCGTAGCATCCCCGCGCACCCATTTTGATCAACACAGTAACACAGTAAGCTATATGTATATATACACAGCTCTATTATATGATACAGGAGAATGGTAACTTACTAAATCTGTGGTTTCAAAGTCAAAATAGATAAAGGAATAATCTCCAGGAAGTATCTTCGTAATCCTTGGCTCTGCTGCAGGTTCTGGTATCTGCATTGTATCATCACTAGTGTTGTTATTCAGATCAACGCCTTACTGGTAAGTCGTTCCTTCCCTGGTCTCACATGAGGCTTGATGGCCGTCTGACCTTCTTCTGCATACGGCGTCTTTTGTATTCCACACTCTGTTGCAGCTCTCGATCTCTCGCCCTCTTTCTGTCATTTTGATCTGCTCTGTATTGTGTGATTTTCCCAGGTGACAACAGTTCATCATTTATCTGAAAATATGATATTCGATTTTGATTTTGCTACAAAAAACATGCTTTTTATCATAAGTAAGGAAATTCACAGAATTCATGTCCCCCTCCCCGTGCAAGCAAAAATACTTACCACAGAAGAAGGTCAAGTGACAATGTAAAGGTAAGGGTATGATACAATTTGATGGGACATGACGGAAGGATAAAGCATGCCATATACAAACAAATTGAGTTATAATGCCCCAAACACTTTTGGGAAATATGGAGGACAACAGGTAGATTTGTTACTAGAGAGCTCTTCTCGCAAACGTAGGAAAACTGAACGAATTGTTCCAATACATACCTTTGTTACATATTGGTAGCCCCTATTTTTTGTGCAATAGCTGCTGCAACCCGGAAATCGTTGCTCTCGGACCACGAGTAGCACAGTGCTTTCGGAGCTTTACTGGCAACTGTGTTGTTCAGGCTTTCGTTTGCTTGAGAGCTGCCGAGATCTGTAAGTTTTGTGGCTTGAGATGAAACTTCCTGCAATATAGATTCTAAATGAAGTTTCAAATTAGAGTTCGTCAAATATCTTTTGTTTGGTAGATGGTTTGGTTTATACCTCTCATGTGACTGCAAATAACCACACCACGATTCACTGCATATGTCATGGGAGCCAAAAACATGTTGACCTAATGCATAAATACCTTTGGCAATAGCAGTTCCGTCACCGCATTCTGTCCAACACAATAACGAAAACATTTCGAAATGTGAGTGATTGTTTTTGAAGTCAATTCTTGGTAATGTGTCTGGCTTTTTAGTTCATATAGTCTGTTAATGATTTCCTCCATACAGTGGTTTTTGTCACTTTGTTTCTTTATAGATGGATCAACCTCACTCCTCACTCGGAATATTGTTGTCGTGTCATTATCCATAACCAAATTTTCAATGTGTATATTGTCTTTCTCTAAAGTCTGCAACATCGATACGCGCATGTCAGGTTCCATGGCCTTAGCGCTTCCACACCAATTCTTTCTGCAGTCATGCTCCTTTACATCAACATTGTTCTTTTCTGCAAAGTCACATGAACAGCAGTACTTATTCCTTGTTGCGTAGGCGATGCATCTACCAGTCTATTTTCCAATGAGAGCTGCGTGACCTGAAAACAAAGTTACTATAATAGATTTCCAGTAACCTACAGTCAGCGTTTGCATTTGAGAACATGTCCCCTACCAGCCCCAACAAATTTCAAGCAGGAATAACTCCTACAAAAATTGGTCAATGGTTATGACAGTCAAACATGTAACTACTGATGGTACATGCCAACTTTCATCAAAATCCGTTGAAACATGACTTCAAAAAGTTCAGAAAACTGATCGAATGAAAGGACTGACAGACAGAGAGGAATCCTATGGTTTCACCGGAAGGGAAATATTTTATGATCACTTTCAAGTAGGAATGTGTACATGGCACGACCACGTTGTAATTGTTATTCATGTACTGGTTGCCACTGTTAGTTCATGTACAACCAAATTGTCATAGTTATACACGGAGTGGTTGTCACAGTTTGTTCATGTATGACCTGGTTGTCATTGTTAGGGCTGAGATGTCCAGTCGATAGAATGCTTGGTCTAGGGCTGAGATGTCCAGTCAATAGAGAGTTTGGTCTAGGGCTTAAATATCTTCACTCGATAGAGTGCTTGGTCTAGGGCTGAGATGTCCAGTCAATAGAAAGCTTGGTCTAGGGCTGAGATGTCCAGTCGGTAGAGTTTTCGGTCTAGGGATGATATATCCAGTCGATAGAGGTCTTGGTCTAGGACTGAGATGTCCGGTCGATAGAAACCTTGGATTAGGGCTGAGATGTCCAGTCGATAGAGTGCTTGGTCTAGCGGTGAGATGTCCAGTCGATAGAGTGCTTGCTCTAGAGCTAAGATGTCTATTCTGTAGTGTGCTTGGTCTAGAGCTAAGATGTCTAGTCGGTAGATGCGTGGTCTAGGGCTGAGACGTCCAGTCGATAGAGTGCTTGGTTTAGGGCTGAGATGTAAAGTCGATAAAGTGTTTGGTCTAGGGCTGAGATGTCCAGTCCATAGAGTTCTTGGTCTAGGGCTGAGATGTTCAGTCCATGGAGTGTTTGGTTTTAGGCTGAGATGTCCAGTCGATAGAGTTCTTGGTCTAGGGCTGAGATGTCGTCGGCAGAATTCTTGATCTCAGGCTGAGATGTCCAGTCGATAGAGTTCTTGGTCTAGGACTAAGATGTCCAGTCAATGGAAAGCTTGGAATAGGGCTGAGATGCCCAGTCGGTAGAGTTCTTGGTCTCAGGCTGAGATGTCCAGTCGATAGAGTTCTTGGTCTAGGACTGAGATGTCCAGTCAATGGAAAGCTTGGAATAGGGCTCAGATGTCCAGTCGATAGAGTTCTTTGTCTAGGGCTGAGATGTCCCATAGGTAGAGTTCTCGGTCTAGGACTGAGATTTCCAGTGGATGGAGTTCTTAGTCTAGGACTGGGATGTCCAGTCGATAGAAAGCTTGGATTAAGGCTGAGATGTTCAGTCGATAGAGTTCTTGGTCTAGGGCTGAGATGTCCATTCGATAGAAAGCTTGGATAGGGCTGAGATGTCCAGTCGGCAGAGTGCTTCGTCTAGAGCTAAGATGTCTATTCTGTAGTGTGCGTGGTCTAGAGTGGAGATGTCCAGTCTATAGAGTTCTTGGTCTAGGGCTGAGACGTCCAGTCGATGGAGTGCTTGGTTTAGGGCTGAGATGTTCAGTCGATAGAGTGCTTGGTCTAGGGCTGAGTTGTCCAGTCCATAGAGTTCTTGGTCTAGGGCTGAGATGTCCAGTCAATGGAGTATTTGGTGTAGGGCTGAGTTGTCCAGTCGATAGAAAGCTTGGATAGGGCTGAGATGTCCAGTCGGCAGAGTGCTTGGTCTAGAGCTAAGATGTCTATTCTGTAGTGTGCTTGGTCTAGAGCTAAGATGTCTAGTCGGTAGATGCGTGGTCTAGAGTGGAGATGTCCAGTCTATAGAGTTCTTGGTCTAGGGCTGAGACGTCCAGTCGATGGAGTGCTTGGTTTAGGGCTGAGATGTTCAGTCGATAGAGTGCTTGGTCTAGGGCTGAGTTGTCCAGTCCATAGAGTTCTTGGTTTAGGGCTGAGATGTCCAGTCAATGGAGTGTTTGGTGTAGGGCTGAGATGTCCAGTCGATAGAGTTCTTGGTCTAGGGCTGAGATGTCGTCGGTAGAGTTCTTGGTCTCAGGCTGAGATGTCCAGTCGAAAAGAGTTTTTGGTCTAGGACAGAGATGTCCAGTCAATGGAAAGCTTGGAATAGGGCTGAGATGTCCAGGCGATAAAGTTCTTTGTGGTCTAGGGCTGACATGTCCAGTCCATGGAGTGGTTGGTTTAAGGCTGAGATGTCCAGTCGATAGAATTCTTTGTCTAGGGCTGAGATGTCCAGTCGATAGAGTGTTTGTTCTAAGGATGACATGTCCAGTCAGTAGAGTACTTGGTATACGGCTGAGATTTCCAGACGATAGAGTGCTTGGTCTGGGCCTAAGATGTCGAGTCGATAAAAAGATTGGCATAGGGCTGAGATGTCCAATCGATAGATTGCTTGGTCTAAGGCTGAGATGTCAAGTAGATAGATGGCTTGGTCTAGGGCTGAGATATCCAATCGATAGAGAATTTGGTCTATGATTAAGATGTCCAGTCCACAATTTACTTGGTGTAGTGCTGAGACGTCCAGTCGATAGAGTTCTTGGTCTAGAGGTAAGATGTCCAGTTGGTAGAGTGCTTGATACATGGCTGAGATGTCCAGTCGTTAGAGTGCTCGGTCTAGGTCTTAGATGTCGAGTCGATAAAGAGAATGTTCTAGGGCTGAGATGTCCAATCTATAGAATGCTTAGTCTAGGATTGAGATGTTCAATCGACAGAGTTTTTGGTCTAGAGTTGAGATATCCCATTGTTAGAGTGCTTGATCCAGTCCTGAGAAGTCTAGCTAGTCGATAGAGTGCTTGGTCTAGGGCTGAGCTATCCAGTCGATAGAGAGATTGGTCTAGGACTAAGATGTCCAGTCGAAAGAGTACTTGGTGTAGTGCTGAAATGTCCAGTCGATAGTGTGCTTGGCCTCGAATAAGAGATGTCCTGTCGATAGATTACATGGTGTAATGGTAAAATGACCAGTCTATAGAGTGCTTGGTGCAATGCTGAGATATCGAGTTGATACTTGGTCCAGTACTAAAATGAGCAGTCGATACAGGGCCGTGTCTAGGGCTGTGTCCAGTCGATAGAGAGCTTTATCTAGGGCTGAAATGCCCAGTCGACAGAGTGCTTGGTGTAGTACTGAGATGTCCAGTCTACCGAGTGCTTGGTTTAGGGCTGAGAGGTCCAGTCGATAGAGTTCTCGGTCTAGGGCTGAGATATCCAGTCGATAGAGTTCTTGGCCTACGGTTGAGATGTCCAGTCGATAGAAAGCTTGGATTAGGGCTGAGATGTTAAGTCGATAGAATGCTTGGTCTAGGGGTGAGATGTCCAGTCGGTAGCTATAGTGTGCTTGGTCTAGAGCTAAAATGTCTAGTCGATAGAAAGCTTGGATTAGGGCTGAAATGTCCAGTCGGTAGAGAGGTCAGTCTAGGATTGAGATGTCCAGTCAATAAAGTTCTTAGTATAGGACTGAGATGTCCAGTGGATAGAAAGTTTGGATTATGGCTGAGATGTCTAGTCGATACGATAAAGTTCTTGGTCTAGGGCTGAGATGTCCAGTCGGTAGAGTTTTCGGTCTAGGACTGAGATGTCAATTCGATCGAGTTCTTGGTCTAGGGCTGAGATGTCCAGTCGATAGATAACTGATTATGACTTAGATGTCCATTCGATAGAGTTCTTGATCTAGGGGTGGGATGTCCAATCGGTAGTGTGTTAAGTCTAGAGCTAAGATGTCTAGTGGATAGAATCTTTGGTCTAATGTTGAAATGTCCAGTCGATAGAGTACTTGATCTAGGACTGAGATGCCCAGTCGGTAGAGTGGTTGGTCTAGGGCTGAGATATCTAGTAGATAAAATGCTTGGTCCGGGACTGAAATGTCCGTCGATATAGTGCTCCATGTAGTAATGAGATGTCCAATCGGTAGAGTGATTGGTCTAGGGCTGAGATGTCTAGTCGATAGAGAGATTGGTCTAAGATTGAAATGTCCAGTCGATAGAGTGCTTAGTCTAGGATTAAGATGTTCAATCGATAGAGTACTTGGTGTAGTGCTGAGATGTCCAGTCGATAGAATGCTTGGTCTAGAAAAAGAAATGACCAGTCGGTAGAGTGCTTGGTGTACTGCTGAGATATCGAATTGATACTTGGTCTACGGCTAAAATGAGCTGTCGATACAGGGCCTTGTCTAGTGCTATGTCCAATCGATGGAATGCTTTATCTAGGACTAAGATTTCCAGTCGATAGAGTGCTGGGTTTAGGGGTGAGATGTCGTCTATAAAGTTCTTGGTCTAGGGCTGAGATGTCCAGTCGATAGAGTGCTTGTTCTAGGGATGACATGTCCAGTCGATAGAGTGCTTCTAGGGATGACATGTCCAGTCGACAGAGTGCTTGGTCTAGGGCTGAGATGTCTAGTCGATAAAGAGATTGGCCTAAGGCTGAGATGTTCAATCGATATATTGCTTGGTCTAAGGCTGAGATGTCAAGTAGATAGATGGCTTGGTTTAGGGCTGAGATATCCAATCGATAGAGAATTTGGTCTATGATTAAGATGTCCAGTCCACAGTTTACTTGGTGTAGTACTGAGACGTCCAGTCGATAGAGTTCTTGGTCTAGAGGTAAGATGTCCAGTTGGTAGAGTGTTTGGTGTAGTGCTTAGATGTCGAGTTGATACTTGGTCTGGGACTAAGATGGCCAGTCGATACAGGGCCTTGTCTAGGGTTATGTCCAGTCGATAGAAAGCTTTGTCTATAGCTGAGATGTCCAGTCGATAGAGTGCTTGGTCTAGGGGTGAGATGTCAAGTCGATAGAGTACTTGGTGTAGGGCTTAGTTATCCAGTCGATAGAGCACTTGGTCTAGGGGTGAGATGTCCAGTCGATAGAGTTCTTGGTCTAGGGGTGAGGTGTCCAGTCGATAGAATTCTTGGTGTAGGGCTTAAATGTCCAGTTGATAGAGTGCATGGTCTACGGCTGAAATGTCCAATCGATAGAGTGCTTGGTCTACGACTGAGATGTCCAGTCGATCGAAAGCTCGGATTAGGGCTGAAATGTCCAGTCGTAGAGAGGTCTAGGGCTGAGTAGACAAAACCCTTCGACGACTAGTCTCATGTCTTTCAGATGAGACATCACAAATCGAGGTACTCTGTCACAGGAGACGATCACTCACTGTTCTGTATATGTAAACTGGCGGATTAAAGGGGACGTAAGATTTTAGTGTAATGTAACGTTTAATGTAATTAATTTATCCATGCGTTCTTTTTCAAAATAAGGATCTAACCTTAATTAATCTCGTTGAGTGTGACATTGTCTTTCTTACAGTTAATTAGGTCTTTTTTATATTGATGAACTATGATATACGTTCTATTTGTGATATACCCTAGCAAATGAACAACTGCAGGCTTCAACCGAATATAAATCATTTGTGTGGGCTACAAATAGGATTGATTTTACAACAGATTTTGCTATCAAAATACATGAAAACTCGTGAGCTTTCGGGGACTACTCCTCCTGGATCGCCAACATAGCTTGGTCCTGGACCGATTCGGGACCTTAAGGCGCCCCCCCCCCATCTCAAATCCTGCATCCGCCCACGACTTTCATTGTATAAGCATATATAGGTGTAAAGCACCATGCAGATGAAGTCACCATACAAGTTCTATGATCTCGGTTTGACGGTAAACAAAAATATTATAACATCTAGTTTGCTTTGTAACGAGAGATTGATCCACTCCCTATACAAGTAACTAAATGTAGTAAAGTCCTCGCTCGGTTTGAATGATTCCTCAAGAAATCACACAATTCATTTCTATATGTCTTATTTGCTTACACGGCAGCACGGACAATGATTTGTGTGTCTTTGTATTCCTTTGTTTTTTGTATTCAGGATATTTGGATACATTATATGCACTGCAGTAAGCCAGGAGACAGCAGTGATTCGTAGAAATTACTCATATAGTACAAAATGTGCACTACTTATCTACGCATGCAGATGTTTTTCAACTCACATAATTAAAGAAGTTTACGATATACATCTTGAAACTGAATATCGTGAGAGGCAGCACTCATTGCAGGAGTCTCTGTAACCTCTTCAGCATATAGCAGGTCAAATACAACACCCCGGCGCCATAAGCTTCTCCAGCGCAATGTGGATGGTGTGGACATTTATTTTTGTTTCGTCCCTCATTTGGCTGATCGAGGGAAACTGTTTCCCAATCCTTGCTCGCTCACCTAATCATGGTAGGTATATACTGTGTGTGGTAAAGGAGAAGGTAGTCTTGTTTGATATTTGATGAATCTCGATGTTTGAGTGGTGGCACTGAACTAGATGTCATTCTACAGCTCATTGTTTGATATTTGATGGATCTCGATGTTTGAGTGGTGGCACTGCACTAGATGTCATTCTATAGCTCATTATTTGATATTTGATGGATCTCGATGTTTGAGTGGTGGCATTGCACTAGATGTCATTCTATAGCTTATTGTTTGATATTTGATGGATCTCGATGTTTGAGTGGTGGCACTGCACTAGATGTCATTCTATAGCTCATTGTTTGATATTTGATGGATCTCGATGTTTGAGTGGTGGCATTGCACTATGCGTCATTCTATAGCTCATTATTTGATATTTGATTGATCTCGATGTTTGAGTGGTGGCATTGCACTAGATGTCATTCTATAGCTCATTATTTGATATTTGATGGATCTCGATGTTTGAGTGGTGGCATTGCACTAGATGTCATTCTATAGCTCATTGTTTGATATTTGATGGATCTCGATGTTTGAGTGGTGGCACTGCACTAGATGTCATTCTATAGCTCATTGTTTGATATTTGATGGATCTCGATGTTTGAGTGGTGGCATTGCTGTTTGATATTTGATGAATCTCGATGTTTGAGTGGTGGCATTTCACTATGTGTCATTCTATAGCTCATTGTTTGATATTTGATGGATCTCGATGTTTGAGTGGTGGCATTTCACTATGTGTCATTCTATAGCTCATTGTTTGATATTTGATGGATCTCGATGTTTGAGTGGTGGCATTGCACTAGATGTCATTCTATAGCTCATTGTTTGATATTTGATGGATCTCGATGTTTGAGTGGTGGCATTGCTGTTTGATGAATCTCGATGTTTGAGTGGTGGCATTTCACTATGTGTCATTCTATAGCTCATTGTTTGATATTTGATGGATCTCGATGTTTGAGTGGTGGCATTTCACTATGTGTCATTCTATAGCTCATTATTTGATATTTGATGGATCTCGATGTTTGAGTGGTGGCATTTCACTATGCGTCATTCTATAGCTCATTATTTGATATTTGATGGATCTCGATGTTTGAGTGGTGGCATTTCACTATGTGTCATTCTATAGCTCATTATTTGATATTTGATGGATCTCGATGTTTGAGTGGTGGCATTGCACTAGATGTCATTCTATAGCTTATTGTTTGTTATTTGATGGATCTCGATGTTTGAGTTGTGGCACTGCACTATGTGTCATTCTATAGCTCATTGTTTGATATTTGATGGATCTCGATGTTTGAGTGGTGGCACTGAACTAGATGTCATTCTATAGCTCATTGTTTGATATTTGATGGATCTCGATGTTTGAGTGGTGGCATTGCTGTTTGATATTTGATGAATCTCGATGTTTGAGTGGTGGCACTGCACTAGATGTCATTCTAAAGTTCATTGTTTGATATTTGATGGATTTCGATGTTTGAGTGGTGGTATTACACTATATGTCATTCTATACTATAGCTCATTGTTTGATATTTGATGGATCTCGATGTTTAAGTGGTGGCATTGCACTAGATGTCATTCTATAGCTTATTGTTTGATATTTGATGGATCTCGATGTTTGAGTGGTGGCACTGCACTAGATGTCATTCTATAGCTCATTGTTTGATATTTGATGGATCTCGATGTTTGAGTGGTGGCATTGCACTATGTGTCATTCTATAGCTCATTATTTGATATTTGATGGATCTCGATGTTTGAGTGGTGGCATTGCACTAGATGTCATTCTATAGCTCATTATTTGATATTTGATGGATCTCGATGTTTGAGTGGTGGCATTGCACTAGATGTCATTCTATAGCTCATTGTTTGATATTTGATGGATCTCGATGTTTGAGTGGTGGCATTGCACTAGATGTCATTCTATAGCTCATTGTTTGATATTTGATGAATCTCGATGTTTGAGTGGTGGCATTTCACTATGTGTCATTCTATAGCTCATTGTTTGATATTTGATGGATCTCGATGTTTGAGTGGTGGCATTTCACTATGTGTCATTCTATAGCTCATTGTTTGATATTTGATGGATCTCGATGTTTGAGTGGTGGCATTGCACTAGATGTCATTCTATAGCTCATTGTTTGATATTTGATGGATATAGATGATTTAGATGTGGCATTTCACTATGTGTCATTCTATAGCTCATTGTTTGATATTTGATGGATCTCGATGTTTGAGTGGTGGCATTTCACTATGTGTCATTCTATAGCTCATTATTTGATATTTGATGGATCTCGATGTTTGAGTGGTGGCATTTCACTATGTGTCATTCTATAGCTCATTATTTGATATTTGATGGATCTCGATGTTTGAGTGGTGGCATTTCACTATGTGTCATTCTATAGCTCATTATTTGATATTTGATGGATCTCGATGTTTGAGTGGTGGCACTGCACTAGATGTCATTCTATAGCTCATTGTTTGATATTTGATGGATCTCGATGTTTGAGTGGTGGCACTGCACTATGTGTCATTCTATAGCTCATTGTTTGATATTTGATGGATCTCGATGTTTGAGTGGTGGCACTGACCTAGATGTCATTCTATAGCTCATTGTTTGATATTCGATGGATCTCGATGTTTGAGTGGTGGCATTGCTGTTTGATATTTGATGAATCTCGATGTTTGAGTGGTGGCACTGCACTAGATGTCATTCTAAAGTTCATTGTTTGATATTTGATGGATTTCGATGTTTGAGTGGTTGTATTACACTATATGTCATTCTATACTATAGCTCATTGTTTGATATTTGATGGATCTCGATGTTTAAGTGGTGGCATTGCACTAGATGTCATTCTATAGCTTATTGTTTGATATTTGATGGATCTCGATGTTTGAGTGGTGGCACTGCAGTAGATGTCATTCTAAAGCTCATTGTTTGATATTTGATGGATCTCGCTGTTTGCATTTAGTGGTGGCATTGCATTAGATGTCATACTATATAGCTCATTGTGTGATATTTGATGGATCTCGATGCTTGAGTGGTGGCATTGCACTATGTGTCATTTTTTAGCTTATTGTTTGATATTTGATGGATCTCGATGTTTGAGTGGTGGCACTGCACGATATCTCATTCTATAGTTCATTGTTTGATACTTGATGGATCTCGATGTTTGAGTGGTGGCATTACACCATATGTCATTTGATAGCTCATTTTATTGTTATATGCCTACACTCAACATTTAATTGTTATATGCACACACTCAAAATTTAATTAATATATGTCCACACTCAACTTTTAACATGTAAAGATGATGCATAAATCCAAAACATAAGTCTAAAAATCATGAAACCAGAGGACATACAAAATCAGTGAAAATGAAAAATAAATGGAAAATAACAAAATATGTTTACTTGAAGAGTATATGTGAACCCCTGTGATGGAATGAGATCAGATGCCCGGGAAGAGTGAGCATCTCCTGCTTGCTAGCAACACCCGTCACATATACCCAGTAGAAAGAGTCAAATCCTGTAAATTCCATATGTATTTATATATGGAGAAGTCAAAGTAGGTAACCTTCTAGTATAGGTGTCAAATCTGTGTAAAATGATCTGAATCGGTCTCAGTCCAGAATATCATTTAAAAGTCTGGATAACGAGATATCATATGGAGTAATAAGAGTCTCGTAACTTCCTCAGTGACATTGCTAGTCTAGCAAATATATAACCCTGGTTGAGCAGCTTAAATGAAAGTCGCCTAGCCCTCAGAACAAAGTCATTGTAATTTGAACATGCTCTGGAATAACGTATTAACTGAGATATGAATAAACCGTATGCGGGCGATAATGGAATGTTGCTTCTTATGAAAGGAAAGTTTGTGATAGCCAAATTGAAATCGTCACGTTTGTCATAGAGTGAGGTGTTCGATTGACCATTAATGTCGAAGGACAACATAATATCTGAATACGAAGTAGAATTACTACTTTCTGTGGTTTTTTTAAACTCCAGTTCACTTGGGTAGTTGATGCTAAGGTAATCCGCGAATGAAGGATTATTAATTGAAAGCAAGTCATCTATATGTTAAGTTACATCGAGTAGGAGTAAACCGACCTTTTTTAAACACTGTGACCGTAGTTCGTATGCTGAATTCCTGCAAGGAATAACTAGGCAACCATGTTGCTGCCCTAGTCATACTGCTTACTAAGCATGATGTTACTGTTTGATTGCTGTAATTTTACTGCTGACTAAGCATGGATGTCGTGTAGTTCCTGACTGTTGATGTTATCTGACTACCTTAGTCTTACTGCGGATTAAGCATGATGTCGTGTGGTTCCTGTCTGTTGATGTTGTTATTTGACTGCCCTAGTCTTACTGCAGACTAAGCATGGATGTCGTGTAGTTTCTGACTATTGATGTTGTTATCTGACTGCCTTAGTCTTACTGCGGATTAAGCATGGATGTCGTGTAGTTCCTGTCTGTTGATGTTGTTATCTGACTGCCTTAGTCTTACCGCGGATTAAGCATGATGTCGTGTAGTTCCTGTCTGTTGATGTTGTTATTTGACTGCCCTAGTCTTACTGCTGACTAAGCATGGATGTCGTGTAGTTCCTGACTATTGATGTTGCTATTTGACTGCCTTAGTCTTACTGCTGACTAAGCATGGATTTCATGTAGTTCCTGCCTGTTGATGTTGTTATGTGACTGCTTCATTCTTACTGCCGACTAAGCATGGATGTAGTGTAGTTCCTGTCTGTTGATGTTGTTATTTGACTGCCCTAATCTTTCTGCTGACTAAGAATTTATGTCGTGTAGTTCCTGACTATTGATGTTGTTATTTGACTGCCCTAATCTTTCTGCTGACTAAGAATTAATGTCGTGTAGTTCCTCTCTGTTGATGTTGTTATATGACCGTCTTAGTCTTACTGCTGACTAAGCATGGATGTTGAGTAGTTCTGTCTGATGGAGTTTTTAGTTGACTGCCTTTGTCATACTGCAGACTAAACATGGATGTCGTATAGTTCCCTTCTGCTGATGTTGTTATTTGGCTGCCTTAGTCTTACTACTGACTAAGCATGGATGTTGTGTATCTATTGATATTGTTTTTTGACTGCCCTAGTCTTACTGCGGATTAAGCATGATGTCGTGTAGTTCCTGTCTGTTGATGTTGTTATTTGACTGCCTTAGTCTTACTGCGGATTAAGCATGATGTCGTGTAGTTCCTGTCTGTTGATGTTGTTATCTGACTGCCTTAGTCTTACTTCGGATTAAGTATGATGTCGTGTAGTTCCTGTCTGTTGATGTTGTTATCTGACTGCCTTAGTCTTACTACGGATTAAGCATGATGTCGTGTAGTTCCTGTCTGTTGATGTTGTTATCTGACTGCCTTAGTCTTACTTCGGATTAAGTATGATGTCGTGTAGTTCCTGTCTGTTGATGTTGTTATCTGACTGCCTTAGTCTTACTGCGGATTAAGCATGATGTCGTGTAGTTCCTGTCTGTTGATGTTGTTATTTGACTGCCTTAGTCTTACTTCGGATTAAGTATGATGTCGTGTAGTTCCTGTCTGTTGATGTTGTTATCTGACTGCCTTAGTCTTACTGCGGATTAAGCATGATGTCGTGTAGTTCCTGTCTGTTGATGTTGTTATCTGACTGCCTTAGTCTTACTGCGGATTAAGCATGATGTCGTGTAGTTCCTGTCTGTTGATGTTATTTGACTGCCTTAGTCTTACTGCTGACTAAGCATGGATGCCGTGTAGTTCCTGCCTGTTGATTTTGTTATTTGACTGTCTTAGTCTTACTGCTGACTAAGCATGGATGCCGTGTAGTTCCTGTCTGTTGATGTTGTTATTTGACTGTCTTAGTCTTACTGCTGACTAAGCATGGATGCCGTGTAGTTCCTGTCTGTTGATGTTGTTATTTGACTGTCTTAGTCTTACTGCTGACTAAGCATGGATGCCGTGTAGTTCCTGTCTGTTGATGTTGTTATTTGACTGTCTTAGTCTTACTGCTGACTAAGCATGGATGCCGTGTAGTTCCTGTCTGTTGATGTTGTTATTTGACTGTCTTAGTCTTACTGCTGACTAAGCATGGATGCCGTGTAGTTCCTGTCTGTTGATGTTGTTATTTGACCGCCTTTGTCTTTCTGCTTACTAATTATGAATGCCGTGTAGTTCCTGTCTGTTGATGTTGTTATTTGACCGCCTTTGTCTTTCTGCTTACTAATTATGAATGCCGTGTAGTTCCTGTCTGTTGATGTTGTTATTTGACCGCCTTTGTCTTTCTGCTTACTAATTATGAATGTCGTGTAGTCCCTGTCTGTCGATGCTGTTGATCGCCTTAATGTGATTTCTTACTAACATTGATGTCGAGTATTGCCAATCCGTTTTCCAGTACAGTCACGTTTTAATAGGCTGCAAATTGGGAGTTAGTTTCAAATATACATGTACATGTAGTAATTTTGTTCAGTTCATATAATTCTATTTTTGTATTTTTTGGTCATTGAATCGTTAAACTTGATAGGGTTATCCTTCTTTGTATAGTAATGCAATGCCAATCTGAATTTACCAGAGAGTACTCACAGGTTTGCATTTCTCTCTGCTGTGCTCCCACCAGCCTTTTCAATGCTTTTGCTTTAGTTCTCATGGTGCGTTATAGATTTCTACAATACGTCGTAGAGTTTCCTATGTGTACTTTGTTGACAGGAAAAAGTGAAAGTATAGGGTAGGAAAAATGTCCTTTATTATTGTTCGATTAACAATCTTCATTGGGTAAAACAAAGAAAAACAAGACCACTTTAGTCTTGTTGATACGTTTCAATTCAATAAATTTATATTGAGCTGAAGTATGAGAATATTTTGTGTTTTAGAACATTCTTGTATATTAGCCGACAACAGAGGGCAATGTAAAAATATGAACCTAGTCGAAGACCAGAAAGGTTGATGTCCGTTCATATCTACAATTATATTCAGGTCGAATTAAAGATACTTAAAATATCCTAAACTGATTCAAAAGTGTTTTAAAGAAAACTTTATATAAATAGACCATTTCCAAGTTTCCACTTTTTTTTCAAATCATTTAATTTTAAAGTGAAAGTTATATGTAGGAACGGTATGTGACACAAAAACCTTTAAGACTAATTAAAACACAAGGATTACAAGTTAACATTTCATAGAGAAAACGATGATATCTAATCAAACAGAACTACGGCAAGGTCTGCGGTTTATAATGACTGAAATTATTTTATTTAAACGTCAATATTTGTCCGCAGTCACATGACATCCAAGAATTGCAAGTTGAAATCAAAAACTCGGAAACAGTGCATTATTGTAGGTGATGGTGGCGGTGGTGGGCTTGTAAAGGTCACATTTCGTATCAATCTATATTTAGACATATTACTTTTTCAGTCAGAGCTCCTTGTATGATCGGTGGGAGAAGATTGAACTTCCGGCAGATCAACATAGACTACGACGAATGCCTATTCTGTCAGTGTCTGAGTAGAGGAAACCTGAGATGTTGTGAGTAAGGATCATTCTAAAACTTAATCACTGGTTGAGATTACATCTGTAAAAAGTTTAATGACGAAACCTGCAGGTTTATAATTATTGTTAAATACTTCACAATAAAATGATGCCCATGTTGAATCCTACTCATATGCATTTATTTGAAGAATCATTTGAAATACACAGATTATAACACATTATCTTTGAATACGTTTGGTTATAATGATTATAGCTTTCACTTCCCGACGTTGGATGCCATGTGCGACCATTGTCCCCTGGAAAAATTTTTAGCTTATCTGGGCCAAAGACTCGTGTGGGCATTCATCATCTGCCTTCTTTTCTTCTTCAGAGACATTTGACGGAAATTTGATAGAAATAAGGTATGAAGTACTCAAGGTCCTAAACAAGGAATGCTATTATTATCATTTTGGCGAGATCCATCAATAGATGACCTCAAGGCGTAGCAAAAGATATAGCCCCAGAGGTTACACTCCTTTGACTAACTTCGTTTTAGATTGCGTAGAATGACAAAGCAGTTGCATTGGAGTGATCTAAAAATGTCTTGAAAAGTATTTTCTTTCCCTCTTTCATTTTTATTCTGAAATAACTTTTTGACGTTTTTCGAACCTTGTTTGTTTAATTTTTTTATCTAAAATGTTTATAATTGATTTATTATTATGTCAATGTTTATTTCTTTAGGGAAATAAAGTTCAGAGCAGAAAAGGAACATATTGAAAAATGGATTTTTTTTTTCAAAATATTTTTCTGAAAGTTAAAAAAGGAAGGTGTGTATTATTCCAATTATATTTAGTTCAATAAATGTTTTGGTGGAAAACTGAAGATCTGTCTGGGAAGGAGGGTGCAAATAAGACCTAGGCGGGAACTCTTCTTTGTGAACTCCGCGCAGGCTGGAGCAAGTTGCATCAGATAATAATACACCTCCCCCCCCCCCCCCCCCTACTCCGTAACCTCTTGCTGTATAATATGCATCAAAGTGAAATATAATTGACATGACGTAAAATCACAATCAATCAATAACTGCCATGATAATAAGAACCAAATTATCGGGACCGAATTTTTTACTTGCAAGGAACTAACACCCCTCTAATAATGAATGCGTTCAATTTGACACTGTTAGGCTTCAAATATAGCTAAATGTTTTAACAGTTAAAAGTTCCTATTCTAATATATTTTCTGTTATTATTCGAAACTAGTGTGTTTATTCAAGGAATTTTTGACAGAAACAGTTACGACAAAAGGAAAATAAAACAATGGACATGGCTTAACATGAATTCTGATTTTAAAATTTATTTAATTGAGAAAATTCGTTGATGGGAGGCACCGTGCCCAGACAGTAAATGTATCTCTTAGTTCTAGCAGGACATGATGTTGTGCTGAATTGAACTTCATACTTGAGAAAATTATTATTTATTGCGCGCTTTAGATGTCCAGGTGAGCTATATATACCCGCTTGGGCCTCTTGTTTTGTTTATTATACTGGAGGTATAAAATTTGTTTGAAGTTAACATACACGGCAACCTTAACTTGTTGCATATGATCGACCAGTGTCTGTCCGTATAAGTCTGTCCGTACATGTCTGTCCGTATAAGGTATAATTCTGTCCGTATATGTCTGTCCGTATAAGTCTGTCCGTACATGCATGGTGTATTACATCTTGTATTAATAGTCATGTCACTGATCGATCTACTATACGTCATGGACTTGACGTCACCATTCAATTTACCGACATGTGTCGTAAGCAAATCCATTTTTATTGTGTCATTTTCCATTAACGACACACTGGTACATTTGATTGTAGGATAGGCTACAGGGCAGGTTTGTATGGCGTCAGTTCACAGTGCAAAGTACTGCAGTTACCGCGATGTGGTTTCCAGATAGTGAGGAGAGACGACGAAACACAGCCATGCTAGAGGATAAGGAGGCAGTCGATTCCGGAAGGAGGGGGAGGAGGGGAGGGAGGATAATGGAATGTTACGGACATCTGTATCTGTGTGTTTTATTCTCTATGAATGTTGTAGTAGAATTTTCATTGTCGTAAAATACTGTAGTACGACAGATGTTCTGTTATCTGTTTGCATGGAATCTGTAAGAATACCAATCTTCTGAAAACGCACCAATGTTATCTATGACAAAGTGCCGACTTAGTGAATTGATTCAGCGCTAGACTTGTAGACATTCCTGGTTCCCTGTTTCTGCAATATGACTGACAAATCGTTAAAAACCGAATCAGACGTTTTACCATATAGGAATATGTTTTATTAATCCACAACTAAATCGAAAAATCTCTGTGAATCTGCCTGTTTCACTGATTAGAATGCAATTTCGACAATTCACTAGAATTTGGTGCATCAGAGTCGTCCGGACGACAGACGTATTAGCCTGACATTTTTGTCGCGGATGGTCTGTATTCTCTTCACTGCTGGAACAGTATCTTTGTGAGAAACTGCTGATGGTGAGAAGCTGGAATAACATCTTCTAGAATGACGGCGTGCGCGTCAATACGATGCTGGAATAACGTCCCCTAGAATAATGGCGTGCGCGTCAATACTATGCTAGAACAACATCCCCTAGAATACCGCGTACGCGTCAATACGATGCTGGAATAACATCCTCTAGAATAACGGCGTGCGCGTCAATACGATGTCGGAATAACATCCTCTAGAATAACGGCATGCGCGTCAATACGATACTGGAATAAGGTCCCCTAGAATAACAGCGTACGCGTCAATACGATGCTGGAATAACATCCTCTAGAATAACGGCGTGCGCGTCAATACGATGCTGGGATAACGTCCTCTAGAATAATGGCGTGCGCGTCAATACGATGCTGGGATAACGTCCTCTAGAATAATGGCGTGCGCGTCAATACGATGCTGGGATAACATCCTCTAGAATAACGGCGTGCGTGTCAATACGACGCTGGAATAAGGTCCCCTAGAATAACAACGTACGCGTCAATACGATGCTGGGATAACATCCTCTAGAATAACGGCGTGCGCGTCAATACGATGCTGGGATAACGTCCTCTAGAATAATGGCGTGCGTGTCAATACGATGCTGGGGTAACGTCCTCTAGAACAATGGCGTGCGCGTCAATACGATGCTGGGATAACGTCCTCTAGAATAATGGCGTGTGCGTCAATATGATGCTGGGATAACGTCCTCTAGAATAATGGCGTGCGCGTCAATACGATGCTGGGATAACGTCATCTAGAATAATGGTGTGCGCGTCAATACGATGCCGAAATAACATCCTCTAAATTAACGGCGTGCGCGTCAATACGATGCTGGAATAAGGTCCCCTAGAATAACAGCGTACGCGTCAATACGATGCCGGAATAACATCCTCTAGAATAACGGCGTGCGCGTCAATACGATGCTGGGATAACGTCCTCTAGAATAATGGCGCGCGCGTCAATACGATACTGGGACAACGTCCTCTAGAATAATGGCGTGCGTGTCAATACGATGCTGGGATAACGTCCTCTAGAATAATGGCGTGCGCGTCAATACGATGCTGGGATAACATCCTCTAGAATAACGGCGTGCGCGTCAATACGTTGCTGGGATAACGTGCTCTAGAATAATGGCGTGCGCGTCAATACGATGCTGGGATAACATCCTCTAGAATAATGGCGTGCGCGTCAATACGATGCTGGGATAACGTCCTCTAGAATAATGGCGTACCCGTCAATACGATGCTGGGATAACGTCCTTTAGAATAATGGCGTGCGCGTCAATACGATGCTGGGATAACATCCTCAAGAATAATGGCGTGCGTGTCAATACGATGCTGGGATAACGTCCTCTAGAATACTGGTGTGCGCGTCACTACGATGCTGGAATAACATCCTCTAGAATAATGGCGTGCGCGTCAATACGATGCTAGAATAACTTCCCCTGGAATAATGGCGTGCGCGTCAATACGATGCTGGGATAACGTCCTCTAGAATAATGGCGTGCGCGTCAATACGATACTGTAATAACATCCTCTAGAATAACGGCGTGCGCGGCAATACTATGCTGGGATAACGTCCTTTAGAATAACGGCGTGCGCGTCAATACGATGCTGGGATAACGTCCTCTAGAATAATGGCGTGCGCGTCAATACGATGCTGGAATAACGTCCCCTAGAATAATGGCGTGCGCGTCAATACGATGCTGGGATAACGTCCTCTAGAATAACGGCGTGCGCGTCAATACGATGCTGGGATAACGTCCTCTAGAATAACGGCGTGGGCGTGAATACGATACTGGGATAACATCCTCTAGAATATTGGCGTGCGCGTCAATACGATGCCGGAATAACATCCTCTAGAATAACGGCGTGCGCGTCAATACGATGCCGGAATAGCATCTTTTAGAGTAACGGCTTGTGTGTCACTACATATTTACAATAGCACGCTGGAATGGCGTCCTTAAGAGTAACGGCTTGTGTGTCACTACAGTTCTACAATAGCATCTTTCAGAGTTTATGACTTGTGTGTCATTGCGCATGCGATACTGGAAGAGTATCCCTTTGATTAACTGCTTGTGCATCACAACGATTTAAGAGTGATGTCTTTTAGAGTAACTGTTTGTATGTAGCTACGATGCAAGAGTGGTGTTGTTAAGCGATACTGAAATAAACGGCTCGTGCCTTACCTACGATGCCAGAAAACTTCCTTTAGAGTAACGGCCTTTGTGTCACTACGTTAATAGCGTCCTTTAGATTGATGCCTTTGCGTCACACAACTACGATGACTGAATTTCATTCTTTAAAGTAATGTTACCGATATGCTGGAATAGTATTCTTGTAAAGTAATGGTTGTGGAAACAATCGGACCCGTCTGGGTCATACATAGCCGCTCAGAATTCCTTGAGGCTGTATTACTATCATCCATGATATACAGACAGACTAGTAAATATCTGAATCATTACCATCCAGGATATACAGACAGACTAGTAAATATCTGGATCATTACCATCCAGGATACACAGACAGACTAGTAAATATCTGGATCATTGCCATCCAGGATACACAGAAAGACTAGTAAATATCTAGATCACTGCCATCCAGGATACACAGACAGACTAGTAGATATCTGGATCATTGCCATCCAGGATACACAGACAGACTAGTAAATATCTAGATCATTGCTATCCAGGATACACAGACAGACTATTTAATATCTGGATCATTGCCATCCAGGATACACAGACAGACTAGTAAATATCTGGATCATTATCATCCAGGATACACAGAAAGACTAGTAAATATCTGGATCATTACCATCCAGGATACACAGACAGACTAGTAGATATCTGGATCATTACCATCCAGGATACACAGACAGACTAGTAGATATCTGGATCATTGCCATCCAGGATATACAGACAGACTAGTAAATATCTGGATCATTGCCATCCAGGATATACAGACAGACTAGTAAATATCTGGATCATTACCATCCAGGATACACAGACAGACTAATAAATATCTGGATCACTGCCATCCAGGATACACAGAAAGACTAGTAAATATCTAGATCATTACCATTCAGGATACACAGGCAGACTAGTAAATATCTGGATCATTACCATCCAGGATACAAAGGCAGACTAGTAAATATCTGGATCACTGCCATCCAGTATACACAGACAGACTAGTGAATATCTGGATCATTACCATCCAGGATATACAGACAGACTAGTAAATACCTGTATCATTGCCATCCAGGATACACAGACAGACTAGTAAATATCTGGATCATTACCATCCAGGATACACAGACAGACTAGTAAATATCTTGATCATTTCCATCCAGGATACACAGACAGATTAGTAAATATCTGGATCATTACAATTCAGGATACACAGAAAGACTAGTAAATATCTGGATCACTGCCATCCAGGATATACAGACAGACTAGTAAATATCTAGATCATTCCCATCCAGGATATACAGACAGACTAGTAAATATCTAGATCATTACCATCCAGGATACACAGACAGGCTAGTAAATATCTGGATCACTGCCATTCAGGATACACAGACAGACTAGTAAATATCTGGATCATTATCATCCAGGATACACAGAAAGACTAGTAAATATCTGGATCATTACCATCCAGGATACACAGACAGACTAGTAAATATCTGGATCATTGCCATTCAGGATACACAGACAGACTAGTAAATATCATACCTCAGGTATCAGTTTGTTATTGAGATATTACACCTCATTATCTTGGATTAAATGCACATACAATAACTAAGACAAAGAGGTCGAATCATGAATAGGTTTTTGCACCTCACTGTCCGAGACAGACAGACATACATCTGAATATTCATTTGCACATGGTTATCTATTCTTAATAGACAGAATGACGTTTTTCATACATCGCTGTCTGGGACTGATAGAAAGACGTCAACAGTTTCATCTTTTAATGTTATATTATATGGCATTATCCAATGGCAATTTGCGTTACAATTATATCATTCGGAAAGCATAAACAGTGTATGCAGTATCTAAATAACATAATAATGATAAATATGATATAGGACGTCTGAGCATGCGTGTACAATCTGAGAGAAACTTGGAAGAATATTCATCAGAGCTGAAGTCAGCAACTTCATGTATTCTTAAAAAATTGAATTGTAAGAGCAAAAATAATCAAGAAAGTATCTGATTGAGCAATGGGAGATGAGTATGCTATTCATAACATATAAAAGCAGAAAACTTCTGCATCAGATCTCCATTTCTGAGCGAATATTTAGAGGAGCAGCATCTCACAGTTCGATGACGTATGCTTTTCGATTTTTCCGCATGCAACACAGTGATGTACACAACATAGTCACAGTAAAATCGTATCACGGCGGCTGGGCATTTCTTGCACTTAATACCTGTCTGGTGAAATCTTCAAATGCCTGCAAAACACAGTAAAATCAGGGTAAATTTCAACGATAAAATATGCAAATGAGTAAATTATGATAAGCAAGTTATCATACTTTACTCAAAATTAACTAGAGCTGTGTTAATGGGACAAATACCCCCGCCAAAGTTGAAAAATGCAATAATTTTCTCAATACACATCACTGGTATAAGTGTAATGAATGTCCCACTTGTACATTTTGAGGTATAATCAATAAAAAAAAAATTCCAGACAACTTCACGTCTATGGAAAGCACAAAGTCCCAATGTGAAATAAATGTATCATATCCCAAAAATGGTAAAAACACAAAATATATGGAAAAATAGCTCAAAAGAGTTGAAATGGGAGGTGCACACCTTTATGTGATAATGAAGCTAGATCTATAATTTCAAGGCAATTTACAGGAAGATAAATGAGAAAAATTCTGGACAAGGTAGTTTCTAGAGAATAAAGTCTCCAAAATGGCCAAAACATGTTAAAAATGTTGAAAAATAATCCCAAAGAGATGAAAATGGGAGGTTAATATTTTATGTGTTAATGAAGTTAAATCAATAATTTCAATGGAATCTATAGAAAGGTAAATGAAGAAAACACCGGACAAATTGTATCTAGAAATAAAGTCCCCAAAATGGCAAAAACACCAAAATGTTTGAAAATTGCTTCTAAAAAATGAAAATAAGAGATGCACATCTAAAAGTGGTTAAAAAACTAAATCTAAAATTTCAATAGAATCTATGGAAAGGTAAATAAGAAAAAACTCAGGACAAGAATGCGTCTACGGACGCTGGACGGACAGACAATATTCGTTGCGTGGGATATAATTAATGAATCAGATATTAGATGTATCGCTACTTTTTGCTGGCAGCAAAATTGTTCAAATGACACTTTTTTCAGCACATGTAGTCAAAGAGCAATAACTCCTGTAAAAATTTAAGAAAGGACTCCTCTTAAATGTGCACATCTACATAGTATTCTCTTTGTTTGCACCAAGTTTTATTAAAATCCTCCCAAGGGTTTAAGAAAAGATGCCAAAATAAACTATATCATGACAGAAGGACGGAATGATGGCGAGGTGCAATATTATATGCCCCCGGCCATATAAGGCGGGGCATAAAAAGTTCTGTATGCAGTTTTAGTTAACTTTAGAAGCACTTGCATAATTTCAAATAAAGCAGGTTTCCTGTAGATGCTAACACCTATCGTAACACGGGATCTGTATATATATACACTGTTATCCGAGTGCTCGGTCTTCCCTATCTATAATAGCCCCAGGTACCAGACCTTACGAAAGTTCCCAAGTCCATAGTTTTATGTAGTTGCAGTGCACAACAATGCACAGCGCGAAGGACTCAACAATACATTAGATATGTTCATTGCATGTAATTCACAAGTAACCTATATGTACATGAATACCGTCCATACTTACATCTATCTCGGCTAACACATTTGGATCTATTTCCGTTCGTTTTTCTGCGTGCTTGCTTTTCCCAATTCGTCTTGGACCATTTTGTTCATAATCACCAAAAACATTATCTTCTGCAGATGATGTAGAACTTTTATTGCGGGTTAAATCTGTGAAGCTATCAGACCGACGCGATTCCGAACCAGAATGATCGTCTGCAAAATCATCTTGCAGACGACACTTAGTCAAATCTATAGCAACATCATGTGCAGACGATAGTAAATTCCCAGAGTCAATATCAGCATTGCAACTGTGTCCGTTGGCCAATTCGGAACCGTACGATTTTCGGTGCTTGAACTTGGATTTAGAAAATGTCTTAGTTTTTAATTTTTGAACGCTTGCTTTGATATTCAAGGGTCCACTTCTATTCAAGTCTCCATTTTGAAACTGAAAGTCAATACTAGTTCTTTCGTCGGTGGCAGTCTTAGACACTTGCCGTTTATTCTGATTCATATCCAACATGTCCACATTACACTTAGCATGTGAACTCAGGTCCTTATCAATCTCCTCTAGTTTGATGCCTAATTCACGTAACTGTTCTTGTAAATTCTCGTTTTTGTTTTCTGGCATTTTCTTTTTCGCTCCGAATTTGAAAGGGAACCTTTTACCAGACGTAGACGTGTTTTGCATCTGTTTCTGAATTGCATCCATCTGAAAAGACAAACACCCTGAGTTAAAGAAGTGTTAGATACATTTACATGTATATTATAGCTGAGGGTCAGTATAAGGCTTCATAAAAATACGAAAATAGCTGGTGTCGCATGACTATGGCACTAACAACAATGTACCACAGTGAACATTCACGGACCCCTGAAATTCAGAGGTGAGACCAGGTGCCCTGTGGAGTGAGCGTCTCCTGTTTGGCTAGCCACACCCACCGTGAATGCCCTGACATACAGACGAAACAATATAATTCAACACTGTATATATACATGAATGTGAACAAACACTGAGTAGAAAGTGTCGCAGCTACATGACATCAGAAAAAGGGTATAATAACACTTAAGTCAAACCCTCCGCGGGGAAGTTTTTTACGAGCTCCACACTGCAAAGGGAATAAGTGTGACGTTATAGTACTAATTCAGTCAGAGTAACATTTAAATATGTTTTATACTCATAATGAACACAGATTAGAACACAAAGAACACATATTAACTAATAGAATGAAAGGGATATAGTGAAAAGTTCGTGTGAAAGGAGTTCCGAATGGCAGGGATATAGTGAATAGTTCATGTAAAAGGAATTCAGAATGGTAGATATATACTAAGTAGTTAATGTAAAAGAGGCTCAGAATGGCAGAGATATAGTGAATATTTCATGTAAAAGGAGATCAGCATGGCAGAGATATAGTGTAAAGTTCAGGTAAAAAAAGTTCAGATTGGAAGATAAACAGTGTGAACTTCATGTAAAAGGAGATCAGAAAGGCAGAAATATAGTGTAGAATACACATAAAAGGAAAATGAAAATTATGGGATGCATATTAAAACTGCTAGTATCAAGACAGAATATCACATCAATACCTAAGGGAATACAAAATCTATAAAACATACTTTAATCTGTGCAGACATACGTCTCTGGCGTAACCTCGTGACGTCACGAATTTGGTTTTCTTCTGACATCACGTCAAGGCTGGCATTGCTATCATCATTTTGACGCTGAAAAGAAAATTCCAAGTGGCATATAAATGAATTTAAATCATACATAAGAATCAGATAGATTCCTACATAATACTGGTTATATCATGACTACTCCGTCAGAGTATATTCCAGTAGGCAAGGCATGCATTCTAGTAGACATGATATCTATTCCAATAGACATGATATCTAAACATGACATATATTTCAGTAAACATGATATCTATTCTATTAAAGGCATTCTCTTCTAGAATAGTCATCAAATCTATTCTAAGAATGAAGTTCATTGCCCAGATTAGTCATCATAACTATTACATAAATTCAACATCATTATATCTATTCCAGTATAGTAATAACGCTTATTCCATGAAAGTGCATTGTACCGACAGTGAGTTGATATTGATAATATCAGCATTGATAAAACACTGTTCATGATCATTATTTCTATGATGGTGTTGCGGAGGGAGAGTAGACTTGATCACTTATAATTCTATCGCCATTACTGTTTACTGTTGTGAAATGATTTGAAGTGACCCATATATACCTTTTGGCGGCTTGCTTGTTTACGTTCCAGCTCATTTTTCTGTCTCAGCATTTCTGTCAGAAGTTTTTGCTTGACGGACTGACATTTCTCCTGATATTCTTTGTCATCTGGAATTAAACATGATGCCGATATATATCTACCAACTATAATAAGGCTGCACAAGTACCTATCAAGAACCAAGAAGCATATACTATATCATAGCCAGGAGTTTTGAGATTTGACTCCAACACTGGACAAGATTCATCCAAGACATAACAAAATTAGATGAAATAAACTATTATAGAACGTCACAAAATGTACAGCAAGAAGGCAATCACAGAACGCCACGAACATTAAATAGCAAGGCAAACATAGAACGTAACAAAATGTGCAGCAAGACGGCAATCACAGAACGCCATGAACATTAAATAGCAAGGTAAACATAGAAGTCACAAAATGTGCAGCAAGACGGCAATCACTGAACGCCACGAACATTAAATAGCAAGGCAAACATAGAACGTAACAAAATGTGCAGCAAGACGGCAATCACTGAACGCCACGAACATTAAATAGCAAGGTAAACATAGAACGTCACAAAATGTGCAGCAAAACGGCAATCACAGAACGCCACGAACATTAAATAGCAAAGTAAACATAGAACGTCACAAAATGTGCAGCAAAACGGCAATCACAGAACGCCACGAACATTAAATAGCAAGGCAAACATAGAACGTCACAAAATGTACAACAAGACGGCAATCACAGAACGCCTAGAACATTAAATAGCAAGGTAAACATAGAACGTCACAAAATGTGCAGCAAGACGGCAATCATATAACGCCACGAACATAAAATAGCAAGGTAAACATAGAACGTCACAAAATGTGCAACAAGACAGCAATCACAGAACGCCACGAACATTAAATAGCAAGGTAAACATAGAACGTCACAAAATGTACAGCAAGACGGCAATCACAGAACGCCATGAACATTAAATAGCAAGGTAAACACAGAAGTCACAAAATGTGAAGCAAGACGGCAATCACAGAACGCCACGAACATTAAATAGCAAGGCAAACATAGAACGTCACAAAATGTGCAGCAAGACGGCAATCACTGAACGCCACGAACATTAAATAGCAAGGTAAACATAGAACGTCACAAAATGTGCAGCAAGAAGGCAATCACAGAACGCCACGAACATTAAATAGTAAAGTAAACATAGAACGTCACAAAATGTGCAGCAAAACGGCAATCACAGAACGCCACGAACATTAAATAGCAAGGCAAACATAGAACGTCACAAAATGTACAGCAAGACGGCAATCACAGAACGCCTAGAACATTAAATAGCAAGGTAAACATAGAACGTCACAAAATGTGCAGCAAGACGGCAATCATATAAAATAGCAAGGTAAACATAGAACGTCACAAAATGTGCAACAAGACAGCAATCACAGAACGCCACGAACATTAAATAGCAAGGTAAACATAGAACGTCACAAAATGTGCAGCAAGACGGCAATCACAGAACGCCACGAACATTAAATAGCAAGGTAAACATAGAACGTCACAAGATGTGCAACAAGACGGCAATCACAGAACGTCACGAACATTAAATAGCAACATACACAGAACGTCACAAAATTTTCAATTACACGGCAATCATATAACGAAACTAAACGATCAATAACGACTTGGGACGGTTCAGTTGGCATGGTAAAAATGTTTGAAGTATCCCTCTTTCATAATTACCTTGCGTTCAGCATAACAAACAGGCAAACAATTGAAAACTTTAAATAAATCTCGTAGATAAGAGAAAAGTCTACCTTGATAACAAATGAGAGGTCATAACAATGATGAGCAGATATTGTATAACTTGAAACCAGTAAATGTGTAAAACTTATATACCCTGGATGTTACACAATATGACAAGTGACATATGCAACACATGTACAAACCAAAACACTGAAATAATACGGACTGTACAAATTTCGGTATGAAAAGACTGAATATTTACATGTTTATCCAATCAATACTATCTAAACCTTTAAAAATATCTTTTTCTTTACAATTAAATTGATGATGATCATTTATAATGAAATCTTGTTTTATGACATTAAACAATTATAGATTACTTCTGCAAAAAAGAACTCTGGAATTATGCTCAAAAGTCCTCTTTTCCAGGGGAATTTCCAAACTTTTCTTGCCGTGCAATGACTACAGGTCTGGGAATTCTTACGTAATTCCGATCCAATAACGCAAGTATATACATATGTACACATACAACACAAGTATATACATATGTACACATACAACACAAGTATATAACATATGTATCCATACAATACATGCATATATTTAAACTAACTATAACAAAATAATAGAATAGTGAATACCAAAGCATAGTCCTGAAATACAGAACAAAGGTACTCAAAACGGTATTACCTATATCAAAATAATAAGGACAATGCCAACCAAAGCATAGTTCTGAACTACAGAACAAAGGTACTGACCCAAAAGTGTATTACCTATATCAAAATAATAAGGACAATGCCAACCAAAGCATAGTTCTGAACTACAGAACAAAGATACCGACCCAAAAGTGTATTACCTATATCAAAATAATAAGGACAATGCCAACCAAAGCATAGTTCTGAACTACAAAACAAAGGTACTGACCCAAAAGTGTATTACCTATATCAAAATAATAAGGACAATGCCAACCAAAGTATAGTCCTGAACTACAGAACAAAGGTACTGACTCAAAACGGTATTACCTATATCAAAATAATAAGGACAATGCCAACAAAAGCATAGTCCTGAAGTACAGAACAAAGGTACTGACCCAAAAGTGTATTACCTATATCAAAATGATAAGGACAATGCCAACCAAAGCATAGTCCTGAACTACAGAACAAAGGTACTGACTCAAAACGGTAATACCTATATCAAAATAATAAGGACAATGCCAACAAAAGCATAGTCCTGAAATACAGAACAAAGGTACTGACCCAAAACGGTAATACCTATATCAAAATAATAAGGACAATGCCAACAAAAGCATAGTCCTGAAATAAAGAACAAAGGTACTGACCCAAAACAGAATTACCTTTATCAAAATAATAAGGACAATGCCAACCAAAGCATAGTCCTGAACTACAGAACAAAGGTACTGACTCAAAACGGTACATCCTCGGTTCCCCATGGTATTTGCGCTACCGCTAGCGCAAATACCATGGGGAACCGAGGATGAAAATGGTATTACCTATATCAAAATAATAAGGACTATGCCAACCAAAGTATAGTCCTGAACTACAGAACAAAGGTACTGACTCAGAACGGTATTACCTATATCAAAATAATAAGGACAATGCCAACAAAAGCATAGTCCTGAAGTACAGAACAAAGGTACTGACCCAAAAGTGTATTATCTATATCAAAATGATAAGGACAATGCCAACCAAAGCATAGTCCTGAACTACAGAACAAAGGTACTGACTCAAAACGGTAATACCTATATCAAAATAATAAGGACAATGCCAACCAAAGCATAGTCCTGAAATACAGAACAAAGGTACTGACCCAAAACAGAATTACCTTTATCAAAATAATAAGGACAATGCCAACCAAAGCATAGTCCTGAACTACAGAACAAAGGTACTGACTCAAAACGGTACATCCTCGGTTCCCCATGGTATTTGCGCTACCGCTAGCGCAAATACCATGGGGAACCGAGGATGAAAATGGTATTACCTATATCAAAATAATAAGGACTATGCCAACCAAAGTATAGTCCTGAACTACAGAACAAAGGTACTGACTCAAAACGGTATTACCTATATCAAAATAATATTAAGGACAATGCCAACAAAAGCATAGTCCTGAAGTACAGAACAAAGGTACTGACCCAAAAGTGTATTATCTATATCAAAATGATAAGGACAATGCCAACCAAAGCATAGTCCTGAACTACAGAACAAAGGTACTGACTCAAAACGGTAATACCTATATCAAAATAATAAGGACAATGCCAACAAAAGCATAGTCCTGAAATACAGAACAAAGGTACTGACCCAAAACAGAATTACCTTTATCAAAATAATAAGGACAATGCCAACCAAAGCATAGTCCTGAAATACAGAACAAAGGTACTGACCCAAAACAGAATTACCTTTATCAAAATAATAAGGACAATGCCAACCAAAGCATAGTCCTGAACTACAGAACAAAGGTACTGACTCAAAACGGTACATCCTCGGTTGCGCAAATACCATGGGGAACCGAGGATGAAAATGGTATTACCTATATCAAAATAATAAGGACTATGCCAACCAAAGTATAGTCCTGAAGTACAGAACAAAGGTACTGACCCAAAAGTGTATTACCTATATCAAAATGATAAGGACAATGCCAACCAAAGCATAGTCCTGAACTACAGAACAAAGGTACTAATTCAAAACAGTATTAGCCATATCAAAATAATAAGGACAATGCCAACCAAGGTATAGTCCTGAAGTACAGAACAAAGGTATTGACTCAAAACGGTATTACCTATATCAAATAAATAAGGATAATACCAACCAAAGTACAGTACTGCACTATAGAACAAAGGTACTGACCCAAATTCGTATAACAGAAGTACTTGTATAGTGTATATTTATCCCACAGGCACACACATGTTATGTAATGTTAGGTTGCCACCTCCCGTGTGAGATGCTAGCGTGTGTGATGTATGTTCATCATATGTTACAGGGTGATCTATTGACTGAAGCGCCTTGTAAAGTCATCTCTATATATGATCCTGTTACAATCGCCAACATCTGTGACGTTATTTATAAGTCACTGAAGGAATAAGTGGCAACATTAGGTTCTATTGATTTGCTATACATGTACATATTATTAACTGATCCCTACATGCGAAAATTCACCTGACAGAGCCCATAAAGTGAAAATACATTGGTCTATAAATTATGGTTACAATTGGTTCTACACGGTGTGGTTTAAAACCCTAAAAGTCAGTGTATTACACCACGCTAGGATTATGTCCTATATATAACAGACACCAGAGTCTAGTGGTGGACAATCCTGGCCGATATATGTCCCTTGCACGGTGGACACCAGTATGATATGATGGACATCAGTGTCTAGTGATGGAGAATGCCGGAATATGTCCACAATATGATGGATACCACTGTGTATAGGTAAAGAGTAACGGTTTCGTCTCCTATATGGTGGCCACCGATACCCAGTGTTAGAGAATGACGGAATATGCCTTTTACGTGAATAGCAGAATGTATATCTTAATACATTGATAGACATTCACATCCCATCGGCCCCTTCCTTGATTCAAACCAAGACCTAACAGACATGGGAGGCTACATGAAGTTCCAGCTTAGCCCTGTAGCCCACTTGGCCACCAAAGGCACTGACAAATGTAAGAGGCTATAGTGATATGCCCACTCAGCTATCAAAGCCCTTAACAGAGGTGAACAACTACAGTGAGTTAAACCCAGCACTTTAGGTCACTCGGCCACCAAAGGCATTGACAAAGATGGGAGGCTATAGTGATATGCCCACTCAGCTATCAAGGCCCTTAACAGAGGTGAAAGACTACAGCGAGTTCAACTCAACACTTTAGGTCACTCGGCCACCAAAGCCCCTGATATTGGGACTACAACGAGTTGATCCAACTCAGCACTTTTGATCATCTGTCCACCAAAGCCTTTGATAAAGGCGAGAGGATACAATGAGTTCAACTTAGCGCTTTAGCTCACTTGGTCATCAAGGCCCCTGACAATGGGGCTCCAACGAGTTCCAACTCAGCACTACAGCCCATCAGGCCACCAAGGCCTGTGGCGGAGTTGAGAGGCTACAATGAGTTCAGCACTTTAGGCAAGTTCAACACGTAACAGCCCTTCTGGTCACCCTGGCCCCTGACAGAGATGGGAGGCAACACTGACCTCCATAGCAAAAGCGAGATACAACTTAGTGTGTGTGTGTGTGTGTGAAGGGGGTACTACAGCGAGTCCAAGCTTTGCAATGTAGCTCACTTAGCTTTAAAGGCCCCTTGCCCAATTTACAAATATACATTATAAAGTTATATAAATTCATTTATATCTTTTATAGAGTGATGTATGAGATTTGATTAATAAGTAATTTCAGTCTTACTTGATTTATCTGGGAGCTGTTCTGGGGCGTCTTGCTCGTCAATGATTCCGTGAGGGGATGGAGGAACCCCTGTTGCAAGTTGCAGCGATTCTAACCATTCTGTCATTGTGTCACGGCTATCTAGGGACATGTACACCGACGAATATTCCTGTTCAACAGCAAAACAGCAATGTTCTCAAAGAAGTCAGGATAACCATACAGTATCTTACAAATCTAGTGGAGACGGAATCTGAATATTCTTCATAATATCTATAAACACAGTAACGCGATGACTTATCTCCCGAGTATCTAGGATCTTGTAATAACTCGTCACGTCTACAGCACGTACGACAGAAGGTGACTGGCTGATCCCTATTGATAGACAAGCCAAGCATTCAGCGCAATGCGCCGCAAAGGTTGAATTGAATCTATTTACCAGATTCTATGATATGACAGAAAGAAAGCTAATATTGAAGGAAAAAAAGAAGGAAGAAAGAAGAAAAAGTCGGCGTATTCCCCCTTCCTCCTCTGTGAGTTTCATGAAATGCTATGTGCATTAATAAGTACATATGAGATGGAAGTCGTGACTAGTAGTGTTATTTTAATCAGATTTTTTCACTTGACTTGAATTCTTTTTTAATCAAGGAGTCGGAGATGAAACTGGGATATTGAAGCAGAAGTTGGAACGCCCTCCCTATCTCTTCATCTCTCACAATCATAGCAGATACTGCTGTATAATATGTGACTAGCGTTATATACCAAAGTGGAGATGCACCGCGACCGAGGGATATAACTCGCGCAATCATTAAACGTGCTATGTTATTCAAAGGTAAAGAGAGAGAGAGAGAGAGAGACAGAGAGAGAGAGAGAGAGAGAGAGAGAGAGAGGTCTTACTTGATGAGAGAGTTGAAGAACGAATCTCTTTCCGCGGAATTTGTCGATGAGGTAAGCGATCTTGTAACCTTGGAGATTGAGGATATCCACGGTGACGTTGTCGTCCTCTGTCAGGTAGCTGAAGATGGTTCCATCCTTCAGAACATACCAGTACCTGTGGAAGGAGAATAATGCAGGTGATAATAGGTGACTTGGTGCATCACCTCAAAACTTTGTCCTACGTAACGGATACATTACAAGCAGTGAGTAATGTATTCTGTACCAATGTGTATACCTATTTATTACCTTATCCAAAGGAGCAATTGGGAGGCAGAAAATTACAACTCTCAGAAACATCACATCTGGGATCGAACTCAGGTCCTCAGAAATACAGAATGATATCACTGGACCAACCTACCGCTGTGTTACTCTAGTAACATATAGAAATCTGACGAGATATCTCGCAGAGGATTGATTGATAGAACACGACTGTATATATACGGGTTAGTGTAACACCGCTCACACCAGTAATCAGGTTAAACATGACCTCTAGTTCTGGAAATTCTATTTTATTTTGTTCGAGTGATATTGCAGATGAAAAAAAAGTAAAATGATTAATTCAACTATGTTCTTGTATCTATCTCAGTTACTGGCTACATACGAAGTCACAGCATGTGTTATCGGCAGTGTTCCGTGTGTCTTCTTTTTTTTTTTAGCTTTTGATATTTATCAGAAGCGATCAGCCAAGTGAACACTTCTGATAAATATTGAAAGTTATAAAAAGACACATGTTATCCAGAATAGCCGACATAAACAAATTAAAAGACAAATTGAGACCCGTATCTTAAAGGGAAGATATTATACATTATATAATTTCATTAAGTGAGTTTGTAACGTGATTTACACGAAGGATCGCAAACTTTACTGAAAGGGGGAGGAGAGAATGAGGTTGATCCAGTGGTATGACATGGCAATCCACCCCGGCTGGTTGATCCAGAGGTATGGCATGGCATTCCACCCCGGGTGGTTGATCCAGTGGTATGGCATGGCATTCCACCCCGGCTAGTTGAACCAGTTGTATGGCATGGCATTCCACCCCGGCTGGTTGATCCTGTGGTATGGCATGGCATTCCACCCGTTTGGTTGATCCAGTGGTATGGCATGGCATTCCACCCCAGCTGGTTGATTCAGTGGTATGGCATGGCATTCCATCCCGATTGGCAGATGCCGCTACAGTCTAGGTGTCGGTGTCAGTGGTCATACGCCTGGTTGATCCAGTGGTTTGGCATGGCATTCCACCCGGCTGGTAGATGCCGTTACAGTCTATGTGTCGGTGTCAGTGATCATGCGTCTAGTAGGTATCGGTACAGTCTAGGTGTCGGTGTCCGTGGTCATATGCCCGGTAGATGCCACTACCTTCTAAGTGACATTCTTCGGATGGAAGGTTTAGGAACAGACAAGATAAAATAATGATGCCATATTCAGAGCATTTATATATGGTTTAAGATACCAACTGAGTGACTAGAAGTAAAATATGTCCAATATAGCTGGGGAATGACCATGTTTCCAGAATGAAGTGCCAAACACATCAATTTCTAGAGAAGAAATGCCCGCTTCATACGTCGCTCTTTGCATTTTACATTTCACACAAAAAGAAAAAATAACCAATACAAACCTTATCCATTGACCGCTGAAACTTCGACGTTCCATGTAACCGCACATTGTGCAGTTTTCAATTTCCCGTGCGGCAAGTTTTTTTACCACTAAAGGCTTGTGGCGCTTGCGTATTGATGGGGAAGAATTCGGAGAGTCAACACCGGGCGGCAACCCGCTCTCTCTTGCGGTAACGGAGGCTGTTTTTCCGCCATTGAAAGACATCGTTCGTCTTACATCACGTGATCCGGATCCCTGAAGGAAAATGCAGTATTGTAAAAATCTAAATATGTAGATCGAATCACTAAAAAGGCGTTGGAAATTGTAATAATAAATTAGATCGCAACAGCACAGATACCACAGGGTATGTTATATATAGTAGCTTTCACTGTCTCGCCTACATTACCACCAGGTGCCCTGACATACTGTTATGATGTAGATATGACAATTTTTTGTAACTACAATGAAGTCGACACTGACACCGTGAGCCCATAAGCTACCATTATTTTTGAGTCCTTTGTAAATACAATCTCTTAACCCTCTGTATAAATAAGATCTCGGGGACCTTCCACTCACGCACAAAGGGGTATAAATAAAGTCTGGAGACCTCTATATATACCAGATCTCAGGGAACCTTCCACCCACGTACAAGGGGGTATAAATATAGTCTGGAGACCTCTACATCTACCAGATCTCAGGGAATCTTCCATCCACGTACAAGGGGGTATAAATATAGTCTGGAAACCTCTACATATACCATATCTCAGGGAACCTTCCACCCACGTACAAGGGGGTATAAATATAGTCTGAATACCT
Organism: Pteria penguin; assembly: GCA_035048485.1. Taxonomy (NCBI): domain Eukaryota; kingdom Metazoa; phylum Mollusca; class Bivalvia; order Pterioida; family Pteriidae; genus Pteria; species Pteria penguin. Next base: position 74,413,198 of record CM068582.1, on the reverse strand, counting down.
CTACATATACCAGATCTCAGGGAATCTTCCACCCACGTACAAGGGGGTATAAATATAGCCTGGAAACCTCTACATCTACCAGATCTCAGGGGACCTTCCAACCACGTACAAGGGGGTATAAATATAGCCTGGAAACCTACATCTACCAGATCTCAGGGAACCTTCCACCCACGTACAAGGGGGTATAAATATAGCCTGGAAACCTCTACATCTACCAGATCTCAAGGAACATTTCCACCCACGTACAAGGGGGTATAAATATAGCCTGGAAACCTCTACATCTACCAGATCTCAGGGAACCTTCCAACCACGTACAAGGGGGTATAAATATAGCCTGGAAACCTCTATATCTACCAGATCTCAGGGAACCTTCCACCCACGTACAAGGGGGTATAAATATAGCCTGGAAACCTCTACATCTACCAGATCTCAGGGAACCTTCCAACCACGTACAAGGGGGTATAAATATAGCCTGGAAACCTCTATATATACCAGATCTCAGGGAACCTTCCACCCACGTACAAGGGGGTATAAATATAGCCTGGAAACCTCTACATCTACCAGATCTCAGGGGACCTTCCAACCACGTACAAGGGGGTATAAATATAGCCTGGAAACCTCTATATCTACCAGATCTCAGGGAATCTTCCACCCACGTACAAGGGGGTATAAATATAGCCTGGAAACCTCTACATCTACCAGATCTCAGGGAACCTTCCACCCACGTACAAGGGGGTATAAATATAGCCTGGAAACCTCTACATCTACCAGATCTCAGGGGACCTTCCACCCACGTACAAGGGAATATAAATATAGTCTGGAAACCTCTACATCTACCAGATCTCAGGGAATCTTCCACCCACGTACAATGGGGTATAAATATAGTCTGAATACCTCTACATATACCAGATCTCAGGGAATCTTCCACCCACGTACAAGGGGGTATAAATATAGCCTGGAAACCTCTACATCTACCAGATCTCAGGGGACCTTCCAACCACGTACAAGGGGGTATAAATATAGCCTGGAAACCTACATCTACCAGATCTCAGGGAACCTTCCACCCACGTACAAGGGGGTATAAATATAGCCTGGAAACCTCTACATCTACCAGATCTCAAGGAACTTTCCACCCACGTACAAGGGGGTATAAATATAGCCTGGAAACCTCTACATCTACCAGATCTCAGGGAACCTTCCAACCACGTACAAGGGGGTATAAATATAGCCTGGAAACCTCTATATCTACCAGATCTCAGGGAACCTTCCACCCACGTACAAGGGGGTATAAATATAGCCTGGAAACCTCTACATCTACCAGATCTCAGGGAACCTTCCAACCACGTACAAGGGGGTATAAATATAGCCTGGAAACCTCTATATATACCAGATCTCAGGGAACCTTCCACCCACGTACAAGGGGGTATAAATATAGCCTGGAAACCTCTACATCTACCAGATCTCAGGGAACCTTCCACCCACGTACAAGGGGGTATAAATATAGCCTGGAAACCTCTATATCTACCAGATCTCAGGGAATCTTCCACCCACGTACAAGGGGGTATAAATATAGCCTGGAAACCTCTACATCTACCAGATCTCAGGGAACCTTCCACCCACGTACAAGGGGGTATAAATATAGCCTGGAAACCTCTACATCTACCAGATCTCAGGGGACCTTCCACCCACGTACAAGGGGGTATAAATATAGCCTGGAAACCTCTACATCTACCAGATCTCAAGGAACCTTCCACCCACGTACAAGGGGGTATAAATATAGCCTGGAAACCTCTACATCTACCAGATCTCAGGGAACCTTCCATTCACGTACAAGGGGGTATAAATATAGCCTGGAAACCTCTACATCTACCAGATCTCAGGGGACCTTCCACCCACGTACAAGGGGGTATAAATATAGTCTGAATACCTCTACATAAACCTGATCTCAGGGAATCTTCCATCCACGTACAAGGGGGTATAAATATAGTCTGGAAACCTCTACATATACCAGATCTCAGGGAACCTTCCACCCACGTACAAGGGGGTATAAATAAAGTCTGAATACCTCTACATATACCAGATCTCAGGGAACCTTCCACCCACGTACAAGGGGGTATAAATATAGTCTGAATACCTCTACATAAACCAGATCTCAGGGAATCTTCCACCCACGTACAAGGGGGTATAAATATAGTCTGAATACCTCTACATATACCAGATCTCAGGGAACCTTCCACCCACGTACAAGGGGGTATAAATATAGTCTGAATACCTCTACATAAACCAGATCTCAGGGAATCTTCCATCCACGTACAAGGGGGTATAAATATAGTCTGGAAACCTCTACATATACCAGATCTCAGGGAACCTTCCACCCAAGTACAAGGGGGTATAAATATAGCCTGGAAACCCCTACATCTACCAGATCTCAGGGGACCTTCCAACCACGTACAAGGGGGTATAAATATAGTCTGAATACCTCTACATATACCAGATCTCAGGGAACCTTCCACCCACGTACAAGGGGGTATAAATATAGTCTGAATACCTATACATATACCAGATCTCAGGGAATCTTCCACCCACGTACAAGGGGGTATAAATATAGTCTGGAAACCTCTACATATACCAGATCTCAGGGAACCTTCCACCTACGTACAAAGGGGTATAAATATAGCCTGGAAACCTCTACATATACCAGATCTCGGGGAATCTGCAACTCACGTACAAGGGGGTATAAATAAAACCTGGAAACCTCTACATAAACCACATCTCGGGGAACCTCCCATCTACGTACAAGGGGGTATAAATATAGTCTGGAAACCTCTACATATACCAGATCTCGTGGAATCTGCAACCCACATACAGGGGGAACTATCTACATATAGTTACACAAGATCTCGATGATCTGCCACTTATGTACAATATATGTAAATATAATTTGGGAACCTAGCCTCTACATATACGCGATCCTCGGGGATTTCCAACTCACGTACATCAAGATTAAGTTATAGTTTGGGTACTATGTACATAATTTTTATACGAGATCTTGTGGAATCTGCCACTCCTGTACATATGGTTTGTAAAAGGGAACCACATGTGTATTACAGAGAAAATAATTACTGTAAATACCATAAACTACTGTAAATACTTTAAATTGAAGGTTTTAATTCATCACAAGTATAAGATCCCGACAATACGAATGTGAATGTTACGCAGAAATTGATGCATTCATTTTATTTAATATTTCTCATCTATCTACAATTCTCTCATGCAGAAACGACTCGCCCAGTATTAGATCAGGCAAATCTCGATATAGGTATAGGGCAGATGGGGGAGGAAAATGGGGAAGGTTATGATCTTCTAAACCTCTATATCATCTGCTAGAGGGAGGCTAGAACAACCACATCAATGTATCTAAAAGTTATATATCACCCCTTCATAAATAAAAAGTGGCTGACTGTATTTTTTTTACTGGGCTAGTATATAAACATATTCACGGTACTCTCACCAATCGTGGAGTTATATATATATATATATATATATATATATATATATATATATATATATATATATATATATATATATATATATATATATATATATACATATATATATATATATATATATGATGACGACGCATGAAAACCGACCTGATGACATCGACCAGAAGAGTAGCCTCCGAACATGATGTCGGAATGGAAACAAACAGCAACACTTCTTAAAACTTAAAACACCTTTGAAAAAGTATGTCAAAGGCGAGTAACCCAGGGGTTTATGTTGCCTCACCCAGGATCCGCATCTTGACGGGTTTAATAGAAAAAAAGTAAACAATTTCAGGCAATGTATAGCTGTAGGTTAAGCTCGATCTGATCACCGTAATGAGAATCACCACTCTGATAGAGACGTCCTGTATCCACCACTCTGATACAGGCATCCTGTATCCACCACTCTGACACAGTCATCCTGTATCCACCACTCTGATACAGACATCCTGTATCCACCACTCAGATACAGACATCCTGTATCCACCACTCAGATACAGATATCCTGTATCCACCACTCTGACACCGTCATCCTGTATCCATCACTCTGATACAGACATCCTGTATCCACCACTCTGACACAGTCATCCTATATCCACCACTCTGATACAGACATCCTGTATCCACCACTCTGACACAGTCATCCTATATCCACTACTCTGACACAGACATCCTGTATTCACCACTCTGACACAGACATCCTGTATCCACTACTCAGACACAGACATCCTGTATCCACTACTCTGACACAGACATCCTGTATTCACCACTCTGACACAGACATCTTATTTACTATTTCTACTTCGATGCAGGTATTCTGTATCTACGAAACAGGAAGAGAGAGAAGAAATATTTTCATGTCTCAGTGTATGATACTATCATTAAGTCATCATTTATGACATTTAGATGCGCCTCATACAGTGCTATCAATTTTATTACAAGATCTTTTATGTTGAATTCTCAAATGACATTTTGTAAAGTTATAAAATGTGCCATAAAACTAGGAAATTTATAGTTAAATCGATCTGACGCAGACGGTGCTGGTAATGGGCTAAACTATTGCTGAGGTTTATAATACGCGAGACCTTTAAGGCCTTTTAGGACAGAATTATAACGTGCACGTGGTGTCCAGGTATGTGATCTGGAGAGTATGAAGGTGATAAACTATCCCGGTCGTCACTACACAGCGATGGCTTACAGCGCATCATGCTGGTCCACAGGTCCTTAACTCTCCTATGGTATATTAAAGCACAATACATCAACAAATTCAGACACAACATCACGATATTGTTAACACATATCTGTTTCGGGTACCACATCATCATTGCTAACCTTAAAGTCAAAGTAGCAAAGAAATAGTAGAAACCAGTAACTAAACTCCCGACCACAACCAGTAACTAAACTCCCGACCACAACCAGTAACTAAACTCCCGACCACAAGAGAAGCAGGTGGGATAGTACATCAAGCGATGCTGACCACAATACTTGGGATCAGATGCCGTCGGGTACCTGTGGTCCATCAGCAGTGACATTCATCAAGTGATAGAGGAGGAATATAGAGAGGATAAACATAGACACTATTCCTTGAAATGCGATGGCCTAAGCTCTGACACAGCTGCAAGTGCTAATCTACATGTCATGTAACATGGTAAATCAAGTGCTAATCTACATGTCATGTAACATGGTAAATCAAGTGCTAATCTACATGTCATGTAACATGGTAAATCAAGTGAGCTCAAAACCTATACTGCGGCCGCTCACACATTCTCAAGTGCACCGACTGTAGGGCGTCCATTAATTCAGTGGAGAATGGTGGTCATAAGAAAGGTTACTGCAATTTGGAATCAGATCATACGGAGGGAGTGCAGTGGGGAGGCGGGAATTGAATTAGGTCACAGCGTAATTTTTTTTTTCGTTTATGTTCATGTTTGTAAACATGAGAATAGAAAGGGATAAATTCCTTAGGTCAAGAATGTCGACTTGCAAGTATTCTGATAATTACTGTTCTCGCATATCCCAGAAGAGAATTGTGGCCACACAAAGGAATAAAAGGTTAAAGTATAATGATAATAATTATTACAAATCCGATATACTTTCCACACAACTTGGAATTTAGTACCACCCAAGAAATCTGATTTTGTCCAAAACAAAATAAAACAACCCCCTCCCCCACTCTCAAATAGTCATAATTATAAATAATAAAAATAAACAGAAAACAAAAATCAAATAAAGCAAAAAAAAAAAAACAAAAACAAAAACAACCCCAAAAGAACCCCCCCCCCCAAAAAAAAAAGCAAAAACAAAAAACACCCCAAAAACCAGAATACAAAAAAACAAAACCACTTCCAATATGATGGCGAAAGGACGTAGATTTTTGTCAGTTACGGGATGGAAACTGAACTTGTATATCAAAAATGGTATTCAGCCTCGACTTCAATCTCATCACCTTGTTAAGATTTTTCTGTCAGTCACTCTTATGACTGAATTTATCATACGAGTGGTAAGACTGACATCTCCAGAGCGGACAGAATCGTATCCGGTCACAATAGCTGACCTCCTATTTCATTTGTCGCATTTAGAAGAAATGGGGCATTTTGTTTATTTGAGCGCAGAAGTAATAATTTTCAGTGACAGGTAATGAGTTCACGTACAGGTTTATGTCTAATTGTCATAGTACTCCAGTCTCCCCGCTATCCTATGAAGACAAACACATCCATACTGGCCATAAAACTCAGTGGCTATATTTAACACAAGTAATGTCCGTACGTAAAATGGCCATAGAATACTACATACAGCGATCATAGTCATAAATGTCCGTACGTACAAAAACTATAAAGTCGTACATACAGCGATCATAGTCATAAATGTCCGTACGTACAAAAGCTATAAAGTCGTACATACAGCGATCATAGTCATAAATGTCCGTACGTACAAAAGCTATAAAGTCGTACATACAGCGATCATAGTCATAAATGCCCGTACGTACTAAAGCTATAAAGTCCTACATACAGCGATCATAGTTATAAATGTCCGTCCGTACAAAGACCATAAAATCGTCCACACAGCGATCATAGTCATAAATGTCCGAAAGTACAATAGCCAAAAGTCGTGCGTATGGTAATCATAAGAGTTATAAATGTTCGTCCGTACAGAGGTCATAACGATGTGCGTACTACGGTCATTAAGTTCTACATGTCTGTACATACAATGACCATCATTGAATTCATGAGAGAGAGAGAGAGAGAGAGAGAGAGAGAGAGAGAGAGAGAGAGAGAGAGAGATTGTGCACAATGAGTACCAACCAGCACGTACCAGTATATGACTCCATCTCGGTCTCATGACCAATTTACGGGATAGCTGATGATGTGCTATATTTAAGCATACGTAGTCGTCGTATCCGCGGAGGAATATCCGGGGAACATCTTTGTACGTGTCCGATATTCTCCTTGCCTGACATGGGAGTGACATGCTCTTGGCTCGCTCCAGATTTGTGCTGGAGTCTTGAATTCTATTCATATCGTTCCCGATACCAAACACCAATTTTGACAGTTCTTAATGCATAATTACATACTCAAAGCATTTCTGGATTCGAAAATTAAAATCCGATCACCTAAAATATTTTTGAGATCCATTATACACAAATTTCTAGCCATATTAACGCATTTGTCTGTGAACAATCCTGTATCATAACGACCACGGCAAGATAAACACCAAGGATTGACCTCTTCAAAAAGAACATCCATTTAAACAAATCCCCCGCGATAATAAATAACTGCAATGACCGAAGGTGTCCAGGACGCCTAGGCTTTTGTCGCGTTGTTTACTGATTTGGCTTATGAGTCCAGAAAGTTTTTTTGGTAGAAGTCCATCCAAATGACGGCAAAATCCAGAACAAAAAACATTTTTCCATTCCGCTGAAAACACAAGTATTGTACGTAGCTTTGTACTGAGGTGAAGATCTTCACACAGTAGTATGTAATAGAATACTGCACTGAAATGTCATATCGTCACTGGGTGCTGCCACCTACATGCAAGTCATATCTTAAATACCAAAATAGTCTGTATATCAATACTTGATATACAAAATATGGTGCCTTTTGGTGGAGTCTGGCGGCGGCCTCGACAATCCTAGCCACATACATCAGACGACAGCCAAATAAATACATAGTCTCCTTCCATCCTCATCAAAACGATTCACCTGAATTGGCGTGATGAGAAAATCAAATTATCCGGCGAACTCATCAGGTATCCTTCAGCTGTTTAATGGCTGTTGATGTTCTCCCATTCAGGTGTGTGTATATATATCTACAAAGCTAATCCCGCCGCTACATTAAAATGCAATGACTTAATAATAATCTAGTCCTATGGCGTTCACAAGATTATGTCGCGGGGCTTTTTCAATGATTAAAACGCAAAGCATAATAAAAACTTATCTGACGCAAGTGTTTTATATAGGTAGGTGTAATTGTTTATAGACATGGTTCCCCGTCACCTGAGGCGCGATACGGTCCGAACATCGACTCCAATTCTCACACAGTTTTCTTTATAAACAAATTAAAAGGGTGCCGGGAGTTTACAATGTCATTCCTCGTGTCACATCGTGGAAAATACCATTTCTTTTAACGCAAGCCCCCACAGCGTGGCAAAAATACATAACGTCAACGAAAGTAACTAAAGGTTTTTGATTGATGCGTTCTAAAAACGTCTTTTATCATACTTTTTATATAAATCATGACATACTATTGACGAAATAAGATGTAGTCCCAATCGGAACACCTTTCCCTTTTCGTCACAATCTAGAAAATGGCTCGAAGCTAAATGGACGTTTCCAGTCACATGACACAAAGTTGTGATGTCGAAGAGTAAGTTATTATTATTATTAGTAGTAGTAGTATTAGTATTATTAGTAGTAGTATTATTAGTATTATTATTAGTAGTAGTATTAGTATTATTAGTATTTTCACTTTCTTCATTATAAGCACACGATTCTGGAAATGATGTTTTCTTTTCATCTGCCATTTCAGTTAAATTAAAGGAATTAAATTTACTTTTTTTCTGTATTTCTATCGGATTTACACTGTGCCTTATTACTTATTACATTACTATATTTTGCTGAGATAGTTATATAGTACGAATACCGTCATATGACACACTGTTGGAGTTATATAGTGCGAATACCGTCATATGGCACACTGTTGGAGTTATATAGTAGGAATGCATTCATATGGCAGACAGTTAGAGTTATATAGTCCGAATACCGTCATATGGCAGACTGTTGGAGTTATATAGTACGAATGCATTCATATGGCAGACAGTTAGAGTTATATAGTACGAATACCGTCATATGGCAGACTATTGGAGTTATATAGTACGAATACCGTCATATGGCAGACTGTTGGAGTTATATAGTACGAATATCGTCATATGGCAGACTGTTGGAGTTATATAGTGCGAATACCGTCATATGGCACACTGTTGGAGTTATATAGTACGAATACCGTCATATGGCAGACTGTTGGAATTATATAGTACGAATACCGTCATGTGGCAGACTGTTGGAGTTATTTAGTACGAAAACCGTCATATGACAGACTGTTGGAGTTATATAGTGCGAATACCGTCATATAGCACACTGTTGGAGTTATATAGTACGAATACCGTCATATGACAGACTGTTGGAGTTATATAGTACGAATACCGTCATATGACAGACTGTTGGAGTTATTTAGTACGAATACCGTCATATGACAGACTGTTGGAGTTATATAGTACGAATACCGTCATATGACAGACTGCTGGAATTATATAGTACGGATACCGTCATATGGCACACTGTTGGAGTTATATAGTACGAATACCGTCATATGGCAGACTGTTGGAGTTATATAGTACGAATACCGTCATATGACAGACTGTTGGAGTTATATAGTACGAATACCGTCATATGACAGACTGCTGGAGTTATATAGTACGAATACCGTCATATGGCAGACTGTTGGAGTTATATAGTACGAATACCGTCATATGGCAGACTGTTGGAGTAATATAGTACGAATATTGTCATATGGCAGACTGTTGAAGTTATACGATGTTGAAATAAAGTGTCTCATCCATGTGACACAACACAGTTGATGTCATCATGGAAGGGAATTAGAGTCTGGGAGAAGGATTGCATATACCTGTACACAGCTGGAAGCTGCAAGGAATGGCCAGGGCTGCTTGAAGTATCCGCATAATGAGTAACTCTGTCAACGCTTTGACAATTTACAATATACACCTTGTCGTGGTGTTGAGCACATTGCGTGATACACGTTAGTCGGCGGATGGATAACACTGTCTGATCAATGTATCCTTACGCCCTATGATCACGCCTGCAGATACATGTCGTCTTTTCCTGTTTTACAATTCACAATTACAAACGAAATATACCTCTTTAGATCTTACAAATCTGTATAATGCAGTAACACCATTGCTTCCTAAAGGTTGTTGTTATGGATAAAACAGTATTATTGTTATGTCACACATCTTTATTAATTGCATTTATTGGGTCTTATATAGATCATATCAAGGTAACGGAAACATGCATCAAGGTAACGGAAACATGCATCAAGAAATGGCTGTTTTACATTCAGATTATTTCATCTAACTCTATATATAGAAAGAACAGGTAGTTTATGTAATCGTGATCTATATATAGAAAGAACTTGTAGTTTATGTCACCGTGATCTATACAGAAAGAAAAGGTAGTTTATGTCACCTAGATCTATATATAGAAAGAACAGGTAGTTTATGTCACCTAGATCTATATATAGAAAGAACAGGTAGCTTATGTCACCGTGATCTACATATAGAAATAACAGGTAGTTTATGTCACCTAGATCTATATATAGAAGAACAGGTAGTATATGTCACCATGATCTATATATAGAAAGAACAGGTAGTTAATGTTACCATGCTTTACACTCGTATTATTTCACCTAGATCTATATAGAAAGAACAGGTAGTTATGTCACCGTGCTTTACACGACAGCGCCAGAGTTGCGTTCTGTAGATGAATATAACCAGTGTCTCGAATCTAATTCGTAAAATGCTTTTATTTTCACAAATGCTATTCCTATGGTGCCAGTGATACGAATTATGAATGTCTCTGACACTGCCAGTCAGTGACATTTAATGCTCTCTGAGAGCACCAGCCAGAGACATGTACATGTAATTACTAATATGAATGTCTATAATCGTATAGGCAGAGATATGTATTGAATGTCTCTGATAGTGCCAGTCACAGACATGTAGTGAGAGAGTGCCTCTGATAGTGCCAGCCAGAGACATGTAGTAAGAGAGTGCCTCTGATAGTGCCAGCCAGAGACATGTAGTAAGAGAGTGCCTCTGATAGTGCCAGTCAGAGACATGTAGTAAGAGAGTGCCTCTGATAGTGCCAGCCAGAGACATGTAGTGAGAGAGTGCCTCTGATAGTGCCAGTCACAGACATGTAGTAAGAGAGTGCCTCTGATAGTGCCAGCCAGAGACATGCAGTAAGAGAGTGCCTCTGATAGTGCCAGCCAGAGACATGTAGTAAGAGAGTGCCTCTGATAGTGCCAGTCACATACATGTAGTGAGAGAGTGCCTCTGATAGTGCCAGTCACATACATGTAGTGAGAGAGTGCCTCTGATAGTGCCAGTCACAGATATGTAGTAAGAGAGTGCCTCTGATAGTGCCAGTCACAGACATGTAGTAAGAGAGTGCCTCTGATAGTGCCAGCCAGAGACATGTAGTAAGAGAGTGCCCCTGATAGTGCCAGTCACAGACATGCAGTAAGAGAGTGCCTCTGATAGTGCCAGCCAGAGACATGTAGTAAGAGAGTGCCTCTGATAGTGCCAGCCAGAGACATGTAGTAAGAGAGTGCCTCTGATAGTGCCAGTCACATACATGTAGTGAGAGAGTGCCTCTGATAGTGCCAGTCACAGATATGTAGTAAGAGAGTGTCTCTGATAGTGCCAGTCACAGACATGTAGTAAGAGAGTGCCTCTGATAGTGCCAGCCAGAGACATGTAGTAAGAGAGTGCCCCTGATAGTGCCAGTCACAGACATGCAGTAAGAGAGTGCCTCTGATAGTGCCAGCCAGAGACATGTAGTAAGAGAGTGCCTCTGATAGTGCCAGTCACAGACATGCAGTAAGAGAGTGCCTCTGATAGTGCCAGTCACAGACATGTAGTAAGAAAGTGCCTCTGATAGTGCCAGTCACAGACATGTAGTAAGAGAGTGCCTCTGATAGTGCCAGCCAGAGACATGTAGTAAGAGAGTGCCTCTGATAGTGCCAGTCACAGACATGTAGTAAGAGAGTGCCTCTGATAGTGCCAGCCAGAGACATGTAGTAAGAGAGTGCCTCTGATAGTGCCAGTCACAGACATGTAGTAAGAGAGTGCCTCTGATAGTGCCAGCCAGAGACATGTAGTAAGAGAGTGCCTCTGATAGTGCCAGCCAGAAACATGTAGTAAGAGAGTGCCTCTGATAGTGCCAGCCAGAGACATGCAGTAAGAGAGTGCCTCTGATAGTGCCAGCCAGAGACATGTAGTAAGAGAGTGCCTCTGATAGTGCCAGTCACAGACATGTAGTAAGAGAGTGCCTCTGATAGTGCCAGCCAGAGACATGTAGTAAGAGAGTGCCTCTGATAGTGCCAGTCACAGACATGTAGTAAGAGAGTGCCTCTGATAGTGCCAGCCAGAGACATGCAGTAAGAGAGGGTCTTTGATAGTGCCTGTCAAAAATATGCATTATGAATGTCTCTGATAGTGCCAGCCAGAGACATGTAATATGAATGTCTCTGACAGTGCCAGCCAGAGACATGTATTTTGAATGTCCCTCATAGTACCAGCTACAGACATTTAGTATGAATGTCTGTGATAGTACCAGCAATAGACATGTAATGTGAATGTCTCTGATAGTACCAGCCAGAGAGATGTATTTTGAATGTCCCTCATAGTACCAGCTAAGGACATATAGTATGAATGTCTGTGATAGTACCAGCCAGAGACACGTAGTATGAGTGTCTGATAATACCAGCATGAATGTCTCTAATAGTGCCAGGCTGAAATTCGTCACATACAGTGCTACATTTACAGTGCCAGAAACATACATTACAATGTCTCTGATAATGCGATCCGAGCTCCATTTCCGAATTGTATCACTCTACTCTGTTAATAACTTTAAGAGTGGCATCTTTACGATGTTTTCATCCCTCACTCACATTATTGACAAAAGTTTTTTATCTAAACACCCCCCCCCTCCCTGAAATTACGTTTAAAACAAATTGTACCTGGAACCAAGCCGGAAAGATCTCATTATACATGTACTGTGATATACTGGGCTATATTTGGATTCAAACTCAGAACCTTCCGCCTACTACTGTAAACGGAATGCTTAACCAACCAATCTATCTAGATTGATCCCCCAGACCCCCACATGTACCTTTTTATATTTTAGATCTTTTTTCACAAAAAGAGATGAAAATAAAGAAAGAAAGAAAGAACCCCAATAATCCATAAGAGCTCAGAAACAATGTACAAGTAGTGTTTATTGCAAGCCCGGAATTCAAATGGCGATTTGTTGTCAATAGGGTTTGAATCATGCATAAATTAGCCAAATTGACGAAACCTACCCACGCAGTGTGGTTAACATTGTCCCATGCAAGAAAGATAACTCATTTTCTCGTTGTTTAGTCAAAATTCTTAAAGTGATTTATGCTAACATAAGTAAGATGTTTTGTTACTTACTGTGTTAATTGTTAATTACTTATCCAGTGATAATCCTGGGTGCGTGAGATGTCTGGGGTTAGAGTTATTTTGTACAGGCCTAGGGATGGTCTTAAGACGGTGTAGTAATCCCCAACCTCAACATTAACTAACGAAGTGTCAGAGTACTTTACAATGGTACACTCTGTAAACAATGTCCACTTTCTATGGGCTAGACAATTCCATGTATGTTTACGCCGTAAGTTGTAACAATACCTATATACATGTAGGACCGATTGACACCACTTTACAGACATGTAAAAGCCCCCAGGGTCCCACTAGTGACGGACTGGGCCGTGTACTAGCAAGAGTGACTGAACGATCTAAAAGTGGAATGAGAACTACAGTCCATTGCGTCGGATCTGATCTTATCTGACCTTAACAAACTTTTAATTATTTAATCAGCAAGCGGAAAATAATTTCCGATGGTCCACTGTAGACTAGTTCGTGTCGCTTCATCTGATAAAAGGAAGAAACTCCTTTTCAGAAGTAAATTAATAAACAAAAGTAAAGTCAGTTATTCAATTGATGTTTTCCATCTAAAACTTTGCTCGGGAGAGGACTTGAAAATCATTCTTGATTAAATCAGTTGTGGAAACAGAACGTTAAAAATGTGATGTCGAACTTGAAAAATACAACAATTGATCCTTCACGCGATTTCTAACGTATAGTTTTGTATAATAAGACTTAATATTGTATATTACCTCAAAATCGCAGAATATTGACGAACGGACAGCCCAAAGACCATATTACATGGAGTTCTGCATCAGAATGCAACGTAATCTAATTTACCTCAGAATCGGAGCTGGATGAATATTCCTCTGCCAAGTAAAAAGGTATTATTTGTTCCGGAAATTCCAATATAGGTTCTAGATATGTCTTTGCAGTCTTTCTTCCAAAATTCATGTTTGAATTTTATCTCACTTCCCAGAAGACAACTGTTATCCAGAATAAAAATAACATTCAACCGCGGTGTTCACTTTTGTTCATCAACTTAAGAATGACTTGCGAACATACTGACTGTTAACAGATACTTCAACACCTTCTCTGTTTATCTGTTCACTTTAAGATAATACCATTTCCATAAACAAAAACTCCCACCTTAATATACCAGCCTGCTAACATGTGTAACATTTCATTCATACATTTCAAAGATCTGAACTTTGGATAAAAGAATGGAAATTACAGTCATAAACTCTGAAGTGACCTTTAAGCTGTCTGGTTCAATGCAGATCTGTGCGGTCGTAAGTTTTCGTGAAAATTGACAAAATTTACAACTCAATTACACATCTACTTCCCAAAGAGGTCATGAATCGAAATTTTCGAAACAGGCGCAGATGACGGTTATAATGTGGAATCATGCTTGTGTAATGACTGTATTAAATAGAACAACACAAACAACAGATAAATAATTCAAAAACGTCGATCAGTCCTCCCTATACATAGATATGTTACACTGAATCACAACAAATAGTCTTTGTGTGGAAAAATCAAAATAAAATAAAATGAAATAAAAGAAGGCACTACAGTCTCTGATACGACACTAATCCTTTATGACTACAATTCTGTTTAGTGATATAGTCATGATATCCACACTGCCTTGGTCTTGTCTGTGTACAAGAGATTATCTTGCCCGAGTGCAGTTTACCCTAGGTACATGGCCGGACAGTGATCTTGTTTGAATGGAGTTTACAGTGGGTATGTGACCGAAAGGTGGTCTTTCCTGAGTGCAGATTATATTGGGTACATGGGCGAGTGGTGATCTTGTCTGAGTACAGTTTATCTTGGGTATATGGATCAGAGGTGTTCTTTCCTGAGTGCAGTTCGGCTGGGAGATCTTGTTTACCCTGGATACGTACCTGGGTACTTAACAACCCTTTAGTGACCCATCATTTGTACATCAATGATGAAATCAAAGCAATAAAGGGTGAATTACCAATAAATTGAATTTCAGGCGTAAACATATTGCGCAGTGAACTGCTTTTTATTACCTGTGTGAAATGAGTCTTTTCGTCAAGAATTTCTATTGCTGAACAAAGCGCAATAACTCTCCTAGATTTATTGCCCCTTTAAACCCTTCTTGCTAGACATTGACGCATCACTTTATTGTGATTGCGATATACATGTACATAATCCATTGTCCAACTGTAAGCCAGATGTCATTGTTGTGGGATAAGGTGCTTTGTGTATTCAGCATCATGTGCATTATGCTACATAACGACTACGATGAAAATGAAAACGCCACCATTAGTTATTTTCTTCTTATCCTTTGGTAGATATACAAACATGAAAGTGAAATAATGATAGCGTACATTATCCTGCTTCACATATGATCAGCTGACGTCATGCATATAGGTAATACATTGTTATTCACTGCTTTTGTTTCGTCAGTTTACATAAACTAACACGGAAACAGCCACATTTTTATTTACTGTTTTTATTTCGTAAGTTTTCGCTGACACGGAAACGGCCACAATGTTATTCACAGATTTTTGTTTTGTCACTTTTCGCTGACATATACACTGGCGTACTTTTCTGATACAGAACTAATAAACAGAAAGTAGTGTCCTATGACTTATTTGTAATTTGTGAAATTAAAACAAGCATAAATGGCTTGTTTTAATTTCACAAATTACAAATAAGTCATAGGACAGTAGTCTTTATATAATACCGTTTGCTTAATGTTATTTTTACTTTGAAATTTGTGAAAACATACCAGCTTCATTGGGTTCTGCCCTCTGTGCCAAACGAGCTTCATGGGGTTCTGCCCTCTGTGCCATACGAGATTCATGGGGCTCCGCCCTCTGTGCCATACGAGGTTTATGGGGTTCTTCCCTCTGTGCCATACGAGCTTCACGGGGTTCCGCCCTCTGTGCCATATGAACTTCATGGGGTTCTGCCCTCTGGACTCCAACCAGAGCTTTGCCATTGAACAATCGAAGGTCTTCAGGCCGCCGTTTGACAGCTGCATGGCGGCCTCCTGCTTTTTTTGTAAACCCTTCTTCAACCCCCATTAAATCCTGGATCCACCCAGAACAAATGTCCTCGTTTCACCATAATTTCTACTTTAACATTATCCATTTTTTCTCCTTGACTGTAATTTTCACAGAGTTCGAATCCAATCGTTCTGTTTTTCAGAGAGTAAAGTCCGATGCCTCGTGTGATGATAGATGCCTCGTGTGATGGTAGATGCCTCGTGTGATGATAGATGCCTCGTGTGATGATAGATGCCTCGTGTGATGGTAGATGCCTCGTGTGATGATAGATGCCTCGTGTGATGGTAGATGCCTCGTGTGATGGTAGATGCCTCGTGTGATTGTAGATGCCTCGTGTGATTGTAGATGCCTCGTGTGATGGTAGATGCCTCGTGTGATGATAGATGCCTCGTGTGATGGTAGATGCCTCGTGTGATGGTAGATGCCTCGTGTGATGATAGATGCCTCGTGTGATGGTAGATGCCTCGTGTGATTGTAGATGCCTCGTGTGATTGTAGATGCCTCGTGTGATGGTAGATGCCTCGTGTGATGGTAGATGCCTCGTGTGATGGTAGATGCCTCGTGTGATGATAGATGCCTCGTGTGATGGTAGATGCCTCGTGTGATGGTAGATGCCTCGTGTGATGATAGATGCCTCGTGTGATGGTAGATGCCTCGTGTGATGGTAGATGCCTCGTGTGATGGTAGATGCCTCGTGTGATGGTAGATGCCTCGTGTGATGGTAGATGCCTCGTGTGATGGTAGATGCCTCGTGTGATGGTAGATGCCTCGTGTGATGGTAGATGCCTCGTGTGATGGTAGATGCCTCGTGTGATGGTAGATGCCTCGTGTGATGGTAGATGCCTCGTGTGATGATAGATGCCTCGTGTGATGGTAGATGCCTCGTGTGATGGTAGATGCCTCGTGTGATGATAGATGCCTCGTGTGATGGTAGATGCCTCGTGTGATGGTAGATGGTGCACATAATTGATCCTTCACAGTTTCTGGTGGATCTGTTGCGTAAAATGTAGGTCTTAATTCTGTGCACTGAATCGGACAGATGCCGTTGCCATATACTTAGAATCGGACAGATGCCGTTGCCATATACATTGAATCGGACAGATGCCGTTGTCATATACATTGAATCGGGCAGATGCCGTTGTCATATATACATTGAATCGGACAGATGCCGTTGTCATATACATTGAATCGGGCAGATGCCGTTGTCATATACATTGAATCGGACAGATGCCGTTGCCATATATACATTGAATCGGACAGATGCCGTTGCCATATACATTCCATCGGACAGATGCCGTTGCCATATACATTAAATCAGATAGATGTCATTGCCATATACATTGAATCAGATAGATGCCGTGGCCATATACATTAAATCAGACAAATGCCGTTGTCATATACATTGAATCAGTCAGATGCCGTTGCCATATACATTAAATCAGATAGATGCCGTTGCCATATACATTGAATCGAACAGATGCCGTTGCCATATACATTCAATCAGACATATGCCGTTGCCATATACATTAAATCAGTCAGATGCCGTTGCCATATGCATTGAATTAAATAGATGCTGTTGCCATATACATTGAATCAAATAGATGCCGTTGCCATATACATTGAATCAGATAGATGCCGTTGCCATATACATTGAATTAGATAGATGCCGTTGCCATATACATTGGAATTAGATGGTATTTACGACAATGGCAAAATTAGCCGCAAAGATGATATTTACGGCAATGGCGAAACTAGCCTCAAAGATGATATTTACGGCAATGGCGAAATTAGCCGCAAAGATGATATTTACGGCAATGGTGAAATTAGCCGCAATTTGAAAGAATAAAAAAATGCATTTGAAAATTAGGGATAAACAAACAAGTTTCGTTTCTTAAGGTACAACCACGGTACTTGTATAATCATCGACATCCAATACAGCATTGTATGGTCAGGGTTTTCCCATGGGGGAGGGGGCTCCCATCTAATAGTCCTGATAGTACTTGTAAATATGTTTATTTTGACGATATATAGTACTGTCATTTCCTAACGTTATTTCTCACTGTGATGATACATAGTACTGTCATTTCCTAACTTTATTTCTCACTGTGATGATACATAGTACTGTCATTTCCTAACTTTATTTCTCACTGTGATGATATATATAGTACTGTCATTTCCTAACTTTATTTCTCACTGTGATGATAAATAGTACTGTCATTTCCTAACTTTATTTCTCTCTGTGATGATATATAGTACTGTCATTTCCTAACTTTATTTCTCTCTGTGATGATACATAATGCTGTCATTTCCTAACGTTATTTCTCACTGTGATGATACATAATGCTGTCATTTCCTAACTTTATTTCTCACTGTGATGATATATATAGTACTGTCATTTCCTAACTTTATTTCTCACTGTGATGATAAATAGTACTGTCATTTCCTAACTTTATTTCTCTCTGTGATGATACATAATGCTGTCATTTCCTAACGTTATTTCTCACTGTGATGATACATAGTACTGTCATTTCCTAACTTTATTTCTCACTGTGATGATAAATAGTACTGTCATTTCCTAACTTTATTTCTCACTGTGATGATATATAGTACTGTCATTTCCAAACTTTATTTCTCACTGTGATGATATATAGCCCTGTCATTTCCTAACTTTATTTCTCACTGTGATGATATATAGCACTGTCATTTCCTAACTTTATTTCTCACTGAGATGATACATAGTACTGTCATTTCCTAACTTTATTTCTCACTGTGATGATACATAGTGCTGTCATTTCCTAACTTTATTTCTCACTGTGATGATATATAGCACTGTCATTTCCTAACTTTTTTTCTCACTGTGATGATATATAGCACTGTCATTTCCTAACTTTATTTCTCACTGTGATGATACATAGTACTGTCATTTCCTAACTTTATTTCTCACTGTGATGATACATAGTGCTGTCATTTCCTAACTTTATTTCTCACTATGACGATATATAGTACTGTCATTTCCTAACTTTATTTTCACTGTGATGATATATAGTGCTGTCATTTACGAACTTTATTTCTCACTGAGACGATATATAGTGCTGTCATTTCCTAACTTTATTTCTCACTGAGATGACATATAGCACTGTCATTTCCTAACTTTATTTCTCACTGTGATGATACATAGTACTGTCATTTCCTAACTTTATTTCTCACTGAGATGATATATAGTACTGTCATTTCCTAAATTTATTTCTCACTGTGATGATACATAGTGCTGTCATTTCCTAACTTTATTTCTCACTGTGATGATATATAGTACTGTCATTTCCTAACTTTATTTCTCACTGAGATGATATATAGTGCTGTCATTTCCTAACTTTATTTCTCACTGTGATAATACATAGTACTGTCATTTCCTAACTTTAATTCTCACTGTGATGATATATAGTACTGTCATTTCCTAACTTTATTTCTCGCTGTGATGATACATAGTACTGCCATTTCCTAACTTTATTTCTCACTGTGATGATATATAGCACTGTCATTTCCTAACATTATTTCTCACTGTGATGATATACATAGTACTGTCATTTCCTAACTTTATTTCTCACTGTGATGATACATAGTACTGTCATTTCCTAACTTTATTTCTCACTGTGATGATACATAGTGCTGTCATTTCCTAACTTTATTCCTCACTGTGATGATATATAGCACTGTCATTTCCTAACTTTATTTCTCACTGTGATGATATACAGTACTGTCATTTCTTAACTTTATTTCTCACTGAGATGATACATAGTACTGTCATTTCCTAACTTTATTTCTCACTGTGATGATACATAGTGCTGTCATTTCCTAACTATATTTCTCACTGAGATGATATATAGTGCTGTCATTTCCTAACTTTATTTCTCACTGAGATGATATATAGTACTGTCATTTCCTAACTTTATTTCTCGCTGTGATGATACATAGTACTGCCATTTCCTAACTTTATTTCTCACTGTGATGATATATAGCACTGTCATTTCCTAACATTATTTCTCACTGTGATGATATATATAGTACTGTCATTTCCTAACTTTATTTCTCTCTGTGATGATACATAGTGCTGTCATTTCCTAACTTTATTTCTCACTGAGATGATACATAGTGCTGTCATTTCCTAACTTTAATTCTCACTGTGATGATATATAGTACTGTCATTTCCTAACTTTATTTCTCACTGTGACGATATATAGCACTGTCATTTCCTAACTTTATTTCTCACTGTGATGATACATAATGCTGTCATTTCCTAACTTTATTTCTCACTGTGATGATATATAGCACTGTCATTTCCTAACTTTATTTCTCACTGAGATGATATACAGTACTGTCATTTCCTAACTTTATTTCTCACTGAGATGATACATAGTACTGTCATTTCCTAACTTTATTTCTCAATGTGATGATACATAGTGCTGTCATTTCCTAACTTTATTTCTCACTGTGATGATATATAGTACTGTCATTTCCTAACTTTATTTCTCACTGAGATGATACATAGTACTGTCATTTCCTAACTTTATTTCTCACTGAGATGATATATAGTACTGTGATTTCCTAACTTTATTTCTCACTGAGATGATACATAGTACTGTCATTTCCTAACTTTATTTCTCACTGTGATGATACATAGTGCTGTCATTTCCTAACTTTATTTCTCACTGTGATGATATATAGTACTGTCATTTCCTAACTTTATTTCTCACTGAGATGATACATAGTACTGTCATTTCCTAACTTTATTTCTCACTGTGATGATATATAGTACTGGCATTTCCTAACATATTTCTCACTGTGATGATACATAGTACTGTCATTTCTTAACATTATTTTTCACTGAGATGATATATAGCATTGCCATTTCCTAACTTTGAAATTTCAATAATTAAAACTGATCACATGACGAAAAGCTAAGAATTGACAGTACATTAACTAAGTTTAATAGATAAAGAACAGTGTAAGACTCATACCTTAGGCCGTCGCTCCGATGACCTCATTTCAGATCTCTCCGTCATCACGAGAAGTCTTTCGTCATTTGGACCCTCCGTTCTAGAGTTTGAGGATGAGGATTCCAGCCGCTTCTTGCTCCGACGGAGTTTTGCGCGCACCATATTGAAGAGGTAGTTCCGGTCCTGTTGCCAAACATGACGTAACGCTGGATCGTGTTCCGCCTCAGGATTCTTGGGTAATCCCATATTATTACGGGTATAACCCATCTCTTTATAATCGGTCTCATCCGACGACGGCGCGTAACCGGAGTCATTTCCGCCGTCAAATGTCGGCAAAGAGTACCTACGGACCTGACCTGCTGTCGACGAAATTTCGGAATCCGACGGAGCGCCGTCTGTAGAAAACATCACCGGAGACCACTTCGTACGAGAAGAAGAGGTCGGAGAGAATGTGATGGTACCCGAGTCCGACAGACCCTGGCCGGAATCAATAGAGTCTGCATCACCTTGAACTTTGTTTGCTTCCATTTGTAACACTTGTAGCCATCTACTTAATTCGTCCTTATCGGACGCGTTTAGGTAAACACTTTTTCGATGAGGTCGGGTAATTTTGAACACAAATAGTTTTTTGTACTTTTTATCATGGTCGGATACATATGTAATGTTTGAGTTAGATAGTATTATCGTCAAATAAGCCTGCTCCTCTGGCGACTGGGATTTGAATCCATAGAGTTTGCCGCGACATACCATACACCACACTTTCTGCCAGCGAATAAGAACCTTCTGGTAAAGAAAACCACATATACTAGCATCATGCAAGTCCCGTAATTGTACACTCGACTGTGACTTGGGCACTCGATACTTCAGATCAGAAGGTGTTCTTGACAAGGCTTTTGGTGAGTCGGTCTCTGACTTTGAAAAGTCTATTGCACTTAAGCTTCGCCTTTCATGGCCCCTGAGGAGTGGTGAATCACTGATAGAACAATCTAAAGAGGACGAGGAAGAACTTTTCTTCGAGGAGGCGATACTTCCTTTAGACGATCGACGCTCCCCGTAAGATACGGAATCAACATTTTCTTCTTTTTTCTTAGGTTTAAATAAACTCTCCAAGCTACCGAATGATCGGATTTTTTTAAACGGTCCAGGTTTCTTGTTAGACGATTGTGAAGGCTCAAAATGCCTAGCTTTCATGGGACTAGGTTTTGAAGTTTCAATCTCTGTATCGCGTCGTAACTTCCGGCGAATATCTCCTATTGAAGAATTCAGTTGCGCATGCTTCATATCATATGATCTCCCAGGAGGAGATTTCTCGCATGCTTCGTTATCTATGTTATCCTCAAGCTGCGAAGAATATCTTGTCGAACGATGGGGAGATGACGGTGTCGGAATGTACCTAGGTGACACGAAGTCACCATGACGACCTGTAACGACAGCACTACATACTGAGTGACGTCGTGGCTCGCTGCACGGTGTGTCAGCGTCCTCTAACGAGTCCGAATCATTGTCCAGAGTAGATGCCAGCTTCAGTACGGTCATCCATTGTTCTAGTTCCACGGGGCAGTCGACACTGAAGAGGTATTTACGGCGTGAACTGCAGTCGTCTATGATGATTTGATATTTGTCGATTCCTGAGATAGTTTTCGATGACGATGGCTGTGGTATCGCGGTATGATAGACTAGTGACCTTATTGTGCATCCGGGTAATATTAATACTTCGCTAGGAGATTCACTGTCCTCGCTGTCAAAAATACAAAATAACATATCTGCCACGACACACCACATGTTACAATTCTTAGACAAATCAAACAACCAACCACTTCTTTCCGGAAGTACCAAGTCGGCCATTGTTACATTGCGTAGCCTGTCGATCATTGCCGTCATATTAGGTGACTTGGTCACATCAGATTTCAGCTCTGCACCGAATGTATGATCGCCCGCCATCCTGGTTTTTATTCTAGCAAATGTCTGCCAAATGTAGTTGCTTCCACTGCCCCATATGGCCTTCACTAGATCGTGACTGGCAATGCTACGTGAGGACTGCAAGAAGAAAACACAGAACATTAAACGCATCCATATTAACAAAAAACATTATGCTCTACAACAAAATCATCATACTCTACCACAAAATCATCATCCTCTACAACAAAATCATCATCCTCTACAACAAAATCACCATACTCATCATACTCTACAGCAAAATCATCATCCTCTACAACAAAATCATCATCCTCTACAACAAAATCACCATACTCATCATACTCTACCACAAAATCATCATCCTCTACAACAAAATCATCATCCTCTACAACAAAATCATCATACTCATCATACTCAATAACAAAATCATCATACTCTACAACAAAATCATCATCCTCTACAACAAAATCATCATACTCATAATACTCTATAACAAAATCATCATACTCTACAACAACAAAATCATCATACTCTACAACAAAATCATCATATTCATCATACTCTACAACAAAATCATCATATTCTACAACAAAATCATCATACTCTACAACAAAATCATCATATTCATCATACTCTACAACAAAATCATCATACTCTACAACAAAATCATCATACTCTACAACAAAAATCATCATTCTGTACAACAAAATCATCATATTCATCATACTCTACAACAAATTCATCATACTCTACAACAAAACCATCATATTCATCATACTCTACAACAAAATCATCATACTCTACAACTAAATCATCATAGTCTACAACAAAATCATCATACTCTACAACAAAACCATCATATTCATCATACTCTACAACAAAATCATCATACTCTACAACAAAATCATCATAGTCTACAACAAAATCATCATACTCTACAACAAAACCATCATATTCATCATACTCTACAACAAAATCATCATACTCTACAACAAAACCATCATATTCATCATACTCTACGACAAAATCATCATACTCTACAACAAAACCATCATACTCTACAACAAAATCATTATATTTATCATACTCTACAACAAAAATCATCATTCTCTACAACAAAATCATCATACTCTACAACAAATTCATCATACTCTACAACAAAACCATCATACTCTACAACAAAATCATCATACTCTACTACATAACCATCATACTCTACGACAAAATAATCGTAATCTAAAGCAAATCATCATGATTTAAAACAACAACATCACAATCTAAAACAATCATAATCTACAACAACAGCGTCATATTGTACAACACAATCATTATAATCTACAACAAAATCATCACAATCTTCAACAACGGCGTCATACTGTACAACACAATCATTATAATCTACAACAAAATCATCATAATCTTCAACAACAGGGTCATACTGTACAGCATAATCATTATAATCTACAACAAAATCATCATAATCTACAACACATTACCTGTAATATCATTCACACGTATACACAACACATTAAGTTTGATATTTTTTCTATGTAATCAAAACTCCCTATAAAACAGATACCTTTTACATTGTTTATGTCCCTATAAAGTATATAATTCTATGAAGTATGTTTATATCCCTATAAAGTATATAATACTATGCAGTATGCTATAAAGCAGATGTGGGGTTTAGGCAAGGTTAAGTTACATTTTCTCGTCCCGAATCTCTTGGTTTTCTCTGATCAAGTTTTTGCTTCGTCTCAATGAGAATCATTGACTAAATTAGGTTCATCATCTTAATCAATTCAGAAATTCAGTATACGACCTGAGTATCCAACCAAATGCTCGAAAGGAACATGTTATGCATACATGATCACGTGACTATTTCATATCAGTATCCTGGATCCAGTATCCATAGCATACAAGAGTTTTGTTCCAAGTTTATTCGTGTTTTTGTTGTCTCTGCAATGGTGCGCATGCGAAAGGTATCCAGTATCGTAGACACCAATACATTATAAAAACCTTATCAATACAAAATTAATACTTAATGCAGCACGGTCCGATTGAAGTCGGGAAAAGTAGAAAACAAGAGGCCCAATTGGGTCTATACCGCTCACATCACCACAAATTGCTGATTTACAATAAAATGATAGCTCATTTCAGTAGAAAATTTTGCTTTTTTTCTACAAGACTTTCTAAAGGTTTGGTGATATTTTGTGCAGTCGTTTTGAAGAAGTCCAAAATGTGTCAACCAATCAGAGCCAATAGCGCCAACTTGGATTACGGATCGGCACGAAAAACATAAACTTGGTAGAGGACCTCGAGTACTTACTTCCTATGAGGTTTGGTGATATTTTGTGCAGCGCTTCTGGAGAAGAAGTCAAAAATGTGTCAACCAAACAGAGCCAATAGCGGACATCTTGGATTACGGATGGGCACGAAAAATACAAACTTGGTAGAGGACCTCGAGTACTTACTTCCTATGAGGTTTGGTGAAATTCTGTGCAGCGCTTCTGGAGAAGAATTCCAAAAAGGGTCAACCAATCAGAGCCAATGGCAGCTATCTTGGATTACGGATCGGCACGAAAAACACAAACTTTGTAGAGGACCTCAAGTAGTTACTTCCTATGAGGTTTGGTGAAATTCCGTACAGCGGTTCTGGAGAAGAAGTCCAAAATATATAACCAATCAACCAATAACCAACCATCTTGGATAACGGGTCGGCATGAAAAACACAAACTTGGTAGAGGACCTTGAGTACTTACTTCCTTTGAGGTATGGTGGAATTCTGTGCAGCCGTTCCGAAGACGTCGAAAATGTGTCAACCAATCAGAGCCAATGGCAGCTGTCTGGGATTACAGATCGGCATGAAAAACACAAACTTGGTAGAGGACCTCGAGTATTTACTTCTTATGAGGTTTGGTAGAATTTTGTGCAGCCGTCCTGGAGAAAAAGTCGAAAATGTCTCAAACAATCAGAGCCAGTTGAAGCTATCTTGGATTACGGATGGGCACGAAAAACACAAAGTTGGTCGAAGACCTTGAGTACTTACTTCCTATGAAGTTTGGTGAAATTCTGTGCAGCGGTTCTGGAGAAGAAGTCGAAAATGTAGAAAAGCTAACAACGGACGACAGACGACGGACGGCGATTGATCACAATAGCTCACTTGAGCCTTTGGCCTCTGAGTCCGTGTATAATTTTTTTCTACCACACTTTTGTTTTTCCCGTGCTCGTATTTCTCCATGTTAACCATTGTTGTTGTTTTCTAAAGTGAATATCCGCGCATGCGCCTGATTATGGGCGGAGCATCGCCTTATTTGAAGAATTGAAACCAACCGTAATGATTCGACTCAATTTCCTTTATTCTACGAAAACATTTAGGAATTTTAGTATTAAATTTTGCAATTAACACAAAGTTTATAATTTATGCAATACAGTGAAAAAAAAAAAAAAGATATCGTCGTAATTTATCTTTTTCATGCTATAATTTTCCAGTCTCAGACCAGGTCCCTTTAATAATCCAAATTAGTTTAATTCTATGAATTTGACTTTGAAGTTTGCCTTAAGCATACTCTAATCAAAAGTCAATAATTTCTGAAGACTAAAGTTTTAAAAAAGTCTGTGATGATTTGGGGTCGAGTGTGTTACATGAAGAGAATTCTGACATTAATTGTCTAATGTACTATTCTTGTGCTTCACACGTAGCATTTTCATATATCTTAAATCTCTTCCTTACTGTAACGTTAGTACAAGCTTAGCTTTTAAAAAAGCTTAGAATGCAAATCCTGTAGCATTTTAAATTGCGAGGAAAATGGTACTTGTGGGTCAGTTTAAAATGAAGACCCTTTTGTATGATGTTAGCTAGGTTGTTGTCTAAATAATAGTTAATACCTCCTTTCTAATGTTTATTTCTGTTTAGACTTGGGTTGGGAAAGCTGACCGTCGGGATAACATTTCGTACAGTTAGACATGGAAGAAATCGTACAAAGTACGCAGTACTTGCTCCACCAACTTCAACACCTAAAGAACACGAACTCCCCGTCGAGGCCTCTTGTGCCCAAATAATCGCTGGGGAAGTTTGCATAAGTACAAAGAATGTTACAAACTGCGCAGTAATTGCTCCACCAATTAAACTGCTAGAAATCCTTGATACTCCGCCTTCATTTACTCGGAACTTTTCGAGATTTTCTATAGCCAGATAATGTACATACGCTAAAAGGTACGAACATCTAATTAGTATTACGCGGGAAAATTCTGTTGGATTATTCCACTGCTGCCGTGGGAAAGGTTACACGAATGTTGATTTCCAAAATATGAATATCCTTCATATTTATACATGTTTATGTGGCATCCACTAATTTGTCTAATAATATGTATTTTAAAGTATTCTTTTTTATTTTTAGAATGCATTGCATGTAAGATTTATTTATCATTTATATGCATTCACTAAAGAAAATCACCCCAAGTCATAATGTCTATCCTATTAAAATCTCTATCCTCATATACTCCTCTCTGCGTTTGAAAGTACGGTAAATACTATTCGTTTGGAACGCTTAATTGTAACATTGATTTAGTAATGAGCATTGTCTTTGAATCAAGGGTATTCTTTCTTCATTTCTTTTCCTTTTAAGCGCATTAGAAATATCGATGTCATGGACAATACAAAACATACACTGTCTGACCTCGTAAAGTAAAGCAACTACTTTTTGGAGGCTATGTTTTCCCAGCATGCAGCATAATCATGTCGCACATGCGCATTTCCAGATTAGATATCAACGTAATATGCAAAAACCCCCGACGGGGTTTGCAATAATACAGAGAAGCAAACTATATACGGTTTTGAACGATTTAGCGCATTCATGTAAGAGTTATCGTTCTTTTTAAGGAAGTCTGACTTGCATGTACATTTGTAAAAATGACTTCGAATATGATATTATAAGAATCAAAACAACACAGTATCCCTTGTGTCCAAATGGCGCCTCATAAATATGCAAATTTCTCATTTTTCCTGTATAGCCCTACGAAAAAGAGCAGACAGGTCAACATTGTACCACTCGAACCTTTGTTGTTTGGTCTCGATCCGAGATGCTACATTACAAAATAAGTCACTCATTACATGTAGAAACACAAGATTATTTACATACATATTTCATCAAACTGCCCTTCAAGACCGACGACATCTTTTGATGCATTTTATATATGAAAGTTAATTCTAAACCTACAAAGCTTGCTATTTTATATGTATGATACCTTTAACATTTATTGATTTTCGCGTTAGAATAAAAGAAATAACTATAGCACAGATTAATCTGAATATTTGTTTACGAAATCTAACAGTGTACTCAGATAATGGAGGTGATGTAATGGGCAATCTTCATCATGACACGAATTTTCATTTCTCTGTAAACTGACAGCTTTTCAAATAACTAAAGATTCAATCAACATTAAACCGTGCAATCCAACTTGAAGTGAGAAAAGAAATGAGCTATGGCCCAGAAAACAATTCTGCTCTTGAATTGAGGATGTCGTTGTGACCCAAGTATGAGGAGCGGTGTACTCTATCCTATAAGGAGACCGATTTATTGGTTTGGTAAATCGAATTCAAAGGAATACATGTACATAATTTCATTCCAGGGATTGGCTGATACCTGTATTTGGTACAAGTAACTATAGATTTTCTTTGTGACTTCGAGATGCTTGCAATTTAATGGTTAAAGTTTAACGCGTGTGTTAGATTATCACATCAGAGAAAGTACATATAACTATCGTCAGATGTATAAGTACATATAACTATCGTCAGATGTATAAGTACACATAACTATCGTTAGATGTATAAGTACACATAACTATCGTCAGATGTATAAGTACATATAACTATCGTCAGATGTATAAGTACATATAACTATCGTCAGATGTATAAGTACACATAACTATCGTCAGATGTATAAGTACATATAACTATCGTCAGATGTATAAGTACACATAACTATCGTCAGATGTTTAAGTAAACATAACTATCGTCAGATGTATAAGTACATATAACTATCGTCAGATGTATAAGTACATACATGTATAACTATCGTCAGATGTATAAGTACACATAACTATCGTCAGATGTATAAGTACATATAACTATCGTCAGATCGTCAGGTGTATAAGTTTGGTCTGTGATAACCTTATTACCGACAGGGACCTTTTCTCTCTCTGACTGCACCTGGTCTGCCTCGTTATACTTCATCAACATTCTTGCATATATACTTCTTACTTACGGTAACTGAGCCATGGGTATTCCATTGTCCAGTTTGAGCCAATTGAGATAATTGTAAGTATTTGTAATTGGTTATTAAAAAAATGAAAATTCATTGTATTGTAACGGAGTTAAAGCCCTCCGACTTATCCTAAGACGGTATAGGTTTATGACATTAGTATGACTTAATTGAGCTTAAACTTTCATAGCCCCAATCCTATCGCTCGTCATTTAGGTTGTTGAATGACACGGCGAGAGTTTTGGCTGTAAATCTGAAAGGATTTACAATGTTTGGGAACGAATGCGATCGGGATAGGGACAGTTGATTCAAAATAGATATCCTATATATTAACGTGTTACTGGTGATGTTATTTATTTATTATTATCATTGCTATTATCATTATCATTGCTATTATTATTATCGTTATTTTCATTATTACTATTATTAATTCATTACATGTGCATTTCGTTGTCTAAAGCCCCTCCCCGCCCCTAATACATGTAATTTGTCAACATTGTCATGAGCTAAATAGGTAAAGTGCTTGGATTGCAATCCAGAATTTTCGTTTTGGAAACCCACTGAATTTCCGTTTTGGAGCCCCAAAGAAATCCCGTACTGAAGCCTAACAGGAATTCCGTGTTGAAGCCTCAAAGAAGTCCCGTGTTCTAGCCACACATAAGTCCCGTGTGGAGCCCAACAAAATTCCCGTGCTGCAGTCACACGGAAGTCCCATGTTGGGGTCCCACAGAAGTCCCGTGTTTTAGCCCCACAGAAATCCCGTATTGTAGCCTCACAGTAGTCCCGTGTTGGACCCCACAGAAGTCCCGTGTTGTAGCCTCACATAAGTCCAGTGTTGGAGTCCAACAGAATTCCCGTGTTCTAGCCCTACAGAATTCACGCGTTGGAACCCCACAAAAGTCCCTTGTTGGAGACATACAGAAGTCCCGTGTTGGAGCCCCACAGAAGTCCCGTGTTGGCGTTTCACAGAACTCCGTGTTGAATTCCCACAGAAGTCCCGTGCTGCAGTCCCACGGAAGTCCCATGTTGAAGCCTCACAGTAGTCCCGTGTTGTAGCTTCACAGTATTCCCGTGTTGGACCCAACAGAAGTCCCGTGTTGGAGCCCCACAGAAGTCCCGTGTTGTAGCCTCACAGTAGTCCCGTGTTGTAGCCTCACAGTAGTTCAGTGTTGTAGCCTCACAGTAGTCCAGTGTTGTAGCCTCGCAGTAGTCCCGTGTTGGAGCCCCACAGAAGTACCGTGTTGTAGCTTCACAGTAGTCCCGTGTTGTAGCCTCATAGTAGTCCAGTGTTGTAGCCTCACAGTAGTCCCGTGTTGGAGCCCCGTGTTGGTTTAAAAAGTCGTATCCACCGGGGCGAACATGCCTTGCATCGAGTAATAAGTCCCGTGTTGTAGCCTCACAGAAGTCCCATGTTGTAGCCTCACAGAAGTACCGTGTTGTAGCTTCACAGTAGTCCCGTGTTGTAGCCTCACAGTAGTCCCGTGTTGTATCCTCACAGTAGTCCAGTGTTGTAGCCTCACAGTAGTCCAGTGTTGTAGCCTCGCAGTAGTCCCGTGTTGGAGCCCCACAGAAGTCCCGTGTTGGCGTTTCACAGAACTCCCTGTTGAATTCCCACAGAAGTCCCGTGCTGCAGTCCCACGGAAGTCCCATGTTGAAGGCTCACAGTAGTCCCGTGTTGTAGCTTCACAGTATTCCCGTGTTGGACCCAACAGAAGTACCGTGTTGTAGCTTCACAGTAGTCCCGTGTTGTAGCCTCACAGAAGTGCCGTGTTGTAGCCTCACAGTAGTCCCGTGTTGTAGCCTCACAGTAGTCCCGTGTTGTAGCCTCACAGTAGTCCAGTGTTGTAGCCTCACAGTAGTCCCGTGTTGTAGCCTCACAGAAGTGCCGTGTTGCTGCCTCACAGTAGTCCAGTGTTGTAGCCCCACAGTAGTCCCGTGTTGTAGCTTCACAGTAGTCCCGTGTTGTAGCCTCACAGTAGTCCAGTGTTGTAGCCTCACAGTAGTCCCGTGTGGTAGCCTCACAAGTAGTCCCGTGTTGTAGCCTCACAGAAGTGCCGTGTTGCTGCCTCACAGAAGTCCCGTGTTGTAGCCTCACAGTATTCCCGTGTTGGACCCCACAGAAGTCCCGTGTTGTAGCCTCACAGAAGTCCCATGTTGTAGCCTCACAGAAGTACTGTGTTGTAGCTTCACAGTAGTCCCGTGTTGTAGCCTCACAGTAGTCTAGTGTTGTAGCCTCACAGAAGTCCCGTGTTGTAGCTTCACAGTAGTCCCGTGTTGTAGCCTCACAGTAGTCCAGTGTTGTAGCCTCACAGTAGTCCCGTGTTGTAGCCCACAGTAGTCCCGTGTTGTAGCCTCACAGTAGTCCCGTGTTGTAGCCTCACAGTAGTCCAGTGTTGTAGCCTCACAGTAGTCCAGTGTTGTAGCCTCGCAGTAGTCCCATGTTGTAGCCTCACAGAAGTCCCGTGTTGTAGGTCTATTACTGCGTGAGGCAAATGACGTCATCTTATAAAGGCAATACTCCACTGAGATGTAAAAGGAGAGACACACGACATTCTATGTGTCAGTTTTAGCAGGGACGTATATTACACACTGGTTTTCGGCAAATAACTCCTCGTGTAAACTTTCTTTTTGGATATATTAGTATTTTTTGCCAAGTCTATGACCATTATACCAAAACCTAAGGTGGCACCAAATGTACATTATAATGTAGGTTTAAAAAGTCGTATCCACCGGGGCGAACATGCCTTGCATCGAGTAATACATGCACAACCACTGTAATGGGAGGTACCTTCCGTTAGGCGGCGCTTGTGTACTATCAGTTAGTAACATCGATTGGATTAGGCAACCTTATGACGTCACAATAACGTACCATTGTTCTTTACGTCATTTTTGCGGGAATATATTTTATTTCCTCCCTAAATAGTAGGACCGCAGTTAATGGCGGTATCTCCCATTGTCCGAGATAAAGCTTTGAAAATCTATGTTGTTTATTTCTGTATAAATTACATTGATCGGTGACGTCATAACGCCCCATATTTAATCCACTTTTAAGCACAGAAAGCGATGTTTGACAGAATTTTGAGTGTTGTGCTTCTGACAACATAATGAAATGTTCGACATTTCCAATCTTACGTGACGTCATCAAAGTCGCATTTTGCGTTAAAGGGCTTCACATTCAACGAAAGTATGTCATTCTGGTTAAACGTTACGTTGTCATGAGACACCAGCTGTTTCTTTCCATTTATAACTTCCTTCCGGAATGATTTGCAGATGCGGTTTATAAAGAGGAAATGGAAGTTTCCGGTAGGATATTTTGGCATTAAAAGCGCATATATATAGAATAAGTGTCTTATCTTGTGTTTTCATGCAGGAATGAATTGCAATGTCAGATGCATTTATGAGATATAATGCGCGTGCATCAGTCATTGTAATTCATTCCTGCATGAAAACACAAAATAAGACACTTATTCTATACATCATTCTACAGTGGTAAGCATTTAGTTGTTTGCCTGGTTCGTTCGTTCGTTCGTTCGTCTTTGTTTTCAACGTTTCAGAGTCAGATATCAGCATTAGAAGGTACCGCCATTAACTGCGATCCTAATAATTAGGGAGGAAATAAAACATATTCCCGCAAAAATGACGTAAAGAACAATGGTACGTTATTGTGACGTCATAAGGTTGCTAATTCCAATCGATGTTACTAAATGATAGTACACAAACGCTGCCTAACGGACGGTACCTTCCTTTTAAAGAGAATCCGGAGACTGAATCCTCATTGCCTACACAACAAACGAAGGCCTTATTTTATTTGGAAATACCCCCTCCCCCATCTACTTAAGGGGGACACAAAAGCTGGATCCACTTTTGATTATTCGAATAACGACAGACAGCTGGAAGCGCGGATTAAGATATTTCGAAGAGAGATTTTTTCAATATTTTTTTTCCAGAAAGAGGCCAAAATGAATTTACAAAGAATATTATTGAGGGAAGTCCTTTTTGACGGATCTTAGTTTCCGTTGGGATCTTAGTTTCCGTTGGGATCCTCTGTACTATTTCCTGGGTTTGCGCATGAGCATTGACAAAATTAGAGTACACAGGGATGATGTATAATTATTCCTGCTTCCGCTATTCTGAACATCTCGTGTTTGTGGCATTTGCGAGTGAGGGACACATCCGAGGGGTTACTGACTTCCAATGCGGTACACCAAGACACGGACTAATACAGTAGGCGGATTATAACTTATATCATGTATGAGTGTGTGTTATGTAAAGTCAGTCAGCTCTATACACCGCTAATCTCCAGGATTAAGTGAATTAAGAATAAACATTGTTCCATGTGACTTTTGTGGATTATGCTCAGTTTATCCTTCCCGTAAGTTATTCAAAGCTTGCCCAAGACGCGTTAGTTATCACAGATTCTCTGACATACTCAAAGTATTCTTTAAATAGATAGTCATTATTCCAATGATAAAATTCAATTATAATCAAATCTATTTGCAGGGAACATTATGATATAACTGCAAATGTCAGATTAAAACTGTTAAGTGTAGGTCTTAATTAATCTAGTTTACTGAACTCTCTGTCATTTACTACATGAATGTCCCCGTGAACCATCTGCATCGTAATTCATTTACTACATGAACGTCCCCGGGAACTGTTTGCATCCTAATTCATTTACTACATGAACGTCTACATCCTAATTCATTTAGTACATGAACG
This sequence comes from Pteria penguin, assembly GCA_035048485.1. Taxonomy (NCBI): domain Eukaryota; kingdom Metazoa; phylum Mollusca; class Bivalvia; order Pterioida; family Pteriidae; genus Pteria; species Pteria penguin. Next base: position 74,378,975 of record CM068582.1, on the reverse strand, counting down.
TCGCCGTGAACCGTCTACATTCTAATTCATTTACTACATGAACGTCCCCGGGAACTGTCTGCATCCTAATTCATTTACTACATGAACGTCCCCGGGAACCGTCTACATCCTAATTCATTTACTACATGAACCTCCCAGGGAACCGCCTACATCCAAATTCATTTACTACATGAACGTCCCGTGAACCGTCTACATCCTAATTCATTTACTACATAAACGTCCCCGGGAACCGTCTAATCCTAATTCATTTACTACATGAACGTCCCGGGAACCGCCTACATCCTAATTCATTTACTACATGAACGCCCCGGGAACTGTCTGCATCCTAATTCATTTACTACATAAATGTCCCGGGAACTGTCTGCAGCCTAATTCATTTACTACATGAACGTCCCCGGGAACGGTCTACATCCTAATTCATTTACTACATGAACGTCCCAGGGAACCGCCTACATCCAAATTCATTTACTACATGAACGCCCCGGGAACTGTCTGCATCCTAATTCATTTACTACATTTAGTACATGAACGTCGCCGGGAACCGTCTACATTCTAATTCATTTACTACATGAACGTCCCCGGGAACTGTCTGCATCCTAATTCATTTACTACATAAACGTCCCCGGGAACCGTTTACACCCTAATTCATTTACTACAAAAACGTCCCCGGGAACCGTCTACATCCTAATTCATTTACTACATAAACGTCCCCGGGAACCGTCTAATCCTAATTCATTTACTACATGAACGTCCCCGGGAACTGTCTGCATCCTAATTCATTTACTACATGAACTTCCCAGTGAACCATCTGCATCGTAATTCATTTACTACATGAACGTCCCAGGGAACTGTCTGCATCCTTAATCATTTACAATATAAACGTCCCGGCACATGATTGCATCCCAATTCATTTACTACATGAACGTCCCCGGAAATTGTCTGCATCCCGATTTTTTTGAAAACGAGTAAACTTTTCATTGAAGTGTCATTGAAATAAGATTGTATTAAAATAGGCACGATTTACAAGAAAACACCTTACCGTCCGAAATCGCACAACAGATTCTCAAGGTTAGATTCATTGTGGAAATACGCTACTTCTCTATTAGTCCTATGCCTCAGAACAAAATCCTGTGTCCCCAAATAACGACAAACTCAACATGTGTTTCATAATGATGATAGATTCAACGAGTGTACAGTACCAAAGCCGTATGAATAATATATACAAACGGTATACGCCAAAACAGGTAGCAATACCGCTATATATTTAAAGGGATTATTCCGCACTGTAGCGCAAGAACACAATGAGAAAAAGCATAATGTAGATTTTATTGCTCTTTTTCTTACTATAATATCTTACAGCATGTCATTACGGACGGGTATTTATTAACACTAAAAAGAAGCATTTTAATTCTCCGACAATATTGACCGAATACTCTTGAAAGAGCCACAGACGAATCCAAACACTACAAATGACCACTAATTTACAGGAGGTAAATCTATTTGCTTAACAGAAAGTTCACCTCTTGTTCGTTTTCATTAATATATTTGAGCGTGATTCACTCAATGCTTTTCTTTTCTATCCAAATCATCCTAAACTACAGACATACGTCCATAGGGCATGCATGTCCCCTCTGAGATAAAAGCTATCATAAGGATTAACGCAAAGCTGAACTGAAAGACAGAGGAGAGAATATGAGGACTAACATGTCAATCCTACTTGTATATATCCTCGGTTATATGGTACAAACAATCCAATTATCTAATAAACAAACCGAGGATAGACAGACGGACGGATCAAAACCACGTGTATACACGCTCGGGCACTCATATCAACCAATCATTTACTAGCAAACCGAAGACAGATGCACGGTGATGTCAAAAGTACATGTATACATTCCCGGTTATGTTTATCATGCAGACACTCATCTGCAAACCAAGGACAGACGGACTGAGAAGTCATTAGCAGATGAATATATATATATATGTATATATATATATATATATATATATATATATATATATATATATATATATATATATATATATATATATATATATATATATATATATATATATTTCAACTGAGAAAATGGTAGGCAGCCATTCAAAAAAAAAAAAAGAGTTTAGCTGTACATATACCTTCTGTTATACAGATAAACCAATCAGTAGCTAGCAAACCAACAACAGACGGACAGACAGAGAACTCCATATCTACCCTCCGTTATACACATGGCATTCGGTTCAGCATCCATGATACGCGTATTACGATTATAGTTACTGGAGATAGCCAAGGATAAATGTGATCTGTACTGCCTGGAGGAGGGTCCTCTATAACTAATATTGTGTCTTCCCATATCTTTACTAAACTTATTCCTCAAGCAAACTAGAGCTTTTGTTAATACACATTTCGTTATATTCACTCTATATAAAGACTCCCTCAACACTATTTTGACCCATTAACTTGTGGTCTATGTACAGTACACATGCCCAAAGATAAAGGGCAGATAACTCTATTGCGAGTAAATCATAAATTTCTGAACGGAAAGTTAATTGAAAACTGACGTGACGTAACACCATCTTAATCTTCCCCAAAGTGTCGTCATATCTAAGCCTACATTGTTGAGTGTCAATATTAAAGTGAAAGTAGACCTGATAGGATTTATGCATTATCGGCTATATGGAATCGTAATGACATACGTTATCGGCTATATAGATAACACATTGATAATTAGTAAGTAAGGTTCACTGGGCCTATATGTATAATACATTTATGATTTAGATATCATGTCTGGTAACAGGTACTTTCTAATGATTCTTAATTATATTTGTATATTACCTGTTCCTCAACTGTAAAATTACATCTTACTTTTATTTGAAAGAGATCTAGCTTGAACAAAAATCTGTAAGACATTGGTCTCCGGGGTATAGGAAACAAAGATGAATAAGCAAACACTATTACGTCACAAAATATTCGATTATGCCGCATTAGAATATGGAAGTCTGACTGACTGACTTCCTGAACAAACGCGGACCGACAGACTGTTACTCATTATTTGATTCATAGTCGGTTGTGACTAACCTTGTCAGTGCATTTATTTATTTATTTATTTTAGCTACTATCAACATAGCATTAAGACACTCCTTCCTTTGCTGCCATTATAAAATTAATTCCATCCCTCCTTCACTGTCACCACCAAACTAATTCCAGCCCACCAAACTAATTCCATCCTGGCCACCAAACTAATTCCATCCTTCCTTCACTACCACCAACAAACTAGTCTATCGTCCTTTTCCTGCTGCCACCAAAATAATTCTATTTAATATACATACCACCTTGAGTAAAAAGTGGAATAGAATACTATTTTGTCATAAAACCACTTGATGGCACTTTAGAAATGCCTTCTTTTCATTAAAATCTTTTAAAGATATTTACATTATACTTAAGTGTACTCGAGCGATGATTTCTCGATATTTTTGAGATTTAAATAGAAGGCATCAAAGTAAGCGGATGGCATATCAATCTACTTACATTTTATCGCTTATATCGGGTAGTTTTGTGACAGGTCACGCTGTCGGGTTGTAACGAGAAACCGATGTAACAAATAGAAACTTGTTTTTAATTTCTACCAGAGAAGAAAAGAACAAAAGAAAATGCGATTGTCCATATGTTAAGGAGAAATGTGCTTAGTCACTTTTTAAATACCTCTCTTTTCTTTGTTTGATAAACATTTTTGTGAGAAAAAAACAAAATAGACCCAACCCTGCATTTTATTGAAGTAATAATATCGACTAAGGTCGACTATGTAGGGCATAAAACCAGGTCTAATGAGGGTCGACTATGTAGGGTATAAAACCAGGTCTAATGAAGGTCGACTATGTAGGGTATAAAACCAGGTCTAATGAAGGTCGACTATGAAGGGTATAAAACCAGGTCTAATGAAGGTCGACTATGTAGGGTATAAAACCAGGTCTAATGAGGGTCGACTATGTAGGGTATAAAACCAGGTCTAATGAAGGTCGACTATGTAGGGTATAAAACCAGGTCTAATGAAGGTCGACTATGTAGGGTATAAAACCAGGTCTAATGAATGTCGACTATGTAGGGTATAAAGCCAGGTCTAATGAAGGTCGACTATGTAGGGTATAAAACCAGGTCTAATGAAGGTCGACTATGTAGGATATAAAACCAGGTCTAATGAAGGTCGACTATATAGGGTATAAAGCCAGAAATAATGAAGGTCGACTATGTAGGGTATAAAGCCAGGTCTAATGAAGGTCGGCTTTGTAGGGTATAAAGCCAGGTCTAATGAAGGTCGACTATGTAGGGTATAAAACCAGGTCTAATGAAGGTCGACTATGTAGGGTATAAAGCCAGGTCTAATGAAGGTCGACTATGTAGGGTATAAAGCCAGGTCTAATGGAGGTCGGCTATGTAGGGTATAAAACCAGGTCTAATGAAGGTCGGCTATGTAGGGTATAAAACCATGTCTGATGAGGGTCGACTATGTAGGGTATAAAACCAGGTCTAATGAAGGTCGGACTATGTAGGGTATAAAACCTGGTCTAATGAAGGTCGACTATGTAGGGTATAAAACCAGGTCTAATAAAGGTCGACTATGTAGGGTATAAAACCAGGTCTAATGAAGAACTGGAGTAGAAAAGTGTTCTGACATACCATTATATGGATATAAATATCATATTTGGTAACCTTGTCCAATGGTCCTTACACTGACTGACCTTGTCATTTATCATTAACTATGCCATGGACATTAGCAGAACATCACATTCACCATGACCTTCGAAACGAACACTCCCAAACCTTCAAATTTACCCTGCCCTTTGACACATACATTGGCAGACCTTCACATTTACCCTGACCTTCGACAAGTGCATTTGCAGACTTCACATTTACTCTGACATTAACAACCACAGTGGCAAAACTACGCATTTGCTTTGGTCTTTAACATGTACTGGAAGAGTTTCACATTTACCCTGACCTTTGACACTTACAGTTGCATACCTTTACATCTACTCTGACATTTGACACATATAGTAGTACACCTTTACATTAACTCTGACCTTCGACACGTGCAGTGGTAACCTTCATATTTACTTTGACCTTTGATACGTACTGTGGTGCATCGTCATATTTTCCCTGACCTTTGACATGTACCGTGGTATACTTTCATATTTACCCTGACCTTTGGCACGTGCAGTGGTACACCTTCATATCTTATTCTACCCTGACCTTTGACAAGTACTGTGGTACATCGTCATATTTTTCCTGACCTTTGACATGTACAATGGTATACTTTCATATTTACCCTGATCATTGACACGTGCAGTGGCACACCTTCAAATCTACCCTGACCTGTAACACGTACTGTGATACATCATCATGTTTACCCTGATCAGTATAAAAGTCCAGTACAGTGAGTTTTACCAGATTATAGATGCTAGTACAGTCAATCTTATTGAAACGCGACTTGTACTTTGTTCCTCTACGCTACTCTCGATGTACAAGATCTTACAACTGCCGATTCGAGGTCATCTCAGGATGACCTTTCAGTACAGCCAGTCAGAATTTGAGTTCCAGATCTTTTGGTATTGTTTGTATGTAATATAACACCGAAAGATCTCTAACTCCAATTCTGATTGGCTGTTCTGAAAGGTCATCCTGAGATGACCTCGAATCGGCAGTTGTAAGATCTTGTACATGGAGAGTATCGTAGAGGAGCGAAATACAAGTCGCGTTTTAATAAGATTGCTAGTACAGTGGGTTTTAACGCAGATGTGATGCTAGTACAGTGAGTTATGCCACAGCGCTTTGAGCGGGTGTACTGAGCTTTACAAATGCGCTTTCAGCAGCTCACTCAGTAACATAGGCCTCCATAGTACATGACTTTATAATGTTAGCATGAACATATGATAAACACAAAGACGAGCCAATGACACAGACAAACGGATCACGACGCATACAGACGGATCACGGCACACAGACGGAACATAACACAGACGGGACACGACACACACAGACGGATTACGACACACAGACGGAACATGACACAGACGGGACACGACACACACAGACGGATTACGACACACACAGACGGACCACGACACACAGATTTAACTCGAAAGACAGATCACGACACAGACAGATGGAACACGACAAACAGACGGATTACGACGCAAATAGAAGGATTACGACACAGACAGACGAAACCTGACAGATAGACAGATCACACACAGACAGACGGTATACGACACACAGACGGAACACGACACACAGACAGACCGAGCAAGACACAGACAGACGGAACACTATACATACAGACGGAACACGACACAAACAGACTGATCACGACATATAGTCTTCCTTTCCAAACATTAATATACTAGTACATCTATACCTTCTTTGTCCCGAGATTAACACCTTTAAGCGACACAAAGTCATATTTAAAATTTAGCTAAACTGTTTGATAAGCGACTCTTTGAGGTTCGATAAAAGATTTCACAAAACAATAAAAGATATATCACATTGTGTATTGACACGTACAGGTTATATTCCTTTGTTACCCGCCACAGGTTTACCAATATTTTACCTACATGCCAGTATTATTTTAAATGCTACTTACACAAAACTCTTAAAGCATTGGTAGACACAGATACAAAACATGTATACAATCAGGGAGCATCAATGATAAACATCGGTCCATAAATACACACAGACACCATTCTCTATAAGTACATACACAAAACATCCTGTATAAGTACATACAGAAAACATCCTGTATAAGTACATACACAAAACATCCTATATAAGTACATACAGAAAACATCCTGTATAAGTACATACACAAAACATCCTCTTTAAGTACATACACAAAACATCCTGTATAAGTACATACACAAAACATCCTGTATAAGTACATACAGAAAACATCTTGTATAAGTACATACACAAAACATCCTCTTTAAGTACATACACAAAACATCCTGTATAAGTACATACACAAAACATCCTGTATAAGTACATACAGAAAACATCTTGTATAAGTACATACACAAAACATCCTCTTTAAGTACATACACAAAACATCCTGTATAAGTACATACAGAAAACATCTTGTATAAGTACATACACAAAACATCCTCTTTAAGTACATACACAAAACATCCTGTATAAGTACATACACAAAACATCCTGTATAAGTACATACAGAAAACATCTTGTATAAGTACATACACAAAACATCCTGTATAAGTACATACACAAAACATTCTGTATAAGTACATACAGAAAACATCCTGTATAAGTACATACAGAAAACATCCTGTATAAGTACATACACAAAACATCCTCTTTAAGTACATACACAAAACATCCTGTATAAGTACATACACAAAGCATCCTGTATAAGTACATACAGAAAACATCTTGTATAAGTACATACACAAAACATCCTGTATAAGTACATACACAAAACATCCTCTATAAGTACATACACAAAACATCCTATATAAGTATATACAGAAAACATCCTGTATAAGTACATACAGAAAACATCCTGTATAAGTACATACACAAAACATCCTCTATAAGTACATACAGAAAACGTCCTGTATCAGTACATACAGAAAAATTCCTGTATAAGTACATCGAAAATATCCTCTTTAAGTCATACAGAAAACATCTATGAATACATAAGGAAATCATCCTCCGTACCTACATATATAAAACATCTGTAAGTTCACACAGAAAGCATCCTCTAATGTACATACAGAAAACTTCTCTAAGTACATAAAGAAAACATCCTCTTTACGTGCATACAGAAGACATCCTTTGTACGTGCATACAAAAAACACCATCTATAAGTGCTTTATCAGAGGCATCTGCTCTACATATATCTACATGTATTTGATATGACAATATTATCTGAGGAAAACTTATCAGAACTCTTTACTACTCGAGCCTTCGATAAAGTAACCCTGTTATAGATGCTATGACATACACGTATGATGCTATGACATACACATATGATGCTATGACATACACGTTTGATACTATGACATACACGTATGATGCTAGAACATACACGTATGATACTAGGACATACACGTATGATGCTAGGACATACACGTATGATACTAGGACATACACGTATGATGCTAGGACATACACGTATGATATTAGGACATACACGTATGATGTTAGGACATACACGTATGATGCTAGGACATACACGTATGATGCTAGGACATACACGTATGATGCTAAGACATACACGTATGATACTAGGACATACACGTAGGATGCTAGGACATACACGTATGATACTAGGACATACACGTATGATGCTAGGACATACACGTATGATGCTAGGACATACATGTATGAAGGTAGGACATACACGTATGATACTAGGACATACACGTATGATACTAGGACATACACGTATGATACGACAGCATGTACTTATTCAGGGTCTCCTCACATTTGATGTGTTAAACACGACAGCATTCACTGTCTCCGATCTCGTCACATTTGATGTGTTCAATATATCAGCATTCACTGTCTCCGGGTGTCTTCACATTTGACGTGGTAAACACGACAACATTTGCTGTCTCCTTAGTAACTTAAATGGATTTTTCTACCACACGATCGCATCATGAAGAGAAATGTTGCTACGTGTATAAAATCCCTATTGACCATCATCCTGTCACATCAAGTTTTAAGCCTGTATTCGATCCGGTGTCGACTCCGCCAATATAAACACCGACGATGAAGAGTGACTTCATGAGTCGGACACCAGACCATCGGAATGTCTAGCAGTATTAGTTTTGCATAGACTTGCTTGGAAGTATGCATGTTAATATGGGGATTGGGGACAATTCACAGAATGGGAGGTATGACCGTCAAGAAGGGATAAGGAGGAAGGTGTAAGGAGGAAGGGTTGAGGAGGAAGGGGTGAGGGGGAAGGGGTGAAGAAGAAAGGGTGAGGAGGGGGAAGGGGTGAGGAGGAAGGAGTGAGGAAGAAAGTGTGAGGAGGAAGGGGTGAGGGGGAAGGGGTGAGAAGAAAGGGGCGAGGAGGAAGGGCTGAGGATGAAGGGTGAGGAGGAAGGTGTGAGGAAAAATTAAGGAGGAAGGGGTGAGGGGAAGGTGTGAGGAGGAAGGAGTGAGGAGGAAGGAGTGATGAGGAATGGATGAGGAGGAAGAGGCGAGGAAGAAGGGGTGAGGAGGAAGAAGTGTGAATGTTTATACATGTTTTAAAAGCAGTATAATATGTACAGCGTGAGATAGGGGTTGATCTGCGTATTTTATCCAGACACAAAGGGGTCGATTTTGGTATTTTATTCAGAAGGAAAGGGAATGAAATAATTTGTATTTCTTACCTTCTCATGTTAATCAAAAATTCCTATGGCTAGGTATAATGTTATGCACTAATTGGGTAAAGCGCATCCCACTTATTGAAAATATCACTTTTCACACTGCCAAGTTATTTTTGTATGATTGATTAATCAAATATTTCAGATAAATCAGACGCGAGTATCATGTCCTTGCTGAACAGGAATTAACAGACCACTAGACGTGTACGGAATGGCTATGCTTCGGTGCCCTGTATGTAATTAATAATCAGCTTTTGTTTTCTCAAAATACAACCACAAGACCATGTCTGACAAAATCTGACCCAGGCATTCTAAATAAACCTGTTAGATAAAGTAAACTGATTTCCAACAAAGATATGGATTCCGAATGTATTTAGTTTGACTTAATCATAAAACGCTTCAGCGGAATTCAATGAAATAATGCCTTATCAAGTGATAGGGCAAAGAAAACAAATTGCTATAATGCATTGATAACAAATCTAATATAAGATTTTCTATCCGGAGAAGGGCAGAATTCTATCGTGTTATACAGGTATCTCTCTAGTCAGGTATTCCGTGTCAAATTCCACAGAACACTATTATTTTTATTCTATTTAAGTTTAGCATCAATTATTTGCCTTATAAATGTACAAAATCGATATTCATTGTTTAAAAACCACAAGGATCGAATTACTCATTTCTAACCTGACGAAGAGAAATTTTCCATGTAATATCTGTTTTATATTTCAGCTATAGATGGCCTGGCGATAACTTAACATAATTTGAAGAGATCTCGTCGGCAGAATGAATAGTAGTCAACCTGTAATGGACATACCCAGAATTCTATCAGACATGTCTAAAGGGTCCAATATGGGCTCCAAGAATGTATTGTTTCACGTACTTCTCCAAAGCTGTGACGAAATTCTGTCCCCTTTGTTCACTTGTGTAAATTTAAAACGACAGGACTAAATGACAGATTCAGATATTGTCTCATATGAAAATCTTAATTACAAAGATAGCTGTAGCTTTCCTATCAGCAATACTACCATATCAAAATGAACAAAACGTTAGAATCATCTTAATATCTTACAACACTATAGTCATATCGACACCTTACAACATTAAAGTCACATCAACACCTTACAACACTATTGTCATATCAACACCTTACAACACTGTACACGTTCACCTTACAACACTATAGTCATATCAGTACCTTACAACATTAAAGTCACATCAACACCTTACAACGCTATTGTCATATCAACACCTTACAACACTGTAGACGTTCAACACCTTACAACACTGTACATGTTCACCTTACAACACTATAGTCATATCGACACCTTACAACATTAAAGTCATATCGACACCTTACAACACTATTGTCATATCAACACCTTACAACACTGTACACGTTCACCTTACAACACTATAGTCATATCAGTACCTTACAACATTAAAGTCACATCAACACCTTACAACGCTATTGTCATATCAACACCTTACAACACTGTAGACGTTCAACACCTTACAACACTAAAGTCACGTCAACATCTTACAACACTAAAATCATAGCAACATCTTACAACACTGTACACGTTCACCTTACAACACTAAAGTCATATAACACCTTACAACAGTATAGTCATATTCACGTCTCACATTACAATAGTCATAACGACATCTTAGAATCATTTCAGCACCTTACATCACTATAGTCATAGCATCACCTTTCAATAGTTTAATCTATTACAGTACAATCACCATTTCAGTACATTCACACCTACATCTTGATACATCGTATCAACATCTTCACCACAACACTATGACCGTATCAACACCTTCACCACAACACTATGACCGTATCAACATTTTCACCACAACACTATGACCGTATCAACACCTTCACCACAACACTATGACCGTATCAATATCTTCACCACAACACTCTGACCGTATCAACATCTTCACCACAACACTATGACCGTATCAACACCTTCACCACAACACTATGACCGTATCAACATCTTCTCCACAACACTCTGACCGTATCAACATCTTCACCACAACACTATGACCGTATCAACATCTTCACCACAACACTATGACCGTATCAACATCTTCACCACAACACTCTGACCGTATCAACACCTTCACCACAACACTATGACCGTATCAACATCTTCACCACAGCACTCTGACCGTATCAACATCTTCACCACAACACTATGACCGTATCAACATCTTCACCACAACACTATGACCGTATCAACACCTTCATCACAACACTCTGACCGTATCAACACCTTCACCACAACACTCTGACCGTATCAACACCTTCACCACAATACTCTGACCGTATCAACATCTTCACCACAACACTCTGACCGTATCAACACCTTCACCACAACACTATGACCGTATCAACACCTTCACCACAACACTATGACCGTATCAACATCTTCACCACAACACTATGACCGTATCAACACCTTCACCACAACACTCTGACCGTATCAACATCTTCACCACAACACTATGACCGTATCAACACCTTCACCACAACACTCTGACCGTATCAACACCTTCACCAAAACACTATGACCGTATCAACATCTTCACCACAACACTATGACCGTATCAACACCTTCACCACAACACTCTGACCGTATCAACACCTTCACCACAACACTATGACCGTATCAACACCTTCACCACAACACTATGACCGTGTCAACACCTTCACCACAACACTATGACCGTATCAACACCTTCACCACAACACTATGACCGTATCAACACCTTCACCACAACACTATGACCGTATCAACACCTTCACCACAATACTCTGACCGTATCAACATCTTCACCACAACACTATGACCGTATCAACACCTTCACCACAACACTCTGACCGTATCAACATCTTCACCACAATACTCTGACCGTATCAACATCTTCACCACAACACTATGACCGTATCAACACCTTCACCACAACACTCTGACCGTATCAACATCTTCACCACAATACTCTGACCGTATCAACATCTTCACCACAACACTCTGACCGTATCAACATCTTCACCACAATACTATGACCGTATCAACACCTTCACCACAACACTATGACCGTATCAACATCTTCACCACAACACTATGACCGTATCAACACCTTCACCACAACACTATGACCGTATCAACACCTTCATCACAACACTCTGACCGTATCAACATCTTCACCACAACACTATGACCGTATCAACACCTTCACCACAACACTCTGACCGTATCAACACCTTCATCACAACACTATGACCGTATCAACACCTTCATCACAACACTATGACCGTATCAACATCTTCACCACAACACTATGACCGTATCAACACCTTCACCACAACACTATGACCGTATCAACACCTTCACCACAACACTATGACCGTATCAACACCTTCATCACAACACTCTGACCGTATCAACATCTTCACCACAACACTATGACCGTATCAACACCTTCACCACAACACTATGACCGTATCAACACCTTCATCACAACACTCTGACCGTATCAACATCTTCACCACAACACTATGACCGTATCAACACCTTCACCACAACACTATGACCGTATCAACACCTTCACCACAACACTATGACCGTATCAACATCTTCATCACAACACTCTGACCATATCAACATCTTCACCACAATACTCTGACCGTATCAACACCTTCACCACAACACTATGACCGTATCAACACATCACTTAAAAACCTATCGCCGTATCATTTAACATCTTGATATCAACGCCGTTATTTACAGCATGATTGTTATATCAATACCTTCGCTACAACGCTATCGCCGTATCGATACTTAATCTACAACGCTATCGCCGTATCGACACTTCACCTACATGTACAACATTGATATTATCGCCGCCATCTTAACCACTTTAACTCGCAACTTACATTGCTATTTTCATCCTATCTAACACACGCGTTACTCCGCTCTTTTGTACCAATACTATCGTTTTTTTCATCTCGACACGATCTTTGCTTTACAGCCGACGTTTATCGTATTTTGGTATTACTGCACAAACACAACCCAGTATCACAACAATGTTACTGGTTAATCTTATCAGACAATACTACATAACTCGTATCGTAAATCTGGACACGATTTAGAGAACATCGAAGAAAAAAAAAAAGGAGGGGGAGGGGAAGAGAGGTGATGACGCAGTACTAAGTTAAAGTACAAGTTATCGTAAATAAATTAGATAAGTACTGTTTTGTTTTGGGGGGGGGGTTGTTTTGTGTGTGTGTGTGTGTGTGTGTGTGTGTGTGTGTGTGTGTGTGTGTGTGTGTGTGTTTGGTCTTATTATATATATATATAAATATATTGTGGCAACATCTACCTGGTGCATGGTTGCATAGCTTTTTCCTGTGCGGTTAACCCATCCGTCGCTTACGATGTGGTTGGTTGGTTTATTGGTGTTTTACGTCGCTTTCAACAATTTTTCAGTTATATCGCGACATGGAAGCAGGAGGTAACCAACCTTTGAAACATAGTGGCGCAAACCGGGAATCGAACCCGGATCGTCTGGGCTACAAGCCTAGCGCTTAACCACTATACCCAGCCTGCCCCTTTGTCGTTGTCAAACAATGTATCTCGTATAACGCACCTCAATTGATAATTCTGCCTCATCAGGCAGACAGAGAGGGAGACCAAAAATGAATAAAAGCCAAGTTCGAAGCCTTGATCGAACCCTTTATATGATACCACTGGACGAATCTGTCTCAGATATGCACTGGGATAGATAACCAACTGCGCAACGATAACGTCAAAAGGTGTCGGTGGGGTATGTGGAAACGTCTGACCAAATCTCGACCCATCTCTCAATGGGGTATATGGTAACATCTGACTAAAACCCAGCCCATCTCTCAGCGGGGTATGTGGCAACATGTGACCAATACCCGACCCATCTCAGTGGGTATGTGGTAGCATCTGGCCAATACCTGACCCATCTCTCAGTGGGGTATGTGGCAACATGTGACCAATACCCGACCCGTTTATCAGTGGGGTATGTGGTAACATCTGACCAATACCCGACCCATCTCTCAGTGGGGTATATGGTAACATGTGACCAATACCCAACCCATCTCGCAGTAAGTATATGGTAACATCTGACCAATACCCGACCCATCTCTCAGTGGGTATATGGTAACATCTGACAAATACCCGACCCATCTCTCAGTGGGTATATGGTAACATCTGACAAATACCCGACCCATCTCTCAGTGGGGTATGTGGTAACATGTGACCAATACCCGACCCATCTCTCAGTGGGGTATGTGGTAACATCTGACCAATCTAAAGTGGGGTATGTGGTAACATCTGACCAATACCCGGCCTGTCTCTCAGTGGGGTACGTGGCAACATGTGACAAATACCTAACCCTTCCCTAAGTGGGGTATGTGGTAATATCTGACCAATACCCGACCCATCTCTCAGTGGGGTATGTGGTAACCTCTGACCAATACCTGACCCGTCTCTCAGTGTGGTATGTGGTAAGATAGTTCATGTCCATCACAAAGCGATTAATGGTAGATTGATTGATTTTTGTTTAACGTCACACCACGAATATTTCACGTATATGGTGACGGCATCTGCCTGATGCAGGGCATACGAATTTTGACCTTTGCAACGGACCCATCCGAAGCAGTAAGGGATCTTTAACGTGCCATGCATACCACGACACGGGGCCTCGGTTTTTACTGTCTCATCCGAAAGACAGGACACCGGCATGACCAGAGCGGGAATCGAACCCCGGCCTCCCGATCAGGAGTCCAGCGCGTTACCACTAGGCCACGCCGGCTTGGTTTATGGTAGAAGTGTACTTTAGTCAAATATTATTTTTTATTTATTTACCTATTCTTTTATCTATTAGTTTTATTCATTAATAAGTTCGTTCATGTGTTTCAGAACGACTAGTTTTACAGCATGGATTGAGATTCCTCTGAAAATATCAAAGAAATAAGATACGTATTTAAAACAGCTTTAGCAATCATGAAATGGAAATTATACAAATACTGTAATATCCTAAATGTTCACTTCGTCTTGGCAACTTAGCAATTTTCAAAACGTAACTATTACTATGACCCCCCCCCCCCCCCCCAAATATAGAAAATGAAAATAATTTAATATAATTTGTTAATGATAACAAAGTTTTCAGTGTACACGTGTTTACATTCACTGATGGCGTGCGTCACTTCATATGAATGTAAGAGGCTGAGCTTACCCCAACTCTTCTATACATACACGTTTACATTTCAGAGGTACTACAGGTACTAATTTATACAGTTTACATCAACTGATCATCTCTTTCAAAGCATAATGGCATTCATATTATAACATGAATAAAATTTAAGGTAGTTTGCTATTAAAATGTATTTGAAAAGTAATTCGAAAACAGATAAATATCAGCTACCTTATTTGCATTATGTAGTTCCGAGAGAAGATAGCATGAATAGTTTTATTGGCTGGTATTCTGGTATCTCTCCCGAACCATGCATTATCAAATCTCGTCTATAGCATTCAAATCACCATTCTGACTAAGGAACGATAACTCCTACAATGCTTGTGTGACGGACGGGTATCGGCCCAGATAGCTAAATGGTTAGAGCGTCCACCTTAAATGAGCATGGTCCGATTGAAGTCGGGAAAAGTATTAAAAAATGTAAACGGATTTCTTAAACGGCAATCGATTGCTACTGTCCGCGCCACTCACTTTGTAAACCGGAAAATCTTGATTTTCACTTATTTATTTTTAAAATAGTTTTACAAAATTAATATCAATCGACAGATCTTGTTTAGTCGTAACTTTTGGTGTATGTTTTATGTTTCTACGAAGAAGCATTCGTTTTTATAGGGAAAAAATCATTTTAGATAGGGCGTTTAAAATTTTCTATGTTAATTTTGACGTGACGTCGCCGACGTTTAACATTGAGTCTATGGGAAACTTGGCGACGTCACGTCAAAATTTTTAACATGGAAATCGCCCTATCTAAAATTGATTTTTTTTCTATAAAATATGAACGCTTCTTCATACAAACATATAGCATACACCAAAAGTTACGACTAAACAAGATCTATTGAATGGTTTTGCCTTTTTGAAATTATTCTGAAGATGAAAAACTGAAAATCCAGATTTTCCGATTTCCAGAGCGGGTGGCGCGGACAGTAGTATATCATCTAAGATGTGTAAAACGTATCGTTACCAAAGTCGATGTCGTTAACGAGATATGCCCGTTTTAAATTTGCAACATAACCAGGCCAACTCCTTGAATATTGATGAGGTCGATCAGAGGAAATCACGTGACAATGAAACTCGAGCTTTACCCGATTCTAACATTTGTTCCACTTTTTTTTTTTTTTTTTTTTTTTTTTTTGGCCTCTGAGTTTGTGTATAGTTATTTTCTACCACGCTTTTGCTTTTCTCGTGTTTGTATTCCTCCATGTGAACCATTTTTGTCGTTTTCTACAGTGAATATCCGCGCACGCGCATGATTATGGGCGGAGCATCGCCTTATTTGGGGAATTGATACCAGCCGAATTTAATTCGACTCAATTACCTTTATTCTACGAAAACATTGAGGGATTTTAGTTTTAAATTTTGCAATTAACACAAAGTTTGTAATTTATGTAATACAGGAAAAATAAGATATTGTCGTAATTTATCCTTTCCATGCTAAAATTTTCCAGTCTCGGACTATGTCCCTTTAATAGCGGAAGGCTCTGGTTCCGGCCACAATTTTTCACCCTGCCTGTGACAGATGTGGTGCCATGGCCCACCCTGCCTGTTATAGATGTGGTGCCATGGCCCACCCTCATGAGTTGCATGTTTAGTTGTGCACTGTGAGGGTTAAGTTCTCTAGGTTGTTGTGTGTTTCGGTTTCCAAGTTTGGAAACCGGTGGCAGGGGAGAAGTGTGACGGACGGGTATCGGTCCGGATAGCTCAATGGTAGAGCGTCCGCTTTGATAGCGGAAGACTTTGAGTTCGATTCCCGGGTCGGGTCACAATTTTTCACCCTGCCTGTTACACTTGTGATGTATCTATAATGAGGAACTGCATGTGGCCTTCTTTGTTTACACATATTACACTGCCGCAGGAACTGCATGTGGCCTTCTTTGTTTACACATATTACACTGCCGCAGGAACTGCATGTGGCCTTCTTTGTTTACACATATTACACTGCCGCACGAACTGCATGTGGCCTTCTTTGTTTACACATATTACACTGCCGCAGGAATTGCATGTGGCCTTCTTTGTTTACACATATTACACTGCCGCAGGAACTGCATGTGGCCTTCTTTGTTTACACATATTACACTGCCGCAGGAACTGCATGTGGCCTTCTTTGTTTACACATATTACACTGCCGCAGGAACTGCATGTGGCCTTCTTTGTTTACACATATTACACTGCCGCAGAAATTGCATGTGGCCTTCTTTGTTTACACATATTACACTGCCGCAGGAACTGCATGTGGCCTTCTTTGTTTACACATATTACACTGCCGCAGAAATTGCATGTGGCCTTCTTTGTTTACACATATTACACTGCCGCAGGAACTGCATGTGGCCTTCTTTGTTTACACATATTACACTGCCGCAGGAACTGCACGTGGCCTTCTTTGTTTACACATATTACACTGCCGCAGGAACTGCATGTGGCCTTCTTTGTTTATACATATAACACTGCCACAGGAACTGCACGTGGCCTTCTTTGTTTACACATATTACACTGCCACAGGAACTGCAAGTGGCCTTCTTTGTTTACACATATTACACTGCCGCAGGAACTGCATGTGGCCTTCTTTGTCTACACATATTACACTGCCACAGGAACTGCACGTGGCCTTCTTTGTTTACACATATTACACTGCCACAGGAACTGCACGTGGCCTTCTTTGTTTACACATATTACACTGCCACAGGAACTGCACGTGGCCTTCTTTGTTTACACATATTACACTGCCGCAGGAACTGCATGTGGCCTTCTTTGTTTACACATATTATTATACATGGACTTGTCGTAGAAAGTTGTCAATCTTAAATCCACCACTCAGTCTCGTTTCCTTTATATCTGTATTAGCACCGTACGGTGATACCGAGGCCATCATGGGACAAAACCAATGGAAAGCTATTGTTTTACTAACGGTGTAGATAGTTTTTGAATGCATAAGATTTAATAGGAGTTGCTTCCCTTTTTCGCCATATTGGAGGTAAATGACTGAATATTTGTGCATAAATCAACCAAATTGTGTAAGGTATTTCTCCAATTTAGGGATGCCTCTTGAATTTTGCAGTTGTTATGCAATAATAAACCTGTTGAACAGTGCCAAAGTGTTTTCAAAGGAGTGAAAAAACAGACAACTATCTCACAATAATTCAGTGTGATTGGTATGAATATGAAGCAAAAACTCCAGCTTCACCTCCAAAATGGCGGAAAAGGGAAGTAACTCCAATTAAATTTCATGCATTCGAAAACTTTCTGTTGGTATTATCCAATCAAATCGAATTACCATTGTGACTCAATTGTCAAAAGTATGGGAGTTTGAATAAATACAGATCATATATACCTATTAATTTAGGGCACCATATGCGCATTTCGACAACTTATGTCTCTTCAGTGATACTCGTGGCCAAATGATTGGAATTCTAGACAATCTGAAGCCACCACTGCGAGGCGCGGTGATGCCACTTCGGCTCTTATTTGGATCCGCCACTGGACGATGAGTGATCAAGAAAATTATAAACTATGACAGATGATTATAGCTAGAATACATCATTCCAAAGAAAGGGCGATCATGCTGTACGACTTATCTTACAGGGGTACATCATTATCACATACAGAGAGAGAACTCTCATTTCACTGTTTTTGACAATATTTTATTTGCCTGATATGTTGTTTTAGATGATCATAGTATTCTTAATGCTATATTCACAGCCGTTCAAAGTTTGTGATATTCTTAATGTTTTGACTAAAATCAAATGATCGGGTCTTTCCGAAAGATTTGAAAATTTACTTCCGGAAAACCCCGATGTCGTGGAAGAATTACGCCATTTTACACCTCGACGCAATCGATTTAACAAACATTTCCATTTTCATACAATATTTATTGCTCTATTGCACAAAAGTTGTAATAACAAAGTCACACATTTAAATATTCTAACTTTGGAGGATAAAGACGATACATAATGGTCAACAGAAGCATGAAAATAAAATCTGATACAGGGAAAACCTAGCTACTTTCAATGCGCATTAATAATGCATTAAAATGCTTGCGGATCCAGACAATCGCCTGTGCGCGACCTTCTAAATGGCTGACTTATTGTCAGGAACCCGTACAGGAAATCTTCTTTCAAATGTTGATTATCGATTCCAGAAAGAAAATCTCCGAATTATCAGTCGGAGTTCCTTATTTTAGCTCACATGAACCAAACGCGGGTGATGTAATGTCATAAGTCGTCGTTGTTGTAAACTTTTCACATTTTCGACCCCTCTTCAGAAACTTCGTAACCGATTTGAACGAAAACTTAACATGACCGAAGAATTGAAGGTCCTATATCACGTTTGTATTTTTCGTTCCGAGCCGTCAGTAAACGACTGTCATGACCTCTGATAAGCCGACGCATTATCGACTTCTCTGCAACGAATGCGTGAATGAAAAGAAATTTGATTGGGATCAAGAACTGAATGTCTTCCATCAAATTAGCATCTTTAATTCCGATCCGTCAACACGCATGGCCGCAATGGCCTTTGATTAATCGGCGCATTTTCGACTATCCCTTTGTATGAAATTTCAACAAAACTTGACAAGAGGAAAGTGCCCTAAGTCATCTGCCACGACGTTATGAACTGTTCCGTATAGTCAACAAATATGACCTCAGAGTCTCAGAGTGGCTGACGCATTTTGACATCTCTTTCATTTATTTATTATTTATAATAGGATATATGTTGAACAATGATGTACGGGTGATCCATTTAGGCTAAGTCACCTACCATGGTAGTGTGAATCGTTCCGATTAGTCAACAAATACGGCCGCCATATGACCTCAGTCTGGCAGACACACTTTGACATCTCCTTCATTTATATGTTGAATAATGGCGATTGGATGAGCCATGTTGGCCAACTTGGCTCTCTTGTTTAGTGACAGTCGGAATAGTGAATCTCCGGACTGGTTAACCTTTGGACTAGTAGACCTTTAGGCTGAAGTTCCTTTGGACTAGTGAACGTTCGGTCCAGGAACATTTGGACTGATAGCCTGTCACCCTTTAAGGTATATAAACTAGACTGAGAGAAGTTGATCTTGCCGTTACTTTCTAGCAAGTTTATCATCATTTATGATGATTCAAAACAATAGTTTCATCTTTGACTTCCCTTCCTGGTATTCGCTTAAAGTTTCCACGGTGGTCGAAAATGAATGATCATTCTGTTTGACTTTCTCGGTTCTTTGTATGCGTGTAACAGTATGTATACATACAGTGATATACACATTATGCTTACGTATGATTTAGATATTTATTGAATTTAACGACATTAGCATACATCAATGAGTTGTGTTTTTAAAGGAAGGAGGTCGAGAGCATTTAAAGACCAATTTAGTGGACTTCCAACAATCTAAACAATCTGCACACTTCTGAAATCTAGAACTATAAAAGGAAATTATGAGGAAGAAAAGTCATGCATTATCTATTCGAAGGGGAGAGTGTATCATTAGTCCAGTCTAGCAAAGGGGATTTCTCGCTCTGATGAAGAACAGTGGCGAATCCAGAGAGATGATTACCTAGGGATTGCATTTAGATAAAAGTGGGTTCTCCCCCGGAAAATTTGCTACAATCGTGTGAAGTTAGACCTTCTTCACTTAGAATTGTCACTCAAGGTGGAATGGGAACCCTCCAATCCCAACTTACCATGAATCCTCGACGAAAAGCCAAAATTTTGTAGGCAAAATATGCAAAAATATTCAGTTTCTGAATATTCAAGTTTAAGGATCCGGAAACCCCTCTCCATACATGCGTCTACCTAACACAAGTTTGGAGTGTTTTTCTTTTGGTCTTGTGGGTGGTCCCTTTAAAAAAGCAAGGAGACAGTGCAATGTAGATTGAAACTTAGCATATACAATACAGCATAGTGCAGCGCCTTGACCAGCACACAATGTCGTATCTAGGCCGCCATATTTATGCAGGTGCACGTACAGCAGAAAGTATACCTATCATTACATCATCCATTAAACCTTTACATCGACACTAAACGGTGATAAAAAACGTATCAACGAATTCATTTCATCACATGCAAGAAGGATATATTGGTGTTAACTATACATTAGTGAAAGTTATTTGTCCTAAAATTAGTTTGAACCAATGAAGAAAGAAATATATAAAAAGCATACTATACTGCTTAGACTCGTCGAACGAGATATGTATGAAATAATTATTAGTTTGTTCCCATATTGTAATCATTTACCAATAACGAGATGGCTTGTGTGATTTTAAAAGTTTTTGGCAAGCACGACAGCAAGTCGTCAGATATGGAATTCACAAATCTATTTAGAACATAACTCTCTCTCTCTCTCTCTGCCTACCTACCTCTACTGTAGATCTGTGCATGGAATACGTCTTTTGGGGTAAATGCCGTCGTCTGAAGTCCATATTCAACACTATATCCTCTTTTATTATGTTATTAATAACAAAGTGTCATTCAGTGTCATTCAAAGCATATCATACAACTTGTATCTGACTTTCTCTTCACTTACTCCCTTCAGTTTAATTCACACGAAGCCAAATATTTCAATATTTTTATGAAACTTTGGTCCATTACGACCAATATTGACATACAGATAACAAAAATGCAATTTAACTCATTCACAAAATTTACATGATATATATAAATAACGTGTAAATCTGTGTACCTCCCGGCGTCTTCACAAGATTGTAAAAGACCTACGAAGGATTTATATGTATAGAAGTTGGGACTTCAAGATGCAATTTCGTAGATAAAAATGAGATACACTGTATGTATATACAAAGAATCGTAAATAAGTTTTTACTGACTGAAGAATTCGATTGTTCTACACAGGCTACCACAGCGATTGTTCTACACAGGCTACCACAGCGATTGTTCTACACAGGCTACCACAGCGATTGTTCTACACAGGTTACCACAGCGATTGTTCTACACAGGCTACCACAGCGATTGTTCTACACAGGTTACCACAGCGATTGTTCTACACAGGTTATTACAGCGCATGTTTCTAATTCTTAAATTCGTTATATAAATATATATTGATCTCTAATATCAATATTTTGGTCTTTGAGCACAGATTTTATCAGCGTTTGTGCCAATGTGTTTTCGGTTTCGTAACAATGAAGCCAGCGTTTATGTAAATTCTTTTGATTTATTATCAAGGCGCCATTTCATATTTAACTTCACCTATGAATGATTTCTTTCAAGTACATGTACAGTACACAAATTACATAATTCTCAGTAAACGATACCTGGTTTTAGAGCGGGGACGGACCCAGAGTGATTGATTGATTTTTGTTTAACGTCACATCACGAATATTTCACGTATATGGTGACGGCATCTGCCTGATGCGGGGCATACAGCTTTTGACCTTTGCAACGGACCCAGCCGAAGCAGTGAGGGATCTTTAACGTGCCATGCATACCACGACATGGGGCCTCGTTTTCACTGTCTCATCCGAAAGACAGAGCACCGACATGACCAGAGTGGGACTCGAACCCCGGCCTCCCGATTAGGAAGCGAGCGCGATACCACTAGGCCACACGGCTTAGGACCCAGAGTGTAACCAAGAAGTTTTCAGTAACTATGTGTTATATTGAAAGCAGTTTTGTTATTGCATATAATATATATATATATATATATATATATATATATATATATATATATATATATATATATATATATATATATATATATATATATATATATATATATATATATATATTTACACACACACAAATGCCTACATACACAACACATAGTGCCACATAGTTAAAGTTAATGATATTTATTATGCACGTTTGAAATGTAACGATCGCAAAATGAGAGAATTATTTTAAGTCTGTAATTAAAAGAGAAACATGAACACCTCACCTGCATATTGATGAGATTAATCAAGGTGTGATAACAGGTCCTAACATCTACAAATAGACCGCCGCACTATCTATATAGATTATGGAAATTAGATTCAAACGATACTTGCTGTTGACATAGGGCATAAATCTTCATTGAATACACAAAAGTTCTAAGTTGACCCATGCTAAGGGTATCATTTACATAACGTGAAATGACTTGAAAACATTCCTTTGGCATTCGCTCCATAATTTCTGAGTGCCATTATTTTGGTGCACCTTAACGTCATGCTTGATTGACGCCAATAAAGCGCTAATGGTAAGAGCTGAGGGATAATTTACCTACATATATTTATGTTTGTATAGGGTGGCGCAATCGGAGATGGATGCTACTCTTACGTGAAACGATTGAGTAAATCGACACTGATCTATATACAATATCTACTGCGGCATACAGCGGATTAACATACGGGGATTTAAACGCTTAATAACGATGAAAATGCTGGTTTGCAACATTATCAATTTCGAATGGAATTTTTTGTCAAGAGAGACAACTCTGTCAACAAACGAGTGGCGATAGTTTCACAGTGTCGCATCAATTATCCATTCTTCTTTCCCCAATAATTTTGAAAATAAGATTTTCTATTCAGTCACTGATAGATAAGAATAAAATGTTCTTTTATCCTGAGAAATAAAGGACCAAAACGACAATTCCTCTAACAGAATTTTAGACCCAAGAAAACATATCTATAGAATGTTGATAATGCAACAATCATTCAATTTCAAAAGCGGGCACGACAAATCTGCCTGAATGCATGAGTACTTGCATAGCCACTGGAAGGTACAACATGTACTGCCGACCTCACGAGTAAGTCGGTAATGTTTAGGGAATGATTGATATGGATCCAATACCTTTACAGTGACCCCATACAGCAGTAGGTCTTTATATCCTATAGGTAGACATTTTAGAGTGCTAATGTTGTATAAAACGTTTAGAGGAACAGAATCCAATGATTTCCGTATTTAATGTGCGATATAGATCGTATATTTGTAAGGAATGAACAAGTTAAATAGTACACCAAGATGAACTCAGTTTAGTACGTTATTTGAAGATACTGAATTCTAACAGATTTTTGGCGTCCTTGGCAACCAAATCAGATTACCAAAGTATGACAGACAATCCACGTACATGGTGACCAAATCGGATGAGCAAAATATGACAGACAATCCACGTCCATGGCGACCAAATCAGACAACCAAAATATGACAGACAATCTGCGTCCATTGCGACCAAATCAGATGAGCAAAATATGATAGACAATCCACGCCCATGGCGACCAAATCAGATTACTAAAACAGATAACCAAAATATGACAGACCATCAGCATTCACGCCGACCAAATCAGATGACCAAAATATGACAGACAATCAGCATTCACGGAGACCAAATCAGATGACCAAAATATAACCGACAATCCGCGTCCATGGCGACTAAATCAGATGACCAAAACATGACTGACAATCGACCTTCATGGCGACCAAATTAGATCCTTGGTGAACAAATCAGACAACCAAAATATGACAGATAATCCACGTCCATGGCGACCAAATTACATGACCAAAACATGATAGACAATCCGCGTCTATGGCGACCGGATCAGATGACCAAAATATGACAATCCACGTCTGTTCTAAGTTAATACAATAACTGAACAGGTATTTTCTAAGTCAATACAACCACTGAACATGTATGTTCTAAGTCAATACAACCACTGAACAGATCTGTTCTAAGTCAATACTACTACTGAACAGATCTGTTCTAAGTAAATACAACCACTGAACAGATCTGTCCTAAGTCAATACAACCACTGAACAGATCTGTTCTAAGTCAATACCACCACTGAACAGATCTGTTCTATGTCAATACAACCACTGAACAGGTATGTTCTAAGTCAATACAACCACTGAACAGACTTGTTCTCAGTCAGTAAGCCGGTGTGGCCTAGTGGATAAGGTGTTCGGCTCGTGATCGAGATATCCCGGGTTCGACTCCCGCCCTGGACGCACCGGTGTTCTGTCCTTCGGATGAGACAGTAAAAACCGAGGTCCCGTGTCACGGTAGGCGTGGCACGTAAAAAATCCCTCACTGCTTCGGGTGGGTCCGTTGCAAAGGTCTAAATTTGTATGCATTGCATCAGGCAGATGCCGTCCCCATATACGTGAAATAATCGTGGAGTGACCTAAAACAATAATCAATCAATTAATCAATCTAAGTCAATACAACCACTGAACAGATCTGTTCTAGGTCAATACAACCACTGAACAGAACTGTTCTAAATCAATAGAACGAATGCAACAACTGAACTTCCTCTTTGTGATCCAGTGATAATGGGGCAACGATTAATGATGTATAGATCGAAACATCAGGTATGAAAATGGGTATGTGTTTTTCAGTGTTTATGCCGTCAAATCCCAACATTTATAAACCAGAAAACAAAACCAAACACATCGTAAAAATATTAAAAAAACCAACAACAAAATAAAAACAAAATCATAAAAAACCAACAACAAAATAAAAACAAAATCATAAAAAACCAACAACAAAATTAAATCATTAAAAAAAAAACCACAACAAAACATAAAAACCCAATTAAAAAACAACATGATGATGATGATGATGATGAAGAAGAAGAATAAATAAATAAATAAATAAATAAATAAATAACGAAAATAATTTGATATGATTATCTAATTACTTTCAAACTGTTAACATGCATCAAATCAGAAGAATTGCAAGACAGATCATCCAACAATAGACAAAACGATTTCCGAGTGTCAAAACTTTCATTTCTATCAAATTATTAAGGTACTTCCTTGACTCAATAGTATAGGATAATTGATATAAAGTGAAAGTGGGGGGGGGGGGGGGTTGGGGTTGAGTTATACGGAAACGGATTTGAAGCGGATGGACAAATCAATAAGTTTTAGACACCCGCCATCACCTTGTCATAATACAAAGCTTAAACAACGAAGGGAAAGGAAAAGAAACAGCCTAATTAATAATATTAACTCTCAACACTTGTTCCCTGCTAGGATATATGTAAGGGGACATTATCGTGTAGGTAAAGCGTCGCAGGACACCATCTACATTATATAAGCTGTAATCATATTCCAAGATTATAGATGCCCCTTTATGAATATCAGATTCGGAGATGCATATGTTACGTTTATATTGATGTTATATCGTCCCTCCCTCGCTCCATGTTATATCGTCCCTCCCTCGCTCGATGTTATATCGTCCCTCCCTCTCTCGATGTTATATCGTCCCTCCCTCGCTCGATGTTATATCGTCCCTCCCTCGCTCGATGTTATATCGTCCCTCCCTCCCTCGATGTTATATCGTCCCTCCCTCTCTCGATGTTATATCGTCCCTCCCTCGCTCGATGTTATATCGTCCCTCCCTCGCTCGATGTTATATCGTCCCTCCCTCTCTCGATGTTATATCGTCCCTCCCTCGCTCGATGTTATATCGTCCCTACCTCGCTCGATGTTATATCGTCCCTCCCTCCCTCGATGTTATATCGTCCCTCCCTCGTTCGATGTTATATTATACTGTCCCTCCCTCGCTCGATGTTATATCGTCCCTCCCTCGCTCGATGTTATATCGTCCCTCCCTCCCTCGATGTTATATCGTCCCTCCCTCTCTCGATGTTATATCGTCCCTCCCTCGCTCGATGTTATATCGTCCCTCCCTCGCTCGATGTTATATCGTCCCTCCCTCTCTCGATGTTATATCGTCCCTCCCTCGCTCGATGTTATATCGTCCCTACCTCGCTCGATGTTATATCGTCCCTCCCTCCCTCGATGTTATATCGTCCCTCCCTCGTTCGATGTTATATTATACTGTCCCTCCCTCGCTCGATGTTATATCGTCTCTCCATCTCTCAATATTATATCGTCCCTCCCTCTCTCGATGTTATATCGTCCCTTCCTCCCTCGATGTTATATCGTCCCTTCCTCCCTGGATGTTATATCGTCCCTCCCTCCCTCCCTCGATGTTATATCGTCCCTCCCTCGCTCGATGTTATATCGTCCCTCCCTCGCTCGATGTTATATCGTCCCTCCCTCTCTCGATGTTATATCGTCCCTTCCTCCCTCGATGTTATACCGTCCCTTCCTCCCTGGATGTTATATCGTCCTTCCCTCCCTCCCTCGATGTTATATCGTCCCTCCCTCTCTCGATTTTATATCGTCCCTCCCTCCCTCGATGTTATACCGTCCCTTCCTCCCTGGATGTTATATCGTCCCTCCCTCGCTCGATGTCAGTCATTATCTCTCACACAGTAATCCATAATTATCAGTCGTCACATGCCGCGTGTTGATCATGTATGTACAGAGAGATCTCTTTTTATTGACGCTCTACAGTGAAGACGATAACAGCTTTACTGGGCGACACATAAACCTCTCAAAAATATCATAAACGTACATACAGCGCACATGCTACGTAAGTGATGGACAGCAGGCCTACCGTTAGTCCAAAATATCAGGCCTAAGTTATGTAGGACTATAGTCATGGCCATGCGGTCCGGTATATCTCAGACTAGCTTATAGTGGCAGACTAGGAGATCGTCCCATGTAGAGCATCCCCACTCTTTGAGGAAGAGATATAAAGCTCGAGTCCAGGTCATTAATTAAGAAAGGGGCATTGTTACGAGGTGTCCTAAAACAGTTTTTATTATGTTCAGTTGTACACTGCACGTGCATCCATATATACAATACATATACATGTAATAGATCTTACCTTCTCTTCCTGCTCCCAATCAACAGTCTCCGTATAAAAATCAACGTCATCGGATATAACGTCATAGGAATCTGTGCTATCACTGTCTTCCTCGAGTTCACATATAATATTTTGTAGTATCAGCGCCACGGAGTCTGTGGGTGGTGCCTGCCTGAACAGTCTGCTGAAGGAGGGACTCATGTCCCTAGAGGCAGAGCTACGCCTGTCTCCATGACGGGGTGACATCTGCTCAGAACTATCGGGGCCGCTCGACCTCCGTAGTGCGCGAAAAATACGCGCCATCAGGCTCCTTTGGCCACATTTACATTTCAGTCTGAAAGGGATAATCACTTGGTTCATATATTGGCTATACTATGACACAAACTGTATCAATCAGAAAATCAAAATGTGTATACAAATGGAATTTTGAATTTGAATTTGAATTAAAAATTGATCAAATACACGCACACCCTCCATATTTCACACCGTGCAGATAATTATATAAATTCTTCCTGTCTAATTGCACTTCACATTTCTGTACTTTATATAACAACATATGGAATGTGAGAAAACATTTACAATGGTATCAAAGCCTCTCACATATAACAAGTAACGCCAACAACTTTATATTATTCGTACATATTGTATCTCTGAGAATTTTTAGCACTGTCTTGTTCCTTCAGGGTAATTATAAATACTTAACTCCAATACTTAAGTCTCAACTCCATCCTAGGCCCTGCAATCCCCCACCCCACCCCACCCCGCAGCTCCTTTACACTTATTCGCGTGCATTTAACTGATTATTTCAGCAACATGTGACAAATATCCTCATCATTTCACAATCTTAATTATGATAGAGAACATATAAGTATTATTTCTTAATCACGATGGAGAGATCGGACAAGTGTGTACGTTTCAGGTTCGAAAAAAGAGCATTAGGAGAAGTTATGCAGAAACCCTCATTTACCTACCTACAGAAACCCCCGTGTACCTACAGAATCTCCCCCGTGTGCCTGCAAAAAAACCCCTGTACCTACAGAATCTCCCTGTGTGCCTACAGAAACCCCGTATACCCACAGACACTCCGTGTACCTACAAATACCCCGTGTACCTACAGAAACTCCCCGTGTACCTACAGAAATTCCCCGTATACCTACCGAAAGGAAATATTAATATCCATTTACAGACTAGTCAACAACCTTGTACGTATATAATCCTCCATATGGCCACATTGTCTTTGTGACAGAGCTTAACATCTAAGTGGGTTTGCACGGTATACGGGTACATTCCTCTGTTTTACAAGAAAAGAATGCAGTAGGAAAGTGATAATGGACGAGGTCAAAGGAGTCGTATAGTGTTACTTATCGTGTTGGATGGAGTCTGTCGTGTCGCCATTGTCACCAGAACGTTTGTATTGGGGTTAGATTAGCAAAAGTCTGAGATAAAATTCTGAAGTCTACACTACACCATGTTCAACTTTAATGTCAGTTGCTTAGTAATTGACCTAATGCGTAGAATCAACTGAATAATTAGCAATTGTTTATTTTCCGGGTTGAACGTTCCTTTCTTATAAAGCCATGCGGTATATTACCAATAACATTTAAAACATGGTGTGGATTTGTGACAGCAGGGATACTACTTTGTGAAGTCAGTGTGGATTTGTGACAGCAGGGATAATACTTTGTGAAGTCAGTGTGGATTTGTGACAGCAGGGATAATACTTTGTGAAGTCAGTGTGG
This sequence comes from Pteria penguin, assembly GCA_035048485.1. Classification (NCBI taxonomy): domain Eukaryota; kingdom Metazoa; phylum Mollusca; class Bivalvia; order Pterioida; family Pteriidae; genus Pteria; species Pteria penguin. Next base: position 74,348,920 of record CM068582.1, on the reverse strand, counting down.
ATTTGTGACAGCAGGGATAATACTTTGTGAAGTCAGTGTGGATTTGTGACATCAGGGATACTACTTTGTGAAGTCAGTGTGGATTTGTGACATCAGGGATAATACTTTGTGAAGTCAGTGTGGATTTGTGACAGCAGGGATACTACTTTGTGAAGTCAGTGTGGATTTGTGACATCAGGGATAATACTTTGTGAAGTCAGTGTGGATTTGTGACAGCAGGGATAATACTTTGTGAAGTCAGTGTGGATTTGTGACAGCAGGGATAATACTTTGTGAAGTCAGTGTGGATTTGTGACATCAGGGATAATACTTTGTGAAGTCAGTGTGGATTTGTGACATCAGGGACACTACTTTGTGAAGTCAGTGTGGATTTGTGAAATCAGGGATAATACTTTGTGAAGTCAGTGTGGATTTGTGACATCAGGGATAATACTTTCTGAAGTCAGTGTGGATTTGTGACAGCAGGGACACTACTTTGTGAAGTCAGTATGGATTTGTGACATCAGGGATAATACTTTGTGAAGTCAGTGTGGATTTGTGACAGCAGGGACACTACTTTGTGAAGTCAGTGTGGATTTGTGACATCAGGGATAATACTTTGTGAAGTCAGTGTGGATTTGTGACATCAGGGATAATACTTTGTGAAGTCAGTGTGGATTTGTGACATCAGGGATAATACTTTACGAAGTCAGTGTGGATTTGTGACATCAGGGATAATACTTTGTGAAGTCGGTATGGATTTGTGACATCAGGGATACTACTTTGTGAAGTCAGTGTGGATTTGTGACATCAGGGATAATACTTTGTGAAGTCAGTGTGGATTTGTGACATCAGGGATAATACTTTGTGAAGTCAGTATGGATTTGTGACAGCAGGGATAATACTTTGTGAAGTCAGTGTGGATTTGTGACATCAGGGATACTACTTTGTGAAGTCAGTGTGGATTTGTGACATCAGGGATAATACTTTGTGAAGTCAGTATGGATTTGTGACATCAGGGATACTACTTTGTGAAGTCAGTGTGGATTTGTGACAGCAGGGATAATACTTTGTGAAGTCAGTGTGGATTTGTGACATCAGGGATAATACTTTGTGAAGTCAGTGTGGATTTTTTACATCAGGGTTAATTCTTTGTGAAGTCAGTGTTGTTTTGTGACAGCAGGGATAATACTTTGTGAAGTCAGTGTGGATTTGTGACAGCAGGGATAATACTTTGTGAAGTCAGTGTGGATTTGTGACATCAGGGATAATACTTTGTGAAGTCAGTGTGGATTTGTGACAGCAGGGATAATACTTTGTGAAGTCAGTGTGGATTTGTGACAGCAGGGATAATACTTTATGAAGTCAGTGTGGATGTGTGACAGCAGGTATACTACTTTGTGAAGTCAGTGTGGATTTGTGACATCAGGGATAATACTTTGTGAAGTCAGTGTGGATTTGTGACAGCAGGGATAATACTTTGTGAAGTCAGTGTGGATTTGTGACAGCAGGGATAACACTTTATGAAGTCAGTGTGGATTTGTGACATCAGGGATAATACTTTGTGAAGTCAGTATGGATTTGTGACAGCAGGGATAATACTTTGTGAAGTCAGTGTGGATTTGTGACAGCAGGGATACTACTTTGTGAAGTCAGTGTGGATTTGTGACATCAGGGATAATACTTTGTGAAGTCAGTGTGGATTTGTGACATCAGGGATAATACTTTGTGAAGTCAGTGTGGATTTGTGACATCAGGGATAATACTTTGTGAAGTCAGTGTGCATTTGTGACAGCAGGGATACTACTTTGTGAAGTCAGTGTGGATTTGTGACAGCAGGGATACTACTTTCTGAAGTCAGTATGGATTTGTGACATCAGGGATAAAATTTTATGAAGTCAGTGTGGATTTGTGACATCAGGGATAATACTTTGTGAAGTCAGTGTGGATTTGTGACAGCAGGGATAATACTTTGTGAAGTCAGTGTGGATTTGTGACATCAGGGATAATACTTTGTGAAGTCAGTGTGGATTTGTGACAGCAGGGATACTACTTTGTGAAGTCAGTGTGGATGTGTGACAGCTGGGATCATACTTTGTGAAGTCAGTGTGGATTTGTGACAGCAGGGATAATACTTTGTGAAGTCAGTGTGGATTTGTGACAGCAGGGATAATACTTTATGAAGTCAGTGTGGATTTGTGACATCAGGGATAATACTTTGTGAAGTCAGTATGGATTTGTGACAGCAGGGATAATACTTTGTGAAGTCAGTGTGGATTTGTGACAGCAGGGATACTACTTTGTGAAGTCAGTGTGGATTTGTGACATCAGGGATAATGCTTTGTGAAGCCAGTGTGGATTTGTGACATCAGGGATAATACTTTGTGAAGTCAGTGTGGATTTGTGACATCAGGGATAATACTTTATGAAGTCAGTGTGGATTTGTGACATCAGGGATAATACTTTGTGAAGTCAGTATGGATTTGTGACAGCAGGGATAATACTTTCTGAAGTCAGTGTGGATTTGTGACAGCAGGGATACTACTTTGTGAAGTCAGTGTGGATTTGTGACATCAGGGATAATACTTTGTGAAGTTAGTGTGGATTTGTGACAGCAGGGATACTACTTTGTGAAGTCAGTGTGGATTTGTGACATCAGGGATAATACTTTGTGAAGTCAGTGTGGATTTGTGACATCAGGGATAATACTTTGTGAAGTCAGTGTGGATTTCTGACAGCAGGGATACTACTTTGTGAAGTCAGTGTGGATGTGTGACAGCTGGGATAATACTTTGTGAAGTCAGTGTGGATGTGTGACAGCAAGGATACTACTTTGTGAAGTCAATGTGGATTTGTGACATCAGGGATAATACTTTGTGAAGTCAGTGTGGATTTGTGACAGCAGGGATAATACTTTGTGAAGTCAGTGTGGATTTGTGACATCAGGGATAATACTTTGTGAAGTCAGTGTGGATTTGTGACATCAGGGATAATACTTTGTGAAGTCAGTGTGAATTTGTGACAGCAGGGATACTACTTTGTGAAGTCAGTGTGGATGTGTGACAGCTGGGATAATACTTTGTGAAGTCAGTGTGGATGTGTGACAGCAAGGATACTACTTTGTGAAGAAGTCAATGTGGATTTGTGACATCAAGGATAATACTTTGTGAAGTCAGTGTGGATTTGTGTGACAGCAGTGGATAATACTTTGTGAAGTCAGTGTGGATTTGTGACATCAGGGATAATACTTTGTGAAGTCAGTGTGGATTTGTGACAGCAGGGATACTACTTTGTGAAGTCAGTGTGGATGTGTGACAGCTGGGATAATACTTTGTGAAGTCAGTGTGGATGTGTGACAGCAGGGATAATACTTTGTGAAGTCAGTGTGGATTTGTGACAGCAGGGATAATACTTTATGAAGTCAGTGTGGATTTGTGACATCAGGGATAATACTTTGTGAAGTCAGTGTGGATTTGTGACAGCAGGGATAATACTTTGTGAAGTCAGTGTGGATTTGTGACATCAGGGATAATACTTTGTGAAGTCAGTGTGGATTTGTGACATCAGGGATAATACTTTGTGAAGTCAGTGTGGATTTGTGACAGCAGGGATACTACTTTGTGAAGTCAGTGTGGATGTGTGACAGCTGGGATAATACTTTGTGAAGTCAGTGTGGATGTGTGACAGCAAGGATACTACTTTGTGAAGTCAATGTGGATTTGTGACATCAGGGATAATACTTTGTGAAGTCAGTGTGGATTTGTGACAGCAGGGATAATACTTTATGAAGTCAGTGTGGATTTGTGACATCAGGGATAATACTTTGTGAAGTCAGTATGGATTTGTGACAGCAGGGATAATACTTTGTGAAGTCAGTGTGGATTTGTGACATCAGGGATAATGCTTTGTGAAGTCAGTGTGGATTTGTGACAGCAGGGATACTACTTTGTGAAGTCAGTGTGGATGTGTGACAGCAGGGATAATACTTTGTGAAGTCAGTGTGGATGTGTGACAGCAGGGATACTACTTTGTGAAGTCAGTGTGGATTTGTGACATCAGGGATAATACTTTGTGAAGTCAGTGTGGATTTGTGACAGCAGGGATACTACTTTGTGAAGTCAGTGTGGATTTGTGACAGCAGGGATAATACTTTATGAAGTCAGTGTGGATTCCGTCTTGTTTTTATACTTTACATGACAAGCTTAACTGAGATACTATAAGCCACGCTACTATACATGTACTGGCACATTACAGAATCCTAATAAGGACAGTATAAACCGAGGTCTCGTGTCAGAGTCTACCCTGGTACATTATAGAACACTGACTGAGGCAGTATTAACCGAGGTCTCGTGTCAGAGTCTACCCTGGTATATTATAGAACTCTGACTGAGGCAGTATTAACCGAGGTCTCGTGTCAGAGTCTACCCTGGTACATTAGAGAACTCTCTCTGAGGCAGTATTAACCGATGTCTCGTGTCAGAGTCTACCCTGGTACATTATAGAACTCTGACTGAGGCAGTATTAACCGAGGTCTCGTGTCAGAGTCTACCCTGGTACATTATAGAACTCTGACTGAGGCAGTATTAACTGGGGTCTTGTGCCAGAGTCTACTCTGGTACATTATAGAACTCTGACTGAGGAAGTATTAACCGATGTCTCGTGGCAGAGTCTACCTTTGTACATTATTGAACTCTGACTGAGGCAGTATAAACCAAGGTCTCGTGTCAGAGTCTACCGTGGTACATTATAGAACTCTGACTGAGGCAGTATTAACTGAGGTCTTGTGCCAGAGTCTACTCTGGTACATTATAGAACTCTGACTGAGGCAGTATTAACCGAGGTCTCGTGGCAGAGTCTACCTTGGTACATTATTGAACTCTGACTGAGGCAGTATAAACCGAGGTCTCGTGTCAGAGTCTACCCTGGTACATTATAGAACTCTGACTGAGGCAGTATTAACTGAGGTCTTGTGCCAGAGTCTACTCTGGTACATTATAGAACTCTGACTGAGGCAGTATTAACCGAGGTCTCGTGGCAGAGTCTACCTTGGTACATTATTGAACTCTGACTGAGGCAGTATAAACCGAGGTCTCGTGTCAGAGTCTACCCTGGTACATTATAGAACTCTGACTGAGGCAGTATTAACGGAGGTCTCGTGCCAGAATCTACCCTGGTACATTGTAGAACTCTGACTGAGGCAGTATTAACGGAGGTCTCGTGCCAGTCAGAGTCTACCCTGGTACATTATAGAACTCTCACTGAGGCAGTATTAACCGATGTCTCGTGTCAGAGTCTACCCTGGTACATTATAGAACTTTCACTGAGGCAGTATTAACCGAGGTCTCGTGTCAGAGTCTATCCTGGTACATTATAGAACTCTGACTGAGGCAGTATTAACCGAGGTCTCGTGCCAGAGTCTACCTTGGTACATGATAGAACTCTGACTGAGGCAGTATTAACCGAGGTCTCGTGGCAGAGTCTACCTTGGTACATTATTGAACTCTGGCTGAGGCAGTTTAAACCCAAGGTCTCGTGTCAGAGTCTACCCTGGTACATTATAGAACTCTGACTGAGGCAGTATTAACGGAGGTCTCGTGCCAGTCAGAGTCTACCCTGGTACATTATAGAACTCTCACTGAGGCAGTATTAACCGATGTCTCGTGTCAGAGTCTACCCTGGTACATTATAGAACTCTGACTGAGGCAGTATTAGCCGAGGTCTCGCGTCAGTCAGAGTCTACCCTGGTACATTATAGACCTCTGACTGTGGCAGTATTAACCGAGGTCTCGTGCCAGAATCTACCCTGGTACATTATAGAACTCTGACTGAGGCAGTATTAACCGAGGGCTCGTGTGAGAGTCTACCCTGGTACATTATAGAACCCTGACTGAGGCAGTATTAACCGAGGTCTCGTGCCAGAGTTTACCCTGGTACATTATAGAACTCTGACTGAGGCAGTATTAACCGAGGTCTCGTGCCAGAGTCTACCCTGGTACATTATAGAACCCTGACTGAGGCAGTATTAGCCGAGGTCTCGTGTCAGTCAGAGTCTACCCTGGTACATTATAGAACTCTCACTGAGGCAGTATTAACCGAGGTCTCGTATCAGAGTCTATTCTGGTACACTATAGAACCCTGACTGGGGCAGTATTAACCGAGGTTTCGAGTCAGAGTCTACTCTGGTACATTATAGAACTCTGACTGAGGCAGTATTAACCAAGGTCTCGTATCAGAGTCTATCCTGGTACATTATAGAACTCTGACTGAGGCAGTATTAACCGAGGTCTCGTGTCAGAGTCTATTCTGGTACACTATAGAACCCTGACTGGGGCAGTATTAACCGAGGTTTCGAGTCAGAGTCTACTCTGGTACATTATAGAACTCTGACTGAGGCAGTATATACCGAGGTCTCGTGTCAGAGTCTACCCTGGTACATTATAGAACTCTGACTGAGGCAGTATTAACCGAGGTCTCGTGTCAGAGTCTACCCTGGTACATTATAGAACTCTGACTGAGGCAGTATTAACCGAGGTCTCGTGTCAGTCAGAGTCTACCATGGTACATTATAGAACTCTCACTGAGGCAGTATTAACCGAGGTCTCGTGTCAGTCAGAGTCTACCCTAGTACATTATAGAACTCTGACTGAGGCAGTATTAACCGAGGTCTCGTGTCAGTCAGAGTCTACCATGGTACATTATAGAACTCTGACTGAGGCAGTATATACCGAGGTCTCGTGTCAGAGTCTACCCTGGTACATTATAGAACTCTGACTGAGGCAGTATAAACCCGAGGTCTCGTGTCAGAGTCTACCCTGGTACATTATAGAATTCTGAATGAGGCAGTATTAACCGAGGTCTTGTGGCAGAGTTTACCCTGGTACATTATAGAACTCTGACTGAGGCAGTATTAACCGATGTCTCGTGTCAGAGTCTACCTTGGTACATTATAGAACTCTGACTGAGGCAGTATAAACCGAGGTCTCGTGTCAGAGTCTACCCTGGTACATTATAGAACTCTGACTGAGGCAGTATTAACCGAGGTCTCGTGCCAGAGTCTACCCTGGTACATTATAGAACTCTGACTGAGGCAGTATTAACCGAGGTCTCGTGTCAGTCAGAGTCTACCCTGGTACATTATAGAACTCTGACTGAGGCAGTATTAACCGAGGTCTCGTGCCAGAGTCTACCCTGGTACATTATAGAACTCTGACTGAGGCAGTATTAACCGATGTCTCGTGGCAGAGTCTACCCTGGTACATTATAGAACTCTCACTGAGGCAGTATTAACCGAGGTCTCGTGTCAGAGTCTACCCTGGTACATTATAGAACTCTGACTGAGGCAGTATTAACCGAGGTCTCGTATCAGAGTCTATCCTGGTACATTATAGAACTCTGACTGAGGCAGTATTAGCCGAGGTCTCGTGTCTGTCAGAGTCTACCCTGGTACATTATAGAACCCTGACTGTGGCAGTATTAACGGAGGTCTCGTGTCAGTCTACCCTGGTACATTATAGAACTCTGACTGAGACAGTATTAACCGAGGTCTCGTGCCAGAGTCTACCCTGGTACATTATAGAACTCTGACTGAGGCAGTATTAGCCGAGGTCTCGTGTCAGTCAGAGTCTACCCTGGTACATTATAGAACGCTGACTGTGGCAGTATTAACCGAGGTCTCGTGTCAGTCTACCCTGGTACATTATAGAACTCTGACTGAGGCAGTATTAACCAAGGTCTCGTATCAGAGTCTATCCTGGTACATTATAGAACTCTGACTGAGGCAGTATTAACCGAGGTCTCGTGTCAGAGTCTACCCTGGTACATTATAGAATCCTGACTGAGGCAGTATTAACCGAGGTTTCGTGTCAGAGTCTATTCTGGTACACTATAGAACCCTGACTGGGGCAGTATTAACCGAGGTTTCGAGTCAGAGTCTACTCTGGTACATTATAGAACTCTGACTGAGGCAGTATAAACCGAGGTCTCGTGTCAGAGTCTACCCTGGTACATTATAGAACTCTGACTGAGGCAGTATTAACCGAGGTCTCGTCTCAGAGTCTACCCTGGTACATTATAGAACTCTGACTGAGGCAGTATTAACCGAGGTCTCGTGTCAGTCAGAGTCTACCATGGTACATTATAGAACTCTCACTGAGGCAGTATTAACCGAGGTGTCGTGTCAGTCAGAGTCTACCCTAGTACATTATAGAACTCTGACTGAGGCAGTATTAACCGAGGTCTCGTGTCAGAGTTTACCCTGGTACATTATAGAACTCTGACTGAGGCAGTAGTAACCGATGTCTTGTGTCAGAGTCTACTCTGGTACATTATAGAACTCTGACTGAGGCAGTATTAACGGAGGTCTTGTGCCGAAGTCTACCCTGGTACATTATAGAACTCTGACTGAGGCAGTATTAACCGAGGTCTCGTGTCAGAGTCTACCCTGGTACATTATAGAACTCTGACTGAGGCAGTATAAACCCGAGGTCTCGTGTCAGAGTCTACCCTGGTACATTATAGAACTCTGACTGAGGCAGTATTAACCGAGGTCTCGTGTCAGAGTCTATTCTGGTACACTATAGAACCCTGACTGGGGCAGTATTAACCGAGGTTTCGAGTCAGAGTCTACTCTGGTACATTATAGATCTCTGACTGAGGCAGTATTAACCGAGGTCTCGTGCCAGAGTCTACCCTGGTACATTATAGAACTCTGACTGAGGCAGTATTAACCGAGGTCTCGTGTCAGAGTCTATTCTGGTACACTATAGAACCCTGACTGGGGCAGTATTAACCGAGGTTTCGAGTCAGAGTCTACTCTGGTACATTATAGAACTCTGACTGAGGCAGTATAAACCGAGGTCTCGTGTCAGAGTCTACCCTGGTACATTATAGAACTCTGACTGAGGCAGTATTAACCGAGGTCTCGTGTCAGAGTCTACCCTGGTACATTATAGAACTCTGACTGAGGCAGTATTAACCGAGGTCTCGTGTCAGTCAGAGTCTACCATGGTACATTATAGAACTCTCACTGAGGCAGTATTAACCGAGGTCTCGTGTCAGTCAGAGTCTACCCTAGTACATTATAGAACTCTGACTGAGGCAGTATTAACCGAGGTCTCGTGTCAGAGTCTACCCTGGTACATTATAGAACTCTGACTGAGGCAGTAGTAACCGATGTCTTGTGTCAGAGTCTACTCTGGTACATTATAGAACTCTGACTGAGGCAGTATTAACGGAGGTCTTGTGCCGAAGTCTACCCTGGTACATTATAGAACTCTGACTGAGGCAGTATTAACCGAGGTCTCGTGTCAGAGTCTACCCTGGTACATTATAGAACTCTGACTGAGGCAGTATAAACCCGAGGTCTCGTGTCAGAGTCTACCCTGGTACATTATAGAATTCTGACTGAGGCAGTATTAACCGAGGTCTTGTGCCAGAGTTTACCCTGGTACATTATAGAACTCTGACTGAGACAGTATTAACCGATGTCTCGTGGCAGAGGCTACCTTGGTATATTATAGAACTCTGACTGAGGCAGTATAAACCGAGGTCTCGTGTCAGAGTCTACCCTGGTACATTATAGAACTCTGACTGAGGCAGTATTAACTGAGGTCTCGTGCCAGAGTCTACCCTGGTACATTATAGAACTCTGACTGAGGCAGTATTAGCCGAGGTCTCGTGTCAGTCAGAGTGTACCCTGGTACATTATAGAACTCTGACTGAGGCAGTATTAACCGATGTCTCGTGGCAGAGTCTATCCTGGTACATTATAGAACTCTGACTGAGGCAGTATTAACCAAGGTCTCGTATCAGAGTCTATCCTGGTACATTATAGAACTCTGACTGAGGCAGTATTAACCGAGGTCTCGTATAAGAGTGTATTCTGGTACACTATAGAACTCTGACTGGGGCAGTATTAACCGAGGTTTCGAGTCAGAGTCTACCCTGGTACATTATAGAACTCTGACTGAGGCAGTATAAACCGAGGTCTCGTGTCAGAGTCTATCCTGGTACATTATAGAACTCTGACTGAGGCAGTATTTACCGAGGTCTCGTGTCAGAGTCTATCCTGGCACACTATAGAACCCCAACTGGGGCAATTTAAAACAATTCTAACTGGGGCCGGTCGTGCTGGAGTACGAAGCAGGATCGGGACGGGAACGGGCTGGGCGAGACCCAGCAGCAAGAATTGTTACTGGAGCCACCAGATCCTGTTCAAAAAGTAAACCTCTGGAGGAAACTGGGTGGGACAACTTAGAACAGAGAAGATATAAACGATTACTTTTTTTCAAAATGGTATATAAAGAGGCACCATCTTACTTACTTCCCCAGAGTTCAGGTCAGCGAAAGACAGCTACGGTCAGGTTCACACATGCAAATACCAAATGCTTGTACAAACATAAACAAAATTCTTCTGTTCCCAAAACTTCAAGGGACTGGAATTCTATACCAGGAAATATTTTTTTATAACACACTCCCAGGATTAAAAAGGTATTTAGATAAATATAAAACTACAATTCCTCCATATTATTACTTCGGGGACCGCCGCTGTCAAATACTCCATACTCGACTACGGTTGGGATGCAGTTCTCTGAATGCAGATCTTTTAAAAAAATCATCTTTCAGAATCAGATAAATGTATTTGTGGTAAGCCAGAAACTGTAAAACATTTCTTCTCTGAATGTAAAGACTATAGTATGGTCCGAGCAGAAACAATCTAATTGATACCTCACCAGATAAACATTGATGTCATCCTAAAGGGATGTCCTCTATATGATCATAGCGAGAACGAGGAGATATTTCTTCAAGTGCAAAATTTCATCAAAAGTATCAACAGATTTTTAATACAATCACTATCATATGATACTCATCTATTATTGCATCTGATACATAGAAGACAATCCTATCCCCATCTATAACATCCTTTCATTACAATCTCTCAACTATAGACCTACGCCCACATGTTATTTGAAACAACATCCCCATCAATTTTATCTATTTATATGCCTATTTATATACTTATTTAATTGTTTACCATCCCATAATTTACTTAGGTATTCATTTATAAATTTTTTTATGCATATCAATATGTGTATTTATGTATATACATAAGAATATAAATACATTTTGTACATGCATACAAATATGTATGTATAATTTTACCCACCCAATTTTCTCACTACCTTTCATTACCCTCTCTCTACACTCTTAAACTTTTTGAACATACCACAGTTAAATGTATACTGTCTGCTCTCCTGTTTTGTTCCTGAAAGTCATGTATGTTTTCCAGGAGATGGCTTAACATAAGATCATTATCTTGTTGCCAAGATAGTTTTTAATTGTTGATTGATTTATGTATATGAAGTTAATAAATAATGTGTAAACCAATTTAAACCAAAGTCTCAAATACATTAGAGAACCCTAACACGGACAGTAAAAATCGAAGTCTTGAGTCAAAGTCTATCATGGTAGATTATAGAACTATAGCCGGGGCAGTATTAACCGAGGTCTCGTGTCAGAGTCTATCCTTGGTACATTATAGAACTCTGACTGAGGCAGTATTAACCGAGGTCTCGTGTCAGAGTCTACCCTGGTACATTATAGAACTCTGACCGAGCTGTATTAACCGAGGTCTCGTGTCAGAGTCTATTCTGGTACACTATAGAACCCTGACTGGGGCAGTATTAACCGAGGTTTCGTGTCAGAGTCTACCCTGGTACATTATAGAACCCTGACAGGGCAGTATTAACCGAGGTCTCGTGTCAGAGTCTACCCTGGTACATTATAGATCCCTAACGGAGGCAGAATTAACCGAGGTCTCGTGTCAGAGTCTGGCTTGGTACATTATATAACCCTGATTGAGGTAATATAAAGCGAAGTCTCATGTCAGAGCCTACCTTGGTACATTACAGAACCCTTACTGAGGCAGTAGAGGCAGTATAAATGGAGGTTTTCAGAGTCTACCCTGGTACATTATAGAACACTGACTGAGGCAGTATTAACCAAGGTGTCATGTCAGAGGTTACCCTGGTACATTATAGAACACTGACTGAGGCAGAATTAACCGAGGTCTCGTGTCAGACCGTCTACCCTCGTACATTATAGAACTCTGAATGAGGCAGAATTAACCGAGGTCTCGTGTCAGAGTCTACCCTGGCACGTTATAGAACTCTGACTGAGGCAGAATTAACCGAGATCTCGTGTCAGAGTCTACTCTGGTACATTATAAAACCCTTACTGAGGCAGTAGACGCAGTATAAATCGAGGTCTCGTGTTAGAGTCTATTCTGGTACATTAAAGAACTCTGACTGAATCAGAATTAACCGAGGTCTCTTGTCAGAGTCTATGCTGGTACATTATAGAACTCTGACTGAAGCAGAATTAACCGAGGTCTCTTGTCAGAGTCTATCCTGGTACATTATAGAACTCTGACTGAGGCAGTATTAACCAAGGTCTTGTGCCAGAGACTACCCTGTTACATTATAGAACACTGACTGAGGCAGTATTAACCGAGGTCTCGTGTCAGAGTCTACTCTGGTACATTGTAGAACTCTGACTGAGGCAGAATTAACCGAGGTTTTGTGCCGAAGTCTACCCTGGTACATTATAGAACTCTGACTGAGGCAGTATTAATTGAGGTCTTGTGCCAGAGGCTACCCTGGTACATTATAGAACACTGACTGAGGCAGTATTAACCGAGGCCTCGTATCAGAGTCTACCCTGGTACATTATAGAACTCTGAATGAGGCAGACTTAACCGAGGTCTTGTGTCAGAGTCTACCCTGGTACATTATGGAACTCTGACTGAGGCAGAATTAACCGAGGTCTCGTGTCAGAGTCTACCCTGGTACATTATAGAACTCTGACTGAGGCAGAATTAACCGAGGTCTCTTGTCAGAGTCTACCCTGGTACATTACAGAACCCTAAATGAGATAGTATAACCCAATATCTCGTGTAAGAGTCTACCATGGTACGTTATAGAACGCAGACCTAGAGAGTATAAATCGAGGTGTTGTATTAGAGTCTACCCTGGTACATTATAGAACTCTGACTGATGCAGTATTAACCGAGGTTTCGTGTCAGAGTCTACCCTGGTACATTATAGAACTCTCACTGAGGCAGTATAAACCGAGGTCTACCCTGATACAATATAGAACCATCACTGAAGCAGTATAAAGCGAGGTCTTTTTTTACGGTCAAGCCTGATAAGTGAAGGAGATTATACAGAAGATCTACATCTAAACATATCTCTCACGTTTAAGATTTGGCTGGGTATGTCTACACTATCATATTGCAAATCACGTCTTCGCCCGAAAAATTTGCTACATGAAAATTAACGGTATAACAGATTTTCTTCAATTAATAGAATACCTTTCCAATAGAAATATATATATATATCAGATTTTCTTCCTGGCATGACACATGACACAGAGCTGATATAACGGAACGTAACATAAAACACATGAAAATGACATATTCAAACTATATAGTAATATGGTGTGTATGTACTTAATCATGAAGTCAGATACTTACTTAAGTGTGTTGATCAGTCGTTATTACTCCGTTCGTATTCATATCAATGGCCAGCATCACATGACTTATACTGACCGCACTCTTCCATTGATGAATGTGTATCACTTGCTTTTATTCCCTTTTACACGAGTATATTTTTTGAAGAGTGTACAATCCTTGCTACGTTGTATACCACGACACTGGACCCCCGCATGGATTGCTAACGGCTCCTGTTACTTTTTGTCATCACGGAGATCAGTGCCTGTCTAACTCTAAAGAACAAAAGCAAAACAATGAGGGATTGAGTGAGACTAATTTTTCTTCCCTCAGTCAATGGCATATCCACTCTTAATAATGTGTCTCTCCTTTACTCTCGGACAAAAGGACTTTAAAGTACACAAAGCATTTTGAATTTATTGTGAAAAATTAAATCTCATGCTATGCAAACACCATCTTCATTTTAATTAACTCGAATTACACCGTTAAAATATTTCCTCTGCGACCCGTCGAAGACGTCGTGTTACGTGTTATTTTCTCTTTGACTGTGAGGATTAGCGGACATTTTTCAGGGTTAAGGATTATATATTCAAAGAGATATGACCATAAATATTTGGAAAAGTTATCTGGTAAGGTATTGTGTACAGTGTAATCCCGTCATTAGGTCTGATCAGAATTACTACGGATTTCCGATGTATAAGTCAACGAAGTGACGGAATCCATCTGCAAACGTGACAGGAGCGGTGACGATAAACTCTCCAGGCGATGCGTATTTACGTGAGGTTTACAACAAGGTATCAGGGTTAACTTCTTTCTTGTTTATATTATTAGTTCTTATTGGTTATCATCATGAGATGTTAATATTGTCATTATACATACATACATACATATATATATATATATATATATATATATATATCTCAAGCCACGCTAGTTTCTCATAAACAAATCCATAGAAAGAAGCCCTTCAAAATAACAAAACAAGGTCATATAACGATTATTCTCGCCTTCCAAATACAACAGACACATCTGAAAGGGATCTAAAGAAGAGAATCTAATGTTAGGATCCTCGCTTTCAGACAGCATAGAATACCTTGGGAGATGAAATTCAATCCTCTTAAAAGATTCCATTATCTCCTTCCCTTAGACGATATCTGGTCTACATTGAAATAAATCGTTCATAGATATCTGAAGACTTAGCCTTCCATTTCTAAAGAAATATAATAAATACCTGACATTTTTTCAAACTAGGTTGTTCCGCTTCATTTCCTCCTCATTTTCTCCATTTTCAGCATATAAGGTATTTCCTGCAATGTTACCAAACATGGCATCAAGCAGACGACATGAAAATCATTATCCACATGTCGTCATCAAATCCAGGTCTCTGTCATTGTTAACAAAATTCGTGATCGACTTTTCCTCTTAAAATTGTGTGAATATTTTTCGAATTATCCAACGGCACATTTTTCTATTCGGTCAGTGTCTAAAGCCTAGTTTTCCCCCGTCCATTCTTATTCTATATATGTATATATGGCAAACATGAAAGAAGAAGCCTAAACAAGTTTTCACTTTTTCATTTCTAATCTTTTGACATAAGATATTGATAATTTTTCGCCATCTGGAATCACGGAGTTAACAATACAGTGCTAAAGAGTTTTTTATTTTTATTTTTATTTATTTTATTATTGTTTTTTTTTTTTACATCTACAAGCAACATTTCCGTTTAGCTGAAATTCTAAGACAGAGTGTGTAACGTAAACTCCATGAAAACTGAAAAATCATATTCTTACATAGCCGAGAACCTTGATATATTAAAAGATGGACAGAAAAGTGAACTCTGACGAAGCACTCTGCTATAGACACCGTATACCAAAGCGCAGCGTATTTCTACTTCACACATACATTTTGTATACATAGAATGAGCACGCTGAATATGTACATTGTCTTGTACTGGAGTTTCCTGGGGACAATACAATGTAATGGCTGTCACCAAATTATTGTCCTTATTGTTTGTATACCAGTCATATAGACCTCTATAATGAATACGTCAGCAAACAAGACATATATTTATTTTTGTGTACAAAGACTCCAACTTTATTTCTATTCTCTCTCCCTGTGTATAGAACAGATAGAATGGAGTGAAATACGTGTTTAATCTTATATAATGAGTATAAAAGATATATATATATATATATATATATATATATATATATATATATATATATATATATATATGTATATATTTATATATATATATATATATATATGAGTATATAAACAATCACGATTTCCAATGTATTTGACAATTGGTGATAATATTTTGAAATAAACTTGTAGCCCAATTCTTTTCAATGTATTCATATGCTATATAAAATATACTTAATCTAATGAAATAAACGCCGATAAGTCAGAAAAGTAAAGGTGTTTATGTGAATTGTTGACGTATTACACAGGGTTATTACTACACACACACACACACATACACACACACACACAGAGTATTGGTGAACGAAAGATATTTTAAATAAATTGTTAGTGTTTTGCCTGTTTTATCCGGGGCATTGTTCAAGTGGTAGAAGATTTTTTTCTGAAAACGAACAATAATTGTCAAATCGAAACAGAATATTAAGGCAGCAACAACAACAAGAATAACAACAACAACAGCAGCAGCAACAATAACAACAGTAGCAATAAGAGTAACAACAACAGCAGCAGCAACAATAACAACAACAGCAGCAACAACAACAGCAGCAGCAACATCAACGGGATCATCCTCATAGCGAGACAAAAGATGCAAAGAAACATCATATCTGTTTCTCTTTTGACCTTCAGTCAACATTCTAGGGACTCATCTAGCCAAGACTTTAGACATGCCTGTGATGTAGGCTAAAATTGCTTAACAGTTCCATAACTTATAGCCAACTTCTCTGGCTACAGCTAGGAGATTCATCCTCTGTCACACATGACAAGTGTATGCACACTATCAACGTTTGGTCTGTGGTAGCCCACACTGTTCATCTTCAATGTTCTCCCTCCCCCTCAAAATTCAGCATCCCATTTTTAACAATACTATACGAAGGAGACTCCTTCCCAGAAGTTTTCTTGAATTTCCTTGGAAGTCATTCGCTTTCTTACACAGATACTTAATCACTACTCTAGCTTCAGTTTTCTCCATTTTAGCGGTTTGACTAACCCTTCAACTTTCAACAACGAATTCCAGAGACGGACAGGAATCTACAGTATCTTCCGGTTTCACGGGACTAATAAGAAAATGTTCATGAAGGAGCAAATACCGGTAATTAGTTCACTTTGCTTTTAACTGTATCAAGTCAATACGAGTAGATATCTTTACATTTTTATCTCCGGCGATTGAAGTTGCTATCGAGAGCAACAGGAGTCATCCTATGGTATATGATGGAGTAATACATAGGGCGCTTCATAAACTATAAAACTGCATATTACCCTTATAATCACCAGCACATTACTGGGTAATGCATAATAATGTCTTTACCCCTTTTACATTTAAATTGACCCAGTTCCATCCCTAATAAGATGAAAAGCCCTAAAGCTTTTATCGTGTTTAACCGAATCAGTAAAAGAGAGAGAGAGAGAGAGAGAGAGAGAGAGAGAGCCCTCTTCTGTTTATGACAATACCACCGGGCGTGTTCAGAATTAATAGCAATACGCCAATGCGGAGAAAAAAGTGTTCACATGTACCATATGTGATGAACAAAACAACTGAAATTCCAATTAAAAATGGACAATCGACAATATCCATTCATTCGTCCGACAGGGCATATAAATCTAAAGTGAAATAAACATTAAATTGTTGGAGAACGATGTTTAGCTATAAATTAATATATTACTTATCAACACTGTGCACTGCTGTGTAAATATACTTCTACTATCCAATGCAAACAAAAGGAGTATGAGTTAAAGCACAGACACTACAGCTAACAAGACACTCTATATTTTACTTATATTCGTTCCCCGACGGAGACTCGAACCTACGACCTATGGTACCGAATCACCTAGCTGTCATGCATCCGACCCTCTGACCGATGGGCTACCCGATCTCCATAAAAATAGAGCTTTAATAGCCAATCATTAGCTAATCGTATGCATGACACCACGACCGCTGAAAGTGAAGGGTTTTACCCGACGTAAACGAATATAAGTGAAATATAGGGTGCCTTGTTAGCTGTAGTGTCTTTGTGCTTTATATGTTTGTCTAATTTGTCTTAATTATCTACAGTTATTTCTACGGAGATACGAGGTCCATAGTACTCCAGATGTTTCACTGACTCTATTTGTGCTTCATATATATATATATATATATATATATATATATATATATATATATATATATATATATATATATATATATATATATATATATATATATATGTGTGTGTGTGTGGGGGGGGGGGGTGTAGGTGTGTGTAATTATAGTACTTTCGAAGAGGGTATCATTGGTATGACTTCTGCATTGATGTGAACGAGTATTTCGTTACCACGGTGGACGAATAACAGTGTTCTGCTTAATTTTTGATCAAAGAAGGGTAACTCGTTCATACAATTTCGTTTCATCACTCAAAGAAAACTGAAGAGACCATTCATTCACTATCAGGTACATTCCGTCACTATCAAGTACATTCCGTCACTATCAGACACATTCCGTCACTATCAGGTACATTACTGTCATTATGTCACTATCAGGTACATTTCGTCACTATCAGATACATTCTGTCACCATCAGGTACATTCCATCACTATCAGGTACATTACGTCGCAATCAGGTACATTCCGTCACTATCAGGTACATTACTGTCATTATGTCACTATCAGGTACATTCCGTCACTATCAGGTACATTCTGTCGCTATCAGGTACAATTCATCACTATCAGGTACATTCCGTCACTATCAGGTACATTCCGTCACTATCAGGTACATTCCGTCACTATCAGGTACATTACATCACAATCAGGCACATTCCGTCACTATCAGGTACGTTCCGTCAAAATCAAGTACATAAAGTCGAATGAAGTATATTTCTTCAGTATCATATACATTCCGTCACTATAAAGTACATTCCATATTCCGTCACTATAAGGTACATTCCATCAACATAAGGTACATTCCTTCAGTATCATGTACATTCCGTCACTATAAGGTACATTCCGTCACCATAAGGTACATTCCATCACTATCAGATACACTTCGTCACTATAATCCATAGTATATGGAATCAATGGTGCTTGAACTACAATTGTACATTGGTCAGATAATCATTATTGTATCACAGAACATCTATTTTTAATTGTCCATAGTAATATGCTGTATTTGACATGTACAAAACCATCAAAAACTTGTATAAGGAGTATACCTCAACTAATCCCCCACCCACAACAAAAAACCCCAAAAACTAAACAAAAAAAAAAAAAAAAAAAAAAAAAAACCCAGCAAATTGAGAAAAGTCAAAACCCTGATAATGTGTACATATTCAATACATGCACAAACGACCAGCAAAGTGAAAACACCTACCATTAAATCTGTAGGGGGAAAGATGTACTCCTTTCCCCAAATTAGCAAATATTAAGAAAAATCAAAACCCTGATGATATGCACATCTTCAATACATGTACATACATCCAGTAAATTATGATCTATCAAGCATTAAAACTGTAGGAGTTATCTAGAAACGCTATATACCCCTAATGGAACGGACGGAATGACAAACTGACGGACGGACAGGTTTAACACTATATGCCCCAACTTTAAGTTGCGTGGGCATAAAAAATCCAGTTAATGAATCATTGAGAATATTTGTATACCAACACCCTATTTCAGGTGAATATTCATACATACATATTTAATTTAGACTTCAACCAATACATTATATATATCCTCGATCAGAAAGAAATGTGGACAGTAAGGAGGCGGCTTTCCATTTTGCATTTAACTGTCAAGTTCTGCATCCGATCAGAAAGAAATGAGGACAGTAAGTAGGCGGCTTTCCATTTTGCATTTAACTGTCAAGTTCTGCATCCGATCAGAAAGAAATGAGGACAGTAAGAAGACGGCTTTCTGTTTTGCCTTTAACTGCCAAGTTCTGCATCCGATCAGAAAGAAATGATGACAGTAAGTAGGCGGCTTTCCATTTTGCATTTAACTGTCAAGTTCTGCATCCGATCAGAAAGAAATGAGGACAGTTAGAAGACGGCTTTCTATTTTGCCTTTAACTGTCAAGTTCTGCATCCGATCAGAAAGAAATGAGGACAGTAAGTAGACGGCTTTCTATTTTGCATTTCATTCAAATTTGCTAACAATTTACAAGCAGTTATATAGAATAAAAAGAAAATGAAATCTACAGATGATGTTCGCCAAGTAAACAATTTCTCACACAGTTTCTTTTTCTTTCTTTTTTTTTGCGAGGTGAAATGAAAAGTTATTCGATGAGCTGTAAAACATCATACAAACTATGCATCCATTATTGATGCATCTACGTTTTTCTTGTTTTTATTTTTACTTTGTGTCAAAACGCAAATGTAAACGGAAACTTCTTGTAGTTGCACTGCTGGGTATGGATGAACATCATGTAAAGTAAGAAAGAACATTACTTATAGTCACTTCCCGAGGAATCAGCATAAGCAGTCCGTATATGAGGACATATTTATCTGACTTTGACAAAATTATGTTCTATATTATACACTCCAACGCTTTCTGATGCCTTCTCATCATAGTCACACCAATCACTGTCCTGTAATCAAAAATAACATCCAATCAATCACTGTCCTGTAATCAAAAATAACATCCAATCAATCACTGTCCTGTAATCAAAAAATAACATCCAATCAATCACTGTCCTGTAATCAAAAATAACATCCAATCAATCACTGTCCTGTAATCAAAAAATAACAGCCAATCAATCACTGTCCTGTAATCAAAAATATCATCCAATCAATCACTGTCCTGTAATCAAAAATAACATCCAATCAATCACTGTCCTGTAATAAAAAAATAACAGCCAATCAATCACTGTCCTGTAATCAAAAATATCATCCAATCAATCACTGTCCTGTAATCAAAAAATAACAGCCAATCAATCACTGTCCTGTAATCAAAAATATCATCCAATCAATCACTGTCCTGTAATCAAAAATAACAGCCAATCAATAACTGTCCTGTAATCAAAAATATCATCCAATCAATCACTGTCCTGTAATCAAAAATAATATCCAATCAATCACTGTCCTGTAATTAAAATCAACATCCAATCAATCACTGTCCTGTAATCAATAATAATATCCAATCAATCACTGTCCTGTAATCAAAAATAATATCCAATCAATCACTGTCCTGTAATTAAAATCAACATCCAATTAATCACTGTCCTGTAATCAAAAATAATATCCAATCAATCACTGTCCTGTAATAAAAAATAACATTCAGTTAATCACTGTCCTGTAATCAAAAAGAACATTCAGTTAATCAGTCTGTAATCAAAAATAATATCCAATCAATCACTGTCCTGTAATCAAAAATATCATCCAATCAATCACTGTCCTGTAATCAAAAATAACAGCCAATCAATCACCGTCTGTAATCAAAAATCAGTGATCAGTCGCGTGCAATCAAAAATAGAGATTCATTTATCTATTAAGTGAATATTTGGACATTCCATAAAAGTTTAAAGATTACCCCATCATTGAAGAAAATTTCTGGGAATGGAGTCCCTGTCTCTTGACCTTCACCCACAAAGCCAGCCTGGAATAAAAAGTTACTTCAGTGTTTAAAATGATTTACAGTGATTCTATAGACTGATTGATTGATTTTTGTTTAACGTCACACCACGAATATTTCATGTATATGGTGACGGCATCTGCCTGAAGCGGGGCATACAAATTTTGACCTTTGCAACGGACCCACGCGAAGCAGTGAGGGATCTTTAACGTGCCAGGCATACAATGACACGAGGCCTCGGTTTTTACTGTCTCACCCGGATGACCATAGCGGGACTCGAACCCCAGCATCCCGATCAGGAGGAGAGCGCGTTACCAATAGGCCTCGCCGGCTTGATTCTATAGAAGATCATACCAGGTGTCTTTAAAGTTCACAGAAAAATAACCCACTGAAATGTAGCTTTGATGCTGTCAATAGTGACCTTTACCCAACCTATTTCTGTAATGTGTAGTCCATGCCCAAAACGATGCTGTATGAATAAAGTCACCATGAGCATGCATACTGAATAAGAGCAAGCAGTCTGAAAGTACTACTAAAGCAATGCATGTCCACAACCGATCCTCCAACAGAAGTAGAAACTTGCTGTATTCTTAAAGCAGGATTAAAGGTCAAGTTGACAAGGTCAGTGGCTACTGTATCATTTGAAATGTTTAAAAGGGCAAAGTATGTATGTCATAAATGAAGTCTCCATTAACTTTTCAAGCAGCAATTGCAAAAATTTAGTTGTAGAGATGTACGAGTAACAACGGCAATTAAAACTGACGAAATTCAGGAAAAGTGTTAGATTGTTATTTTGAGGTGATGATGTTGAAATACAAAATACATCAGGCACTACTGAATACAACATAATGCAGGAAAGGCCAAGGGTAAGAAAATAATATGGTGAACCCAAAACATATCAGTCTTAAGTCAAAGTTTCATGATGATCCATCCACAGATTCTTTAATTACAGAGCGGAATGGAACGTTGATTAATTATATTAATGACATTCACATAAGAAATATAACCCACCTAAGGTAAAAGTGATGACAGCTTAGGATCGTAACAAACATTCTGCAAAGTTTGACCGAAACCCATTCACAATGGACCATATCTAGCTGGTAACATTGACGTAAGAAATAATACTTTGGGTCAAGGTCATAGCAATACCTTCAGGTCGCAAAGAACATTTGTGCAAAGTTTGATGGAAATCCGACCGCAGAGGGCTGAATTATGAAGTGGACTGGAACTTGGCCATATTTAGCTGATGATCTTGAAATAAGATATATGACCAAGGGTCATGGCACCTATGGATCGTAAGGAACATTTATTAAAGTATTACGGACACCGGACACGAAAAGGAACATGGGCCATATTTAGCTAGCGACTCTGAAATCAGAAATACGACCAAGGCTCAAGGTCATAATACACCTGTAGATCAAAGATTTGACCAAGGATCAAGGTCATAATACACCTGTAGATCGTAGGATATGACCAAGACTCAAGGTCATGATACACCTGTAGATCGAAGATTTGACCAAGGATCAAGTCATGATACACCTGTAGGTCGTGAGATATGACCGAGGCTCAAGGTCATGATACACCTGTTGTTAGAAGATTTGACCAAGGATCAAGGTCATAATACACCAGTAGATCGTAGGATATGACCAAGGTTCAAGGTCATAATACACCTGTAGATCGAAGATTTGACCAAGGATCAAGGTCATAATACACCTGTAGATCGTAAGATATGACCAAGGTTCAAGGTCATGATACCAGCTAGGTAATAAGGAACGATTTGTGCATAGCGGAATAAAGCATGAACCACGTTTTTATCTTTTATGAAGACATGGTTATGGAATTATTTGCCGTTTTATCTACGGTGCCAAAAAAAGTGTGTGGGTTGGAAACTGATGTAACAAATATCATTGAATGTCGACTAAAGAACTTTCTTGTGATAGTCATAGTACAAAGGCATTATTCTTGTCCTACTTGATGTCTAGGAAGTGTCTTAAGTTATATTTGGTGTGTGTCTTACACTTACGATATCTAGCGGGCGGTGTGACTCTTTGGATGAGGTGCTCGGCTCTTGACCGAAAGTCCCGGGTTCGACTCCCGTCGTATAAGATAGTAAAAATCGAGGTCCCGTGTTACGATAGATCCCTCTCTGCTTCGGGTGGGTCCTTTGCAAAATGTATAAATTTCTACGTAATACATCAGGCAGATGCTGTCGCCATATATGTGAAATAATGGTGGAATGATGTAAAATAATGATCAATCAATAGTGATATCTAGAGTATGTCTTATCTTTAGTGGTATCTACAGTGTGTCTTCTAATCCTGAGTGATATCTAAAGTATATTCTATCCTAAGTGATATCTACTGTCTGTCTTCTCCTGAGTGATATCTGCAGTATGTCTTCTCTTGATTGAGATTTACAGTATGTCTTATTCTGAGTGATATCTACAGTATGTTTTCCCCTGAGTGATATCTACAGTATGTCTCCTGTGTGATGTCTACAGTTTGTTTCCTGTGTGATATCTACAGTTTGTTTAATTCTGAGTGATATCTGCAGTATGTCTCCTGTGTGATATCAACAGTATGTCTCCTGTGTGATATCAACAGTATGTCTCCTGTGTGATATCTACAGTTTGTCTTATTCTGAGTGATATCTACAGTGTGTCTCCTGAGTGATATCTACAGTATGTCTCCTGTGTGATATCTACAGTTTGTCTTATTCTGACTGATATCCACAGTGTGCCTTCTCCTGAGTGATATCTACAGCATGTCTCCTGTGTGATATCTCCAATATGTCTTCTTCTGAATGATATCTACAGTATGTCTTCCCCTGAGTGATATCCACACTATGTCTTCTCCTGAGTGATATCTACAGTATGTCTCCTGTGTGATGTCTACAGTATGTCTCCTGTGTGATATCTACAGTATGTATTCCCCTGAGTGATATCCACAGTGTGCCTTCTCCTGAGTGATATCTACAGTATGTTTCCTGAGTGATATCTACAGTATCTCTCCTGTGTGATGTCTACAGTATGTCTTCTCCTGAATGATATCCACAATATGTCTTCTCCTGAGTGATATCTACAGTATGTCTCCTGTGTAATGTCTACAGCATGTCTCCTGAGTGATATCTACAGTATGTCTCTTGTGTGATGTCTATAGTATGTCTCCTGAGTGATATCAAAAGTATGTCTTATTCTGAGTGATATCTACAGTATGTCTTCCCCTGAGTGATATATACAGGCAATTGAAACAATCTTGAACAACCATTGCTCAGTTGGTACAGCTCTACTTCGGTGATACAGAGAATCTTACCCTTAGTGATATCCCAGATCAATTCGGCAATACAGAGAATCTTACTTATAGTGATATCCTAGCTCTACTTTGGCAATACAGATAATCTTACCCTTCGCAATATCCAAGCTCTTCTTCGGCGATACAAAGAATCTTACCCTTAGTGATATCCCAGCTGTAATTCAGTGATACAGAATCTTACCCTTAGTGATATCCCAGCTCTACTCTGGCAATATAGATAATCTTACCCTTAGTGATATCCCAGCTCTTCTTTGGCGATACAAGAATCTTACCCTTAGTGATATCCCAGCTGTAATTCAGTGATACAGAATCTTACCCTTAGTGATATCCCAGCTGTAATTCAGTGATACAGAATCTTACCCTTGGTGATATCCCAGCTGTAATTCAGTGATACAGAATCTTACCCTTGGTGATATCCCAGCTGTAATTCAGTGATACAGAATCTTACCCTTAGTGATATCCCAGCTGTAATTCAGTGATACAGAATCTTACCCTTGGTGATATCCCAGCTGTAATTCAGTGATACAGAATATAACCCTTGGTGATATCCCAGCTGTAATTCAGTGATACAGAGAATCTTACCCTTGGTGATATCCCATCTGTAATTCAGTGATACAGAATTTTACCCTTGGTGATATCCCATCTGTAATTCAGTGATACAGAATTTTACCCTTGGTGATATTCCAGCTGTAATTCAGTGATACAGAGAATCTTACCCTTGGTGATATCCCATCTGTAATTCAGTGATACAGAATTTCACCCTTGGTGATATTCCAGCTGTAATTCTGCAGGGATGGAAACTCCTGATTGCCTGTTCACCCGAGGCGACCAAAATCGTAATAGGGCGAATGGTTTTGCGTATGAATTAGCCCGTTTAGTGAATTGACTTGCGGGTTCACAGCTGACTCTGATTTTGCGTCGTCTTGGGTAAATTGAATGCTTGACTTCAATGGGCTTTCCAGTGCTCGATTGGAAATCTATTCTATCAATAAGTTGTATCCCCCTATAGGCCACAATTGCTCGGTTGTTATTGTAAACTAAAATGGCGGCGCCCTGATACGCCGCGCTAGATGGCTATAAAAACACAAACAAACAAGATTGCAAAAAAAATTATGATAGAGAGTACGAAAAAACGAAAAGATGACGGCATTACTACATGGAGAGGAGTAGTGATAGGAATGTCAGAGAGATGAGTTTGAGTGGGTCTTCTGTAAACAGAAATGAAAGAGGGCAGAGAGAAGTCTCAGAGGGTGAAAGAGAGAATGAAACAGTGAGTGAAAGTAGTAATGAGTCAGGGAATGACAGAAGGGATGGATGAGATGAGTCAGAGAATGAGAGAATGGATGATTCAGATTCGGATGGTGAAATGTCAGATGTATAAGGGGTATTTGAGAGATTGATTGTATTTAAAAAGGAATCAGAAATGGAATTGGAAATGGAGTAGACCTAATTTCAATACATATAGTCACCAGATCAACTTACTACATTGTTTGTAATAAAGGCATTCGAAGTTTTAAAAATTAGTTTCTGATTTATGTCAATTTTATAACGGACCCATTACTTTTAATCTGGGCTCATAGATTTTCACTTTCATAAGCCCGTTTGTCTCCTTAGATATTTTCCCGAGTTTCCATCCCTGTTCTGTGATACAGAATATAACCCTTAGTGATATCCCAGCTGTAATTCAGTGATACAGAATCTTACCCTTAGTGATATCCCAGCTGTAATTCAGTGATACAGAATCTTACCCTTAGTGATATCCCAGCTGTAATTCAGTGATACAGAATCTTACCCTTGGTGATATTACACCTGTAATTCAGTGATACAGAATCTTACCCTTAGTGATATCCCAGCTGTAATTCAGTGATACAGAATCTTACCCTTGGTGATATCCCAGCTGTAATTCAGTGATACAGAATATAACCCTTGGTGATATCCCAGCTGTAATTCAGTGATACAGAATCTTACCCTTGGTGATATCCCAGCTGTAATTCTATGGATACAGAATATAACCCTTGGTGATATCCCAGCTGTAATTCAGTGATACAGAATCTTACCCTTAGTGATATCCCAGCTGTAATTCAGTGATACAGAATCTTACCCTTGGTGATATTCCAGCTGTAATTCAGTGATACAGAATCTTACCCTTAGTGATATCCCAGCTGTAATTCAGTGATACAGAATCTTACCCTTGGTGATATCCCAGCTGTAATTCAGTGATACAGAATCTTACCCTTGGTGATATTCCAGCTGTAATTCAGTGATACAGAATCTTACCCTTGGTGATATCCCAGCTGTAATTCAGTGATACAGAATATAACCCTTGGTGATATTCCAGCTGTAATACAGTGATACAGAATCTTACCCTTGGTGATATCCCAGCTGTAATTCAGTGATACAGAATCTTACCCTTGGTGATATCCCAGCTGTAATTCAGTGATACAGAATCTTACCCTTGGTGATATCCAAGCCGTAATTCTATGATACAGAATCTTGCCCTTGGTGAAATCCTTCAATTTAGCTGTACCTCAGTGACAAAGGGAATCTTACCCTTGGTGAAAAATCTATAGGTTCTACTCCTCTACAGTCAAAGACAACCACAGTTTTAAATTGACCTGCATCCTCATGATTATATGGTGTAATGGTTTCCTTCAATATATCTGTAAACATGAAAAACATGGAAGTATTATTTTACAAACAGGATTGTGTAGTAACTGCTTAACATGAAGCATGTAATCATTTATGCTTGTACTTTACTGGATTTATAGAAAGGTAAAGAAATTTGTCTTAGCAGTATGACAAAGACCCCCATGGGCAGGCATAGCAAAACAATGATAGCTGTCCACAAAGCTCTCCCAGGCATTTGTCCTGGTGGCTGTAAATAACCTTTCATTTATAAATTTTTAGTTGTATCATAGAAAACAACAAGAACAATGCCTAACATTGCAAAAATTGAAGCCAGAAGCATAAGCACTGTGACCTTGACCTTGCAGATATGAACTTGGTTTGTTATCATGACACACTCTTGGGTTCTGGCCAACAATTCTGTATAGTATTGTTCAAATCCATGCATGCATCAAATAGATATAGCACTATGACCTTGACCTTGTAGATACTATCTAAGTTCAAGGTCATGGCATACTCTTGGGTCCTGAGCAACAATTCTGTCAAATATGTTTCAAATCCATGCAAAGATTTACCCATCATATGCATTGTGACCTTGACCTTTCCTTACCTTGTTTCAATATCATAACACACCCTTGGTTCTCAGCAACAATTCCATAAAATATTATTCAAATCCATGCAAAGGGGAAAAAGTTATTGCATGGACAAAGATCTATCTATCATATGCATTGTGACCTTGATCTTGCAGATATGACCTTAGTTCAAAGTCCCAACACTCTACTGGGTCCTAGGCAACAATTCTGAGAAATATTATTCACATCCATGCAAGGGGTAAAAAGGCATGGCATTGACAAGAATTTAACTGACATAAGCACTGTGACCTTGTAGGCATGACCTTGGTTCAAGACCCTTGGATTCTGGGCAGCAATTCTATATAATAATATTCAAATCCATGCAAGGGGCGGACAATCTATAAAAGACTGATGTCAGACATACGCCTGATGGACAACGCCATAACATAATACGCCTGCTTGAAGATGCAGGTAGGAAAATGCCAGTGAAAAGTGAATATTGAACATATATTCAGGGTATTACATGTTCTTTGTGAAAAGAACATCAGTTGTAACCAAACACAACTTCGACTTATAACTAAAAATAGCAAGAATATATCTGATTTGTAACTAATTATATCTAGAATATATTTGAGTTTTAACTGATTAGGACTGGGATATATTTGATTTCTGACTGATTATAACTAGAATATATTTGATTTGTAACTAATCATACTGCAGTAACTAAAATATATTTGTAACTAAGCACATTAGAATATGTAAAACATACATGCCATCACCACCATTTTTCGTGGGTTATCAGCCTGTAAATTACATTTGTTTATATTTGTTGATCTTACATTTTCTGATATCATCACATTTACTTGTTATGTCATTGAACTTTGTATTTACTTGTTATGTCCTTGAACTTTGTATTTACTTGTTATGTCCTTGAACTTTGCATTTAAAAATCAATAGATATCTTCCTCTCTTCATCATTAACATGATTAGGTATATATAAAAATAAGGTTAGAATTTGATGTATGGAACTTACTAATAATTTATTATCTGAAAATTATATTTTGCCATGATGTTGACCTTTAGACCTCAAAATCAGTAGGTATTTTTCTATCATCATACTTCATTAAAATAGAAATTTGGATTGAATCTGATGCATTATAATTGACTTATAGTCTGGAAACCATATATTTGCAATATCATATTTCAACTTTATATTTCGATTAAAATATTCTCACTCTATGATGAGAAGCTGTAGCCTTGACCTTTTATCTCTTGAATTTAATCTTCAATGAGAATCTTCTTCTCATTGAAGATTAATTCTCATAACTAAGTATCTGCCCATGTTTGGTTTGAATCTGATGTAGTGGTTAAGGTCTT
This sequence comes from Pteria penguin, assembly GCA_035048485.1. Taxonomy (NCBI): domain Eukaryota; kingdom Metazoa; phylum Mollusca; class Bivalvia; order Pterioida; family Pteriidae; genus Pteria; species Pteria penguin. The sequence continues at coordinate 74,319,806 of CM068582.1, read as the reverse complement.
TGCTTGCAGTGCAGGCAACCTGGGTTTGATTCTCAGATTGCATCACTATTTTTAAGAGTTTGGTTACCGCCCACATCCATGTTGCAATATAAATGAAAAATTGTTTAAAGCAATGTAAATCATCGATCTAAAACCCATCCAAAAATCATGTTTTAAAAGATTTAATATTTTCCCTTCAACATTTTCAAGTTGAGTTGCTGTGACCTTGACCCAAGACCTGCTGGCTTCATATCAATAAGCATCTTCCTATCTTCAAAAGGCTCTTTAATTTTCATCAGGAACGAAATTTCTAAAATATTTTCACCCTAATTTGAGATGCTTTAACCTTGACCTTTGGACCTTAAAATCTAGATGCATCTTCCTCTTTCGTTACCGGTATCTAAGAATTATATCTTAAATTTAAGCCCAATATCCAAGTCCAATACTTGAGTTGTCATAGGGAAACTTTCAGTGACAGAATGAAAGAACGATGGATGAACAGGCAGACTGAAAAAGGGAAACCACCAGTATCCTCTGAAAGGTAGCTACTGGTTATAAAAATATAAAATTTAATTTATTGTTTAAAGCCTTTTTGTGTGAGATATAAAAGTTGTTTTGCTTACAGATCACCATTAAGTCCTTTAGTATAAGATATAAGGCCAGATTCTAATGTATGTTGGGCTATAGATAATTTTAAAGTACTGCTGTCTTTTGGGTTATAGATTAAGTCCTTTAGTATAAATCATCAGTGTAGATTTTGGTGCCTTTTGGGTTATAGATTAAGTCCTTTAGTATAAATTATCAGTGTAGATTTTGGTGCCTTTTGGGTTATAGATTAAGTCCTTTAGTATAAATCATCAGTGTAGATTTTGGTGCCTTTTGGGTTATAGATTAAGTCCTTTAGTATAAATTATCAGTGTAGATTTTGGTGCCTTTTGGGTTATAGATTAAGTCCTTTAGTATAAATTATCAGTGTAGATTTTGGCGGCTTTTGGGTTATAGATTAAGTTCTTTAATATAAATTATCAGTGTAGATTTTGGTGTCTTTTGATTACAGATTAAGTCCTTTAGTATAAATTATCAGTGTAGATTTTGGCAGCTTTTGGATTATAGATTAAGCCCTCCAGTATAAATTACCAGTGTAGATTTTGGTGGCTTTTGGATTATAGATTAAGTCCTTGAGTATAAATTATCAGTGTAGATTTTGGTGGCTTTTGGGTTATAAATTAAGTCCTTTGGTATAAATTATCAGTGTAGATTTTGGTGGCTTTTGGTTACAGATTAAGTCCTTTAGTATAAATTATCAGGGCAAATTCTGTTGTCTTTTGATTATACATTAAGTCCTTAAATATAAATTATCAGTGTAGATTTTGGTGCCTTTTGGATTATAGGATAAGTCCTGTAGTATAAGTTATCAGGGCAGATTTTGGTGTCTTTTGGATTATAGGATTATAGATTAAATCCTTTAGTATAAATCATCAGGGCAGATTTTGGTGTTATTTGGATTATAGATTAAGTCCTTAAGTATATCTCATCAGGGCAGAGTTTGGAGTCTTCTGAATTATAGGATTATAGATTAAGTCTTTTAGTATAAATTATAAGACAGATTCTAACATTTGATTAGTTATAGATCATTATTATTCTAAATTTATATTATGTAATATATTTATTATTCAAATCTATAACTGCAATGATAAATCAGTCTGTATGTTATCCTCATTGATGATGAATCAGTCTATCAGTCTGTATGTTATCCTCATTGATGATGAATCAGTCTGTCAGTCTGTATGTTATCCTCATTGATGATGAATCAGTCTGTATGTTTTCCTCATTGATGATGAATCAGTTTGTCTTTTATCCTTATTGATGATGAATCAGTCTGTCAGTCTGTATGTTATCCTCATTGATGATGAATCAGTCTGTCAGTCTGTATGTTATCCTCATTGATGATGAATCAGTCTGTCAGTCTGTACGTTATCCTTATTGATGATGAATCAGTCTGTCAGTCTGTATGTTATCCTCATTGATGATGAATCAGTCTGTCAGTCTGTACGTTATCCTTATTGATGATGAATCAGTCTGTCAGTCTGTATGTTATCCTCATTGATGATGAATCAGTCTGTCAGTCTGTATGTTATCCTTACTGATGATGAATCAGTCTGTCAGTCTGTATGTTATCCTTATTGATGATGAATCAGTCTGTCAGTCTGTATGTTATCCTCATTGATGATGAATCAGTCTGTAAGTTATCCTTATTGATGATGAATCAGTCTGTCAGTCTGTATGTTATCCTTATTGATGATGAATCAGTCTGTCAGTCTGTATGTCATCCTCATTGATGATGAATCAGTCTGTCAGTCTGTATATTATCCTCATTGATGATGAATCAGTCTGTCAGTCTGTATGTTATCCTTATTGATGATGAATCAGTCTGTCAGTCTGTATGTCATCCTCACTGATGATGAATCAGTCTGTCAGTCTGTATGTTATCCTTATTGATGATGAATCAGTCTGTCAGTCTGTATGTTATCCTCATTGATGATGAATCAGTCTGTCAGTCTGTATGTTATCCTCATTGATGATGTGAAAACAGTAGATACATCATTCACTACACAGACTGATAATAATGCAAAAATATGAGGACTCAGTCAGGGGGGGGGGCTGTTAACTAGTATTTATAAAAACCAACCTATTGAATTTTCTCTGCCACATAACTTACACTTTACCACCATACTTGCATGCCCTCGGCCACCTTTTAATGGTGCATTTTCCTACAAATAAAGACAATAGTATAGCCAAGAATGTCTTTATTTTAAAACAATGTTAGACAAAACTTTGATATTAAAGATTTATTTTGTACTGACAGATGCCACACTAATGGTTAAAACAATGTTTTATACAGATGTAACAATTTAAAAAACAAGATGTGTTTGTGGAACACTGATGCCCCCAGAGAGCAGGCACTGTAAATTTCATGAAAAGCTGGTCAAAGGTTTCAGCAAAACAATATCATCACAAGGAATACACATGTGAAATGTAGTGTGAAGGTTTGTAGGTAGATGTCTTCAGTATGATTTAATGTGCATGTTTGTAGGTAGATCTCTGAGGTAGTGTGTAGGTTTGTAGGTAGACCTCTAAGGTATGATTTAGTATGTAGGTTTGTAGGTGACCTCTGAGGTAGTGTGTAAATTTGCAAGTAGAACTCTAAAGGTACAATTTGATATGTAGATTTGTAAGTAGACCTCTGAGATGTGATTTAGTGTGTAGGCTTGTAGGTAGGTCTCTGAGGTATGATTTAGTGTGTAAGTTTGTAAATAATCTTTATTTCATCAATCAATACTTGGATTGGTCACCTGATTGTGTTATGAAGCATAAATGACACAAAGTGCAAACTTATGTATCATCATATTTTAAAAAAACAATTATATTTTTGATATAATTATTATTTTCAGTTTTCAATGTGCTCTAGTGAAGTTCAACACTTGAAACCATTTTGCATATTCATTACAAGGACATCATCATTTTTAGGGTAGGAATTATTTGTTCTCAGTCAAGCAGATGATGTCTGTAACTAGCCAGATAAATTATCAAAAAAGTCAAAATTACAAACAAAATGGATTGATTGATTGAATATTGTTTTACGTCACACCACTAATATTTTACAGTTTTTAATGTCTCATCCCAAAGACAGCACACCAGTGTGCATGCCAAAAGCAGGAGCTGAACCAGGGATCTCTCGATCACGAGCCAAGCACCTTATCCACTAGGCCACACTGGCTTCAAATAAAACTGAACCAAGCAAACCTAATACAAGTTTACCACCAGTCCTAACTTCTGACTCTCATTATCTGTAAAACTGACAGAGAAAAGGCCAGAAAACTGACTTTGGCAAAAGTATTTCAACTATGATCAGCATCACACTTGATCTATAACTTATAACACTGATGTCTAACAGAAAGTTTGGTAAACGTCTGTGGTAGATGGATGGAAGGCCATGCAGACAGAGTAGATGCCCATAGTGCCCAGTCTTGTTTAACCAGTTGGGGATAAATTAATCAGAAATTGCACAGAGTGAATATGAAATGTTGCATTTTAGTTTGTTCACAATCATTACATTATGCTGTTTGAATTCAGTGAATGATGAATTTATCAATATCTCATACAATCAAAGATGTCTAGCATTGTTTATACTAGAAAGAAATCATCCTGATGTTAATGTTTAAGACATACAATCAAAGATGTCTAGCATTGTTTATAAAAAGAAATCATCCTAATGTCAATGCTTAAGACATACAGAATAATTATGGACTTTGTGTTCATGGTAACAATGTGCTGGTCAGGAGCAGTGGAGGTATTTACCACAGGAGATACTTACTGATAATGTCAGATACTGGAACTCTTTTGTTTCTTCTTGACAAGAGCTACATTTCAACTGTAAATATAGAACAAACTTGTTCAGTTGTTTCATTCATAATTAAGTCATATGATTGTTATTACTACACTTTGGTATGCTTAATACAGGAAATTTAAGATTGAGAAATAACACATACTCTGCTATAGCATTTCATACATTAAGTATACTCTGGCATTCAATTCAACATATTGTATTCACAAGAGGATTCACTGTATTTCAAGACCTTGACAGCGTTTTATTGTAACTTGTGCTACCTACACATTTTGCCTTATATCATATCAGTCTGGAACATATGTATACTAAATATACTGTATTATATATAAAGCTACCTCTGCAGTTCATGTGTTAGCTTTGGAAATGGAAGACCTCTGCTATGTACTTCATGTTAGGTAAGGAACTAGACCTCTGCTTTACATTACACATGTATATATCAGTGGTTGGAAGACCTCTGCTCTGTACTTCATGTTAGGTAAGGAACTAGAGGACCTCTGCTTTACAGTACACATGTATATATCAGAGGTTGGAAGACCTCTGCTCTGTACTTCATGTTAGGTAAGGAACTAGAGGACCTCTGCTTTACAGTACACATGTATATATCAGAGGTTGGAAGACCTCTGCTCTGTACTTCATGTTAGGTAAGGAACTAGAAGACCTCTGCTTTACAGTTCACATGTATATATCAGTGGTTGGAAGACCTCTGCTCTGTACTTCATGTTAGGTAAGGAACTAGAAGACCTCTGCTTTACAGTACACATATATATCAGTGGTTGTAAGACCTCTGCTCTGTACTTCATGTTAGGTAAGGAACTAGAGGACCTCTGCTTTACAGTACACATGTACATATCAGAGGTTGGAAGACCTCTGCTCTGTACTTCATGTTAGGTAAGGAACTAGAAGACCTCTGCTTTACAGTACACATGTATATATCAGAGAGTGGAAGACCTCTGCTCTGTACTTCATGTTAGGTAAGGAACTAGAAGACCTCTGCTTTACAGTACACATGTATATATCAGAGGTTGGAAGACCTCTGCTCTGTACTTCATGTTAGGTAAGGAACTAGAAGACCTCTGCTTTACAGTACACATGTATATATCAGTGGTTGTAAGACCTCTGCTCTGTACTTCATGTTAGGTAAGGAACTAGAGGACCTCTGCTTTACAGTACACATGTATATATCAGTGGTTGGAAGACCTCTGCTCTGTACTTCATGTTAGGTAAAGAACTAGAAGACCTCTGCTTTACAGTACTTTGTATATATCAGAGGTTGGAGGACTTGTGCTCTTGAGTTCATGTGTTAATAGTTTTGTATAAGCTGGTTTGGTCATCACAGTGGCTACTTACATTGAGTCAGAGGACAAAGGACACTAGCTGAATAGCCTTTATATACCCAGCAATAAATTGGTACTGTCATTGTGTAGGAAGTTTACTTTTGACTGTCATAGTGTTGGAGGTTTACTTGTGACTGTCATAGTGTTGGAGGTTTACTTGTGACTGTCATAGTGTTGGAAGTTTACTTGTGACTGTCAAAGTGTTGGAGGTTTACTTGTGACTGTCATAGTGTTGGAGGTTTACTTGTGACTGTTATAGTGTTGGAGGTTTACTTGTGACTGTCATAGTGTTGGAGGTTTACTTTTGACTGTCAAAGTGTTGGAGGTTTACTTGTGACTGTCATAGTATTGGAGGTTTACTTGTGACTGTCAAAGTGTTGGAGGTTTACTTGTGACTGTCATAGTGTTGGAAGTTTACTTGTGACTGTCAAAGTGTTGGAGGTTTACTTGTGACTGTCATAGTGTTGGAGGTTTACTTGTGACTGTCATAGTGTTGGAGGTTTACTTGTGACTGTCATAGTGTTGGAGGTTTACTTGTGACTGTCAAAGTGTTGGAAGTTTACTTGTGACTGTCATAGTGTTGGAAGTTTACTTGTGACTGTCATAGTATTGGAGGTTTACTTGTGACTGTCAAAGTGTTGGAAGTTTACTTATGACTGTCATAGTGTTGGAAGTTTACTTGTGACTGTCATAGTGTTGGAGGTTTACTTGTGACTGTCATAGTGTTGGAGGTTTACTTATGACTGTCATAGTATTGGAGGTTTACTTGTGACTGTCATAGTGTTGGAGGTTTACTTGTGACTGTCATAGTGTTGGAGGTTTACTTGTGACTGTCATAGTGTTGGAGGTTTACTTGTGACTGTCATAGTGTTGGAAGTTTACTTGTGACTGTCATAGTGTTGGAGGTTTACTTGTGACTGTCATAGTGTTGGAAGTTTACTTGTGACTGTCATAGTGTTGGAGGTTTACTTGTGACTGTCATAGTGTTGGAGGTTTACTTATGACTGTGATAGTGTTGGAGGTTTACTTGTGACTGTCATAGTGTTGGAGGTTTACTTGTGACTGTGATAGTGTTGGAGGTTTACTTGTGACTGTCATAGTGTTGGAGGTTTACTTGTGACTGTCATAGTGTAGGAGGTTTACTTGTGACTGTGATAGTGTTGGAGGTTTACTTGTGACTGTGATAGTGTTGGAGGTTTACTTGTGACTGTCATAGTGTTGGAGGTTTACTTGTGACTGTCAAAGTGTTGGAAGTTTACTTGTGACTGTCATAGTGTTGGAAGTTTACTTGTGACTGTCATAGTGTTGGAAGTTTACTTGTGACTGTCATAGTGTTGGAAGTTTACTTGTGACTGTCATAGTGTTGGAGGTTTACTTGTGACTGTCATAGTGTTGGAGGTTTACTTATGACTGTGATAGTGTTGGAGGTTTACTTGTGACTGTCATAGTGTTGGAGGTTTACTTGTGACTGTGATAGTGTTGGAGGTTTACTTGTGACTGTCATAGTGTTGGAGGTTTACTTGTGACTGTCATAGTGTAGGAGGTTTACTTGTGACTGTGATAGTGTTGGAGGTTTACTTGTGACTGTGATAGTGTTGGAGGTTTACTTGTGACTGTCATAGTGTTGGAGGTTTACTTGTGACTGTCAAAGTGTTGGAGGTTTACTTGTGACTGTGTGATATTTAGGGAGAAGGATAGATACTGATTCCTTCACTGCTAGGAGTAGGAGGAGGACTTCACTCCATATGAATAAGCTAGAGAATGTTTAGTGGTTACTCTTCGTGAAATATACTGTGAAATGCCCTAATAAATAAAGATCACATGTACCTTGATATACCAGCGGAAATCCTCTCCCTCTGGACGGAAATTTGTGATATTCTCCAAGTCTGCTTTGAACTGTAATCCTACTTTCTGTAAATAATAAATATGTTACCGGTATGTATGTGCTGTTGTCACTTAATAACTTGGTTGGTGATCACTTAATCTCTTTTAAATGATAATAGAGACTGACAGCATAATGGGAATATTTCATCTCTGTACAGTTATGAACTTGGATCTTCAATACACCAATCCACTTTTCAGCACAGAAACTGATGTTTGGCGGACTTTTGATTGTTATGCTTATGCATGATGTCAAAATCAAAAGTCCGACTTGTCCAACCTTCCGTGACGTCATCATAGTTGTATTCTGCGTTAAAGTGCTTGACATTCGACGAATGTGGATCGGTGTAATCAGTCAGTTACAAGAGAGTGAATGATACAAGCACCCACATGTATAACATCCACATGTGTAACAATCTATAGAAAATAAATATCAGAATATAAATGTGTATAAATTTAGTGCACCATAATGCACATTTCAACATCTTAGGTTTCTTTCAGCTGAAACAGTTACATTACATTTTCTTCATTTAATAATTATTTTTATTATATGAATGAAATATTCCCCCGATTTCCTACTCTTTGATTGGTTGAAACTGTTGCTCACTAAATTGACAGAATGTTATATTCACCTAGCATGACATCATCTAACAGCGAAAGGTGTATGCTCATAACAGATCAAAGGTGGTGAAGGTATGAGCCGACCGTTTCAACAGAAATTAGATCAGAATCTCAAAAGAGATTTATTTTTTTTTTTACTTATAGCAACCCCTGGCCTGATTTTTGACCAATGACTGTCTTCACTCAGGGAGACTGAATATCTAACTTTGTCTTGGATATCACTAGTATTTACTAGGGATATTAAATTCTTCGTCTAAAACGTGTGTTAATATTTATTTACCACCATCACTAAACCAGGCCTAAACTAGACGTCTATGTACATCTGCGTTCCGGTCACCGTATCCGATTTTGCTTCTGTTAACTTTCATTTTACGAGAAACGAACGACAACTCTGTAAGGAAACTGGGATAAAGCATTCTCTACCCATAGTTATCGCTCCTTGCTCTCGCCTGTAGTGGCTTTAGCGTACGGAACTCTGGGAAAATCGCATTACCAGATCAGAATCAGTTACTTCGCGAACAATAACTGCTGCTACATGATTTCCTGCATCCGCTTATCGTTAAATTAAAAAAATAAGGAGGGGTTTACGTTGCAGGTACATTGCAGTTTGATCATTAAAACCATATCTTTATTTCGCTTCTGTATAATGGGACAAGTAGATAATCCCTCTACAACCTAGTACAGACTTTAATGTGAGCGTTGCACGCTGATTAATAGGGCGGTGGAGACTCTATGACGGGCCTTGCCCAAAACTTTTCAGAGGAGACAAGGTATTGATCGTCGCCCCCTGTGAGTTAGTCGGGACTCAAGGATCTGAGCTCACTTATAGATGGGCAGAGCACGGTTTACTTATGTTGATGTCGCCTCACATATTTTTGATAGCAACTCACTATTCTATAAACCTTTCGCGTGTAAAGAAATGTTATGACCTCTCGTCCTGAGAAACCTGTTGATCCTTGTTCTCTGTATGGAGGATTATTTATAAATTTTTTAATGTGTGTCCTTTGATTGTGCTGCTTTTGCAGTGAGTGAGAAGGTGGGTGCATGTAAACAGGTTAACCACGCCAATTGAATGACGTTGGTTACTTTAATTGGCCGTCCTAAGTCGGCATCTTTCGTGTATATTTTACTATTATTATGTTTTGTATGCATGTCGTTGATGATCTGTGTCATACAGCTTTGTCAGATGTCTTTTTTTTTTAATCAGATTGAGATATATTGGAAACCTATTAAAAGTAATGAATATGTTAACAGCAAAACGAGCACAAAAAAGAAAGCGCCGTGCTGTAGACAAAAACTCAATTTTCTGAAACGTATGATCAGAGACATAAACTTCTTTCATGTGTTTTAGGTGTGACATTAAAACGTACTATAAAAAACTCAAAGAGGAGTTCCGTAAAGCCCCTCATTACCCTCGTTGGAGGCCTGAGACAGTGAATCCAGGGTTTGATTTTAGGGAGCGTCGAAATTTACTAAAAACAAGGGGTACGGGGCTGCCTTAAGGCATATTGTGTGCTCAGGGTAAAGCCGGTGAAAACAGCATTAAATACACGGTACTGTATTTACATAAAATATTTTCTACATGACTCTGTCAAGTGTATTAGAAATGCGCTTCGATTGATATATTGTGGAAAAGATATTATTGACAAAATCTGAAAGAAAGCATGACATTTATGTGAAATCCCGAGCAATGATGACTCAATCATTCCTTACCGACAAAATTTCTGGATCGCCCTTGGACGTATACGGTAATATCTGCACAGTTGCCAAACTGAGTCTGAAAAGTGAAGGGGCACAGCATCCGACTCTTGGTTGAAAGCAAAACACACCTACAAACCTCCTTGTCATACGCTCCTGTATTAAATTCAGAAAAATCCCAGTGATGCTTATTTCCTTTCTAATTTAGTGAAAGAAATACAAAAGCAACAATATAAAGGTAACACCTAGTTTTCTTTTGTCACTGTGTGTGTGTGCTTTTCATTATTATTATTTTGCTTTGTTTTGTTTTGCTTTTTCTTGTTTTTGTTTGTTTGTTTGTTTGTTTGTGGTTTTTTTTGTGTTTTTTTTTTTGTTTTGTTTTGTTTTGTTTTGTTTTTTTTGGGGAGGGGGGGGGGCTTTATTACGGATTTATCAAAGGCATGCCAATACTGTCTTTTTCTAACTTTAAATTTTTATGATTTAAAGTGAGCACATGACTATACTGTAGAGTCTTGTGCAGGGGTGGATGCAGAAAGGTCACTGCCCAAGGAGGACTTGAAGCCAATGAGGCGCGTAAAGGGCTGGATGCAGAAGGGGTCATCCCCTCCTGCTCTTAGGGTCCGGGGTCCCCCCCCCAGAAAACTTTCGGGAAAATGGTTCAAAGAGTGCATTCTGGGCACATTCTGAGATGATATATGCACATTTCAAACAAACAAACAAAAAAGCGCGTCGATCAAGACTCATGGATTTTTAAAGTAAAACCCTGTCACACAACACAACCAGTTGCTTTGTGTGATATAGCTAAAACGCGTTGGGCGCATCTAGTTTCTTGCAACTTTTTTCCATCAGCCAATCAAATTTCCGATTATTTCAGTTCAGTTGTGAAAACTAACTACCTTGCTAAATCTGTAATAACATAACCGTGTAATGATATAACCGTGTATTATATTGCTAAATCTGTAATGATATCACCGTGTAATGATATCACTGTGTAATGATATCACTGTGTAATGATATAACTGTGTAATGATATCACCGTGTAATGATATCACTGTGTAATGATATCACCGTGTAATGATATCACCGTGTAATGATATAACTGTGTAATGATATCACCGTGTAATGATATAACTGTGTAATGATATAACTGTGTAATGATATAACTGTGTAATGATATCACTGTGTAATGATATCACCGTGTAATGATATCACCGTGTAATGATATCACTGTGTAATGATATCACCGTGTAATGATATAACTGTGTAATGATATCACCATGTAATGATATCACCGTGTAATGATATCACCGTGTAATGATATAACTGTGTAATGATATCACCATGTAATGATATAACTGTGTAATGATATCACCGTGTAATGATATAACTGTGTAATGATACTAACGTGTAATACATTCCTTAATCTGTAACCGTGTAATATATTACTAAATCTGTAATAATACAACCGTGTAATTGCCCCTGAGTCTGGCTACATTTTTCTCCTCTTGTCTGTGCATGTTCCCCTTTAGGGGACTTACGATCGCGATCTGTATATTAGAAAAAAAGACATATCCAGGCGATGGCATGGTCCTCGCAGCTTCACTTAAATTTCCGTTCTTAATTTGTGCAGATTAACATTTTGGGGGTATATAGGTGTATAGGTGGGTGCCGCCATCACTTTTGAGTAGGTGGTATATAATCCTGGCGTGGCGCTCTGCAATAAATCAACCAAAATAGGCCAACCTGATCGAACATACGTTAAGCTGGTCGATGTCGACTCGACACTGGTGAGTCATCTAGCTTAGATTAACATAAACATCCCTTCGTAGACCTCAATGTCCCCTTTACATGGACAAAAACTAGCTGCTGTTAGTCTTCTTGGTGAAGCTCTCCTGTGTGGAGCCTCTTTACATGCTTTTCTAAATCACCCCTTTTGGGCCTCTTTGTGTCGCGCATTTGTCTATTTCCCGTTGTCCCATTCATTACATTAGCATATTCACATTTCATTACGTAGGTAGAGCATCAAGATATATTTCAAGGTGAGTTTAATTTATATGTTTCTACTATTTTCTCAGTATCTTATAAAATTTTGCAAACGCAAAATAATATTGTAAAGTTTTATTCAGGATTTTGCCGATTTCACAATGTTTATTAACTAGAGTTATTACTACTGATTCTGTTAGACTGATTCATTGAAGGGCGGCTCAAGTTCACCTTATATTGTCCTGTACATGTTCATAATGCCCCGTACAGAATTTAGGGCATTAAAGTACTCGATTAAATATATTGTTTTATAGACTTATCATAATATCTGTGTGATCATTATTACGTAGCGACATTTAATTCGGATTTATTAGTATAACGATTGTTGAAGTAACCGACGACAGGACTTTCCTGTGCACTTCACCTGCTGCAAACTTCTCTTCTGTTACGATGTCCTATTTCCAGCATAATTACGAGAAACCTCTATAAAGAAGAGGTTTACGATCTACCATAGCAATATATGTCAGTGGTCACTGACTACAGCCTAATTCTTTTACATTACTTGATTCTTCAATCCGATAATCCGGTCGATAAGGGCGCTAGAATTATAAGGTGTGTGTAAAACCTATCTTGATGTTACATGTCTACCGCAAGCTCTCTATATATCGATCCCTCAGTACCGATACACCACACACAGCTCTAAGGAATCTGAGTATAAAAATATGTTTTGAACTCAAGAACGTGTAGGACTTCTTACATTAGAAGGTAATTTTTTTCATTTGTAACAAAATCCCCAAATCGCCTTTAAAATCCTCTCTCCCTTGTCCTCCCCATTGGTTAACCATAAAGTGACATACCGAAAGGAACAGTATAAAATAATTCATTGTCACGTTACGTAATATCACGTCACAATGCACAAAGGTAACGGCATGTTTTTCTAGTATAACAATTGGCAGCGTGCACAATCATTAATGTACACAGCGATATCCTGAGGCTGACGCAGGCCGCTGGGTAGGTCAATCTTTTATACACACTGACATTGTGGCATCTGAATATCCCAGGACCTAAGGTAAGAATGAATGTTCATCGATCATTGAATGTAACCTACAGAATTGTGCGCTTAGAAATTAATTAACGAGATTGCAATATCAAGTGTAAGTGAATTCTCATCTGGGTCAATTCTACGAGATTGCGGAGGTCAAGTTATTCTGGTATAATCAGATACATATGTTTATAAACTCATTGACTGATAAGGTAACTGTAGGTCAGATAAAATGATAGAAATACCTTCAGCCTACCGACCACAATGGACAAGTCATCCAGGACAGAATAAGGAGCGCGGTTCATTGTGGTTACGACCCCGAGATGTATGTACAATGTAGATGACATTGAAATGAGCTGATGGTCACGGGCTGTGACCATTCCATGATATAAATATCTACATGTATGCAGTACGCAAAGAAAAATCAGATTGATGAAAGTAACACTGACAATGCAGTAAAACTACTAATCGTATGTAGAATGGTAAATTCAATGTGCACTTGAGGAGGAATCCGTCACAAAATTAACAAGACCATATAAAATGTAGGCTGACACAGGCAGATCATTTCCAACAGCTTCAGGGCGTTCTCTTGCAGTGTTTCTGTTATCTGAATAATCTCCTCTTTTTTCCCCTTCAACGGGGGACCTTCAAGTATAAATTTGTAAGAAGGAGAAAACGGAGAAATGATTGATAACGATTTTGCAACAATGTTTTTATCTCTACAAAATTTTATTTTTCCGGAAATCATCGAGTACACAATGCAAATAATCAATGACATCGGTATACGAGTACATGTCAGCATCCAGTACACAATGCACATGATCAATGACATCGGTATACGAGTACATGTCAGCATCCAGTACACAATGCACATGATCAATGACATCGGTATTCGAGTACATGTCAGCATCCAGTACACAATGCACATGATCAAAGACATCGGTATACGAGTACATGTCAGCATCCAGTACACAATGCACATGATCAATGACATCGGTATACGAGTACATGTCAGCATCCAGTACACAATGCACATGATCAATGGCATCAGTTTACGAGTACATGTCAGTATCCAGTACACAATGCACATGATCAATGACATCGGTATACGAGTACATGTCAGCATCCAGTACACAATGCACATGATAAATGACATCGGTATACGAGTGCATGTCAGCGTCAAGTATACAATGCAAATGATCAATAACATCGGTATACGTGTACATGTCAGCATCAAGCACACAATGCACATGATCTATGGCATCAGTATGCGAGTACATGTCAGCATCCAGTACACAATGCACATGATCAATGACATCGGTATACGAGTACATGTCAGCATCCAGTACACAATGCACATGATCAATGACATCAGTATACGAGTACATGTCAGCATCCAGTACACAATGCACATGATCAATGACATCAGTATACGAGTACATGTCAGCATCCAGTACACAATGCACATGATCAATGACATCGGTATACGAGTACATGTTAGCATCCAGTACACAATGCACATGATCAATGACGTCGGTATACGAGTACATGTTAGCATCCAGTACACAATGCACATGATCAAAGACATCAGTATACGAGTACATGTCAGCATCCAGTACACAATGCACATGATCAAAGACATCGGTATACGAGTACATGTCAGCATCCAGTACACAATGCACATGATCAATGACATCAGTATACGAGTACATGTCAGCATCCAGTACACAATGCACATGATCAATGACATCGGTATACGAGTACATGTCAGCATCCAGTACACAATGCACATGATCAATGACATCGGTATACGAGTACATGTCAGCATCCAGTACACAATGCACATGATCAATGACATCGGTATACGAGTACATGTCAGCATCCAGTACACAATGCACATGATCAATGACATCGGTATACGAGTACATGTCAGCATCCAGTACACAATGCACATGATCAAAGACATCAGTATACGAGTACATGTCAGTATCCAGTACACAATGCACATGATCAAAGACATCGGTATACGAGTACATGTCAGCATCCAGTACACAATGTACATGATCAAAGACATCGGTATACGAGTACATACGAGTGCATGTCAGCGTCCAGTATACAATGCAAATGATCAATAACATCGGTATACGTGTACATGTCAGCATCAAGCACACAATGCACATGATCAATGACATCGGTATACGAGTACATGTCAGCATCCAGTACACAATGCACATGATCAATGACATCGGTATACGAGTACATGTCAGTATCCAGTACACAATGCAGATGATCTATGGCATCGGTATACGAGTACATGTCAGCATCCAGTACACAATGCACATGATCAATGACATCGGTATACGAGTACATGTCTGCATCCAGTACACAATGCACATGATCAATGACATCAATTTACGAGTACATGTCAGCATCCAGTACACAATGCACATGATCAATGACATCGGTATACGAGTACATGTCAGCGTCCAGTACACAATGCAGATGATCTATGGCATCGGTATACGAGTACATGTCAGCATCCAGTACACAATGCAGATGATCTATGGTATCGGTATACGAGTACATGTCAGCATCCAGTACACAATGCACATAATCAATGGCATCGGTATACGAGTACATGTCAGCATCCAGTACACAATGCACATGATAAATGACATCGGTATACGAGTACATGTCAGTATCCAATACACAATGCACATAATCAAAGACATCGGTATATGAGTACATGTCAGCATCCAGTACACAATGCACATGATCAATGACATCGGTATACGAGTACATTTCAGCATCCAGTACACAATGAAAATGATCGATGACATCGGTATACGAGTACATGTCAGCGTCCAGTACACAATGCACATAATCTATGACATCGGTATACGAGTACATACGAGTGCATGTCAGCGTCCAGTACACAATGCAAATGATCAATAACATCGGTATATGTGTACATGTCAGCATCCAGTACACAATGCCCATGATCAATGACATCAGTATACGAGTACATGTCAGCATCCAGTACACAATGCACATGATCAATGGCATCGGTATACGAGTACATGTCAGCATCCAGTACACAATGCACATGATCAAAGACATCAGTATACGGGTACATGTCAGCATCCAGTACACAATGCACATGATCAATGGCATCGGTATACGAGTACATGTCAGCATCCAGTACACAATGCACATGATCAAAGACATCAGTATACGGGTACATGTCAGCATCCAGTACACAATGCAAATGATCAATGACATCAGTATACATCCCGTATGTACGGTCAGAACTGCTGGAATATGCTTTTGAATGACATTTACAATGCACGACATGGCCTGGTTTCGTTGTGAGTAATGGTTTAGAAACATCCGGGACCCTTATTTTACCACCACCGGTATCACTATGACATGTACAAATCTTGTATGAATCCTTGTTCATACATGTTTCAAGGACGATGGTTTTCAATCGTGTCGACTTTTACGACATTTCAATGTCAACTGTTTTATAGCTTTTAGAGATAAGTCGATACAAACATTTCTATTTTGTCATCTTTCGTAATAGCAGTCTTATTGTCAGATTTATATATAGTTTACTTTTTTTCAGAGCAATATGCGAGTATCGGAGGCATTAGGATTGGTTGTATCCGTGGTGACGTTTGGATATGTCAGCGCAGTATCATGTAAGTGACGTGATGGCTACGATTTACATCGTTAACTGTACCAAAACATAATAGGTCTATGCATTCATTTGGTACAAGTTTTCTCAATAATTTTTTTTTATTTTTAACATTCAATTTTGCAGACAGCTTTGATGCTACAACTGCCAAGCAGTGCGGTGAATCCACTTTACTGCCCAAGGATCAGAGTGTGAATATCCAAGCTAAAGGAAAAGTCCCAGGTGGCTACTGTGGTGTCGCGGTGTACGCTATTAATGACATGCCCAACTGTTCATATCCGGCGATCTGTGCTGACGTCACGGGGGCCATGATGTCATCATGTAAAGCCAAGGTGTACTTTACCGGAATATATTTCAACCAAAGAAAAGAGCACACAAAGGTAGGTGATCTTAAGTATAGGGACAGATAATTTTAGACTCGAACTGGACAATCTTTAAAAATACTGAAATTAATCATCGGAGACGTATGGATGGACGATACTATACACTGTACAAAGGGTGATTTGTGTATGGACTTGTATGTGATGTAGATGAAGCTAGACATTCGATTAGATTATTTAACACTTAGATTTCGAAGAAACTAGACACAGGTTTAGCCATCTTGATCCAAGACTCCAAAATGGGCGACCTTACAGACTGGTAGTCCTAATCGTGGTCCGATATTAGAATCATGAGATAGAAACATCAATCTAAGGGATACCGAAAGTAGATCCACGTTTTGCAGTAGACAAACAAAAGAGTTGGGTAGAATTAGTACTACTCAGTGAGTACTATTGCCTCAGTTTTTGTAGCATATGTTTCTACATATTTATATACAGAGTATCTACAGAGTAGGCCAGATTAATTGCTGCCAACTTAAATAACATTTTATCTGCAGGAACTGAGTTGTACTTCCCCGATGTCCACGCAGTTTTGTACTCAGGGTGACGTGATGAGGGTAGAAGTGATCGAGGAAAGTACATACGCCCAAGTGACGAGTGGTAAAATGGAGTACAAGTTTAACGCCACCATCACTAGGAAGTGCATGATGAAGAAAGAACCGGCCTATGTAGAGTATGCTGAAGATGGTAAGCAATGATTACACGCTATAGTGAATCACAACGTATATATATTGTCTAGTGGAATAGCACTGCATGATTATAGTGTATGAGGAATAATCAAAAAGTTCTCGGCCCGATATACTTTGATACAATAATTAAGTGTATAAAACCCCCAATCAAACCCATTTTCGGTCATATTGAACAGTATTGGTAGAGATGGTAGTTTTTCAAAGTTTTTATTGAAATACACAGAAATCACTGTTAAAAGTTGAAGGGTTAGTGAAAATTGCCAAAAACGAAGGAAATTGAATTTAGAGCAGTGTTGTTTTAAAGTATCAATGTAAGAAGGGTACGACTTCGTAGGACATTCATGAGGACTTCATGAAAACCTTTGGGAAGGAGTCACTTTCTTTTGGTAGTGTTAAAAAGTGGGCTGCCGAATTTAGAAGGGGGAGGGGGAGCATTGAAGATGATGGACGGTCTGGACGCCCCATGGTGGGGACCACGGACCTCAACGTTGATGTTGTGCACAATTTGTCAAGTGTGACAGAAGGCGAAACCTCCGAGATATAGCCAGTTAAGTTGACATAAGTTATGGGGCTGTTTAATCAGTTTTAACCCACACCTTAGCATGTCTGCGGTCTCTGCTAGAGGCATCCCTGCTGGGAAAGTCATGGTTATCTCTTTCGAGACAATCAGGTACAGGCATTGCGTTACAGGAAGAGTGCTTTTTAATTAACCCCTCCCTCTTTTGTATATGTCTCTGAGAAGGCACTCTTCATGTAACGCAGTGCCTATGAATCAGGGAGTAATCATGATTCATTTTCTTGAGGACGACCGCGTGATAAATGGTGCATATTATGCAAATGAATTAAAGAGGCTTCGTCGGGAAATTGTGAGAAAGAAGAGAGGAAAGCAATGACGACTGCGACGGAATGCAGCTTCGAGGTCAATCCTCATCGCCCATATTCTTTAGATATAACCCCATAGATCTATGACTTCTGTTTCCAAAATCGTACCTACATGGTAGGAACTTTGGAAGCAATGAGGGTATTATTGACGCTGTATACAAGTGCTTAAGGGGATGAGGGGAGATAACAGAGAAAATTAATGACAATTTTCCTTGGTATTTCTAAGTACATGGGGCCGAGAACATTGTGATCATTATACCTCGTTATAGCACACGTTATATATAACGAAGCACTGCCTAGTTGATATAATGAAGCACTGTCTAGTGGAACAGCACTGCATGATTATAAAGTGTATTAGGGCACGTTAGGGAACAACTATTTGATTTTTATGGAAGGGGGCATTTTCATATTCAGAGCCGGATTATTATTATTTTTGCCACTTATCCATGAAATTTAGCGTAAGGGGAATGGGATGTAGGACTACGAAAAATTAAGGCGGTCGCAACCTAACATGCCATCTTCGAAATTTCGATACTACACCTCCATTTTCTTTGTCCCCCTGTCCGGATTATTTTTACTATTTGGGCCAAAAATTTTATTTTTCCTATATTGTGGGCCAGATTTTTTTTCCCCAAAAATCTTCCTCCTTCCTCCTTCTCCCCCACCCCATAAAAGTCAGATAGTTGCTCCCTTATATATAACGAAGCACCGTCTAGTGGTCTTCATGTAACAAAGATACACTTGTACAGTGTAGTAAACGTTATGAAACGTGATGAAACATCGAAGGAACAACACTACATGAAAACATGAAATTTTAGAAAAGCACGTTGTAAACATTTTCCATATAAGTATTATTACTCTTGTTTATATGTATATAACTCTCTGCTGTTTGTATACAAATTCTACGCTTTTAAATAGTTCTGCATGTTTGAATATAAATTGGTAGTTTTTTGAAAAATGATATCTTACGCATCCATTCATTACGTTTGAAACTTATTATGTACACTGCATACACTAGTCATTACGTGAGAACTTGTTACTTACACCAGGCATTACGTGAGAACTTGTTACTTACACTAGTCATTACGTGAGAACTTGTTACTTACACAAGCCATTACGTGAGAACTCGTTACTTACACTAGCCATTACGTGAGAACTTATTACTTACACTAGCCATTACGTGAGAACTTATTACTTACACTAGCCATTACGTGAGAACTTGTTACTTACACTAGCCATTACGTGAGAACTTGTTACTTACACCAGCCATTATGTGAGAACGTGTTACTTACACTAGCCATTAGATGAGAACTTGTTATTTACACTAGCCATTACGTGAGAACATGTTACTTACACAAGCCATTACGTGAGAACTTATTACTTACACCATCCATTACGTGAGAACTTATTATTTACACTAGCCATTACGTGAGAACTTGTTACTTACACCAGCCATTACGTGAGAACTTGTTATTTACACTAGTCATTACGTGAGAACTTGTTACTTACACTAGCCATTACGTGAGAACTTGTTACTTACACAAGCCATTACGTGAGAACTCGTTACTTACACAAGCCATTACGTGAGAACTCGTTACTTACACTAGCCATTACGTGAGAACTTATTACTTACACTAGCCATTACGTGAGAACTTATTACTTACACAAGCCATTACGTGAGAACTTGTTACTTACACCAGCCATTATGTGAGAACTTGTTACTTACACTAGCCATTAGATGAGAACTTGTTATTTACACTAGCCATTACGTGATAACTTGTTACTTATACAAGCCATTACGTGAGAACTTGTTACTTACACTAGCCATTACGTGAGAACTTGTTATTTACACTAGCCATTACGTGAGAACTTGTTACTTACAACAGCCATTACGTGAGAACTTGTTATTTACACTAGTCATTACGTGAGAACTTGTTACTTACACTAGCCATTAGATGAGAACTTGTTACTTACACCAGCCATTACATGAGAACTTGTTACGTACACAAGCCATTACGTGATAACTCGTTACTTACACTAGCCATTACGTGAGAACTTATTACTTACACTAGCCATTACGTGAGAACTTATTACTTACACCAGCCATTACGTGAGAACTTGTTACTTACACCAGCCATTATGTGAGAACTTGTTACTTACACTAGCCATTAGATGAGAACTTGTTATTTACACTAGCCATTACGTGAGAACTTGTTACTTACACAAGCCATTACGTGAGAACTTGTTACTTACACTAGCCACAACGTGAGAACTTACTACTTACACCATCCATTACGTGAGAACTTATTATTTACACTAGCCATTACGTGAGTACTTGTTACTTACAACAGCCATTACGTGAGAACTTGTTATTTACACTAGTCATTACGTGAGAACTTGTTACTTACACTAGCCATTAGATGAGAACTTGTTACTTACACCAGCCATTACATGAGAACTTGTTACTTACACAAGCCATTACGTGAGAACTCGTTACTTACACTAGCCATTACGTGAGAACTTGTTACTTACACTAGCCATTACGTGAGAACTTATTACTTACACCAGCCATTACGTGAGAACTTGTTATTTACACTAGTCATTACGTGAGAACTTGTTACTTACACTAGCCATTAGATGAGAACTTGTTACTTACACAAGCCATTACGTGAGAACTTGTTACTTACACTAGTCATTACGTGAGAACTCGTTACTTACACTAGCCATTACGTGAGAACTTGTTACTTACACGAGCCATTACGTGAGAACTTATTATTTACACTAGCCATTACGTGAGAACTTGTTTCTTGCACCAGCCATTACGTGAGAACTCGTTACTTACACTAGCCATTACGTGAGAACTTGTTACTTACACTAGCCATTACGTGAGAACTTATTATTTACACTAGCCATTACATAAGAACTTGTTACTTACACTTGTCATTACCTGAGAACTTATTACTTACAATAGTACTCATGTGATAATATTGCCTACACAATAACTACATTTGACATAACATATCAACACAATGCATTCAATATACTGATTTGTAAGCTGGAATGCTCCTGATTAATAGACTTAATTAAAGTCACATTGGTGGATACACTAAGGCTTATCATTTAAACTGTTGATTATAGGATAGCTTATTATTTAGCTTATCACCCTGCTTAACGAACACAGTATGGTAACCTTGGTTTATCACCTTGCTTAACAAACACAGTATGGTAACCTTGGCTTATCACCCTGCTTAACAAACACAGTATGGTAACCTTGGCTTATCACCCTGCTTAACAAACACAGTATGGTAACCTTGGCTTATCACCCTGCTTAACAAACACAGTATGGTAACCTTGGCTTATCACCCTGCTTAACATAGTATGGTAACCTTGGCTTATCACCATGCTTAACAAACATAGTATGGTAACCTTGGCTTATCATCCTGCTTAACGAACAAAGTATGGTAACCTTGGCTTATCACCCTGCTTAACGAACAAAGTATGGTAACCTTGGTTTATCACCCTGCTTAACGAACAAAGTATGGTAACCTTGGCTTATCACCCTGCTTAACAAACATAGTATGGTAACCTTGGCTTATCACCCTGCTTAACAAACATAGTATGGTAACCTTGGCTTATCACCCTGCTTAACAAACATAGTATGGTACCCTTGGCTTATCACCCTGCTTAGCAAACATAGTATGGTAACCTTGGCTTATCACCATGCTTAACAAACATAGTATGGTAACCTTGGCTTATCACCCTGCTTAACGAACAAAGTATGGTAACCTTGGTTTATCACACTGGTTAACGAACAAAGTATGGTAACCTTGGCTTATCACCCTGCTTAACAGAACATAGTATGGTAACCTTGGCTTATCACCCTGCTTAACAAACATAGTATGGTAACCTTGGCTTATCAGCCTGCTTAACAAACACAGTGTGGTAACCTTGGCTTATCACCCTGCTTAACGAACAAAGTATGGTAACCTTGGCTTATCACCCTGCTTAACAAACATAGTATGGTAACCTTGGCTTATCACCCTGCTTAACACACACAGTATGGTACACATTGGCTTATCACCCTGCTTAATGAACAAAGTATGGTAACCTTGGCTTATCATCTTGTTTAACAAGCATAGTATGGTAACCTTGGCTTATCACCCTGCTTAACAAACATAGTATGGTAACCTTGGCTTATCACCTTGTTTAACAAACAAAGTATGGTAACTTTGGCTTATCACCTTGTTTAACAAACATAGTATGGTAATCTTGGCTTATTACCTTGTTTAACGCAGTATGGTACACTTTAGCTTATCACCTTGCTTAATTAACAAAGTATGGCACACCATGGCTTATCACCATATCACTAACATCGTTGCTTGGTGTTGACAGGTGCTGCTGTACAGAATAGCACCTGGCATGTGCACGCTGGTATAGGACAGGTGCTGCTGTACAGAAAAGCACCTGGCATGTGCACGCTGGTATAGCACCTAGCATGTGCACGCTGGTATAGCACCTGGCATGTGCACGCTGGTATAGGACAGTTTATTCTGTTGTAGATTATCAGGCGCCGGATTTTAAGGCAGGATGGGAGAGAAACTATGTAATAGGAATAGCGGTGTCTGCATGTCTGTGTTGTGTCTTTCTGATCCTTCTGATCATTATGAAGTGTTACCATAGAAACAAACCCTACGTCATCGTCAGGAATTAGTGAAGTGCATAGTATGCGTAGATGCGGCGGCGCAAGGAATACCGCATGATGCGATGACTCCTGCATTATGTATCATACGGCTTAATGACTTCCCGCATGATTTACCCTCAGGACTTTGACTTACTATTAAATGAATATATATATATATATATATATATATATAATATATATATATATATATATATATATATATATATATATATATATATATATTATATATATATATATATATAATATATATATATATATATATATATATATATATATATATATATATATATATATATATATATATATATATATATATATATATTAGAAGGATAACCATTATGTTTTGATTTTACGTGTGGAGTTGTAAAAGTGTTACATTTTGATACATTTCTTGGACAGATAAAGCAATAAAAATGTTTTCTGTTGTCATTACTGTAAACACTTTTTAGATAAATCTGCATTTTTATTATCAGTAAATACTTCATACCTTCGAATTAAGTAAACAGAAGGGAAAGTGATAATAAAACCGATGTAGTAAAATGTGACTGTACATGTAGGTATATGTGAATAACATGACGGAAGCATGAATAATGGTAGGGAAAGGCGTAGTAATACATGGGTATAACTCCGACTTTATTGATGGCGATTTACCAAACATTAGGTCTTGCGCAAGGATAACTCCTGCATGCGCGTATCTACCTTTGTTAGCTTTTTCTCCATGATTGCTTCTCTGGTACAGGTATGTATTGTCGTTTGCAGGATTTCAATATTTTGATAGAAATCTAGAGCGTTTTTCTGTATTTTTCACGAATTCTTATATATTATAATATATACATATAATATACATATATAATATAATTATATATATATATATATGGACATATTTTATTTTTTTATTATGTTTTGTTTGTTTTTTGTCTGTTTTTTTTTTTTCATTTGGTGGTTTTTCTGTAAATGTCACAGCACAGCTCGAAACACTTCTTTTTGATGTTGAGTGTATGCTCGACTTTTGCTTTAACTGCAGCAGCAAAGAAAAAAAAATAATGATAAAAAATAAAATAAAATAAAATAAAATAAAGAAACAATAATAAAACCCTGATTGCATTTGATATTGCTTTTAGATTGACGATTTATTGAGACAAAAAATTGACTTTACAGGTTTCAGGTTTACATACCTTTGGTTTTTATCTGATTGAAATCTAGACTAATATACGTGTAGTGATGTTTCCTTGAATTTTCATTTTCATTTTCTAAACGAAAACATATCGCTTTCGCTTACGCTTCAGTGATCCAAACACAGTGTGTGATTAAAGAAATTCCTCTCCATACATGTACGTTTAAAATCTTAATGTTTTATGCCTCTTCCTAATATATATATATTTATTTTATTATTTTTTTTTTTGTGCAGACTATAAAGCACCCGATTTGGAGGACGCTAGATACCGGAACTACGTCATAGGATTAGTCGTGGCATGCGCATTGGCTTGTGTCTTCCTTATCATTCTCATTGTTATGAAATGTTATTACAAAAGTCAGCCATACTCAGGTCTTAAGCAAGATAAATAATGATGGCACCTACTAGGAATTAGT
The DNA here is from genome assembly GCA_035048485.1 of Pteria penguin. Taxonomy (NCBI): domain Eukaryota; kingdom Metazoa; phylum Mollusca; class Bivalvia; order Pterioida; family Pteriidae; genus Pteria; species Pteria penguin. The sequence goes on along the minus strand of CM068582.1, from coordinate 74,294,920 downwards.
AATATCAAGGAGATTATTTGCGTCGTCATGTTAGCCCAAGTTTCCATTTTACTTTCCTAAAAAACAGATTTATTTTCCGATGTAAACAGCAATCCCTCATACGATAATTTTATACAAAGTGACATTGCAACACTACATCCTCATCAAGAACTGGAGCTTGGAGGTCCATAATGGCGGGCTTCAATCCTCAGTGTAACAAGTGTAACATCCTGGTTATGCCATAAACATTCTCATGTACGTTTGTGACACGTTTGAAAATCATGGATTAGACACAATATTTTTACATGATGTTTTATATGATTTTAATGAACTGTATTATGCCTGTATAATCTGTATTGTAGTAACACTTGTAAAATAAATTTGATTATGAATCATGGTTGTCATCAACATTTGATTTACAATAAACAAATAAAAATAGCTACTGTCTTTTCTTTATAAAACTTTTAATTTGTATAGGCAGTTAAATTGAGACAAAGATTATTACACAACATTTATGATATTCAAGTACCTTCTCTTTCATGGCATATATATATATATATATATATATATATATATATATATATATATATATATATATATATATATATATATATATATATATATAAGCACAAAAAAGGAAATTGTAACAACATTCACTATTCATAAGTATTGGAGCAACCTCAATGAAGGTTAATGCAAATCGCTCGAGAAAAAGAGGTCAATATAAAAGCACAGGTAAACACTTACATAAATATAAAGACACGAAAAGAAAGATAGAAAATATATACAAAGCACTAGTCTAATAAAAACTAATAAGAAACCAGTTTTTATTAGACTAGTGCTTTGTATATATTTTCTATCTTTCTTTTCGTGTCTTTATATTTATGTAAGTGTTTGTATGTGTGTGTCCTGAAGAAGAAGCAGATTGCTTCGAAAATTTGGCAATTTTTTAATTGTTCTAGTATCGTTATCGCTTACCTGTGCTTTTATAAATATATATATATCAAATATATATATATATATGGAAGTAACACTACAGCAGCAATGTACACTTAGTGTAGCCAAAAAGCAAGTCGGCGACACTAGACAATAACAGGTCAGTGCACTAGACGATAGCAGGTCAGTGACACTAGACGATAGTAGGTCAGTGACACTAGACGATAGTAGGTCAGTGACACTAGACGATATCAGGTCAGTGACACTAGACGAAAGCAGGTCAGTGACACTAGACGATAGTAGGTCAGTGATACTAGACGATATCAGGTCAGTGACACTAGACGAAAGCAGGTCAGCGACACTGAATGGTAGCAGGTCAGCCTCACTAGACGACAGTAGGTCAGCGACACTAGACGATAAAAATCTATACAATGAATTGAATAATCATACATGCACACATTCATAAAATAAAACCATTCATCATGTATGAAAGTAACACTACAGCGGCAATGTACAATTAGTGTACTATTGTAATTCTATTATGCCATCTATTTCTTGCTAAATTTGATTAAAATAAAAACAAACAAAATAATGAATAAAGGTATAAAAAAGAAACAGACGAAAATAATCTGAAGAAAATAAAAATTATTTAAAACAGAAGAGTAACAAAAAAAAAAAAAGGAAAACACGAAATATCAAAGGGTGCGAGGCACAAAAAAAAGGGGGGGGGGATTTAGCTGGATCCGACCTTACATCGACTGGAGTATTCATCCTCTACGCCACCGCCGCTACTATGAACTGAGGCGAAAATCTACTATCACTTAAATTAATAATATACCTATTAGGACTACTTGACGATGATAAACCTGTCTCCCCTGTTATGATAAAATTCAGACTCGTCATGTTTATAAACATGGGCAATATTATCGCTATAGACATGTAACAGTTGGTTTGACTCACGCAGATGCTTGTTTATATCTTATAATAAATTGGTAATCAATGCAAACGTTTATATGATTACTGATTAAGGGAATCATCCAGATACCTTTGTCCCCTATTCTATTTAGAACATTCCTTGCTATATAATCCCCCCATTCTCTCCACTTCGTTACATCGGCTTCTTCGGTAGGATAATTTTCACGTGGAAAGACTTTTCATAGCATTTTTTTTTCTCAGTGTTCACGCAATGCACGGTGTCATCGGAAAACTTGAGGAATATGACCAACTGTCTTTAACTTTCCCTGTTTCAATTGTTTGACCTCAACCTTTATAGTATTAGCAATTGTTTGACCTCATCCTTTATAGTATAACCAATTGTTTGACATCATCCTTTATAGTATTAGCAATTGTTTGACGTCATCCTTTATAGTATTAGCAATTGTTTGTATGAGATTTGACCTCTTCCTTTAGAGTATTAGCAATTGCTTGACGTCATTCTTTATAGTATCAGCAATTGTTTGACCCCATTCTTTATAGTATTAGCAATTGTTTGACCCCATTCCTTATAGTATTAGCTATTGTTTGACCTCATCCAACTACCTTGTTTTTGTTTTCGCTTAACTATCACTTCATCATTTCGTAAGTTCGAATCTTTGCACTGTTCCTCCGTATGATTAATCCTTCATATGAAACACATCAATTTCTGTACACTATTTTACAATTTATATTTTATACTCTGTACTCCATTTTGACTAACATGACACGGCCATTTTATTTCTTTTTTGAAAAGTAATTAGGAGGGTATATATCAAAAACGAAGATCTCAACGAGTAGAGTCCAGTCCGGGGGTGGATGGGGGTTGTCGCTTAGGGTCAGTGGGTACAAAATAAGAAAAAAAAAGTTAGGAGAAGGGCATCTTATAATATATCAAGCAAAATCGCCACGAGTAAAGTCCAGTCCGGGTCGTTTGGGGTCACTGAGTGCAGAATTATAAAACCAAACAAAGGGAATTGTGAAACGTATCAAAAGAAAGGGAATCGTGTAACGTATCAAAACAAAGGGGATGGTACCTATGACCATATCTATGACAAATTAAGTGTATCCTCGGATCACTGAAGCGTATCCTCTTCAATTCTCCCTCCTCATGCCACTCACTCCTCCTCAGTATTTTCCTTCTGAATTTCTCCTTTCCTATTCGTCAGTGTTCTTTGATGTGCAAGATACACTTTGATGTACAGTAAATGCGCATCAGAATGCATTTCCTGCACATTTGAGTACATTAACTGCATATCGAAGAACACTGACAGTAGGAAAGGAAAAATCAAGAGGAGGGGGAATTTCGGGGAGGAGGGGGGGGAATCCCCAAGGAAGAGGAGACAAAGAAAAAGAGGAGGAGGAAATAACTTGAGGAGAAGGAAGTGACTTAAAGAGAAGGAGGAGGATATGGTTCAATGAATCGAGTGACGGAGTTAGGAGGGACGTCATTGTTAGCGTCACTCTGGATGGAAGGCTTCCATGTTGAGATATATATACCTGAACTCTGTTTTTTTTTTCCACTATCATCACTCAGAAGGAGCCGATTTTACGATTGTTTTTTACTCTTAATTACGAAAAGAATATTTTTGCATCGTCACATAAAATTAGGCCAATCAGCTTTCGTATATATCCACCCATGAAAATTACGTAATGTTTTCGAATTCAGAAGTGACCTGTAAAACTTCACCTCATCACCATCTTCAACATAGAAATTACTGTGTCTTTCCCTATAAAGTTGTAATACCAAAATACTGACTACGTTATCTCTAGCCCGTCACAGTGAGGCAGACGAGCATTGTGTGTGATACACTGACCTACGACTACATTTATTATAAAAGAATGGCTTGGATAATGCTAAAATAAAAGAAATTGAGCAAGAAGTTTTTCGATTCATTTGGAGGGAGTAAAAAGATATGATACCAAGAAAAACGATTGTCCAGTCTTATGAAAAAGGGGAGGGGGGTGGTTCTCAAATTGATATGTGTTAGAACATTCAGAAAAAAGTATTGTACTCACTTAGATAAGATGAGTTGTGGGGGAGTGGATGTTGCATGGAGGCGATATATACTCAGTCAGTTCCAAAATGTAATAAGATATACATGTATATAGCAGACTTTTGAATTGGCGGTGAAACAGCGGGATCATATCTATTTCAGACTTGGTAAGCGAATATGATGAGATCATGACCTATGATATTTTTGTATCAAGTTTACAATGTAATGATATTTGGCGACCGGCAGCTGATAGAAGTGTATTCCATTCAGGACATTATCATGGCTACATTATCGTATAACACATTGTATATTAGGTACAAAATATCTTATTTATCAATTTAATATAGTTAAAGATATTCTTTGCAGTTTTTATGTAGCTCAAAGTGAAATAGCATCATCATTTTGGGGGCAATCTGATTAAAGCCATATCCGCAGTAGGACAAATAGAGAAGCGGAATAAAGATATGGTTTTAGCCAGATTGTTTTGGGGGCTGTGTATTTATCCCAAATATGAGATGACTTAACTGCTTGGTTAAATAAAAATGTTTTAAATGCTGTTTTGATTTTTCAATGCAAGATGTGATAATGTGTTTTATCACCATGAATGTTAGCACTATTTTGTATAATTTAAAATTAAAGTTAACGGTTTTAGCTCCGGGATTTTCGGAAAGCCAAGTACTAGCCAAACTACTCAGCCATGTACTAGCCAAACTACTCAGCCATGTACTAGCCAAACTACTCAGCCACTTTGGGTGCCAAATCTAGAGCTTTACTTGTAAATATATAGCGAAAAGGGCCGCCACTGGTTAAAAACAGTATATTTTCAAAACAAATAAATAAATAAACAAATAAATATATAAATAAAAAAAAAGTAAAAAAAAATTAAATAAATGAATAAATAAATAAATAAATAAATAAATAAATAAATCGTGTTCTAGATTTTATTAGTGATAGAAAAGTAAAACAGTACTACATTAGGTCACAGGGAAAATTTCTTTATAATCAACAAGAAGATTTTGAAAAGAAATGGAAAGCGTATCTGCCCTTGCCTACGGTGGCGCAGAGGTGACATACACTACTCTTTTTTATTTCGAGGGAACGGTTTTTTATCTCGAGGGAACGATTTTTTTATCTCGAGGGAACGACTTTTTTATCTCGAGGGAACGACTTTTTTATCTCGAGGGAACGACATAATCATATTTATAATATATTTAATATTCTTTATAATTTATAATAGTAATTATGTTTTGTATATCTATTATAAAACATGAATTTTACGCATAGATATATCGGTGGGAGATTTAGAGGTGGGCCCGAAAGGCCCTCCTTTTCACGACATATTTCCAAGTAAAACTCCAGATTTGGCATCCAAAATGGCTGAATAGTTTGGCTAATTGTGTCCCCCTTTTTTTCGGAAATCCTCGATCCGCCACTGTAGTTCTACTGAGTACTGTAGGTAGAAGAGCAAGCGACAACATTGTCAACAGCAAATCAAATAAGGCTGATTTATTTATATGATTTCATTACACAAATAAAATTATGTGTTGTATGTTGTGTTTATTGTTTAAAGAATAAACAATAACTATTCAAATATATCTGGGCCACTTTGAATTTAAGAAATATGCAGCATCGCGTCGTCCGCTGGTGACAACAGATACATTGGCCGGTTAATAGAATTTTCGTTCACACAAACAATAACTCATTCATAATATATATGTAGATTTGCTGATAGGCCAACTAAACACAAATGCGTATGTAAGAGTGTAGTGCAGCATATCTACAGGAAACAATCTATTACATTTTATTACGTCACAGATTCACAGTCCATGATAAAATAAATGACAAGTAATACAAACAATTTGATTGGTTGATTATCTCGAGGGAACGGATTGATAAGTCGTTCCCTCGAGATAAAAAAGTCGTTCCCTCGAGATAAAAAGTCGTTCCCTCGAAATAAAAAAAGTCGTTCCCTCGAGATAAAAAGTCGTTCCCTCGAGATAAAAAAAGTCGTTCCCTCGAGATAAAAAAGAGTAGTGTATGTCACCTCTGTGCCACCGTACTTGCCTGATTAGTTGCGTTAAATTGTATTTTGTTTTTAATTTTATACTTCTTTGTATCGGCACTGTCACTTATTATGTGAAGAATGAAAGTTCTGTATGATGTATATTCTATTGTCTTTCTTTTCTTTTCTTTTTTTTTTTTTTTTTGTTTTGTTTGTTTTCTTGTTTTTGTTTTTGGGATTTTTTTTATTGTTTGTTTGTTTGTTTGTTTTTGTTAATCAACATTTAAATGTGAATGAAAAAATGCAGTAGAATGAATCAATGATTGATTGATTATTATTTTACGACACTCCATGATTATTTCACATACATGTATATGGTGACGACACCCGTCTGATGCACTGAACAGAAATTTATACCTTTGTGATGGACCTACCCGAAGCAGTGAGGGATCTTTTACATGTACGTGCCTTTCCTGTCGTGACCACAGGGACTCGTGTCAGAGGAAATTTTAAAAAATCACACAAATATTTTACATTTGCGTCTTCCTTTTATATCTGTTTTACACCTCAAACGTATACGTTAAAATCTGCCTAATATGCCTCGATGTAATACTCTTTACTGCTTTGTATCGTAGATCAAAGATTAGTCCAAGATTCTTTGCCCTTCTCCCACTTTTATCAAAAGTTTTGATATTGGCGGTTTATCTCACAAAAGTGGGAGAAGGGCACAGAATTTCGGACTAATCAAAGATCAAGCGCCTACCTCACCGACAACAGAAAGCCTTCAAGAAAGCACGCCACACAAAGATCCCCAAGGACCAAGCTCGGTATCTTCAACTCAAAGCAGGAGCACAAAGGGAATTGACGATAGCCCATGATGTATCAGACAGTGTGTGGCGAGATGCAAAACAGCACTAAGAGATTTTGGTCATATCTGTAGGGTAAATGCAAAGACGCAGAAGGAGCAGCACTACTAAGAAAAGCAAAATGACTCATCTTCAGTGATACGGAATCCAATTTGGAAATGCTAAGATTCTGAAATGGGGAGGGGGGCTGGCACGTTTTGAAAATATTCTGACCCTAAAAATGCTGGAAATAAAAAAATTGTCTTTGACTGAAATGAAAATAGATATTCTGGCTACTAGTATGTACATATACCAGATCATACAAATATAAAGCTGAATGTTCTATAGAAAACATGTTGATTTTTTTTCCGGCTCGCTTCGCTCCCCAGATTGCTCCCTATACTATAATATGTAGAAGTTTGAATTTAAAACTCATATTTCTGCGGAATTTACAGCACTGGACAAATCATGATATTCATTATATTCAACAAAAATTTAATAGAATTGTTGCTCTTTTGAAAATATATTTGCATGTCCATTTTGAGGGACAGACAGGGGACAAGGGCTCTACCATCTGCTTTCTGAGAGATTTTCTCTTCAGATTGTTGTTCGGAATAGTGTCATTCGCATCCCCTTACCGCCAATTTCCAATTATTTCCCCATCTTCCCCTCGTGTTGTCCGCCCCTCATTTATATGCCAGGCACACCAATATTTTAACGTTAAAACGAGTGTCCAAAAAAGGGTTTTAATTGTTGATGTCGCATATATTTTTATTCCATTATGTATTTTACAATACCTTACGTGTTTATATTTTTATGACCTCTCAATATGCGATATCTGTTGACCCTTGTTCTTTACATGGAAGATTATTTATAAATTTTTAAATGTACGTCCTTTGATTGTTCTGCTGTTACGGTGAGTGGGAAGGTGGGCCCGTAAACCGGTTAACCACACCATTTGTTTGGCTTTTGTCAAATTAAATGACCGTCCTAAGTCGGTATCGTAATTGCACTACAATCAAATATTTTTGTAATGTGATATATGTTCTAGTATATTATTTATATTCATGTATTGTATAGCTCTATGGTGACTTCTGCCACATAACTGAGCCAGTAACTCCTCTTTTTTCTTGAATTTGTCTCATCTCTCACCTGAGCACATATGCAAAGTTGATGTTCAAATAAATCATGTGCATTTCAAAATTTATGGTGGCCATATTTGTTGACAGTATTTCATTCCTTTTAAGTTTCATTCAAATCAGTGCCACATGACATTCGTCAAATGATTTTAACACATTTGTTCAAATGTCAAACAAACATACACGCAAACATACTTTAAAATGAGAACAAAAGTAAAATCAACAAAAATGTGTATCTTCACTTAACATACATCATCACTAAAGTAAAAAGTGTCCGAAATGGGCCTATATTGTTCACCTTAGACATAGAAAACCTTGCATAATGATATTGAACAATGGTTGTAGATGGCCATAAGTCTTTAATTTCTTTAAAACTTTTAAAAAATCTGTCCCAGGATATATAGGAAATAAATATTCTATCCTTGAAAGATAATCTGACTCGACCAAATTTGCCACCGCCGCGCGCCCCTTCAGAATCAAATGGTCGTCCCCTAAATCCACAGTTCACCTCGGTCTTCACAAAAGAGGATAGTAGGCCCAACAAACGTGCGAGCCCTTACCCAGCATTGCCCTCAGTCCGAGTCAGCCTAGCGCGGGGTCCACGAGTTACTCAGAAACATGGGCTCCCACAAAGCAACATGATCTGATGACATCCAAGCCAGACTTCTACATAAGTATGCAGACCAGGGTCCGGCGCCATAAACTGAGAATATACTTAAGTCAAATATTTCATATTCTTCTGTTCATCAATGAATTAGTAACTGAGATTTGGATTTTATTTAGTTTTATCCTGTTGATAATTAAAATTAAACCATTCTGCATGAGAATTTATTTGAACGTTTGACAATGGAATAAATTAAAATGAAATATTTGACTTAAGTATATTCTCAGTTTATGGCGCCGGACCCAGATCTCGCTGGACTCCGGCACCATGTACCAACTGAGTGGCGCACGGCAGTCTCTATCGTCCTAGTAAACAAGAAAAGGGATACACAACAGGTCTCCAATTATCGACCAGTGTCCCTGACCTCCCGATACCAAGAAACGTAAAACAGGTCTGTAGAGAGCAATTCAAAAGTGTGTGTGTTGGGGGAAGGGGGGGGGCAAACTTGTAAATTCAAAACAGAATTTGCAATATGATACCACTGTTTTACGCCACTTTTTGTGCCAAGGAGTCTTGTTTGAATCGCATAGAGCTAGACATTAGACATAGGTGGATTTAGACATTTTTGAAAGGGGTTGTAGCCTGCCACGACTTCCATTTTCCACTGTTCAGTCTGGAAAGGGGGGAGGGGTTTGCAGCTGTGAAAATGGCCGAAAATAATCCTTTTTTTTTTTTGAAAATTTTATCGAAACAAAAAACGAGTCACAAACAAACGTTTCGATTAAAATAAACAGAAATTTCAGTTTCTGCGTCACGGTTTCCACTGAGACCAATAGAGCACCCAAAGGTCATTCCCCCCCCCCCCCTCTTTGTATTTAATGAAGTAAGAGTTACTTCCCGCTTCATCTCAACCGGAAGTAAGGATATGATGTCATTCATTAGCATAAAAATTGACTGTCAGCCATCTTCATAAGTGATACACAACAAATATTTACTAGTGAGAAAATCCCAGGGATATCTCGTCTGTGTACGAGAAATACATGATGAAGGATTTGATTATATGTATATTTTGTATAATAGCGGCAGATTTTGTACATTGTATGTCGGGTAAGTGGTCTAGTAAACAAAGAAATCTCTGTTCTGAGTCCCCGTCCCTACTGTACGGCCTCCGGCTCTGCTAGCCTTGTTCTAACTTTGTTAAAAATTTGGGTGCTACTAAATGAAGTCCGGAGAAGTCAGGAGAAGTCCGGAAGGAAAGTACAGAGGGTGAGGGGTTGGAAAGGGCATCCGGAGATAGATTATAATAATATCTAATACATATCCAAGTTTCATCCAAATATATTGAGTAGTTTTGATTTTATAGGCTCACAAAGTTTCCCCGGTGAATTCCAACTACCGAGCGCCGTGATATTGGATCGGGATCTGTACTGTAGTGTGGTTATATATACTTATATACTTATACACTATACACGATGAATTGTAAAATCTTAGACAATTTGACAATAATATTTTATGAATCAGAGCTCTGGCAGATCTAGGGGGACCCGGAGGGTTGGGGTGGTTTGGACGCAAAATTTTACCAAAAAAGGTCATTTACGGCCATTTAAAGCTGCAACTTATTTTTTCTTAATGTTAAGTATACCAGTTCTTGTCACGTGGAGGCCACCTCTATAAGAGCCTAAAATAGAACTGTAAAAAAAAAAAAAAGAAAACTGAAAATACAAAAATGAAATGAAGAAAAATTAAGATATATAAAATTTTACAATTAATTTTAAAGCGAACGTTATACTTGATAAAGGAATTAAGAGTAAAATATTGGAAAGAAGATAATTTAAATGTCATTCATATTCATCATAACGATAAAATAGTATATAAATATTATAATTGTATAATTAACAAATGAATGAAAGACAGAACTGCATAAAAATAGGAATAAACGTATGACAATATTTACGTATGTTCATCAAAATATTACATACATAAAACGGTGATAATTATAAAGAAACTAAATACGAAATGTAGAATGCTATGGGTATATAATGAAATACAAATACAATGTAAATAACATAAATGTGCTTCAATCAAATCGTTAAAGATTTCTTTTTAAGTAATAAAACCTAAATGAAGAATGACATACATATAATATATACAAGATATATGCAAAAATGAAAAATATAAAGAGAGCGAGATAGAGAAGAAATACAGATCGAATCAGGAAATACGGATAACAGAATATAATCTTTAAATAAAAATAAGCTCTCTCATGTCGTTATGAAATCCTCAAATTAATTTGTAAGTTTTTGAAATAAGAAAAAAAAGATATGTATATTGATAACAATAAAAATATAATAACAAGTATAATAATAATAAACAAGCTTACGGTCAGTGTTGCATGCAATATTTGTCCCATGTCACAACCTGTACCTTCGAAGTGACTAATGCCTTATTAGCAACAAGAAACAGTTAAGTGAAATTGGTAACTTTTGCATGATTTAATAAGAAATAACATCGAATTCTGTGAAGTTTATATCAAGTTCTAGTGAAACTGACAGCAAAAATACAGCATTGTTTTATTCATATCTGGTATCAGTATCTATAGTCATCATCTGAAAACTGAAACAGTGATGATTCACTATTTTCAGCAATAAGTCTACAACTGAACTATGCTGATGTCTATTCCTAGTAACAGTGACCCTTATACATATATAAGCTAACATTGTATGAAGTTTGAAGAAAATTGGCAATTCCTCACTGGAGTTATTGTCTGGGAAACATCCGGGACAGACAGACGGACGGATGGACAATGTACAACACTCTATTTTCACTGGCAGGGGAATTAAACATACAATGTACAACAACAAAATAATAAAGCAATCAAGCCCAAGTACATGTAAGCTACTGGTCATGGGCAAAACTCATCCATGCGTCCATGCAATAAGAGAGATCACAATCGAACAAAAGCAAAAGCAGCAGAAAGCCTAGCATCCCAGTGCAACTTAAAAATATTTGCCCATGAAATTTTAATTCTGACTGAAATTTGATACAGGGAGCGACAAGCCTGCATTTCAGGCCGAACATGATGTAATATATGAAACTGTAAGCCTGCATTTCAGGCCGAATATGATGTGATATACGGAACGGCAAGCCTGAAACGGTAAGTCTGTATTTCAGGCCGAATATGTCATATGATGTAATATACGAAACGGGTAGCCTGAAACGATATGCTTGTATTTCAGGCCGAACGTGTTTTAATATACGGAACGGCAAGCCTGTATTTCAGGCCGAACATGCCACATATTTTCGGGCACATTCCCTTTATCAAGTGGATAATAGAAAATATGAAACAATAAAATATAAGTATACGAGAATCTAGAATCATCTTGAATCCCGGATCGAAAGATATCAGTCGAGGATGACATACTTTGACATAATCCCAACCGAGGCATTAACCGAGGTTGGGGCGTCGAAGTATGTTCAACAAGACCGGTTAATGCAAGTGCGTGGTGCTCAATCATCCTAACTTATATGTTTTTGTATTAATATGATTTTTGAAAATATCTTGAATAAAAACTGTTAAAGATGCATTTGATTCGGTCAGTCGAGTAACGATGTGGCATAAGATATCAACATCAGGAACAATAGGCAAGCCTCTCAAAATTATGAAGTCATTGTACCAGAATGGGTTTGTGATGTGAAAAATTTATTGTCAAGTATTGGCTTAATGGATTTATGGTTGAACGAATATGTTGAAGGACCAGAATATATTTCAGGCATAGCAAAACAATGTTCAATTGATACATACAAGCAGTCCATTTTATCTGATGTCAATGATTCGCCGAAATGTTATATTTATAAATTTATGATAGATAACTTTACATTACATGGTTATCTTCTCAAACGATTTGCACCATTATACAAAAAACTTATTTGTAAATTAAGGGTTTCCTCCCATTGTCTTATGATAGAAACAGGCCGATACAAGAAAGTTCCTCTAGATAGATGATTGTGTACGTTGTGTACAGTAGATATGGAAGGCGCGTTCCACTTTGGTTTGAAATGGTCTTTTTATAATGATCTAAGGCAAAACTATATACAAAGATATTACTCTATAAGACCGTCTGTCTATAAACTATTACAATTACTTTCAATACAAAATGTAAAAGAAAAAGAAAAGTCTTTTTTCTGACCATGTATTATAGAATTTAAGTTGTATTATTACATGTATTGTAATGTCTATAAGCTGTATCGCATTTTGACCAATAAACTATCTAATTAACAAATCTCGCACGATCCAAAACATGTGTGGCAATAAATGAATTATCGCACCGGGGAGTGCATCGTGTATTAATTATAATTAAACAATCAGCACGTGACAATAAACATCCACGTACCTTCGCCCTAGCTTGGGAGTACAACCGGTCGGGTAGAAAATAAAAACATTTGTATTGTTTATTAACCGTATGCATTTCTGCATATAGATCACAGACATATATACACATATATGTCTCTGACATAAATATAATACATATATAACAATAGCAATATAATATAAATCAGACATAGTCAGAGTTTGAGATAATAATTGATAATGAAGATGAAGCTTATACAATGTGTTTTCTAATGATAAAAGCATGTTTTATATATTTTCCTAAGTTGCATAGTTCTTTTTACATTTTCTGTGCATAAAAGTGGAATTAATTTAAAAACGGAGGGCCTAACATAATAATATTTTTAAAAAAAAAACTGTTGTCCTAAATGAACATAGTGGGAACATTTCAGAATAAAATGAAACTCACATTCAATATCTGAAGTACACAAATGACATAAACGTTTCTCTAAAGGAATTTTCTTATATCGACCAGTTTCTATCATCAGACAATGTGATGACACTCTCAATTTATAAATCAGTTTCTTATATAGTATTGGAATATGTTTCAAAAACTAAGACTGTAAGGTACACTTGTCAACAAGATGTCTAATGATTGAACATTTTGAAAAAGAATTTATGTCAGAAAATAACGATTGCTTATAACGATCAAATAAATGTTGCTTGACCATTGCAGTAATATATTGTGGGTTTTCTACATTTTGGTTTGTCCATAACTCCAACAAGCCTAAACATGTATATATGAGTTTTGATATCCAAACACAGTAAAATATTTTCGTAGAATATGTGTAGAGATTAAGTAATTATTTAACCTCGTTGCGATTTGTTATAAATCAAACAACAAACAAACAATTAAACAAAGACAAATATAAGACAAATTTTTACGATGTTGGTCTGTCTGCATGTTCGTCCTTATGTCTCAGTGGAAATCAATCATTACCTAATAGTCACTATTTATTTGGATCTTTTTTCTTTCTTTAATTCAGTTGAAATCTTTATCAAGTTTATGCATAGTCTCAGTTCATGAAATCCTTTTTGAAAACAGATTATATTATGGTAAAGATACTCTATGGCTTGTTTTTTTTTAAATTTATTTGTATTGGACCAAAATTTCATGGAAAAAATCACATTAAATAATATTTTAATATTTGTAAATCTGCAAAATGTAGGAAATACAAACTTTCTACTATACATGTATTTGAAACTTCATTTTTAAACTGATTTATTGATTTCGAAGTATTTTATCCAATATTATTTATCATATTTGTAATTTAATTTCTTTTTCTTGCTTTTTTATTTAAATTACACTATTATTGATTCATATTTTAAAGTAAATTAAATGCAGGAAATCATTGTTTTAATATCCAAAATATCTTCTTGATTTTGAATTTCTCAATATCATATTTTGAACTTATCATTGTAGAATAATTAATTATTAATTAATGTTTATACTGTACTTGAGGCATGTTTTTGTGTACAGAATGGATTATTTCATGTTATCACCAAATTATTTTTATTCAGTATTTTATTTACCTATTTACTTATTTATTTATTCTTATGGCTCTTACATAAGTGGCCTCCCCGCAACAAGAGCTGGAAATGTTGTTTGTCTGTTTGTTTGGTTGTTTTTCCATAAACAACGGCTAATAACCTGAATTTTCATAAAAATGTTTCCTTTTACAAATTGTTGGAAAGTCAATATCAGTTTGCGCGAAGAGATCTTACATAAACTGAAAGTTAAATATAACACAACAGATACCGATCCAGTATGACGGCGCTCGGTAGTTGGAATTCACCCGGGAAAATTTGTGAGCCTATAAAATCAAAACTACCCAATATATTTAGATGAAACTTGGATATGTATTAGATATTATCTTAATCTAACTCCGGATGCCCTTTCCAAACCCCTAATCCCCGTATTTTCCTTCCGGACTTTTCCGGACTTCTCCGGACTTCATTTAGTAGCGCCGTAAAAATTTATGTATTAGAAATTACGTTCAATTACATAAACTTCTGGTATAATTAGTTCATCTCATTTTCCGCAGCCAGGTGGTTGATTCCGGCTATTCCAGTCTGATCCATCTAATTATTGTTTAGAACCAGGTTGTTGATCCCGGCGTTTCCACTGCCAGTTCGTGGGTGAATCGAAACACCGGAACGACACCCTAAACACCGAAACAGCAGGGAAACACAGGAACTGCACCGAAACAGCACTTTATATTGACCCAAATTGTATAAAACAACTGTCTTACATTAGTCATACACATTATGTATACAATAACCAAGTTATATTTTATTTTTTTTTTACGTAACTGACATAATTATGACATTTTCCCCCTTGCCATTTCAGGTTGTGAAAAATAGCTGTCTTCATATCATGCACAAAAATGTGAAAACTAAGTTTTTTGTTAATACATTACAAATGTTAGCAGTATACATGTACAGTAGTGTGAAACTTTTGATAGCAATCACCATTGGGACAGTTCAGTATCTTGTGGGGGGGGGGGGGGAGACAGTCCATCCCAGTGAACTTGCATGATTAATGCATGTATCCTTCTTCTTCTTTGTGTATAATTTCCTCCACTGCTTGGAGTACCGCTCATAAAAGCATAAAACTGATTTTGGTATTAATATTATAAAGTATAGTGACTCCATGTGATATGTAGTCATTAAAAAAAATGATACCAAAATAAATCTGAATTGCGATAGGTATTGCCTGATTCCTGACTCGTAATCCAGAACTGCTGAAAGGATGAAAAGTGGAAAAAACAGGAAATTCAGAAAACTCAAACTTCAAGTTTAAAAGTTGATATTGATTTTTTTTCAGCATAGTAAACATCATTAAGCATGTATAAAATGGATATCGACTTATAAGTCATTATAAAGAGTAAATAAGTACTGTTCGTTTCGGTGTCTAACCTGCTGTTCCGGTGTTTAGGTCCTGTTTCGGTGTTTCGTCTACCCCCAGTCCGTCTCATTCATCCACATTGTTTATAATCAGGTGGTTGATCCAAGCTATTCCAGTCTGTCTTATTCATTGACATTGTTTAGAACCAGGTGGTTGATCCTGGCTGTTCCCGTCTTATTGTCCAAGAACCAGGTGGTTGATCCTGGCTATTCCATTCTATCTTGTAATTTACAATTGTAGAACAAGATGGTTGATCCTGGCTATTCCAGTCTGTCATATTGTCTTGGAACCAGGTGGTTGATCCTGGCTATTCCAGTGTGTCTTATTGCCTTAGAACAAGGTGGTTGTTCCTGGCTATTCCAGTCTGTCTTGTTATTTACAATTGTAGAACCAGGTGGTTGATTTAAGCTATTGCAGTCTGTCTTATTCATTGACATTATTTGAAAACAGGTGGTTGATCCTGGCTATTCCAGTCTTATTGTCCAAGAACCAGGTGGTTGATCCTGGCTATTCCAGTCTGTCATATTTTCTTAGAACCAGGTGGTTGATCCTGGCTATTCCAGTGTGTCTTATTGTCTTAGAACCATGTGGTTGATCCTGGCTATTCCAGTCTGTCATATTGTCATAGAGCCAGTTGTTTGATCCTGGCTATTCCAGTCTGTCATATTGTCTTAGAAACAGGTGGTTGATCCTGGCTATTCCAATCTGTCTTGTTATTTACAATTGTGGAACCAGGTGCCTGAGTTGGTTGATCCTGGCTATTCCAGTCTGTCATATTTATTGACATTGTTTAGAACCAGGTGGTTGATCCTGGCTATTCCAGTCTTATTGTCGTAGAACCAGGAGGTTGATCCTGGCTATTCCAGTCTGTCATATTGTCTTAGAACCAGGTGGTTGATCCTGGCTATTCCAGTCTGTCATATTGTCTTAGAACCAGGTGGTTGATCCTGGCTATTCCAGTCTGTCTTACTGTCTTAAAATCAGGTGGTTGATCCTGGATATTCCAGTCTGTTTTATTGTCTTAGAAACAGTTGGTTGATCCTGGCTATTCCAGTCTTACTGTCTTAGAACCAGGTGGTTGATCCTAGCTATTCCAGTCTGTCTTGTTATTGACAATTATAGAACCAGGTGGTTTGTCCTGACTATTCTAGTCAGTCTTAATACTCTTATTTATTGACGTTTAGAACCAGTTGGTTGATCCTGGCTGCACCAGTCTGTCTTGTTGTTTAGAACCAGTTGGTTGATCCTGGCTGCACCAGTCTGTCTTGTTGTTTAGAACCAGTTGGTTGATCCTGGCTGCACCAGTCTGTCTTGTTGTTTAGAACCAGGTGGTTGATCATGGCTTAGTCCGAGATTCTGTGCTCTTCTCCCACTTTTGATATCAGTGGTTTGTGGGAGAGGGTCAGAGAGACTTTTGATATCAGTGGTTTGTGGGAGAGGGTCAGAGAGACTTTTGATATCAGTGGTTTGTGGGAGAGGGTCAGAGAGACTTTTGATATCAGTGGTTTGTGGGAGAGGGTCAGAGAGACTTTTGATATCAGTGGTTTGTGGGAGAGGGTCAGAGAGACTTTTGATATCAGTGGTTTGTGGGAGAGGGTCAGAGAGACTTTTGATATCAGTGGTTTGTGGGAGAGGGTCAGAGAGACTTTTGATATCAGTGGTTTGTGGGAGAGGGTCAGAGAGACTTTTGATATCAGTGGTTTGTGGGAGAGGGTCAGAGAGACTTTTGATATCAGTGGTTTGTGGGAGAGGGTCAGAGAGACTTTTGATATCAGTGGTTTGTGGGAGAGGGTCAGAGAGACTTTTGATATCAGTGGTTTGTGGGAGAGGGTCAGAGAGACTTTTGATATCAGTGGTTTGTGGGAGAGGGTCAGAGAGACTTCGTTCATCAAAAGTTGGAATTTCAGTGATACCAGCCGGTATCTGAATGTACAAGCCTGTGGTGACAAATAAGCGTTTGCACAGCGAACTTGCAACCTATAATCCATTGAATGAACATTTAACTTACTCGATCATAGCAATATCTTTTCCAAATAAGATCTATAACCTCTGCTAGCTGCCGTTTTATCTGCAAACATGACAATATTCTGAAAGAACAGTGAACCAGGTGGTTGATCCTGGCTACATGTATTCCAGTCTGTCTTACTGTTTAGAACCAGGTGGTTGATCCTGGCACAATTTGTTCATATTTAGTCTAAATCATCCACATGTTTGCATAATTACATCTTGTAAGCAGAATTAAATGTGTAAATGAGTTAGACTGTATATAAACAACAGGCAGATTTGACACAGATTGTGGAAAGAGGTGTGTAGAGCCTTCAAATGGCAGATTGCGGGTACAGTCCAAGTCTTTTGTCAATTTTCCACTTGCCACAGTGGGCCACATCCAGGTGTAAATTCCAGAATTACACAATACACTGTATATGTGTGAATAAGCATAGCCTAGTTTAATTTCCACCAGGGTTCCCACTATGACATGGGGTGTTTTTCCCACTGTTTTGTACAATTTCTCCAAAACACCTGCAATGTACCAAAGTTTTTATTGCCAGTTGTTTGCTTGATGTTTAAATATGTTTGATATTTGCTCCATTTGATGCTGAAATGTGCAGAATCATGCCGGTCATTCCGTTTATTTAATTGCAAGTTTACATAATGTAAGGGATTGTGACCCTATCATCAAATAGGGCCACTTTTGTGGGTAGTTTTTCACATGTTTTTACGTAAATTAGTTACAATTTGTTTTTGTTCTAATTTCTAGAGCCTAATGCACATGATCCCATAATTGACTCAAAATTTAAAAATGGACGAGGCATTCCTGTATTCCATGGCAACATAACTGAAGATGGGACAGAGGTGATATTGAACCCACCTCTGATAGCTTCAGACAACGACAAAACAGGAGGGTCAGGTATATACATTTACAAATGTATACTGTACACTGTATCTATAATTTGTTTTCTATTTTTTTCTCCCTCCCTATTCTTGCATACATGTACATGTACATGTACTTATGTACAATGTAGACTGCAAGTCATTGATACCGGTATAGAATAGAATGAAAACCAGATGATGTACTAATGAAAGCAGAATCACTAGATTAAAAGTTTGATGTGTCAAAGGTTAACCTCTTTTAGTCCCCCACTGGTAAAACCGAGGGGGGATTATAGGTTTCATCTGTCTGCCTTTCTGTCTAAGGTATTTTGCTTTTCCAGACTTTTTTTTGCAACCATTGAAATTATTGACTTGAATTAGGTATGCAGTTTTGTATCAATGAGTAACAGTAAAAATGGAGTGTGGTCATAATTTACTTGTAATTTGGAAGTTACAGTCCTTGGTGTTATGGAAACCAGTAGGGGACATACATGTATAATACTTCATCAGTACTCAGTATGCTTGTTGTTCATGTGATCACCTAAAGTGCACAGGTACATGTAATATCAGAGAATGAAGGTCCTGTCTATGTGACAGAGATTTAAAATATCTATGCGAGGAAAACTTATTTCAGTAGATTGATGTTTACAGAAAACAGCAAACATTTTAAAAGTTAACAACACCACAAAAACATGCATGTACAAGCAACAGACTAACCTGGTGCACAGCTTACCTACAGGCTACATGTATAATTCTGTGATTGTTTCTTGTTTGTTCCATATCCAGGTTATTCTGTTATATGCACACAATACATACATATACTATATGGTGATGGGTGGATCTATACACAGGACCCACATGTAGCAGTGAGGGATTGTGCCAGTGTCCACCATGGCACATTAGTGTAGATGTGTACACAGGACCCACCTGAAGTAGTGAGGGATTGTGCCAGTGTCCACCATGGCACATTAGTGTAGATGTGTACACAGGACCCACCTGAAGTAGTGAGGGATTGTGCCAGTGTCCACCATGGCACATTAGTGTAGATGTGTACACAGGACCCACATGTAGCAGTGAGGGATTGTGCCAGTGTCCACCATGGCACATTAGTGTAGATGTGTACACAGGACCCACATGTAGCAGTGAGGGATTGTGCCAGTGTCCACCATGGCACATTAGTGTAGATTTGTACACAGGACCCATCTGAAGCAGTGAGGGATTGTGCCAGTGTCCACCATGGCACATTAGTGTAGATGTGTACACAGGACCTACCTGAAGTAGTGAGGGACCGTGCCAGTACCCACTATGGCATGAAACCACAGTTTTTACTGTCTCATCTAAAATACAGGACACTAATGTACTGCTCATCCTGGGATTCAACCCAGAATCTGAGAATGACAACCCAGAATCTGAGAATGACAACCCAGAACCTGAGAATGACAACCTAGAACCTGAGAATGACAACCTAGAACCTCAGAATGACAACCTAGAACCTCAGAATGACAAGCCAAGAACCTCAGAATGACAAGCCAAGAACCTCAGAATGATAACCTAGAACCTCAGAATGACAACCTAGAACCTCAGAATGATAAGCCAAGCATGCTTGTGTACCATCTGAGTTTCTCTAGTTCAAAATAATATTCTGATATGATGTAGTAGAAACAAACAAATACCAAAAACTCCATGCTGTTTTGCAGGTTTTATTTGTGGATACAATGTGATCTCTAGACACCACAACATTCCCTTTATTGTGGAGACTAACACAACAACAGGAGCAGCTTCCATTAAAGTCAAGAAGGGTAAGAAGTTGGACTTTGAGAAGAGAAATAGATACAAATTTCCTGTGGTTGCTGTGGATTGTGGATCTCCACCTAGAGAATCCAACAGGTATACACCCAGAATGGGATAAAGCATCAAAATTAACACTTCATAACGTATAAAATTCTTATTATGCTAGAAGTATAAGTCTATTTGTGATCATATCCACTGTAGAAAACAGTGATAAATCAGTGTTTTTCTATATGTACAGTATTTTACATTTGGAATTTAGCTGCCTTTAGACATAAAATAACTTGCTAGATTTTGTAATATTTTGCTTTGAAATTGTCCAAGATTTGAATTACATTAATTGTGCAAGAAAAAATATATTTTGTTACATAATTAGAGTTGATGAAATGCGCTTTACATCAGTTATGAATCAAACTTCTAGGTACATGTACATGTATGTAACAAATTTGTGAGAAATGTTGATTCAAATTCACAATCTGTGATTATGTTTTAGTAGCAGATTTTCATTTTACTTTGACCTCTGTGCTTTTCAGGGCCATTATTTTCATCAAAGTGCAGGATGTTGATGAATTTGCACCAACTTTTCCACAGTTTAGTTATTCTGTGGACATGTTGGAAAAGAAGATTTATAATCCACTGATCACCTTGACTGCTACAGACAATGATAGATCTAAGATATATAAAGATATCTGTGAATATGAACTGTTGACACCAGGTGTACCATTTACCATTGACAAGAAAGGTAACTCAGTTACAGATGTACATTGTAACTCCAGCAGCATAGAGTTATTTGTTAATCAGTTCCAGATAAATGCTTTTAATCATTCTTCAGGATTAAATAAATTTGGATATTTATGCCCGCAGATCGATAGATCGGGGGCATATTGTTTTATGCTGTTTGTCTGTTGGCAGCTTTAACCTTGGCCATAACTTTTGAACCCAGAGGGATAGAGCCTTCATACCAAGTATTTCACATGAGTACTCAACTAATGAAGCCCTTTCAAATGACACCAAGGTGTTGGAATTGGGAATTTCACAGCGTTTTTGCTCCAAATGGGGAATATTTTTATATGAAATATGATAAGATAATATATGTACTGTTGTTAGAATGAAAAAGAAAGAGATATTAATAATTTTAAACTTCTCGTTTATTTGTGCTTCTACAGAGCCATTTCTCTGGTTTTCATGTTTTTGAATTTATTTACAACATGGGTCAGTTCAGTGTCAGAAAGGGTTGTTGTTTCTGACTTTGGTTGTGTTCGCAAATTCACCTTCAGAGTCACTAGAGGATGACTGGGTAGAATTATCAGTGAGGGGTGTTTTAGTGGCAACATTTATCATGGTCAGAGTCCTGAGTCTGGGACTGGAGGGTTTGGTCGACTTTGGGGCATTTGCGGTGGCATTTTCATTAATTTTTTTTGTTGAAACACTTAGCAGGGATGACAATGCTGCCTGTTTAAACATAAAATTTATGGTGCCAGTTTTACTGTCAGGGTTTGAAAGTGTTTTTTAACATAATATTTGGAGTTGTGAGACCTGTAGGACCCTACCTCTAGTTTCACTTTACTTCTGAGAAATAAACGAGAAAACTGATAACGGTATTCTAGCTTCGGAAAATCGTTCCAAATTTACCTTTGTATTTATTCAGACTTTTGTTAGTTGTGTGTTACCTAACACATAGTTAACAACAGTCCAGATAAATACCAGTATATGAAGACGATTTGCTGATTCTAACCAAAAGGTAAATGGGCTGATTTATGCCGCTGTCATGGTTCCTCATTTACAATTTCGTACATGGTTTCCTCTTCGTCAGTTACAAGTTTGTAGTCTTTTGTGCTTCTCAAAACTGACCCAAGAGATTGTTTATGAATGTCTCTATCAATTGTGCGCTTGGAAGTTATGATTGGACACTTTTCTTGCTTGAAAATACCTCTATCTTGCGACAAATTTACTATTTTTTTGCTGTGCTCATGATTGGGATTTCTTGCCCAAAATTGGGAAAAAAAAGATACGATTGGGAACTTAGCCAAATATCGGCCATAAAATGAGCAGAAAAAAAAGCCCTGTTCATTATCATTTAATTGCAATATAAACATTTAATTCGCTAGCTTTCATTCGTAATCTTGTTCAAAATGATAAAATGTTACGAAAGAAAAATAAACAGGATATTCTGATACATGCTACTCATCAAACTGTTGTTATATAAAGCTATTGTAGCTTTTTCGATATAGACCAAAGTCAAAACATTTTCTGGTTTGCCCAGTTTCTAGACTTGAACTCAGATATCCATACTTAAACTGAAGGTCATTAGAAAAAACAATAAATCCGTTGAAAAAAAAATCGAGAAAGTTAGCAAATCTCTGATAGTAAATAAGTAGATTTGGTAAACAATTTATGAAAAATTCACTGTTGGATAGACTCTTACTGTGATAAATGACTCCCTTAGTCCCTGTGTTATGTGACCTTTATAATTATATCTAGATCCCTTGGAAAGTTGTGTATAACTGATTTTATGTTATTCTCAGAATTAAGTCTTGAATATCACTTACTTTGGGTAAGTAGGTAAGTGCATTTTTACCTTGGGTAAGTGGATTTCAGTTAGTCAATTACCCATTGGTAAGCATTTTTTACAAAAATTTCTAGAACGCTGAATGACTATCATGCTAAAATAACTTTTGGGATTTGTTGCCGCTGGGGCATTAGTGTTTCACAAACACAGCTCGTTTTTTTTATATTCCTTTGCTTTGGTTACTTAGGATAATTGAGTTAATATATAATGCATTTAGATCTTTGAACATATTGAATGAAAGTAATTGGTTTTGTAATACATGATAAACTTCAGATCAAGTTTGAGTTGTGTTATAATTGGCCTACTTTTTGGCTGGATTAATCTTTAGAAGCTGGCATGGAACCCTTTAGTATGCTTGATATTGGATTACAATTTATCATAAAAGCATTAAACCATTTTGATACACTAGTGAGATGGAAATGATCAGATTATATGTAGCAGTGATATAGATTGTAAGCAGCATGCTGTATGTTTCAGGTAATTTGTGCAATACTGCAGAGGTTGAATATTCTAAACGTCACAACTTCATCCTGGAGGTTGCAGCAAAGGATTGTGGAGGAAAGCAATCCAAGACTCTTTTTGTGAATATTAGGATACTTGAAGTGTGCAGCAGTGGCTGGAAAGGTACTCTCAACAACATCAATTTTGCATACAATTTGTGAATGCTATAAAAGTTTAGAACTAATTAGTAATACATCAGCATCAACATAATTATTTATGACAAATACAGGTAGTATACTGCTCTAACATATTACAATAAATGTATATATGAAATCAACACTCATAGTAATTAAGAGTTTACAAGAAAGATTTCTCTTTATCTGCTGAACCAGAATTCAACATTTAGTTGTTTTCCAGTGTGGTCATTTACTACCGTTCTTTTATGTTGTTTATAAAGTGTGTAATGTCTAGATGTGGTGATAAAAGATGTATCATAACCAGAAGTGTGTAATGTCTAGATGTAGTGATAAAAGAAGTATCATAATCAGAAGTGTGTAATGTCTAGATGTAGTGATAAAAGACGTATCATAATCAGAAGTGTGTAATGTCTAGATGTAGTGATAAAAGAAGTATCATAACCAGAAGTGTGTAATGTCTAGATGAAGTGATAAAAGACGTATCATAACCAGAAGTGTGTAATGTCTAGATGTGGTGATAAAAGACGTATCATAACCAGAAGTGTGTAATGTCTAGATGTAGTGATAAAAGACGTATCATAACCAGAGGTGTGTAATGTCTAGATGTAGTGATAAAAGAAGTATCATAACCAGAGGTGTGTAATGTCTAGATGTAGTGATAAAAGACGTATCATAACCAGAGGTGTGTAATGTCTAGATGTAGTGATAAAAGAAGTATCATAACCAGAGGTGTGTAATGTCTAGATGTAGTGATAAAAGAAGTATCATAACCAGAGGTGTGTAATGTCTAGATGTAGTGATAAAAGACGTATCATAACCAGAAGTGTGTAATGTCTAGATGTAGTGATAAAAGAAGTATCATAACCAGAGGTGTGTAATGTCTAGATGTAGTGATAAAAGAAGTATCATAAACAGAGGTGTGTAATGTCTAGATGTAGTGATAAAAGACGTATCATAACCAGAGGTGTGTAATGTTTACATGTAGTGATAAAAGACGTATCATAACCAGAGGTGTGTAATGTCTAGATGTAGTGATAAAAGACGTATCATAACCAGAAGTGTGTAATGTCTAGATGTAGTGATGAAAGACGTATCATAACCAGAGGTGTGTAATGTCTAGATGTAGTGATGAAAGACGTATCATAACCAGAGGTGTGTAATGTCTAGATGTAGTGATAAAAGACGTATCATAACCAGAGGTGTGTAATGTCTAGATGTAGTGATAAAAGACGTATCATAACCAGAGGTGTGTAATGTTTACATGTAGTGATAAAAGACGTATCATAACCAGAGGTGTGTAATGTCTAGATGTAGTGATGAAAGACGTATCATAACCAGAGGTGTGTAATGTTTACATGTAGTGATAAAAGACGTATCATAACCAGAGGTGTGTAATGTCTAGATGTAGTGATAAAAGACGTATCATAACCAGAAGTGTGTAATGTCTAGATGTAGTGATGAAAGACGTATCATAACCAGAGGTGTGTGATGTCTAGATGTAGTGATGAAAGACGTATCATAACCAGAGGTGTGTAATGTCTAGATGTAGTGATAAAAGACGTATCATAACCAGAGGTGTGTAATGTCTAGATGTAGTGATAAAAGACGTATCATAACCAGAGGTGTGTAATGTTTACATGTAGTGATAAAAGACGTATCATAACCAGAGGTGTGTAATGTCTAGATGTAGTGATGAAAGACGTATCATAACCAGAGGTGTGTAATGTTTACATGTAGTGATAAAAGACGTATCATAACCAGAGGTGTGTAATGTCTAGATGTAGTGATAAAAGACGTATCATAACCAGAGGTGTGTAATGTTTACATGTAGTGATAAAAGATGTATCATAAACAGAAGTTTTGTTCTTTTTCCATTTATTCTGTACATTTATCATTGTAGATTTTCCTGATCATATGGAGTATGATGCGGGGACTGGTTCCCAGTTTGTGGCCCCTCGAACAGAACTGAAGTGGTGTGACCAGACTTGCATTCCAGAGTCATACACAATCAAAATGTCACTGAAAACCAAACACATTGGCAAAGGTTGTGACAGAGACACCTATTCCATCACTTCTCAGCGTAAACTCTGTGGTAAGTGTCATATGACGGACACAAATATTCCATCACTTCCTAGCGTAAACACTGTGGTATATGTTATGTGACCAAGACCCATATTCCATCACTTCTCAGCGTAAGCTCTGAATGTATCATGTGACCAAAACACTATTCCATCACTTCTCAGTGTAAATGCTGTGGATAAATGTCATTTGACCGAAACACATATTCCATCACTTCTCAGTGTAAACCCTTGGTAAATGTCATGTGACCAAGGCACATATTCCATCACTTCTCAGCCTAAACTCTGTGGTAAAAATAAGTGTCACATGACTTGGATATATACTCCATCACTTTTTAGCATAAACTCTGTGGTAATTGTCATGTGACTGAAACATATATTCCGTCACTTTTTAGGGTAACCTTTGTGTGTCATGTGACTGGGATACATACTCCACATACGTTTTCAGCTTTGATGATACTTTGGTTTTTTAAACAGTTACTTGTACATGATCATGCAGTCTGTGTTTTATATATCCATGAACAGTCAAACTAGTTCTGTTTTATGGTGTAATTTAAGTATCATTCATGTATAAACTAATAGCATGTTAATTGTTACATGTAGGTGCCAGTGACAATGGTGTTGATCTTTTACCTGCTCCTACCATGACAACAACCTGGACTCGCTCATTACCTACAGATGATGGCAAGGAGAGTGACCAGGTGTTCTACTTTGATGGCGAGAACAATGCCGTAGAGGTACCCAAGGATAGGTTTAACCATACCCTACATCAGCACTTCACCATCATGACCTGGATGAAACATGACTTTGCTGAGAGCATGAATGGTGATAAGAAGGGACCAAAAGAGACAATTCTTTGCATGTCAGATGGGAATAGTAAGTGTAACAGCTAATCCTATGATTATGTAGGAGTGTAACTAGGTCCAGTTTAAGAGCTTGGATGTTCATCTCTCTTTGAGTCATAATGCTTGTACATCTTCTCTTCGATTACAATCTGACTTTAATATTTGTATACAGATCTGAGATTTCGCTGACCAATTCATTGCTGAAATATTTGAAATCATTGGAATATATACCTTATGTTTCACAGTATTAATTACCTTTTAAATTTTAAACATTTGAATACAATACATGTATTTCAATTGAATTTTTGTATCTCTGATCTGCTCTCAGATTTAAAAGATTCATAATATAGCATTTAGGTATCGCTTTAACACTTTTTTGTTGCCTGCCAAGTAACACAATCTTAGTGACAATGTATACGGATCATTTTGTGGGGCATCCATCTGTCTGTACTTTTTTCTGTATAACTGGTAAGAGTTGGACTTTTGAGCAATAGATAGCAGACAACACATTTGTTTTTTGAACATGTTTAACACTGTAGTTTGGATGTACATGTATGAAATGGTAATTTGGGTTGGCTTAGCAGATAAGGAAAAAGCATTCAGTGCCCTGAAACAAACACCATAATCACCTGGGTATAATGCATTCTTTGTTTCAAAATTTCTAATATGTATTACTTTTGTAAGTACATTTGTACTAAAATAAAACACATTTTTTTTATGCCCCCGCCATACATGGTCAGGGGCATATAGTGTTGCTCCCTATCATTCCGTCATTCCGAAACCTTGTTATCGCAACTCCTCCCAAACTGTTCATCAGAATTTCACCAAACTTCACATGTAGGCAGGGCAGCATATGTAGATGTGCATCAAGGGAGGCAACTCTGCCCAGAAATTTTTGGTGGAGTTATGGTACTTTGAAATTGGAAAATTTGCATTGCATATGGCTGAACCTAGTTTGAATTTTTAAATATTAGTTCTTTGGCAATTATATTTCACTGCCTTAGCTGCCAGCAGGGCATCTGTGTCGCACCAACACATTAAAATCGTAGTTTTCGTATAAAAGCAATATTTATGCAAGAAGTCCATCTAAATGTGAATGTTGAACTTTCAGCAACTACTTTGATAACAAGGAGGTCAATTGACCTCAAAGTGGACACCAATCATAGTGTGTAACACCTGCTGTGTGAAATATAGAAAAATACACTCTATTCAGCAAGTGTTTCTTTCGTGTATAATTAATTTATTAAAAGAGAAAGAATCCAAAGTTAAACATAATATCTCTAAATGTACATGTAAAAACAACCATATATTGACATTGAATGTCATCTGAAAAACCATACCAGTATATTGACAGTAAATGTCATCTAAATAACTACTGGTATATTGACAGTAAATGTCATCTGAATAACTATATTGGTATATTGACAGTAAATGTCATCTGAATAACTATATTGGTATATTGACAGTAAATGTCATCTGAATAACTATATTGGTATATTGACAGTGAATGTCATCTAAATAACCATACTGTTATAACCATACTGGTATATTGACAGTAAATGTCATCTAAATAACTATACTGGTATATTGACAGTAAATGTCATCTGAATAACCATACCAGTATATTGACAGTGAATGTCATCTAAATAACTATACTGGTATATTGACAGTGAATATCATCTAAATAACTATACTGGTATATTGACAGTGAATGTCATCTGAATAACCATACCAGTATATTGACAGTGAATGTCATCTAAATAACTATACTGGTATATTGACAGTGAATATCATCTAAATAACTATACTGGTATATTGACAGTGAATGTCATCTGAATAACCATATTGCATCTGAATAACCATACTGGTATATTGACAGTCAATGTCATCTGAATAACTGTATCAATATATATTGACAGAGAATGTCATCTGAATAACCATACTTTGTTAATTTTCCACTGTCGAATGAACAAATTACAGCAGAATGTATTTTGCTATCATAAATCCTTCACATGTATTTTGCCATTATAAATCCTTTACATGTATTTTGCTATTAGAAATCCTTTACATGTATTTTGCCATTATAAATCCTTTACATGTATTTTGGCATTATAAATCCTTTACATGTATTTTCATTGCTATCACTGCTAATTTCCAGATAATAATACATTTATAAAGTAGCATGTGGCAGTTATTTTAATTCTTCTGTCCTGCTCATCCCCAGAGTTAATAATATTCATGTTTTATCCTATTCACTTCCATACTGGACAATTCTTGCTACAATGAACACAGATACAACGCTTACAGTTACAAAGATAAACAAGACAAACATAAGAACGTTTAACCACATGATCTCAGTTTCACACTTATTTCTTTTAATCGATTTTATCCTGCAGATTAACTTTAAAACTTAAAACCTTTTTCTTGATTTTGGGAGTTTGCATTATACACGGGTGATTATTTATGGTAATGCAAATTATCATTTCTTAAGCCAAAAACATATTAAAACATTCCTCATGACCTTATTATACCCCCTGCAGACCAAGTTAGGGGTATATAAGAATCACCTGGTCCATCTTCGTTTGTCTGTCCATCTGTCTGTCTACCCATTTGAGAAGTTCTGTATGACAGCAGATTTCTCTTAACTGTAAGGGATAGGGCTTTCATACTTCACACACGTAATCACCGTAACAAGGGAGGAGGGAGTGAATTAGTCTATCTACACACTGTGAATGCTGGTTGTTGTGTTATTACATCACAATATCAAAAGGCAAACCAGATGATGGACCTATGACCTTGTTTGCTCTGACCAATGAAAAGTGCTGCAAGAAATGGATTTGTGATACTGATATTTAAATTTTGTTCTTAGGTATGAATCGTCAACACTATTCACTATTTATTCATGGAGAGAAACTCATTTTCCTGTTACGCCGAGAGGCGGAGGATGCAGACGATATGGAGGTTTTCAAACCAGCAGAGTGGAGGTGGCATATTCCTCAAATCAACGATAGAGATAGGTGGCATCATTATGCCATTAGTGTCGACTTTCCTCAGGTAACCAGACTCAGGAGTTGTACTGGTAAAATAGTACAGAACATTGCTAAGAATACTGTTAAATACTTTTATTGGTGGGGATCGACCATTGCTAAGAATACGGTAAAATACTTTTATTGGTGGGGATCGAACATTGCTGAGAATACTGTTAGATACTTTTATTGGTGGGGATTGAACAGTGCTAAGAATACTTTTAAATACTTTTATTGGTGGGGATCGACCATTGCTAAGAATACCGTAAAATACTTTTATTGGTGGGGATCGAACATTGCTGAGAATACTGTTAGATACTTTTATTGGTGGGGATTGAAAGTGCTAAGAATACTTTTAAATACTTTCATTGGTGGGGATCGAACATTGCTAAGAATATCGTTAAATACTGTTATTGGTGGGGATCGAACATTGCTTAGAATACTGTTAAATACATTTATTGGTGGGAATCCAGCTAATGCAGTTCTCACAGTTACCTGCTTCGACAATTTTACATGCCACAAACTCTAAAGGTAATAAATGAAAATTAAGTTAACTTATATACAGCAATCTGTCACTGAAGTTCATTCATGCATATAATTCAAACTGCCATTGTGTGTATGTAGGGAATTTTCAGTACAAGTTGAATAAACTTTGATTCAATTCAAAGTTGTGGAATGACCTTTGACTTTGTTTGATGAAAATTTGAAATCAATTGATCATTCCATTTAGATTATTTATAACTCCCAGTAATCAAAGCATCTATTATTCTGTATTGCTTCACAGTGGTTTTTTTTCTTCAAATCAGGTCCAATATAAGAACCCTTCCAAATGAAAATTTCATTGATGTTCCCAAAATTTGTCTAAATTTTCCCAAATTTTGATCTTTTAGCATTTTTGCAAATGGGGCAAAAAATTCCCATATGGAAAGGTACAGGTACCTGGGAAAAAATGAAAAAAAAAACCTCACTCCTTCATCTAGTAAACATCTTGTTTTGTCCAATGCCTAATACTTAAGAGTAGGGATTTCACGTGAACAAAACTTATTATCACATTGTTTTAGAGGAGGGGGGGGGGGGGGATGGGATTCATTAAACTGCAAACCCACAAATTTGTATTTCATGATAAAATCCTGAAAATTGGAGCTCATGAGAAAAAATTTTACTTAATATATTAGTTTCAAAACTGGGCCATTTGATGAAAACTTCGAGGGATTAGGGATAGGAATGTGATTGTTAGGACAGTACTGCTCCAGCATCTTTATATATGTACACTATTACAATTTATTAATATATTAGTTTCAAAACTGGGCCATTTGATGAAAACTTCGAGGGATTAGGGATAGGAATGTGATTGTTAGGACAATACTGCTCCAGCATCTTTATATATGTACACTATTACAATTTATATCTTTTTATTTTTCAATGGCTTTGGAAGCAGGCTTTCATAGCTCATACCATACTGGGCTTGGGCTAACAAATGTCATGTGTGTGAGACCCATCGATGGCTTACTGTTGTCTTTCGTTTGAGATGAGATGGTTTAATCCAAAGTCACAGTAGACAATATGTCAGAGATCATGGTTTGAATGTGTTTTCCAATTGATTGGAATTCAATAGCTGTACAATGTATTGTGTACATCTGCTGATACAAAAGCAACAAACAAACATGTCCATGGGTTTCTTTCAGGAGAAAAGTATTTAAAGAGTTGTATTAAAAAAGTAGTTATATGATGTGCTGGTTAGAATATTTTGTCATAGAACAAACAGATATATCCTTTATTATTCTCTGACAGACAAATAGCCCTACATTAAACTCTTTATTTAGAATTATGGCTGGCATATCAATCTTGAATACTTAGAATGGACTATTTCAGTATTTGTAACTGTTTAGTCTTATCCATATGGAAGTAATATTAATCCATGATATATTTCAATTAACACCAATGGAAATAAACAAACAAACATAAAAAAGATATTTAAATTACATAGTATGCATAACTGCAGCCTTTCCAAAGTGTAAAATTTTCAAATATGCTTGTGAAATCGAAGCACAGCTTGTATGGGAATTCACATTTCTCTATATATATCTCTCAGTTATGAGCTTGATATCTCATTTTCTTATCATTCTATATGTGCAGGTGTGTCTTTGTATTGATGGCAAGCTTATCATTCTATATGTGCAGGTGTGTCTTTATATTGATGGCAAGCTTATCATTCTATTTGTGCAGGTGTGTCTTTATATTGATGGCAAGCTTATCATTCTGTATGTGCAGGTACATCTTTATATTGATGGCAAGCTTATCATTCTATTTGTGCAGGTGTGTCTTTATATTGATGGCAAGCTTATTCTATATGTGCAGGTGTGTCTTTATATTGATGGCAAGCTTATCATTCTATTTATGCAGGTGTGTCTTTATATTGATGGCAAGCTTATTCTATATGTGCAGGTGTGTCTTTATATTGATGGCAAGCTTATCATTCTATTTGTGCAGGTGTGTCTTTATATTGATGGCAAGCTTGATGGCAAGCTTATCATTCTATATGTGAAGGTGTGTCTTTATATTGATGGCAAGTTTATCATTCTATTTGTGCAGGTGTGTCTTTATATTGATGGCAAGCTTATCATTCTGTATGTGCAGGTGTGTCTTTATATTGATGGCAAGCTTATCATTTTGTATGTGCAGGTGTGTCTTTATATTGATGGCAAGCTTATCATTCTATATGTTAAGGTGTGTCTTTATATTGATGGCAAGCTTATCATTCTATATGTGAAGGTGTGTCTTTATATTGATGGCAAGCTTATTATTCTATATGTGCAGGTGTGTCTTTATATTGATGGCAAGCTTATCATCTATATGTGAAGGTGTGTCTTTATATTGATGGCAAGCTTATCATTCTGTATTTGAGGTGTGTCTTTATATTGATGGCAAGCTTATTTTATATATGCAGGTACGTCTTTATATTGATGACAAGCTTATCATTCTATATGTGCAGGTGTGTCTTTATATTGATGGCAAGCTTATCATTCTATATGTGCAGGTACGTCTTTATATTGATGGCAAGCTTATCATTCTATATGTGCAGGTGTGTCTTTATATTGATGGCAAGCTTATCATTCTATTTATGCAGGTGTGTCTTTATATTGATGGCAAGCTTATCATTCTGTATGTGCAGGTGTGTCTTTATATTGATGGCAAGCTTATCATTCTGTATTTGAGGTGTGTCTTTATATTGATGGCAGGCTTATCATTCTATATGTGCAGGTGTGTCTTTATATTGATGGCAAGCTTATCATTCTATTTATGCAGGTGTGTCTTTATATTGATGGCAAGCTTATCATTCTGTATGTGCAGGTGTGTCTTTATATTGATGGCAAGCTTATCATTCTGTATTTGAGGTGTGTCTTTATATTGATGGCAAGCTTATCATTCTATATGTGAAGGTGCGTCTTTATATTGATGGTAAGCTTATCATTCTATATGTGCAGGTGTGTCTTTATATTGATGGCAAGCTTATCATTCTATATATGCAGCTGTGTCTTTATATTGATGGCAAGCTTATCATTCTATATGTGCATGTATGTCTTTATATTGATGGCAAGCTTATTCTATATGTGCAGGTACGTCTTTATATTGATGGCAAGCTTTTAATTCCTGACGACTCCAACTCAGAAGTGATTGATGATTGGCCACTACACAAATCCAACAAAGTGCATTCCACCAAGCTTGTTGTAGGTGCATGCTGGGAAGGTGAGGAAGTATATGACTTATAAGTGTACTGTTTTCTACATCTTACAGAATTCTTTTCTTATTTATTCTGTGAAAATGCGCAGAGTCCATATCTTTTATAGTCAGCCCTTTAGTGAGAGATTATTCTTATCATTACTATTTTCATGTTTTGTTATTTTATGGATTCCTTAAATCCATATACTGGTATCAATAGTGTAGGTTAAATCACTTGTCTTGACCCAGGAAGGAAATTATAGCAAATTTTACTAAATGTGATAAGGCAGGGATAAATGATTACATTATTGGGTATGTATATCAATTCATATTTCAACAGCAAAATTGTAAAAGCCGAAGGAGGCATTTCAAGGGCCATTTATGTGTGGATGATGTGATAATACTCAAGATTAACATGTTAATTTATTACACAATGGCGTATGGAGAAATGTAATATGTTGCTGGAGCAAATCAACTTAAGGTCATTCAGATTTTTGATTATCAGTATGTTGTTTATATTTGACAGGTGGAAAAAGCAAGTTTGATCATCATTTCCGAGGCTACCTTGCTGGGTTATCTGTCTTAAAGGGCAAAAGTGAAAGTGAACGAGTGATACATTGTCTGAATAACTGTCAGGAGAGCCTAGAACTCAATGGCTTGAACAATATGATGACTGGTACAGTAAGTATATAACCGAGGTTTAGTGCAGTATGACTGGTACAGTAAGTATATAACCGAGGTTTAGTGCTGTATGACTGGTACAGTAAGTATATAACCAAGGTTTAGTGCAGTATGACTGGTACAGTAAGTATATAACCGAGGTTTAGTGCTGTATGACTGGTACAGTAAGTATATAACCGAGGTTTAGTGCAGTATGACTGGTACAGTAAGTATATAACCGAGGCTTAGCTCAGTATGATGACTGGTACAGTAAGTATATAACCGAGGTTTAGTACAGTATGATGACTGGTACAGTAAGTATATAACCGAGGTTTAGTGCAGTATGACTGGTACAGTAAGTATATAACCGAGGTTTAGTACAGTATGATGACTGGTACAGTAAGTATATAACCGAGGTTTAGTGCATTAACAGGTCATGTACAAGAACATTGAGGACCTTATATATACACCTTACCTTAACAGCATTTATAACCTGTCGTACATTGGAATCGATTCAGTAAGAAATTAATGTGAACCATATGTAAATGATTTAACAGAATGCTTGAGTCAGACATTTTGATACAGAGTTTTGATACAGACAGTCCTCTGTCCTTAATGAAAAGTTTAAGGGACTAAGAACAATAGTAGCAGTTACCTGGAGCTGCATTTGCATGCTTCATCAGTCTTCTGTGTAAATGATTTGTGACTTTTGAAATCTGGCTAACTGAATTAAGAGACATTCAGTCTTGTGTTATTAAGAATCATCAGTGTTCGTATGTTGCTCTACTTGGGGAAGGAATTCATTCGATATGTTTGTTATTCTAGACGATCAGCTTTAACAGTGAAAAGACAGACTTCAGTATTCAGAGTAGAAATTTATCAGAAGTGAATTCTCTGATGAGGCATGTGCAGTACATCAATGCACGAAAATTCCCGACTCCTGGAAGACGCAATATAGATGTGAGAACCACTGTCAGGTAGGTGGTTACGATACACACCACAGTCCCAAGGTCATTACTATGGCTGTCATATGTCTTCAGAGCAAGTTGTTACACAAAATATTTCATAAAAGAATCTTTATTGTATAGAATTAGAAATAGATTACAGAATAAATCAGAACTCATTTCAAGATTATCATTTATGTAGCATTTTATTTTATTTTGCATTAAACTGCTATGGTGATAGAAATTAGAAAATCATAGAACAACAATTCAGGGAAATAATTATCTCCATGTGATTGTTAAAGTATGGAAAATAAACACAGAAGTTAGGTGATACATTTCATCATTGAATGTAATGATTGTACTCTTTGTGATCTTGTTATAGATGTGGGGGAAAGCCTAACATTTTGCCTAAAGTGGAGAGTTATATCTTAGTGCACTCAGCCCAGGAACCCACTATCACAGTGTCTGGCAT
Organism: Pteria penguin; assembly: GCA_035048485.1. NCBI lineage: Eukaryota > Metazoa > Mollusca > Bivalvia > Pterioida > Pteriidae > Pteria > Pteria penguin. The sequence goes on along the minus strand of CM068582.1, from coordinate 74,259,540 downwards.
CTCTGTTGTCGAGGCATTCAAGGAGAAACTGGACGCTGGATTGATGGTGTTTGATAAAGTGAACATTAATGTAGATATCACACCAAACAAAGACACTACTGGTGATGTTAATGTGAAATTGGGTCAGGGAATCAAATTGACTGAAGATGAAATTAAATTAAGCAAAGCAATGAAGTTACAGTTGAAGGAACAGAAAAAACTTAAATCACGTAAGTAGAAATTACCAGAATTTCTTTTGTTTAAATGTTAATGACTATGTAGAATAGGTATAGTGAAAGAAATGTTGTGATTTTTCATCAAGACAAGTATTAAGGATACTAGAAATTGTTTACCTTTTGTTTCCATTATCATTGTTTGTTTTCTTTTTAAGTTTGATGCCATTTAAGGCTTTAGAATATGAATTTTCGCATCAAGTTGTTATTTTAGTTTAAAACTATTAGTTAATATTTAGGTACTTGGTTGCTAAAGGGGCAGACTTGGTGTAGTGGTCAAATGCTTGGCTTGCAGTGTCGACGATCAGGGTTCGATTCCCGGGTTGCGCCACTTGTTTAAGAGGTCGATAACCTCCTGCTTCTATGTAGCAATATAACTGGAAAATTATTGAAAGCAACATAAACCCCTAAGTCAACCAACATTGGTTGCTAGATATTTGGCTTCTGAAAGCATTTGCATTGTTTTAAATTTTGAATTATGATTTTTATGCAGTAGTAAAAGAAATAAAAATGTCAGAAAAGTAAAACTCTAATTTGTTTTTCATTTTCTGAGCTATATTTATTTCATATTTTATTCTGAATAGAGAGCACATTAACAAAGGAAGACAACTCTAATTTTGTGTTGCTGGATATGTGTACTGTAAAGGCTGATCCACCACTAGATTTACACAAAGAAAGGCTGAATCTACCTACATCTATCATGAATCAGTTCAACATGCAGATTGAAGGAAGCTTAACTAATGAGGGTTTAGTCATCTCAAGTAAGTTGTTCCAGCATGGACTTAAAACACTGTTATCTCTCATATTCTAGAGTTTAATGATTTACATTTTATTTATATATCATTGAATGATGAATGCTTATTTTCTTTTACTAGATGTAGATAAAGTGGAGAATTATATCCTGGTGCTTAGAGGAATCCGTTACTATAACGATTTACCAGATACACTTATCAGCCGAACTTTGTCTCTGCGTTGCTCGTCACAGAGTGGACGATTCATCAGCAATGAACTCAAAGTAGAGGTAAGGGTTATTTTCAGTAATACAACTTAATACAAGCAGTCATGTGACTTCAGTATATATTATTACCCTTATGCATTTGGTTTGTCAAGATCAATTTCATTGGCTGTTGGGAACAGTTTTACCAGGTAAAACCAACTTCCATAAGTGTCAAACTCTCAAGTCATGACAATAATATCAATAAGGAATTCTTTATGTATTCAGATAAGTTTCTTACCGTGGGTTATTCTTCAAAATGTTAAAGGCGCATTAGAATAGAAATTAGCAATCTATCCTGTAATGCGAGATACAGAACATAGATACAGTTCCATCGGTCACAGACTTACTTGACTGGCATGTAATAGTCATTTTGTGCCTGTTAAACCTGTATTACCAGCCTCAAATCTTAACATGTCTTTTATGCATTTTTGTCATGTTCTAGAAATTTGTGAACACTTTTTTCAGTCTGTTTTAAGTAATGAGATATATCTGGTATTAATTATCTTGAAGTTATGACTCTCAGCCAAAACACTCAAGTGTACATCATTTAGAAGAAACTTTTCATACAATGTGTTTTGTTTAACTGGCCTGTAAATTTGTTTTAGATTTTACTTGCATCCATTTTATGAGAAGGTATCTTCCCATAGCAAGGTTTCTCAGAACAGTTGAGAACCAGATTAAATTTGAACCATATATCTGGGGAATGTTATGATGTACATGATTATTTTTACCAGTATTTGACACTGTAGATTTTATTTTTACCGGTATTTGACACTTTAGATATTATTTTTACTGGTATTTGACACTGTAGATATTATTTTTACTGGTATTTGACACTGTAGATATTATTTTTAACGGTATTTGACTCTGTAGATATTATTTTTATTTGTATCTGACACTGTAGATATTATTTTTATTGGTATTTAACACTATAGATATTATTTTTACTGGTATTTAACACTGTAGATATTATTTTTATTGGTATTTGACACTGTAGATATTAGTTTTATCCGTATTTGACACTGTAGATATTATTTTTATTTGTATTTGACACTGTAGATATTATTTTTACCGGTATTTAACACAGTAGATATTATTTTTACCAGTATTTAACACAGTAGATATTAGCTTTGCTTTAGGAGCATGCTTATGCCTCAATTGAATTTTGACTTGTGTATTTGTAGATACTGGCCATGCATGAAGAACCTCAGACCTTACATCATGCTTATGCCCAGGCAGCTGTACATACCAACCTTAGGTTGATGGATCCAGTCAGTGGAACAGGAAGCATGGGTGTGGGCATAGCAAGCTCTTCACCAAGTAAGCAGGCACAAAGTATACTGGTTAATGTGTAGAACTGACATCATTTTGTCTCAACGTTACATCTTATTATATGTGACTACTTATTTCAGCACCAACAAATTTTAGCATAGTTAGCTACATTTTAGTGTTAAGTTTTAGATGTACTAGCATAGTTGTGAATTGTGAATCAGCTGGACTTGTCCTATATGTTTTAAGGAAACCAGTGAAGGTAGACTAACTAAAAAAATTAAACACTGATTATTCTTATATTTCATATAATACATAATATGTTCATAATTGATCTATTATACAAAACATCACAATTTCAATCGGCACTCACTTGCTGGTTTTCATTTTCTTTGCTGTAAGAGTTACTTTCTCTTTATGTATCTTCTAATGAAAACTGGGGTTGAAATAATTCATAAAAACAGTGATCAGTACTTTTTATGTGTAGTATTACATGTTTTTTCTCCTGATTTTATTTTGCACAATAGTAGTGAATACTGTAATATAAGATGTTTCACTATTCATATCATCCAGTAGTCGCTTTGCATGCTATTACAATAAAATCCACCATTGAATATTTAATTTTTCATCGTTAAATGTGTCACAAACTTCAGAATATATGCTCACACCAGTATTTCCTGTGTGCTTGTGTTACAGATGTTGGTATGGTGGCCATCATTGTGGTTTGTGTAGGCTTTCTGCTCTTTATGATCATTTTGGGTATCATTCGTATCCGTGCTGCTCATAGAAGGACTCAGTTGGTGCAGGTAGACTCTGAGGGCCTGGAATGGGATAACTCTGCCCTGACCATTACAGAAAATCCACTGGAACAGATGGGATTGCAGGTAAAATTATTATACAAGTTTTCTATCATGAGGTTAATGTGTGGCAATAAACCTCCTTATAAATTTCTCCTCAATAATGTAAGGACACAAGATGAAAAACAGATGCAAACTATGCCATTAACATGTAAACTATGCCATTAACATGTATTACATGTTAATGGCATAGTTTACATCTATTTTTCTAATGTAGACTTTCATGTGCAATGGTCAATTTCTTATCATGATGGGGACATTAAAATCAAAATAAATAAGTACTCAAATAAGTACTCAAAGTCTGTTAAATTACTTAAATGTTTTAGAAATATCTCACACTAATGTTACTTGTCTGTATCTTTTAGGTGTTTGACTATGAGGAAAATGCCAATACTGCGTTAATAAAGGATGATAGTGACACAGATGATGACTGTAGCAGCTTTAGGGACGATGTGGACAGTTCAGAAGATGAGACAGAGATCAAGAAAATTAAAGATTTAGAATGGGATGATGCCTCCTTTTAAAATTGTATTTGATATACTCTTTGTTATTTTTTATAATTCATAACACACGGAATTATTGTTCACATTTGAATTTCAATAAGATCTGAATTCTGAGTTTTAAGTTGTATGTATATTTTCCATATGTATAGCACTGAACTAAAGTCAGAAATCAACTTAGTTTTAATTATAGTATTAACTATACATTTGTCTAGTATGTTTTATTGTCTAGTTTGAAAGTTACATTATATAAAAGTGTATCTTACTGAGCATTGAATGTGGTACATTGGAGAGTTCAGAAGTAAACTGCAAGATAGATTGAAGCTTTACTGCAGACCTTTTACTTTTTATTGGCCAGTGGTTTACAAGGGCATCATGACCTTTTTTTACATGGTATTTTGGTTTATATGATAGTCACAAAGTTTTAAGGCATAATGTTTTTGTAGTGTAATATTGTAAGACTTCTTTGAGTGTAAATATTTTACAAAAGAATAAGTACATGGAGTGCCCAATGTTTTTATGACAGAGTAACAACAATTTTATGATGATATTAAAAACATTGTTTTCTTTTTTGAGAGGAATTCATTTTAATGTTTTGATAATGTTTTATTTGACATTTTACAATTGAAAATCTTAAGAGTAGACTTAAAATTTCATTGAGTGAAATTGATATTTGAATTTTATACAGATTTTAATATAAATGATGTATGACAGAGGTACATAGTGCGACTGAGTAGAGATAGGAACTTACAAGGCTTGTACATAACTTCATTATGTGGTGCTGCATGTAATCCTGTCTAATGCTTTCTTCCATAGCTTTAAACAGATCCTCCATTTAATGGCACAACTTTGGGAAATATTAGGATTTTTAAAATGTGAGCCGTGAAATGTGATTTCAATGAAAACTTTGTAGTGATATTAAATGGAGAAATCTTTGTAATATGATGTTTTACTGGATAATCCCTTGTTGTCTTTTGTTTGCTTTCATTTGTTTTCTTTTTACAAATACTTTATCTACACTAATACATATCTTATTCCATGATTTGATGGTTCTATACAAACATTACCATCATTCTTAATTTTATTACCTCGAAGGATAAGCAGTGCTATTCCACTGTAACAAAACATTCCACTTTGAGTTGTTGAATTTGCGTATTGTATTTGATTTTGGCCACCGAGGAGTTGTAATCAAACGTTTTTCTTGTATATAGCAAATGTGTAGTTTGTAACACATGTAGAAATATTGTGTTGAAATTCTTTCTCACCCGGATGATTTTGGTTTTTACGATAAATACAGAATATCCAGATAAATGAAATGTGTTAATTTATACGATAGTACAATGGTAGCTAGATTAATTGTTAGTAATCTCATGGAAAAAGGATTTCTGTAGTGTTTTTGCTGGCTCAGCAATTTCCATTTTTCGCCATAGCTAGTAGCATTGCCTGTATTATAAACATGCATCAGAGTGTTGTGATATTATTGTTTACTTCTAGAAGAAGATGTCAGCAATTTACAATTGGTTGTTTTTTTGTATTGTTACGTCATGTTTAATGTCCGTCTCAGTAGACATTTGAAGTCGGTGATTCTGTGACTCTAAGAACTGGTATTTCTTATGAACCAGATAATAAAGCATAGTGGTACAACTTTCTACATTGTTAATGTACCACTTCGTTTATTACTGGTGTCTACCTACAGACTAGGAATTTGATTTCTTTACAATTACACTGTATGAAACTTACACATTGTTAATTGTTTATAAAGTGCGGGTAATGTATCATTACCAAATTGTCCATGACTGTATGTGCTATAATTTTATTCATCAAAATTTGTGTAATATTTCATTTATTAACTTCATCACATTTCATTTAGATACAAATGTAACTAAGTCTTTAATCATTTAAAAAAAAATCAAAGATTTTTGAGCAGTTACGTTTTTTTTTCTAAAATAGTGAAATTATTTGGTTGTGTTAACTTGCAATGTAATTTGGTATTGTATTTCTTCTGAAACAATGTAATTACCATATAAGGTCAATATTGGTTGTGTTATTTAATAAACAAATTCATCCATCAACTCATTCTTCTGTTTGTTTCTCAGTACTGATGTAAATAAAAATAATGTACTGTGTGTTACTAATGGTTAGGGTTAGGGTTGAGTGGTATTGCAGAGGAATCAACATATAAACATGATGTCATGCAATATGGTAAAGTTATCACATAATCATGATGTCATGGAATATGGTAGAGTTATCATCATTTACATGTGATATCATGGAATATGGTACAGTTATCAACAAAAGATTATGATGTTATGGAATATGATAGAGATATCATCAGATAAACATGATGTCATGGAAAATGGTAGAGTTATCAAAATGTAAACATGATGTCATGGAATATAGAGTTATCTATGGATAAAGATGATGTCATGGAATATAATAGAGTTATCAACAATTAAACATGATGTCATGGAATATGTTGGTTATCAACAGATTAACATGATGTCATGGAATATGGTAGAATCATCAATATATAAACATGATATCATGAAATATGGTAGGGTTATCATCATTTAAAAATGATATCCTAATGGGATGACATTGAATATTGTCTCCTCGAGATGACATCGAATATTGTCTCCTCGAGATGACATTGAATATTGTCTCCTCGAGATGACATTGAATATTGTCTCCTCGAGATGACATTGAATATTGTCTCCTCAAGATGACATTGAATATTGTCTCCTCAAGATGACATTGAATATTGTCTCCTGAAGATGACATATTTAAGTGAAGCATTCTCAGTCTGACATTGAATTCGTGTTTGTGGAGATTACAGGTGTTAAATTCTTATCTAAGAATTTCCAACACTTGTTTACGTCATCTTATGATGGCAGTTTTTGTCTTCCTTACCTATAAAGGAGAACTGCATAATTGTCGTTCATGCAAGGATCAATTTGCCTTATAATACAGGAAGCTTTCGTATACTGGCCCCATACTGGCGCAGTCGATATACTTGTGAATAGGACGTTCAAAATTGTCGACCTAAGATAAAAACACATTAACATAAAGTATTCGTACTACAGGATGGATACAGAAGTTTTGTTACTGTGGGGGTGTAGCTGAAGTTTTATCACGAGTTGTACCGAGGTTTTTTCGTTGTAGGGTTATAGCCGAGGTTTGCCATTGGAATTGTAGCCGAGGCTTTATCACTGGAGTTGTAGCCGAGGTTTTATCACTGAGGTACTCGAGGTTTTGTCACTGGGGTCATAGCGTAGGTTTTTTTTCACCGGGGTTGTAGCCGAGGTTTTGTCACAGTGGAGTTGTAGCCAAGGTTTTGTCAGTGAGTTGTAGTGAAGGTTTTGTCATTGTGGGATTGTAGTCGAGGTTTTGTCATTGTGGGGTTGTAGCCGAGGTTTTGTCAGTGGAGTTGTACCCAAGGTTTTGTCATCGTGGAATTGTAGTCGAGGTTTTGTCACTGGAATGGGTTGTAGCCGTAGTTTTGTCATTGTGGGATTGTAGTCAAGGTTTTGTCACTACAATGGGTTGTAGCCGTAGTTTTGTCATTGTGGGATTGTAGCTAAGGTTTTGTCATTGTGGGGTTGTAGCCGAGGTTTTGTGATTGGGGTTGTATCCGAGGTTTTGTCATTGTGGGATTATAGCCGAGGTTTTGTCACTGGATGGGGTTGTAGCAGAGGTTTTGTGACTGGAGTTGTAGCCGAGGTTTTGTCACTGTTGGATTGTAGCCGAGGTTTTGTCACTGGATGGGGTTGTATCCGAGGTTTTGTCGTGGGATTGTAGCCGAGGTTTTGTCATTGTGGGATTGTAGCCGAGGTTTTATCACTGTGGAGTTGTAGCAGAAGTTTTGTCAGTGGGATTGAAGCCGAGGTTTTGTCACTCGAGGTTTTGTCACTGGATGGGGTTGTAGCCGCTGTTTTGTCATGTGGGGTTGTAGCCGAAGTTTTGTCAATGTGAGGTTGTAGGCAAGGATTGTCACTGGATAGGATTGTAGCCGAAGTTTTATCTAGTGAGGTTGTAGCCAAGGTTTTGTTACTGGATGGGGTTGTAGCCAAGGTTTTGTCATTGTGGGGTTGTAGCCGAGGTTTTGTCACTGGGATTGTTGCTGAGGTTTTGTCACTGTGGAATTGTAAACGAAGCGTTACCATGTTGTTGTGAACAGGCGCCACTGAGTTGTGAACGAGCTATGTTTTCGCTGTTGCGTTGTTATCGATGTGTTGTTACTATGGCGTTGTAATCGAGGTGTTGTTACTTGAATTGCAACCAAGGCGGCACTGTGGATTTAGATCTAGAAGTGTTGTCACCTAGGAATAGTCACTTGTTACTACGTCAACATTTTATAATTTAACTCAACACCTATGTCACAACTTCATGGTGATATTACCTTGATTTCACTCCGTAGCGACAAAACCTCCACTATCATTGTGACGACACCTCGGTTATAATTCCACAGTGAAAACACCGAGGTATCAACAGAATGATAGTTGAGGTTTTGTCGTTACGGAGTTGAAATCGAGGAGTTGTGATGCAGGTGTTGAATTAAATTATAAATAATTGTATAACTGAGTTATCAGGAATGTTCACTTGATAGTAATTAAAGCGACAGTTTCTAGATTGACACGGTTCTTTTTAATTTTTTTTGAAGAAGTAACTTGTGCTTTATTGCGTCCGTCAACCACAATTTTCACTTCTCCTAAACCACAGAAGGGGTTTTGATGAAACTTAGTATAGTTGAAAGTCTTTTTCGCGAGTTGTTTTCGTAATAGTCGAGGAATGAAACCATAGGCCGAGGAAGGTACTGATAATAACTGAGTAACTTGTTTATTTTGAAAGTATTTATTTTGTGCATTTCCTTTAATTTAATGGAAAGAAATGGTATGGTATGCAAAACTCTTTCTTAGAATTTTAAGTGATTGAGCCAACAGCTAGAGAGAGCTATTGTGATCACTTTTCTTCCGTCTGTCTGTTCAGTGAAAGGGATTTTGATGAATCAAATAAATACATGTACTACTGTAAAGAAATGAAATGTAAACATAAGTTTTAAGACTTTCATGCAGTGTTTTAAGGTAAAGAAGAAGTAAAGGATGTAATATACGAATTAGTCTGATGATCCGTCTATCTATACATTTTGCAGGTCTGCCTATCTATACATTTTAGATGCCGTCTATCTATACATTTTGCAGGTCTGATTATCTATACATTTTAGATGCCGTCTATCTATTTATCTTATAGGTCAGCCTTTCTATACATTTTAGTGGTCCGCCTATCTATACATTTTATAGGTTCGCCCATGTATATATTTTAAAGGTCTGCCTATCTTTACGTTCTATAGGTCCGCCTTTCTATATATTTTATAGGTCCGCCTTTCTATACATTTTATAGGTTCGCCTATGTATACATTTTAAAGGTCCACCTATCTATAGGGTTAAGAGGTCCGCATATCTATACATTTTAGAGGTCTATCGATTTATAGCTTTTAGAGGTCCGGCTATCTATGCATTTTATAGGTCTATCGACCTATGGCTTTTACAGGTCCGTCTATCTATACATTTTATATGTCCGTCTTTCTAGGGATCCGTCTATTTATACATTTCCCTGTAAACATTACAGTGCTATTAATTCTTTTTTTTAATGCAGCTTATGACAATGAATTTCTTATCATAGAGTTAAAACTATTCTCAAGTAGGTTAACGTCGATTTCTCATCTTCTTCTAACTGTAAAGCTTAAATACGACCATTGTTTATCAATAAAATAGCCAATGTTTATTTTATATGTCCATTATTGGGCGAGCTATGACGCTCCTTTTTGTGAGGATAAAGAAGTAAGGTAAACCTATATAGCACATATACATCAACAAAAAAGTGATGAATTAGCCATATCCAAACTTAATAAACATGTCCAGTATCTTCTAAAGCATGACTATTCCTATTAGTTCCATAAGGTCAATACGCCTGTAGCTTAGTGTATGACATTTTTCATGATCCCTTAATAACTCACAGGTCTTCACGTGGGAATTCTCAGAATGCTGTTATTTGAACAGCAATCTCAATATAATAATCGTAATACGTAAGGATACTTTTTCATTTTTTTTTCGAGGCATTGAGATATGCTCTCAATCGTGCACTTCATGCTGCACAGAGACATTTTTTCCAAACCAACTGCAATCGTAACTATTTAAAAACAACTTCACGATAATAACCAACCTGTCACAATTTTCACAGCCATTTCAATTTGAAAACTGAATACCAGTATTTACCATAGAAATGATACAATATGATGTAACATAACTTATAATATTCCATACAATATGATGTATCAACTTATAATATATCATTAGGAGCAGGCGTGGTGTAGTGGTTAAGTGCTTGGCTTGCGGCGCCGACGATCCGGATTCGATTCCCGGGTTGCGCCACTATGTTTAAGAGGTTGGTAACCTCCTGCTTCCATGTCGCGATATAACTGAAATATTGTTGAAAGCGACGTAAAACACCAATCAACCAACCAAAAAATATAATATATCATTAAATATAATGTAACATAACTTATAATTTATAATATCCAACAAACTTAATATATTATACATATTCTAGGCAATGTCCACTAATCTCACACAGAATCTCACAGTACTCAGTGTCTTCACAGAAATATCTCATTTACCAATACCATCACAAAGAGCTCTGAAATTACCAATAAGCTCACAAAGAACCCTGAAAATTACCAATACCATCACAAAGAACTCTGAAATTACCAATAAGCTCACAAAGAAACCTGAAAATTACCAATACCATCACAAAGAACTCTGAAAATTACCAATACCATCACAAAGAACTCTGAAAATTACCAATAACCTCATAAATAATTCAGAAAATTACCAATAACCTTATAAAGAACTCTAAAAATTAACAATAACGCCACATAAAACTGAGAATTACCACTTATATCACATAGAACTCTGAAAATTACCATAACCTCACATAGAACTCTGAAAATTACCAATGATCTTAGATAAAACCACGAATTTACAAATAACCTTACATAAGGCCCCGACAGTCACCAATAATATCATACAGGACTCTCAAAATTACCAATACCATCACAAAGAGCTCTGAAAACTACCAATAACCTCACATAAAACCACGACAATTACCAATACCATCATAAATAATTCAGAAAATTACCAATAACCTTATAAAGAACTCTAAAAATTAACAATAACGTCACATAAAACTGAGAATTACCACTTATATCACATAGAACTCTGAAAATTACCAATAACCTCATATAGAACCCTGAAAATTACCAATAACTTCACAAAGAACTCTGAAAATTACCAATTACCTCACAAAGAACTCTGAAAATTACCAATAACCTCACAAAGAACTCTGAAAATTACCAATAACCTCACATAGAACTCTAAAAATTACTAATAATTTAACACAAAGTTTTTACAAATTTACCAATAACCTTACATAAGGCCCCGACAATTACCAATAATAACACAAAGAACTCTGAAAACCCTGAAAACTACCAATAAGCTCACAAAGAACTCTGAAAACTACCAATAACCTCACATTAAACCACGACAATTACCCATACCATCACAAAGAACTCTGAAAATTACCAATAACCTCATATAGAACCCTGGAAATTACCAATAACTTCACAAAGTACCCTGAAATTTTAATAATCTAATAAAGAAATGTATAAATTACCCAATAATCTCACGAACAGAACTCTACAATTATCATTATCTTCATTATTGACCGTTGACAGTTATCAGTGATCTTCGCAGAGTACTTCTTACCATGATCCAACATAAGATTCTCAGAATTACTGTTATTCTCACACAAAACTGTCACAAGCAAATGTTTAAGCACACCTATCAGAATTACCAGTAACATTAAACTAACCAATAACATCAAACTCACCAATAACATTAAACTTACCAATAACATTAAACTTACCAATAACATCAAACTTACCAGTAACATTAAACTTACCAGTAACATCAAACTTACCAATAACATCAAACTTACCAATAACATCAAACTAACCAATAACATCAAACTTACCAATAACATTAAACTTACCAATAACATCAAACTTACCAATAACATCAAACTTACCAATAACATTAAACTTACCAATAACATCAAACAGAACTCTCTCACTTATTAATAAGATCAAACAGCACTCTCACAATATCAATAAGATAAAAGAGAACTCTCACATCTACTTATCAATAACATCAAACAGAACTTTTACGCTTATCAATAACATGAAACTGAAATCTCACACTTACCAATAATATTAAAAACAAAACTATCACACTTATCAATAATATCAAACAGAACTCTTACACTTACCAATAAGATCATACAGAACTCTCACACTTAGCAATAACATTAAACAGAACTCTCTCATTCATCAATTACACCAAACAGCACTCTTACACTTACCAATAACATCACACAGAACTCTGACACTTACCAATAACATGAAACAGAACTTTCACACTTACAATACAATCAAACAGAACTTTCTCACTTATCAAAAACATGAACCTGAACTATCAGACTTACCAATTACACAAGTAGAACCTTAAACTTACTAATAACATAAAACAAAACTATCATACTTAGCAATAACATCAGACAGTACTCTAACACTTTCCAATTACACAAATAGAACCCTTGAATTTACCAATAACATAAAACTCCACTCTCACACTTACCAATAACAGAAAACAGAACTTTCGAGAACATTTACAAATAAAGCCAGATAGAATTGTCATACTCTTACCAATAACATCAAATATAAATCTCATACTAATAACATCAAACGACACACTCACACTTATCAATAACCTGTTTCCTCCTAATAAATGGCGGTCGTATTACTTATTCGTCTTGCGTTATTTTTACAATATATTGTTAGTGCGACAACGAAGTTTACAGTGGCATAGTTTTAATGCAATATGCCCGATCCGCAGGTTTGCAATATTTGTCCAACATGTCAAAGATTTAAAGGATTTTATGACATGTACCTCTACAAATTATGGTTAAATCATAAGAAAAGTTGTCATTACCAGCGTCTGTCATTTCAGTTGACCGTCCTCAGTCAGTACCATTACAATCGACTATTTTATAATGCCTTTTACCTTGCTCACTCTCTTTATATCTGCATGTGCGTGGCGATGTTTCCCATATAAAGAAGTTAGATGTTTTCTTTCCTTCTCCCAACATAATTGCCTTCTTCCTGATATAATTCTAGACCTTGTTACGGCTGGTGTCGATGCTGGTAAAATGATAGTCCCCGAGGCCATCATGTCTAGTTTTCAGTACTTTTGTACTGGTGTAAATTATATACTTGAAATTTTCAGTCATAAGAATTTGAAAATCACTCTAAAACTAGGGTATGTCTCCCTTATACATAGCTCTGTTCTCAGACTTATGTTTTAGTTCATTGTTTCGGCCACTTGGTTTTACTCTGCTCTTCAAATATTTATATGTTATTAGAATTCCAATCATTCGGTCATGAGCATCAATTTAGAGACACAAAATGTCGAAATGCGCCTCTGGTGCACACAATTATAACACGTAGATATGTTCTAATATTGATCGCAATTACTTCATCGGGAATACTCTCACTAATAATAACGTTGTTATTACTTCTATTACCAAATAACTTGGCGAAATTAAATCTGATATGGAAAATGACGTTTGGTTGCAGAACTTTATACAAACCCAGTGTCTCCTTGGTCTCAATGACCAAAGTTTTCAACAAGGTAACATCTCTACTTACCATAACAAATTAATATATTTTCATTAAGACCAGACGTTAATGAGAAAACAGTGGTCGCACGGTCTACGCCGTAATGGCAACCGCAGAAGACATTGTAGATTACATACTTCATTAGACGATCTACTGCGGATAGCCATAAATAAATGTCATCTCGAACTTCAACATGCCCGATCGTCTATTCCTTTTACCAGATCGAAATCCTTACTGGATGAGGCTTATGTGAGAAGTTTACGTCATACGTATTGATTCAGACCTAAAATGATTATAGCATTTAATATAACAAACTTTTCCCATGTATACCATCCATCGCTTTCTTCTAAATCGTAATTTACCGAGATTAAATTTGTAAATAAAAGTTTGACATTTCTATCATTTTTCATGATCATAGAGTCAAATGTAAAATTCCACCGTGTTTCGGGAATCTTGAATCACCCTTGATTTGTTATCAGTACGAACAAGCTGTGTTTGTGAAACACTAATGCCCTCGGCGGTACCAAAGTCTAATAAGTTATATTTAGGTGAAGGTCATTGTCAAGGTCAACAGATCATTGATGTCATTGAAAGGGCATAATAAGTTGAGTACGCATGCCAAATATGAATTCTTTATTCCTCATGGTTTAAAAGTTATAGCCAAAGTTGAAGTTGATAACAGACAAACAAACATACAGACATACAGACAGACAGGACAAAACAATATGCCCCCAATCTACCAATCCGGGGGCATAAACATACTTTAATTTTGTAATTACAATACAGTCACATCTGATCCTAATACGCTTTATTGACTCTTTTCCATCTTCTTGTTCATGCAGTAACTCTAAATATATCTTTCAGCCTGCGGATCTTATTATTAGAAATGATCTTAACTATATTTCTTACAAAGTTCGCTTTTTTTAAAATGAAGATTAATATCTTATAAAGATTCAATGCAGATAACCTTCCAAGATAGATTTTACCAATTTTACTAAATGCCAAGATATTGTTGAAGGAACACTACATACTTTTGTAAATAATGGTGTACAACAAAAGGTGTAGAGTTACATGTCTTGAATAACTATAAAAGTAAAATAAAAAAAATGTCTTTGTACCTGCTGACAAAGCAGCTAATAATATTATCATTGTTTGAAAACTATACTACATTGGATTTCTTAAAAGTGAATTGAACACTACTAGTATGTTGAGAACCCCATCGTTGAAGAGAAGACAGAAGACATCCGACAAAGCTGAATGACACAAATCACCAAGGGCATGCATATTAAACATGGTAATAGACAAATAAACGCAGGATACATCACAAAAATATTCGATTGCACTACAGTTGCGATACAAACATAGGACGGTGAATCAAAGGAACAAACGTCACTCAATTGGCGTGGTAAACCGGTTTACGGGCGCCCACTCTCCCACTCCCCACAAAAGCAACACATTAAAGAAAATATATAAATAATCCTCCAAAACTTAACATGATTCTCAAGACGAGAGGTTATAAGATTTCCACATGAAACGTTTATGGAATAATACGCTAGTATCCAAATGTGTTAAGGGAAATCAACATAAGTTGGTTGTTGGTTGGTTGATTGGTGTTTTACGTCGCTTTCAACAATATTTCAGTTATATCGCGACATGGAAGCAGGAGATTACCAACCTCTTAAACATAGTGATGCAACCCGGGAATTGAACCCGGATCGTCGGCGCCGCAAGCCAAGCGCTTAACCACAAGCCTTCCCCAAATCAACATAAGTACATTATCGCATATATATATATATATATATATATATATATATATATATATATATATATATATATATATATATATATATATATATATATATATATATATATATATATATATATATATATATATTAGAACCCTTCGATATGAAATTTTCGGAACATTTGACCCAGGTTGGTTTGTACACTAGATCACCGTAAAAATTGGGATGAAAAATTTCGCTTGATACGTATTGTTGAAAAGTCATTTCCGAATTAAGATAAAATGTGTGAATAAAATCTGTAAAATTTATCTTATTTAGACGACGATGTCTCTAGACTCCGATCACATGGTATCTATATTTGTCAATTGGTTCGATTTGTTAGAGCATGTCCTAACGTTTTGGATTTTCACGCAGAAGATTTTCAAATCACCTTGAAAGTTTTGTCTCAGGGTTATAGATATCATAAATTCCGAAAAACGTTTGGTACATTTTACAGATCATATAGAGATATTTTATCAACAATGTGTATCCTGCAGAATTTCCCATCCTAATTTCTACAGCGATCTAGTGTGCAAACTAAGGAGGGTAAAAAATTCCTATAATATTTTTTATCGTTGGGTTTTAGATAATTACACGCCTTCAGTGTGACCCCGATATCATCCCGAAGACCATAGATCTTGTATTCAGCCTATCAGTTGACTTATACATACCTTAACTTGAGCGTTGCACGCTGAGTAAGAGGGCGGTGAGGACTTTATGGCTGGCCTTGTCCAAATTGGTCCAATCTGATTTTTAGTTGGGACACCTACAGATGAAGTATCTGAGCTCGCTTACAAACGGACAGAGCACAGTTCACTAATGTTTATTTCGTTTAACATATATAACATATCAGATTATTATTTCATAAAACGTTTCGTATCAATTTTTGACGACCTTTTTCTTAAGTAACCTCTTGATCCTTGTTCATTATAGGAAGGATTTTTTTTAAAACTTTCAAATGTCGTCCTTTGATTATGCTACTTTTGGGATGAGTGAGAAGGTGGGCGCCCGTAAACCGATTCATCACACCAACTGATTGATAACTGATCGCCCTAAATCGATATCGTAATTGTAGTACAGTCAAGTATTTCTGCTATGTCATTTTCTGTGTTTATTTGCCTATAATCACGTATTAAGTGCAAGTCCTTGGTGATTTATGTCATACAACTTGGTCAATCTGATTAAAGCCATTTCTTTACTCCGCTTCTATTTGTCCAAAATGTGCATAAAGATCTGGCGAAACCCCGCAAGCAGTGATGTTCTGGTGAACTCTGAATTTCAGCCAATCAGTGAATCGGCTACAAATTCCTAGGAATGAAATTAACATCCCCAGCATTCGTGACCTACAAGGTAGTTTTTGAACAGTATTTGTTGCATATTGCGTCACTTGCACTTCATTAATTGGCTATGGGAAATAACGGTTTCGGATATGACCCATTACGTGATTTCGCCAGATCTTTATCCGCAATATGAGAAGCGGAATAGAGATACAGTTTTAATGAGATTGACAACTTGGTCAGATGTCTTCTGTTTCGTCTTTTATGACGAAGCTTGCATTACTTTGGTTATGATGAAACTTTCTGAAGCGTAGATAATAACAAACGCTTCCCTTTAAATCGTTGATTATTGTATGTGTGTCTGGCTCCAGGAATTAGTAGTAGAATGGCTCCAGGAATTAGTGGTAGAATGGCTCCAGGAATTAGTAGTAGAATGGCTCCAGGAATTAGTAGTAGAATGGCTCCAGGAATTAGTAGTGGAATGGCTTTTAACACAAGCTCCAATGCAATTGTCAATAGCATCTGTGTACATCATAGTTTATCAGGTTATCCGGTTATCCAAATAATGGTCGAACATTCTTCAATCACAGTCTAGCTGACACTTTGAAGTCCAATTAAATCTTGAATATTTCTCTCTTTGGTTGATCAACAGTTCCGCAGCTCTTATGACATAAGACAATATTTACCCTGTAGTAAATGGTTCTTCCAAGATGCATCGTACACCTTGATTTAATTTCAGTTATTTAAGGTTTAATAAATACCTGCCTGTTGCGTTCTAGAACTGAGGAAATATGAATATTCTCTTTTAATTCAACATAGGAACACTGGGGAAATTATTGTGTATTTTCAAATAATAAGATAGACTTTAATCCTGGTGTCATTCAGAGTAAGATATCTTTACTTACATACTCTAATGATACAAAACTCGGGTTTGTAGGCAGTGGCATCCTAAAAGTCACGTTTTTCTTCTCCTGGTTAAGTTTTGGTGCACCTTCCTCGCCCTCTTAATTGTTATCCTTGTGAGGAGAGTTTCCTTGTTCTATAATGGTACTCTTTTCCTAATAGGTATTTCTTTGTTGGGAAAATTTCTTTCTAAATGATCTATCATGTGATATATCTAGCACTCTGCTACCCTTTCCCAATTTAATTCCCGGGCGTTTGATTTTTAAATTCTGGGTAGTACCTGATTTCTTTTGGAGAGGGTGCATTAATACCCATTCTTTGACATGTCTGTTTGGGAGAAGGTTACTGTTTTGTCTTGATTACTTGATCGTTCATGTTCTTCGTTGCGTTTTCATTTTCGGCTGCGTTCACAAACATACTCATAGACCTGCAGTCGTGAGGAATATGACACTGTTTATTGCATTTAAAACATCTCATTTTGCACGAGGGATCTATTCCTATCGGCTCTATTTGTCTTCTGTCACCATGTAGTAATGAATAACTATCTGCGCACGTTTTTGTCGGTATAGCGGCATTACCGAAGTTGGGTGCTAAGGTCGGTGCATCAGTAAGTACGACCCGGATTCAGGACTATTAGAATGGCCATTGTCACTTGCAAGATTTGTAGGATAGTCAAAGTCCGAATGGAGATTGCATTTTTATTCTTAGGGTTGTCTCTTTCATTGCAATTTCTACTCTTCTATTCTAAGATAAATGTGAAAAAACCGTGACAGAAAACGTTTTAAAGTGACAAGTCTTGCGATGTGTTACAATCTATTGTTTGTACGACAATGGTGTTTAATGTGGCAGATCAAAATAATATGAAACCAAACTAAAGTTTTGATATAATATGCCCAATCCGCAGGTATGCAATATTTATTCAACATGTCAAAGTAACTGCATTTAGAAGATGTTATGGCATACAATTTTACAATTCTGGGTTAAATAAGCAAGATGTCAAGGATACTGAACAACAACATAGTTGTGTATGTGTGTGATTTAGATTTTTGTGTGTGTGTGTGTGTGTAGGTGTGTGTGTGTGTCTATGAGTGTGTGTATGTGTGTGTGATTGCTGTAAAGTGTGCGCTTAATCTACGAAATGCAACATTTAAATGAATGGGCGAAAGCTGGATGACCTGTAATCCCGAGTATAGAAGAATTAGTGGATGCTTCTCTTTATGGTGTCTCCGAAAAATAACTTTAAAAGCTGACCTCTGATATATAACCCTTATACTAGTGGGTTATAGCCAGCACTGTAAGAGTAATGACGAAGTGTTCTTTATTAATGCAGTCTCTAGAAAATCGTAGTATCTCACTATATAAATTCCAAAACAGGTATATTGCTTTCTGGTAAAAGTATATTTACAATATAAAAATCAAATGATCCCTTTTGTTATATATTTTGTTATATATTTTGTTGATTTACTTTCCATCCAATCGGTGGTAATAAATATACAACAAATGCTGTGTTTTACGGATATTAACCTCGATCGCATGGTTGATTTAATGGATAGAAGGGGGAAGTAAATATGTTTATGTGTACACTTTTTTAGAGTGCTGCAATAAGCACTAGGGATCAAATGTGTCCATAATTTGGAGAATTTCGAGATCATGAAGGCAGGTCCCCGGGGCTTCACAAGGTGTGGAATGCAGAGATATATGAAGGCAGATTTCCGGGCTGTACGGTGTGTGGATTGGAGAGTCGATATCCAATGGCGGTTCCAGGATTTCCGAAAGGGGGGGGGGCACATGTGTATGAGCCAAACTATTCAGCCATTTTTGGTGCCAAATCTGAATTTTTACTTATAAATATGTGGCAAAGACGAGGGGGCGCCACCGCCCCCTCTAAATCCGCCATTGATATATGAAGGCATATCTCCAGGGTTGTACGGGGTATATTAGAGATCTGATATATGAAGACAGATCTCCGGGGCTCTACGGGGTGTGGATTGGCGAGCTGGTATATTAAGGCTGGTCTCCGCGGCTGCTAGGGGTGTGGGTTGGAGAGTTATCCCAAAATAATGTTATTACACATGTACACTACGTTATACATACATGATGTCAAGAGACCATGAAATATATTCCTACTAGAGACAACATTTACGTCTACCAGGTCAAAATGTTTACCTGCGAAGATGGCCTATGTCATCTTAATGAAAACAATCGTCTATCCCTTTGCTGACCTTTGTTTTGGCATAATTTACGAAATGTTCCTTCATTGAAAACTCAGTGGCGGATCCAGGATTTTCGAAAAGCGGAGGGTGCACATGTGCTTTAGTCAAACTACTCAGCCATTTTGGGTGTCAAATTTGAGGTTTTACTCAAAATTTGAAAATACAATCATATTCAGGTTTTCATCTCTGACTTTGTCAGACAATTGAATTGATGAAAGTTTATTAGGCTATCTACAAATTGCAGCTCCTTCCAACCCTGACCCGGCTACCCACAAAAAAAAAAAAAAAAACCAATGTCATTATAGGAGCTTAATGGTCTCCATTTAATGTCTGCTTTTTATCGTTAAGACTAGTATATATCATGCGATTGGTCAAGGTGGTGGCACCCAGCGGTAACCACAGCGATCATTATACCTATGTGTATCGGTCACGTTATGATCTGAATACACTGGCATAGGACAGTGTCGCAGAAGAGAGGAAACCGCATGTTTATTACTGTTAGAATCGTATATACCTGTCATCAAAGTTACCAAAAATAGAACAAAAAAGATGCCCCATAAAAATAAAGTATTGACTCTGAGGATGGTCTCTTCACTTTGGTCTGCCTTTTATCTCAAAATAATGTGAGCCATGAAATCATCGGAGCGACACCTAGCGTGGCTTAGCAGTATTTAAGACGGTAAGGAGCTGGTATAAGCCATACGACTGGGAGCTTCAGGGACATTTACTGCAAGGCCTTTCGTTTCAATATTGTCATCATGCATCTTTACTTGGCAGTAGCCGGAATATGTCTTGTTGTGCTACAGGGTAAGTGTCTTTAACTAATATTAAATTATAACGTTTATTAAACTGAAATTAAATCATAATGGGTATACTTCCCTTGTTAAAGCCAGTTCTGGACATTCATTTCAAACTTCCCATGTTAAAGCAAATTCTGGACATTCATTCCATACTGCCTTTTTGAAAGCCAATTTTGGAATTCATTCCAAACTTCTCTTGTTAAGGACAATTCCGGACATTCATTCCAGTCTTACTTTGTAAAAGCCAATTTTGAAATTCATTCCAAACTTCCCTTGTTAAGGCCAATTGTGGACATTCATTCCAAACTTCCCTCGTTAAAACCAGTTCTAGACATTCATTTCAGACTACCCTTGTTCAAGCCTATTCGGGACATTCATTCCAAACTTCCCTTGTTAAAGCCAATTCTGGACATTTATTGCAGACTTCCCTTCTCTTGTTAAATCAATTCTAGACATTCATTCCAAACTTCTCTTGCTAAAGCCAATTCTGGACATTCACTCCAGACTTTCCTTTTTACAACCAATTCTGAACATTCATTCCAGACTCCCCTTGCTAAAGCCAATTTTTGGAATTTATTCAAGACTTCCCTTGGTAAAGCCGATTCTGGACATTCATTCCAGACACCCCTTGCTTAGGCCAATTCTGGACATTCATTCTAGACTTCCCTTACTAAAGCCGATTCTGGACATTCATTCCAGACTTCCCTTGTTAAAGCCAATGCTGGACATTCATTCCATACCTCCCTTGTTAAAGCCAATGCTGGACATTCATTCAATACTTCCCCTGTTAAAGCTAATTCTGGATATTTATTCCAAACACGCCTCGCTAAAACCAATTCTAGACATTCATTCCAGACCTCCCTTGTTTAAAGTCAATGCTGGGCATTCATTCCAGACTTCCCTTGTTAAAGCCAATTCTGGGTATCTATTCCAAACTTTCTTTGTTAAAACCGATTCTGGAACATTCATTCCAGATTTCCTAGTTAAAGTCGATTTCATATTCCATTAATTCGAGTCCTATTCCATTCTAAATTATCTAGAACAACTAAAACAATTAATAGATATTCAACAGTGATGAAAAAACTTTATTGAAGCGAGATGATGGGCTGGCAGAATGATTGTTATGATAATAATTTTCCCCTTCAGTTTATAAAATGAATGAATGAACATAATTACAATAAATATTACAAGAGCAGAATAAAAGGTAATCCAGGGCTTTGAGCTATGGGGTCTGGTCATACGGACTGTGGCTGAAAAATGAGAAAAGAATAGAAATCAACTGTTTTATGTAATATTTGAGTACAATTTTGTAAAAATGTCATATTGATGTCCTTATCTCAATATCTGAGAGATAATAGATAAGAAATACTTTTTAGTAAAATAGTGCAGTGTCTCGATAATACCGTATAATCGCGGTCATATCACTGCTGGTACCATGGAATTATAGATCAGTTTTGTCGTAAATGCTATTCAATCACGCTTTATCAAAGTTTTACTCTATCTACAGGGGTAGTGGCACCACCACCACCTCCGCCACCTCCACCAGCAGGTGGTGCCCCTCCACCACCACCACCACCAAGGCGTAGAGTAGCTGCACCACCACCACCAGCTGGTGGCTTCCTTCCACCAGCAGCTCCAGCTCGCCCACCAGTTGCACCAGTGCGAGCGGTACCACCCCCTGCTTTCCGACCGGCGGCTCGACCATTGCCTCCACGTAAGTTCATGAATATCATTATTCCAATTGCTTAAAGGTAGAATACCTGGAATATCATTTGAAATGTATGGTATATCAGAAGACTACGCCACAGGATTGGTCTATTGATATCGCTAATGTATTTGTAATATGACCATCTTAACTCGATGTCGGATATCCGAAACGATATAACCCAGGCGACTTACTCATGAAAAATAATAATAATAAAACCTCAGTTACAAATAAAGTAAGCACACAAACTGCACATGTACATTGTATATTAGTACAGAATTGAAAGTGTTTCGGTATTTATGAACCACATTGTGCATCCTCTCGCACCACCCATCCCGCTCATGTAAGGGACTCTCGGCATATTCATTGTGCATCCTCTTGCACCGCCCGTCCCACTCTCAGCATATTCATTGAGCATCCTCTCGCACCACCCATCTCGCTTATGTAAGGGGCATTCGGCATATTCAGTGTGCATCCTCTCGCACCACCCATCCCGCTCATGTAAGGGACATTCGGCATATTCAGTGTGCATCCTCTCGCACCACCCATCCCGCTTATGTAAGGGGCATTCGGCATATTCAGTGTGCATCCTCTCGCACCACCCATCCCGCTCATGTAAGGGACATTCGGCATATTCATTGTGCATCCTTTCGCACCACCCATCCCGCTCATGTAAGGGACTCTCGGCATATTCATTGTGCATCCTCTTGCACTGCCCGTCCCAATCTCAGCATATTCATTGTGCATCCTCTCGCATCAACCATGCCGCTCATGTAGGGGACATTCGGCATATTCATTGAGCATCCTTTCGCACCAGCCTTCCCGCTCATGCAAGGGACATTCGGCATTCATGTTTTTGTTACGTGTTGGCTGCATCGCAAAAACAAATCTGGTTTTAGGACACCCTCTTTCGAAACAGTGAGATTTCTTCAAAGGATAACCATGTATTTCGATGTGATACATAGGTTAATAGAGTAAAGTAAAGTATTTGGATATTATGATATACCCATATATAAAACGTATTTTAATGCCTATAGAATAATTGGATAGAAATGAATATATTTCATATTACGAGTAATAATGAATTACATGATTTAATTGTAAGGTAAATGTTTTTCAATATGAGAAAAACATTAACTGTGATGATTTTTATCACGTGATATAGAGACAACTGCTCCTTACTATGGACCCACTGAGCCCACATACAGCGACTGCTCATGCGTGTTCGCCGATTTCTGTCCCAATAATGGTTATCCCAACGGAGAATGCAAAGACGACGGCAGGGAGGGTGTATACTGCTGCTACTAAACACACAAACCAATCAGGTAAGGAAGAAATAGTGTCTACTTCTGTTACCTAAAACTCAAACACAAGCAGATAAGACAGAAATGCTGTCTACTACTGGTACTACACACACAAAGACAACAATCAGGTAAGGCAGAAATGGTGTCTACTGCTGGTACTGCACATACAAACACAACAATCAGGTAAGAAAGAAATGCTTTCTACTGCTGGTACTGCACACACAAAGACAATAATCAGGTAAGGCAGAAATGGTGTCTACTGCTGATACTGCACATACAAACACAACAATCAGGTAAGGCAGAAATGCTGTCTACTGCTGGTACTACACACACAAACACAACAATCAGGTAAGACAGAAATGGTGTCTACTGCTGGTACTACACACACAAAGACAACAATCAGGTAAGACAGAAATGCTGTCTACTGCTGGTACTACACACACAAAGACAACAATCAGGTAAGATAGAAATGCTGTCTACTGCTGGTACTGCACACACAAAGACAATAATCAGGTAAGGCAGAAATGGTGTCTACTGCTGATACTGCACATACAAACACAACAATCAGGTAAGGCAGAAATAGTGTCTACTTCTGTTACCTAAAACTCAAACACAAGCAGATAAGACAGAAATGCTGTCTACTACTGGTACTACACACACAAAGACAACAATCAGGTAAGACAGAAATGGTGTCTACTGCTGGTACTACACATACAAACACAACAATCAGGTAAGAAAGAAATGCTTTCTACTGCTGGTACTGCACACACAAAGACAATAATCAGGTGAGGCAGAAATGGTGTCTACTGCTGATACTGCACATACAAACACAACAATCAGGTAAGGCAGAAATGCTGTCTACTGCTGGTACTACACACACAAACACAACAATCAGGTAAGACAGAAATGGTGTCTACTGCTGGTACTACACACACAAAGACAACAATCAGGTAAGACAGAAATGCTGTCTACTGCTGGTACTACACACACAAAGACAACAATCAGGTAAGATAGAAATGCTGTCTACTGCTGGTACTACACATACAAACACAACAATCAGGTAAGACAGAAATGCTGTCTACTGCTGGTATTACACACACAAACACAACAATCAGGTAAGAAAGAAATGCTTTCTACTGCTGGTACTGCACACACAAAGACAATAATCAGGTAAGGCTGAAATGGTGTCTACTGCTGATACTGCACATACAAACACAACAATCAGGTAAGGCAGAAATGCTGTCTACTGCTGGTACTACACACACAAAGACAACAATCAGGTAAGACAGAAATGGTGTCTACTGCTGGTACTACACACACAAAGACAACAATCAGGTAAGATAGAAATGCTGTCTACTGCTGGTACTACACACACAAAGACAACAATCAGGTAAGATAGAAATGCTGTCTACTGCTGGTACTGCACACACAAAGACAACAATCAGGTAAGACAGAAATGCTGTCTACTGCTGGTACTACACACACAAAGACAACAATCAGGTAAGACAGAAATGCTGTCTACTGCTGGTACTACACACACAAACACAACAATCAGGTAAGACAGAAATGGTGTCTACTGCTGGTACTACACACACAAAGACAACAATCAGGTAAGACAGAAATGCTGTCTACTGCTGGTACTGCACACTAAAAGACAACAATCAGGTAAGATAGAAATGGTGTCTACTGCTGGTACTACACATACAAACACAACAATCAGGTAAGACAGAAATGCTGTCTACTGCTGGTATTACACACACAAACACAACAATCAGGTAAGAAAGAAATGCTTTCTACTGCTGGTACTACACATACAAAGACAATAATCAGGTAAGACAGAAATGGTGTCTACTGCTGGTACTACACACACAAACACAACAATCAGGTAAGAAAGAAATGCTTTCTACTGCTGGTACTGCACACACAAAGACAATAATCAGGTAAGGCAGAAATGGTGTCTACTGCTTATACTGCACATACAAACACAACAATCAGGTAAGGCAGAAATGCTGTCTACTGCTGGTACTACACACACAAAGACAACAATCAGGTAAGACAGAAATGGTGTCTACTGCTGGTACTACACACACAAAGACAACAATCAGGTAAGACAGAAATGCTGTCTACTGCTGGTACTACACACACAAAGACAACAATCAGGTAAGATAGAAATGCTGTCTACTGCTGGTACTACACATACAAACACAACAATCAGGTAAGACAGAAATGCTGTCTACTGCTGGTATTACACACACAAACACAACAATCAGGTAAGAAAGAAATGCTTTCTACTGCTGGTACTGCACACACAAAGACAACAATCAGGTAAGACAGAAATGCTGTCTACTGCTGGTATTACACACACAAACACAACAATCAGGTAAGGCAGAAATGCTGTCTACTGCTGGTACTACACACACAAAGACAACAATCAGGTAAGACAGAAATGCTGTCTACTGCTGGTACTACACACACAAAAACAACAATCAGGTAAGACAGAAATGCTGTCTACTGCTGGTACTACACACACAAAGACAACAATCAGGTAAGATAGAAATGCTGTCTACTGCTGGTACTGCACACACAAAGACAACAATCAGGTAAGACAGAAATGCTGTCTACTGCTGGTACTACACACACAAAGACAACAATCAGGTAAGACAGAAATGCTGTCTACTGCTGGTACTACACACACAAACACAACAATCAGGTAAGACAGAAATGGTGTCTACTGCTGGTACTACACACACAAAGACAACAATCAGGTAAGACAGAAATGCTGTCTACTGCTGGTACTGCACACTAAAAGACAACAATCAGGTAAGACAGAAATGGTGTCTACTGCTGGTACTGCACATACAAACACAACAATCAGGTAAGATAGAAATGGTGTCTACTGCTGGTACTACACATACAAACACAACAATCAGGTAAGATTGAAATGCTATCTACTGCTGGTACTACACACACACAAAGACAACAATCAGGTAAGACAGAAATGCTGTCTACCGCTGGTACTGCACACACAAAGACAACAATCAGGTAAGATAGAAATAGTATCTACTGCTGCTGCTACTAAACATACAAACACAACGATATTAATCAGGTAAGACAGAAATTGTGTCTGATGATAGTACTAAACACATAAAGAAGTCCGCCTTTTCTCGCCTGACTTACGTGAAATCCAGACATACGCCTTTTCTCGCCTTACTTAGGTGAAGTTCACACGTACGCTTTCTCTCGCTTGACTTAGGTGAAGACCAGACGTACGCCTTCTCTCGCCTGACTTAAGTGAAGTCCAGACTACGCCTTCTCTCGTCTGACTTAAGTGAAGTCCAGACGTACGCCTTCTCTCGTCAGACTAAGGTGAAGTGCAGACGTACGCCTCCTCTCGCCTGACTTAAGTGAAGTCCAGACGTACGCCTTTTCTCACCTGACTTAGGTGAAATCCAGACATACGCCTTCTCTCGCCTGACTTAAGTGAAGTCCAGACATACGCCTTTTCTCGCCTTACTTAGGTGAAGTTCACACGTACGCCATTTCTCGCTTGACTTAGGTGAAGTCCAGACGTACGCCTTCTCTGGCCTGACTTATATGAAGTCCAGAGGTACGCCTTCTCTGGCCTGACTTAGGTAAAGTTCAGGCGTACGCCTTCTCTCGCCAGACTTAGGTGAAGTCTAGGCGTACGCCTTCTCTCGGTTGACTTAAGTGAAGTCCAGACGTACTCCTTCTCTCGCCAGACTAAGGTGAAGTTGAGACGTACGCCTTCTCTCGCCAGACTAAGGTGAAGTGCAGACGTACGCCTTCTCTCGGTTGGCTTAGGTGAAGTCCAGACCTATGCCTTCTCTCGCTTGACTTAAGTGACATACGCCCTTTCTCGCCTTACTTAGGTGAAGTTCACACGTACGCCATCTCTCGCTTGACTTAGGTGAAATCCAGACGTACGCCTTCTCTCGCCAGACTAAGGTGAAGTGCAGACGTACGCCTCCTCTCGCCTGACTTAAGTGAAGTCCAGACGTACGCCTTCTCTCGCCTGACTTAGGTGAAATCCAGACATACGCCTTCTCTCGCCTGACTTAAGTGAAGTCCAGACATACGCCTTTTCTCGCCTTACTTAGGTGAAGTTCACACGTACGCCATTTCTCGCTTGACTTAGGTGAAGTCCAGACGTACGCCTTCTCTGGCCTGACTTATATGAAGTCCAGAGGTACGCCTTCTCTGGCCTGACTTAGGTAAAGTCCAGGCGTACGCCTTCTCTCGCCAGACTAAGGTGAAGTTGAGACGTACGCCTTCTCTCGCCAGACTAAGGTGAAGTGCAGACGTACGCCTTCTCTCGGTTGACTTAGGTGAAGTCCAGACCTATGCCTTCTCTCGCTTGACTTAAGTGACATACGCCCTTTCTCGCCTTACTTAGGTGAAGTTCACACGTACGCCATCTCTCGCTTGACTTAGGTGAAATCCAGACGTACGCCTTCTCTCGCCTGACTTAGGTGAAGACAAGACGCACACCTTCTTTCGCCTGACTTACATGAAGTCCAGACGTACGCCTGCTCTCGCCTGACTTAGATGAAATCCAGACGTACTCCTTCTTTCGCCTGACTTAGGTGAAGTTGAGCATACGCCTTTTCTCGGCTGATTTAGGTGAAGTCCACATGTACGCCTTTTTTTGCCTGACTTAGGTGAAATCTAGACGTATGCCTTCTCTCGATATTAATTGAAACGTTATGTTTGACTTGGGTGAAGTCACGACATACTGCTTATGTCAATATTGATAAATAAAAGTATTTCTCTTCTGTTTTCAAGGTATATTGATGTCACTGCATTTTGTATGTACATGTACTTTCAGGGTCCATTGAAGTCACTCCATTTTGTATGTACTTTCATGGTCCAATGATGTCACTGTATTTTTTATGTACTTTCAGGGTCCATTGATGTCACTGTATTTTGTACACATGTACTTTCAAGGTCCATTGATGTCACTGTTTTTGTATGTACTTTCAGGGTCCATTGATGTCACTGTTTTTGTATGTACTTTCAGGGTCCATTGATGTTACTGTATTTTGTACACATGTACTTTCAGGGTCCAATGATGTCACTGTATTTTGTATACACTTTCAGGGTCCATTGATGTCACTGTATTTTTGCTGAGTCCCAGTAATATAATAGGAGGTCAAGGTCATTCTTCTGGACGGACATATTTAGTTCACATGTTCAAGGAAAATGAAATAAAATCATTAAAACCCCTGACGATTTTTTTGTATTTGTCTTTTCGTTCGTTCGAATGTGGAAATTAATGAGTATTAAAAAGAAATATTTGCCTTTGCTTCGTTTTACACCAGGAATGGATCAAACCTGAAATACCTGGTGGCAGCGATAAGGTGTCAGGACTGCAGATGCATCTCAATATGTATATACATTTCTTTACTTATAAAATAGTTTTAGTAAAACGGTTCCCTGTTTTTGTAATAACATTCACCACTTCACCATTTTGGTAAGTGTTATAATATCACTGACCACCACCTCACCACTTTGGTAAGTGTTAAAATATCACTGACCACCATCTCACCACTTTGGTAAGTGTTATAATATCACTCACCACTTCACCACTTTGGTAAGTGTTATAATATCACTGACCACCTCTCACCACTTTGATAAGTGTTATAATATCACTGATCACCACTTCACCACTTTGGTAAGTGTTATAATATCACTGACCACCACCTCATCAATTTGATAAGTGTTATAATATCACTGATCACCACTTCACCACTTTGGTAAGTGTTATGATATCACTGACCACCACCTCATCACTTTGGTAAGTGTTATAATATCACTTACCACTTCACCACTTTGGTAAGTGTTATAATATCACTGACCACCACCTCACCACTTTGGTAAGTGTTATAATATCACTGATCACAACTTCACCACTTTGGTAAGAGTGACAGTTTCACACCTCACCACCTTACCCCTACAGTGATAGTGCAATGTTTTAGGTTATTCGACGGTGACCGCCTTCATACCAGCTCAGTATGTTCAATACATTTATTTATGATACGAAGATAATAAGAACTTGTAACAAACAAGTGCATTCTCTCCGGAGAAAACCACAGACTTTCACATCCAGAATCAAACCCAATTAAGAGAGGTGAAAGGAGTCAGAGGGGTGCAATACGGTGCTTATTCGGCTACAGAAGAATCAATGTGTCTTCATATGGGATATGTTTTCCTCATGATGTGATCACTTATCTGTATATTTTGCCGTCCGTCATCGTTGCTGTCAATCCACCATACATCTATTCGCATTGACGTATGTTAGTATCGAATGAGACGATGAGAATTATGACGGCAATGGACGTAACCTTGTCAAGTGGCGGGGAACATCAATTCTATGAAGCATCAGTTTATCAGTGACATACACGTATATAAGATATATAGAATGCAATTAATATATACAGAATAACGCTGAGAAGAAGGGAGACACACTCTCTATACAAAACTAAATATAGAGAACAAACGATGCGTAAAACTCTAAGCCAAGGCTTAAAACCATATTTCTTGTGTGCTGTTAATTGAGAAAAGTTTGACTGATATAAACTTTAAATATACTAATAAAATATAGAATATATAAATCATACAATGAGTTGCCTAAAATATATTTTTATATATCTTAAGTAACTAAAAAGGGTTGGATATCAGTGGTTTTATAAGGTAGTGGCATCCATAGGAAGTTTGGACGTAAATGTCTTACATACATAGATACATACATACATATATACATACATACATACATACAAACGTACAAACATGCATACATACATACATACACAAATACATACATACATACATACATACATACATACATACATACATATAAAAAAGTATAATAGAAGAACAAAATATTAGTATACAATATCTTGCAGTGCACGTTATGACAACACATTTACACCCACGTGCACTAATTAATCTAAGTATAAATATTTGGACATGATTTAGATAAAAATAAAATCCTTAATGTAATTAAAATCATGGTGGAATAAATGGTAGGTATGACTTACGAAGGGTAATAAAAATGTAAAACACTTTTCTATTTTAAGATTAATTGATGTTTAAAATTTTTAAAAAGACCTGTCCAGACGAACTATTTTCTGTAATATTTTCATTTTAAACATCAATAAACCTTTCAATAGAAAGGATAGAAAGGCTTGTAATTTTGTACACAGTGTAAAGCACTTATATCATTAAATAGGATTTTTCCAAATTTTACAAGAATCAGAGGGGAAAAGCGGAAAAGTAGCGTAGCCCCCTCTGTATAATAGATTGATTGATTCCTTTGGTGGAATATATGGTGGGAGATACTGATATTTAAAGAGACCGGTATTGGAGGAATCTGATATATAGGGAGAATGGCACTGAAAGAATCTGATATATAGGGAGAATGGCACTGAAAGAATCTGATATATAGGGAGAATGGCACTGAAAGAATCTGATATATAGGGAGAATGGCACTGAAAGAATCTGATATATAGGGAGAATGGCACTGAAAGAATTTGATATATAGGGAGAATGGCACTGAAAGAATCTGATATATAGGGAGAATGGCACTGAAAGAATCTGATATAAGGAGATACGGATATCTAAAGAGAATAGCATTGATGGGATCTCTTATATAAAGAGAATGGCTTTGAAGGAATTTGAAATCTAAAGGGATTGGCATTAAAGGAATCTGATATCTAAAGAGACTGGCATTAAAAGAATCTGATATCTAAATAGAATGGCATTAAAGAAATCTGATATCTAAAGAGAATGGCATTAAAGGAATCTGATATCTAAAGGGAATGGCATTAAATGAATCTGATATCTAAAGAGAATGATATTAAAGAAATCTGATATCTAAAGGGAATGGCATTAAAGGAATCTGATATCTAAAGCCAGTGGCATTAAAGAAATCTGATATCAAAAGAGAATGGCATTAAAGGAATCTGATATCTAAAGGGAATGGCATTAAAGGAATCTGATATCTAAAGAGAATGACATTAAAGAAATCTGATATCTGAAGGGAATGGCATTTAAGGAATCTGATATCTAAAGCGAGTGGCATTAAAGAAATCTGATATCTAAAGAGAATGGCATTAAAGGAATCTGATATCTAAAGGGAATGGCATTAAAGGAATCTGATATCTAAAGAGAATGACATTAAAGAAATCTGATATCTAAAGGGAATGACATTAAAGGAATCTGATATCTAAAGGGAATGGCATTAAAGGAATCTGATATCTAAAGAGAATGACATTAAAGAAATCTGATATCTAAAGGGAATGGCATTAAAGGAATCTGATATCTAAAGCGAGTGGCATTAAAGAAATCTGATATCAAAAGAGAATGGCATTAAAGGAATCTGATATCTAAAGGGAATGGCATTAAAGGAATCTGATATCTAAAGAGAATGACATTAAAGAAATCTGATATCTAAAGGGAATGGCATTTAAGGAATCTGATATCTAAAGCGAGTGGCATTAAAGAAATCTGATATCAAAAGAGAATGGCATTCAAGGAATCTGATATCTAAAGAGACTGGCATTAAAGGAATCTGATATCTAAAGAGAATGGAATTAAAGAAATCTGATGTCTAAAGAGAATGGCATTAAAGGAATCTGATATCTAAAGGGAATGGCATTAAAGGAATCTGATATCTAAAGAGAATGACATTAAAGAAATCTGATATCTAAAGGGAATGGCATTAAAGGAATCTGATATCTAAAGCGAGTGGCATTAAAGAAATCTGATATCAAAAGAGAATGGCATAGAAGAAATCTGATATCTAAAGAGAATGGCATTCAAGGAATCTGATATCTAAAAAGAATTGCATCAAAGGAACTTGATACCTTAAGAGAATGGCATCAAAAGAATCTGATATCAAAAGAGAATGGCATTGAAGAAATCTGATATCTAAAGAGAATGGCATTGAAGGAGTCTGATATCTAAAGAGAATGGAACTAAACGAATCTGATATCTATAATTACTGGTCAACCTTTAGAATGATGACATCTATAATTACTGGTCAACCTTCAGAATGATGACTTTATAATTACTGGTCAACCTTTAGAATGATGTCATTATAATCACTCAACCTTTAGAATGATGACATCTATAATTACTGGTCAATCTTTAGGAGGATGACATCTATAATTACTGGTCAACCTTTAGATTTATGACATCTAAAATTACTTTAGAATGATGTCATTATAATCACTCAACCTTTAGAATGATGACATCTATAATTACTGGTCAATCTTTAGGAGGATGACAATATAATTACTGGTCAACCTTTAGAATGATGACAATATAATTACTGGTCAACCTTTAGAATGATGACATAATTACTGGTCAACCTTTAGAATGATGACATCTATAATTACAGGTCAACCTTTAGAATGATGACATTATAAATACTGGTCAACCTTTAGAATTATGACAATATAATTACTGGTCAACCTTTAGAATGATGACATTATAATTACTGGTCAACCTTTAGAATGATGACAATATAATTACTAATCAATCTTTAGAATGATGACATTATAATTACTTGTCAACCTTTAGAATGAAGACATCTATAATTACTAGTCAACCTTTAGAATGATGACATCTATAATTACTGGTCAACCTTTAGAATGATGACATCTATAATTACTGGTCAACCTTTAGAATGATGACATTATAACTACTGGTCAACCTTTAGAATGATGACATTATAATTACTGGTCAACCTTTAGAATGATGACATTATAGTTACTGGTCAACCTTAAGAATCATGACATCTATAATTACTGGTCAGCCTTTGAAATTATGACATTATAATTACTGACAACCTTTAGAATGATGACATTATAATTACTGGTCATTCATTATAATGATGACATCTATAATTACTGGTCAGACTTTAAAATGATGACATTATAATTACTGGTCAACCTTTAGAATAATGACAATATAATTACTGGTCAACCTTTAGAATTATGACATTATAATTACTGGTCAACCTTTAGAGTTATGACAATATAATTACTGGTCAACCTTTAGAATGATGACAATATAATTACTGGTCAACCTTTAGAATGATGACATAATTACTGGTCAACCTTTAGAATGATGACATCTATAATTACAGGTCAACCTTTAGAATGATGACATTATAAATACTGGTCAACCTTTAGAATTATGACAATATAATTACTGGTCAACCTTTAGAATGATGACATTATAATTACTGGTCAACCTTTAGAATGATGACAATATAATTACTAATCAATCTTTAGAATGATGACATTATAATTACTTGTCAACCTTTAGAATGAAGACATCTATAATTACTAGTCAACCTTTAGAATGATGACATCTATAATTACTGGTCAACCTTTAGAATGATGACATCTATAATTACTGGTCAACCTTTAGAATGATGACATTATAAATACTGGTCAACCTTTAGAATGATGACATTATAATTACTGGTCAACCTTTAGAATGATGACATTATAGTTACTGGTCAACCTTAAGAATGATGACATTATAATTACTGGTCATTCATTATAATGATGACATCTATAATTACTGGTCAGACTTTAAAATGATGACATTATAATTACTGGTCAACCTTTAGAATAATGACAATATAATTACTGGTCAACCTTTAGAATTATGACATTATAATTACTGGTCAACCTTTAGAGTTATGACAATATAATTACTGGTCAACCTTTAGAATGATGACATTATAATTACTGGTCAACCTTTAGAATGATGACATCTATAATTACTGGTCAACCTTTAGGAGGATGACATCTATAATTACAGGTCAACCTTTAGAATGATGACATTATAAATACTGGTCAACCTTTAGAATTATGACAATATAATTACTGGTCAACCTTTAGAATGATGACATTATAATTACTGGTCAACCTTTAGAATGATGACAATATAATTACTGATCAACCTTTAGAATGATGACATTATAATTACTGGTCAACCTTTAGAATGATGACATCTATAATTACTGGTCAACCTTTAGAATGATGACATCTATAATTACTGGTCAACCTTTAGAATGATGACATCTATAATTACTGGTCAACCTTTAGAATGATGACATTATAATTACTGGTCAACTTTTAGAATGATGACATTATAATTACTGGTCAACCTTTAGAATGATGACATTATAGTTACTGGTCAACCTTAAGAATGATGACATCTATAATTACTGGTCAGCCTTTGAAATTATGACATTATAATTACTGACAACCTTTAGAATGATGACATTATAATTACTGGTCATTCATTATAATGATGACATCTATAATTACTGGTCAGACTTTAAAATGATGACATTATAATTACTGGTCAACCTTTAGAATAATGACAATATAATTACTGGTCAACCTTTAGAATTATGACATTATAATTACTGGTCAACCTTTAGAATTATGACAATATAATTACTGGTCAACCTTTAGAATGATGACATTATAATTACTGGTCAACCTTTAGAATGATGACATCTATAATTACTGGTCAACCTTTAGAATGATGACATTATAATTACTGGTCAACCTATAGAATGATGACAATATAATTACTGGTCAACCTATAGAATGATGACATCTATAATTACTGGTCAACCTATAGAATGATGACATCTATAATTACTGGTCAACCTATAGAATGATGACAATATAATTACTGGTCAACCTTTAGAATGATGACAATATAATTACTGGTCAACCTTTAGAATGATGACATTATAATTACTGGTCAACCTTTAGAATGATGACAATATAATTACTGGTCAACCTTTAGAATGATGACATCTATAATTACTGGTCAACCTTTAGAATTATGACATTATAATTACTGGTCAACCTTTAGAATGATGACAATATAATTACTGGTCAACCTTTAGAATTATGACATTATAATTACTGGTCAACCTATAGAATGATGACATTATAATTACTGGTCAACCTTTAGAATGATGACATTATAATTACTGGTCAACCTTTAGAATGATGACATTATAATTACTGGTCAACCTTTAGAATGATGACAATATAATTACTGGTCAACCTTTAGAATGATGACATCTATAATTACTGGTCAACCTTTAGAATGATGATATCTATAATTACTGGTCAACCTTTAGAATGATGACATTATAATTACTGGTCAACCTTTAGAATTATGACATTATAGTTACTGGTCAACCTATAGAATGATGACATTATAATTACTGGTCAACCTTTAGAATGATGGCATTATAATTACTGGTCAACCTTTAGCATGTGGCATTTGAGATTTATAATGACAATTATTCTTTCTATTTTCGTCATCTTAAGAATGAATAAACGGATATATCTATGTATAAACATAGCAAAAAATAATTTAACAACTAATAATTACGTCACAGAGATGTGTATAAGTGAATATAAACATCAAAGAAAAATTATTGCAGCAACGTTCGCCATATTTTTTGTCGTCAGTTTTTGCGCATGTATATATATTTCTCAAACGCACTGCATATCAATTATTGTTAAAGATTGAATATGATTTCAAATAATAATGAAAATAAAATGTGAACAATGAACATATTAAATGTAACAGATATATTGGTCAAGAATATTTTTGTTGATACACCTGTATGAAGGAATAACAATGGTGATATTTTAGACCAGTCAGATGACCATATGCAAGATAATTAATTTGTCTATTTGTGCGTAGAATTGCGTTTATTTTCGTTCCAAGTTATTTAAGCGCATCCAGTATTGCGATAATAAAAACGCCTGGTTGACAGATTAGCCTGACCACTTGTCTATTTAAGTCAGACCTGGCCACCGAACTGTGCTATTATCTCATCAGCCTCTACAGTAGTTGGTCTCGGATTGCTGACCAGTAGCCATGAAAGACCTTCTTGCTTTAACAGGAGTGTGCTGTCTGTTGCTAGTCAACTGTGAGTATATGTACAACATTTATAAATTTCTGATATTAACATTATAATAGTTAAGTTATTGGTTTTCCACTTTGTTGTTCTAAAGTAAGGTAGGTAACGATGTATGTAAATCAGATTTATTCTTATTAATTTCATTCCATATCAACAAAAACTGAAGTGAGAGTTTATCACGAAGGTGATTTTTTTTTTCTGTTTCTGAATTTTCGTATAACGTTTATATATATATAAACGCAAGAAAGCGAGAGCGGCACATTTATAAAATTGATCTCTTAGACTTCAAGTAGCATGTAAAATGTATATATAGTAAATTCAGGAAATTCCATTTTCATAATCTTTTTACGGTGATAATGAATGGGATATAAGATTAATTTTCACAAAACAAGAGGAAACACAGGGCAAATAGTTAAAAAATCACACATACATAATAAATCGCCATACCGTACAAAGTAGACGATGTAAGATTGTTTACGGTTTAGGGAGGTACGTGTCATGCTTCCATGTACGGCGATCAGGGATAATGGATAATGCATGCTACAGAAAAATAGCAGTGTGTCTAATAACATATCATGAGTTATAAGGAAGAATTGATGGCAGAAATAATATATGCTGAATAAAATCTATTTCAGACGTCGTGGCACCACCACCACCTCCGCCACCTGCTGCTGGTGGCGCCCCACCACCACCTCCACCAGGTGGCCTTCGTGTTGGTGCTCCACCACCTCCTCCACCAAAGGGTGCACGACCAGCACCCCCAGCCGCACCTCCAGCACCACCAGCGAGGAAACCTGTGCCACCAGCAGCACCACCGAGGAGACCTCTACCACCAGTGGCTCGTAAGTATGGTACTGAAGCAAACCATGAATTATCATTATACATTTAAGCGAATATATCGCCATGGATGTTTAGTTATTCAATATATTTTTAATTAGAAACAAGACAGATAAGCGTTGATATCACCGTTGTTATGTATATAATACAAGTCACGTAACGATTGTTATCCATATTATATGTGTAACTTTATATCCTTTTCGTTTTTTTATGTTATATGTTCTTGTTTAATGTTTTATATAAGGATGTGTAGGCATTTAATTTTTTTTTTCTTTGTCAGAACCCACATCCCCTGCTGTGACAGAGCCACCATTTTATCCATTGTCATGCTCATGTAACATTGAGACCGAATCCTGCCAACCCGGAGAGAGAAAGAACGGAGACTGTACAGAAGATAACCAGGACGGAGTGTGGTGCTGTTACTAAAAATAGCACAATACAACTATCAGGTAAACGATAACAAAACATGAACAATACGATCAAAAGATAATCTATAACAAAAACTTGCGTAGTACAATAAAATCCGATATAACGATTAAAAAATTTACAACAAAAACGTATATAGTAAAGATATAAAGCAATATAAGTAATACAACAATTAAAATATACACAACAATCGATTTTGAAAATAACCAAGGAACAGTGCAATTATCGATTAAATATTCAGCAACAAACCAGCACAATATAATAATCATAATCTAATTTACAACAAAACCAGCACAATACAATAATTATAATCTGATTTACAACAAAACCAGCACAATACAATAATTATAATCTGATTTGCAACTAAACAAGCACAATACAATAACCATAATCTAATTTACAACAAAACCAGCGCAGTACAATAATCATAATCTAATTTACAACAAAACCAGCGCAGTACAATAATCATCCTCTTATTCACAACAAAAAATAGCGCAATGCCAGAATCATAATATAATTTAAAACAAAACCAGCACAATGCAAGAATAATAATCTAATTTACAGCAAACACTACACATTACGAATATCATAATATATTTAACAACAAAAACCATCATATTACAATACAATACAACATGCCACATGGTGTTCAATACAACATGTCACATAGTGTACAATACAGCATGCCCAATAGTTTACAATACAACATGCTACATGGTGTGCAAAACAACATGGCACATAGTGTACAATACAACATGACACATAGTGTACAATACAACACACCACATAGTGTACAATACAACGTGACAAATGGTTTATAAGAAATGTAAGCGGAATAGTTTGTTAATAGGCACATGACCTAAATGAAATTCTCTAAGATTTTACAAAGGATTACAGGTGAACAAACCAATGGAAAAACAGTGATCTAGGAAGTTATTCATGAAAACTTGTTTAAAATAGATAGACAAATAAATAGATAAATATTGGAAAAATAGATAAAGAATAATAATAATGATATTGATTTTGCTGCTACTGCTGACAACAACAACAACAACAACATCACAATAATAATAACAATTATAATAGTAATAATAATAATATCATCATTCTAGCAAAGTGAAGTTTTAATATGATATTGTAACACCACCATGTAAATATCCACCAAATGTTACATTTTCGTTTTGTTGACGTCAAAGTATTTTTTCTGTATGTATACCACTCCATCGATACTAAACTTACAGGGAGTCGCGGCGTATTTTATCGTATACTTCATCGTGACACGTTATGGACTATTGATGGTGCATGCGTGATGTGACAACATAAATGTCAGAGACAAAAATTGTCGTGAGATATTTGTAATAAAGTTTTATTTTGTTATTGCGACAATAAGCAAAAGATGTATAAAGTGTTAAACAGAGGTTATGGATGAAGTAAAGAATCATATACAAGAGTGTACATGCTGCTCGACATAAAAGCGTTAAAAATATCGAGATAAAATCTCAGACATTAATTGAGAAGGGCTAATAGCAAGAAAATCTCTGTACTCTTTAAAATAGTAATAATATGAAAAAGTTGTACTGAACAATTCATTTATAGTATATATTCAAACATATTTTTTATCAATATTAATGAAGAGATCGACTAATGAAATGATAAATAATCTTACAAATCAATATAAATAATCAGTGAAGATATGAAAGAAATTTTATCTTGTAGTTCGACTTTAAG
The DNA here is from genome assembly GCA_035048485.1 of Pteria penguin. NCBI lineage: Eukaryota > Metazoa > Mollusca > Bivalvia > Pterioida > Pteriidae > Pteria > Pteria penguin. Next base: position 74,219,938 of record CM068582.1, on the reverse strand, counting down.
TGTCCGTGCGAGTTCTGAACAAAAAGTCTTGTAAGAAGTATACATTTCAAATGACGATAGTGTAATTCAGTATTGTTAAAAATTATGAGGATCAGAAATTCCATGAAAACTATAAACTGCATAATAACTAGAAATTCTAGTGATCAGTTTTTAAGAAAAGTGTTTTGTACTTTTTACAGGTTCCATGAGGAATGCGAGGAATGAATGCTGTGTGTCTCAGAGATTTCCTACACAGACTTGACGCCATTTTGTCTATTGTTATAAGTGATGGACTTTAGCTTATATAACGTTTAGTGTATCTCAGTGTTCATCATCTGTGTTAAATAAAATATCATTTACCATTTATTCATTTTTTTTCAATTGATTTCCCTGATTTCAATGTGTCAGTTAATTAGTAAATGTTTTTGATTGATTGATTATTGTTTTACGTCACTCCACGCTTATTTCAAGTACATAGTGATCGCATCTACATGATGACCCTCCAAAAGCAGTGAGAGATCTCTTACTTGCCAAGCTTACATGGGACCTCGGTTTCTACAGTCTCATCCGAAATATAGAACACCGGTGTACTCATGCCGGGGATCGAACCAAGGCCTCCCGGTCACAAGACGAGCACCTCATCCACTGGGCTACACAGGTTTTATTAGTAAATATATATAGACAATGATGACGCTTTGTCATTGAGTATTCTCTTGGTAGATATTTTCATTTCCGATATCAGTAAAATATAAAGTATTGTCACATTGTCAAGCGTTTCCGATATCAGTAGTATAAAACGTTGTCACTTTGTCAAGACTTTCCAATATCCGTAGGATAAAAAGTGTTGTCACTTTGTCAAGCGTTTTCGATATCCGTAGAGTATAAAAAAGTTGTCACTTTGTCAAGCGTTTCCGATATCAGTAGAGTATAAAGTGTTGCACATTTTGGCATAGACCTCTATGCATATATATGTACATATTGATATACACAGTACAGTGTATGCACATATTAGGGTAGACAGTGCGGCATATGCACATATTGACATAGAACAGTGTATGCACATATAGTGTTGTATCTTATCCAAACGCTTTTCATCACGAATTACACATTTATGTACATATCAAGTGTGGGGTAGTGATATTCACTACCTATGCAGTCTCTGCAATATTGAGCACAGATTTTACGATATTGTAAAAAAAATATCTTTGCTTAAGTTTTTCTTTTTGCCATCAATGGCGTAGCTGGTTTATACTTTTGTGTATTAAAAAGCCGCAAGGGCTCAGGGGCCACCATACAGCCCCAAGTGGGTCCAGGATGAATTCTTGGTAGGGGGATCAAAGTGAGGGGGAGAAGATCCTCGAAATCTCAGCGATTTTTGTCATTTTTAGCCGGGCTTAATGCCGAAGGCATAAGCCAAGGTTATAGCCGCCGAGCACGATTCTCAAAACGAGGCATAATTCTAATTGTAAGTTTTAAAGCCCTCTTTCTCACTTAACATGTCCTTGCGCTTCAAAATATAATCTCTGATGTGATTTACAGCATTAGAATAATCAGAACGTACTATGCGTCTTTACTGGATCATTAATTATATGTAACATTGCAAATAGAGATATACATGTGTATATTCGATTAGATTGAAGTTGAAGTTACCCGCTCTTGCTTGATATCGCTCCGCGAAGAGACAGGTGACCACTCCAGCTAGTGTTATTTATAGCACAGGGGTGAGGGGCAGATTACAAACAATACATACTGTATGTAGATGTAATTTGTTTGCAGTAGCATACACAGCATTAGTATACAGTATCTAAGTAATTTTTCTAAACGCAGACCAGATCTGGAAGTAAGAGGACTTGAATGTGTTTGGCTTGAAATCATCTTCAAAAAAGAAAAATTTCTTTTCGGTACTTATTATAGACCACCAAATAGTAATTTGGAAAAATGGAACCTACTTGATCTATCTTTTGACCTTGCAATTGATACCAAAATAAAAAATATAATTATTACTGGAGATTTTAATGAAAACCAGTACAGCACGCAAAATTCCAAAATGAAAGATATTTTATTAAACTACGGACTTTTCCAATTAATCAAAGATCCAACTTCCATCTCTGAACATTCTGCCACACTTATAGATCTTATCATTACAAATAATCCTAGTATTTTTGAGTATTGTGATGTTATGGAACCCTTCTTGAATGTGAACATAAGATACCATTGTCCTATATTCGGTATTATTCATGAACAAAAGGAAATTAATTCACATATAAAAAGAAAAATATGGATATATGACAAGGGTAACTACCCCTTATATAGACAAAAATTATCACAAATCGACTGGGACTCCGTTCTAACAACTCATAATACCATTGACTCTTACTGATAAAATAATCGAATCCGCATCCGAATCTATTCCAAATAAATTGATCACAATACATCTTAACGACATACCTTGGATAAATTCTAATATAAAAAAGTTAATAAGGAAAAGAAATAGAATGAGAAAACAAGCCAAAAAAGGTAACGATCCTCTCATGTGGCAAACTTTTAAAACATTAAGAAACAAAATTATCAACCTGCTTCGCCAATCAAAGTATGAATATTTCCAATCAATAAGTTCCAGAATAAAATTAAACAAATTTGGTAGTAAAAAATGGTGGAAGCTTGTAAAATCACTAACAAATCAAACACAACCTCAAAAAATATTGAAATCCTTAATCCTTGATGACAACTCTTTAACATCTGACGACATCTTAAAAGCCAATCATTTAAATAAATATTTTGCTTCTCAATCTACCATTGATGACTCTAACATAACCGTTCCCACCATCCCGAATGCTAACTATACTTGCTCAATTGATTCAATTATTATCACTGTAAACGATGTAAAAGATAACATCAAATGCCTAGATATCTCGAAAGCAAACGGACATGATTCAGTTAGTGCTCGGATGTTAAGAGAAGGATGTAACGAGTTATCTGCTCCTATCTGTAAAGTCTTTAATATGTCTATAATCATGAAATCCTTCCCTTCCCAATGGAAACTTGCCAATGTCATTCCTGTTTTCAAAAAGAAAGAACCCCAAAAAGTTGAAAACTATCGCCCTGCATCATGAGTAAACTTTTCGAAAAATGCATCTATAAGTACCTACACAATTATATTATATCTAACAAACTTCTCACCCCCCATCAATCAGGCTTTACTCCAGGTGACTCTACTGTGAACCAGCTATTATATATTTGTAATCTATTTAGTAAGTCGCTTGACGATGGAAAAGAAGTAAGAGTTGTTTTCCTAGATATAAGTAAAGCTTTTGATAAAGTATGGCATCGGGGACTTCTTGCAAAACTTCAAAATTTAGGAATTGGGGGTAATTTATTACTTTGGTTCAAAGACTACTTATCAAACAGATGTCAAAAAGTGGTTTTAAATGGAAAAGAATCGTCCTCTATTGGAATTAATGCTGGTGTCCCACAAGGGTCAATCCTAGGACCCCTATTGTTTTTGATATTTATAAATGACTTGGTCATGGAAATAAACTGCTCAATAAAACTTTTCGCTGATGACACCACTATTTATGTAACAGTTGAAAATCCAATCACTTCAGCAGATATTTTAAATGAAAATCTTAACAAAATAGACGAATGGTCCAAAAAATGGTTAGTTCATTTCAATCCTTTAAAAACAGAAACTTTATTGATAAGTAGAAAAATCAACACAAACATTAACCATCCTCCCCTTTACCTGAGTGGTCATCCTATTCTTGAATGCAACACACATAAACATCTTGGCTTAATTCTAAATAGTTCTTGTCAATGGGACGACCATATAAATCATCTAATTAGTTCAGTTACAACAAAATTAAACATTCTGCGTAAAATGAAGTTTGAATTAGATAGAAAAACATTAGAAACCCTATATATATCCTTTATACGCCCTTCTCTCGAATACGCAGATATTATATGGGATAGTTGTCACCAATACTTAAAAGATAAACTCGAACAGATAAACGTAGAAGCCGCTAGAATTGTAACTGGTTCAACCAAATTAGTAAGTTTAAGTTTACTGTATAAAGAATGCGGCTGGGAAAAATTATCAACAAGAAGAGAAAAACATAAACTTACCCAATTCTATAAAATCAAATCTGGCTTAACACCCCCCTACCTACAAGACCCACTTCCTCAACATCACCATCAACATCACAAATACAACACACGATATAGACAAAATTTACAAACTTTACATTGCCATAGTACTCACCATTATAACAGTTTCTATCCTAGTTGCACACGTTTGTGGAATAACCTGTTGCCCGTAATTCGACAATCTCCCAGCTTAAGTATATTTAAAAGTAAACTTTCCGAAAGTTATCAAACATACACCGTTCCTAAATATTATTACAGTGGAACTCGTATTGGTCAGATTCTTCATTCACGTCTACGAACAAACTGTAGCTCCTTAAAACAACATTTACACATGAAAAATATTGAGCCCGACCCTTACTGCGAATGCGGAGGAATAGAAACTACAGCCCATTACTTACTTCATTGTAACCGTTTTGACCAGCAAAGAACACATCTACATGCTTTAAATATCCCCCTTAATTACCAGATTTTAGTATTTGGAGATGATCAGAAATCGTACGAATACAATGAACGCATTTTCCTTGCAGTTCAAAACTATATCTTGCATACCAAACGGTTTACTTAAACTTGTTCGCTAATCCACCCCTCCTCCCTCCCCTTTTCCGCCTTATTCTTATTATATAATATAATATTATGTTCACATCACTATTTGAACCCATGAATTTGATTTTATGTGACGCTGATTATACATCGTATATTTATGTATTTATCATTCATGGTGCATGTGCACTCCTTAGGGAAATGAATTAATATAAGCGGAGTGTCGCTTTTTTTCAAATCCCTGCACAAAACTATGTCTCAGAATATACATGTATGTACTGACGTACTGTAATGAATTTACTGCAATAAATATGTTTAAACTAAGTAATTTATGAGAGGCACGTGACGTTTAGTCTCGAGGATGTAATTAATTCTGTCAATATGTGTTGATTCTAGATGAAATGAATCAAACAAAACAAAATTCAGTGATATGATTTCAAATAACCGATAACGCGTCACTTGAAACTAGGTGAGCCTCGTTTTGGTCACTGTCTACATACTTTAAGATATCGCATTGCCAGTCTAATACTCATTTACATATGTGTGGGGTTTCCCTATGTCTATTTTTGCCGATTGAAACATGTTTCTAATTCAAGCGTCATAAATAAACATTGGTATGGCGTTTTGTAATTGAATAGATCTGTAGAACTTTTCAAGTATATATAGAATATCCTGCTAAACAGAGTAAGTTTCATAACCATGCATGGATTGCCAATGTAAGTAGTGAAATTGTACAGTTCAACGAAGTTCAACATATCTTGATAGTAGCCGACGGTTCGAAGAGTAATGCATGAAGAAAAATGAGTTAAAGTCAAAACGGAAGAAGAAGAAAAAAAAAAAAAAAACGGCCCACACCAGAACATCCCAAATAAAAGAATGACCCACACCAAAACGGCTCATTTTTTTTTACCAAAACGGCCCAACTTTATAATATTTTGACAATGGACACCGAATTTGACTTCAAAATAGATTTTTTACCTAGTGTTTAAATTATTCTTGATACAGATAGTAAGAGGGCGAATAATTTGTCATTTTAATGAATTGCCTGTAGCATGAAATTATTCCTATTTTCGTGTGGGTCGTTTTATTTTCGGGCCGTTTTAACTATACACTAATCTGGAAGAAAGGTCATAATTTTTTTATTATTATTTATTTATTTATTAACATACATATGAAAACACATATACAATATACAAATTCATTACTGATACATATAAAGACATAGACAAATACAATTAAACAAATACAAAATTACACATTGTTCAGAGTATGTATACTATTTTTGAAATGCCATATTACCCACACACCTGCCTATGCACAAATGCTTATGACTACATATTTTTAGAAATGACAGATTAAGATTTATTCTGATAGAATATGAAGATGCTGCCATATGTTATTAAATTTGTTTGTTTGTCCTTTGATGATATATCTGAATCTCTCTACATTGTAGTGGTATTTTAAAAATTCTTTGCAATCATTTATGTCTAATACAGTGTTCATAACTCTGGATTTGTAAATATAGAAACTTATTAAAACAATGCACAAGTTTATTGCTGAGTTTTCTTTTCCAGAAAGTAAAAATTAAATATTATTAGCTGAAAACTGGAGAGTGTGATTGCTGTTGCTATATAGCCATTCAGTAATTTGGGTCCATAGATTAAAAACAATATTGCATTGATAAAACAAATGTAAAATAGTTTCCTGTTCACTGTTACAAAATGAACACAGACAGTTGTCTATAATTTTCATTTGATAACGTAGTTTATTCGTGGCAATAATTTGCTGAACAATTCTAAATTGGAACCAAATAAGTTTAATGTCGTGAGAGAATTTAAATACATTGCAGTTAATTTCTTTCCATAATAAATTTTGTTGAATTAATGTATGCTGCCACTTTTCTTCAGACTTTGGAGTTACAATTAATTATTTAAAAAAGAATCATAAATAAATTTTGATCCTTTAATATCTTTACAAAGGATCTTTATTAAAAAAGGTCTTATCGGGCCCAGTTGTTTACAAGGAGGGTGGATATCTTTCAAAGAAGGAAAATGTGTTATAATTGACCTTTTAATACCTTCAAAGACTGTAAAAGGACATTGAATATTGAATGTGGTTTGAAATTGTTCATGTGATAGGAATTTGTTGTTTTCATCAAAAAGGTCATAAATATAAAGGATGCCATGTTCATACCAAGATCTGTAAAAGACTTCTCACCCACCAATTTTTATATATTTATTGTACCATACACCCTGAAAAACCCTGAAGTCTGCCTGACTAACACTGAAAAACTCTGACAGCCCTGATAAACACTGAAAAACTCTGAAGTCTACCCTGAAAAACTCTGAAAAACACTGACGACCCTGAAAAACTCTGCAAAACTCTGAAATACTCTGACGCCACTGAAAAACTCTGCAAAACTCTGAAAAACCCTGAAAAACACTGACACCTACTGCGATGCCCTCCGGCCGTGCGATCGCGGCCTCGCGTACTTCTATAAGCCCTATGAGCATTAATATATATAAAATGTGATGAGTTAATTAGTGGTGAATTAGAAAAAAAAAAGAGAAGAGAAAATAAATAAAACATATCTTGCATTTTTGTACGGTGTTTTGAAGTGAAATTATTTTAACGAATCACTTAATTTTACTGATGCATTATTCAAAACCAAACAAACCCAGCAGAGGCGTACTACAATACAAAGGCTTTTCTTACCGAGATTTATATATACATCTGTATTTCCAAATGAAAATGTATGTACATATATTCCTGGTAAATATCACTGTTTCATAACTGTGTATTTAAATAGTGAAGAAAAAAATGAAAAAAATATATAAAAAAGAAGCTCCAGAACTATAAATTAGTGAATAAATAATAAATTATTGAATAATAAATAAATAAATAAATAAATAAATAAATAAATAAATAAATAAATAAATAAATAAATAAATAAATAAATAATATTTGAATGTGACCAGTACCTATAAATTTTATACGAATAGCGAATTTAATACACCAGTACTGCCAGCAAATCCACCACAAAGAAAATCGCTTGTCATTCATTTTAAATAACACAATGCATTCTATTCCAATTCTGTTGCAACATTTATAGAGACTATACCCATATATTGTCATGTGACGACCTTTAGGTTTAAACACCCCCCCCCCCCCCCTTCTCTCTCTCACACACACACGCAATACTTTTTTCTCTATCAATACTTTTCACACAAAATTAAGATATACAAATTTATGTTCTTATTATAACAGCGTAATATAACAAAGTTCAGAGGACAATAACTTTCTTTAACTGCAAATTTTACATGTCTACGTGTTGCTCTTTCATTCGAATGACATACGTAAATTTTGTCCTATAAAATATTTCAGTGATTAAATATTCTCTGGGTATTCAATATATCAGTGTAACACCGTATCTGCCGTTTGTTATATCACTACCTACTTAATCTACATCATGTAACTCTATACAATAAAATGATTTTGTCTAACAGCACAACCCCCCCCCCCCGCCCTTTTCAATGGGAGACTGTGCCCTACCCCCCCCCCCCTTTTCTTTCAAAAATTTCTAGATCCGCCTATAACGTATTGTAACAATGTATCCAGTAAGGGTCATGTATAGCAATGGCGAATACAAGGGCGCTCGCCTAACAGCACCTCCCCCCCCCCCCCTTTTCAATGGGAGACTGTGCCCTCCCCCTCCCCTTTTTTCTTTAAAAAATTTCTAGATCCGCCTATGAACAGTATCTCCCTTATTACGTATTGTAACAATGTATCCAGTAAGGGTCATGTATAGCAATGGCGGATACAAGGGCGCTCGCCCTGTTGACTAGGACATAGAAGTCTTACATAAAAATACCCTGTCCTGTCAAAACTAGCAAAGTATTTGAGCTTTATTTTTAAAATGACATATAAATTCAAGTAAACGGTGTCATATTTAGAGCAGATATCTCGATCTGCCCCAACCTATGGATCCAAATCGTAAATTGTCGAGCAGGATGTTTAAATCATATAGTATATTGAAATTGAGACCATCCCCCCCCCCCCCCCCCCCCACACACACACACACACACACACACACACACGCCCCTTCTCTCTCTTATATATATATATATATATTATACTAGAATATCTTCATCAGAAAGTAACGGCACACGCATGGAATCTGAAATTGCTTTATTTTAATCCGACATGTCTTTGTTTTTTTTACCTTTATTCTACATGTCTCTATTACGTAATAAACATCCGGTTGTTTAACCCGGTAAATATCGCTCGTAATCTCATGTAGTTTGTTACCTATCATGCTGTAAATTGGGAATCGTAATTAACAGTACCTTCGTATGTATAAGGGGACAAAACATATTTAGTAACAGGTTGAAACATATCCAGTTGATACATTTCAATGTTAATTTTGTGTTATTGGCAAAATTAAAGTGTCATTTTAACAGTGACTTATAAAGTTTAGGACAAAAACTGATTTTCACTCTTCAAAAGTGAAAAAATTTGTTTTACACACGATCATTTATTTATTTTTATGTCATAAACTAAACTACATCAATTATTTAAGTTCAATTTCTTCCGCATTTCCTCTGATAATAGCAATATTATACAATACATGCGAAATGTGAGATTTGTAAAACTGTGATATAAAGTGCTATTCTGTTCCATTAATTTACATACGTATTAAATAAGTAGCTGCGTTACGGCCTGTAGCGAGAAGGAAATACGCATACCCAAAGCCATGCTCGTTCACTCAAGTTGGACACTGTTTAAAAAAAAAAAAAGGGGGGGGGGGTTGGTAGAATTAAATTAACGCAACTTCACACCGTTTTATCGGCGAATGGCCGCTAATTTATGAAGAATGCAATATTGATTTATCAATATTAATCATGAATGCCTTTAAACTCGAAAGAGAGTGGGGAACGGCCTTACTGTCCGCGCCACTCACTCTGTGAACCGAAAAATCTGGATTTTCACTTATTTATCTTTAAAATAGTTTTACAAAATTAATATCAATCGACAGATCTTGTTTAGTCGTAACTTTTGGTGTATGTTATATGTTTCTAAGAAGAAGCATTCGTATTTCATAAGGATAAGCTCACTTTAGATAGGGCGTTTTCTATGTTAATTTTGACGTGACGTCGCCGATGTTTAAAATTGAGTCTATGGGAAACTTGGCGACGTCACGTCAAAATTTAACATGGAAGTCGCCCTATCTAAAATTGATTTTTTTTCTATAAAATATGAACGCTTCTTTATACAAACATATAGCATACACCAAAAGTTACGACTAAACAAGATCTATCGAATGGTTTTGCTTTTTTGAAATTATTCTGAAGATGAATAACTGAAAATCCAGATTTCCCAGTTTCCAGAGTGAGTGGCCCGGACAGTAAGGTCGTAACATAACGATATTTGGGTGGATTCTTTACACAGATTGGAAAAGATGTAAAAATAAACATCAATCATTATGTGTTATTAAAATGATTGATAGGGATATATAGAATTAATTATTTCTTTTTTTTCCGGTATTTATTTATCTATTTACAATTAAAACTATGCGTTTTCTGTAAACTTCGTCTATCGATTTTTTAAAATCTTATTATTTTTATTAAATTTATTTTGATATATTTTTTTCGTGCGGAAAAAGTTTAATGTTCTTATTATAAATAAATAGATGAATTAATAATTAAATAAATAGATAAATGATAAATAAATAAGAAAATAAATAAATAAATAAATGAAGTCCGCCGAGGAAGGCCGCTGGCCGAAATGTACGGAAAAATAGTGCTTTTATTATAAATAAATAAATAAATAAATAAATAAATAAATAAATAAATAAATAAATAAATAAATAAATAAATAAATAAATAAATTTTAAAATGTCTTGTTCTATATTTTGTACTTATTTTATCTATAAAAATCGTTAAAATAAGTCCTTGACAAATGGTAAAAAATTATTTTTTTTTTTCTTATTCCCCGCTTATAAATTCATCACATTTAATACATATTAAAGGTCATAGATAGATAACAGCGAACCATTTTAAGGGCTTATATTATAAAAGGGACCGTATAGAAGTACGCGAGGCTGCGATCGCACGGCCGGATGGCATTGCAGTAGGTGTCAGTGTTTTTCAGGGTTTTTCAGAGTTTTGCAGAGTTTTTCAGTGGCGTCAGAGTTTTTCAGAGTTTTGCAGAGTTTTTCAGGGTCGTCAGTGTTTTTCAGAGTTTTTCAGGGTAGACTTCAGAGTTTTTCAGTGTTTATCAGGGCTGTCAGAGTTTTTCAGTGTTTTTCAGGCAGACTTCAGTGTTTTTCAGAGTTTTTCAGGGTGTTGCAGAGTTTTGCAGTGAAAAACGGGATTCTCAGGGGTTTTTGGACCCAGTAGTGATATATTGGTATTTACATATCATTGAGAGGGTCATCACCCTTTCCCAGATCTTTTAATTCTGCTAAATATGCCAAAGCCTTTTTTCCAGAAATGATTATTGGTGTTTTCCCTTTAATATCCCCCGCCAACTTTTAATATTTTATCAATTTCAATGTCCGTTGTGTCTATGAATAAATTTATCCATTGACTTGAACCTTCAAATTCGAAAATTCTTCTAAACCATGTGAGTTTAAGACTTTTTATAAAAGTTTTTATATGTGTCATGTGACAGCCACCATCCTTGTTATCTAGAACTAACTGTGTCCATTCTACTCTATCTCTTTTGCCTCCCTTTATAAAATGAAAAAACATTACATCAAGTTCTTTAATGATGTTATCATTAGGTGTAGGTAATGAGGTAAAGTAATGAGTAAGTTTTGGAATTAATATGCTTTTGTCAACAGTAATTCTTCCAAGAGGAGTAAGATTTCTTTTGGACCACGAAAGAATTTCCTTTTCCATTTTTTTTTAATTTCTTGAATTTGAAAGGTCATAATTTTGCCCTCTGAAGCGATAGGAGATGAATATGTTCAAGAGAATAAAGCATGTGAAGAACAGTGTAACTTTAAAAACAGTAATAAATCTATCGTTTCAGTCATCATGATCAAGGGTAAAATGCCATGCCTCATGAGATATTTTATCAGAGTTTACAAATGATAAACTTCATTTCACTATTACTTAAGAATTGTCCTTCCATAGTGAAGTGTGTAACTTCTTGTTTTCTCGAATTTGTTATCAACCTATTTTAACTTCAATTTAACTAGTTACTGAAAGCCCGGCTATCAGTAATGTAAGTACTTTGGTTATAATTCTTTACAGACAATGTGAACTTTAATTTTACAGACCTGTATATACATTATAACACAGGTAAATATAAAATTACGACAGGCCCATGTCCTACAAATTTTTGTGTATTTATTTGCATTTATTTGTAAAACGTGTATGTGTATCACACGTTATTTTAGGATATTAACTGTTTTCAATTTGGTACAACATTTTACGTATTTTTCAAAGAATTATGCATTTTGAGAATCTTCCCTCATTCTGCCAGAAAGCCTAGAGCTGAAAATATCTATTTCACTCTCTGTTTCATATATATTTTTTATATTAAATCAAAGTTGGTCATATGCTATGTATATATTGTGTATATGCATTGTATGAATGTTTATTTCTGCATAGTATGATATAACTTGTAGACTGAATCGTATGACATACGGTGACTTGGGGCTTCAGATTTCACTGACAACGTAGTACAAATCACTTTAGAATTTACTTTCTGACAGACGGTTGTCAGACAAGATCTTCAGTGTCATACTACTGGACAAGCCTATCCCTTTAGGTGAAAATATGATATAAACATAATTAGACACTGGTTATATAGGTATATGAATTATAGAAAACATATATAGATATCAGAAACTTGAGTTGTAAGCCTTGCCATGTTTATTAGAGTTACCTCTCTTCTCGTATTGAAGGTAATAATTTCTTCGAACTATTTTAGGCTTTATTTCCTTCGTATCAGCAAACATAGACCAAAGTAAGATTATATGATACGGGTCGTTGATTGGATAATTTTAAAGTCCTCTATTATAAAACGAAAACTGTATTATAATAAATATCACGGTAACCTCGTATAATATCTGTTTTCGCTGTCTTTTTATATCCTAAGTTCGGTCTTTCAATCGGTATATCCCCATTGGGACTACGGTGTTAATGTACCTTTTGTGATGGTGGTTTGAATTTCGGAAATCACTATTTATGACCTTAATGAAATTCGAATTCCTTCTATATCAAGATGGTTGCCATGAAAGGAATGCTGGATTTCTCGCTATAGCATATAATAGTCGACCTGATACATGACGGGGCAGGTTGGTCCAGTGGTATAGACGACCTGATATATGACTGGGCAGGTTGGTCCAGTGGTATAGACGACCTGATACATGACGTGACAGGTTGGTCCAGTGGTATAATCGACCTGATATATGACGGGGTAGGTTGGTCCAGTGTCAGACGACCTGATATATGACGGGGCAGGTTGGTCAAGTGGTATAGACGACCTGATATATGACGGGGCAGGTTGGTCCAATGGTATAGACGACCTGATATATGACGGGCGGATTGGACCAGTGGTATAGACGACCTGATGTATGACGGGGAAGGTTGGTCCAGTGGTATAGAAGACCTGATACATGGCGGGGCAGGTTGGTCCAGTGGTATAGATACCCTTACATATGACGGGGCAGGTCTAGTGGTACAGATGACCTGATACATGGCAGGGCAGGTTGGTCCAGTGGTATAGACGACCTGATATATGACGGGGCAGGTTGGTTCAGTGGTATAGACGACGGGGCAGGTTTTTCCATTGGTACAGACGACCTGATACATGGCGGGGCAGGTTGGAACAGTGGTATAGACTGCCTGATATATAACGGGGCAGGTTGGTCCAATGGTATATACGACCTGATGTATGACGGGGATGGCTGGTCCATTGGTATAGACGACCTGGTATATGACGGGCAGGTCGACCTGATGGTATAATCGACCTGATATATGACGGGCAGTTTGGTCCAGTGGTATAGACGACCTGATACATGACGGGACAGGTTGGTCCAGTGGTATAGACGACCCGATATATGACGGGGCAGGTTAGTCCAGTGGTATAGACGACCTGACATGGCAAGGCAGGTTGGTCCAGTGGTATAGATGACCTGATGTATGACGAGGCAGGTTGGTCCATGGGTGTAGCGCCCTGACGTATGACGGGGCAGGTTGGTCCAGTGGTATAGATGACCTGATATATGACGGGGAAGGTTGGTCCAGTGGTATAGACGACCTGATATATGACGGGGCAGGTTGGTCCAGTGGTATAGACGACCTGGTACATGACGGGGCAGGTTGGTCTAGTGGTATAGACGACCTGATATATGACTGGGCAGGTTGGTCCAGTGGTATAATCGACTTGATATATGAAGGGGTAGGTTGGTCCAGTGTCAGACGATCTGATATATGACGGGCAGGTTGGTCAAGTGGTATAGACGACCTGATATATGACGGGGCAGGTTGGTCCAATGGTATATACGACCTGATATTTGACGGGCAGGTTGGACCAGTGGTATAGATGACCTGATGTATGACAGGGAAGGTTGGTCCAGTGGTAAAGAAGACCTGATACATGGCGGGGCAGATTGGTCCAGTGGTATAGACGACGTGATATATGACGGACAGGTTGGTCCAGTGATATAGATACCCTTACATATGACGGGGCAGGTCTAGTGGTACAAATGACCTGATACATGGCAGGGCAGTTTGGTCCAGTAGTATAGACGACCTGATATATGACGGGGCAGGTTGGTTCAGTGGTATAGACGACCTGACACGACGAGGCAGGTTTTTCCATTGGTATAGACGACCTGATATATGGCGGGGCAGTGTGGAACAGTGATAGACTACCTGATATATAACCGGGCAGGTTAGTCTAATGGTATAGACGACCTGATATATGACGGGGAAGGCTGGTCCATTGGTATAGACGACCTGGTATATGACGGGCAGGTCGACATGATGGTATAATCGACCTGATATATGACGGGCAGGTTGGTCCAGTGGTATAGACGACCTGATACATGACGGGGCAGGTTGGTCCAGTGGTATAGACGACCTGATATATGACGGGGCAGGTTGGTCCAGTGGTATGGACGACCCGATATATGACGGGGCAGGTTGGTCCAGTGGTATAGACCACCTGACATGACGGGGCAGGTTGGTCCAGTGGTATAGACGACCTGATATATGACTGGACAGGTGGTATAATCGACCTGATATATGACGGGGTAGGTTGGTCCAGTGGTATAGACGACCTGATATATGACTGGGCAGGTTGGTTCAGTGGTATAATCGACCTGATATATGACGGGGTAGGTTGGTTCAGTGGTATAGACGACCTGATATATGACTGGGCAGGTTGGTCCAGTGGTATAGACGACCTGATACATTACGTGACAGGTTGGTCCAGTGATATAGGTACCCTTACATGTGACGGGGCAGGTTGGTCTAGTGGTATAGACGACCTGACATGGCGGGGCAGGTTGGTCCAGTGGTATAGACGACCTGATATATGACGGGATAATCGACCTGATATATGACGGGGTAGGTTGGTCCAGTGGTATAGACAACCTGATATATGACGGGGCAGGTTGGTCCAGTGGTATAATCGACCTGATACATGGCGGGGCAGGTTGGTCCAGTGGTATATACGACCTGATATATGACGGGGCAGGTTAGTCCAGCGGTATAGACGACCTAATGTATGACGGGACAGATTGGTCCAGTGGTATAGACGACCTGATATATGACGGGGCAGGTTGGTCCAGTGGTATAGACGACCTGTTACATGGCGGGGCAGATTGTTTTCAGTGGTAATAGACGACCTGATTACAAGACAGGTAAGGTTGGTCCAGTGATATAGATACCCTTACACGTGACGGGACAGGTTGGTCCAGCTGTATAGACGACCTGATACATGGCGGGGGAGGTTGGTCCAGTGGTATAGACGACCTGACATGACGGGGCAGATTAGTCCAGTGGTATAGACGACCTGATACATGGCGGGGGCAGGTTGGTAGCGGGGCATAGACGACCTGATATATAACGGGGCAGTTTGGTCTAGTGGTATTGACGTCCTGATATGTGACGGGGCAGGTTGGTCCAGTGGTATAGCCGACCTGATATGTGACGGGGCAGGTTGGTCCCATGGTATAGACGACCTGACATGGCGGGACAGGTTGGGACAGTGGTATAGACGACCTGATACATACGGGGGAGGTTGGTCCAGTGGTATTGACGTCCTGATATGTGACGGGCAGGTTGGTCCAGTGTATAGATGACCTGATGTAATACTGAGGTAGGATGGTCCCAATGGTGTAGCGCCCTGACTTATTACGGGGGAGGTTGGTCCAGTGGTATTGACGTCCTGATATGTGACGGGGCAGGTTGGTCCAGTGGTATAGACGACCTGATATATGACGGGGCAGGTTGGTCCCATGGTATAGACGACCTGACATGGCGGGACAGGTTGGTCCCATGGTATAGACGACCTGATACATGGCGGGGCAGGTTGGTATAGTGGTATAGACGACCTGATATATAACGGGGCAGTTTGGTCCAGTGGCATAGACGGTCTGATATATAACGGGCAGGTTGGTCCAGTGGTATAGATGACCTGATATATGACTTGGCAGGTTGGTCCAGTGGTATAGAGGACCTGATACATGGCGAGACAGGTTGGTCCAGTTGTATATACGACCTGATATATGAGGGGCAGGTTGGTCTAGTGGTATAGACGACCTGATATATGACTGGGCAGGTTGGTCCAGTGGTATAATCGACTTGATATATGAAGGGGTAGGTTGGTCCAGTGTCAGACGACCTGATATATGACGGGGCAGGTTGGTCAAGTGGTATAGACGACCTGATATATGACGGGGCAGGTTGGTCCAATGGTATATACGACCTGATATATGACGGGCAGGTTGGACCAGTGGTATAGATGACCTGATGTATGACAGGGAAGGTTGGTCCAGTGGTAAAGAAGACCTGATACATGGCGGGGCAGATTGGTCCAGTGGTATAGACGACCTGATATATGACGGACAGGTTGGTCCAGTGATATAGATACCCTTACATATGACGGGGCAGGTCTAGTGGTACAGATGACCTGATACATGGCAACAGGGCAGGTTTGGTCCAGTAGTAATATAGACGACCTGATATATTAGGGGGCGGGTGGTTTCAGTGGTATAGACGACCTGACACGACGAGGCAGGTTTTTCCATTGGTATAGACGACCTGATATATGGCGGGGCAGGTTGGAAGAGTGATAGACTACCTGATATATAACCGGGCAGGTTAGTCTAATGGTATAGACGATCTGATATATGACGGGGAAGGCTGGTCCATTGGTATAGACGACCTGGTATATGACGGGCAGGTCGACATGATGGTATAATCGACCTGATATATGACGGGCAGGTTGGTCCAGTGGTATAGACGACCTGATACATGACGGGGGCAGGTTGGTCCAGTGTTATAGAACGACCTGATATATGACGGGGGCAGGTTGTGTCCCAGTGGTATAGACGACCCGATATATGACGGGGCAGGTTAGTCCAGTGGTATAGACGACCTGACATGGCAAGGCAGGTTGGTCCAGTGGTATAGACGACCTGATATATGACGGGACAGGTTGGTCCAGTGGTATAATCGACCTGATATATGACGGGGTAGGTTGGTCCAGTGGTATAGACGACCTGATATATGACTGGGCAGGTTGGTTCAGTGGTATAATCGACCTGATATATGACGGGGTAGGTTGGTTCAGTGGTATAGACGACCTGATATATGACTGGGCAGGTTGGTCCAGTGGTATAGACGACCTGATACATTACGTGACAGGTTGGTCCAGTGATATAGGTACCCTTACATGTGACGGGGCAGGTTGGTCTAGTGGTATAGACGACCTGACATGGCGGGGCAGGTTGGTCCAGTGGTATAGACGACCTGATATATGACGGGCAGGTTGTGTCCAGTGTATAATCGACCTGATATATGACGGGGTAAGGTTTGGTCCCAGTGGTATAGACCAACCTGATATATGACGGGGCAGGTTGGTCCAGTGTATAATCGACCCTGATACAACCCAAAAATGGCGGGGCAGGTTGGTCCAGTGGTATATACGACCTGATATATGACGGGGCAGGTTAGTCCAGCGGTATAGACGACCTAATGTATGACGGGACAGATTGGTCCAGTGGTATAGACGACCTGATATATGACGGGGCAGGTTGGTCCAGTGGTATAGACGACCTGTTACATGGCGGGGCAGATTGTTTCAGTGGTATAGACGACCTGATACATGACAGGTAAGGTTGGTCCAGTGATATAGATACCCTTACACGTGACGGGACAGGTTGGTCCAGCTGTATAGACGACCTGATACATGGCGGGGGAGGTTGGTCCAGTGGTATAGACGACCTGACATGACGGGGCAGATTAGTCCAGTGGTATAGACGACCTGATACATGGCGGGGGCAGGTTGGTAGCGGGGCATAGACGACCTGATATATAACGGGGCAGTTTGGTCCAGTGGCATAGACGACCTGATACATACGGGGGAGGTTGGTCCAGTGGTATTGACGTCCTGATATGTGACGGGGCAGGTTGGTCCAGTGGTATAGCCGACCTGATATGTGACGGGGCAGGTTGGTCCCATGGTATAGACGACCTGACACATGGCGGGACAGGTTGGGACAGTGGTATAGACGACCTGATACATACGGGGGAGGTTGGTCCAGTGGTATTGACGTCCTGATATGTGACGGGGCAGGTTGGTCCAGTGGTATAGATGACCTGATGTATGACGAGGTAGGATGGTCCATGGGTGTAGCGCCCTGACTTATGACGGGGCAGGTTGGTCCAGTGGTATTGACGTCCTGATATGTGACGGGGCAGGTTGGTCCAGTGGTATAGACGACCTGATATATGACGGGGCAGGTTGGTCCCATGGTATAGACGACCTGACATGGCGGGACAGGTTGGTCCCATGGTATAGACGACCTGATACATGGCGGGGCAGGTTGGTATAGTGGTATAGACGACCTGATATATGACGGGGCAGTTTGGTCCAGTGGCATAGACGGTCTGATATATAACGGGCAGGTTGGTCCAGTGGTATAGATGACCTGATATATGACTTGGCAGGTTGGTCCAGTGGTATAGAGGACCTGATACATGGCGAGACAGGTTGGTCCAGTTGTATATACGACCTGATATATGAGGGGCAGGTTGGTCTAGTGGTATAGACGACCTGATATATGAACTGGCAGGTTTGGTCCAGTGGTATAATCGACTTGATATATGAAGGGGTAGGTTGGTCCAGTGTCAGACGACCTGATATATGACGGGGCAGGTTGGTCAAGTGGTATAGACGACCTGATATATGACGGGGCAGGTTGGTCCAATGGTATATATGACCTGATATATGACGGGCAGGTTGGACCAGTGGTATAGATGACCTGATGTATGACAGGGAAGGTTGGTCCAGTGGTAAAGAAGACCTGATACATGGCGGGGCAGACTGGTCCAGTGGTATAGACGACCTGATATATGACGGACAGGTTGGTCCAGTGATATAGATACCCTTACATATGACGGGGCAGGTCTAGTGGTACAGATGACCTGATACATGGCAGGGCAGTTTGGTCCAGTAGTATAGACGACCTGATATATGACGGGGCAGGTTGGTTCAGTGGTATAGACGACCTGACACGACGGGGCAGGTTTTTCCATTGGTATAGACGACCTGATATATGGCGGGGCAGGTTGGAAGAGTGATAGACTACCTGATATATAACCGGGCAGGTTAGTCTAATGGTATAGACGACCTGATATATGACGGGGAAGGCTGGTCCATTGGTATAGACGACCTGGTATATGACGGGCAGGTCGACATGATGGTATAATCGACCTGATATATGACGGGCAGGTTGGTCCAGTGGTATAGACGACCTGATACATGACGGGGCAGGTTGGTCCAGTGGTATAGACGACCTGATATATGACGGGGAAGGTTGGTCCAGTGGTATAGACGACCTGATATATGACGGGGCAGGTTGGTCCAGTGGTATAGACGACCTGGTACATGACGGGGCAGGTTGGTCTAGTGGTATAGACGACCTGATATATGACTGGGCAGGTTGGTCCAGTGTATAATCGACTTGATATATGAAGGGGTAGGTTGGTCCTGTGTGAGACGACCTGTTATATGACGTGGAAGGTTGTTCAATTTGTATAGACGACCTGATATATGACGGGGCAGGTTGGTCCAATGGTATATACGACCCGAGATATGACGGGCAGGTTGGACCAGTGGTATAGATGACCTGATGTATGACAGGGAAGGTTGGTCCAGTGGTAAAGAAGACCTGATACATGGCGGGGCAGATTGGTCCAGTGGTATAGACGACCTGATATATGACGGACAGGTTGGTCCAGTGATATAGATACCCTTACATATGACGGGGCAGGTCTAGTGGTACAGATGACCTGATACATGGCAGGGCAGTTTGGTCCAGTAGTATAGACGACCGGATATATGACGGGGCAGGTTGGTTTCAGTGGTATAGACGACCTGACACGACGGGGCAGGTTTTTCCATTGGTATAGACGACCTGATATATGGCGGGGCAGGTTGGAAGAGTGATAGACTACCTGATATATAACCGGGCAGGTTAGTCTAATGGTATAGACGACCTGATATATGACGGGGAAGGCTGGTCCATTGGTATAGACGAACACTGGTAATGAAGACGGGGCAAGTCGACATGATGGTATAATCGACCTGATATTTGACGGGCAGTTTGGTCCAGTTGTATAGACGACCTGATACATGACGGGGCAGGTTGGTCCAGTGGTATAGACGACCTGATATATGACGAGGCAGGTTGGTCCAGTGGTATGGACGACCCGATATATGACGGGGCAGGTTGGTCCAGTGGTATAGACCACCTGACATGACGGGGCAGGTTGGTCCAGTGGTATAGACGACCTGATATATGACGGGACAGGTTGGTCCAGTGGTATAATCGACCTGATATATGACGGGGTAGGTTGGTCCAGTGGTATAGACGACCTGATATATGACTGGGCAGGTTGGTTCAGTTGTATAATCGACCTGATATATGACGGGACAGGTTGGTCCAGTGGTATAATCTGATATATGACTGGGCAGGTTGGTCCAGTGGTATAGACGACCTGATACATTACGTGACAGGTTGGTCCAGTGATATAGGTACCCTTACATGTGACGGGGCAGGTTGGTCTAGTGGTATAGACGACCTGACATGGCGGGGCAGGTTGGTCCAGTGGTATAGACGACCTGATATATGACGGGCAGGTTGGTCCAGTGGTATAATCGACCTGATATATGACGGGGTAGGTTGGTCCAGTGGTATAGACAACCTGATATATGACGGGGCAGGTTGGTCCAGTGGTATAATCGACCTGATACATGGCGGGGCAGGTTGGTCCAGTGGTATATACGACCTGATATATGACGGGGCAGGTTAATCCAGCGGTATAGACGACCTAATGTATGACGGGTTAGATTGGTCCAGTGGTATAGACGACCTGATATATGACGGGCAGGTTGGTCCAGTGGTATAGACGACCTGTTACATGGCGGGGCAGATTGTTTCAGTGGTATAGACGACCTGATACATGACAGGTAAGGTTGGTCCAGTGATATAGATACCCTTACACATGACGGGACAGGTTGGTCCAGCTGTATAGACGACCCGATACATGGCGGGGGAGGTTGGTCCAGTGGTATAGACGACATGACATGAAGGGGCAGATTAGTCCAGTGGTATAGACGACCTGATACATGGCGGGGGCAGGTTGGTAGCGGGGCATAGACGACCTGATATATAACGGGGCAGTTTGGTCCAGTGGCATAGACGACCTGATACATACGGGGGAGGTTGGTCCAGTGGTATTGACGTCCTGATATTAGACTGGGTCAGGGTTGGTCCTGTTGTATAGCCGACCTGATATGTGACGGGGCAGGTTGGTCCCATGGTATAGACGACCTGACATGGCGGGACAGGTTGGGACAGTGGTATAGACGACCTGATACATACGGGGGAGGTTGGTCCAGTGGTATTGACGTCCTGATATGTGACGGGGCAGGTTGGTCCAGTGGTATAGATGACCTGATGTATGACGAGGCAGGTTGGTCCATGGGTGTAGACGCCCTGACGTATGACGGGGCAGGTTGGTCCAGTGGTATTGACGTCCTGATATGTGACGGGGCAGGTTGGTCCAGTGGTATAGACGACCTGATATATGACGGGGCAGGTTGGTCCCATGGTATAGACGACCTGACATGGCGGGACAGGTTGGTATAGTGGTATAGACGACCTGATATATGACGGGGCAGTTTGGTCCAGTGGCATAGACGGTCTGATATATAACGGGCAGGTTGGTCCAGTGGTATAGATGACCTGATATATGACTTGGCAGGTTGGTCCAGTGGTATAGAGGACCTGATACATGGCGAGACAGGTTGGTCCAGTTGTATATACGACCTGATATATGAGGGGCAGGTTGGTCCAGTGGTATAGACGGCCTGATATATGACGGGGCAAGTTGATCCAGTGGCAAAGACGACCTGATATGTGACGGGGCAGTTTGGTCGAGTGGTATAGAAAACCTGATAATATGACCGTGCAGACAGGTCGAGTGGTATGAATGACGTTACATATTACGTAGGAGGCAGATTAGTCCAATGACGTGCCACTAAAGTTCCTATCTGACGAGAAAAACTCGATTCCGGTTGCTGTCAGAAAGATTCAAAGACAGAGAAAAGGAATCATCTTAAGCTTTTTGTTTTTTCTTTACTAGACAATAACTGGAGCGGTGTGTCACCGTGCACGTTGTCATGTAACATATCTCTAAATGCCTCAAGCGAGTCCGTAGCCATGTATTCAGATTTTGAGGTCAAGTACCAGGTAAGTACAATCTCCATGTCAGAGAAATAATGTGAGAATGACAGTATCACATACGTCTCCAAACCATGGATCCCAGAACGACAAAACATATTTCACCTGTAGATTAAGATGTAGTTGTGCATTTTCACAAAATCATTCTCTCTATTATTATGATAATACACGGCCCACCTGCACGATATTGCCTTCACATGCAAACCAGGACAATGACCATTATATTATTTTCTTGACCTCATAATTTGCATGATTAAGTAAACAGACAGACACTGTTCATTACGTAATTTTTGTGGGAAAACATTTATTTCCTCCTTTCCTCCTTTAACATTAGGACTGCAGTTAATGGCGGTGAAATCCATTTATAAAATCAAATTCACATGCATTTGCAAACATCCCATCTGCATATATATATATATATATATATATATATATATATATATATATATATATATATATATATATATATATATATATATATATATATATATATATATACATATATATATATATATATATATATATATATAATGTAGGAGTTTCTTGGTACAGAAAGTATTTAAACAGAATAAGAAAATCAGAAAAGTCACATTTTCAATATATTTCCGTAAGCGCTTTCGCTTTATACGAGAGGGGGTAGCACAATCTGTCTCACGCAAAGTAGTTCCAGTCAAACCCAGACGGCGGACTCAACCAGTTTTTACTGCCTCCTCTGCAGCCGGTGCTGCCGCCTCTACACCAGCTCGTGTAGCTGCTCCTCTATCAACTCATGCAGCCGTCCCTCCAACAATTCGTGTAGCCGTCCTTCCACAAGCTCGCGAAGCCGCCCCTCCACCAGCTCGTGCAGCCGCCCCTTGACCAGCTCGTGCGCCCCCCTCTTCACCAGATCGTGCAGCCGCCCCTCCACAGCTCGTGTAGCCGTCCCTCCACCAGTTCGTGTCGCCGTCCATCCACCAGCTCATGCAGCCGTCCCTCCACTAGATCGTGCAGCCGACCATCCACCAGGTCGTGTAGCCGTCCCTCCACCAGCTCGTGCAGCCGCCCCTCCACCAGCTCGTGCAGCCGCCCCTTCACCAGCTCGTGTAGCCGTCCCTCCACCAGTTCGTGCAGCCGCCCCTCCACCAGCTCGTGCTCACGTCCTCCACCAGCTCATGCTACCGCCCCTCCACCAGCTCGTGCTCCCGCCCCTCCACCAGCTCATGCTACCGCCCCTCCACCAGCTCGTGCTCCCGCCCTCCACCAGCTCGTGTAGCCGTCCCTTCACCAGCTCGTGCTCCCGCCCCTCCATCAGCTCGTGCTCCCGCCCCTCCACCAGTTCGTGCTCCCGCCCTCCACCAGCTCGTGCAGCCGTCCCTCTACCAGTTCGTGCAGCCGCCCCTCCACCAGCTCGTGCTCCCGCCCTCCACCAGCTCATGCTACCGCCCCTCCACCAGCTCGTGCTCCCGCCCTCCACCAGCTCATGCTACCGCCCCTCCACCAGCTCGTGCTCCCGCCCCTCGACCAGCTCATGCTACCGCCCCTCCACCAGCTCGCTCCCGCCCTCCACCAGCTCGTGTAGCCGTCCCCTCACCAACTCGTGCTCTCGCCCCTCCACCAGCTCATGCTACCGCCCCTCCACCAGCTCGTGCTCCCGCCCTCCACCAGCTCGTGTAGCCGTCCCTTCACCAGCTCGGACAGCCGTCCCTACACCAGCTAGTGCTCCCGCCCCTCCACCAGCTCGTGCTCCCGCCCTCCACGAGTTCGTGCAGCCGTCCCTCCACCAGTTCGTGCAGCCGCCCCTCCACCAGCTAGTGCTCCCGCCCTCCACCAGCTCATGCTACCGCCCCTCCACCAGCTAGTGCAGCCGCCCCTTCACCAGCTCGTGCAGTCACCGCCCCTTCACCAGCTCGTGCTGTCGCATGATGAAATAATCCTCTCTAGCTGTTCTTAATAGTTCATCACTATTCCACATTTTGAAGCAGGAAAATGTTCATTGACTACATGGAGTGTTTCTAACACTGGGGTCCTTTATCTGTTGTTTTTGTAGGGCCTCTTGAGTTTCCCATGTTGATCTTTAGAGATTTTGCCACATGTTGCGCACTAAATAACATTCATTGTTTTGCAGTCCATACTGGCATTTGCTCGCAAATCATCGCCAGATTTTAGTTTTATTGTTTCCCCTTCCTCGATGTAACTTAATAGAAAATAATCGTTTAGGAACTCAAATTCTTAAATATATAAATACTACCATCTGACGTCATCAAACAATTAACAACTGTTACATTGTTGTTTACATTTGTTTCCTTCTGATGAGTCGCAATAAACCTCTTCACGATAACTACGGATCTGTAACATTGGGTATTTGGTTCTTTCTTTGTCCGTACATAGATCTAGTGAATATTGACCTTAGTTAATTAAGGGGACCGGGGTTATAAAACCGAAAAATAAAGATTTTTGGACCGTTTTTTTTTTTTGTAAAATGTATGTTAAGATGTGTTCTGTAGGCTCTGATATTTACTTTTGTTACATTCAGAGAAATGACTACTTTTCGAAGATCGAAATCTGTGTAGGCCTCTATAAAGACCGAGTTTCCTCAGCTGGAGTTAAACTGATTACAATTTGCAGGCATTATAGTATTTACCTTTCTTCGCAAGCCCCTTGCTCCATACAACCACCTAATCGCGGAAACGTTGTCCTTCACAGAACCGATTAATGGTGCGACATCCATTTTCGGAGATCGAAGTGAAGTCAAACGTTAGAAAGGATGTCTCAGAACATGGTCATGCGCTTTTACGTCTCGAAAAACGTCGTTATGACGTCAAAATGCATTGTGACGTCGAAAAAGCCAGTCGGTGCTCCTTAGATACGTCACATATTTTCGCCCGTGCCTAGATGTAAACAAACCAAAATGGCGGACGATTCGCCCATCTTTATTCACTTTTAACCGCAATTTTCCCTATTTCGTCTAATCCCAAACTTTTTGGCATTGGCCTGCGGTGCAGATCACTTGAATATAGTGCTAGCAAATAAGGTACGGTAAAATTTCTATGATATATACAGTATTTTAGTCTATATCTGTATATAACCACGGTCCCCTAAACTTAACTAAGGCCTGAATATTGACCTCTTTGACTACACTTTAATAGCGGTAAGCAACACATGTCGTCAGTCGGAGATTCACACCAATCCCGTCAATGTGCCATGTCAATGATCGTAATAAGATGGCGCCACGAGTTTCGTGCAGTCGAAACTTTTGTGATGTTATATGCAAGTTAATTTTTTTAAGGAGTTTTGTATTTGTTTGACCTTAGATAGGCACTGTCGCATAGTCAGACTACCTTCTTCTTCCATTACGAAGTGTACTCATAAATGAGTGTCATACTTCATGTAGCAGTCAAGATAAAAGCCTCAGAAGGCAGTCAAAAAAAAAAAAGTTTTAGATGGAAAAGATGGCCCCTTTTCGCGTTTCGCTAGTTAGAAGACTCTGTTAATAGAGTGTTGGGTATTGATAGTAAGGTTTTTAATGTTAGATGAAAGGGGAGCCCCTTTTTGCAATACGCTAGTTGAAAGGCTCCTGTTAGAGACAGTGGTGCATGAGTGAGGTACATGGTAGGAAGTTTTGTATGTGCTCGGGTTTATTAGGTTTCTGGGTCTGGACCCCTTTTCGCGTTGCGCTAGTTAGAAGGCCCGGTTAGTTGTGTGAAAAGGTCAGGGTGTTACAAATAAAACAATGAAATCTTAATTCCTCACTCTGTACTAAACTGAGCTGGTGGTAAGTTGCTGAGTGCTGTCCGGTACTCCTCCAAAGAACAGGATGATGTTACTGATGATGGTAGTTTATTCCAATCCCTGATGGCGCGTGGGAAGAAAGAGAACCGGTATACATTCCTCCTTGTTGTTGGTATTCGGATGGTGTGCTTTCCCCTGGTTCTGATGTCAGTTTGGATGAGATACTGCTCTGCTGGGATGGCCACTAGGTTGTGCTGGATCTTGAAGAACAGTAGAAGGCAGATCCTTACTCTTCTTATCTGTAGTGGTTCCCATCCTAACGAGTTGACCATGTTGGTGACACTGCCTGGTGTCCTGTCCCAGTCATTTCTTGTGGCAAAACGTGCAGCTCTTCGTTGGACTTCCTCTATCTGGTTGATCTGTCCGATGGAGTGTGGGTCCCAGATAGAGGCAGCATATTCCAGGGTTGGGCGTACAATGGCTTCATAAGCTCTGACCCGTGCTGTTGTTCTGCATCCTCTAAGGTTTCGTTGGAGAAAGCCCAGGGTCCTGTTTGCCTTGGCTGTAATGGCATCAATATGCTTTTTCCATTGTAGATCGTTGCTAATCGTAACACCCAAGTACTTGCTGGAGTCAACAACTTCTAACTGATGGTTGTGTAGGCTGTAGTTTGCTGGTATAGTCTTCCTTTTAGTGGCTACTTGAATTACCACACACTTTTTTGGATGGAGGGACATCTGCCACGTTTTTTCCCATTCCTCAAGTGCTGTTAGGTCCTTCTGCAGCATGTCGCTATCCTCTTCGCTGTTGATCCTGCGATATAGTAGGCAATCATCTGCAAACAATCGGGCCTCTGACTGAGTAACTTCTGGGAGGTCGTTGATGAAGGTCAGGAATAGTAATGGTCCAAGTACGGTCCCTTGTGGCACTCCTGATAACACATCTGCACTTGTTGAAGTATGACCATCAAGTAAGACTTGCTGTTGTCTGTTGTTGAGGAAGTCCTTGATCCAAAGCAGGGTGTTGTCTCGAACTCCATAGTAGTCTAGCTTATGTAGTAATCTCTGGTGAGGGACCTTGTCGAATGCTTTGGAGAAATCCAAAAGGATGATGTCGACTTGGCTTCCCTGGTCCAAGGAGCGGGCAATACTGTCTACTGTGGTATCTAGTTGTGTCTCACAGGAACGTTTAGATCTGAAGCCATGCTGATTGTTGGTAATGATGGAGTGTTGGTCAAAGTGGTCCATAACCTGGCTGTGAATGATGTGCTCCAGTAGCTTACACGAGATTTATGTCAGGGAAAGTGGTCTGTAGTTCGAGGCCTATTGTTTGTCTCCTCGTGTTTGTGCATGTGTTTTCCCACCATGTTTATACCATGTGACAGTATTAGCACCTTTTTAAGGTAATGGAATGACTTTAGGATCCGACAAAACAAACATTCATCAGCTGTAATTCGGACACTCATTGACAAATAATGTTTATGTCTCTATATACGTCAAGAATCCCGTCTTGCTCAGATTTGTATAAGCACTTAAATATCAGAGAACAGGAAAAAAGTTTACAATTGTGCCGAAATTCTGTTTAGATAGATTTTATACAGGAAAATTTTAAAAACATAAAAGTCTCTATGTCATGTCCTATTTTAGAATTTAAAATCATTGGCGCACTTAAAAACTTGTTTACATAAATATGTCCACAATAAGTATATTAATACTATTATTTTCTTGATGTCCGAAGTAAGATATATGTATTGGTTATAAATAGTCATTTCTATAATTATGCAGTGTGCTGACCGCTTGTGGTCATTACGCTACAGTTTTATCATGTATCTATAAGATCTCTTGACATATTCATTTGCACGGATATAAATGTCAACGTCAATGAGTATAATTTTTCTTCATGCCTTCTGTCCGCTGTCATTTTTTCTAACGATCAGGGGAGCTAAGCCGCTAGCTGACCAGTTGACCGGCAAGTTTTAGAGCTATGGAGTATTTTAGCAGCTGCTGTAAAACGGTTCTAATAGTGCTGGTCTTTCTTCAAATTATTTTTCACACAAGTAAGTCGTTTGTGATATCACAATACGTAAGATACGAGATCTTTGTGTCGTTTTTACTTTTCAATTTGTCTATAAAACACACAATAAGCAACTAACTAATACAGAAAGTATGGTGCAAATCTATAGATAATACTGCAATGAGAAGAAGCAGGTATTTTTGATATGATGAACTGATTCAGCTCCCACACGGTTTACGATGCTATGTATTGTACGATGTGATGAACTGATTCAGCTCCCACACGGTTTACTATGCTATGTATTGTACGATGTGATGAACTGATTCAGCTCCCACACGGTTTACTATGCTATGTATTGTACGATGTGATGAACTGAATTAGCTTCCACACGGTTTACGATGCTATGTATTGTACGATGTGATGAACTGATTCATCTCCCACACGGTTTACGATGCTTTGTATTGTACGATGTGATGAACTGACTTAGCTTCCACACGGTTTACGATGCCATGTATTGTACGATGTGATGAACTGATTCAGCTTCCACACGGTTTACGATGCTATGTATTGTACGATGTGATGAACTGACTTAGCTTCCACACGGTTTACGATGCTATGTATTGTACGATGTGAACTGACATAGCTTCCACGCGGTTTACGATGCTATGTGTTGTACGATGTGATGAACTGATTCAGCTTCCACACGGTTTACGATGCTATGTATTGTACGATGTGATGAACTAATTAAGCTTCCACACAGTTTACGATGTTATATATTGTACGATGTGATGAATTGATTTAGCTCCCATACGGTTTACGATGCTCCTCTAGTAGACTCGTACTCCTTGATTGAATACGCTTCAAAGAGCAAGATCGAACTTTTACTGAAACAATGCATTTCTGGTGCTGTTGTAAGAAGTTAGAAGTAAGAAATTGGTTTTCATCTTCTGGATTAAGATCAGTCAATAAGTAAAAGATTTATAACATATTAGGTTTTAATTGATTAATTGATTATTAATCTACGTCACATCACGATTATTTCATATGTATAGTGACGGCATCTGCTTGATGCATTGCATAGAAATTTATACCTTTGTAACGTCGGGATTTTACTGTCTCATCCGAAATACAGGACACCGTTATGCTCACGACGGAAATCGAACCTTGGACTTTTCGGTCACGAGTCGAGGACATCATTCACTGAGCCTCGTTGACTTTTATACATGTGGCAGGAGAGGGATCCTGCCAATATGAATAGTGAAGATGTACAAAGTGTATGAAATTGTAAACACCTCACAATACCTCACGAAGAGGGATCATTAGTACAAAGAACAAGACAAACACCTCACAGTACCTCACGAAGAGGGATTACTAATACAAAGAACAAGACAAACACCTCACAGTACCTCACGAAGAGGGATCATTAGTACAAAGAAGAACAAGACAAACACCTCACAGTACCTCACGAAGAGGGATTACTAATACAAAGAACAAGACAAACACCTCACAGTACCTCACGAAGAGGGATCACCAATACAAAGAACAAGACAAACACCTCACAGTACCTCACGAAGAGGGATCACCAATACAAAGAACAAGACAAACACCTCACAGTACCTCACGAAGAGGGATCACCAATACAAAGAACAAGACAAACACCTCACGAAGAGGGATCACTAATACAAAGAACAAGACAAACACCTCACAGTATCTAACGAAGAGGGATCACTAATACAAAGAACAAGACAAACACCTCACAGTACCTCACGAAGAGGGATCACCAATACAAAGAACAAGACAAACACCTCACAGTACCTCACGAAGAGGGATCACCAATACAAAGAACAAGACAAACACCTTACGAAGAGGGATCACTAATACAAAGAACAAGACAAACACCTCACAGTATCTAACGAAGAGGGATCACTAATACAAAGAACAAGACAAACACCTCACAGTACCTCACGAAGAGGGGTCACTAATACAAAGAACAAGACAAACACCTCACAGTACCTCACGAAGAGAGATCACTAATACCAAGAATAAGACAAACAACCTCACAGTACCTCACGAAGAGGGATCACTAATACAAAGAACAAGACAAACACCTCACAGTATCTCACGAAGAGAGATCACTAATACCAAGAATAAGACAAACAACCTCACAGTACCTCACGAAGAGGGATCACTGATACAAAGAACAAGACAAACACCTCACAATACCTCACGAAGAGGGATCACTAATACAAAGAAGAACAAGACAAACACCTCACAGTATCTCACGAAGAGGGATCACCAATACAAAGAACAAGATAAACACCTCACGAAGAGGGATCACTAATACAAAGAACAAGACAAACACCTCACAGTATCTCACGAAGAGGGATCACTAATACAAAGAATAAGACAAACACCTCACAGTATATCACGAAGAGGGATCACTAATACAAAGAAGAACAAGACAAACACCTCGCAGTACCTCACGAAGAGGGATCACCAATACAAAGAACAAGATAAACACCTCACGAAGAGGGATCACTAATACAAAGAACAAGACAAACACCTCACAGTATCTCACGAAGAGGGATCACTAATACAAAGAATAAGACAAACACCTCACGAAGAGGGGTCACTAATACAAAGAACAAGACAAACACCTCACAGTACCTCACGAAGAGGGATCACTAATACAAAGAACAAGACAAACACCTCACAGTACCTCACGAAGAGGGATCACTAATACAAAGAACAAGACAAACACCTCACGAAGAGGGATCACTAATACAAAGAACAAGACAAACACCTCACAGTACCTCACGAAATGGGATCACTAATACAAAGAACAAGACAAACACCTCACGAAGAGGGATCACTAATACAAAGAACAAGACAAACACCTCACAGTACCTCATGAAGAGGGATACTAATACAAAGAATAAGACAAACAACCTCACAGTACCTCACGAAGAGGGGTCACTAATACAACGAACAAGACAAACACCTCACAGTACCTCACGAAGAGGGATCACTAATACAAAGAATAAGACAAACACCCTTCACAGAAGAACAAGACTATACGATTAATAAATATAATATGGTGGCACTAAGCCCACTGTAATAATGACTTACATTGATATGATGCGATTAATGCTGGAACAGAGTTGATGACACTTCGTAGAGTTTAATAGAAGGTAGGTTTAATAATTGATATATTCATATTAACTATTTCAGATGTATTAGCAGCGGAACCCAAAGGGGGCGCACCACCTCCACCCCCACCATCCAGAAGGGGGGTAGCACAATCTGTCTCACGCAAAGTAGCTCCAGCCACACCCAGACGGGGGTCTCAACCAGTTTTTACTGCCTCCTCTGCAGCCGGTGCTGCCGCTCCTCCACCAGCTCGTGCCGCCGCTCCTCCACCAGCTCGTGCTGCCGCTCCTCCACCGGGTCGTGCCGCCGCTCCCCCACCAGCTCGTGCAGCCGCCCCTCCACCAGCTCGTGCAGCCGCCCCTCCACCAGCTCGTGCAGCCGCCCCTCCACCAGCTCGTGCTGCCGCCACTCCATCCTCTGCTGCTGCACCTCCTCCACCAGCTGGAGCCGTATCGAAGGCGGCTCCTCCTCCAGCCCCCTTGGGAGCAGCACTGCCCACAGCAGGGCCAACAGCACCATACGCACCACGAGGAGGTTTGTTGTTCTTCATATGCTTAGTCTGGGTGTTGTTGATACTGGTACCCACACATTGTATGCTAATTTTAAGTCCATGGGAAACACATTCATATACTGTTATAGGTACTGTTCAATAAACTGTATTATCTACAAGTGATAAGATTTTCCAGTTTCTCACGATATAAAAATAAGAATAAAAAGTTATAAGAGCATTCGTGTATGTGTTATCGGATTCTGAATACTACTCCCTCATACAGAGCCTACGTAACAGAGTTATAACGAATCATGCAATCTAACGAATCATGCAACCATTATAAGTAGCTGTAAACAGTACCTGTCACGGTCCTACGTATGCGTGACATTAATACTGATGATGGTTTCATACATGTGCAATAAATCTTAGAAATTGATCGCTACATTCGTAAATACGATCGGGTGGAATCTGAACTTTTTACTTTAACAAATATCACAGTAATATGAATCAGCAACATAATCTTGATGTTTTTCACGTCATTTAATTTTCCATAGCATTTTGAGTACTTTGATTTTGTTTAATTTCGACTCAGTATTTAAGATTTTGAGGACAAAGTGTCTAGCAGAGATTGTGCTGTACATGGTATACACTTCTTATTACAGGATATGTCACTCCATCCTACTACTATGACTATGGACCCACAGCTTCCAGTTTTGGTGGTGGTTTTAACAGACTGCCTAATATACCTATGGCCAGATTCTTTTATGAATGTAAATGTAAAGTGGGAATGGAACAATGTCCACCGCAATATAGATATGATGGATTGTGTCCGGATGGTGTACGCTGTTGCGAGTTTAATATTTAAATGGGTAAGTCTGTTGTTTTTCGGTGTATGGGTCAGGCGAAGAGTGAAGTTTTACCGGTGTATGGGTCAGAGGAGGAGTGAAGTTTTACCGGTGTATGAGTCAGACGAAGAGGGAAGTTTTACCGGTATATGGGTCAGGAAAAGAGTGAAGTTATACCGGTGTATGAGTCAGACGAAGAGGGAAGTTTTACCGGTATATGGGTCAGGAAAAGAGTGAAGTTTTCCCAGTGTATGAGTCAGGAAAAGAGTGAGGTTTTACTGGTGTATGGGTTAGACGAAGAGTGAAGTTTTCCCGGTGTATAGGTCAGGCGAAGAGTGATGCTTTCCTGGCGTATGGGTCAGACGAAGGAAAAGTACCATATAAGATTTTCTTCAAGTACTTATTTGGGTCAAGTTTAATGTACTAAACACCTCTCCACATATGGTCGTTAAAATAACACATTTTTAATGCGATTTATGAATGAATTATTGTTCAATTTCACACCAGGATCATTTCACGTATGGTGACGTCATCTGGCTGGTGCATCTGCTCTCTCTCTCTTTCTCACCCCCCCCCCCCCCCCCCCCCCCCCCCCCCCCCCCCCCCCCCACACACACACACACACACACACATACACTGTTTTACCTATGCATCAGACCTGCTGTTCTTCATATTAAGTCCTTAGCCTACATGAAAGCACCGTGATATATGCCTTCAGCAAGGTAACGGGTTATTTCTAACCGGTGTATTAAGACAATGTCCTACAGGAACGTCACTTCTGTATATCATTATACTCCACGTGAAGTGTCTCGATTTTAATTATTGTCGCATGATTTACAAATGCTGATTCTTTTGTGAGATATATGTTTGACAAGTCATTTCACCTATACTCTGAAATCCTATTTACTTGATGTCACTCAGTCTGAATCTAACTACGATATCAGTATCAATCCTGATTGTCTAGAAATGATATTACAATATTACATGCATTGACAAATGGAGAATCACAAGTCATTCCGCTGATTTATTGTCCAGTGTATCTTGTCAGAGTAAGTAAAAAATGTCATTCGTATGCGTCCGCCCTTGAGTCGACGTTTCTGGCCTGTGCCTGTCACGTCTTACGTACGACATCTTTGATGTTCGAGCAATTACTTATGTATTGTACACGCGATGACTCTGATTGGGTCAAAGACCTAATCCAGATCATTCAGAAATAAACACAAAATGCGTGAACAAGTGAATTTCAAACCGAAACATTTAAGGAAAAAAAGAAAGATAATTCAGTAAGTCAAGTTATAGATATACAATATATTGATAGAGATGTGAGGGTTATAGATATCCTGTATACACTGTGTAGAGATGTTCTACATGACAATTCACTACGTTAGGATTATATTTATCACCTATACACTCTGTAGAGATGTTCTATATGATAATTCATTATGTTAGGATTATAGATATCCCTTATACACTGTGTAGAGATGTTCTACATGATAATTCACTACGTTAGGGTTATAGATATCCTGTATACACTGTGTAGAGATGTTCTACGTGATAATTCACTACGTTAGGATTATATTTATCACCTATACACTCTGTAGAGATGTTCTATATGATAATTCATTATGTTAGGATTATAGATATCCCTTATACACTGTGTAGAGATGTTCTACATGATAATTCACTACGTTAGGGTTATAGATATCCCTTATACACTGTGTAGAGATGTTCTACATGATAACTCACTACGTTAGGGTCATAGATATCCTCTTTACATTGTGTAGAGATGTTCTACATGATAATTCATTATGTTAGGATTACAGATATCCCTTATACACTGTGTAGAGATGTTCTACATGATAATTCACTACGTTAGGGTTATAGATATCCTGTATACACTGTGTAGAGATGTTCTACATGATAATTCACTACGTTAGGATTATATTTATCACCTATACACTCTGTAGAGATGTTCTATATGATAATTCATTATGTTAGGATTATAGATATCCCTTATACACTGTGTAGAGATGTTCTACATGATAATTCACTACGTTAGGGTTATAGATATCCCTTATACACTGTGTAGAGATGTTCTACATGATAACTCACTACGTTAGGGTCATAGATATCCTCTTTACATTGTGTAGAGATGTTCTACATGATAATTCACTACGTTAGGGTTATAGATATCTTCTATACACTCAGTAGAGATGTTTTACATGATAATTCACTATGTTAGGGTTATAGATATCCCTTATACACTGTGTAGAAATGTCCTACATGATAATTCACTACGTTAGGGTTATAGATATCCAGTATACACTGTGTAGAAATGTTCTACATGATAATTCACTACGTTAGGGTTATAGATATCCTGTATACACTGTGTAGAAATGTTCTACATGATGATTCACTACGTTAGGGTTATAGATATTATCTATACACTGTGTAGAAATGTTCTACATGATAATTCACTATGTCAGGATTATAGATATCCTCTATACACTGTGTAGAGATGTTCTACATGATAATTCACTACGTTAGGATTATATATATCCTCTATACACTCTGTAGAGATGTCCTACATGATAATTCACTACGTTAGGATTATATATATCCTCTATACACTGTGTAGAGATGTTCTACACGATAATTCACTACGTTAGGATTATATATATCCTCTATACACTCTGTAGAGATGTCCTACATGATAATTCACTACGTTAGGATTATATATATCCTCTATACACTCTGTAGAGATGTTTTACATGATAATTCACTACGTTAGGATTATAGATATCCTCTATACACTGTGTAGAGATGTTCTACATGATAATTCACTACGTTAGGATTATAGATATCCTCTATTCACTGTTGGATATGTTCTATATGATAAATTCATCTTTTTTGTTTTATTTTTCAGGAGATCCACAAAACGCCAATCGATGTTATGAATAATGTATATAATAAAAAGTATGGAACACAATGTTATTATTGTTTTGAATTGTACAATAGAATAGGTTTTAAGAGTATTATGAAATAAAATTAACGTTCCGAATTAGAATTACAAAAGTAGGTCATGGTCTTATTACTTATCTCCTTTTCATTTTCACTTTCTCATTAAACAAAGCTATGATAGTGATTGCAAGCAGGGGTTTTCCCTCTGCGGCGTCGGTAGCTGAGAGGTCTATAGTGCTGTGTGTGTCCTCCGTGACCTCGGTAGCTGAAAGGTCTATAGCGCTGTTTGTGTCCTCCGTGACCGCGGTAGCTGAGAGATCTATAGTGCTGTTTGTGTCCTCCGTGACCTCGGTAGCTGAAAGGTCTATAGCGCTGTTTGTGTCCTCCGTGACCTCGGTAGCTGAGAGGTCTATAGCGCTGTTTGTGTCCTCCGTGACCTCGGTAGCTGAGAGGTCTATAACGTTGTTTGTGTCCTTTGTGACCTCGGTAGTTGAGAGGTCTATTGCGCTGTGTGTTTTTCCGTGACCTCTGTCGCTACAGGTTCTTTAGGTCCGTGACCTCGGTCACTACAAATTCTCCAGCTCTGTGACCTCGGTCACTACGAGTTCTATAGCTCCGTGAGCTTACTTTATCCTCTCATCTCGGATCAGAGTTGGAGTATAAAACGTTTTTTTGTGTCAGTGTTGTGTCGGTCAATCGGTCTGTTAGTGTTGTGTTGGTCTGACACATAGTGTTTCTTCAGAGAGTGGGAATGTTTCATATATAGAGTAACCCACGTGTCTACCACCACTAAACACAGACCACCATCATATAGGTGATGTTACCATCACTAAGCACTTGCCACCACTAAACACAGACCATCATCATATAGGTAATGTTACCATCACTAAGCACTTGCCACCACTAAACACAGTCCATCATCATATAGGTGATGTTACCATCACTAAACATTTGCCACCACTAAACACAGACCATCATCATATAGGCGATGTTACCATCACTAAGCACTTGCCACCACTAAACACAGACCAACAGGATATAGCTGATGTTACCATCACTAAGTACTTGCCACCACTAAACACAGACCATCACCATATAGGCGATGTTACCATCACTAAGCACTTGCCACCACTAAACACAGACCATCATCATATAGGCAATGTTACCATCACTAAGCACTTGCCACCACTAAACACAGACCAACAGGATATAGGTGATGTTACCATCACTAAGCACTTGCCACCACTAAACACAGACCATCATCATATAGGCGATATTACCATCACTAAGCACTTGCCACCACTAAACACAGACCATCATCATATAGGCAATGTTACCATCACTAAGCACTTGCCACCACTAAACACAGACCAACAGGATATAGGTGTTGTTACCATCACTAAGCACTTGCCACCACTAAACACAGACCATCATCACAAAGCATTATTATCACTACTAAACACTAAAGTTTGATCATCACATAGGCGATGTTACCGTAACTAAACACACTGACAACCATCATATAGGTGATATAACCACCACAAAACACTGACTACCATCATATAGGTGATGTTATCACCATTAAACACTGACCACCATCATTTAGATGATTTTACAACCACTAAGCACTGACCACCATCATATAGGTGATGTTATCACCACTAAACACTGACCACCGTCATATAGGTGATGTTATCACCACTAAACACTGACCACCATCATATAGGTGATGTTACCACCTCTAGACACCGACCACCATCATATAGGTGATATTATCACCATTAAACACTGACCACCTTCATATAGGTGATGTTATCACCACTAAACACTGACCACCATCATATAGGTGATGTTATCACCACTAAACACTGACCACCGTCATGTAGGCGATTTTACCACCACTAAACACTGACCACCATCATATAGGCGTTGTTATCACCACTAAACACTGACCACCGTCATATAGGCGATTTTACCACCACTTAACACTAACCACCATCATATAGGTGATGTTATCACCACTAAACACTGACCACCATCATTTCGATGATTTTACCACCACTAAACACTGATCACCATCATATAGGTGATGTTATCACCACTAAACACTGACCACCATCATTTAGATGATTTTACCACCACTAAACACTGACCACCGTCATATAGGTGATGTTACCATCACTAAACACTGACCACCATCATATAGGTAATGTTACCACCACTAAACACTGACCACCATCATATAAGTGATGTTACTACCACTAAACACTGACCACCATCATATAGGTGATGTTATCACCCCTAAACACTGACCACCGCCATACAGGAGATTTTACCACCACTAAACACTGACCACCATCATATAGGTGATGCTACCATCTCTAAACACCGACCACCATGATACAGGTTATGTTACCACCATTAAACACTGACCACCGTCATATAGGTGATGTTACCACCTCTAAACACCGACCACCATGATACAGGTTATGTTACCACCTCTAAGCACTGACCACCATCATATAGGTGATGTTATCACCACTAAACACTGACCACCGTCATATAGGTGATGTTATCACCACTAAACACTGACCACCATCATATAGGTGATGTTACCACCTCTAGACACCGACCACCATCATATAGGTGATGTTATCACCATTAAACACTGACCACCGTCATATAGGTGATGTTATCACCACTAAACACTGACCACCGTCATATAGGTGATGTTATCACCACTAAACACTGACCACCATCATATAGGTGATGTTATCACCACTAAACACTGACCACCGTCATGTAGGCGATTTTACCACCACTAAACACTGACCACCATCATATAGGCGATGTTATCACCACTAAACACTGACCACCGTCATATAGGCGATTTTACCACCACTTAACACTAACCACCATCATATAGGTGATGTTATCACCACTAAACACTGACCACCATCATTTCGATGATTTTACCACCACTAAACACTGACCACCATCATATAGGTGATGTTATCACCACTAAACACTGACCACCGTCATATAGGTGATGTTATCACCTCTAAACACCGACCACCATGATACAGGTTATGTAACCACCGCTAAACACTGACCAACATCATATAGGTGATGTTATCACCATTAAAGACTGACCACCGTCATATAGGTGATGTTACCATCACTAAACACTGACCACCATCATATAGGTGATGTTATCACCCCTAAAAATGACCACCGTCATACAGGACATATTACCACCACTAAACACTGACCACCATCATATAGGTGATGTTACCACCTCTAAACACCGACCACCATGAGACAGGTTATGTTACCACCACTAAACACTGATTACCATCATGTAGGTGATGTTATCACCACTAAACACTGACCACCATCATTTAGATCATTTTACCACGACTAAACACTGACCACCATCATATAGGTGATGTTATCACCACTAAACACTGACCTCCGTCATATAGGAGATTTTACCACCACTAAACACTGACCACCATCATATAGGTGATGTTATCACCACTAAACACTGACCACCATCATTTAGATGATTTTACCACCACTAAACACTGACCACCGTCATATAGGTGATGTTACCATCACTAAACACTGACCACCATCATATAGGTGATGTTACCACCACTAAACACTGACCACCATCATATAAGTGATGTTACTACCACTAAACACTGACCACCATCATATAGGTGATGTTATCACCCCTAAACACTGACCACCGTCATACAGGAGATTTTACCACCACTAAACACTGACCACCATCATATAGGTGATGCTACCATCTATAAACACCGACCACCATGATACAGGTTATGTTACCACCATTAAACACTGACCACCGTCATATAGGTGATATTACCACCTCTAAACACCGACCACCATGATACAGGTTATGTTACCACCTCTAAGCACTGACCACCATCATATAGGTGATGTTATCACCACTAAACACTGACCACCGTCATATAGGTGATGTTATCACCACTAAACACTGACCACCATCATATAGGTGATGTTACCACCTCTAGACACCGACCACCATCATATAGGTGATGTTATCACCATTAAACACTGACCACCGTCATATAGGTGATGTTATCACCACTAAACACTGACCACCGTCATATAGGTGATGTTATCACCACTAAACACTGACCACCATCATATAGGTGATGTTATCACCACTAAACAGTGACCACCGTCATGTAAGCGATTTTACCACCACTAAACACTGACCACCATCATATAGGCGATGTTATCACCACTAAACACTGACCACCGTCATATAGGCGATTTTACCACCACTTAACACTAACCACCATCATATAGGTGATGTTATCACCACTAAACACTGACCACCATCATTTCGATGATTTTACCACCACTAAACACTGATCACCATCATATAGGTGATGTTATCACCACAAACACTGACCACCATCATATAGGTGATGTTACCACCCCTAAACACCGACCACCATGATACAGGTTATGTAACCACCGCTAAACACTGACCACCATCATATAGGTGATGTTATCACCATTAAACACTGACCACCGTCATATAGGTGATGTTACCATCACTAAACACTGACCACCATCATATAGGTGATGTTACCACCACTAAACACTGACCGCCATCATATAGGTGATGTTATCACCACTAAACACTGACCACCATCATTTAGATGATTTTACCACCACTAAACACTGACCACCGTCATATAGGTGATGTTACCATCACTAAACACTGACCACCATCATATAGGTGATGTTACCACCTCTAAACACTGACCACCATCATATAAGTGATGTTACTACCACTAAACACTGACCACCATCATATAGGTGATGTTATCACCCCTAAAAATGACCACCGTCATACAGGACATATTACCACCACTAAACACTGACCACCATCATATAGGTGATGTTACCACCTCTAAACACCGACCACCATGAGACAGGTTATGTTACCACCACTAAACACTGATTACCATCATGTAGGTGATGTTATCACCACTAAACACTGACCACCATGATACAGGTTATGTTACCACCTCTAATCACTGACCACCATCATATAGGTGATGTTATCACCACTAAACACTGACCACCGTCATATAGGTGATGTTATCACCACTAAACACTGACCACCATCATATAGGTGATGTTATCACCACTAAACACTGACCACCGTCATGTAGGCGATTTTACCACCACTAAACACTGACCACCATCATATAGGCGATGTTATCACCATTAAACACTGACCACCGTCATATAGGCGATTTTACCACCACTTAACACTAACCACCATCATATAGGTGATGTTATCACCACTAAACACTGACCACCATCATTTCGATGATTTTACCACCACTAAACACTGATCACCATCATATAGGTGATGTAATCACCACAAACACTGACCACCATCATATAGGTGATGTTACCACCCCTAAACACCGACCACCATGATACAGGTTATGTAACCACCGCTAAACACTGACCACCATCATATAGGTGATGTTATCACCATTAAACACTGACCACCGTCATATAGGTGATGTTACCATCACTAAACACTGACCACCATCATATAGGTGATGTTACCACCACTAAACACTGACCGCCATCATATAGGTGATGTTATCACCATTAAACACTGACCACCATCATTTAGATCATTTTACCACCATTAAACACTGACCACAGTCATATAGGTGATGTTACCATCACTAAACACTGACCACCATCATATAGGTGATGTTACCACCACTAAACACTGACCACCATCATATAAGTGATGTTACTACCACTAAACACTGACCACCATCATATAGGTGATGTTATCAACCCTAAAAAATGACCACCGTCATACAGGACATATTATCACCACTAAACACTGACCACCATCATATAGGTGATGTTACCACCTCTAAACACCGACCACCATGAGACAGGTTATGTTACCACCACTAAAAACTGACCACCATCATGTAGGTGATGTTATCACCACTAAACATTGACCACCATCATTTAGATCATTTTACCACCACTAAACACTGACCACCATCATATAGGTGATGTTATCACCACTAAACACTGACCTCCGTCATATAGGAGATTTTACCACCACTAAACACTGACCACCATCATATAGGTGATGTTATCACCACTAAACACTGACCACCATCATTTAGAAGATTTTACCATAACTAAACACTGACTACCATCATATAGGTGATGTTATCACCACTAAACACTGACCACCATCATTTAGATGATTTTACCACCACTAAACACTGACCACCATCATATAGGTGATGTTATCACCATTAAACACTGACCACCGTCATTTAGGTGATGTTATCACCACTAAACACTGACCACCGTCATATAGGTGATGTTATCACCACTAAACACTGACCACCGTCATATAGGTGATGTTATCACCACTAAACACTGACCACCGTCATATAGGTGATGTTATCACCACTAAACACTGACCACCATCATATAGGTGATGATATCACCACTAAACACTGACCACCGTCATATAGGAGATTTTACCACCACTAAACACTGACCACCATCATATAAGTGATGTTATCACCACTAAACACTGACCACCATCATATAGGTGATGTTATCACCTCTAAACACCGACCACCATGATACAGGTTATTTAACCACCTCTAAACACTGACCACCATCATATAGGTGATTTTATAACCATTAAACACTGACCACCGTCATATAGGTGATGTTACCATCACTAAACACTGACCACCATCATATAGGTGATGTTACCACCACTAAACATGGACCACCGTCATATAGGTGATGTTATCACCATTAAACACTGACCACCGTCATATAGGTGATGTTACCACCAGTAAACACTGACCGCCATCATATAGGTGATGTTATCACCACTAAACACTGACCACCATCATTTAGATGATTTTGCCACCACTTAACACTGACCACCGTCATATAGGTGATGTTACCATCACTAAACACTGACCACCATCATATAGGTGATGTTACCACCACTAAACACTGACCACCATCATATAAGTGATGTTACTACCACTAAACACTGACCACCATCATATAGGTGATGTTATCACCACTAAACACTGACCACCGTCATATAGGAGATTTTACCACCACTAAACACTGATCACCATCATATAGGTGATGTTACCACCTCTAAACACCGACCACCATGAGACAGGTTATGTTACCACCACTAAACACTGACCACCATCATGTAGGTGATGTTATCACCACTAAACACTGACCACCATCATTTAGATAATTTTTCCACCACTAAACACTGACCACCATCATATAGGTGATGTTATCACCACTAAACACTGACCTCCGACATACAGGAGATTTTACCACCACTAAACACTGACTACCATCATATAGGTGATGTTATCACCACTAAACACTGACCACCATCATTTAGATGATTTTCCCACCACTAAACACTGACCACCATCATATAGCTGATTTTACCACAATTAAACACTGACCACCGTCATTTAGGTGATGTTATCACCACTAAACACTGACCACCGTCATATAGGTGATGTTATCACCAC
This sequence comes from Pteria penguin, assembly GCA_035048485.1. Lineage (NCBI taxonomy): Eukaryota > Metazoa > Mollusca > Bivalvia > Pterioida > Pteriidae > Pteria > Pteria penguin. Next base: position 74,176,456 of record CM068582.1, on the reverse strand, counting down.
TAAACACTGACCACCGTCATATAGGTGATGTTATCACCACTAAACACTGACCACCGTCATATAGGTGATGTTATCACCACTAAACACTGACCACCATCATATAGGTGATGTTATCACCACTAAACACTGACCACCGTCATATAGGAGATTTTACCACCACTAAACACTGACCACCATCATATAAGTGATGTTATCACCACTAAACACTGACCACCATCATTTCGATGATTTTACCACCACTTAACACTGACCACCATCATATAGGTGATGTTATCACCAAAAAACACTGACCACCATCATATAGGTGATGTCACCACCTCTAAACACTGACCACCATCATATAGGTGATGTTATCACCACTAAACACTGACCACCATCATATAGGTGATGTTACCACCTCTAAACACCGACCACCATGATACAGGTTATTTAACCACCTCTAAACACTGACCACCATCATATAGGTGATGTTATCACCACTAAACACTGACCACCGTCATATAGGAGATTTTACCACCACTAAACACTGACCACCATCATATAAGTGATGTTATCACCACTAAACACTGACCACCGTCATATAAGTGATGTTATCACCACTAAACACTGACCACCGTCATATAGGTGATGTTATCACCACTAAACACTGACCACCATCATATAAGTGATGTTATCACCACTAAACACTGACCACCATCATTTCGATGATTTTACCACCACTAAACACTGACCACCATCATATAGGTGATGTTATCACCAAAAAACACTGACCACCATCATATAGGTGATGTCACCACCTCTAAACACTGACCACCATCATATAGGTGATGTTATCACCACTAAACACTGACCACCATCATATAGGTGATGTTACCACCTCTAAACACCGACCACCATGATACAGGTTATTTAACCACCTCTAAACACTGACCACCATCATATAGGTGATGTTATCACCATTAAACACTGACCACCGTCATATAGGTGATGTTACCATCACTAAACACTGACCAGCATCATATAGGTGATGTTACCACCACTAAACACTGACCACCGTCATATAGGTGATGTTATCACCACTAAACACTGACCACCGTCATATAGGTGATGTTATCACCACTAAACACTGACCACCGTCATATAGGTGATGTTATCACCACTAAACACTGACCACCGTCATATAGGTGATGTTATCACCACTAAACACTGACCACCATCATAAAGGTGATGTTATCACCACTAAACACTGACCACCGTCATATAGGAGATTTTACCACCACTAAACACTGACCACCATGATATAAGTATTGTTATCACCACTAAACACTGACCACCATCATTTCTATGATTTTACCACCACTTAACACTGACCACCATCATATAGGTGATGTTATCACCAAAAAACACTGACCACCATCATATAGGTGATGTCACCACCTCTAAACACTGATCACCATCATATAGGTGATGTTATCACCACTAAACACTGACCACCATCATATAGGTGATGTTACCACCTCTAAAAACCGACCACCATAATACAGGTTATTTAACCACCTCTAAACACTGACCACCAAGATATAGGTGATGTTATCACCATTAAACACTGACCACCGTCATATCGGTGATGTTACCATCACTAAACACTGACCACCGTCATATAGGTGATGTTACCACCACTAAACACTGACCACCGTCATATAGGTGATGTTATCACCACTAAACACTGACCACCTTTATATAGGTGATGTTATCACCACTAAACACCGACCACCATCATATAGGTGATGTTATCACCACTAAACACTAACCTCCGTCATATAGGAGATTTTACCACCACTAAACACTGACCACCATCATATAGGTGATGTTATCACCACTAAACACTGACCACCATCATTTAGATGATTTTACCACCACTAAGCACTGACTACCATCATATAGGTAATGTTACCACCACTAAACACTGACCACCGTCATATAGGTGATGTTATCACCTCTAAACACCGACCACCATGATACAGGTTATTTAACCACCTCTAAACACTGACCACCATCATATAGGTGATGTTATCACCATTAAACAGTGACCACCGTCATATAGGTGATGTTACCATCACTAAGCACTGACCACCATCATATAGGTGATGTTACCACCACTAAACACTAACTACCGTCATGTATGTGATGTTATCACCATTAAACACTGACCACCGTCATATAGGTGATGTTACCATCACTAAAAACTGACCCCCATCATATAGGTGATGTTACCACCACTAAACACTGACCGCCATCATATAGGTGATGTTATCACCACTGAACACTGACCACCATCATTTAGGTGATTTTACCACCACTAAACACTGTCCACTGTCATATAGGTGATGTTACCATCACTAAACACTGACCACCATCATATAGGTGATGTTACCACCACTAAACACTGACCACCATCATATAAGTGATGTTACTACCACTAAACACAGACCACCATCATATAGGTTATGTTATCACCACTAAACACTGACCACCGTCATATAGGAGATTTTACCACCACTAAACACTGATCACCATCATATAGGTGATGTTGCCACCTCTAAATACCGACCACCATAATATAGGTTATGTTACCACCACTAAACACTGACCACCATCATGTAGGTGATGTTATCACCACTAAACACTGACCACCATCATTTAGATGATTTTACCACCACTAAACACTGACCACCGTCATATAGGTGATGTTATCACCACTAAACACTAACCTCCGTCATATAGGAGATTTTACCACCACTAAACACTGACCACCATCATATAGGTGATGTTATCACCATTAAACACTGACCACCGTCATATAGGTGATGTTATCACCACTAAACACTGACCACCGTCATATAGGAGATTTTACCACCACTAAACACTGACCACCATCATATAGGTGATGTTATCACCACTAAACACTGACCACCATCATTTAGATGATTTTACCACCACTAAACACTGACTACCATCATATAGGTGATGTTATCACCACTAAACACTGACCACCATCATTTAGATGATTTTACCACCACTAAACACTGACCACCATCATATAGGTGATGTTATCACCATTAAACACTGACATTTGTCATATAGGTGATGTTATCACCACTAAAAACTGACCACCGTCATATAGGAGATGTAACAACCATTAAACACTGACCACTATCATATAGGTGATGTTACCACCTCTAAACACCGACCACCATGATACAGGTTATGTTACTACCACTAAACATTGACCACCATCATATAGATGATGTTATCACCACTAAACACTGACCACCGTCATATAGGTGATGTTACCATCACTAAACACCGACCACCATCATATACGTGATGTTATCACCACTAAACACTGACCACCATCATATAGGTGATGTTACCACCTCTAAACACCGACAACCATGATACAGGTTATGTTATCACCAGTAAACACTGACCACCATTATATAGGTGATGTTATCACCACTAAACACTGACCACCATCATATAGGTGATCTTACCACCTCTAAACACCGACCACCATGATACAGGTTATGTTACCACCACTATACAGTGACCACCATCATATAGGTGATGTTATCACCACTAAACACTGACCACCGTCATATAGGCGATTTTACCACCACTAAACACTGACCACCATCATATAGGTGATGTTATCACCACTAAACACTGACCACCATCATATAGGTGATGTCACCACCTCTAAACACTGACCGCCATCATATAGGTGATGTTATCACCATTAAACACTGACCACCGTCATATAGGTGATGTTACCATCACTAAACACTGACCGCCATCATATAGGTGATGTTATCACCATTAAACACTGACCACCATCATATAGGTGATGTTACCACCACTAAACACTGACCACCATCATTTAGGTGATTTTATCACAATTAAACACTGACCACCATCATATAGGTGATGTTACCACCACTAAACACTGACCACCATCATTTAGGTGATTTTACCACAATTAAACACTGACGACCGTCATATAGGCGATGTTATCACCATTAAACACTGACCACCGTCATATAGGTTATGTTACCACCACTAAACACTGACCACCATCATATAGGTAATCTTACCACCAATAAATACCGACCACCATGAAACAGGTTATGTCACCACCTCTAAACACTGACCACCATCATATAGTTGATGTTATCACCACTAAACACTGACCACCATGATACAGGTTATGTCACCACCTCTAAACACTTACCACCATCATATAGGTGATATTACCACCACTAAACACTGACCGCCATCATAAAGGTTATGTTACCACCACTAAACACTGACAATCATCATATAGGTTATGTTACCACCACTAAACACCGACCACCATGATACAGGTGATGTTACCGCCCTATACAACATGTAGGTGATGTTTTTTACTCCACCACTAAACACTGACCGCGTTCCCCATCACTTAACACTGACCATGGTGCCGACCACTAAACACTGACCGCTGTCCCACCACTAAACACTGACTACGGTCCCTACCACTAAACACTGACCACTGTCCCCACCACTAAACACTGGTCGCGGTCCCCACCACTAAACACTGACAGCGGTCTCAACACTGACCACGGTTCCACCACTAAACACTGACCACGGTCCCCACGACTAAACACGGACTGCTGTCCCCACCACTAAACACTGACCGCTGTCCCCACAACTAAACACTGACCGCGGTCCCCACTGACCATGGTGCCCGCCTTAAAATTGCTATAATCTTATGTCGCCATTATACGCTGATCACTATTTAAGTAATGTAATCTTCCTTCTGTAAACATTGACCACCACCATGCTTGGATGGCAATCTTCATCCATATAGGTGATGTAATCTTCTGCCACCACTAAACATTGACCACCACTATGCTGGTAATGCAATCTTTCTCATCCTTCCATATAGGTGATGTAATCTTGTGCCACCACTAAACATTGACCACCACTATGCTGGTAATGCAATCTTTCCCATCCCTCTATATAGGTGATGTAAACTTCTGCCACCACTAAACATTGACCACCACTATGCTGGTAATGCAATCTTCCTCGTCCCTCCATATAGGTGATGTAATCTTGTGCCACCACTAAACTTTGACCACCACTATGCTGGTAATGCAATCTTCCCCATCCCTCCATATAGGTGATGTAATCTTGTGCCACCACTAAACTTTGACCACCACTATGCTGGTAATGCAATCTTCCCCATCCCTCCATATAGGTGATGTAATCTTGTGCCACCACTAAACTTTGACCACCACTATGCTGGTAATGCAATCTTCCCCATCCCTCCATATAGGTGATGTAATCTTGTGCCACCACTAAACTTTGACCACCACTATGCTGGTAATGCAATCTTCCCCATCCCTCCATATAAGTGATGTAATCTTGTGCCACCACTAAACTTTGACCACCACTATGCTGATAATGCAATCTTCCCCATCCCTCCATATAGGTGATGTAATCTTGTGCCACCACTAAACTTTGACCACCACTATGCTGGTAATGCAATCTTCCCCATCCCTCCATATAGGTGATGTAATCTTGTGCCACCACTAAACTTTGACCACCACTATGCAGGTAATGCAATTGTAATCTTCTGCCACCACTTAATACTGAAAACCGACATATAGGTGAAATAATCTCCTTTTGGGGTTAAAAATGTTCTTTATAAAATTTGTTTTAAACAGTTGTATGTGGTAACAAGTTTAATATGACTGAACAGTTATACACGGATCGGTAACAAAAAGATCTTCACAAATAACGTCTAAAGAACAGCAGAGGCAATAACTCTGGCCAAAGGTTACTGTTATTGTTAATGATCAGAAGTCAACTTGTTAGGTTGTCACACGCTTAGAAAGGTAACATGCCACACGCTCACAAAGGTCAAAAGTCGGGAAGTATAAGGATAGAAAATTCACAAGTCGACTAGTCGGGGAGTATACGCATACAAAATACACAAGTCAATTAGTCGGGAGCATACGCATACAAAATTCACAAGTCAACTAGTCGGGTAATATACGCATACAAAATTCACAAGTCGACTAGTCGGGAGTATACGCATACAAAATTCACAAGTCGACTAGTCGGGGAGTATATAAATACAAAATTCACAAGTCGACTAGTCGGGAGTATACACATACAAAATTCACAAGTCGACTAGTCGGGAGTATACACATACAAAATTCACAAGTCGACTAATCGGGGAGTATACACTTATAAAATTCACAAGTCGACCAGTCGGGGAGTATACGCATACAAAATTCACAAGTCGACTAGTCGGGAGTATACACATACAAAATTCACAAGTCGACTAGTCGATGAGTATACACTTACAAAATTCACAAGTCGACTAGTTGAGAGTATACGTATACAAATTCACAAGTCGACCAGTCGGGGAATATACGCATACAAAATTCACAAGTCGACTAGTCGGGAGTATACACATACAAAATTCACAAGTCGACTAGTCGGGAGTATACACATACAAAATTCACAAGTCGACTAATCATGAGTATACACATACAAAATTCACAAGTCGACCAGTCGGGGAGTATACGCATACAAAATTCACAAGTCGACTAGTCGGGAGTATACACATACAAAATTCACAAGTCGACTAGTCGATGAGTATACACTTACAAAATTCACAAGTCGACTAGTTGAGAGTATACGTATACAAATTCACAAGTCGACTAGTCGGGGAGTATACGCTAACAAATATTACAAGTCGACTAGTCAATGATAACACGTTCACATGATCATAAATCCTCTAGGCGTCTACTACACACTTACAGAGGACACAAATGCACAAGTCGTTGACTACACACTAACAAAGATCACAAATGCACAAGTCGTCGACTACACACCTACAAAAAGCACAAATCCCCCGATCGTCGACATATTTACAACTGGTAACCACAAACCCAGTATTCAGTGTTTCTTGTACAGACCTGAGATACTTACTTACTAATTCATTGTAACAAACGTTTGTAAATTATTCTAAAATCAATCAAGGAGTATCTCCCACTACTCATCTCATGCATAGCTCTGTCTTTAGGTTGGTTCTTTGGCGCTTAGCTTTCAAGTCAATTTAGCAATTACATGTATTTTGCTCTTCATATATTTACGCTTTTACCTTCAGCATCACAGAGGAGACATAAGTTGTCGAAATAGGGGATATAAGGAACTGTCCACATGCTGCGATCGGTGGTACGTCACGTGGTGGACTATGTTTCGACTTGTGGTAGATGTGATAGAAAGGGGGGGGGGGATAAGGAACTGACCACATGCTGCGATTGATCGTACGTTACGTGGTAGACTATGCTTCGAATAGTAGTAGGCGTGATGGGGGTATAAGGCACTGACGACATGCTGCGTTTGGTTGTACATTACTTGGTAGACTATGGTTCGAATATTGGTAGGTTGATGGGGGTATAAGGCACTGACCACATGCTGCGATTGGTCGTACGTCACGTGGTGGATTATGGTTCAACTTGTGGCAGGTGTGATTGAGGTGGGGGGGGGGGGGTGTATAAGGAACTAACCACATGCTGCGATTGGCATTGCGTTACGTGGTGGATTATGGTTCGACCTGTGGTAGGTGTTACGGGGTTATAAGAAACTGACCACACGCTGCGGTTGGCAGTACGTTACGAGGTGGACTATGGTTCGACTTGTGGTAGGTGTGATTTCGGCGGGGGGGTATAAGGAACTGACCACATGTTGCGATTGGTCGTCCGTTACGTGGTAAACTATGGCTCGACTTGTGGTAGGTGCGATTTAGGGGGGGGGGGGATTATAAAGAACTGACCACATGCTGCGATTGGTCGTACGTTACGTGGTGGACTTGTGGTAGGTGTGATTTTGGGGAAGGGGGGTTATAAGGAACTGACCACATGCTGCGATTGGTCGTACGTTACTTGGTGGACTATTGTTCGACTTGTGGTAGGTATGTTGGAGGGTATGAGGCGCTGACCACATGCTGCGATTAACTGTATGGCGCTGACCACATGCTGCGATTAACTGTATGGCGCTGACCAAATGCTGCGATTAACTGTATGGCGCATCGTGATGATCTACAACTGATCATACGCCGTGCCGTAGGGACGATTGTAAGATGAATTGTAATGACCTACAATTGATCGTATGTAAGCCAAGATTAACCAAAACTGCAGCTTCTGATTCATGTAGTATGTTACTGGACCGTCAGTAGCCACCAGCAACTGATCGTACGCCAAATCGTAGGGACCGTCGGAAGTCATAGTCACCAGCAGCTGGTTGTACGCCAAATCGTAGGGACAGTTGGAAGTCATAGTCACCAGCAGCTGGTTGTACGCCAAATCGTAGGGACCGTCGGTAGCCACCAGCAGCTGATAGTACGCCAAATTGTATGGACTGTCGGTTGTCGTAGCCACCAGCAGCTGAACGTACGCCAAATCGTAGGGACCATCAGTTGTCTTAGCCACCAGAAGCTTATCGTACGCCAAATCGTAAGAACCGTCGGTAGTCATAGTCACCAGCAGCTGATCGTACGCCATATCGTAGGGACCGTCGGTAGCCACCAGCAGCTGACCGTATGCCACACTGTAGGACCGTCGGTTGTCGTAGCCACAAGCAGGTAATCGTACGCCAAATAGTAGGGATCGTCGGTTGTTGTAGTATCGTAGTATCGAGAGCCGATTAGAGCTGTAAAACAGATGGCAACATTGATCGTGAGATAGAACTACTAATATCCAAACCACATGACCTGCGATCGAGTAGAAGTGGTGGTATGTCCATGCACGATTGGTATGATTCTCTGCTGCAACTTTCTATTTAAAATCCTAATACATGTATTTAACATGTAGCCAAATACCTTGCTGTGGTGGATGTTGTTTGTGACAACACTTAAGACCTTGCTGTGACTGATGTTGTTTGTGACAACACTAAAGACCTTGCTGTGGCGGATGTTGTTTGTGACAACACTAAAGACCTTGTTTTGGCGGATCTTGTTTGTGACATCACTAAAGACCTTGCTGTGGCGGATGTTGTCTGTGACAACACTAAACGCCTTGCTGTGGCGGATGTTGTCTGTGACATCACTGAAGACCTTGCTCTGACGGATGTTGTCACTGACAACACTAAAGACCTTGCTGTGGCGGATGTTGTTTATGACAACACTGAAGACCTTGCAGTAGCGGATTTTGTTCGTGATAACATCAGATACCTCAACATCAACGTCATTAAATCACACTTTTTTCGTGACTGGTGTTCCTTGGTAGACAAACGATTATTTTATTGAAGTACGCTATCACATGGTTTTAAATTTTGATTAGTTGAAGACTTATTAGGAATATTTATTGCTTTCAAACAATTGCGCCAAATGAGCTGAAATAGGACATATGAGACCTTAAACGCAGGTCGATCAATGAGAATGAATCATTTCATTGAATACAAAATTAGAAGGAATTTTGTGAGGAGACCATTGCAGGTGTCTCACACCATGAGAGTTCATAAGGAGGTATGCTTTGAGAAGGTACACCACGAGAGTTCGTAAGGAGGTATGCTCTGAGAGGGTACCCCATGACATTTTGTAAGCAGGTATGCTCTGAGAGGGTACACCACGAGAGTTGGTAAGGAGGTATGCTCTGGGAGGGTACACCATGAGAGTTCGAAATGAGGTAAGCTCTGAGAAGGTACCCCATGACATTTTGTAAGGAGGTATGCTCTGAGAGGGTACACCATGAGAGTCCGTAAGGAGGTATGCTCTGGGAGGGTACACCATGAGGGTTGGTAAGGAGGTATGCTCTGGGAGGGTACACCATGAGAGTTCGTAATGAGGTAAGCTCTGAGAAGGTACCCCATGACATTTTGTAAGGAGGTATGGTCTGAGACGGTACACCACGATAGTTCGTAAGGAGGTATGCCCTGACAGGGTACACCATGAGATTTCGTAAGGAGGTATGCTTTGAGAGGGTACACCATGAGAGTTCATAGGGAGGTATGCTCTAAAAGGGTACACCATGAGAGTCGGTAATGAGGTATGCTCTGACAGGGTACACCATGAGAGTTCATAAGGAGGTATGCTCTGAGAGGGTCCACCATGAAAGTTCGTAAGGAGGTATGATCAAGGAGGGTACACCATGAGATTTCATAAGGAGGTATGCTCTGAGAGGGTACAGCATGAGAGTTCGTAAGGAGGTATGCTCTAAAAGGGTATACCATGAGAGTTGGTAAGGAGGTATGCTCTGAGAGGGTACACCATGAGAGTTGGTAAGAAGGTATGCTCTGGGAGGGTACACCATGAGAGTTCGTAATGAGATAAGCTCTGAGAAGGTACCCCATAACATTTTGTAAGGAGGTATGGTCTGAGAGGGCACACCACGATAGTTCGTAAGGAGGTATGCCCTGACAGGGTACACCATGAAATTTCGTAAGGAGGTATTCTCTGAGAGGGCACACCATGAGAGTTTATAAGGAGGTATGCTCTGAGAGGGTCCACCATGAAAGTTCGTAGGTAGGTATGATCTAGGAGGGTACACCATGAGAGTTCATAAGGAGGTATGCTCTGAGAGGGTACACCATGAGAGTTCATAGGGAGGTATGCTCTAAGAGGGTACACCATGAGAGTTCATAGGGAGGTATGCTCTAAGAGGGTACACCATGAGAGTTCATAGGGAGGTATGCTCTGACAGGGTACACCATGAGAGTTGGTAATGAGGTATGCTCTGACAGGTACACCATGAGAGTTCATAAGGAGGTATGCCCTGACAGGGTACACCATGAGATTTCATAAGGAGGTATGCTCTGAGAGGGTCCACCATGAAAATTCGTAAGGAGGTATGATCAAGGAGGGTACACCATGAGATTTCATAAGGAAAGATGCTCTGAGAGGGTCTACCATGAGAGTTCGTAAGGAGGTATGCTCAAAGAGGGTACACCATGAGAGTTGGTAAGGAGGTATGCTCTAAGGGGTACACCATGAGAGTAGGTAAGGAGGTATGCTCTGGGAGGGTACACCATGAGAGTTCGTAAGGATGTAAGCTCTGAGAGGGTACACCATGAGAGTTCGTAAAGAGGTATGCTCTAAGAGGGTACACCATGAGAGTTGGTAAGGAGGGTACACTGTGAGAGTTCGTAAGGAGGTATGCTCTGAGAGGGCACACCATGAGAGTAGGTAAGGAGGTATGCTCTGAGAGGGTACACCATGAGAGTTGGTAAGGAGGTATGCTCTGAGAAGCTACACCATGAGAGTTCGTAAGGAGGTAAGCTCTGAGAGGGTACACCATGAGAGTTCGTAAAGAGGTATGCTCTAAGAGGGTACACCATGAGAGTTGGTAAGGAGGGTACACTGTGAGAGTTCGTAATGAGGTATGCTCGGAGAGGGTACACCATGAGAGTTCGTAAGGAGGTATGCTGTGAGAGGGTCTACCATGAGAGTTCGTAAGGAGGTATGCTCTGAGAGGGTACACCATGAGAGTTCGTAAGGATGTAAGCTCTGAGAGAGAACACTATGAGAGTTTATAAGGAATTATGCACTGAGAGAGTACAACAAGAGAGTTGGTAAGGAGGTATGCTCTGAGAGGGTACACTGTGAGGGTTCGTAATTATAAGGAGGTATGCTCTAAGAGGTTACACCATGAGAGATGGTAAGGAGGTATGCTCTGAGAGGGTACACCATGAAAGTTCATAAGGAGGTAAGCTCTGAGAAGGTATCCCATGACATTTTGTAAGGAGGTATGGTCTGAGACGGCACACCATGATAGTTCGTAAGGAGGTATGCCCTGAGAGGGTACACCATGAGATTTCGTAAGGAGGTATTCTCTGAGAGGGCACACCATGAGAGTTTATAAGGAGGTATGCTCCGAGAGGGTCCACCATGAAAGTTCGTAAGGAGGTATGATCTAGAAGGGTACACCATGAGAGTTCATAAGAAGGTATGCTTTGAGAGGGTACACCATGAGAGTTCATAGGGAGGCATGCTCTAAGTGGGTACACCATGAGAGTTGGTAAGGAGGTATGCTCTGACAGGATACACCATGAGAGTTCGTGAGGAGGTATGCTCTGAGAGGGTACTTCATGAGAGTTCGTAAGGAGGTATGCTCTGAGAGGGTACTCCATGAGGGTTGGTAAGGAGGTATGCTCTAAGAGGGTACACCATGAGAGTTCGTAAGGATGTAAGCTCTAAGAGAGAACACTATGAGAGTTTATAGGGAATTATGCACTGAGAGAGTACAACAAGAGAGTTGGTAAGGAGGTATGCTCTGAGAGGGTACACTGTGAGAGTTGGTAAGGAGGTATGCTCTGAGAGGGTACACCATACGAGTTCATAAGGAGGTATGGTCTGAGAGGGTCCACCATGAAAGTTCATAAGGAGGTATGATCAAGGAGGGTACACCATGATATTTCATAAGGAGGTATGCTCTGAGAGGGTCTACCATGAAAGTTCGTAAGGAGGTATGCTCTAAGAGGGTATACCATGAGAGTTGGTAAGGAGGTATGCTCTGAGAGGGTACACCATTAGAATTCGTAAGGAGGTATGCTCTGGGAGGGTACACCATGAGAGTTCGTAATGAGGTAAGCTCTGAGAAGGTACCCCATGACATTTTGTAAGGAGGTATGGTCTGAGACGGCACACCACGATAGTTCGTAAGGAGGTATGCCCTGACAGGGTACACTATGAGATTTCGTAAGGAGGTATTCTCTGAGAGGGCACATCATGAGAGTTTATAAGGAGGTATGCTCTGAGAGGGTCCACCATGAAAGTTCATAGGGAGGTATGCTCTAAGTGGGTACACCATGAGAGTTGGTAAGGAGGTATGCTCTGACAGGGTACACCATGAGAGTTGGTAAGGAGGTATGCTCTGAGAGGGTACACCATGAGAGTTCGTAAGGAGGTAAGCTCTGAGAGGGTACACCATCAGAGTTCGTAAAGAGGTATGCTCTAAGAGGGTATACCATGAGAGTTGGTAAGGAGGGTACACTGTGAGAGTTCGTAAGGAGGTATGCTCTAAGAGGGTACACCATGAGAGTTCGTAAGGAGGTATGCTCTGAGAGGGTACTTCATGAGAGTTGGTAAGGAGGTATGCTCTGAGAGGGTACTCCATGAGGGTTGGTAAGGAGGTATGCTCTGAGAGGGTACACCATGAGAGTTCGTAAGGATGTAAGCTCTGAGAGAGAACACTATGAGAGTTTATAAGGAATTATGCACTGAGAGAGTACAACAAGAGAGTTGGTAAGGAAGTATGCTCTGAGAGGGTACACTGTGAGAGTTGGTAAGAAGGTATGCTCTGAGAGGGTACACTGTGAGAGTTCGTAAGGAGGTATGCTCTGAGAGGGTACAGTGTGAGAGTTCGTAAGGACCATATGGGACTCAGGAGTGATCTATGTAACGTTAATATCTTTATTATTAAGTCACTGTGTAGTGAAATGCTGATTCTGATAATGAGTATAATGTTGATGTATCCAAAGATGAAGATGTTTAGGATTTTCTAAATGTAAAATTACAGAAGAAAATAAATTGAAAGCGGTAAAAGTTTTACATTGCAACAAACCTCTGACTTATAAATGAGTAACGGATAGTTTGGGAATATATTTATAAAGAAGAACCAACTAACCAGTATATATAATCGGCAGCTCTTGAATAAGTTAACTAGACACCCGATTTCTCAATTTAATTTAATTTCTCAATCATTACCAAACAATAGAGATACATTTTATTTGTCATTATAAAGTCAAATCAAAGTTAATTTACTTATAAACAAACACAATATTTAATATCATATATTGTATAGATATATGTGTGTATGCATATATATAAATGATCTCCCCTCACACAAACACACACACACACACACACACACACACACACACACACACACACACACACACACACACACAAAGCACAGTCATTTACTAAACATCTCGGTTAATTGTAAGGGGAAATAATTTGCCTCATTCTGTACTCATTTTATGTTTATTGTTTACCTATTGGAGGTGAGTCATTGGAACTTTTTAAGAGTGATCTCTCTTTTTATAATTGTATGCTAACGATATTAGACTGTTTCTAGCTCTATTACCGCTTTTCAGTTTATGTTAGGCTCATTAACGTCATATATACAGTGCCATAAACTGAAAAAAAAATCTTTGCAATGAAGTAAGTTCGATAAAAGTAATCGAGTAATGAAGTAATATTATCAGATACCAAGTTGTGCTGAAGAAGAGATAAGTGATAAATGATCAGATACCAAGTTGTACTGAAGAAGAGATAGGTGATAAATGATCAGATACCAAGTTGTACTGAAGAAGAGATAGGTGATAAATGATCAGATACCAAGTTGTACAGAGAATTGATAAATGATGCTAATAGAATTTATAGACGTTTTGTAATTATGAATTTATCTTAAACTTGTCGTCTTTACGTATTTTAGTTTTGACAATAAATCTAATCGCAGAATTTATAAAGGTCAGCTCTTAAGTGATGTGGTACATATTCTCTTTGCACTTTCTGTGTATAGCTCTACCTTGGTCATCACTTTCTGTGTATAGCTCTACCTTGGTCATCACTTTCTGTGTATAGCTCTACCTTGGTCTTCACTCTCTGTGCATAGCTCTACCGTGGTCATCACTTTCTGTGTATAGCTCTACTTTGGTCATTACTTTATGTGTATAGCTCTACCTTGGTCATCACTCTCTGTGCATAGCTCTACCGTGGTCATCAATTTCTGTGTATAGCTCTACCTTGGTCATCACTTTTCAACCAAAAGAATTGGCAAACCTCTCTGTAAACCTTAAATTTTCTGGGAATACATTGATTTTCTTGTCTAATGGACAATGAATATTATCAGAAATTGATGTAGACCTGTACGATGTATCGATAAATCAAGGTATTGTTGGTGATAAATCAAGGTATTGTTGGTGATAAATCAAGGTATTGTTGGTGAAAAACTGGTAGTAATGAAAGTTAAATGACTTTTTGATATCTATAAACACTTATTTATATCTAACTTAGATGCCCCACCGAGATGTTCTTTATATAATCAAAATGCCATCTTATCACGATTAATTTTATACACAGTTCTTTTGTTCTCCAAGTTTACAACGGTAGACGCTATATATCAACAACCTAGAAACATGTAATCCGGAAAATAATTATAATAGAACCTATAACGGATTTTATTCCGGTGTATGTAGATCTACACCGGGTATTCTACTTTCGCTTTCGCATTTTGGATTTAGTCATGCCCGTGGTAGAGGAGCCGAGTTTTTTAAAGGTGGAAGAAAAGATCAGAGAGCACGAAGTTGCAACAACAACAAAATTCTACAACCAGAGGTCAAGAAACAAGCATTTGTTTCAAATTAACTGCGAAGGTAATGTACCCGTGTCAACCTGTTGTCATCTGTGTCAAATTTTCTGTATCATGTCATTCTCACAAAACTAATATGCCAATATTTCCCATGTTAGAGGCAAAGAAAGTCTAGTGTTCGGTTAGAGTTTGGCTAGAATTTGGCATTTAGGGGGGGGGGGGGGGTGCATTCTCACAGGAGGAAATTCATAAGACTATAAACTCAAACAAATAAACTAAAGTTTAAAGTTTTCTTTTTACTGTCTCTTTTCCACCTTATAATATCGAAATGTATACAAATTCATCTTAAATGTCGCTATATACACAAGCTTTATTTATAATGGCTTTAGATCTATAATATGAAATAGATGTGCATGATTAATGAAATGAAAATATTCAGTGTCTGCATGTTTAGTGTGTTTCTTATCTGTATCCATATTTTAGATTTCACATCATTAACTGGCTTTAAGGTACAGTGGAGGGACACGCAGCCAAATCAAGAGGGTCCCCAGATACCATTTGTAGGGTGCCCTTACATTAATATAGGGTATCTTATTAAAGAATGTCACCATGGACCCGATCGACTTAAGAATAGAAGATTGGGGTCGAAACATTCAATGGTAAAGATGAATCTGCATGATTGTAAATTTATTGATAACAATTACTCTTACAAATCATGTTGAATAACAAAAACTGTTTAATAATGCATGTAGTTAAAAACTTAGTTTTGAAAGCTGTATAGTTTTCTAATACAGTATATTAGGATCATAATAATATTGACACTAAGTTGTTGTATCATTATAAAAACAGATTCCAAATGAAAATTACATGTAGAAACTAAAAATAATCTAGATAAAAATAAAGAAATGTATGTAATAAATTTTCAGGGGGTACCCGGTATTCGATTTTGATAAATTGTCACTGTTCTATATAATTATTTTTGTGTGTGTGGAAGGGGGGCATTGAAACTTATATTTGATCATCCGCCTGTACAGGAGGAGTATAAAGAAAGTCAAATGATGGATTTATGGTCTAGGCTAGGGCGTTTAAACATTAAAGGAAGAAATGATAAAAATGGGAGCATCTTTCAAGTCTATACCAACTTAATTGATGATTTTTTTAATAAAATGCATGTATGATGTGTATCCACATGATTATTAAGTGTAATGGAAGATATGTTCAATGCTGTATTTCCCTCAAAAAACTTTAATCTGTACGTCATTTATTGCAAAAAATTAATGGTACAGGCCATTTAAGGCATTGACATTTGGCATGATCTTGCCAGTACCTCAGGTAGACCATGTCAGTGAAACCACACAACAATCCTTGAAATTTGGACCTGTTAAACATCCAATTAGCTTCCGACACAGGGGACCAAAATTGTCTGAATTTGCTTTTTTAAAGTATTTGTTGAAGTAAAGTATCGTTAACATTATATGAAAAATAAGTATTTCAACTACAAACAGGAAGACCACATTTATGCAGATAAGAAAACAAGGAAGAGAGTACAAGAAACAAAAAGAATGGACTGCCCTGCATCTATCCTCATAAGAGCAGTGATGAAATTTCCAGAGTACAAGGTAAGGATAGTATGTAAAACACTATACCAGGACCACCTCCATACTAGGTACCCTTGGTTTGTACATACAAGACATCAACGGCCTAAGACCACCTCCATACTAGGTACCCCTGGTCTGTACATACAAGACATCAACGGCCTAGGACCACCTCCATACTAGCTACCCCTTGGTCTGTACATACAAGACATCAACGGCCTAGGACCACCTCCATACTAGGTACCCCTGGTCTGTACATACAAGACATAAACGGCCTAGGACCACCTCCATACTAGGTACCCCTTGGTCTGTACATACAAGACATCAACAGCCTAGGACCACCTCCATACTAGGTACCCCTGGTCTCTGCATACAAGACATCAACGGCCTAGGACCACCTCCATACTAGGTACCCTTGGTCTATACATACAAGACATCAACGGCCTAGGACCACCTCATACTAGGTACCCCTGGTCTGTACATACAAGACATCAACGGCCTAGGACCACTTCCATACTAGGTACCCCTGGTCTGTACATACAAGACATCAACGGCCTAGGACCACTTCCATACTAGGTACCCCTGGTCTGTACATACAAGACATCAACGGCCTAGGACCACCTCCATACTAGGTACCCCTTGGTCTGTACATACAAGACATCAATGGCCTAGGACCACCTCCATACTAGGTACCCCTGGTCTGTACATACAAGACATCAATGGCCTAGGACCACCTCCATACTAGGTACCTTTGTTTAATAGTTAGATACAATACATCAATGGCTTAGGACTTTCATACATGTAATTTGTCAATTTATTTTGATGAAATTTATTTTGTTATCCAAGGTCTCATCTTATGATGAAAAAGGGATATGCAATAACCAGTTCCTCAGCTTGGGAAAGATTTATTTGCCTCCTCCGGAAAGGGTGAAATACTACAAATACAATTGAATGACAAGAATTACAAAAAATTTGATAAAACATACATGTACATATAGGAGCAGAAACAGATGAGAAAAAATAAGTGTCTTACACTATGCCCTTTTTGTACAAACATAGAAAAGAACACATTCATAAATACACATTACCTCAATTAACGATTACAACACTTTCAATAAACGTATCATACATACTTCATACCGAATTGACCAATTAACCTACGTCCAATCAATAAAAAATAGAAATAACGTACTACTTGTACATACCAAAGACAGACCCAAGATGGAAATACTTATTTTACAGTATGCCATAAAAACAAGGAGTATACAAAAATTCGTTTACACATGACATGCAAGGTTAACGCTTTATACATATTATCTGAAATGCATATTTTTTATAAAAAATAACATCAAACTTACTCTGTGATACGTCAAAGTAGCAAAATTCGTAGAACTTGCTCTGCAAAAGCTGACAGGAAATGTGTTAAAAAATTAGAGGCAATACCTAACAAAGAAACCCGGAACGGATCAATATATCCGTGGCGGAACACTCCCCTACTGATTTCTACTAGAAATCACTATATTAATGAATATTTCAATCATGATCAATAATAAAGAATACCGCAAATAATCAGACATACAAGCAAAAAAAGTATACATTGCAAATGTATGTTTAAAGTCATTAAATCCATGTGAAAACAACTCAGTAAACAATGTCAGTCAACTTCCACAAGCTTTACAAGTCGAGAGATAGGGCGCACATAGGAAGTACGCATGTTACCATCGACAACCGACACCTGAACTTTCCGTACTTTCGAATCGTCACTCGGAAACACTCTCTTAATAAGTCCTAAAGGCCATTCGTTGCGTCGTGAGTCATCTTGCTTGACAAGAACAACGTCACCTTCTTTGAAGACAACGCCATCGGTCTTCCACTTGGATCGTGTCTGTAAGTAGTTCAGATACTCGATGCGCCATCGCGACCAGAATTTGTCTGCCATGTACTGAACGCGTTTCCATTGACTTCGTAACGCATCCTTCATACCCATCTCTGGAATCTGATTAGTTGGTAACAAACTGCTTCTGCGTGAGCAGTACGGACGGTGAGAGAACATCTGGAACCTCGGGATCGGAAGAAACTGGCACTAACGGACGTCCATTCACAATTGCGCATACTTCGGCCATGAACGTGGACAATACCTCATGCGTAAGGTCAAGCGACTTGTTCTCCAACAGCAATGCGTCCAAAATGCGTCGACATGAGCCTATCATCCTCTCCCATACACCACCGAAATGCGATGCGTAAGGAGGATTGAAGTACCATGCAATGCCATTGTCGTTGAGGTAATTCGACACCGGACCCGTCTCAACGAACTCAGCATCAATGTTCAGTTCTTTCACCGCACCAACAAAGTTTGTACCTCGGTCCGATCTGAAGTGTTTTCACGGGTCCGCGAAGAGCGACAAATCTGCGCAAAGCGTTGATAAAGGAAGAACTACTGAGTTCCTCGAGCAGCTCGATATGAATCGCCCTGGACACTAAGCAGGTAAAGAGAAGACCCCAACGTTTACAGTTTGCTGAGCCACCTCGCGTGCGCCGTACAACAACTGACCAAGGCCCAAAGACGTCTACTCCGACAAACGTAAACGGAGGACTCTGAGCGATACGATCTTCCGGGAGGTCTGACATGAATGTCCATCCCAATCTACCCCTCAACTTTCTGCAGGTAACACAGCTCTGTATCACGGATGAGATTGTGCGTTTTCCTCCTATGATCCAATATCCGCCGGTCCTAATAGCTCCTTCGGTTATATTCCGTCCCTGGTGATGAACTTTGGCGTGGAAATGACGCACCAGAAGGATAGCAACATGATGTTTCTTCGGTATGATGATTGGATGGCTCACAGATCTGATGTCCTCGACCTCGCCTTTCATACGTCGAAGACGCCCACCAATGCGAAGAAAACCTTCCATGTCCAACATCGGGTTAAGAGGTAAAAGCGAACTATTCTTGAGAGGGCTGTTGTTGTTATGAATAGCCTCTATCTCTTCGGAGTAAGCTTCCGACTGAGCTGACCTGATGATGAGACCAACAGCATCGCTAGTAACAGATGATCGTGTACCTAGATCATTGTCCACATAAGAAGACTTCCATCTCCTCGCAAACCTCTTCAGAAAGGCTATAGCACGAACAAGACTATCCCACGAGGAAAATCTTATGAAGCGATCACTTCCAAGTTCAAATCGCGGTACCAGTGACACCTTCGCACAGCCAATTACAGGCCTGACTTCCTTGTCCGAGTCCTCATCGACTAAAGGATAGTCTCGGTCATCGACAGCAGGGTCCGGTTGACCGTCCTCGTGCAGAAACATTGGTCCGAGGATCCAGCGACTCCCTGGTAGATCCTTAGCATGGAGCGAGCGAGTAGCGTGATCGGCTGGATTCTGGTCCGTTGGAATGTGTTTTCCATCGATCGGCACTACTGAAGGCATGTATACGGCTTATGCGGTTGGCAACATACACAAAGAACCTACGAGTCGTGTTGGCGATGTATCCTAAGATCACTCGACTGTCCGTGTAAAAGTAAAACTCGTCATTACTGAAGCCCATTTTCCTCCTTAATGATTTCCGCAATCTCTACTGCCAGAACTGCAGCGCATAGCTCAAGACGCGGGATTGTGTGGCCACTGGAAGGCGTGACTTTTGCCTTGCCCAGAAGGAACCCAACATCGGATGTGCCGTCATCACTGAATACTTTAAGGTACGCAACAGACGCTATGGCATCTTTTGAGGCATCTGCAAAGACGTGAACTTCAACGCGAGAAGAGTTTTTCGACAGAAAACTTGCAGATCATACGTGGAATGCGAAAGTCCTTAAGAAAAACACAAAGACTCCACCCATGTAATCCACCGAAGACGGAAAGAATCATCGAGTGGATCGTCCCAACCAGTGTTCTCGGAGGTACTCATCATTTCCCGAAGTAGCAGTTTTCCTTGTAATGTCACCGGACCTGTGAATCCTATCGGATCAAATAAGCTGTTGATGATTGACAGTACACCTCTACGTGTGAACGGCTTTGTGTCAACTGCTACCTTAAACATAAAGTTATCTGCGTTGATGTCCCAAGACAAACCAAGACTTCCGCTGCATGGGTAAGTCATCTTCACCTATTTCAAGACTCTTCAGCTCCTTGGTTAGATCGTCCTTAGGGAACTGAAGAAGAACCGACTTCGAATTTGAAGCAATTTTATGCAGACGGAGTTCTCCACCTTCTTTCAAAGCAATCTGAGTTCTCTTCATCAAGCTCACCGCTGCATCTTCGCTAACGCAACTCATCAGTCCATCGTCAACATAAAAATTGTTGGATACAAAGTCCATTACATTTGGATCTGCGTTTAAGACTGAACGTCGTAATGCATATGTCGCAACGGAAGGAGATGGACGATTTCCGAAGACGTGCACTGTCATTCTGTACTCTTGCAATGGCTGATCCAAGTCGTTGGCTGGGTGCCAGAGAACACGTAAGAAGTCACGATGATCATCCTGTACTTTGAAATTATGGAACATCTGTTCCACATCTCCTGTAATAGCCACCTGTTCGCGGCGGAAACGAAGAAGTATGCCTTGGAGACTGTTAGATATGTCGGGGCCTTTAAGGAGCACATCATTCAGTGATGTCCCGTTGAAGCGTGCGGATGAGTCAAAGACCATGCGAATAGAGTCTCGTTTCTTTGGGTGATAAACACCAAACATAGGCAGGTACCATCTCTCCCTAGAATCAGGAATGACAGGTGCTATCTCTGCGTGCCCTCGGTCAAACACTTTGTCCATGAACTCGAAAACATGTTGTTTCTTCACTGGGTCACGTCTCAAGTTTACGATCTAGCGATAGGGCACGCGTTGTCGCTTGTGCTTTGTTGTTCGGGAGCGAACGTCTGTTTGTGCGGAAAGGCAGTTCAGCTACCCAATGACCACTAGCGTCCCTTGTGGAAACTGGCGTTCATGATGTCTAAGAAAGTCTTGTCATCGACTGAGAGGGCAGTCTTCTCGTCATGGTCGGTCTTGACGAAAATGTTGTCCTTAATGATTATCTGACTATCACAAGGTTGAAATAGCGAGGTACGACCATTGTTGAGTATGAACGTTTTGTTGACGGTGACGTCGTTTGGCATGTGTAACGCATCGTGGCAGACTGGTCCAATAATCACCCAACCCAGGGGAAGTCTCTGAGCAAAAGGAAGAGTATTGTTATCCGGGTTGGTAATCTGTTTCCTGTACATGGTGCGCAGGGGTGAGATCTCTTCCGATGAGTAAATCAATACTAGCCCCCTGGATCAGAGATGGTATGTTTGACGCAACGCCCTCTAAGTGCTGATACTGTCTCGCAACCTCGGGTGATGGGATCTCTTCCCTATTGTTCGGGATGTCATTACATTCAATGAGTGGCGGTAACTGGAAGGTGCGTGTGTGGTCCAACGATTCAACAGTATAACCAACACCTCTTCTACCAAACGCTAGTGTCTTTCCTGCACATGACGTGAGTTTGTACTCATACTCAGGACCAGACTCTCTAAAGAAGTCGAAGAATGATGATGAAGCCAGAGAGTGTGTGCTCTGATCGTCGATGAGAGCATAAACGATCCGAGATTTCTGTGGGTAGTCTTCATGATGAACGCTTACGGGAACAATCTTGGCGCAAGATTTACTCGTCCCTCCTGGCTTCCCACATATCTGAGTACAAGCAGTCTCCCCTACGTGCTGTTCCGCATCTATGTGAAATGCCGTTGGATGAGATGTTGCATTGCAAATGTCACATTTCACTTGAGTTTTACAATTCAAGGCTCTATGCTTCTTTGGTCCACAGCACTTAAAGCAAATACCGCTGCTCCGTACAAATGCCTTGCGGTCTTCAATGGATTTCCTACGAAACGCTTTACATTCATTTAACAAATGTTTGGTCTTGTGCATAGGACATAGTTCGGTATCACCAGCGGAAGGAACATTAGCATTAGTCTCAGACTTCACAACAGGAACCTTTGAGGTGGCTTCAGTCTTCACGGAAGAAACATCTGAGATAGTCTCAGTCTTTTTCACTGCAACAGAAGAAACGTTCCTGTTTGGATTTTGTCGTGGAGGCGCCTTCTCCAGTCGATCGAATTGGAAGCTTGGATCATTCTTCATCACGGCCGTGTCTTGGAGAAATTTCACAAAGAATGAGAACGGCGGGTAAGTTTTCTCATGGAGTCGTTTGTACTTACTAGCCTCCACTGTCCACTTGTCTTGAATATTCCATGGTAGCTTCGATACAATCGCATTTACTCCTGTAGATGAATCGAAGTACGCAAATAGAACGCTAAATTGGGGTTGCTGCTTCACAGAAGAAATCTCATTCACCATGTCAACAAGGTCAAATAAACGTTTCGAATCACTGTTGGCTATTTTTGGAAATGATGCAATTCTTTGTTTTAAGCTGCTCACTACCATCTCTGGTGAGCCAAAACGTTCCTCAAGCCTCTCCCAGATCTTCTGTGTAGCTAGAACTGGATCATGTGCATTGCATGAACGAATGGTTGTGGCCTGCTTTGCTGACATAGGTCCCAAGAAGCGGACTAGAAGATCAAGTTCTTCAGAAGGCTCAGTGTGAAGTTCTCGTAAAATGGCCTTGAAGCTCAGCTTCCACGACAAATAAGACATAGGATCATCATCATACTTTACCAAGCGTGACATCAAAAGGTCTTTCTTAATGAGAAATCTTGTAAATGTAGTCATTTGTTCGGTTATGGATGTTGAAACATCTATGTGCGTATCACTTTGAGTAGAAGTGTTCTTAATCTGCGACACATCATTTGGTGTAAATGGCGGTGCATGCGGACTCAATCTCGATTTTGTCTGCTCCTGGCTATCAGTGATACCAGTCGATTTCACATCTTGCTCTGAAGCGTGGTCATTCGGTAGTGATCCCTTGTCAGAAATGTTACCAAGACTGGCCACGTAATCCCTAGTACGTTCTTGACTAGATTGGTGAGATAACATATCATCCAACACAGAAGTAGCTGAAGGTGAGTATCTCATAGCTTGGACCTCCTTCTCCCTCATCTCAACATCGCACTCGGCTTTTGTAAGCTTAAGGCGAGCCTCTAATGCTGCCTTTTCCTTCAATATATCAGTTTCCTGTGCAATGAACTTAAGTCTTGCTCGTGAGGCCGCAAGCTTCGCTTCCATACGTTGTAGTGCGCTACTAGACCCAGTGCGGGAAGAGCGTGACGACCGCCTGCTGGAGTGAGAAGATGACCGCTTGCTGGAGGGAGAAGTGAAGCTTTTGTCGTCATCTTCTTTCATTAATGCTGTAATCCTAGCATGCACTGCTGCTACTTTGAACGAACAGCTTTCTGAATGTAGTCTTGTGAAACCTGCTCGTTTTTACTTTCTGTAGTACGCACAGTTTGTAGGTAGTCCATGAGCTGTTTAAAAGATTTCTCATATGCTGTAATGCATGAGTCCAAAAATTCTCGTAGAGATTCCAATGAATTTTTATCCTGAAACTGATCAATACTTTTAACAGAAGAGTCAATATCTGTTTTAATGTCTCGAAGCCTGTCGCAATGTTTGTTGATATTCCTTTCATATAGATCTCGTGCTGGACTTGTGAGAGTTCGTAATCGAGATGACCGTCTCTCCAGTGGCTCTGACCTGGCACTCATGATGTTCGTCGCTAATAGTTGAGTTGACGTTCACCAGAACTAATGATGTTGAAATCCGTTGTGATGATTAACGTGGATGACAATAGTCCTTAACTTCGTTGACGGGAGCCAAGATATTTCACTATGCAATAACCAGTTCCTCAGCTTGGGAAAGATTTATTTGCCTCCTCCGGAAAGGGTGAAATACTACAAATACAATTGAATGACAAGAATTACAAAAAATTTGATAAAACATACATGTACATATAGGAGCAGAAACAGATGAGAAAAAAATAAGTGTCTTACACTATGCCCTTTTTGTACAAACATAGAAAAGAACACATTCATAAATACACATTACCTCAATTAACGATTACAACACTTTCAATAAACGTATCATACATACTTCATACCAAATTGACCAATTAACCTACGTCCAATCAATAAAAAATAGAAATAACGTACTACTTGTACATACCAAAGACAGACCCAAGATGGAAATACTTATTTTACAGTATGCCATAAAAACAAGGAGTATACAAAAATTCGTTTACACATGACATGCAAGGTTAACGCTTTATACATATTATCTGAAATGCATATTTTTTATAAAAAATAACATCAAACTTACTCTGTGATACGTCAAAGTAGCAAAATTCGTAGAACTTGCTCTGCAAAAGCTGACAGGAAATGTGTTAAAAAATTAGAGGCAATACCTAACAAAGAAACCCGGAACGGATCAATATATCCGTGGCGGAACAAGGGAGAAGGAAATTGCAGGCAAGAAAATTAAAAAGGGATTTTGTGAATGGTAATACAATTCAGAAAGAACTTAAATTTTACTTCAATATCCCAGATGTACTTGACCACAAGTTCCACCTTACAGATGAGGTAAATTTCCATATACATGTAGTTTCTGTATATCGAGGTTAGATATATAGTTAGAGAAGTATAAAGCTGTTATAGCAATTTAGATAAAATTTTAAATTTACACATTGAAAAGTACACATCATTGTTCACGATTTAAGACAAAACAAAGTCCCGTTTCGTTTTTGAAAGGGACCATATCAAACTTTTATTTTCTATGCATTTCTGTGGAAAATTCAACATGGTGAAAAATGCAATTAAAAAATCAAGTTATATTTGATGAAATCTATCATTAATTGCATTGACTGTACTAAAAAAAATCAAAGAATTAATGACTTTCACTGTTTATTAACGTTATGTAAGGGCCATTTCAAAATTCTTTAAATATTTAGAAAATGGAAATTATGTGCAATGTCAGACAATTGAAGACAAAAAATGGTAACGTTACAATTTTAAAGAATAAATGATGATTTCTTGATATCAGATGAATTATGATATTAGGGACAATCTCAATATTAATGTCATGTTTCCATGAATTACTTCAGCAACATATATACTATAAATATGCTTATCAATTCTTTAGGCAGCTGGATTAAGTCAGCCAATGGATTCCTTGGTCTCTGGGAAAATTAAAAGCTTATATTTGGATGGGGTTCAAAATGTAGCCGAAATGCAGAGGCACATTGAGAACTTTGTCCACAAAGACCTCAACCTCAGCCATCCCATCAGCCCTCTAAATAGACGTTCTACCCAACAAAAAAAGATCTAGGGAACCACATGGCATTAACAGCCGAGCAGTTAAGGTTGGTATACATATTTTATTATTTCATAATTACACTGGTTATGTGGATATGAACAGTACAATGTTTACTTTGGTGTCACGACAGACATCGCATATATATGCGTTACATCTAAATAGATACACAACCCCCGGGATGCAAACAATCAGGATCGAGACTCCCCCAAATCGGAGACTCTCTACTCAATATGTATGGTTGTACTTTCTGAATTTTTAAATTTAACATATATCCCAGCCATCATAATATATGTTTTTTTTTTATCATAAAACTCAATACATACATAAATTATTATAATAAAATTGCTTGTTATTCTTATAATCTTGGAGACTGCATGAAATAAATTTGTAACAATAGTACCTGGCTCAATTAGCAAAGCTGTTCTTGTTTCTATTAAAAGTATGACAGCATGTTTGATGAATCTTTATGTACTTTTAGTTCTGCCAGTAATGATCAAGATAATTTAGAGTCGTTAGTAGCTCAGTGGAGGATACAACATCCAGCTGATGATTACTTCTTACGAATAGTGTAAGTAGTTGATGTGGAACTGCATGAATTCATTCCAATCACATATAGCAACATATCCCTGCTTTTGGGCAGAACTACGAAGCAATTCTGGTCTATAGATTAGTAATGTCTGTCTGTCTTTCCATAATTGATTAATGTTTTGAGTTGAAGCAAAATCTTAGCAGCTAAGATGATAAAATAAACATACTACTTGACACATAATTTCTTTATGACGTATAACAGTTTTAAACCTGTTTTTAAACGGTATGTTTATTATTCTTTCAATTGATACCATGCATGATGTTTGATCGGTTGACCGTGACCGTGGTTCTTTTAAAAACTTTAACTTAGGGTACATGTTTGTAAACATATTAATTTTTTTTTTTTCAGGTCTGATGATAATAAGGACTTCCTTTTTGTGTATCAGACACCTTGGCAGAAGAGGTTGTTGTGGAAATATGGAAGGGATATCTGTATCATGGATGCAACTTATAAGACCTCACGATATGCCCTTCCATTTTTTTTTTATGTGTACAAACAAATGTTGGCCATTCCATCTGTGCCTCATTTATTGTCTCCTCAGAAGCAAAGGCTAACATTAAAGAGGCTTTGCTTGTGGTTAAGGAGTGGAATAAATACACATGGACACCACGCTATTTCATGACTGATTACGATGAAAGAGAAATTGATTCAATAGAGGAAGCATTTCCTGGTAAGCATTTATATATGAATGTAAGATATAAAATTTGAAGATAATTTGCATAAGATTTCTTAAGCTGATCTACAAAAACACAAATTCAATTTTGACTTTAACTTGTTACTCTCAATGATAAATAGATATTTTTAGTGGTAACATGATATTAATTGTGTAATGCAAAATTTAATTGAAATCTTGCAGAGTGTGTTTGGGTAAGTTTTATTCTTTTTGTTATCCGTCCATGACATATATCTCATCAATACACTTTATTAATTTGGCAGTGTGGGGAGTCAATATTTCCGATGCTCACTAGTATGATGAATGAAAGTACCACCTATGGATCTACCAGGTAATTCAACAAAAGTCACATATAACACATTTTAATACATGTAGTACATTTCTTGAATATGAATTTTAAAAATGCAGCATATTCATGAGAAATAATTTGATTTCATTTCTTTAACTAGGGTACGTCAGCGCCACTCCTGCGATTTAACACCTGGTTACAAGGTTCACCATTAACAGCACATTCTTCTTTGAAAAATGTTGCAGTTCCAGATTATTTACACAACATGTCCAATTTATTTGGGGAAAAGGTACTTGTACTGAATATTTTACATATGTGTAAGATCCTTTTATTGCTTTCTTAATAATAACAGAATTTGAATTTAATTATCAGTTATTCAAATTGTCCAACACCTGTCAATTGACAGAGAATTGTTAAAAGGGAGAATCTGTAATCAATAACTGTAATTTTCTTATGTATAAAAATCCTTTTCTCAAGACTTGGGCAGGGGATTGTAATTACATGTATTTAAAAAAAATTAAACTTTATTCTTCTAGGGTATAACTGAATTGAATTCCCTAATTTTACAAAAGTTTGCAACATTTAAAGCACGGACTAAAGTGTATGTATATGTTTTTCAATTTTTATATTAACATTATTGTCTTAATAAAAATAATCATAAATAAATCATTTTATTAAAATCTAATAGTTTTAATAAAATTTTCAATCATTTTATGGCCCCCATTCAAATGTTTTTGTCTAAGAGGATGTTCCTCTAATGTCAACTTTAACCTTCATTTTAAATATAGGCGATAGAGACTTCATTTGCATGCCACTAATAAAGCCCTTTCAAATAATACCAATATCTACGACCATCTGATATTAACTGTGACCATTA
Source organism: Pteria penguin (assembly GCA_035048485.1). Taxonomy (NCBI): domain Eukaryota; kingdom Metazoa; phylum Mollusca; class Bivalvia; order Pterioida; family Pteriidae; genus Pteria; species Pteria penguin. Next base: position 74,147,823 of record CM068582.1, on the reverse strand, counting down.
TCAAATTGCAGGAAGATAGGATATGGCCATGGGTACTATCTTTGTATAAGGGATTTTATCACAAACCCAAAGGTCAGAGAGTTACTGGAGAATGAGTAAGTGATAATTTTGAAATGCAAATGAATTTGAATATCAATATCTTATAAAAAATATTTGATATATATATAAACAAATAGTTATCACAAACAAACACGGTAAAAGTGGTAAATGTACAAACAGTAGACATTTTTAGTGGTATTTACAGTTGATTTCTTTTAATCTTTCAGGTCTGCTCAGAACCTAAATACTGGAATGACTTTCTTCAACGATGTGTTAATGGTAGAGGGACAAATCCTTGCAACATCAGCCATAAAAAACTTGTCATATTCCAAAGCTGATGCATTCCTTTTCCCAACAAAACAAGAGATTCAAAAACAACTGAAATAGTGGGTGGTATTGTATGATGAGGGAGATGGTGTCCCTAGGCCGTTGATGTCCTGTAGTGGGTGGTATTGCATGATGAGGGAGATGGTGTCCCTAGACCGTTGATGTCCTGTAGTGGGTGGTATTGTATGATAATGGTGATGGTGTACCTAGGCCGTTGATGTTCTGTAGTGGGTGGTACTGTATGATGAGGGAGATGGTGTCCCTAGGCCGTTGATGTCCTGTAGTGGGCGGTATTGTATGATAATGGTGATGGTGTCCCTAGGCCATTGATGTCCTGTAGTGGGCGGTACTGTATGATGAGGGAGATGATGTCCCTAGGCCGTTGATGTCCTGTAGTGGGTGGTACTGTATGATAATGGTGATGGTGTCCCTAGGCCATTGATGTCCTGTCGTGGGCGGTATTGTATGTTGAGAGAGATGGTGTCCCTAGGCCGTTGATATCCTGTAGTGGGTGGTATTGTATGATGAAGGAGATGGTGTCCCTAGGCCATTGATGTCCTGTAGTGGGTTGTACTGTATGATAATGGTGATGGTGTCCCTAGGCCGTTGATGTCCTGTAGTGGGTGGTACTGTATGATGAGGGAGATGGTGTCCCTAGGCTGTTGATGTCCTGTAGTGGACGGTACTGTATGATAATGGTGATGGTGTCCCTAGGCCATTGATGTCCTGTAGTGGGCGGTACTGTATGATGAGGGAGATGGTGTCCCTAGGCCGTTGATGTCCTGTTTGTTTGTTTGTTTGTTTGATTATTGTTTTACGTCACTCCACGATTATTTCACGTATATGGTGACGGCATCTGCCTGATGCATTGCATACAAATTTAGACCTTTGCAACGGACCCACCCGAAGCAGTGAGGGATCTTTTACGTGCCACGCCTACCGTGACACGGGACCTCGGTTTTTACTGTCTCATCCGAAAGACAGAACACAGGTGTGCCGCGGACGGGAGTCGAACCTGCGACCTCTCGATCACGAGCCGAGCACCTTATCCACCAGGCCACACCGGCTTTTGATGTCCTGTAGTGGGTGGTACTGTATGATGAGGGAGATGGTGTCCCTAGGCCGTTGATGTCCTGTAGTGGGTGGTACTGTATGATAATGGTGATGATGTCCCTAGGCCGTTGATGTCCTGTAGTGGGTGGTATTGTATGTTGAGAGAGATGGTGTCCCTAGGCCGTTGGTGTCCTGTAGTGGGCGGTATTGTATGTTGAGAGAGATGGTGTCCCTAGGCCGTTGATATCCTGTAGTGGGTGGTATTGTATGATGAGGGAGATGGTGTCCCTAGGCCGTTGATGTCCTGTAGTGGGTGGTACTGTATGATAATGGTGATGGTGTCCCTAGGCCGTTGATGTCCTGTAGTGGGTGGTATTGTATGATGAGGGAGATGGTGTCCCTAGGCCGTTGATGTCCTGTAGTGGGTGGTACTGTATGATGAGGGTGATGGTGCCCCTAGGCCGTTGATGTCCTGTCGTGGGCGGTATTGTATGATGATTTTATACTCAAAATGGAAGCGACATGTACCAATATTATTTGAAGGATTTCATGTTACAAGACATAGGAAGTACATGTGTTTTGATTAAAATACTTCACAAATTGTGCAATGCATATATGGGATGAAATTATTTATATTAACATGTATGTATATATATACATGTCATAATTCATGTACAATTATTAGTACCTATGTATAATTATACTATTATGTGTTTATTAAATTAAAATGTGTCGATATTTGCTACATTTGAGTGAAATAAATTTGCCCAAATTTGTTAATTAGAACATGCATGTCATTAATGAACTCAATATAAAGCACAAATGAATCATAATTGTTTTGCCTTTTCTTTCTTTATTTTCAACTGCCGGTTGATCTATGTTAGTATGTACTAGAAATTAAGGCTATATCATCACAGTAAGTGTATGAAAGGTGCTATAACTGATCTTTTTATGTCACATATGATCATCATTATTAATGTATTCGTCATATTTTAAAATAGTATGTGGGTTTATAATTCGGTGAAATGCTAGGGGTGTTGCTGGAGTACTTTTGAAGTGGACGCCTACTTACATTATGTTGGTGTTGAAGCCGCCTTGACACAAAAATGAATCACTGTATCGGGTGAAGGGCCCCGGCGAATCACCTTCCGATGCTGGAGCATTGTATATAGACAATTTTGACCCTCCATTGGTTGGTTGCATGAGATTTTAAGTCACTTTCAACAATATTGCAGTTATATCGGGACATGGAAGCAGGAGATTACCAACCTCTTAAACATTTAGTGGCGCAATACGGGAGTCGAACCTGGGCGTCCACACCACAAGCCAAGTGTTTAACCACTACACCAAGTCTGCCCTCGTCATCATGATCATGGTCAAATGCATTCGTCATTTCGTGGACACTTATTGTTTGTTGAGTCAATATTGACAACATCAATTATTTCTCCATAATAGACAATCAAATAAAATTAAAAAATAATTCCTCTTATCCATTACTGGCATCAGACCAGTACAAGCCGGTACCCGAACAAGCAGTGCCTTTGACATTGGATAGCGTATAAATATATAGTTGTGTCATATATTATATATCTGTCATTATATTACTATTATTCTATTGATATCATATATTGTATATCTGTCATTATATCACTATTGTCTTATTGATATCAAATATTATATATCTGCCATTATATTACTATTGTCTTATTGATATCATATACTGTATATCCGTCGTTATATTACTATTGTCTTATTGATATCATATATTGTATATCTGTCATTATATTACTATTGTCTTATTGATATCATATATTGTATATCTGTCATTATATTACTATTATCTTTTTGATATCATATATTATATATCTGTCATTATATAACTATTGTCTTATTGATATTATATATTATATATCTGTCATTAAATCACTATTGTCTTACTGATATCATATATTGTATATCTGTCATTATATTACTATTGTCTTATTGATATCATATATTACATATCTGTCATATATTGTATATCTGTTATTATATCAGTATTGTCTTATTGATATCATATACTGTATATATGTCATTATATTACTATTATCTTATTGATATTATATACTGTAGATCTGTCATTATATCACTATTGTCTTACTGATATTATATATTATATATCTGTCATTATATTACTATTATCTTATTGATATTATATATTATATATCTGCCATTATATCACTATTGTCATATTGATATTGTATATTATATATCCATTATTGTATATATTCACGCAACAACATATCCTTGTTTATGAGAATAAAATCATTGTCATGGTAGGTAGCACACTAATTAAGCTAATTAATGTGTTACTGATTTGTCATGCAACGAATCTTAATGCTGAAACCACTGAAACAAAGATATGGTGACGATAAACATGAGAGATAATGAGGATACGTGATGGAAGAAAATATATACGCTCAGATGAAGGACGCAGTGTGCGATTGACATTCTATCTTTTTGGCTCTTGAATTCAAATTGGTAAATATCATACAGTTGATTGTAAATAATTGCAAACTTGTTCTGTTGCCACAAACCAATTTCCTGCGAACAAAATAAGTGATAAGAGTGCATTCAGGTTGAGTAAACTGGAGAGGTGTGTTTAAAATTTTCAAAGTAATTAACGTACATGAGATAGAATCTCATCAAATTTAGTTATTCAATAAACAAAGTGCTTGACTTAGATTAAAATGCCAATTCATTTAAAAGATAAAGCACTGAATTCCGAAATTCAATTTTCTCTTTGTCATCTTATGTTGATGATATTTTTTATCGCTGTTAAACCCATACTATGGAGTCCATAAAAGTTATTTAAACACACACACAAAAAAAAAAAAAAATAATAAATAAAAAAAAAAAAAATAAAATAAAATAAACAGATTCTTTAATCGCTGGGAAACTCCAATCCTATATTGTGGTTTTTGTTCTCGATAGTGGCATTGACTTGGAACCGATTACATACTATGGCTTCAGCAATCTATTTTTTCTTATGATATTATATTTATTTAAACCCATATTGTAACCGATAAACTAAAATATCTTATAGTAAATTCATTAATATTAATAGTCAATTGTGTTGAATTTATATATGAAAAGTATTTTTGTATAATTGTGCATCCAATACAACTGCTTGAAAGATCTATATAAAATATAGAGGAGTTGTGTCATTTGATAACTTGATATTCCTGATCAAAAGTGATCACATGACAACGTCACTAAGTGCAACAATCCCAGCTACATGTAAAAATAAACTACAACTGATGTCACTAAACGCACCAATCGCAGCTACATGTAAAATAAACTACCACAAACGTCATTTAAAACACCAATCCCAGCTACATGTAAATTACACTGCCAAACACGTCACTAAATAAACAGAGAAATCCCGGCTACATGAAAAAATAAATTACCAGAGACGTCACTAAACGCATTAATCTCAGCTACATGAAAAAAATCCACTACCACAGATGTCACTAAACGCACCAATCCCAGCTACATGAAAAAATCCACTACCACAGACGTTACTAAACACAAACTCCAGCTACATGTAAAAATAAACTACCACAGACGTCACTAAACGCACAAATCCCAGCTACATGTAAAAATAAACTACCACACATATTATTAAACGCACCAATCCCAGCTACTTGTAAAAATAAACTACCACAGATGTCATTAAACGCACCAATTCCAGCTACATGTAAAAATACAATACCACACACGTCACTAAACGCACCAATCGCAGCTATATGTAAATATAGAATATATATACTTTTTAATCTAGTGCACCATATGCACATTTCGACAACTTATGTCTCTTCAGTGATGCTCCTGGTCAAAATGATTGGAATTCTCAAAATATATAAATATTTGAAGAGCAGTGTTGAAACCAAAATGACCGAAAAATGAACCAAAGAATCTATCTAAGGACAGAGCTATGCATGAGGGAGATACTCCTTAGTTTTAGAGTGATTTACTTAATTAGATGACGGAAAATTTGAAGTATATATTTAATGTCAGTACAAAAGCACTGAAAACTAGACTTATGATGCCCTCGGGGACTATCAGTCCACCAGTAGTGACACCGGCCTAGTGGTTAAAATAAATATAGAACATATATACTTTTTAATTTAGTGCACCATATGCGCATTTCGACAACTTATGTCTCTTCAGTGATGCTCGTGGCCAAAATGAAAATACACTACCACAGACATCACTAAACGCAGCAATCCCAGCTACATGTAAAAATAAACTACTACAAATGTGACTAAACGCACCAATCCCAGCTACATGTAAAAATACACTTCCATATATGTCACTAAACGCACCAATCACAGGTACATGTAAATATACATTACCACAGACGACACTGAACACACCAATCCCAGATACATGTAAAAATACACTACCACAGATCTGACTTAACGCATCAATCCCAGCTACATGTTAAAATACACTACCACAAACGACACTTCAAACACCAATCCCAGATATATGTAAAATACACCACGAAAGACGCCACTTAACGCACCAATCCCAGCTACATGTAAAATAAGCCACCACAGATGTGACTTAACGCACCAATTCCAGTTACATGTACACTTCCACATATGTCACTAATCGCACCAATCACAGGTACATGTAAATATACATTTCCACAGACGTCACTGAACACAGCAATCCCAGATACATGTAAAAATACACTACCACATATCTGACTTAACGCATCAATCCCAGCTACATGTAAAATTACACTACCACAAACGTCACTTCAAACACTAATCCCTGCTATATGTAAAATACACTGCCACAGTTTTCACTAAACACACAAATCCCAGCTACATGAAAAAATAAACAACCACAGATGTCATTAAACGCACCAATCCCAGCTACATGTAAAAATACACTACCACAGATGTCACTTAAAGCACCAATCCCAGCTACATGTAAAAATAAAATACCAGAGATGTCACTAAACGCACCAATCCCAGCTACATGTAAAAATACACTTTCACAGATGTCTCTAAACGCACCAATCACAGCTATATGTATAAATACACTACTAAAGATGTCACTAAAGTCACCAATCCCAGCTACTTGTACAAATAAATTACCTCAGACATCACTAAACGCACCTATCCCAGCTACATGTAAAACTAAACTACCACAAACGTCACTTCAAACACCAATCCAAGATACATGTAAAATACACTGCCACAGTTGACACTATACACACAAATCCCATCTACATGTAAAAATAAACTACCACAGACGTCATTAAACGAACCAATCACAGCTATATGTAAAAATTAAGTACCACAGATGTCACTAAGCACACCAATCCAAGCTACATGTAAAATACACTACAATAAACTTCAATTAACACACCAATCCCAGCTACATGTAAAAATAAACTACCATAGATGTGACTGCACGCACCAATCCTAACTACATGTAAAAATACACTACCACAGACGTCACTAAACACATTAATCCCAGCTACATGTAAAAATAAACTACCACAGACGTCACTAAACACACCAATGCAAGTTAAATGTAAAAACATTCCAAAAGAGGTCACTTAACACACTAATCCCAGCTAAATGTAAAAACACACTACCAAAGACTTCACAAATCACACAAATCCCAGCAACATGTAAAACACGATACGACAGACGTCACTAAATGCACCAATCCCAGCTACATGTAAAAATACACTACCACAGATGTCACTAAATGCACTAATCCTAGCTACATGTAAAATACAGTACCACAGACGTCACTTAAGAGGAACCAATCCCACCTACATGTAAAAATACACTACCACAGACTTCACTAATCACACAAATCCCAGCAACATGTAAAATACAATACGACAGACGTCACTAAAAGCACCAATCCCAGCTACATGTAAAAATACACTACCACAGATGTCACTAAACGTACTAATACCAGCTACATGTAAATGCTCATTATACTTAAAAAGTGATGACAGTTTTATGCAACGTTTCTGCATTAACATCATGTACGAACAACATATTAAAACTTTGATATTTATGATGTCATCAGTTTTGTATATCATTGTTTATGATGTCATCAATTTTACATATCATTGTTTATGATGTCATCAGTTTTATATATCATTCTTTTTGATATCATCAGTTTTTTATATCATTGTATATTATTGGTTATGATGTCATCAGTTTTGTATATCATTGTTTATGATGTCATCAGTTTTGTATATCATTGTTTATGATGTCATCAGTTTTATATATCATTGTTTATGATGTCATAAGTTTTGTATATCATTGTTTATGATCTCATCAGTTTTGTATATCATTGTTTGTGATGTCGTCAGTTTTGTATATCATTGTTTATGATGTCATCAGTTTTGTATATCATTGTCTACGATGTCATCAGTTTTATATATCATTGTTTATGATGTCATCAGCGTAGTATATCATTGTCTATGAGGTCATCAGTTTTATATATCATTGTTTATGATGTCATCAGTTTAGTATATCATTGTTTATGATGTCATCAGTTTAGTATACCATTGTTTATGATGTCATCAGTTTAGTATATCATTGTTTATGATGTCATCAGTTTAGTATATCATTGTTTATAATGTCATCAGTTTAGTATACCATTGTTTATGATGTCATCAGTTTAGTATATCATTGTTTATGATGCCATCAGTTTAGTATATCATTGTTTATAATGTCATCAGTTTAGTATACCATTTTTTATGATGTCATCAGTTTAGTATATCATTGTTTTTGATGTCATCAGTTTAGGATATCATTGTTTATGATGTCATCAGTTTAGTATACCATTGTTTATGATGTCATCAGTTTAGTATACCATTGTTTATGATGTCATCAGTTTAGTATACCATTGTTTATGATGTCATCAGTTTTGTATATCATTGTTTATGATGTCATCAGTTTTATATATCATTGTTTATGATGTCATCAGTTTTGTATATCATTGTTTATGATGTCATCAGTTTTGTATATCATTGTCTACGTTGTCATCAGTCTTATATATCATTGTTTATGATGTCATCGGCGTAGTATATCATTGTCTATGAGGTCATCAGTTTTATATATCATTGTTTATGATGTCATCAGTTTAGTATATCATTGTTTATAATGTCATCAGTTTTATATACCATTGTTTATGATGTCATTAGTTTAGTATACCATTGTTTATGATGTCATCAGTTTAGTATATCATTGTTTATGATGTCATCAGTTTAGTATATCATTGTTTATAATGTCATCAGTTTTGTATACCATTTTTTATGATGTCATCAGCTTAGTATATCATTGTTTATGATGTCATCAGTTTAGTATACCATTGTTTATGATGTCATCAGTTTAGTATACCATTGTTTATAATGTCATCAGTTTAGTAGATCAGTGTTTATGATGTGATCAGTTTAGTATATCATTGTCTATGATGTCATCAGTTTTACATATCATTGTTTATGATGTCATCAGTTTTATATATCATTCTTTTTGATATCATCAGTTTTTTATATCATTGTTTATGATGTCATCAGTTTTGTATATCATTGGTTATGATGTCATCAGTTTTGTATATCATTGTTTATGATGTCATCAGTTTTGTATATCATTGTTTATGATGTCATCAGTTTTGTATATCATTGTTTATGATGTCATCAGTTTTATATATCATTGTTTATGATGTCATAAGTTTTGTATATCATTGTTTATGATGTCATCAGTTTTGTATATCATTGTGATGTCATCAGTTTTGTATATCATTGTTTATGATGTCATCAGTTTTGTATATGATTGTCTACGATGTCATCAGTTTTATATACCATTGTTTATGATGTCATCAGTTTAGTATATCATTGTCTATGATGTCATCAGTTTAGTATACCATTGTTTATAATGTCATCAGTTTTGTATATCATTGTTTATGATGTCATCAGTTTAGTATACCATTGTTTATGATGTCATCAGTTTTGTATATCATTCTTTTAGATGTCATCAGTTTAGTATACCATTGTTTATAATGTCATCAGTTTTGTATATCATTGTTTATAATGTCATCAGTTTAGTATATCATTGTTTATGATGTCATCAGTTTAGTATATCATTGTTTATGATGTCATCAGTTTAGTATATCATTGTTTATGATGTCATCAGTTTAGTATATCATTGTTTATGATGTCATCAGTTTAGTATACCATTGTTTATGATGTCATCAGTTTAGTATATCATTGTTTATGATGTCATCAGTTTAGTATATCATTGTTTATAATGTCATCAGTTTAGTATACCATTGTTTATGATGTCATCAGTTTAGTATATCATTGTTTATGATGTCATCAGTTTTGTATATCACTGTTTATGATGTCATCAGTTTTGTATATCATTGTCTACGATGTCATCAGTTTTATACATCATTGTTTATGATGTCATCAGCGTAGTATATCATTGTCTATGAGGTCATCAGTTTTCTATATCATTGTTTATGATGTCATTAGTTTTATATATCATTGTTTATGATGTCATCAGTTTGACATATCATTGTTTATGATGTCATCAGTTTTATATATCATTGTTTATGATGTCATCAGTTTAGTATATCATTGTTTATGATGTCATCAGTTTAGTATATCATTGTTTATAATGTCATCAGTTTTATATACCATTGTTTATGATGTCATCAGTTTAGTATACCATTGTTTATGATGTCATCAGTTTAGTATATCATTGTTTATGATGTCATCAGTTTAGTATATCATTGTTTATAATGTCATCAGTTTTGTACATCATTGTTTATGATGTCATCAGTGTAGTATATCATTGTTTATGATGTCATCAGTTTAGTATAACATTGTTTATAATGTCATCAGTTTTGTACACCATTTTTTATGATGTCATCAGTTTTGTATATCATTGTTTTTGATGTCATCAGTTCAGGATATCATTGTTTATGATGTCATCAGTTTAGTATATCATTGTTTATGATGTCATCAGTTTAGTATATCATTGTTTATGATGTCATCAGTTTAGTATACCATTGTTTATGATGTCATCAGTTTAGTATACCATTGTTTATGATGTCATCAGTTTAGTATATCATTGTTTATAATGTCATCAGTTTAGTATACCATTGTTTATGATGTCATCAGTTTAGTATATCATTGTTTATGATGTCATCAGTTTAGTATATCATTGTTTATAATGTCATCAGTTTTGTGTACCATTTTTTATGATGTCATCACTTTTATATATCATTGTTTATGATGTCATCAGTTTAGGATATCATTGTTTATGATGTCATCAGTTTTGTATATCACTGTTTATGATGTCATCAGTTTTGTATATCATTGTCTACGATGTCATCAGTTTTATACATCATTGTTTATGATGTCATCAGCGTAGTATATCATTGTCTATGAGGTCATCAGTTTTATATATCATTGTTTATGATGTCATCAGTTTTATATATCATTGTCTATGATGTCATCAGTTTGACATATCATTGTTTATGATGTCATCAGTTTTATATATCATTGTTTATGATGTCATCAGTTTAGTATATCATTGTTTATGATGTCATCAGTTTAGTATATCATTGTTTATAATGTCATCAGTTTTATATACCATTTTTTATGATGTCATCAGTTTAGTATACCATTGTTTATGATGTCATCAGTTTAGTATATCATTGTTTATGATGTCATCAGTTTAGTATATCATTGTTTATAATGTCATCAGTTTTGTACATCATTGTTTATGATGTCATCAGTGTAGTATATCATTGTTTATGATGTCATCAGTTTAGTATAACATTGTTTATAATGTCATCAGTTTTGTATACCATTTTTTTATGATGTCATCAGTTTTGTATATCATTGTTTTTGATGTCATCAGTTCAGGATATCATTGTTTATGATGTCATCAGTTGTGTATATCATTGTCTATGACGTCATCAGTTTAGTATACCATTGTTTATGATGTCATCAGTGTTTTATATCATAGTCTATGATGTCATCAGTTTTATATATCATTGTTTTTGATGTCATCAGTTTAGCATATCATTGTTTATGATGCCATCATTTTTATATATCATTGTCTATGATGTCATCAGTTTAGTATACCATTGTTTATGATGTCATCAGTTTAGTATATCATTGTTTATGATGTCATCAGTTTTATATACCATTGTTTATGATGTCATCAGTTTTGTATATCATTGTTTATGATGTCATCATTTTAGTATATCATAGTCTATGACGTCATCAGTTTAGTATACCATTGTTTATGATGTCATCAGTTTAGTATATCATTGTTTATAATGTCATCAGTTTGGTATAGCATTGTTTATGATGTCATCAGTTTAGTATATCATTGTTTTTGATGTCATCAGTTTAGTATTTCATTGTTTATGATGTCATCAGTTTTATATATCATTGTTTATGATGTCATCAGTTTTATATATCATTGTTTATGATGTCATCAGTTTAGTATATCATTGTCTATGATGTCATCAGTTTAGTATATCATTGTTTATGATGTCATCAGTTTTATATATCATTGTTTATGATGTCATCAGTTTAGTGTATCATTGTTTATGATGTCATCAGTTTTATATATCATTGTTTATGATGTCATCAGTTTAGTATATCATTGTTTATGATGTCATCAGTTTAGTATATCATTGTTTATGATGTGATCAGTTTAGTATACCATTGCTTATAATGTCATTAATTTTGTATATCATTGTTTATGATGTCATCAGTTTAGTATATTATTGTTTATGATGTCATCAGTTTAGTATGTCATTGTCTATGATGTCATCAGTTTAGTAAATCATTGTTTATGATGTCATCAGTTTAGTATATCATTGTTTATGATGTCATCAGTTTTATATATCATTGTTTATGATGTCATCAGTTTAGTATATCATTGTTTTTGATGTCATCAGTTTAGTATATCATTGTTTATAAGGTCATCAGTTTTATATATGATTGTTTTTGATGTCATCAGTTTAGTATTTCATTGTTTATGATGTCACCAGTTTTATATATCATTGTTTATGATGTCATCAGTTTTATATATCATTGTTTATGATGTCATCAGTTTAGGATATCGTTGTCTATGATGTTATCAGTTTAGTATACCATTGTTTATGATGTCATCAGTTTAGTATAGCATTGTTTATGATGTCATCAGTTTAGTATATCATTGTTTATGATGACATCAGTTTTGTATACCTTTTTTATGATGTCATCACTATTGTATAACATTGTTTTTGATGTCATCAGTTTACGATATCATTGTTTATGATTACATCAGCTTTGTATAGCATTGTTTATGATGTCATCAGTTTAGTATACCATTGTTTATGATGTCATCAGTTTTATATATCATTTTTTTTATGTCATCAGTTTAGTATATCATTGTTTATGATGATATCAGTTTTGTATATCATTGTTTATGATGTCATCAGTTTTATATAGCATTGTTTATGATGTCACCAGTTTTATATATGATTGTTTTTGATGTCATCAGTTTTGTATGTCATTGTTTATAATGTCATCAGTTTTGTATGTCATTGTCTATGATGTCATCAGTTTAGTATACCATTGTTTATGATGATATCAGTTTAGTATATCATTGTTTTTGATGTCATCAGTTTTATATATCATTGTTTATGATGTCATCAGTGTAGTATATCATTGTTTATGATGTCATCAGTTTTGTATATCATTGTTTATAATGTGAGCAGTTTTATATAGCATTGTTTATGATGTCATCAGTTTTATATATCATTGTCTATGATGTCATCAGTTTTGTATATCATTGTTTATGATGTCATCAGTTTTATATATCATTGTTTATGATGTCATCAGTTTAGTATATCATTGTTTATGATGTCATCAGTTTAGTATATCATTGTTTATGATGTCATCAGTTTTGTATATCATTGTTTATGATGTCATCAGTTTAGTATATCATTGTTTATGATGTCATCAGTTTAGTATACCATTGTTTATGATGTCATCAGTTTAGTATATCATTGTTTATGATGTCATCTGTGTTTTATATTATAGTCTATGATGTCATCAGTTTTATATACCATTGTTTATGATGTCATCAGTTTAGTATATCACTGTTTATGATGTCATCAGTTTAGTATACCATTGTTTATGATGGCATTAGTTTAGTATATCATTGTTTATGATGTCATCAGTTTTGTATATCATTGCTTATGACGTCATCAGTTTAGCATATCATTGTTTATGATGTCATCAGTTTAGTATACCATTGTTTATGATGTCATCAGTTTAGCATATCATTGTTTATGATGTCATCAGTTTTGTATATCATTGTCTATGATGTCATCAGTTTTATATATCATTGTCTATGATGTCATCAGTTTTATATATCATTGTTTATGATGTCATCAGTTTTATATATCATTGTTTATGATGTCATAAGTTTTATACATCATTGTTTATGATGTCATCAGTTTAGTATATCATTGTTTATGATGTCATCAGTTTAGTATATCATTGTTTATGATGTCATCAGTTTTATATATCATTGTTTATGATGTCATCAGTTTTATATATCATTGTTTATGATGTCATCAGTTTTATATATCATTGTTTATGATGTCATCAGTTTTATATATCATTGTTTATGATGTCATCAGTTTTATATATCATTGTTTTTGATGTCATCAGTTTTATATACCATTGTTTATGATGTGATCAGTTTAGTATATCATTGTCTATGATGTCATCAGTTTAGTATATCATTGTTTATAATGTCATCAGTTTTATATATCATTGTTTATGATGTCATCAGTTTTATATATCATTGTTTATGCTGTCATCAGTTTAGTATATCGTTGTTTATGATGTCATCAGTTTAGTAGACCATTGTTTATGATGTCATCAGTTTTATATATCATTGTTTAAAGATTAAAGTTTAAAGCCTGCATAAAATGATATATTATATAGTTAACCCGCTTGATATTTTGCCTGTGTTGTTTAACAGAAAATACTGGCTGAAAGCCCGCAATAACGATATTTGTAAACAGAAAATGTTGATTTATTTATAGAAGCAGTAGCCATTAGCATTAGATATAAGTGTAACCTGGTTAAGAAGTTATTAAATGTATTGAAGTACCTAAATGACTTATAGCGGGACCATGCGTAGGAAAATTAGATTCAATTTTCTGTGTAAGCTATTTCTACATACTATGATAGCTGATAGTTTTAGGTAAGCGGTTTAAGAGCAGACAATGATGATAAATCAGTTAACGTGTACTTAGGAGATTGACTTGGTCTGATACATGATGTGAACGAACGACAACTGACATTGAGTTATATACACTATGTAAAGGTTCGTTTATACCAGAAAAGTGATAATACTGCCAATCAAGCTACAAAGGCACTGAACACTTAAAAAAAGGTCACCAACTAGAAAGGCAAAATGGTCATTCATCAGGAAGAGCAATCTGTCATTTACATTACTCCACGCCATGGACAAAAAGTAATATCTAATTTGATCCGTTGGAAAAGTATCATTTAATGTTGAACTTGATGTTCTCGCCATGTAATAGAAAATTCTTACTACATTTGGACCACCAGATAAATTTCAGTATAGGAAAAATAGATTTTCCGGTCAGAAGGAATAGTAAAAAAAAAATCATCCGGACAAGGGGTTATTGTTGAAAATGTTTTATATATGCTAGTAGGTCCTTCCGCCCACTACCATATATAAAACATTTACAATGGTGGACCCCCTGTCTGAATGTTTTTCTTTTTTTTTTGTAAACCGCCTCCCCACCAACGGTAAATTTAATGGATAAGTGATAGATATAATCCAGCTCTGAATATTGATAAAAAAATGTTCCGGCTCTGAAAAAAAAATCCACCCCCCCCCCCCCCCCCCCGAAAAAAAAACCCCGGAAAATGTTACTCGTGTGTGAGTGTGTGTATATGTATGTGAGGATTTGTGTGTATATGTGAGGGTGTGTGTGTGTGTGCGCGTGTGTGCGTGTGTGTGGTTTAGTGTGTCCGTACGTGAAAACCGGGTTCAGTCTACAAGTACTGTTGATCACATCACCAGGCAGTAGTCTATCATGAATGACATCAAATGATCAATACGGACTAAAAATAATTATAACTCATTACAAGGTTAGACACAGTTCCTGATTGTCATTGATAGTCCGTACATACGCCATCAATTAAGAAAATCATCAAACAAAATAGATCTCATCGATTTACAGTGAATGAAAGTATATGGGAAACAAAATATATATATATATATATATATATATATATATATATATATATATATATATATATATATATATATATATAGTGAACACAGAACATGATACATGTAATTTAACTGTGAACATCCGGCAGAAAGTTAAATAGTGAACGCAGAACATGATACATATGTGAACATTCGGCATAAAGTTATACAGTGAAAACAGAACATGATACATGTAATTTAGCTGTGAACATTCGGCAAATGATGTAATGCTACACAGAACAAGATTGACAAATGAAATTCCAGCAAATTGCGTAATCCAACACAAAACAAGAAGGTTAACAATGTATCTTATAATGCAATACAACAGAGAACAACAAAACCCACCACTGAACATCAAGCATACATATAATAGCAGATCAAGAAGATAACCAGTGACTATTCGACAAATATTGCAATACAACAACGGTAACCACTAAAAATCCAATAAGACAATACTATCGACAGTTTACAAGCGATCATCCTATATATGTAGTCATATAAGTTAACCAGCTCAATTAAATACAAAAACAGCAGAGGTAACCAATGACAATCCGTCAGACAGCGCAAATACAACAGAGGTAACCAATGACAATCCGTCAGACAGCGCAAATACAAGAGGTAACCAATGACAATCCGTCAGACAGCGCAAATACAACAGAGGTAACCAATGACAATCCGTCAGACAGCGCAAATACAACAGGTAACCAATGACAATCCGTCAGACAGCGCAAATACAAGTCTGAACAAAAACAATAACAAGCCAACACCCGGCATACAATACTATTCACCAAAGTGAAAATGCCGCTTAGAGCGCAATACAGCACAGAACAACAAATTTATCTAATAAACACAGACTAAGATACATGTAGTTTAGAAGTCAACATCCAGCAAATGAAGCAATACACAACGACAAAGTTTACCCTAGAAAGCCCAGCAAACAACGAAAGAAAATAACAACATTAACTAGCGAACACCTGCCAGATAGCGCTGTACAACACAAAACTACAAAAGGAAATCGTTGGAATTGCAGAAGATAGTGCAATACTACACAGAACAACAAAGTTGACAAGTACATATAATGCAATATAACGCAGTAACAACAAGGTTTATCTGTGAACAATCGGCATATCGGGCAATATGATAGAGAACAACAAAGATAACCAACGAACACCCACCAAATACTGTAATACAGCATACAATATCAAAATTATCCAGTCAACACATATCAAATAGTGCAATACAGCAAACAACATCAAAGTTATTCAGGGAACACATATCAAATAGTGCAATACAGCACAAAACAGCAAAGTTATTCAGGGAACACATATTAAATAGTGCAATACAGCACACAACATCAAAGTTATTCAGGGAACACATATCAAACTGCATGTTATTTATCAGTGTAAATAATGAGATCAGCAATACTGAACAACAAGGTCAACCTATAAAAATCCGGCAGATGGCACAACACAAAACAGAACAATAAAGTGAAGATGTGAACATCCGGCGCATACAGGACAATCCTGACGAGCGTTTGAAGGTGAGCTGAATGGACGTTATGAATGTTAATACATGACCATAAACCCATTTTTATTGACCTTGTGCGATTTTTGTCAGTACGAATTTATTCATAAAAACATGGGAACGCCCCTGAGGGGTGGTAGCTCTACTGCTCCTGACAACAATTAAACAACATGCTGTTTATATTTCAGTGAAGTGACCATTCGTCAATCGCATCGTATGGATTATTTCCCAAAGATCAACCTGGGGTTAGTTGTTCGAACCTTTAACCCCTGGTTAAGCTAACCAGTGTTAAAGTTTGAGAGACAATTTATCTAATTCATGTGGTTTCTATATAAAAATCTAAATCACGCTACTGAGCTTGTGTCATTTGTTTCATATGTTACAATCAGTACACAGATTATGACTTTGGTTAGCCTAACCATAGGTTAATGTTCCGACCAACTGACTCCAGAATTACAAAACTGTCATGCACTCAGTTGTACCTTAACAAAGTCAATGAAATCCAGAATGCGTTTAAATTGTGACCTCACATAGTATAGGTTTCAGGTGGATGTTATAGGGCTGATCTTGGGTGGGAGTCTGAAAGGATCTAGTAGGAAAATTGCGGTGTCGGGAAAATCCCGTGTTTGTATGAATGAAATTGCTTTGACCAGAACCCACACAACATCGATGTAAAAAGTGGGTATATGGTCACGTAATCTCGGATTATATGAATGTCAGAAAACAGAGGACGATCGTAATGGGCTTTAGGGATTCCGTGAATGTTTTAAAGCACAGTAGAGGAATATCGTGATGGGATTTAGAGATTCCGTAAATGTTTGAAAGCACACTAGAGGACGATCCTGATGGAATTTTGGGGTTCCGTAAATGTCAGAGGGCACAGTAGAGGACAATACTGATGGGATTTAGGGGTTCCGTAAATGTCAGAAGGCACAGTAGAGGACAATCCTAATGGGATTTAGGGGTTCTGTAAATGTCAGAAGACACAGTAGAGGACGATCCTGATGGGATTTAGGAGTTCCGTAAATGTCAGAGGGCACAGTAGAGGACAATACTGATGGGATTTAGGGGTTCCGTAAATGTCAGAAGGCACAGTAGAGGACAATCCTAATGGGATTTAGGGGTTCTGTAAATGTCAGAAGGCACAGTAGAGGACGATCCTGATGGGATTTTGGGGTTCATTAATGGTCAGAAGGTACAGTAGAGGACGATCCTAATGGGATTTAGGGGTTCTGTAAATATCAGAAGGCACAGTAGAGTACGATCCTGATGGGATTTAGGGGTTCTGTAAATATCAGAAGGCACAGTAAAGGATGATTCTGATGGGATTTAGGGGTTCTGTAAATATCAGAAGTCACAGTAGAGGACAATCCTGATGGGATTTAGGAGCTCCGTAAATGCCAGAGGGCACAGTAGAGGACAATCGTGATGGGATGTAGGAGTTCCGTAAATGTCAAAAGGCACAGTAGAGTACGATCCTGATGGGATTTTGGAGTTGCGTAAATGTCAGAAGGCACAGTAGAGGATGATCCTGATGGGATTTTGGGGTTCCGTAAACGCAGAAGTCACAGTAGAGGACGACCCTGATGGGATTTAGGAGTTCCGTAAATGTCTGAAGGCACAGTAAAGGATGATTCTGATGGGATTTAGGAGTTCGGTAAATGTCAGAAGGCACAGTAGAGGACGATCCTGATGGGATTTAGGAGTTCCGTAAATGTCAGAAGGCACAGTAGAGGACGATCCTGATGGGATTTAGGAGTTCTGTAAATGTCAGAAGACACAGTAGAGGACGATCCTGATGGGATTTAGGGGTTACGTAAAAGTCAGAAGGTACAGTGGAGGACGATCCTGATGGGATTTATGAGTTCCGTAAATGTCAGAAGACACAGTAGAGGACGATCCTGATGGGATTTAGGGGTTCCGTAAATGTCAGAAGGTACAATAGAAGACGATCCTGGTGGGATTTAGGGGTTCTGTAAATGTCAGAATGCACAGTAGAGGACGATCCTGATGGGATTTTGGGGTCCGGTAATTGTCAGAAGGCACAATAGAGGACGATCCTGATTGGATTTAGGAGTTCCGTAAATTTCAGGAGGTACATTAGAGGACGATCCTGATGGGATTTAGGAGTTCTGTAAATGTCAGAGCGCACAGTAGAGGACGATCCTGATGGGATTTAGGGGTTCAGTAAATGTCAGAAGGCACAGTAGAGTACGATCCTGATGGGATTTAGGAGTTCCGTAAATGTCAGAATGCACAGTAGAGGACAATCGTGATGGGATGTAGGAGTTCCGTAAATGTCAAAAGGCACAGTAGAGTACGATCCTGATGGGATTTTGGAGTTGCGTAAATGTCAGAAGGCACAGTAGAGGACGATCCTGATGGGATTTTGGAGTTGCGTAAATGTCAGAGGGCTCAGTAGAGGACGATCCTGATGGGATTTTGGGGTTCCGTAAATGTCAGATAAAACAGTAGAGCACGATCCTGATGGGATTTAGGTAAATGTCAGAAGACACAGTAAAGGACGATCCTGATGGGAGTTTGGGGTTCCTTAATTTTCAAAAGGTACAATAGAGGACGATCCTGATGGGATTTTGGGGTTCTGTAAATGTCAGAAGGCACAGTAGAGGACGATCCTGATGGGATTTAGGGGTTCCGTAAATGTCAGAAGAAAGAGTAGAGGACGTCCCTGTTGGGATTTAGGAGTTCCGTAAATGTCAGAAAGCACAGTAGAAGACGATCCTAATGGGATTTAGGAGTTTCGTAAATGTCAGAAGGTACAGTAGAGGACGATCCTGATGGGATATTGGGGTTCTGTAAATGTCAGAAGTCACAGTAGAGGACGATCCTGATGGGATTTAGGAGTTCCGTAAATGTCAGAAGGCACAGTATAGTACGATCCTGATGGGATTTAGGAGTTCTGTAAATGTCAGAAGGCACAATAGAGGACGATCCTGATGGGATTTAGGAGCTCCGTAAATGTCAGAAGACACAGTAGACGACGATCCTGATGGGATTTAGGAGTTCTGTAAATATCAGAAGGCATAGTAGAGGACCATCAAGATGGGATTAAGGTGTTCTTTCAATGCCAAAATACGTAGAAATCTTCATAGATTGTCACAATACACTACGAAATGGGAGAGATTATAAAGTATTGCTCACGTCAATAAACATGTCCTAAATCGTGATTGTCTTGGTTAACGTCATCAATGTATGCCGTGAAATAAGTGTTAGGAAAGAAACATGTGCATGCTGTGTTACACGGACCTTGTACAACGCTGACCAGCAATGACCAATAATGACGACAGAGACCTGTTAGACATTGATCTCTGTTAGTTATGTAAGCTTCTAATATAACGAGGTCTTGTGGTTTGATTCCGTTTTAGCATTCAAAAGTCTACTTTGTATGTCTTTTGTATGCATCTATATATACCTACAGCTTTTATACAGAACGTTTCCTGAGGAGATACCTTCTATATCCGATCTCCCCTAACTTTGATTTACTTCAGACATGTATTGAGTTGACGTGTGTACAACTTTTATTCTGTATTACATGTATTCTCTTGCTTATTGGAATTTTGGCTATTGATAAATGGCTGCAATCTCTTAATCGTCAACCTTAAGCATGTAAGTACATGTCATTTTAAACAACAGAAAAATTTCATAAATCTCAAGAAAATTAGAATAAGAAATAATTTTTTGAATTACCCTTAAAATGCATGATTTCTAATTATTTACAGCATAAATACCCAATAGTCCAGTTTGATGCTGGCTCAAATGAACAGTAGAAAAGCAACAATATCAAAATAGAAAAAAAAAATCATAGAAAATGAAGAAAACGTTCGAAAGTGTAACTTTAAAAATAGATATTTTTCTAACAAGAGTTTGCAGATAAATGTTTTATTGTGCCTGTATAAATATAAAATAACATAAAAATGTGTGAAAAAGACTAAACGAGAATTTTCTTTCCAATTTATTCAAATATTACTTATTGACTGCTTCTAAACATTTAAATCAAAAGAGAACAACACTTTTAAATCACTCTAATGCATTTGGTTTATCGCATTCCTCTAAGTTCGTCATAGGAAGGTTCTCTCGCGGGCTAGTGTCGCCCCGCAGTGAATCCCCCCCCCCCCCCCCCCAGAATGACCAGACGGAAAAACACTTTCTGTAGAGAGTCTTGCATGCTTCATCCCTGCAACATTTCATCAAAGTCTTATCGATTGTTTTGAAGGAGGAGTTTATCACAGCTACTTAAATACACATAATAGTAGGACAGGACATCACCCTCTCTTTTTATATAATCTTTACTTACTTGCAAATTGTCCGAGAAATTATTTTTGCTTCAAAATTTTGATTTCATAATAGAATCAATTATGCAACATTTCGTACAAGACATTTTACCTTAAATATCTTTCTTGATCAGTGTGGAACATTTGCGTTCGGTTTGTTGATCTAAACAATCGGTCTGCATAAGAAAGACACACCACAGAGGGATACCAGAGTGAAGCGATATGACAAGAGCTTAGTGGAAGATTTGATTAAGACTAACTAATAACAAAGAGTGAAAAGAAAATGAAATAATAATATACAAGTAAGTATTGAAACGAAAATAATAGCGACGGCACAGTATCAACAAAGTATTTCATTACTCTAGGGAATGTTTGTCTTACCAATTTCCACGTAATACGTGGTATACACGTTCATGACCGTTATGACGTTTCTTGTATATATACATATTATTTATGTAGAATAGCGCACTACCATTGTATTTATGGTGTACTTTACAATTGATGATTTGCCATCTATTTATAACGAATGACGATGTACGAGATGTCAACAATTCTCAGAAGTTAGTTAGTATCATACGTGTATTCGTTTGACCGTTACAAGAAGACGTCTGGTAATTTGCATAGTGTTTTATCTATTATGATATCTCTAGATTGAGTTAATATAACAAAAACAATCCTACCTTGGAATCACAGTTTCAATAGATGGACTGAGGTTTTTGAATGATCACATTCGTTAAACTGCAGGGAACAACGAACCGAACTGAATCCCAAGGTCTTGGCGGGGGATAGACGATAGTTAACTCCCTATGATAAAGAATCGAATTCGCTAATTCAACATACATGACCGGGGTATCGACGAAAACGAACCCAACCGAATCCCAAAATCTTGGCAAGAAAAAGACGAAGTCTAACTCCCCCTCACGATAAGAACTAAAATATTTAATCTAACATCCATGACGGGGTATAGATGAAAACGAACCGAACCGAATCCCAAGGTCTTGGCAAGAAATAGACGAAATCCGCCCCCCCCCCCCCTTACGATAACAAACTAAACTCGTTAATCTAACATCTATGACATGGTATAGATGAAAATCCCATGAACCGTGGTACAGATGAAAATCCCATGACCCATAGCCACGATTGGGATTAAAAGAAAATCGAAATCGCTAATCCTAAGCCCATGAAAGGGATGAGGAACCGAAGTCGCTAATCTCTCGGTCATGTCTGACTTTCGACGATGAGGAACCAAAGTCACTTATCTCCCTGTCACGTCTAGCTATAGACGATGAGAAACCGAAGTCGCCAATCTCCCTGTCACGCCTGGCCATAGACGATGAGAAACCGAAGTCATTAATCTCTCAGTCACCTCTGGCTATAGACGATGAGGAACCGAAGTCGCTAATCTCCCTGTCACGTCTAGCTATAGACGATGAGGAACCAAAGTCACTAATCTCCCTGTCACGTTTGGCTATAGACGATGAGGAACCGAAGTCGCTATAACCTCTGTCATGTCTGACTATAGACGAAAACAAACCGAAGTCAGTTATCTTTCAGTCACCTCTGACTATAGACGAAGAGGAACCGAAGTCACTAATCTCTCAGTTATGTCTGACTATAGACGATGAGGAACCAAAGTCGCTAATCTCTCAGTCACGTCTAGCTATAACCGATGAGGAACCGAAGTCGGTAATCTCTCAGTCATGTCTGACTATAGACGATGAGGAACCGATCCGCGAAGTCGGTAATCTCTCAGTCATGTCTGGCTACATCGTAGACGGTAACAAACCGAACTCGTTAATCTCTCAGCGAAGACTATAAAATGCAATTATGTTACATAAGGAGAAATTCCATGTAATGTCCCAGTTGATTGCACATAGATAATAGTGTGACCTCTGCACAGGTTATTGGATTCAATAGGCATTACTGTCATAATAAATCAGATCATCTTCATGACGGTGCGCTGATGTATTGCAATGTGATAAAGGTATTAAAGACGGATATGGGGTTCATGACTGGACCGAAGTTTGAGTGACGAGCAAGTGACAGTTACTGATCCAGCGCAAAGAAACTAAATAAAGCATCATGGCGTCAGTTCCATGGTGTCATTCTGTGGAAGTACCTCTACAAGTATCATGACCAGGAACCCGGTTCTTGTTGGATCATTTCTGGCCTGTATAGCATTACAAATCTGTAAGTACACATTCACTCGAAATTAATTGTGTTTTCAAGCTTTCCGCACATCTCATTTAGAGTATTGTATTTGAAATGAATTATATTTGAAGACTAACTGAATAAAGAGATCGTTTCATTTTAAAACAGTAAATTGTTGTGCGGGAATCCGAAATTCATTGTATTTTTACCGTAAGATTCAAACAATTTGGTAAATAATGAATTGATCAATTTTCAATTCTAGTATGATATTTCCATAGAGTGTTTCCAAACATTGCTCCGACGGTTATGCAATGGATGGTTTCTATGTGACGGTATAACTAATGATGTGTGCGACGTCAACATGCGCCCCACCTGCATGATGTTGTGTAACCATGTGATCCCTTTTTAGATTTATGTAATGGCGTAGGACTTTCACCACGGCCAAGAGACAGCTTCCCAGGTAGACGGTTTCGGGCACCCCTGCACCAGTCGTCCCAGTTCTTACCCCCACCATCAAACTCGGGGCGACATGTCCCGACTAACAACCCAAGACCACATCTTCCGGTTAGAAACCCCAAACCACGTGTTCAGACGTTACGACCACAATCACCACCATTTCAACCTCTACGGAGAAATATATACCAGAGGCAGAATGTGGTCACCTCACCTCCAGTTAATGCATTCAGTCAACCAACCCAGCCTCCACACACCTCACCACAACAAAGACTTCCGTTATTCAGACCCCCTCCTTCACAGCACAAACCGGTGGTGGTCAGACTTCCTGTATTTAGACCTCCTCCCACACCAAAAACTACTCCTCCTCCAGTATTACTTCCGGCGACCAGTACACTACCACCAACAGGTGAGGTTTTTATTTATCTGTATAATAATAGATGGGGTTTAACGCATTGAAAGGGAATTGTGTTAAACCATAATTTTTTTTATAAAGGTTCAACGAGAAATGTTATCATATGCCGTATAATCATCGCTTTCACCGTCTGTCCGGCAATACTTCACTATCTACTTTTACCGTCTGTCCGGCAATACTTCACTATCTACTTTCACCGTCTGTCCGGCAATACTTCACTATCTACTTTCACCGTCTGTCCGGCAATACTTCACTATCTACTTTTACCGTCTGTCCGGCAATACTTCACTATCTACTTTCACCGTCTGTCCGGCAATACTTCACTATTTACTTTCACCGTCTGTCCGGCAATACTTCACTATCTACTTTCACCGTCTGTCCGGCAATATTTTAATATCTACTTTCACCGTCTGTCCGGCAATACTTCAATATCTACATCTGTGTCTAGCGTATAATAAATCACCATCAGACCAAATTTAGGCATATTCTTAGAGAGGAAGATGTCTATTGATTTTAATGTCAAAAGGTCAAAGCTTATGGTCACAATATGTGAACTTAGATTGAAAATAGAGTAAAACATTGTGTCCGATAATCACTCAGGTACTATGCATTAGATTCAAATCAAATTTTGGATATATATATATATATATATATATATATATATATATATATATATATATATATATATATACTTTGTTATGAAGAGATGAGGATGCATATTGATACTGAAGTAAAACCAAAAGCAAAAGTGAAAGTTGCAACATTTGCACTAAGCGTGAAAATACATAAAACGTAGTTTCCATATAACACAAGCACTATACATCAGATTCAAATAAAAGTAATGTATATACTATGGTATGAAGAAATAATAGACTTATTGATTTTAGAGTCAAAAGGGTGTAGCATTTAAACTTAGAGGACAAGTACGGTAAAATATAGTCTCCGAACGATCACTCAATTACTGTACATCAGATAAAATCTGCAGAGTTATGAGACTCAATTCTTTAAACAAAAATGCCAAATTATGCACATGTTTTACAGTTCATTCAGGTCACGTGGTATGCATTATGATATTGGACTACTTTGTCATCGCACAAGGTATTGTTAAAAATGAAGGTCATGTCAGTTGTTGTTCTTTTTTGTTTGTTTGCTACAACACCGATTCTGTCGTTTCAGCTCCTCCGCAGATTATAATTGTGACGCAGCCCCCACAATTCATTGCACCTGTGATCAGTACTTCCTGTTCCTGTAAGAAAGGGTACAGTTTCTGTCCCCCTGGAAACAAGAAAGTTGGTGATTGTGAGGAGGAAGGACAAGAAGGTTCCTGGTGCTGTGGCTACGAATTGTAGTCACCGACAGTCTGGTAATTGTAGTCACTGACAGTCTGGTAATTGTAGTCACTGACAGTCTGGTAATATCTCGTGTTTTCACAATATTCATGCAATGATTAATTTTCTGTAATATAAAACGAATGTTTGCCTGTGAAATATAATCAACGAGGCACCGTCTAGTGATAATATTGTCTTTTTGGATAACAAAAACTACATACTGCTCGGGAAAGTAAACTTGGGCACGCGGTATATCCGGACGAGCGCTATTTTGTTACTTATTGACAACTTCAAGTAATTATAAAAGAGAGTTTAAAAGAACAACATCTTTTTAAACTGTATGCCGATGGATATTTTTAAATATGGTCATTTCATGCGATTTTATTGAACCGTCCGGATTTATCTCACGTCCGAAATTACCTTCCCGACCAGTAGTACTTTTAAATTTATTCTCATTCTATCAATCACTTTTTTTCAGACCACAGAATCAGTCCCCGTGTGATGACCTCGTTCTCATTTGCTATCTATGTATAAATGTTGTTATTTTGTAGTTACCGACACGACTGTAGTGACAGGTAGCGTTATAGATGTAATTCAAATAAATAGACATAAAACACGCTCCGTGTTGTAGTTTCATCATTATGACGTTTTGACGTGCTGTATGTACTCGCCGAACTATAAGCGTGGATGATGTATGGGCAAATTCTGTGTAATACGCACACCATTATCCATTCTCATATTCTTGGAATCCATTGCATTAATAATAGCCATACATTCCAAAATAGAAATGGAGATGCGCTAATGAAAGGTATATAAACGTTTGTTCTACATTCTGATCGAGGTGCGCTAATGAAAGGTATATAAACGTTTGTCCTACATTCTGATCGAGAAGATAAGAATCGCCACATCACCTCCTGGACAAAACACGATCACCCTCGTGGTATTGATTCCCGTGTGGGGAAAATATCATCACTATGTAAGCAGTGCCTCACTAGAATGTCATCACTATGTAAGCAGTGTCTCACCAAAATGTCATCACTATGTAAGCAGTATCTCACCAAAATGTCATCACTGTGTAAGCAGTGTCTCACCAAAATGTCATCACTATGTAAGCAGTGTCTCAACAAAATATCATCACCATGTAAGCAGTGCCCCACCAAAATGTCATCACTATGTAAGCAGTGTCTCACCAAAATGTCATCACTATATAATCAGTGTCTCACCAAAATATCATCACTATGTAAGCAGCGTCTCACCAAAATATCACTATGTAAACAGTGTCTCACCAAAATATCATCACCATGTAAGCAGTGCCCCACTAAAATGTCATCACTGTGTAAGCAGTGCCCCACCAAAATGTCATCACTATGTAAGCCGTGTCTCACCAAAATATCAGCACTATGTAAACAGTGCCTCACTAGAATATCATCACTATATAAGCAGTGTCTCACCAAAATGTCATCACTATTTAAGCAGTATCTCACCAAAATGTCATCACTATGTAAGCAGTGTCTCACCAAAATGTCATCACTATGTAAGCAGTGTCTCACCAAAATGTCATCACTATGTAAGCAGTGTCTCACTAAAATATCATCACTATGTAAACAGTGCCTCACCAAAACATCATCACTATGTAAGCAGTGTCTCAACAAAATGTCATCACCATGTAAGCAGTGTCTCACCAAAACATCATCACTATGTAAGCAGTGTCTTATCAAAATATCATCACTATGTAAGCAGTGTCTCAACAAAATATTATCACTATGTAAGCAGTGTCTCAAAAAAATGTCATCACTATGTAAGCAGTGCCCCACCAAAATGTCATCACTGTGTAAGCAGTGTCTCGCCAAATAAAATCACTATGTAAGCAGTGCCTCACCAAAATGTCATCACTATTTAAGCAGTGTCTCACCCAAAAAAAATCACTATGTAAGCAGTGCCTCACCAAAATATCATCACTATGTAAGCAGTGTCTCACCAAAATATCATCACTATGTAAGCAGTATCTCACCAAAATGTCATCACTGTGTAAGCAGTGTCTCACCAAAATATCATAACTATGTAAGAGTGTCTCACCAAAATATCATCACTATGTAAGCAGTGTCTCACCAAAATGTCATCACTGTGTAAGCAGTGTCTCACCAAAATGTCATCACCATGTAAGCAGTGCCCCACCAAAATGTCATCACTATGTAAGCAGTGCCCCACCAAAATGTCATCACTATGTAAGCAGTGTCTCACCAAAATGCCATCACTATGTAAGCAGTGTCTCACCAAAATGTTGTCACTCTGTAAGCAGCGTCTAACCAAAATGTCATCACTATGTCAGCAGTATCTCACCAAAATATCATCACTATGTAAGTAGTGTCTCAACAAAATGTCATCACTATGTAAGCAGTGTCTCAACAAAATGTCATCACTATGTAAGCAGTGTCTCACCAAAATATCATCCCGACAAACCGACATTATAAATGCAAAATTGTTGTCTTTAATGATGTAATTTTTTACCACCGACAATAAAAATGCATTGTGCATGCTGGATTAGCGATTTAAGAAATCAGGAACCAGGAAAACATTACTATTTAGGCAAAGTACCTTGCGGGTGTATTCTATTTATAGGTAATGTTAGGGTTGAATGCCTCATAGTTCTTGTCTTAGCTCTCCCAGTCCAACATGGATCACTGTGTGTAGTGATTCTGTGACAGCTTAATGGTTCACTTTGTCATTACAATGGTTATAGTCATACGCTCTGTTCCCATACCGTCAAGGTACTTCTTACCTGACGGATAAACCACGGGCGATTCATGTTATTACACTAGGGATTTATTTAGTATTTTGACTACAGATTTATAGTGGGTTAACTCGATTCGAAGTTTAGTAGAATATAATACACAACAATAACATAATGGCAAGAAAAAAAAGAGATGTCACTTCTCATTTCTCATTTACGATAAGATACGTCCATTGGTATCAGCATATATCTTCTTTTTCTAACCTTAAATTTGAATGATTTAAATTGAGCATATAACTAATTATTTGATTATTTGAAATTAAGTGTTAGAAAAAAGACATCACCAACATAAGCAACAATAACATTTTGGCAAGGGAGAAAAACAGGATTATTATGATCTAGCATGTTAGCACGTTTATAGCAGAATCTCATTCAGACAAAATTCTTCTCTATTTGCGTGTACTCGCAATGAGATCTGCCATTAAATTTCATTTGGATCTTTTCAAAAGTCTTGAATAAAATGAAGGTATTAATTATAACACAGAGAATGTCCTGCAAGCCTTAGGTGGTCTGAGCACGGTGGCAAGTGACCACATCATTTTCTTTGTTATTCGAGGATTGTTTATTATCTTACTCGTCACTTCAGTCAAAAAGGGTAAACGTGTTAATGGCAGTCTTCATACAAGCACCAAAACTCGATGCCAGTAAACAAACATACTGCAAGACTTCCATGCCTGATTAGTCACACCAAATATATATATATATATATATATATATATATATATATATATATATATATATATATATATATATATATATATATATATATATATTTGTGTGTGTATGTGTGTGTGTGTGTGTGTGTGTGTGTGTAGGTGTGTGTGTGTAGGTGTGTGTGTGTGTGTGTGTGTGTGTTATTTGTATTATACATATTGTCATGGTGATCAAATCCCGGTCATTTCCTCTGTAGAATGTTTTTCAGAAGTCTTCCTTTACGAAAAACTGCACAAACGCAAAACTTCAACGCACGTGATTTTGCGACATACATGTTTGATGTGTCGACATAAGAACACTTTCACCAGGGCAATGGGAGCACATTCAGATTTAAAAAAGACAATGGGGTAGGAATGTCCCCGGCCCGTTCAAAAGTTGGGTGCGGGGCATAAGTGTCTTTTTCTAACTTCATATTTTTACTAGCTCACTTTAAATCATAAAAATTTAAAGTTAGAAAAAGACATAAGTATGTTTGTGTGCCGCCCCTACTTTTCAGCATAAGCTGCATATGCTGTTTTGATTGTGCCAGAACCCCCTGTCTGTGATAATCCTGCAGCTTCCAGCCTCCACCCTTGGGCCCAGTTACATATATAATTTCATCGGGGTTGTGCCCCTTCCCTTCCCACTATTCAAGGCACAGCGTCGCCGTTGATACATGTATATAAACATGGATGTTTTGCGATAGTACCTCTGTATCAAATTACACTAGAATTTTTGGAGGCATAATAGTCAAGGTTAACTGTAATTTCCAGGTTAGAATGTAAACAATATCAATTATCCAGCCCTATGAAGTGCCATACATCATCAGTATGTCATAAAGGGTTGTATAAAGTCATGCTACTTGACCAGAAACCCGGTGGTCGGTCAGCAGAGAATAGCAGCTCCTCACACGTGCGTACTCGACAACATGGTAAAGGGTATAGTTTGTATTGGATTGCTCGCTCTTTGCATCATTAGCTTGTGCGGTATGTATATTAGTTTCTCGTCTCGTATGTTGCAGACAAAATCGGCAACTAAATTTGAATTAATGTTCCAGAAATAAGAAAAAATAAAAAAAGTAAATTAATAAAATTATAATTAAAATGAATAGAAATATGTATAGATATGTAAAACAGATTTAAATATACCGAAAGTAAGCGACCACAACATGTGCAATCTATCACACATCATGTATATATGCCGCATTTACATATGATATAATAAAAGATTCCTCGGAACGTTTTTTTCGAGGTGGGGGAACTTCCAGTCTGCCATATTGCGTTAAAGGAAACAAGCTCCGAACTTAACGAACGTTTAAACAATGCGTGAAACATCCGATATACCTCGTATCCACAGACGAACTCGAGTGCAATTCAGAGCAGACTGCCTCCCAATCACGATCGAGAGGGGCGGATACTCCAACCCGGAGACTCCATTAGCAGAACGAAAATGTACACTGTGTGCTTGAGACGCTATCGAAAATGAAAAACATTTTCTTATTGATTGCAATTGGTATAGTGATTTAAGATCGGAATTTTATCAATCATGTACCCCTTATTTATTCAATCTTGAAAATATGGATTCAAACACAAAATTCACCAGTATAATGTCATATCAGAAATGCAAGACGATTTAGCTAAACTCATTTATAAAGCTTTGTATAGAAGAAAAATATTTTTGTATGAAATTTGTACAGTCTGTTATTAAAATTTTACCAATCAGGTTTATTATTTTAAACATCGTAATATAATATAATTTGATATATCAATTTTTAACATATTTAAATTCATAAAGATTTTATTTGTTATTAAATTTTCGCCTATTTCTTGCATATTTAGTATAATTATTAACAATATAATACTATATATAGATTTTTTACTTCTGTATGTGTAAGAAATGGCTGGATATTTTAATCTTTTTTGTCTGTGTTGTTTTATTGATGTTTATTGTACAGGTATGATCAAATATGTGACACTCTAATAATGATCAAATATGTGACACTGTAATAAATTAATTCATTATTATTATTTTTATTATTATTATCATTATTATTATTATTATTATTATTATTATTATTATTATTATTATTGTTATTGTTATTATTATTATTATTAGTAGTAGTATTATTATTAGTATTATTATTATTTGTCCAAAGTCGAAGACTTCACTGAAAATTCAAATCTAAATTAATCTTTACAATTTTATAATAGTCTTTAGAATCCTCTATTACGTAAGTTGGTGATAATGTAATAAAACCCCTCTGTAATCACGAAATTCCTGCCATTTTATCGTTATCTGGTGGTTTTCGACCAATCGAGCTTAATTTAGTGGTTTTCGACCACTCAATCTTAATTTAGTGGTTTTTGGCCACCCTATCTTAATTTAGTGGTTTTCGGACACCCTATCTTAATTTAGTGTTTTACGGTCACCCGATCTTTATCTAATGGCTTTGCTACACTTTTGTGTTTAGTGTTAAGCCACGTCAAAATATATTCATTACTTAATTGTGACAACTGGCTGGTAGATATCTAGTGGTTTGGCCTACTGATATTTATCTAGTGAATTGGCCGACTGGTCTTTATATAGTGGTTTGGCCACCTGATATTTATCTAATGGTTTGGCCGCCTGGTCTTTGTCTAATAGTTTGGCCATTTGGTTTTTATCTAGAAGTTTTCAGCCACCTGGCATTTCTCTAGAGGTTTTCGGCCATTTAATATTTATCCAGTAGTGTTCGGCTACCTGTCTTTAACTAGTGGTTTTCGGCCACGTAGTATTTCTTTAGTGGTTTTGGACCACCTGATATTTATCTAGTAGTTTTCGGCCACTCCAACTAGTGGCTTTCGGTCACCTAGTCTTTCTCTAGTACTTTGCCAAACATTTTATTTGTGTGTTTTGTTGAAAATTTCATTTATAGCTCCGGTAACTGCCTGATTCCGCCTCTAGTAGTTGTTCCATAAAATAGTCTTTACGAGTAAACTGTTCAGTATATTGACTATAATGCTTTGATAATATTATTCATGCTTTTTGGAATTTTTCAAATTCTCATTGAAATAGGTTTGTTTTCCACGTTTTTGAATTTGAACATTTTGTAACTAGTGATGATGTAAATGACAGTGAATCTGAATACCGCTAACGCACGTGACGTAAATCTAGATAACGATAACGCACGTGACGAAAATCTGAATAACGTTAATACACGTTACGTAAATCTGAATACCGCTATCGCACGTGACGTAAATCTGAATAACGCTAACACACGTGACGTAAATCTGAATACCGCTATCGCACGTGACGTAAATCTGAATAACGCTAACGCACGTGACGTAAGCCTGAATATCGGTAACGCACGTGCTGTAAATCTGAATAACGCTAACGCACGTGACGTAAATCGGAATATCGCTAACACACGTGACGTAAACCTGAATAACGCTGACGCACGTGGCGTAAATATACCTAAACACCTTTTTAAAAGTGACGTATTTGGACTTTGTTGGGAAAAGGTCCATTTCACATAACTCGTAAATCAGCGTTTGCTTTGTGACATCACAGGAAAAATAAAAAGACAATGAAATAATTCATGGAAAGTAAAGAAATACATGTATATAGCTGAATGATAATAAATTATGTATATTAAAACTGATACATGAATACTAAAATATGTGCAGCAAAATTGTATATTGAAATGTTCAATAATGTACAGTAAAATCGAAATACAGGAATATTTATATGAATACCATATTACAATAGATTGCGTCATGGGGCCATAGTGAGATATAATAAAAACTTCTTGGCCCCATGTACTTAGGAAGACTCAGAATTAAAAGAATTGTCATTATTTTTCAGTATAATCTCCCTTCATCTCAATGCACTTTCACCATTTCTGCTCCGATGTTTGAATCTCTTCGAAACAGAATGCTTCATTCTGGTCCCCTACATACTCATGTACAGCGTTCATAACACCCTCAGATACTCATGTACAGCGTTCACAACACCCTCAGATACTCATGTACAGCGTTCATAACACCCTCAGATACTCATGTACAGCGATCATAACACCCTCAGATACTCATGTACAGCGATCACAACACCGTCAGATACTCATGTACAGCGATCATAACACCCTCAGATACTCATGTACAGCGATCATAACACCCTCAGATACTCATGTACAGCGATCATAACACCCTCAGATACTCATGTACAGCGTTCATAACACCCTCAGATACTCATGTACAGCGATCATAACACCCTCAGATACTCATGTACAGCGTTCATAACACCCTCAGATACTCATGTACAGCGTTCACAACACCCTCAGATACTCATGTACAGCGATCATAACACCCTCAGATACTCATGTATAGCGTTCATAACACCCTCAGATACTCATGTACAGCGATCATAACACCCTCAGATACTCCTGTACAGCGATCATAACACCCTCAGATACTCATGTACAGCGATCATAACACCCTCAGATACTCGTGTACAGCGATCATAACACCCTCAGATACTCATGTACAGCGATCATAACACCCTCAGATACTCATGTACAGCGATCATAACACCCTCAGATACTCATGTACAGCGTTCACAACACCCTCAGATACTCATGTACAGCGATCATAACACCCTCAGATACTCATGTACAGCGATCATAACACCCTCAGATACTCATGTACAGCGATCATAACACCCTCAGATACTCATGTACAGCGATCACAACACCCTCAGATACTCATGTACAGCGATCATAACACCCTCAGATACTCATGTAAAGCGATCATAACACCCTCAGATACTCATGTACAGCGTTCATAACACCCTCAGATACTCATGTACAGCGTTCATAACACCCTCAGATACTCATGTACAGCGATCATAACACCCTTAGATACTCATGTACAGCGATCATAACACCGTCAGATACTCATGTACAGCGTTCATAACACCCTCAGATACTCATGTACAGCGATCATAACACCCTCAGATACTCATGTACAGCGATCATAACACCCTCAGATACTCATGTACAGCGATCACAACACGCTCAGATACTCATGTACAGCGATCATAACACCCTCAGATACTCATGTACAGCGATCATAACACCCTCAGATGGGGCTAAATCTGGAGAAAATATGGGGCGAGAAAGAACCTCGAAGTTGTACTGTGCTGCAGCCGTCATTGCAACTTGGGAAGTGTGAGCGGGTGTATTATCCTGCAAGAACTGAACGCCTCTATTCAGCTGTCCTCTCCTCTTTCTCACACTCTCCTGACGCAGCCTCCTCTACTCATTTGCACATGCGTAAGATGTCGTAGAAAACCGATTAAACAGCCCCACAACGTATACTAACTTTTCTGGCTGTTTGTCGGAGGTTCCGCCCTTTGTCACAGATGACAAAAGCGTGCACAGTATCGTCTGTGATAGCCTTCTTGGGCCTTTTCCAGATTCTAATTTCAGCAGTTCATTTCTTAACAGTACTATAGATGGAGACTCCTATCCAAGGGTTTTCATGAAGTCCTCATTAATTTCCTTGGAAGTCATCTCCTTTTTACATCGATACTTAATCACTAGTCTAACTTCACTTTTTTCCATTTTGGCGGTTTCACTAACCCTTCTACTTTAAACAGCGTATTCCGTTTATAATCAAAAGCTTTGAAATACTACTCTGTCTACCAAAAGCGTTCAGTATGATCGAGTAATGGTTTGTTTGAGGTTTGATCAAATTATATCAGGCTGAGAACTATTTTTATAATACCCCGTATTTGAATAAGAGACTGTAAAGTATTATATACTCAAATGCATATCTTTGTTGTATACAATACACTGTTACTATGAACTTATTAAAATCCAATAAACAACACACACACACACACACACACACACACACACACACACACACATACATACATACGTACATACGTACATACGTACGTACGTACGTACGTACGTACGTACGTACGTATGTATGTATGTATGTATGTATGTATGTATGTATATAAGAATTCTTGGTGTTCGGTATATAAATGAAAAGAAGTTGTGAAAACACACAGAGATCATAGTTATATAAAAGGGAAAAGGAAGAAAAAATAATCATTTGATCAGCTATAGAAATTTAGACTCTATAATTTAATGGTATTAAATCAAGAAAAGGGAGTGTATTTTTCGCTTTAATTTCCGTTTCATTATTTTCATTGCTGAGACGGATTGGATACAATGTCGCTCTACGTTATGAACGGGAAATCTAAGTTTGAAATAAAGTGTGAGTAATGTTCAGCCCAAATGTCTAATACCATTAGTGATATTGACAGCTGACGTCTTGAGGATATCCTGATATTACAATAATTAAATCTTACCATTCTTGCTTTATACTATTATGTTCGCTCAAATTTCTCAAGACACCAGACCATCCTCACTCAAACATTTCTGTCTACAGCTATACTGAACCACAGACTCGGGAGCGCAGCAAGAAGCGGGTCAGATCGCGGATGTTTCTCTATATGTTAAAGCTGTTTCTGATTTTGCGTATTGTTGTTGCGATATGTGTATTTCTAAATAAATTGTTGATTCAGAGAGTATGGATTTCCAAATGGAAAACAGTATCTTAAGACGTTATATAAATTCGTAGATATTCTGACATTCCCGGACTATAACCATGAACCCGATATCGCCAAAATAATAATAATAAAAAATAGACACCACCAACAATTATCTACGATTAATTCCACATTTACTATTATTTTACCTTCCTGTGTCGCCTTACAACGGCGAAGAATCCATTACATTAATAAGTTGTTTACAATCTAATCTTCCGAACGCTTTAATCGTACGTGTATAATGTACAATTAAAAAAACAAGATACTTGGACAGTTCTTTGTGTAATTAGTCTACTAGTCGTACTCCTGTACATTAGGACATCAGGACACTTGGTACATTAGGACATCGGGACACTTGGTACATTAGGATGTCAGGACACTTGGTACAATTAGGATATCAGCACACTTGGTACATCAGGACATCAGGACACTTGGTACAATTCTTTTAAATAGTCTGTTAATCGTTATTATACACTTTTTGTGTAATAAGCGCGACTGAAGCAATATGTAGACATATTGACCTATATCGTTTCATAGATTGGTATTGTGCAGACAGTTTGACCTATATCGTTTCATAGATTGGTATTGTGCAGACAATTTGACCTATATCGTATCAGAGATTTTCATTATGTAGACATCTTGACCTATATCATTTCAGAGATTGGCATTATGTAGACATCTTAAACAATATCGTATCAGAGATTGACATAATGTTGACATCTTGACCAATATCGTATCAGAGATTGGCATTATGTAGACATCTTGACCTATATCATTTCAGAGATTGGCATTATGCAGACATCTTAAACAATATCGTTTCAGAGATTGACATAATGTTGACATCTTGACCAATATCGTTTCATAAATTGGCATTGTGTAGACATCTTGACCTATATCGTTTTAGAGATTGGCATTATGTAGACAGCTTAAACTATATCGTATCAGAAAGTGGCATTATGTAGACATGACCTATATCGTGTCAGAGATGGGCATTTTGTAGACATCTTGACTTTTATCGTTTCAGAGATTGGCATTATGTAGACATCTTAACCTTTATCGTTTCAGAGATTGGCATTAAGTTGACATCTTGACCTATATCATTTCAGAGATTGGCATTATGTACACAGCTTAAACTATGCCATTTCAGAGATTGGCATTATGTAGACATCTTAAACAATATTGTTTTAGAGATTGGCATTATGTTGACATTTTGACCAATATCGTATCAGAGAGTGGCATTATGTAGACATCTTGACCTATATCGTTTCATAAATTGGCATTGTGTAGACTTCTTGACCTATATCGTTTCAGAGATTGGCATTATGTAGACATCTTGACCTATATCGTTTCAGAGATTGGCATTATGTAGACATCTTGACATATATCGTTTTAGAGATTGGCATTATCTAGACACCTTGCCATATATCGTTTCAGAGATTGGCATTATGTAGACACCTTGACATATATCGTGTTAGAGATTGGCATTGTGTAGACAGTTTGACCTATATCGTTTCAGAGATTGGCATTATCTAGACATCTTGATCTATATCGTTTCAGAGATTAGCACGGCCAGATTACTTCCTCCCCCGCCACCTGGTGCAGGATTCCGCCGCAATATTGTTCCACTACCACCTCCGCGACGTAGGAATGCTGTTCGCCAGCCGCCATCTGCCCCCAGAGCGAATCCATCCCCTCCTGAAAAGGGTTAGTACATTGTCGACTTTCTATACAACTTACTGAATTGCTTTATTACAGTTTACAGGTTGCAGAAATAAATATTTAGAATTCAATATGCATGTATGACATATACATTACTGTACTGATTGAACAATGTTGTGTTAATAATAAAGTCATGATGATGTACTAATCGTGTAACGCCAACATTGATCGACAATGTTGGATATTAAATGCATTTGAACATATGAATATGACATGAAGACACCCCCACAATTTTCTGTTGTACGTGTCAAATATGTTTGTTATAGCTTGGTGTTCTGTCACTTTGCAAGATTCGATTCTCGTAATATGGGGAACTAATACATAAAACAAATACACATTATGTAATGTTTATGATGTCAAAAATATATCGCCATACAATTTGTCACAGCTGATCCACTACTACTGACGTCGACAGTACTTCTGCCACACGGTGTGTTTCTCCATGTGCTGACGTCTATAGTACTTCAGCTATACGGTATGCCATGCTCTATGCTGACGTTGACAGTACTTCTGCCGCACGGTATGTTTCTCCATGTGCTGACGTCTACAAGACTTCAGCTATACGGTATGCCATGCTGTATGCTGACGTTAAGTGTACTTCTGCCGCGCAGTGGGTTTCTCCATGTGCTGACGTCTATAGTACTTCAGCTATACGGTATGCCATGCTGTATGCTGACGTCGACAGTACTTCTGCCGTGCAGTATGTTTCTCCATGTGCTGACGTCTATAGTACTTCAGCTATACGGTATGCCATGCTCTATGCTGATGTCGACAGTACTTCTGCCGCGCAGTATGTTTCTCCATGTACTGAAGTCTATAATACTTCAGCTATACGGTATGCCATGCTCTATGCTGACGTCGACAGTACTTCTGCCGCACGGTATGTTTCTCCATGCACTGACGTCTATAGTACTTCACCAATACGGTATGCCATGCTCTATGCTGACGTCGAGTGTACTTCTGCCGAGCAGTATGTTTCTCCATGTTCTGACGTCTATAGTACTTCAGCTATACGGTATGCCATGCTATATGCTGACGTCGACTCTACTTCTGCCGCGCGGTATGATTCTCCATGTGCTGATGTCTACTTCAGCTATACGGTATGCCATGCTCTATGCTGACGCAGACAGTATCTCTGCCGCGCGGTATGTTTCTCCATGTGCTGACGTTTATAGTACTTCAGCTATACGGTATGCCATGCTCTATGCTGACGTCGAGTGTACTTCTGCCGAGCAGTATGTTTCTCCATGTTCTGACGTCTATAGTACTTCAGCTATACGGTATGCCATGCTATATGCTGACGTCGACTCTACTTCTGCCGCGCGGTATGATTCTCCATGTGCTGATGTCTACTTCAGCTATACGGTATGCCATGCTCTATGCTGACGCAGACAGTATCTCTGCCGCGCGGTATGTTTCTCCATGTGCTGACGTTTATAGTACTTCAGCTATACGGTATGCCATGCTCTATGCTGACGGCAAGTGTGCTTCTGCCGCACGGTATGTTTCTCAATGTACTGAGGTCTACAGTACTTCAGCTATACGGTATGCCATGCTCTATGCTGACGTCGACTCTACTTCTGCCACGCGGTATGATTCTCCATGTGCTGATGTCTACTTCAGCTATACGGTATGCCATGCTCTATGCTGACGCAGACAGTATCTCTGCCGCGCGGTATGTTTCTCCATGTGCTGACGTTTATAGTACTTCAGCTATACGGTATGCCATGCTTTATGTTGACGTCGACTGTACTTTTGCCGCGCGGTATGATTCTCCATGTGCTGACGTCTACTTCAGCTATGCGGTATGCCATGCTGTATGCTGACGTCGACAGTACCTCTGCCGTGCGGTATGTTTCTCCATGTGCTAACGTCTATAGTACTTCAGCGATACGGTATGCCGTGTTCTATGCCGACGTAGACAGTGCTTCTGCCGCACGGTATGTTTCTCCATGTGATGACGTCTATAGTACTTCAGCTATACGCTATGCCATGCTGTATGCTGACGTCGACAGTACTTCTACCGCACGGTATGTTTCACCATGTGCTGACGTCTAAAGTACTTCAGTAATACGGTATGCCATGCTCTATGCTGACATCGACAGTACTTCTGTCGCACGGTATGTTTCTCCATGTGCTGTCGTCTATAGTTCTTCAGCTATACGGTATGCTTTATGCTGACGTTGACAGTACTTCTGCCGCACGGTATGTTTCTCCATGTGCTGACGTCTATAAGACTTCAGCTATACAGTATGCCATGCCGTATGCTGACGTTAAGTGTACTTCTGCCGCGCAGTAGGTTTCTCCATGTGCTGACGTCTCTAGTACTTCAGCTATACCATATGCCATGTTGTATGCTGACGTCGACAGTACTTCTGCCGTGCAGTATGTTTCTCCATGTGCTGACGTCTATAGTACTTCAGCTATACGGTATGCCATGCTGTATGCTGACGTCGACTGTACTTCTGCCGCGCGGTACGTTTCCCTATGCGCTGACGCCTACAGTACTTCAGCTATACGGTATGCTATACTCTATGCTGACGTCGACAGTACTTCTGCCGCACGGTATGTTTCTCCTTGCGCTGACGTCTATAGTACTTCACCAATACGGTATGCCATGCTCTATGCTGACGTCGAGTGTACTTCTGCCGAGCAGTATGTTTCTCCATGTTCTGACGTCTATAGTACTTCAGCTATACGGTATGCCATGCTATATGCTGACGTCGACTCTACTTCTGCCGCGCGGTATGATTCTCCATGTGCTGATGTCTACTTCAGCTATACGGTATGCCATGCTCTATGCTGACGCAGACAGTATCTCTGCCGCGCGGTATGTTTCTCCATGTGCTGACGTTTATAGTACTTCAGCTATACGGTATGCCATGCTCTATGCTGACGTCGAGTGTACTTCTGCCGAGCAGTATGTTTCTCCATGTTCTGACGTCTATAGTACTTCAGCTATACGGTATGCCATGCTATATGCTGACGTCGACTCTACTTCTGCCGCGCGGTATGATTCTCCATGTGCTGATGTCTACTTCAGCTATACGGTATGCCATGCTCTATGCTGACGCAGACAGTATCTCTGCCGCGCGGTATGTTTCTCCATGTGCTGACGTTTATAGTACTTCAGCTATACGGTATGCCATGCTCTATGCTGACGGCAAGTGTGCTTCTGCCGCACGGTATGTTTCTCAATGTACTGAGGTCTACAGTACTTCAGCTATACGGTATGCCATGCTCTATGCTGACGTCGACTCTACTTCTGCCACGCGGTATGATTCTCCATGTGCTGATGTCTACTTCAGCTATACGGTATGCCATGCTCTATGCTGACGCAGACAGTATCTCTGCCGCGCGGTATGTTTCTCCATGTGCTGACGTTTATAGTACTTCAGCTATACGGTATGCCATGCTTTATGTTGACGTCGACTGTACTTTTGCCGCGCGGTATGATTCTCCATGTGCTGACGTCTACTTCAGCTATGCGGTATGCCATGCTGTATGCTGACGTCGACAGTACCTCTGCCGTGCGGTATGTTTCTCCATGTGCTAACGTCTATAGTACTTCAGCGATACGGTATGCCGTGTTCTATGCCGACGTAGACAGTGCTTCTGCCGCACGGTATGTTTCTCCATGTGATGACGTCTATAGTACTTCAGCTATACGCTATGCCATGCTGTATGCTGACGTCGACAGTACTTCTACCGCACGGTATGTTTCACCATGTGCTGACGTCTATAGTACTTCAACAATACGGTATACCATGCTCTATGCTGACGTCGACTGTACTTCTGCCGCACGGTATGTTTCTCCATGTGCTGTCGTCTATAGTTCTTCAGCCATACGGTATGCTTTATGCTGACGTTGACAGTACTTCTGCCGCACGGTATGTTTCTCCATGTGCTGACGTCTATAAGACTTCAGCTATACAGTATGCCATGCCGTATGCTGACGTTAAGTGTACTTCTGCCGCGCAGTAGGTTTCTCCATGTGCTGACGTCTCTAGTACTTCAGCTATACCATATGCCATGTTGTATGCTGACGTCGACAGTACTTCTGCCGCGCAGTATGTTTCTCCATGTGCTGACGTCTATAGTACTTCAGCTATACGGTATGCCATGCTGTATGCTGACGTCGACTGTACTTCTGCCGCGCGGTACGTTTCCCTATGCGCTGACGCCTACAGTACTTCAGCTATACGGTATGCTATACTCTATGCTGACGTCGACAGTACTTCTGCCGCACGGTATGTTTCTCCATGTGCTGACGTCTATAGTACTTCAGCTATACGGTATGCCATGCTATATGCTGACGTCGACTCTACTTCTGCCGCGCGGTATGATTCTCCATGTGCTGATGTCTACTTCAGCTATACGGTATGCCATGCTCTATGCTGACGCAGACAGTACTTCTGCCGCGCGGTATGTTTCTCCATGTGCTGACGTCTATTGTACTTCAGCTATACGGTATGCCGTGTTCTATGCTGACGTAGACAGTACTTCTGCCGCACGGTATGTTTCTCCATGTGCTGACGGTTATAGTACTTCAGCTATACGGTATGCCATGGTCTTTGATGACGTCGAGTGTACTTCTGCCGCGCAGTATGTTTCTCCATGTGCTGACGTCTATAGTACTTCACCTATACGGTATGCCGTGCTCTATGCTGACAGCAAGTGTACTTCTGCCACACGGTATGTTTCACCATGTACTGAGGTCTATAGTACTTCAGCTATACGGTATGCCATGCTCTATGCTGACATCGACAGTACTTCTGCCGCACGGTATGTTTCTGAATGTGCTGACGTTTATAGTAGTCAGCTATACGGTACGCCATGCTCTATGCTGACATCGACAGTACTTTTGCCGCACGGTATGATTCTCCATATGCTGACGTCTACTTAACTATGCGGTATGCCATGCTCTATGCTGACGTCGACAGTACCTCTGCCGTGCGGTATGTTTCTCCATGTGCTGACGTCTATAGTACTTCAGCTATACGGTATGCCGTGTTCTATGCTGACGTAGACAGTACTTCTGCCGCACGGTATGTTTCTCCATGTGCCGACGTCTATAGTACTTCAGCTATACGGTATGCCATGCTCTATGCTGACGTCGATTGTACTTCTGCCGCACGGTATGTTTCTCCATGTGATGACGTCTATAGTACTTCAGCTATACGCTATGCCATGCTGTATGCTGACGTCGACAGTACTTCTACCGCACGGTATGTTTCACCATCTGCTGACGTCTGTAGTACTTCAGCTATACGGTATGCCATGCTCTATGCTGACGTCGACTGTACTTCTGCCGTACGGTATGTTTCTCCACGTGCTGTCGTCTATAGTTCTTCAGCTATACGGTATGCTTTATGCTGACGTAGACAGTACTTCTGCCGCGCAGTATGTTTCTCCATGTGCTGACGTCTATAGTACTTCAGCTATAGATATGCCATGCTGTATGCTGACGTCGAGTGTACGTCTGTCGCACAGTATGTTTCTCCATGTACTGACGTCTATAGTACTTCAGCTATACGGTATGCCATGCTCTATGCTGACGTCGAACTCTACTTCTGCCGCGCGGTATGTTTCTCCATGTGCTGACGTCTATAGTACTTCAGCTACACGGTATGCGATGCTCTATGCTGACGTAGACAGTACTTCTGCCGCACGGATTGTTTCTCCATGTGCTGACGTCTATAGTACTTCAGCTACACGGCATGCGATGCTCTATGCTGACGCAGACAGTACTTCTGCCGCACGGTATATTTCTCCATGTTCTGATGTGTATAGTACTTCAGCTATACGGTATGCCGTGCTGAATGCTGACGTAGACAGTACCTCTGCCGCACGATATGCTTCGCCATGTGCTAAAGTCGATAGTACTTCAGCTATACAGTATGCCGTGCTCTATGCTGACGTAGACAGTACTTCTTCCGCACCGTATGCTTCTCCATGTGCTGATGTCTATAGTACTTCAGCTATACAGTATTCGACAGTCTAGTTTGACATCCACAATTAATACATGTACTTTAGCTACGATTTGTGTTAGTTCGATGCCCTGTTGTCACACTTTATACTCCTCTCTGCACTTATGTATGCTGCTTTTTCTTTATGGCATCTCTGTTGACTTAGGATATCAAGCTGTTTTGTGTTCTGTAACGGCATGTCGTAGGCTTGCGTCTTAACAGAAACGGATTATTCTATGGGATACAGAATACAGCTGCATTAGTGTTGCATAATATATCGCACTGTCAGACAATGAACGTTGCGAAATTATTATTAGTGGCATTGTATCACGTTTAATATCTGGTATATCATTAAAGTCGATCTACAAAAAATTACAAAAATACATTCCTTTCTTCAGTCAGTGTAGGAAGAAAGATGTATTTTGAATAAGAGGTCAGTGTCCATACACTACATATATGTATATATTCTGGAAAGATGCTAGTCTCCATACACTACATATATGTATATATCATAGATAGAAGCTCAGCGTCCACACAAATACATATATGTATAAATTCTGGAGAGAAGCTCAGTCTCCACACAAATACTTATATGTATGTATTTGTATACACATAGTAATAGTTTTATACTTACATTCAAATTTAAAGCTGAAAGAAAATGTTGCCATACATAATATCAGTGTCATTTATTACAGAAGGAGCGAGAGATCGGCCTTACTATGGTCCATGGGCATTCGAGTCCTGTTCCTGCAACACCGAATACGGCGCATGCGCACCCTGGGAATCCCAGAGAAGCGATTGTGAAGAAGATGGTAGAGATGGTGTCTTGTGTTGTTCGTTCTTTTGAATAAATTAAGTTAGATCTAATTGTACATAAACTAGAGTGCCGTACCACGGTCGAGTATGGACAGACTTGGACAGCTTAGACCCCCATCCGAACTAATATCGTACCACGGTCGAGTGTGGACAGAATTTGACAGCTTAAAATTTCATCTGACATATATTTTTCTGACCTCATTCATGGTGCTCCTTAGCCCGTAAATACATCATACTGTAACATTACATCTACATCGAGATACCTATATTCGTACATGTAT
This sequence comes from Pteria penguin, assembly GCA_035048485.1. Classification (NCBI taxonomy): domain Eukaryota; kingdom Metazoa; phylum Mollusca; class Bivalvia; order Pterioida; family Pteriidae; genus Pteria; species Pteria penguin. The sequence continues at coordinate 74,103,009 of CM068582.1, read as the reverse complement.
ATGTATTCAATAAAGTGATGAGTCTTAGTTACCTCGAGTTTTGTCTGAACAGTGAATAAAGTGGCGAGTGATCGAGTTGAATATCAATGGTCAGGGGCGTAGCTGCCTATAAGCCAGCACGCCATGGCGTGCACATCACGGGAACAAAAAAAAAAAAAAAAAAAAAAAAATGAAAATGTGACTCAAAGACATCCATATCATATGAAAACTCGTAAGTGTCAAATCAATTTGTGAAAACAATAATATTCAACTTTCTCAAAATCAAAAAGACTTTAATGTTAAGAGGTAGATTCGAGTTCAACCTTTGTGTTCGACATATATTCTTCAATATTAAACGTCACTTCTTATGACAAAAATAGTTTTAATGTTATCAAAATGTGATCCAGAAAGGACGACTTTGCATTGAATTTTACAAAATTTTCTCGGGGGAGACTCTCGAACCCCCACTTGCAAGAGAGGGTGATCCTATCCATCTCTCAGAGCTGCGAGCGCCTCGTGAGAAGCTTTCTTTGCGTGCACATTGAATATTTCTAGCTACGCCCCTGATGGTTCAAACCTAGCATCAACATATTGTGGGAATCCTTGTTGAAATTTCTATCTTAAATACCAGGAGAGATAAAATGTTTACATGGTGTGTTTAAAACACCCGTTTGTACTTTAAAAGGAGAGTCTTCGGTGTGATCACACCATGATATATGGCAGCCGTAGTTCATTATCCTCATCAAATGTCATTCTGGGCAAATGGGCTTTTTATTCCCAGCAGGTCATCATTAATGAACAATACACCACTAGAACTCCAAAACAGTCTCTCTGTATATTATCATTTCGTAAGGCATGCAGACCCTTTGTTTTATTTTATCTATATACGGCAACATAACCACTTCGAATGACCTGTTTATAGTTAAGAAAAGGGTTAAATCAAGGATTGACTGATATGGTACCATTGACCACTTTAACGACATGCCCAATACAAAATGCTTCCAGAAAGACGTATCTCAGATTTTGAGGTACTTCTTCGTGTTTCTTTGGCCTAAACATATTATTATGAATGCAGATATTTACTTGTGCCCGAGTGACAACGCGTGGCCATATCCCTCTTGTAGAACTTCCTTTAGAGATTTTCCGGAGCGATTTGTGGTTGTCGTCGGATTGATCGGTTATACTATCGACAATTTATCAACACAAAATTGTCAACACATTTATTGTATATAAACTTCATGCCGTTACACACACACACACACACACACACACACACACACACACACACACACACACACACACACACACACACACAAAATAATAATAATAATAAAGATAAAAAATAAATAAATAGATGAGATGGAATAAAACAAAAACCAAGAAAGTAAAAAAAAACAAAAAAAAAAAAAAAAAAAAAAAAACGAAGAAGTACCGAAGGGTAAACCATATCTCAAAGTCTATGGAATAAAGGGGACAATATCGTGTTTAGTGTCTTATTCAAACAAATGCGAACCCCAATAAAATCGAGGTGAGAGCAGGTGCCCGGGAGGAATAAGCGTCCCTTGGTTGCATGCAACACACTGCAATAACCTTTCAAATCGAAGAGGTAAATACATAAATATACACGCATGAACATACGAAGGAGACAGGAACTCGAAGTCAAATTTCCCAGAAAAAGAAAAGAAACAAACAAACTAAAAACAACAACAGAAAGAAAAAAAACCCCCAGAAAAACCCCAAACAAACACAAAAGATTTATCAAAAACAAAACAAGCAAACAAAACCTAAAGTTCCCTTGTATTCATGGTGCGTATTTGTCTTTGTAAGAGGTACACTTTAACACATTTATCTGAAGGTAGATTACAACAATACTGCGACCCTTTCTCTCTGATCATGCTAACGTTTCCACACATTGCATTTAGTGACAGCTGTTTATCACCGATCATGGCTAAATTGGTAGCTTGATCGTTTCAGATTATTTTGACTGCGCATATATAAAGGCCCCTTCTGAGATATTATGTATGGTTTGCGAAAGGAAAGTCAGGCATTCCAAGTTTCGGTTGTTACCCAAAGGAATAAACATATCCTTCGTTTTGATTTAACAAATTTCAGACGTCTTACAGCTACAGTAAAATACAATGCTGTTTATGTGTTTGGTCCAATGGGAATGTGTAAAAAGACACCAGGAATAATACCAGACCCTTTTTCACAGAAAATAAATGCTATCTACAGAAATAAGATAAAATTGCCCATGCGAACAAACTATCTCAGTGTTTGAGTGTGTATTAGCTTATACGATATACATACATCTGAAAGTTTTCACAAGGACTTCCCACTGTTACTGTACAAATGTCTTGAACTAGCATCATGCAAAGTATATTTGAACTAAATGATTTCTATTGTATTTAAAGAAAAAAAAGTGATTTCTATCTAATTTGTTATAGATTTAAAGTAAATGAAGTTCATCGTAATAACATTGCATAGGATTGTAGGCAATTCCAATAAAATTCAGTTGCAACATAAATATCCCTTATTCATGTATTTATTGACCTTGTGTCCCTCCTGTGCATTCAGTGATGATTCTATCTTAGCAGATTTTCCTTCACAAACCTTAATCACAAGCCGGCGCTTCGGATTGGATTTCATTGTGTTTCACCGGGAAAACAGAGTAACGACACATTTGTGTACAATTATTCTGTTGCTGCCGTATTGCCTTCATGTGATCCAGTAATTCTGCATATTTGCAAAATGCATCGTATTTACGAACACACTAATGCAATTCAAATTTTCATACTGTAGTGAATACTTTTTATTTAAGTCCAAATTTATACTGTTCTAGATATGCTCTAAATTTCTTTTAAAATGTGGCCATTTTGATGCTTTTGATCTACAGAAAATTTTCGTACGTAATTCACGGCAGTGTAGTCTATATAATGCTGATCGTTATTATGTCAGATTTTTGTTATATAGGGATCCACTACTACGCATGAATAAGATTTATTTTGTTTAAAATATCTCTCAATTCTCAAACTGCTACATTTCCAGTTAATAAATTAATATACGTATCATATTCATGTATCATAAAATTTCCATGAAGATTCATAAAAAAGTAACCTAACATACCATGTCACATTTCTCCACTTCTTTTATTAAAGGCTCTAGAACGTAAATGCAAAATGTAGAAATGCATCCACGTTTTACATGGAGTTTTGTAATTCTTAAAATAAAACTTCAAATCATCAGCATAACCTTAAAAATAAATCATTATGAGCATCATTCATGATTCATGGAAAAGAGTCATCCATGATTAAGACCAAAACGTAACATACTAGGGTCCGGTGTAACATTGAAAAGTGACCCCGTTGAAAACTGACCCGCGGGTCAGTTGTCAATGTTAAAAACTGACCCGTGAGTCAGTTTTCAACGCTAAATTTGCCCCAAAAGTCGTTGAAAATTGACACAAGCCATTAAATTTTGACTCCTCATGGGTTCATTTTTCAATGACTCTTAATTTTGTGTATAGCATTGAAATAAAAGTTTCTGTGGAAGTGGGGTGAACATATGAGATGCCTCTCACCATCCCATCTCACCCCCTACTATATAGCCTTTGCCTCCTTCCATATCACAGCGAATCCGGCTTCGCAACTGACACACATTGTGCATACTGAAGAAAGTTAAGACATACAGGGGGGGGGATCTATTTACTAGGTAGATGTCATGTTCTAATTCTTGTATTTACCACCCCCACGTAAATTCAAAAATTAGAACATGACACAGATTTCCCAGGGATTGGGGGACATTTTGGGAAAAAAGTCTGTACTATATCACCTTTTTGTTTGTCGGTAACCCATTATGCATATTGTCACTGGATCAAGTTAACAGCGTCTACACCAAAGACATCAGCGGATCCAAACAGTGTAATTATGGGGTCATGTCAGCCTCTCATTTTTTGATTAATATATATATATATATATATATATATATATATATATATATATATATATATATATATATATATATATATATATATATATATATATATATATATATATATATATAGAAGGATGATTTGTTTTACATGTTCAGGGAATAGAACAGACCAGTTGAAATAATCATCTAAACGACACTTTTCGCTTCGGTGTCCATCTGTCCAAAGGTCTTTTATGATTTAAATTCCTCGTCACACTTTATGTGCAATCTTTAAACAATTAATTACAGTATTTGTATGCAACCTAATTTTCATCCAAAATGTTGATGATAAGGTTTTAGATATACACTGTTTAAGCATATTCATGAATTATCGTGATCTTTGATTGACCTTCATAATGTCTTCACAAACATTTTATTGGCGAAATCATTAATTAAAAAAAAAAAAAAAAACCCACACAAACACCACGAACTCCGCTTAAAAATTAGTATATGTCATCTTTCGGAATATTTGATAATTTGTGAATTAAGCAAATGCGAAGAAAAATGAAAAACAAATTCATTAAAATTTAATATTCCGGTAGATAAAAAACCGAAGAAGTACCGAGGGGTAAACCACATCTCATAGTCCATGGAATAAAGGGGACAATATCGTGTTTAGTGTTATATTCAGACAAATGCGAACCCCAATAAAATCGAGGTGAGACCAGGTGCCCGGGAGGAATAAGCGTCCTCTGGTTGCATGCAACACCCGTGGCAAACGTCATGCAAAAACTTTAAAAATCGAGGAGGTAAATACATAAATATACACGCATGAACATACCAAGGAGACAGGAACACCCCATTCAAGGAGGTAAATACATAAATATATACGCATGAACATACGATTCAGACAGGAACACGAAGTCAAATTTCCCATTCAAGGCAAGAAATGCTGCCTGCCTGAAATTCCGGTGTCGAAAACGCAGGTGAATAAATATCTGTATATACACGTATATACGTATTGTGTCAAATCAAGTATTGTAAAAAATGTTAAGATGGTTATTTTGTATGATCAGCTCCCAAAATATCGGTTAACATTCTTGAAAGAGGAATCTGAAATTGCATTAGATCCCTATAACATCCATAGAACTTCCTCAGTTACAATTTCAAACGTTTCTCAATATATGCTTGTATGAGTAATTTCTTGGCAAGAAGCCTCGCTCTCAGGACGAAATTTTTGTATTTAGAGCATGCCCTGGCATAGCGTATAAGTTGTGAAATGAAGACGTTATATGCGGGAGGGGAAGGTATGTTGCTACTTAGAAAAGGGAAGTTGGTAAAAATGAAAATGAAATCGTCATGCTTGTGATAAAGAGAGGTTACTAATGACCATCGTCACTAATAACAGTATATCGAGGTATGAAGCTTTCTGTAGTATCTTTTATCTCGAGTTCCTTTGGATACATGATGTTGATCTAAATATGAAGCACATCAATTATGTAGTGTCTTTAATTTACAGTACACGGGGATATGTGTATTTATATACAATGCAACTTCAGTATGCCTGAATATACACTTATACATGTAGGACAATGAAAATTACTTTTCGATTTCGAAAGATGTATTGTGTAAGAGTAAATTTAGACTTTGATTATGACTTTATGAACACCCTTTGTATAAAATGGGAAATAACATCCTTAGATAAATATGTAGAGAATCATTCTCCATGTATCATTTAAACTAATAATAAAATAATAAATCAGACTATATATGTATTTATTACATTAATTTGCCAAAAGATTCCAGTTTTGGTAAAACGACATACCACTGTGAAGAACATTGAACATGATGTAATTTACAAAGTTTGCTTATGCAACAACTGTGTCTAGAAATGAATTAATCGCAATGCACAAGATAGACCCACAAAATGGTTATCAAATATTGACGAAAAGGAAGCTGTCAAAATGATTTTCCTATACAATTATGTTGCCACATTTTTATTCTTTCTGATAAATTGGCATTAGATACCCTGGTATTAGACTTGTTGTCTATGTGTTTTAGGCGAGTGTAATTAGCTAGACGGAGATCTTTACTTTTTCTTGGTATCTTGGTCCTCTTCTGGTACCCAGTGGTCGTTGAGTGTCCACTGTGGATTCGTTGAGTGTCCACTGTGGATTCGTTCATGCTACAGTGATATCGTATAGATTATTTTCATACATCATCGTCACACATTCCTTTTGCAGTGTGGAGCTCGCAAAAGACGAACGTAGAATGAGACTTATGTGTTATTCCCCCTTGTTATGATGTTGTTGTTACCTCCTTGTAGTGATGTTGTCATTACCCCTTTGTAATGATGTTGTTATGACTCCTTGGTAATGATGTTGATATAACCTCCTGGTAATGATGTTGTTATTACCCCCTTGTAATGATGTTGTTATTATCCCCTGATAATGATATTGTTATTACACCCTGGTTAAGATGTTGTTATTACCTCTGGTAATGATGTTGTTATTACCTCCTGGTAATGATGTTGATATTTCCTCCTGGTAATGATGTTGTTATTACATCCTGGTTAAGATGCTGTAATTACCCCTGGTAATGATGTTGTTATCAAGCCCCGGTAATGATATTGTTATTACCCTTTTGTAATGATGTTATTATTACCCCCTAGTAATGATATTGTTATTACCCCCTGGTTAAGATGTTGTTACTACTACTGGTAATGATGTTGTTACTACTACTGGTAATGATGTTGTTATAACCTACTGGTAATGATGTTGTTATAACCCCTTTGTAATGAAGTTGTTATAACCCCCTTGTAAGGAAGTTATTACCCTCTGATAATGATGTTGTTATTACTCCCTGGTAATGATGTTGTAATTACCCCCTGCTAATGATGTTGTTATTACTCCCTGGTAATAATGTTGATATTACCCCCTGGTAATATTGTTTCATTACCCCCTTGTAATGATGTTATGGTTACCCCCTGGTAATGATGTTGTTAATACTCCCTGGTAATGATGTTGATATTATCCCCTGGTAATGATGTTGTTATTACTCCCTGGTAATGATGTTGTTATTACCCCTGATAATGAAGTTGTTTTTACTCCCTAAAATGATGTTGTTATTACTCCCTGGTAATGATGTTGTTATGACCCCTAATAATAATGTTTATATAACCTTCTTTTGTTATTACCACCCTGTTATGGTGTTGTTATTACCCCCTTGTAATGATGTTGTTATTACCCCCAGGTAATGATGTGTTATTACCCCCTTGTAATGCTGTTGTTATTACCCCCTGCTAATGATGTTGTTATTACTCCCTGGTAATAATGTTGATATTACCCCCTGGTAATTATGTTGATATTACCTCCTGGTAATGATGTTGTTATTACCCCCTGGTAATGATGTTGTTATTACTCACTGTAATGATGTTGATATTACCCCCTGGTAATGAAGTTGTTATTACTTCCTTGTAATGATGTTGTTATTACCCCCTGCTAATGATGTTGTTATTACTCCCTGGTAATGATGTTGTTATTACCCCCTGGTAATGATGTTGATATAACCTCCTGGTAATGATGTTGTTTTTATCCCTTTGTAATGATGTTGTTATTACCCCCAAGTAATGATGTTGTTATTACTCCCTGGTAATGATGTTGTTATTATCCTCTTGTAATGATGTTGTTATTACTCCCTTGTAATGCTGTTATTACCCCTGGTAATGATGTTCTTATTACCCCCTGGTAATGATGTTGTTATTACCCCTTTCTAATGATGTTGTGATTATCCCTTTGTAATGCTGTTTAGAAATGACAAGGTTCTACAGATATATTTAGATAATACAAAGATACAGAAAATATTTATTACATTCCCTACATTTAATTAATAATTTGATTGCAATTTTCTTCTGACTGCACATTTATACATTTCTATTTCATGAATATATTTATTTGCTTGGAATGTGTTTTTGTATGTGGGAAGGTGGTCTTGCTAATCTATTTTACGTTTATTCTGTCCGTGACGTCTTCAGTCATACCGTCAAACCGCTGAGTAAGATGACTTCTGATTTTTCTTGTACTGACCATAAGAATTTTGACATAGAATTCCAAAATTTTTCAAAGAATAAAATTTTCACATCTTAATTGTCAAGTTAAGAAAACGTAACGAAATGCAAGGTTTAGCCGTTTGACCCATTTCCTACGACCCTGGAACATATGTGTTAACACTGATGTTGAAAAGCAACATTTTTCAAAAGTACCACGCATCTATATATAGAATTTAGAATTATTGACAAAGGTGGTCTTGCAACCATATATTTTTACTCCAAATTACACAAAAGTCCATATAAAATCAAGTTTTATATCCAATTGCAGCCATTCTTATACTTTTATTTTTAACAAACTGCCTCGCTTGAAACACTAGTTAAAGGTTAAATTATAAAATACTGCAATGTTACGTTTAGTTGTAGTTACAATAACTAAAATTAGTCAATAATACTTCTATTGAAATAATCTTATACTCCATTCACAAAATATTAAAGCTACTGAAGTCTCTAGATTTGATTTTTATACTTTGTGTAACTCTCTATAACTTAAGATATTGATTTACATCCCGGAACTCTGTAACCGTGATGGATGTAAATATAGAATGTTATACCGCTTTAAAGCGTTTAAAATTAGCACACGTTGTGCGTGTTAATTAGCACACGTTGTGTGTGTAAATTAGCACACGTTGTGCGGTTAAATTTGTGCAGTTTGCATATTGCACATGGTGCGCTTATTTTTACAGTGTAGTTATCCAGAGCAATAAACCTGGTGTCAGAAGTGACTCTAGATCGGAAAATTGAAATCGGTTTGCATCCTGCCTCGTGGAAAGATATTCGCGCCATTAATCAGCTTTCGCTTCTCGTGTGATAGCGGAATATTTGGAGGTATTAAACATATTTCATTCATTAATTAAATTTTTTTCTGATTAGTTTCGTTGTTGTTTTTGTGCACTTTGTAGCCTATATATTGCAAATTTCATTCCTTTGAATGTAATGCTTTGGTGGGAAGATTGGTACCCGTAACCGTTTCATCACGCCATCCGATTGGCGTTTGTTACTTTAAAGTGATCGTCCTTAATCTGTTTCCTAAAGTCAGTACAATAAAATATTTTTGTAATGTCGTATCATGTGTTCATTTGATTATTATGTTCATGAATAATGGTGTCAAAGAGATTTCATGTTATCTCTTTTTTATACTTAATTTAGTATAAATCATTCTAGCTGTAGGAAAATAAGGGCACTCGTAGACCGTAGCAAAATTTAAAAATCAGAGGCACATGTTTAAAAAACACTGTTTATTACGCACAAGTCACCATATTTTTAAGCAATATTGCTGTTCACTACGAACAACATCATAATTTTTGTAGCATTCAGAGAAGGATTTGATGTACTCCTTGGAAAAGAATCCAACAGCTGTTCATAGACGATTTTAATGCCCTACTTGGAGAAAAATCTATCAGCTGTTCAGAGAAGGATTTGATGCATTACTTAAAGAAGAATCCATTAGCTGTTCAGAGAAGGATTTGATACATTACTTGGAGAAGAATCCACTGACTGTTCTGAGAAGGATTTGATGCCCTAATTGGAGAAGAATCCACTAGCTGTTCCACCCAAGTAGAATTCAGCGGTTGCATTACTTGTTTCAGACAGCAAAGGGAAACGCCTGAAAGCCTTAAGTTTAGATTCGAATTTGTCGTTATAATTTTTATGTTTTAGTGGTGCTAATGCTGAAAAACTTCAAGTGAACTAAGCTACCAAAGATTGTATTTAAAGCCAAAAACCTCTAATTGTCTATTGGTGATCAGGAATATGTGATTATCTTTGTAAGTGTGATACGTCTATAGACTGTAATAATGGTACTCCATTGTAAACAAAAACATTGTAACAATTTACAAGGAAGCTCAAACATTCGTTGCTCAATGTGCAGGTTGTAAAATGAAATTCATTGGACAGACAGTTTATCTAATATCAGTATATATTGACGTGCATGGGTGTATGCAACCAACTTACTCCTTAGATTACGACGAACTTCTTGAAAGCAAACTTAATCAACTAACGCAGGAAATGAGATTTTAAATCAAAGCCAGGGGATCACAACATTAAAGGTCAACGCTGACTTGTCGCCGCAAACGCAAAGATTATTTCTTAGAGCTATTGGAAGACGGGCAGCATCCAGGACCTTTATAATCACAGAAGTGGTTAAGACGAATCCAATTGGATGTTATCAAAGGGTGTTATGTACCAAATTTTAAGATATACTAAAGATTCACATGGACTCTTGAGAGTTGTTTAAATTTGCAAGAAAGGTTAATGGAATTCAGAGGTCAATCAGGCTTTAAGGTAGATGTACAGACTTATGACGCTTCGTCACAATCTGTAACCTCTGGAATCATTAATGTTCCTGTCACATTATACAAAAAATGGATACTGTCAACACATGGTTCCAGGACAAGATAGAGCTAATGAAATTTCAAGGAGCTGAAAGAATGAGAGCCACGCAAATGGAAGTGTTTAAGGAAATGGTGAAAGATATAGATAATATTTTAGAAACATTCGAGAGAAGGATGTCAATGTTGGCAGCCACGAAATTTACATCTATTCCAATGTCTAGCAGTGCTGAGGAGTACATCTTTCGTCCTACCTTACAGTAAAGGCAAAGACGTAAACTCCATGGTGTATCCAAAACTCCACTGAGAACTAGTGTCATGTCCAAAACAAATACAGTTACCGAAAGGGATTAACCCTTTGATTTTGAACTCAGGGCAATTCGACAATGGGAAACAACAGTTATCAAATACCTAATATGGTACCACTCAGAATGGAAATTCAAATTACTGGAAAAGGGTATCACCAGATTGAAATGGACCCTGGTAGGAAAGCGAAAACGGCATTCATAACCACAGGGACAAAGCTCGCTTGAACCCGGGATCGATTTTCGTATGTATATGGGACAAAGCTCGCTTGGACCAGGGATCGATGTTCATATGTATATGAAGAAGGATATGAACTCTCTCGATGGTAAAGCTCGACCCATGTTCGATCAACAGTCATTAAACACTATAATCAGTTGACGCCTAACATTTGACTTATATACCTAAAAGGATAAATAAATCCTAAGAAGTTCTTCAGCGAATAATAACCCTACAAAACATTGCAATATTTATAGGTCTACAATTAACCCTCAAGCAAAACCGCTCGTGTTTCACTTCGGTATTAATACAAAATCTTAAGATGCCTAAATGTACGTTCAATAGGTATACGATGCTTAGCCGCATTCAAACGCAATGTTGCGGTGAATCACCGCGATCGACCATGGCGGTGGCAAAGTTTTGTGCGGTGATTTGCAGAGGTGAGAACACGATAGTCAGCGTCAAAATAGTCAGCCACGATAAGCAGGGAATTGAACAATTCGCAATTTCTGTAATGTAGGACCACACCCTATCATTCTGCCTCAAACGGACAAAATGATTGGGTGTTATGTTGAGAAGTGACAAAAACCCTTGTAAGAAAAGCTTCCACTATTCCTTGCAGCTTACCGGAGCACACCACACCCAAACACAGGTTTCACTCCTAACAAGCTGATGTTGGGACATGCGGTCTATCTACCGATAGATCTGATGTTTTTGGAAGTAAGCGCCTCGCGAGACCCTATGGAGTTGTCATCTTATGCTGACTAGGCACAAAATGCTTTGAGTGAAGCTGAGGCAATTGCTCGTGAACATCTCCAATCTGTTCAGAAACGACAGAAATAAGTTGTATGATTTTCGATCTTTTGAATACAAAGATGCTGCAGGGGGTCTTTTGAACTTTTGCAGACTATCCTGCACAAAATGCAAATCGTGAAATTGTAGAGCATCACGGAGGGTTCATTTGCTGTAACAAAGTTACATGGACCTGTCCTCTACGAAGTCAGAAAATATGCTATCATGGCCGTCTGAAACCGCACAAGTCAGATTTGTTTCCAGGAACAACCGCCTCTGAAGAGAAAGCATCTTTTTATCTTAGTTATCGATTACACGGAGAGTGAAAGATATATACCTGAAATATATCCACCCGAAATTCAATTAAACAAAGATCATATTTTTGATGCAGAAACACCTTTCTTAGATGTAAACATTAAGATAATTACCAGAAAAAATATTTACGATAAACGTTCGAATTCCTATTGTAAATTTCTCTTATTTGTGATGGTGATGTCCCTAGACTTCCTTCATAGAGCGTCTATATATCTCAGTTGGTTAAATTTATCAGGGACTGCATGTTATGGACGTTCATATCAAATATTTACAAATTATTTTGAAACTTTTAACTTAGGATTTCAAACTTAGAAAAGCATGATGGCAAATTCTTTAGATCGTGTTCAGAACTTTAATCTAAATTCGGAAATATCACTTTTCAAAAATATGTATCCAATGTAGTTTCTCGTCCCAATTTCCGCGGTGATCTTATGAGGGTCAAAGGTTGCGGGTTAAAGAGTAATGCAACAAATCCATCAAAAAGACTATAGGTCTCGTATTGGACCCCTTTACAGTCTTAAACAGGCTTTTACTTGAACGATACAGGCTAACAGTATGGTGGGGACTAAATAACGGGCCTTGTTAAAACCTCCTCTAACCTTCTAAGGCGACATGGTACTGAACCTCGCCCCCTCTGACTGTTAGTCGGGACTCCTACAGATCAAGGGTCTGAGCTCGATTCCAGACGGGTAGAGCACTATTTTCTCATTTTGATATCGTTTAGTGTATTTCTAATACCATGTTTTTCTGCATTATCTTAAGTGTTCATATATCTTTATGACCTATCAACTTGAGACAATTGTTGACCCTTGATCTCTTTATGGAGAAATGAATGTTATGAATTTGTGCACCATATGCGTATTTTGATAACTTATATCTCTTCAATGATGTTCATGGCCGAATTATTGGAAATCTAATAGTATCTTAGAAGTCCCGTATTTGATCATTCGTTTGCTGTACAAATATTTATACCTTGGATTGCCACACGCTTGGTGTTGTTATGTGGTAATGATCACTTGGTTCACGTTCATTTATATATGCAGTTGCATATGTATGTAAGGACATTTATGGTGAGTGTGGCTAGCCATTCAGGAGACACTTACTTCTCCTGAGAACCTAGTGTCACATCAGAATTTTAGGGGTCTGTGAATGACCACTGTGGTAAATTGTTGTTATGTGTTAACCCCGCTGAGGGTATGATTAATTGTTATTATACCCTTTTCCTGATGTTATGTGGCTGTGGCACATTCTACACAGTGTTTGTTCAAATTCATGTATATATACGGTGTTGAATTATATTTGTTTCGTCTGTGTTAAGGACCTTCAAGGTGGGTGTGGCTAGCCAAACAGGAGACGCTCATTCCTCCCGAGCACCTGGTCTCACCTCTGAATTTCAGGGATCCGTGAATGTTCATTTTGGTACATTTGTTGTTAGTGCCATATTGTGTGACACCTGTTACTTTCGTATTTTACATTAGTGCCATAATCGCTTGACATCAGTTACTTTCGCATTTTGCAATGAGCATAACTGTCAGTAAAAAGACTGCATATTTAGCGGAGAAAATTAAAGCATTTGCGTATATTAAAAACCGAAGAAGCACCGAAGGGTAAGCCATATCTCATAGTACATGGAATAAAAGGACAATATCGTGTATAGTGTCATATTCAGACAAATGCGAGCCCCAAATAAAATCGAGGGTAGACCAGGCGACCGGTAGGAGTAAGCGTCTACTGGTTGCATGTAACACATGTTGAATATAGAGTTTCAAAATATTATTTATGTATGTCTTATATGTTAATTGAGCTTTTATTAGAAATCAGTAGATACAACTTTAATCTTTACAATTACAGGGACTACACTGCATTTATGGTGAATAGAAAAGTGGGCTAGTAAACAATACTATAAAATGCACGTCGCTCTGGGCTTGTACCGGTAATGCATTACAATCAAATATTTTTTGATATGTTTATAGGTGCTTATTCTTGTTCGCTCAGCACGTCCACATCATTTCATACATATTAGTGAGATTTCCTCGTTTTCTTCTTTGTAATTTGTTAAGAAGATGGGAATAAAATACACTAAAATTCCACCAAATCTGATAACACACCATTCTTTTCCCGCATGGTATTGCCATGTCTTTTCTACATATGTTGACACACTTTACACATTACTTTTAAGGATGCTTATAAAAGCTTTTATCGAATAGGAAACCCTGATTGGAAATCTCTCTATTTGAAGAGGAATTCTTACGAAGCTGTTGTGTATAATTGCTAGTCAGTGAAAATGCCGAGGGAAACCTACGTTAATTATATTTTTTTTTTATAAAAAATAGAGTATTCGGTATATAAAATGAAAACTGGGATTGAAAGAGAGAGAAAGAGAAAGAGAGAGAGAGAGATTGTAATTGTTACGCATGTCTTTATTTTTCCTGACAGTTTTAGTAACGGAGACACACTACTAGGGATTTTTCATAAAGATTTATATAGAAATACAATGATAATGCTTAATGGCTTTCAAAACACTGATCCACTTTTTCAAATAAAAAATAGTATTTAGCGAATTATTAATTATGCCTTTACGTCACAATCATATATCCGACTTGTGCGATATAATATGAAGTCATAACAATCAAATGTAGTGCTAAATGCTGTGTTATTGATGGAACGTAGGTCTGTGTGAATAGAATAGGCGAGATGAATGAGTATCTGTATCATAGAATGAATGTATCCTAACATATCCAAGACAAGCCAAACTTACGCTGCCAATGTCAAATACGAACGAAACCGGTGTCATATAACTAGAGCATTAACAACAATATTGATGAGGTATGTTGAACTCCAAGCTTAATACTGATGAACATTGATATATATAACAACATATGATGTTGTACGTTTATATATTCAGTACATCTTATTCGGTTTTTTTTGGCATAATCAATATGGTGGCACCTATGGGATAATACAAAATACACAAAAGAAAGGACGGGGATCTGGTTGAGCTGCATGACAAATACGATGACAAATATACTATGTATACGCCAATATATTGTGAATACATTTTGAACATTTTGAAGTCCTTGGTACCACTAAAGTACCGGAATTCCGTTCGTAGTGTGTTCATTAACCAAGTCCTTACTACCATTGAATTACGAGAATTCCGTTCGTGGTGTGTTCATCATACCAAGGAACAAAGAGGAGTTACTGGCTCAGCTATGTGATAGAAGTCACCTTGGAGCTATACAATACATGAATATTAATAATATAAGTACTAATAGGTAAAATACGAAATCACTGGTGTCAAAATGACTATGGCACTAACAACAATGTACCAAAGTGGACATTCACGGACCCCTGAAATTCAGGGGTGAAAGCAGATGCCCGGGAGGAGTGAGCGTCTCCTGTTTGGCTAGCCACACCGGTCGTAAATGCTCTGACATACAGACGAAGCAATATAATTCCTGCACTGTACATATACATGAATGTGAACAAACACTGTATAGAAAGTGTCACAGCCACATAACATCAGGAAAAAGGGTATGATAACACTTAAGTCAAACTCTCCTCAGGGAACGTTTTAAGAGCTCGACACTGCAAAGGGAATAAGTGTGACATTAATGTAAAATACGAAAATAAGTGGTGGCACATGACTATGGCACTAAAACAATGTACCATTGAAATACAGAAATTCCATTAGTAATCTGTTCATCATACCTTAGTCCTTAGTACAATATTAATTGAAGTATGGAAATTCCGTTGTTGTGTGACAAACTTCTTTCGCTAAATTTCAAAGCGACTCAAATTTCTACATTTGATTTTTCTACACTTTATACATCTCTGCCTCATGATTTGATTAAAAGCAAGTTGCTGTCTCTTATACAATGGTGTTTTCACAGAGAATCTAAAACGTACATATGTATTTCCAATAACTCTGGATTCTTTTCCAACAAACAATATACTTCATATAAATACTGGACTTGCAAGGAATTATGTAAAGCACTAGATTTTCGCATGAATAATATTTTTGTGCAATTTGATTGCAAGATATATCAACAAATAGTTGGGATTCCTATGGGTACTAACTGCGCGCCTCTGATAGCAGATTTATTTCTTTATTGTTATGAGAGGGATTTTATGGTTTCTATTCAAAAATCAAAACGTTTTGACCTCATTGACAAATTTAATAATACTTGCAGATATCTGGATGACATTTTGGTTATCGACAACCCTGAATTCGAACAATTTAAATCAGAAATATATCCACCAGAGCGCACATTGAATAAAGCTAATACTTGAAATAAATCTACACCTTTCTTAGATTTAAACATCAAAGTTATCAACAACCTAATATATACTAATATTTATGATAAACGTGAGGATTTTGGATTCCTATTGTAAATTTCCCTTACTTGGATGGCGATGTCCCTCGACTCCCATCATATGGTATCTATATATCTCAATTAGTTCGATTTGTCAGGGGCTGCACCGATGTTTTGGACTTTCATAAACGAAATTTACAAATTACTACTAAACTTTTAACTCAGGGTTACAGATATCACAAGCTAAGAAAAACATTCGGCAAATTCTTCAGATTTTATTTAGAACTTCTATCTAAATTTGGAAATATTTCTTTTCAACAGTATGTATCCAATGGAATTTCCCATCCTAATTTTTACGGTGATCTCGTATATAAACTAAGGAAAGTAAAAGGCTCCGATAACGTTATTTTATCATGTAATAAAATAGTCAAACGTCTCCTAAATAGACAATATGATATTGAGATCATCAAAAAGACTATAGGTCTTGTATTTGGCCCCTCTACAGCCTTATGCAGACTTTTACGTGAACGTTGCACGCTGACTAACAGGGCAGTGGGGACTATATGACGGGCCTTGTCCAAACCTCTTTCAGAGGAGACATGGTCCTGAACCTCGTCCCCTCTGACTGTTAATCGGGACTCCTACAGATCTAGGGTCTTAGCTCGCTTTCAGACTGGCAGAGCACGGTTTATCATGTTGATGTCGCATATATTTTTATACCATTATGTTTTTTACAATACATTACGTGTTTATATTTTTATGACCTCTCAATATGCGATACCTGTTGACCCTTGTTCTTTACATGGAGGATTATTTATAAATTTTTAAATGTACGTCTTTTGATTGTTCTGCGGTGAGTGGGAAGGTGGGCCCGTAAACCGGTTAACCACACCATTTGTTTGGCGTTTGTCAAATTAAATGACCGTCCTAAGTCGGTATCGTAATTGCACTACAATCAAATATTTTTGTAATGTGTTAAATGTTCTATTATATTATTTATATTCATGTATTGTATAGCTCCATGGTGACTTCTGCCACATAACTGAGCCGGTAACTCCTCTTTTTTCTTTCATCATACGAAGTCCTTACTACCGTTAAAGTACGGAAATTCCGTTCGTAGTGTCTCTATCATACTAAGTCCTTCTTACCATTGAAATACGGAAAGTCTGTTCGTAGTGTGTTCATCATAGCAAGTTCTTAGTACCATTAAATCACCGAAATTCTATTCGTAGTGAGTGCATCATATCAAGTCCTTAGTACTATTGAAGTACGGAAACTCCATTCGCAGTGTGTTCATGATACCAAGTCCTTAGTACCATTGAAGTACGAATTTCCTTTCCTAGTGTGTTCATCATATAATGTAAATATGTACGTTGAGCTTAGCTAAAACTTTTCAGATATTCCTTCGGTAGGATGGAGCTAGGTCAAAACAACCTCCCGCATAGGGACGGAAATCTATTAAACTGTTTTGTGGTTTCAAAATATCGGTGGACCACTATTATCTTATATGTACATTAGGTATACAGTAAAAGAGAAAACATAATACATCTAACAAAGTTGTATGACACAATGGATGCTGGATGCCTTTATACCATACGTAGTTTGTCTTATGAAAATTATGGTAAATAACTATATAATGTTGTAAATGCAATACATATTTCTACTTTTTGAAGTTAAAAAGCTATAAAATGTTATTCATAAAGTAACTTAATCGATTAATAAAAGAACATCTTATTGAACTTTGAAATAATGTTTGATGTTAGTTTGAATACTTATTGATTTTCAAAAGGTAAACAACAGCACAAATGCAGTCGTTCCAATCACATTGTCTTTCTTTAACAGTAATTTCAGGGAAAGATTCTGCCATAATCTCAAATCTGATCTCATACTGTCGGTCTCATTATAATCTAATGATAATCCTAATACGTTTCTTTATCACCAAATAAAATATTCAAAGCACACGAATGTAGTAATAGAATATGAGTGAAGCAGACAAGCACAAGGACCTCTATGACATAATGTGATGAGAGATTGCGGTTCTTCGTGACAAAATTAAATAAATGGCCAAACTTCAGACGCAAGCAATTCATATATTAAATTATATGCCAGAAGTTGAGATTTACAGAATTACCGTGTGGTTTTTATTGCATGAAAAACATAATAAAAATTAATATGTAGCGCTGCATTGCCACTGGTAATATGTGATAAAGAAACATAATAATTTCGATTTCATTGCCATATGAATCGCACATTGATATGTTAAGTTCACAACAATGTCTTTGTTATATTACCCTCTGCATGCACAAACACAATTTTAGTTTGAGATGGTGAGGCTGTCACTAACCTGGCTTCGTGGGTTTTCTCCGGGTTCTCCGGTTTCCTCTTACACAAACGACACCCTAACGCCAAGATCCGTGCCAACGAAAGATTTATATTAGGTTGTTAACCTGATTCTTAATCGTTGTGAAATAAATAAAGTTTTTAAAATTAGCTCTTGTCTTTATAGGATGCATAATATAAAATACGAAAGTAACTGGTGTCACATGACTAGGCACTAACAACAATGTACCACAGTGGACATTCGTGGACCCCTTCAGATGCCCAGGAGGAGTGAGCGTTTCCTATTTCTAACCACACCCGCCGTGAATGCCGTTACATGAGGATGAAACAAATATAATACAGCACTGTATTTATACATAGATATGAACAAACACTATGTAGAAAGTGTTACAGTCACATAACATCAGGAACAAGGGTATAATAACACTTAAGTCGAACCCTCCGCGGGGAACTTTTTTTACGAGTTCCAAACAGCAAAGGGTATAAGTGTGATGTAATGTAAAATACGAAAGTAACCAGTGTCACATGACTATGGTACTAAGAACAATGTATCACAATGGACATTCACGGAAAACTGAAATTCAGGGGTAAGGCCAGGTGCACGGAAGAAGTGAGCGTCTCCTGTTTGGCTAATATTGAACTAATATATTTACCGTTTACTACACATCTTTGAAATGATGACGTTTTATGTTTAGCACCTATTGTTGTATTTAAATCAGTTGTATATAAAAGGGTGAAGTGACATTTTCCCAGTGTATAATCAATTTCTGATTGGTTTAATGTTGTGCTTTAAGATCATTTACAACTCTCTTTCATTTTAAGTTCATTTCAATGATCATGCTTTATTCGAAAATGTCGAATATGAAGTAATTTACACGTATCACGACGCAGTTTCTTTTTTTTTCAAAATGAAAATTATACATTGATTGATAATACAGCTAAAATAGCTGTTTCGCAAAAAAAAAAAGAAAAAAAAAAGGACCAATCTTGTTTTGATGCAGTAAAAATGAAGAAGTACCGAAGGGTATCTCATAGTCCATGGAATAAAAGGACAATATGGTGAATGATGTCATATTCAGGCAAAAGCGAACCCCAATAAAATCGAGGTGAGACCAGGTGCACGGAGGAGTAAGCGTCCCCTGGTTGCATGCAACAACCGTCGCAAAAGTCCTGCAACAACCTATCAGGTCGAGGAGGTAAATACATAAATAAACACGCACAAACACACGAAGGAGATAAGAACACGAAGTCAAATTTTCCATTCAAGGCAAGAAAAGCTGCCAAACTTTTATTCCGGTATCGGAAGCGCTGTAGATATGAAGTTGAAAAAAAAAACAACACCAAACACACGAAGCAACAACCGATTACCCATTATTTAGAGAACAAAGAATCAGTAGATGATTTACTTTACGCTTAGAAGTAATAAAATGGTAGTATCAGGGAACAAAATATTAGCTCTGAAAAACAAAAAAACTGTAGACATCTGACATGCACACAAAACATAATAAAAGTAAAATATACACGGAAAAACAACATTACAAAAAATTGTGCTGCGGTTACGATACCGACTTAGGACGGTCAATTTAAGTAACAAACGTCATTCAGTTGGTGTGGTTAACCGGTTTACGGGCTAAAGTATAAAGCAGATCATTTATAGGAAAACATATCCTGTCCATTTGAAAGTAAGCTAAAGACCCTGAAATGTATGAGTATCGAATAAAACATAGGGGATGACTGCGTCCACATTGCCTGGGCCATTATTGACCAAGGATTGCTTTTGATATATGCTGTCTGACAGAACTATATGAGAAAACTTGATCTGTGCATGCAGAGAAGAAAAAAATAGTAATGAAAAATAATAATAATGATAAAGAAAGACAGAAAAGAAAAAATAAAATAGATATATAAATGGATATATAAATAAATAAACAAAATAAAACCAATGAAGGCATAAGGAAGAGGTCGACATGTGACGGTCAATTGAAATGAAAATAATTACTTTGTATGGTTATATATAACATAGAAAATGCCTATGCTTATATCCAAATTTTATGAAACAAATATGGTAAAATGAGGTTCTGCTTATTTAATCAGACCTACTATTAGGAATCATACAGATATCATGGTTATTACCATAAGTAATCCCCTTTGGCATCCTAAAATCACTAGATATTATGAGTACAAAAATGCATAAATTTCTACTTCTCATGTGCATAGCAACAATATTGACCTACTTTTTTCAAAATAAAAACAATTTTCTGAGTTTATATATATATATATATATATATATATATATATATATATATATATATATATATATATATATATATATATATATATATATATATATATATATATATATATATATATATATATATATATATATATATATATATATATATATATATATATATATATATATATATATATATATATATATATATATATATATATATATATATATATATATATATATACTCAGGGACTTTAAAACGCTTATATATTTTTTCTTCTTGTAAAAACAAATGTTTTGAACATATATCAATTTGAATATCTGCTGCTATCGGCGAGACTAATCACTCAACCATAACGTAATACTGCTCACCCGTGCGCTTTTCAAAAATACTCGACCACGTGCTCTACATTGAGTCATTTTCTTCAGAAATAACGTATACTGGTAACTAGTGCATTTATCTATCCTGATTTCAAACTTTGCTTCATTAAAACTAACACGTGAAATGCCGAGACAGTCTGAGCAACAGAGGTATGCTGTTGTTGGCCTGGTAGACGCCGGCGTAAATCAAGGTATCATCGCAGGACGCTTCAACATCTATTTGTCTACAGTCACGAGACTTGTACAGAAGTATCAGACCACAGGAAGTGCAAAGGATCGTCCTCGAAGTGGTCAGCCACGCGTAACGACAAGACGTCAAGACATTTTCATAAGGCAACGCCATCTACGTGACAGGTTTGCGACAGCCGTAAGCACGACTAGAGATATGATAGGTCGTCACAGTAGGCAAATCCATCCCAGGACAGTACGCCGACGATTGAAAGAGCAAGGTTTGCTATGCCGTCACCCATTGAAATTCTTGATCCTAACTCCTCGCCACCGAAGAGATCGTCTGGCCTGGTCCCGATACATGCCTGCTAATCGACGTAATTGGCATGACGTAGTGTTCAGTGACGAATCAAGATTCAATTTGTCCATGGCTGACGGAAGACAGCGCATTTATAGGCGACGCAATGAACGTTTTGCCGCAAACTGCATTACTGAGCGTGACAAATTTGGCAGTGGTGGCGTCCTGGTCTGGGGAGCCATCAATCAACATTTCAATTCATCACTGGTTATTTTGAGGAACACTCTTACCGCGAGGCGCTACATCGATGAGGTTTTACAACCTGAGCTCCTTCCATTAATTCAACGTCATCAAACTGTCAACAATCCGTTGACGTTTCATAAAAGACAACGCACGTCAGCACACGGCTAGAGTCACCTTAAACTTTCTAAACATTCAGGGAATTAATGTAATGGATTTCCCAGCACGTTCACCGACCTCAATCCTATAGGGCATATGCGGGATGAGTTAGGGAGACGCTTGCGTAAACGTCGCCGTCAACCAAGAACTGTGGATTAGTTAGCACGTGCTCTTCAAGAAGAGTGGAATAATATTCCTATGAGAAAAATTCGAAATTTATGTCAATCCATGCTGTCCAGATTGCGTGCATGCGTTATGGCAAATTTTGGGCATACTCGTTACTAAATTTTGGACATGGTATACATAACTGATGAAATCAAATCAGTTTTAAAATAAACGTGTGATAGTATCAATCATATTGTCAAATATTATTCAAATTTTCGAAATAAATCAAGTTTGATGTAATAATTTACCCTAGTTGTTAATTAAACTATTATGATATTAGATAGGCGTTTATGCTCATGGCCGAAGTATTGAAATTCTAATGATATATAAGTATTTAACAAAAATAAGATTCAAACTTTTGTGCACATCGGTGCAGCTACACAAAAAAATAACTATTTGAAAACTTATATTGGTAGATTGGCAGAAAAAAAAATAGATTTATAAAAGGAGGGAAAGTAGACATCTGATCCAACTCTATGAGAAAAGTCGCCAAGAACAAAAAAAAAAAAAAAAAAAAAAAAAAAAATTCTAGAAAAAGGAAACAAAATGACATGGCATCATGAAAGTTATTCAAAGTTCTATCTAAAGCAATGCAATCAATTTGAATTTGAAATCTTCATTGTTTATTATATTTCCGTGGTGACATCTCTCATACGGCCGAGGCAGTAACTATTTCCATCTTCCTTTATTGATTATCTTAACTCACTTACAGAAGGACAGAGCGCTGTTAACTTATGTTGCCGTCGTTAATAAAAATTTAATACTAGCATATTATTCGACAAAACGTTTAGTTTGCAAATTTCTATTGCCTCTCGTTTTGAGAAACCTGCTGATCTTTGATCTGGAGAATAGCTTATAAATTTCTAAATGTATGTCCTTTAATTATGTTGCTTTTGCGGTGAGTGGGAAGGGGCCGTAATCCGGGTAACCACACCATTTGAGTGACGTTTATTATTTTAATTGAGCGTTTTAAGTCAGTATCGTAACTTTAATGTAATCGAATTTTGTTGATGTTATATAATGTGTTAATACTATACTCATGTTTTATGTGCATGACCTTCATTATTAGTGTCATGCAACTCGGTCAGATGTGTTAATTAACAGAAAATCAATATACTAAACAAAACAAAAAACCAAAACATAGAAATGCTTTTTCAAACGATTTATTTTAAAACTACATATTATAAAGGGGCATAAGTCTGTAAATTAACGATTCTAGATGAAATACTTACATAGTTATATCTTTCATATACAGCAGTATACTATACACGAGTTAATATAAAAACATTGAAAGATTCCAGTGCATTTGCGCCCGTAAGTTGGTAAACTACAGCGATTGAGTGACGCGTGTTACTTTAACTGACCGTACTAATTCGATATCGCAATATTAATAGAATCAATTAGTTTTGTAACGTCGTTTTCAGTGTTGTGTTGACTACAATCATGTTTTATGTGTATGTACTTGGTGATTTGTGTCCTACAGATTGGTCAGATATCTTCTGTCTTCTCTCTTACTTCTCTCTTAGGAATTATTTATAAGTATGACTTGAATCGCAAACTGACAGACAAGCTAAATGCCAAACGCGTACGTGCATGCTTGGCTTTTCCCAAAGAAGACTGATCGTCGCAATTCAGTACCGCAACTGCTTAACAATCTACTAATCCATTACTGATTGTGATATCTTTTTATGTGCTTGTTTGCTCTGCATGTTTGTGGACGGCGTTTGACATACAGCTGGGTCAGATACAGTTCTTTTTTTTCCATTCTTATTCATCTATGTAATAACACTCAGGCTAAAATCATACTTCCCTCATGTTCAATACGTATTTTGATTCAGTAGTAACAATACGATGAATATAGATACGACAAATTCTTCCTAAAGTTATAAACTGTAATTGAGGATTCTCACTTTAATCCCTTTCATAATGTATTTCTTTCGTACTTTTCATTTACTTTCGTATTTTTCATTGAGACGTCATTGGAACAAGCACACTTTTTTGTGATATCAGTATACGTCCATCATTTGATTAAAATAGGTTTAAGATACTAATATAATATGAATTGCATTCTCTAACAGAAACAGAAGTAGAACGCATAACATTTTTACAACATTTTCATTAAATTATCCATTGGAGCATGCATTAACCAGTATACCATTTTCTTGGTCCAAGTTGTTCATGCGTTAAAGATGACTTATCTGACATCAATTGTATTCATAATTGAAAATTAGAGACCAAGCAAACCTCCATACCGTATACAGCAAGTTTAGACTACCATCAACAAAAAGAGACCAAGCAAACTTCCATACCGTATACAGCAAGTTCAGACTACCATCAACTAAAAGAGACCTAGCAAACTTCCATACCGTATACAGGAAGTTCAGACTACCATCAACTAAAAGAGACCAAGCAAAATTCCATACCGTATACAGCAAGTTCAGACTACCATCAACTGAAAGAGCCTAAGCAAAATTCCATACCGTATACAGCAAGTTCAGACTACCATCAACTAAAAGAGACCAAGCAAAATTCCATACCGTATACAGCAAGTTCAGACTACCATCAACTGTAAGAGACCAAACAAACTTCCTTACTGTATACAGTAAGTTCAGACTAGCAGTAACTAAAAAAAAAAAAAAAAAAAAAGAAAAAAAAAAAAAAAAAAAAACAGCCATGCAGAGCACATAGCCGTATCAGGCAAGTTTACACTAACACAATTACATATAATTGAGCATCGAAAAAGGAATAAAAATTAAATACATATATAAAAATGTTCGGCGTTGCATGCATTATGTTGGCTTTACTTCGATGAATTGACCAATGTCATCAAATGTATGATCACATTTACGCTGTTGTATAATGAAGCAATAAATATATATTTATTAGAATAACACAGTCAGGGTGTTGTCGATTACGGAATGAAAAAGCTCAATCGAGAAATAAAAACAAATTTTGTAAGACGTTCACGGCATAATTAGAAGTAAAATGCGTTAATGTTTCCCGTTCTTGAAGTCAGTAATTGGCATGTGGTATAATAACAAGGCGATTGATGTCTACAAAAAAGAACATTAGTTTGAATGATTTGCATACATGGCTTCAGGGCATTCGACTTATTAGAATCATCAGAATCATCCGTAATGCATATAATGACCAAAGAGTAATTTGCACACAGGTAAATCTGTATATTTCCGTGTGCTTAGAAAACACTCTGAATATAATGAAACTAAGTCTTTTGTTTACTTTTCCACAGAATTAATTACATTCATTAGATTGATAAATACTTGATTTAGGTTTACGTTACATTTAGATGGTGATAATGTCTGTCTCATACATCGCACAATGTGCTGCAAAGCCGTTGGTTTCTTTAAGTTAACAATATACAAAATGTATAGCAATATGTCTTTGTTTTTGTTCTAAAGTACATGTTTTATAATAAAGAACTCGTTTTTAGTTATTCCATGATCTATGACATATTATCTGATATTATTGTATATGTAGTTTCCTAAATAAGGAGAATATATATTAAATGTCTTGTCATATGCATTATAAAAAGACAATGCAAATTTGCAAGTCAGACGTATAGAATTTTGAAAAATGTCAACTTAGACAGATGACAAGATGTAAAGTCAAAATTCCGTATGAATCACGATTCATATACAGCTCATGTACCATCATCATGATATACATGTATTTACGTCCAACTTCTCCAGATTTTCCTTCATTCAAATATAGGACTTGCGGAGAGTTTTGTAGTGCCTTTTTTCTGATGAATAATTTTGATGTGCAGTTTAACAGCAAATTTTATTAACAAATTATTTGTGTTCCAATGAGCACTAACTGCCCTCCCCTTATAGCAGACGTGTTTATCTATCTTTGAGAAGGATTTCAAAAATCTAAACTTGTGGACCTTGTCGACTACTTTTGATGATATATTAACATGCGATAAACCTGAATATTAAGGATACATTAGTCATATTAAACCGTATGAACCCTATGAGTTATACGCAGCAAAAGTCATAACTTTCTTAGGCACTTGCATGAAATAACTGACAACAATATGCACAGTATCAAGTATAAAAGCGACAACCATGTGCTTATCTATCTATTCATTGTTTTACTGTCGTTGTCACTGTTGATACTAGTACATACTTCCATAGTGCGTTTCGTGTGTTAAAAATCTTTTATGATCTCTTTTCTGGAGAAAAAACTTAATCCTTGTTTTCTATATGGAGGATTATTGAAAATTTCTTAAATGCGTATTATGCGTGTTATATGGCTTTGACACTTTCTACACACTGTTTCTTCACATTCATATATATATATATATATATATATATATATATATATAATATATATATATATATATATATATATATATATATATATATATATATATATATATATATATATATATATATATATATATATATACATTGCTGAATTTTATTTGTGTCGTCTGTATGTAAAGACATTCACGGCGGTTTTGGTTCACTCCTCCCAGGCACCTGGTGTCACTGGAATCTACTGCGGTACATTGTTGTTACTGCAATCGTCATGTGACATCAGTTATTTTACCTAAGTCTGTGTCGTAACTGCAGTACAATCGAATATTTTTGTAATGTCGTTTTCTGTGATTGGTGACTTGTGTAATACACTCTGCTCAGATGCCTTCTGTTTTCTCCTTTGTCATGTATACATTATATATCTAATGTTGTTATTGTGTTTATGTGCAATTCAATTGCAACATTTATCAACAGGTTAAAGGATTTCCTTGAGCACTAACTGAAACCTCTAGATATGTTGATGGTATTTCATTTATTGATAACCTGGAGTTTGTATCACTGAAAGTTATCCATATGCACTTCCATTTCAAAAAGCCAACACTTCTGACAAAGAAATGCCTTTCTTTGACTTACATATTAAACTATTAACGACAATATGTTATGAAGGTCATTTATTTTTATATGTTTTTTGATTGTATACATTATTGGATAATTTATTAAGTACTAGAACGTTCTGTAATCGTATGTTATATAACTTGTTTACTATCATAATGGTTTGTGAATGTTCTCGCAAGTTCTTATGAATCTAGATGTATATTTGAGATCGCTTGAACATTATAGAAGCTAGAAATGTCTAGAAATGTATATAAGGCATGGACTATGACTGTTCCTACTTAAATACTAGAAATTAATCGTGTGTACTGCCTACTGGAATATGATTGTATTGAACTGATTTTGAACTAATGCTCTGAACACTTAATTCATATCATTAACATTGACCGTAATACGGAGTTCAGCATTCCGGAATTGCCAGCTACGTACACCGTCACTGGACTTTGTAACTTGATGCATTCTATTCAAACCTCTTAAAGTTTCAACCTGATTGATAAGTTCGACGACACCTTTAGATATCTAAAGTTATCAATAACCCTCAGTTTGAAAACTATATTACCGAAATTTATCCATCTGCACTTCAAGTAAACAAAGCCAATACTTCTGACCAGGAAACTCCTTTTTTGGACTTAAATATTAAAATTATTAACAACAATATTCATACACATGTATATGATAAACGTGACGACTTCGGATTTCCTATTATAAATTTCCCTTATCTAGATGGTAATGTCTCCAGACTGCCATCATATGGTATTTATATTTGTCAGTTGGTTTGGTTCGCTAGAGCCTGAACTAACGTTTTGGATTTTCATGCAAAAAATTCTCGGATTATTTATAAACTTCTTTCTTACTCACGGTTATAGATATCATAAACTTCAAAAAACTTTGGGTAATTTTACAAATCTTATTCAGACATTATATAAAAAATGTAGAACATATATACCTTTTCTAAATTTGGGAATGTGACTTGCCAATAAAACGTATCCAACGGAATATCCCATCACAATTTCTACGGTGATCAAGTGTACAAACTAAAGAGGGTCATAGGGTCCGATAATTTCATATCGGCGGGTTCTAAAATTATCAAACGCCTTTGACATCGACAATATGACCTCGAGATCATCGCTAAGACCATAGTTCTTGTATTGGGTCCCTCTACAACTTTTGTTTGAGCGTTGCACGCTGACTAACATGGCGGTAAGGACTCTATGACGGGCCTTGTCCAAACAAACCTATTCAGAGGAGACAGGGTCCTAATCCACGTCACCTTCTATTGATCAAGGATCTGAGCCCGGCTTACAGACGGGCAGAGCACGATTTACTAGTGCTGATGTCGCCTTACATATTTTTGATAGCAACATATTATTCTATACACGTTTCGTGTGTGATGAAGTTTTTATGACCTCTCTTTGTAAGAAATCTGTTGATCCTTTGTTCTCTATATGGAGGATTAATTATAAATTTTTAAATGTGTAACCTTTGATTGTGCTGCTTTTGGGAAGGTGGGCTTCCGGAAACCACAAATGAATGACTTTTGTTACTTCAATTGACCGTCCTAAGTCGGTATCGTAACTGCAGCACATTCGATATTTTTATAATGTCGTTTTCCCATGTATATGCTGCTATTTTCATGTTTTGTGTGCATGTCCTTGGGAGTTTTTGTCATACAGCTTTGTCAGATGTCTTCAATTTTCTCTTTTGTAAGCATTATCTGAAATTTTGTTATTCCTTTTTTTAATTTGTATTTTTTGTGGAATCTTTCTGATTTTGAATTGCTTTACAAAAGGGTTCACTTCTGACCGTAGCAATGCCTATAGACTCCCATCATAAGGTATTTATATTAGTCAAGTGGCTCGATTTGCTAGGGCCTGCACTAACGTTTTACATCTTCAGACAATGCAAAAGAGAAAACAGAAAACATCTGACAAAGCTGTATAACACAAATCACCAAGGACCCGCACACAAAGAATGATAATAGTAGAATATACACGGAAAATATATATATGCAAAACTCAAATCACTGCAAACTTCTGAATCAGGGTTAAAGATATCATAAACTTATTCCGACATTTTATCTACATTTAGAAATGTGACTTTAATAAGTATCCAACCATGGCCCCTCTACAGCCTTATAGTAGAGCGTTGTTGCCATGTGACACCAGTTACTTTTGTATTTTACATTAAGGTCAAACTTATTCCATTTGCAGTGTGGAGCTGCGGAGGGTTTGACTTTAGTGTTATTATACCATTTTTCCTGATATTATGTGGCAGTGACACATTCTACAGAATATTCACATTCATGTTTATATACAGTACTGAATAATAT
Organism: Pteria penguin; assembly: GCA_035048485.1. Taxonomy (NCBI): domain Eukaryota; kingdom Metazoa; phylum Mollusca; class Bivalvia; order Pterioida; family Pteriidae; genus Pteria; species Pteria penguin. The sequence goes on along the minus strand of CM068582.1, from coordinate 74,073,533 downwards.
TGTTTCGTCTTTACGTAAGGGGTAGTGGGTGTGGCTATGCGACGCTCACACCTAGTGTCACTTCTGAGTTTCAGGGGTTGGTGAATGTCTTCTGTGGTACATTGCTTTAGTGTCATTGTCATGTGACACCAGGTTCTGTCGTATTTTACATTTCACGCTTTTACTTGCAATTGAGCATTGCACACTAACTAACAAGTAGGTTAGAACTCCATGACGGGCCTTGTCCAAAATTTTTCAAAGGAGACAATGTTTTCAGCCTCGTCCCCTTTAACTGTTAGTCGGGACTCCTAAATATGACCTTCCAAATTGAGAACATTGTGATCCATATTCTCTATATGGAGGATGATTTATGTTTTTTAATGTGTGTCCTTTGATTGTGCTGCTTGTGCGCTGAGAGGGAATGTGGGTGCCCGAAAACCCGTTCACCACACCAACTGAATGACATATATTACTTTAATTGACCGACCTATGTCACTAACGTAATTGCAGTACAATCAGTTTTAGTGATATCCTCTAGTATTTATTTTACTATTATCATGCTTTATGTGCATGTCCCTGGTGATTTCCGTCATGCAGCCTGGTCAGATAGTTTCTGTCTCCTTTTTTTGGTATATTAAACAACAATGAAATAAATACAAAAAACCCTGTAATTATACCATTGGTGTGTTCACTTTGGCATGTTGTGATGAGTAACAAAGATCAAGAGATAAGTACGTGTATAAATTGAAAACATCATATGCGCATTGCGTCAGTGATGCTCAAGGTCGAAACTGTGGAAATCCAAAGCGTACATGATTTGCTAGATATAGGATACCGAAGTTAATACGGATCATCCATTCTACTAGATAAAATGGAGATATAGACTACCATGGATCCCTGGAAGACTTCGGATCATGTGTCATAGAGACGTAATTATGGCGATGCTTTAATACTATTTGTGCTACTATAACTCGTAGTCATATGTGATGGTAAAGGTATCGTATAGGTAAAATGCCGAGAGAACGAAAACTGTTCAATACTGTATTATTAGTTCTAAAACGTTTTAAGGACTTTAATCAAATAAGGAAATCAGCATGTCGGATAATGATTTCTTATAAGGGCAAAGGAGATCTTTATAGCAACCGTAAGCGGAACGTACCGATAGTTTTATTTACATCCTTGTGATTTTAACATTTCACTCTCCAGTTTATGATTATTCAGAAGCAGCTCTAGCATATCGGATCGGTTAAGGCAGGTGCTAAAAGAAAAAATGAGGAGTTACTGGCTCAGTTATGTGGCAGAAGTCACCATGGAGCTATACAATACATGAATATCAATAATATACTAGCACATATAACACATTACAAAAATATTTTATTGTAGTGCAATTACGATACCGACTTAGGACCGTCATTTATTTTGACAAAAGCCAAACAAATGGTGTGGTTAACCGGTTTACGGGCCTACCTTCCCACTCACCGTAACAGCAGAACAATCAAAGGACGTACATTTAAAGATTTATAAATAATCCTCCATGTAAAGAACAAGAATAAACAGGTATAGCATATTGAGAGGTCATAAAAATATAAAGACGTAAGGTATTGTAAAACACATAATGATATAAAAGTATATGCGACATCAAAATGATAAACCGTGCTCTGCCAGTCTGAAAGCGAGCTAACACCCTAGATCTGTAGGAGTCCCGACTAACAGTCAGAGGGGACGAGGTTCAGGATTATGTCTCCTCTGAAAGAGGTTTGGACAAGGCCCGTCATTTAGTCCCCACCGTCCTGTTAGTCAGCGTGCAACGTTCAAGTAAAAGTGTGCATAAGGCTGTAGAGGGGCCAAATACAAGACCTATAGTCTTTTTGATGACATAATATTGTCTATTTAGAAGACGTTTGATTATTTTATTACATGATAAAATAACATAATCGGAGCCTTTTACTTTCCTTAGTTTATATACCAGATCACCGTAAAAATTAGGATGGGAAATTCCATTGGATACATAGTGTTGAAAAGAAATATTTCCAAATTTAGATAGAATTTCTGAATAAGATCTAAGAATTTGCCGAATGTTTTTCTTAGCTTGTGATATCTGTAACCCTGAGTTAAAAGTTTAGAAGTAATTTGTAAATTTCGTTTATGAAAGTCCAAAACATCGGTGCAGCCTCTGACAAATCGAATTAATTGACATATATAGATACCATATGATTGGAGTCGAGGGACATCGCCATCCAAGTAAGGGAAATTTACAATAGGAAATCCAAAATCCTCACGTTTATCATTTATATTAGTATATATAAGGTGGTTGATAATTTTGATGTTGAAATCTAAGAAAGGTGTAGATTTATCTCAAGTATTAGCTTTATTCAATTTGAGCTCTTGTTTATATATTTCTGATATAAATTGTTCGAATTCAGGGTTGTCGATAACATTACTGATTATTATTATTATTATTATTCGATTATTATCATTATTTGATTATTATTATTCGATTAACAATACTAAAGGAACATACTACACTAACAATAAGAAATCATCATGTTTATCATACAGTGAGGTTTTAAGTTTACCGTCCAGGTCAAAATCAGTAGAAGATCTACGTACGAAGGACAGGAACTAGATTCTGTTATATTGGTTATTTCGAGTTCGTTATATATTAAATGTACATATGCATAAAAGTTTTGATTATGTATAGACAACATATCATTGATAAAACTGCATGTAAAATTAAAGGTTTTGTCGTTTGCTTTTTATGCTCACACAGGAGACTTTGTATTAATTTAACTTTGAAGGAATAACGTAACAAATCGACTAATAAAGGTGCACACTTAGTGCCAATAAGAATACCGATGTTTAATTGGAGATGAGTGTCGTATCACATAACACCAGTTGCATTCTTATTGCATGTTTATTAAATATTGCTCATGTCAATTGAGCAGTGATATATTCTAAGCAGAAATGATGCCTCGAAATGGCATGCTAAATGCATTGCAAGTTTAGATTCAAACTAAGAAAATAAGATTTTCGGTGTCATCAAGAAGGAATTCATGAACTATATTGAAAGATCTGTCTTAAACAGTTTAGAAGTACTGGTATAATGAGATAATGGAGCTTGTCTGCATTGTCTTTAGATTCCCCCCTAAGGAGGGATGGATGAGGACTTCAGACACAGCTCTGCCTATACAGGATCCCTGTCTATACTGTAAATTTTCATGCTAGACAGAAATTACAAGAGAGCAATTACATCAATGGAGGTAGAAACAGATTACACACATTCATTTGCAACACGTGTATAAACAGATATGTAATCAGAATGGACAGGGTCACCATTACATTATCATTCACATAAATCGCTATTCAGGTAAATACAATGATATCCTCCCAATCATAGCAGATAGATGATCTGCATTTCTTTGAATATAGTAAATGTTCTTAGGTGACCAATGCAAAAATATTACAGTGCACATTCATGGATTTCTGAAATCGGAGATGAGATCAGGTGTTCGAGAGGATGTTTGTATTGTATTATCCCTTAATGAAAGCAGTGAGAAAACAGAAGACATCTGACAAAGCTGTATGACAAAAATCACCATGAACATGCATACAAAATAATAATCATAACGAAATAAACAAAAAAATATCATAATACGTCTACGTCGATACGTTATTCCTGTCAAAGATTTTCTCGATAATGTTAATGACAAAATTAAAATTTACGTAAATATAAAAAAATCTCTGCGAATATACAACAAAGGTAAATGTCAATCTCCTCAGTTTGTTAAAATGATAAGAAAACCCGGCCAATGGACGGGCTGTAAATACACAGTGATGTTTTTACAAACTCTTAACCGTAAAATCTTTTATTTTAAGTTTTGTATTTAATCTTTATTTCATTTTTGTATAATTAATCCAAATATCCAATTATTGAGGAACCATGATTTCCTCTTAGTTCCAACCGTTGCAATCTGACTTTTCTTGAAAAGTGTCTACATGTTCATAGAAATGTAGATGACATCAACCTGTACTAGAGACAGACGCTGACCAGATGTAACAAGCGTTAAGACAAATCGGAACGAGAAATAATCACTCTTGTAAAGCACATACAAAATGATCACTGTGGTAACGTACGGACAAAACAATCACTGTGGTAACGCACATACAAATTGAGCACTGCGGTAAAACACATAAAATGAGGGTTGATATTTAGAAAGTAATGCATATATAGTTTGATGTTTATATTTTAGTTGGTGGTTAACTCACTCAAGGGATATCTGTACATCTCCCTCACGTTATCAAAAGATTCCAGAGGAAAAATCAACCACATTACATTGGTATAATATCACGTTGGTATGACATTACGTTTGTATGATATTCCGTCGTCATGTCATTACGTCGGCATGATATTACGTCGGCATGACATTACGTCGGCATGACATTAGACGAAACATTTTACAGAAAAATGCTAGTATCAAAAATATGTTATGTTACATCAACCGTGTTATGCCCGTCCGCAAGCGAACTCAAATCCTTGATCTGTAGGAATCCCGACTAATAGTGAGAGGGGACGTGGCTCAGGACCTTGTCTTCTCTGGAAAGGGTTCAACAAGGCTCGTAATAAAATGCCCACCGCCCTTTTAGTCAACGTGCAACGCTCAAGTAGATGTCTGTAGAGGGGCCCAGTAAAATATCTATTGCCTTTGCGAGGATGTGGGAGTCATACTGTCTATGTCAAAGACACTTAATTATTCTAGAGCCTTATCAGAACCTTTGACTCTCTTTAGCTTGAACACTGGATCACCTTAGAAATTTGGATGAGAAATCGCTGGATACGTATTGTTGACTCAGACTATGAGTCAGATTGCTACTTTCTTATTTCCATTAACACGAAATAAAGTAAAAAAAAATCACCTGATCACATAGTGTGCATTAAATGCTTGTGTAATATTGTCCTGTGAACTTATACATCAGTAACTCCCATCTCGTGATGAGATTTAAGTATATATACCACATCTTTAATGGAATTTTGATTGCTTTACAGTTTTAGGACAATAATTTCTGATAGGAAATTTGAAATAGTGTAAATGTTCTGGGATATTAAAGTGTATAGGATTTCAAAGAATTTTCCAACCCATCAAATGGTATAGAAATGGATTGTCTGTAGCTGGTTATTTAATAATCTCTTACAATTACAAGCCTATTAAACTAGCACTGCTACATGTAGTAATATATAGCAAGAAAAGCGATTCCCAAACCTAGAAAGAAATCAAAACGTTCTTGTGAGTTTAACTCGCTGAAATTAACCCCTGTGTCTACTGTTCGAAATCCAGGTACCACTTTACCCCTTAACCCACATAATAGATATGTAATTAGATTACCAGATTTAACATACCATTAAATCTTCTGTAAATGGTTGTATGTATAGTGTGAAAATAAGCAAAGACAAACGTTGCAAATTTGACATACTTTATAATTTAAGTAGCAAAGTTAAGTGAGACTCAGTGTCATGAAGAAATATCTCAAAGTTTGAAAACTTCTATTTAAATCAGTTGTATTTTAGAAGTTTTCTTTACAATCACTTGTTGAATATAACCATGATATAAAGTCGATCAATCTTACTCCAGCTGAAAATATAGTCAGTTGTCAAAAGAATTTAAATTTGAGTTTACAAACGACAGTTAGTTGTGGAATTATTCTGTAGATCATTGACCCTTGGGTGCATGGACCCGATTTCGAAAGTGTTATACTCCCACTAACAATAAAACATCGATAACTTCTTGTGTGCCCACACTTTATGTAAAATCCTTATATACTGAGGAGCAGTCCATAATGAACATCTATTATACAAAACAAAATAGCGATATTGATCCCGTGGTGGGATGAGTCGCCATGGAGGTGTAGGCATTCCCTGCTGATCAGCCACAGTCGCTTTGATTCTATAGGAGTTTGTAATCGTGGTCACAATATGTAAAAAATTACAATTAGTATAAATGGTTTATACAAAAAAGGTCTCAATTTGTCAGACAATGACTTTCTACATACACAGTGTTCGTTCACATTCATGTATAGATACAGTTCTGAATTTACGGTGGGTGTGGCTAGCCAAACAGGAGATGCTCCATTCTCACAAACACATGATCTAACCTTTTATACTTTTATATTGATTTTTCGACTCAAGGTTTCATCGTATATAACAAATATTCAAAACTGAAGTGTGCGCAATTTGTCCATTACGAATAGCTGACATCTGCACATGATGACGTTGATAGCTTTGGTGCTTTTCAATTGTTGGTTGCTTTATACGAGTACAGCTCAAACGTATTTACTAAAACTTCATGAACAATTACTGTATGTAAGAATGAATTTTATTGATAAATTAGCGCGGATGAAACCATGTATTCGAAGGCGCAATGCGATTTTGGAACACAATTATACGACAGTACAACAAATTGAGACAAATATTTCTTTCAGGAGCTATGAGGTGGTGCTCGAGCTCCGAACACCTTAAATACTCCATGTGAACAGAAAACCGTGAAAATCCAATCATCCAACTTGCCGTTACATGGGAGGTCTGAGCAAATTGCCGTTTCATGGGAGGTATCGGCAACTTGCTTTTGCATGGGAGGTCTCAGCAACTTGCTTTTGCATGGGAGGTAACAGCAACTTGCTGTTACTTGGGAGGTCTCAGCAACTTGCTGTTACATGGGAGGTCACACCAACTTGCCGTTACATGGGCGGTCAGCAACTTTCTGAATGTGTGTAGAGGGCCAAACTTTGTCAAATGAAATACAAATTAGAAGATTGAAAATAGTAGGATTGTCATCATGATAATAGTAAGTAAAATTACCGTTTCAGCATTGAATGGTATCAAATTTATCATGAACACTGACATAGCTCTGTTAAGTCAGTGTTAAGCCCAGGTGACATGTTCTATTAACCCATACGAAACCGCCGTGATTGCTCATTGCATCATAAATTATATCTCTGACAAAATGTAAAATATCCTTTATTACTTAAAGTTGCTTTCTGGTAGAAGATTTCAGTTTTTCCTGCGACTATTAGTAGTGGCAACTTTTTTGATTTTTGACCACCTTTCTAAATTTAAATAGTGACATATATTGTTTTATTAGTATAAATTGAATAGACAGCAATAATTATTTTGAAAAATCTGAAAATGATATCTAAAAAGGAAATGATATGGGTAAACCGCTCTTTAATTTTTTTGCAGTAAAATCAATTCAAAACTATAATTTTATGATACATCATCATCCCTCGTAATATAAAACGCCATAAAAAAGGTGTATTTATGTAACAAATATTTGTAATGTGTGTGCGTTTTATATCACAGTGGGAATTAAGATCTTCACACAAAAAGATCAAGACGTTAGTCATGAGTCATGAGCGCATGCGTACAGTTTACAAACTCAATTTCTTAACTCATGCAAGTACTTTACTAATGGCTAGGAGCAGCACAGGCGTTCAGATTTATTCTTTATATTGGGCTCCGGAGATACCTCATTATACATGACTAAATGAAATTATAGCGAAATACACATTGTGACGAAGGGACGATAGGGTTTGGCCTTGATAATTTAAGTAATGTTTTGGCGATGGCTTTAAAACAATATATACTAAGTTCAAACATGCATGTTTATTTGATGGACTATCCATTTGAAAGCATAAATATTGACACACATGGCACATTTACTGAGATGACCTTTTCTGTCGATATCATTTTCGACCATCAAGGGTCCTTTTATCTAAATGTATGCATGTGTATGAGGAAAACAAATTTGAAAAATTAAAGAATTCGTATTTATGTTTTAATGTAGGCGCCACTTGTATGATATGACTATCTGGAGTCACTTCCTTACATTAACTATGTCCACTTACCGTCCAGACCCGGCACCTTACCTATGTCTACTTACCGTACAGAACGGCACCTTAACTTTGTCCACTTACCGTTCACGACCGGCACCTTAACTATGTCCACTTACCGTCCAGAACCGTCACCTTAACTATGTCCACTTACCGTTCAGGACCTGGACCGAGTTTTACTAAAGGTCGTAAACCCAAACGTAAACGTAGGCGTAAACGTAACTTACGAGTATTTTGTGTTTTACTATAGCTAGACATCGAAACTTACGATTATGCGTAGATTTACGTGTAAACTTACGTAGTAGCAGACGTAACTTCGCACGTAAGTACAATGGAGGCTGTTTTATTGTTAATTCAGAAAAGAAATAAGGGTGCCTTGGAGACAAAGGGTGTTTTTCGAGACAGGGGGTGCTATCAACACACTACATAAAAGTGTTATAAGAGACTTTAATCTTTAGAGTGCCAACATCATGTCTAGTACAGTTGATGACGTCGGCATGACGTTGTGAGTGACGTCAATCAAAGAACTTACGCAGAGAGTACAATTATGGCGTCACGATAACTCTCACTAGCCATTAGCTTAGATAAAATGACGTCAATGTTCGATCTTGAGAAGTTAGCTGAAAAGGCATTACGAGAGAAATCGCGCTCTTTCTATCAATAATCATTTCACCAATTAACGCTGTTTGACCTGCAAAACTGTACATCTAGTCGGAAATTTTTTCTTGTATCGAGGAAATATAAAGCCGAAATGTAAGACGGCCATAACTTTTGAATCATAAGAAATAAATCTTCATATCTGGCATGCATACTCAGCTGATGAAACCCTTTCAAGTAAAACCAAAATCAATGACCTTGACATTTATGCTAAAATAGTTTTTTTCGACTTTGTGGCCGACGGGGGCTTTTCGCGGAATTCATCTACCAACACCTCCTTTTCGGTCGTTCCATTTCCACTTTGGCTTTCTTCATCCTGATTTCCTTGCTAATAGACAACAATAAAGTCAAAAGTGAAAGTACACATTATGCAATAATGATTTCCCGTTGCTAAGAAATTTTCCCTCTCCCTGTATAAACTATGTCTGAGAACGTTTACGAGTGGACTTACCTCTTTTAGTAAAACGCAACTTACGCACACGTACATGTAGTTATAGTCGTAAATTCTGCATTTACGTCTAATTAAATCTACGACTTTTAGTAAAACTCGCTCCTGCACCTTAACTATGTCCACTTACCGTCCAGAACCGGCATCTTATCTGTGTCCACTTACCGTCCAGAGCCTGCATCTTAGCTATGTCCACTTACCATCCAGAACCGGCATCTTATCTATGTCCACTTACCTTCCAAAACCGGCACCTTAACTACGTCCACTTACGTCTACGACCGTCACCTTAACTATGTCCACTTACCGTCCACGACCGGCACCTTAACTATGTCCACCTACCGTCCACAACTGGCAAGATGTTTGCCAGTTGAAAATTATTTGTCACCTAATGTTATCTATTGTTCTTAATTTGTTTTTATACGTTTTGGGTCTATAAGATCTTATGACCTCCTTTCCATTAGATATTCAATCGATTAAAAGATCTCAGAAATGAAATGAATCTAGACGAACTGGACACATTCGGAAATCAGTAAAACAAGACAATGGGTTACACTATTATTAATTAAATGTATCAAAGAATCTCTGTTTGAAGCTAATTAAAAAACGTCCATAATGATAACTATAAAGCGTAAAAACAAGCCTTTATTAGTTCTACCATATGTACAATATGATAATTCATTTTTCTTTGTAATATTTCTAGTCCACAAAATTGTAAAGCAAATTACTTCTGATTAATCTAATAGGGAGAGGAAAAACCAATTTAAAAATACAGTAGGATACAGTCTTAAATTAGCATACACGTCCTCACTCCTCCTCCTTACTGATATTTATCCACTTGAAATTCATTAAACAAAGCCTATACTCCTGAAAAAGAAACACCTTTCTTAGACTTAGATATTAAACCTATTAACAACAATATCCATACAAACATTTATGAGACGACTATGGATTTCCTACTGTAAGTTTCCGTTATTTAGATGTTGATGTCCTTAGAATCCCAGCAAAAAATAAAACAAGAAAAACGAAAGAAAAAAATAGAGAGAGAGAGAGAGAGAGAGAAGAAAAGAACAAAATTCAAATCAGTTTCAAACTTCTGATTCAGGATTATAGGATCATATACCTTGAACCACGTTTGGTAAATGTTACAATTTTATTTAGACATTTTATAGAAAATAAAGAATGCAATTAGTTTTATCAATACATATCCAGTGGAATTTCTCATTCAAATTTCAGCGATGATCTACTATACATAAGGAGGGTCAATGGCTCCGATAATTTCATATCGATGCATTCGGAAAAAAAATACACGCCTTCGACATCGAGAGTATGACCCAAAATCATCACAAAAGTTAAAACAGATGACATATGATCAAGCTTTATGACACAAATCACCAAGGACATGCACATTAAGACCATAGGTCTAGTTTTGGGCCTTTCTGACTGTTAATAGGAACTCTTGTAGATCAAGGATCTGAGGTCGATTACAGACAGTCAGACTTGTGTTGATATCACAGTACATATTTCATACTATCATGTAATTCCAGAAAAGTTTCGTGTTCAGCTTTATGACGTTTTGTCTTGAGAAACCTGTTGATGCTTGTTATCTATATGGAGGGTGATTTATAAATCTTTAAATGTGTGTCCTCTGATTCTACTAATTTTGTGGTGAGTGGGAAGGTGGGCCTGTAAACACACTAAATGAGAGACCTTTGATACTTTAAATGACTATCTTATTTCGGTATCGTATATGCAATACAGTGGAATATCATAGTAGTGTCGTTTCTGTGTTTATTTGACTATTATCATGTTTCTGTGTTTATTTGACTATTATCATGTTTCTGTGTTTATTTGACTATTATCATGTTTCTGTGTTTATTTGACTATTATCATGTTTCTGTGTTTATTTGACTATTGGTGATTTGTACGATACTGCTCGGTCAGATGTCTTCTGTCTTCTCTGTTTGCGTCAAAACTGTTTTTACATACATTAATGCATAATGCGCTGACTATTAGCTTCAAGGATGAAGTGAGTACTTAATTTAACATTAGCATGCAGGACGTAAAGATAATGATGTCATACAGCTTGGTCTTCCGTTTTCTCTTTGGTAATGTAAAGATGATGGATAAATCCATACCATAAGTCTAAAGATCATGAAACCAAAGGACATACAAAATCAGTGAAAATGAAAAACAAGTGGAAAATAACAAAATATGTCTACTTGAAGAGTTTAAGGGAACCCCTGTGATGGAGTGAGATCAGGTGGCCGGGGAGAGTGAGCATCTCCTGCTTGCTGGCAACATCCGTCACATATACCCAGTAGAAAGAGTCAAATCGTGTAAATTCCATATGTATATATATAGGGAGAAGTCGAAGTAGGTAAACTTCTAGTATAGAAGGTGTCAAATCTGTGTAAAATGATCGGAATCGGCCTCAGTCCAGAATCAATATCGAAGAAGTACCAAACCGTTAATCATTCTCATCACCCGTCACAGCAGTTCTTAGGAAACATGTCAAAATCAAAAGTTTTTCTTTCCTAATTGTACATACGAAAGTACAAAACTGGTATACAAAGTCAGATTTGGTGTTCACTGAACAGGTCATTTAGTCGCATTTCAGAATATTATCAATCATTCTAGAAAGAGGCACGTCATATTTTCGTACAAGATCCCCATGGCGACCGTAGAACTTCCTCAGTGACGATTTCAGACGTTCTTTAACATATCCCTGCATGAGCAACTTAGTGGCCAGTCGTTTGGCCTTGGAATAAGACCGTCGTATAGAGAACAGGCTCTTGCGTACCTTATACATTGAGATATAAAACTCCATAGGCAGGTGAGGACGGCATATTGCTGCAAAGAAACGGAAAGTTAGTTATTTGGAAGTTAAAATCGTCACGTTTGTCAGAGAGGTGTCCAAATGACCATTACTGTCGAAAGTTAAAAATATATCCAGATAGGAAGCGGAATTATTGCTCTCGGTTGTATCTTTTATCTCAAGATCATGGGGATAGATTTCATGTATGTAATCCTTAAAGTTAGGATTATTGATTGACAATACGTCGTCTATATATCTATACGTAAAATTAAACTGAAATGCAAGGCTTTTTCTGCCTGTGAAGAGCATGTTTTGAATAAATTCTGCCTCATACGAATATAAGAAAATGTCAGCAAGAAGACATTTTTATGGAAAAAAGAATTTCGAATAATTGTAGCAACTCTGTTTTTGGGCTTTTGATGCGGAATTGTAGTGTAGAGCGTGGAGAGGTCAAAAGATTTGATGCTGAAGATGTTATTAAATTTCGGAGATTTTAGATTCTCTAAAAGTTCCTTAGAATTCTTGAGGATCCACATCTGATTTATTCCGCTTCTGGAGTATGCGGTATCACAGTAAATTTGAAGACCTTGCTTGATGTGTGTCAATATCTTCGTTAGCAATATGGATAGAGGTTTGGTGGTACACTTGGAAGAACCAGCAATGAAACGATGTTTGTAAGGGGTTTTGTGCATTTTTGGAATCCAATAAATATAAGGTAATTCAAGGTCAGAGGTTGTTGTGGTAATTCCAAAAGATTCGAGGACAGATTTGTGGTTTGAAGTATTTCAGATGTAAAGATGATGGATAAATCCAAACCACAAGTCCAAAAATCATGAAACCATAGGACATACAAAATCAGTGAGAATGAAAAACAAATGGAAAATAACAAAATATGTCTACTTGAAGAGCATATGTGAACCCCTGTGATGGAGTGAGATCAGGTGCCCGGGGAGAGTGAGCATCTCCTGCCTGCTAGCAACACCCGTCACATATACCCCGTAGAAAGAGTCAAATCGTGTGAATTCCATATGTATTTATATATGGAGAAGTCGAAGTAGGTAACCTTCTAGTATAGAAGGTGTCAAATCTGTGTAAAGTGATCGGAATCGGTCCCAGTCCAGAATATCATTTAAAAGTGTGGATAACGAGATATCATATGGAGTAATAAGAGTCTCGTAACGACCGTAGAACTTCCTCAGTGACGTTGCTAGTCTAGCATATATATAACCCTGATTGAGCAACTTAACTGAAAGTCGCCTAGCCCTCAGAACAAAGTCATTGTAATTTGAACATGCTCTGGAATAACGTATTAACTGAGATATGAATACGCCGTATGCGGGCGATGATGGAATGTTGCTACTTATGAAGGGAAAGTTTGTGATGGCGAATTTGAAATCGTCACGTCAGAATTTTAGTAAAACATTTTGATTTTAGATGTTCTAACATCTCTTTTGAATTTTTAAGGATCCACATTTGATTAATTCCACTTCTGGAATATACTGCTTCGCAATATCTCTGAAGGCCAGATTTAATTTCGGATAATATTTTTGTGAGTAGCATCGATACAGATTTTGTGGAACATTTCGAGGAACCAGCGATAAAGCGTTAATTGTAAGGATTTTTGTGCATTTTTGGAATGCAGTACAAATACGGAAGTTCTATTTTTTTTTTAGTTTTATTTGTGTCAATACCAAACGTATTGAAGACAGATTTATGATTCTCAAGTACTTCCGAAACCGAAAAGTTCGTGAGAGTATAAGTAGGATTTCCTGGAGCTGATTTATAAGGATATACATACATTTAAAATATAAGTTAAACTCCATATATATATATATATATATATATATATATATATATATATATATATATATATCAGAATATATATAATGTCGCATATATTTTTATACCATTATGTATTTTACAATACCTTACGTGTTTATATTTTTATAAATATTTTTGTAATGTGATATATGCTCTAGTATATTATTTATATTCATGTACTGTATAGCTCTATGGTGACTTCTGCCACATAACTGAGCCAGTAACTCCTCTTTTTTCTTTCATGTAAAAACATAAATGTTTTGAAAATAAATCGATTTGAGTATCTGCTTGATATTGTGGGATTGCGGTAACTTTCATTCTATCGGCGAGACAAATCACTCAACCATAACGTAATACTGCAATGTAATGTATGTATGTATGTATGTATGTATGTATGTATGTATGTATGTATGTATGTATGTATGTATGTATGTATGTATGTATATACATACATATATCAAAGAGCAATAGGCTATCCATTTGAGAGGTCTTAAACGCACACACAATAAATGTATGATGGATAGAAAATTACGAAAGAAAATAAAAACGTGACGTCAATTTATGTGCAAAGTATTCTGCTCTTCTGAAAGCGAGTTGAGGTATTTGTTCAAGCCGAGTCCCGACTAACACTTAGAGGGGACAAGGTTCAGGACCTTATGTCCTCTCAGGAGGTTTATACTAGGCCCGTCATAGAGTCTCCACCGCCCTGTGGGTTAGAGTGCAACGCTTTAGAAAACGTTTTAAAGGGCTGTAGATGGGGTTACTTCAAGAATTATTGTCCATGACGAAGGTGGTTCACTATTCATCGGTCATCGGAGTTTTTCTCCTTCTAAGTTTATATGTAATATCACCGTAGAAATGTGGATGGGAGATTCCCTTGGACATGTAAATTAGAAAGTAATATTTCCGAATTTTGATAAACGCTCTGAATAAAATTCATAGAATTTTCCGAAAGTTTTACTGAGTTTATGATATCTGTAACCCTAAGCCAAATGTTTCGAAGTAATTTGTATGGTTTTTTTTCTGAAAATCAAATGGGTCAGGACAGGTTCTTGCAAATCGACCTAATTGGGAATTGTAAATACCATATTATGGAAGTCTAGAAAATCACCATCTGACCATGGAAAATAAACAATTGGAAATCAGAAGTCTTCACGATTATCGTATATACCAGTGTTTGTAGTTTTTTGTTATTAATATATATATTATAATCTAAAACGTTGATTTTTTTTATTAGATCTGTTGGATTTTATTAAATTGAAATACAAAGGATAGATGTCTTTAATGTACTTTACAAACTCGATATTATCGATGGTAAATGTATCACCCAGATATCTGAATGTGTTTTAAACTTATCAATAAGTTCAAAACGTTTAGATTTTTGAAGTTGAATTATGAAGTCACACTCACAACAAAACAAAAACAGGTCTGCCACAAAAGGAGTCCAGTTGGTGTCCATAGGAACTCCGACTATTTGTATAAATATCTTGACGTAAAATTGCACAAAAATATTGTCCATCAGAAAAGTGATGACATTACACATCGCATTGCAAGCCCGATATGTGTAAGAACGATATTGCTTATAAGAAAAATAATCCAGTGTTATTAGACGTGTAGAGGTGTATTTTATAGTCTCCGCAAAAGCACCAAAATAATTATATATTTTTTTATTAACTCGTGAGATAAAGAAGTATATAAGGTAGAAAAATTGGTTGAAAAGAAAAAGGTTGAAACTTGCCTCGTAATTTCTAGAACTAAATTTATCAATAATTCAGCCAGATTTTTTTAAAAAGGGATGTTGATATTTTCAAAAACCTCATTAGAATACTCAATAATGTGGTCTTTAACAGTTTATGATATAGAAATGATGTATTTAAACAAAATGGCGGTTGAACCATGAATAAAATTTCATATAAAACGTGATTTATATGGGTTTTTTTTAATGTAGTTTAGAGAATCAAAAACATATAATAGGAAGATGTTGATTTTGAAATTGTACAATGTCTTCAGATGTCCAAGAAGTATATTTTTCTTTGTTTGGTTTTTTCTTTTAGTTAATTTGGGTTTTGTTTTTGTTTGTTTGGTTTTTTTTTTTTTTTTTTTTGGTTTTGCTCATGAAGTTTGATTATTTGAACGGAATTTTAATATAGTGTCGTTTTCTAAAACTCATAATATTCTTAGCTGCTTTATCAGTATTATTTAGTGCTGCAATTTTAGTTTTAATGTATTTTGCCGACTGTTTAAAATATGTGGATTTAGAAAATAAATTTCAATAAAAATGTCTTTAATTTGAAGTATTTCATCTTTCCAATAATCAAGGGCATATGATTTAAAACATTGTGTCCTGAATCTCATTGTTCCCTCTGACTGTTAGTCAGGGTCTGAGCTCGCTTTCGGTCGGCAGAGCAATGTTTCCTTATTTTGATGTCGCTTAATATAATCTTAATACTATGATGTTTTCCTGCATTATCATACGTTTTTAAATATTTCTATGACCTCTCAACTTTAGACACTTGTTGACCCTTGATCTCTATATGGAGGAATATCTGTTTATTTAAATGTGTGTCCTTTCATCATTCTGCTTTTCCGGTGAGTGGGAAGGTGTTCTTGTAAACCGGTTAACCACACCAATTGATTGACTTTTGTCATATCATATGACCTTCTAATGTCGGTATTGTAACTGCACTATAATTGAATATTTTGTGATGTCCTTGTGCGCTTTTTTCATATCATCTCATTATATAATGTATATTTCCGTAATGACTTCTTTCATACGGTCGAGTCAGTAACTTTTCTTTCTTCTTTTGCTCCATCGTTTACAATTTGATGTTAAAGGGTCATCAACGAAATCCCTCATCTCGGTTGAACGAAAATCACTTGTAACAATGTGATCTGCATTGTAATAGAAAGGAATGTTTCTAATAGGTTTTTATATATTGATGAAAAAAGTTTTGAAGTACTGTGAAATTTTGAATTTGACCTTATGATCAGTAAAAATATCAGAGATACTTAGTAAATCTAAACCGTTAATAACAAACGCGATGTTGATAAACTGTTTTGGTGATCATAAAAGTTTTTGTATTAACGACTCGAATATTTTTTTGTTTTGTTTTTTCCCATCCCATAGCGACTTAAATTATTACGTAAATAAGTTTAGATGAATAACAATATATATCACTATTGATATATCGTATTCCGACTGACAGTAGATTTAATGGTAGACTTGCAAGAAATGTGACGACCAGTGCTACGCGTCTTAGCATTGCACATAGAAACCCCTGTGTCTGGATATAGTATTACGACTAGCATTTATTTGCGCAATAGATTAAGAACAAGTGGCGATATATTTCACCACTACACACTGACTGCCATGTTGGTGTATGATAATTCGGGCGTGGCTTTGTACTCCATCCCTGGAATCGAATTCATCAGACATAAACCATCATAAGTGATATAATATACAAAAAAGTAACATTGAAAAGTGAAAATTGTTTTGCGACATTATCATTCATGAACGCTTGAGATTTCACAGGCGAGACTGGGTTCCCTTGAAGGAGTAATTGGCTCTTGTTTTAATAAGCCACACACTCAATAAGCCCAAACTATGAAAATGATACAAACATAGCTCAGTACTGCACTTATAAATTGGACATTAACCTCCAGTCTATTGATAGTGTCACAACCACATTAAAATATATAGTACATAAATGACTGTAATCTAAAATACGTGAACCAAATGTGCTTGCTACTTTTATACTGTAGAAAAAAAAATAAAGAAACAGAGAAGATCAGCATCGAAGATACTGAAATGTAATAAATGCTTGATCTAGGTTGACATTTAGATTGTAATGTATGATCAAGCCCGTGTTACATCGATTAAGGATTGATGATAACGATAGATAAAACTGTGCTGATAAAGAATAAAGTCTCATGCATAATTCATAGAAGGATCAGAGAGAAGACTTCTCGATGAAGACAATCAACGATGTTTGTAGGTTTCTGTTTGCTATTCATTTCTGTTAAATTATTCCATGTAAATACAACAGTTTACACTGAGTGTAGAAAAATATGTAATCAGGAATTAATAAAGTTTAGGTGATATAGGTAAAATTCGGGCAAATTGATTAATGTTTTTAAACGTAGAATACTCCAGCTCAACCTTTCTGTCAATACCAAACACAAGAAGAACGAAAAGTTACGGAATCAGTCGTATGACAGAAGTCACTACGAAAAAATACAGTATTTAATGGAATGATATGAAAAACAAAAACAAAAACAAAAACAAAAAACAAAAAAAAAAAAAAAAAAAAAAAACACACACACACACAAGAACATCACACAAATGTTCCATTATAGTGCAGTTACGATACCGACTTAGGACGGTCTTTTGATATGACAGTAATCGATTAATTGGTATGGTTAACCGGTTTACAAGTCAACATCTTTGATCATGATTTTGAAAGAGAACTTTTCCACCTCCGATTTTGTTCTCTCTCAAAAATTAGAAATCATGAAATAGTTATCACTTCAAATTGCAATACATTATATGATTTCCAAAACTGTACAATAATCCATATAAACATCAATTCATTGCCGGATCATTCAGGTACTTCATTAGGTCATCAATCGTTAAACTCACGATTTCAAATGAAATATATAAAACTATGTTTTTAGAATTATTGCACAAGAGCATATTCCGGCTGAGGGGTCAATCAGATATGGATCCTTAAACATTCAAAGTTTTACTGGTGCATCTCAAATCTTCAACTTCATCATAACACAATCATCTATTCTCTTTATTTTCGAACCTATTTAGAACTACTCCTTTTAGTTCCATTGGGATTTGCAATTGTTCTTGCCCATTGTGGTGTGTTTAACCTTTATTATGAATTATACTTGAATAACTATATATGATGGTGTACTTGTGTCTTATATTTTTAAAAATAAACTTTTAATCTGGTACTTGATATGTGTTTTTTTGTTTTTTTTTTTTTTTGGCTTTTGTTTTTGTTATTTTATTTTTTTGGTTTTTCATTTTATTTTATTTTTTCTTATTTTAGTTTGTCGCTTTCTTGTGCTCACAGCCAAAGGGGACAAGGCTCAGGACCTTATCTCCTCTGAGGGTGTAGACAAGGCCCGTCATAGAATCCCTATCTCATTGTTAGTCAGAGGGGGTAAAATCCACCTGCCATATAGTATTTCGGTCTTTCAATAACCATTCAGGCCTAATATCTATGAAATTGGATGTTACAATGAATATACTAGATACCGACATCCATCAGTCAATTGATATGCATGTCAAGTGCACATTTCAGTCCAAAGTCATGTAGTGGTCTTTCTCCTAATTCACACTGAAAACAGTACTCTTAGCAAATTTTCTACCGGGGGAATTTCTTTTGTATAGCATTTTACCCTCCTACTGTAATGTTTCCCTCGCCCAAAATCTGCTATAAAGCTAATTTGTCCCTTATATGTTATTCCGGACTATCTTTACACAAACAAAAATTCTCTTTTAAGGTTCATTATCCTTAGTGAATACAAATTGAAACGACGTTTGGTATTGAAAGACATTAATGACCATGCTTAATGTTTAACTTTCCCAATAATCAAATTCATTAGATAATCCAAGTACTTATGTTACATGAAGTAAACATGTGTTGTAGTAATGTAAAGATGATGGATAAATCCAAAGCACAAGTCCAAAAATCATAAAACCTATCTAAAGATGATGGATAAATCCAAAGCACAAGTCCAAAAATCATAAAACCTATCTAGAATGTTATAAGATAAGTTAAAAGATATATGTTTAGAAACTTTCATGTAATACTTGTTTGGGATGTATTGAACGAACCATATTACGAATAGAAAATCATGCCGAATTATTTCAAAGTGAATGTTCATGTTTCTCTGAGGAGCTAAATGTCGCTGTATTTTAAAATTCGTTCAAAATTAATGCTCATCACTGCAAAAAAACCCAAGTTTCCGTTTGCGGAAACCTGGAGGAAACCCTGCGGAAACATGAGGTTTCCGCCAGGTTTCAGGTGGCGGAAACTTGCTTGAAATGTCCCAGTTACTGCAGGTTTCCGCGCGGAAACCTTCCGGAAACTTGATGTTTCTGCAACTGAAACCTTGCGGAAACTTGCAGTAACTGGGACATTTCCAGCAAGTTTCCGCCATCAGAAACTGGCGGAAACCAGGACATTTAAGGAAATGTACATAAATGAAACCAGCTGAACTCAGAACATATCCTCCATATAAACTGGAAAATTAAATTTTTCTGTAAACAGCTGGAGACCAAAGGAGGTTTCCGCTACGGAAACTGGCGGAAACCTGCTGAAACTAGGACATTTGTAATAAATGAAATATCTAATTATGTAGTAAAGATGCCAAGAGATGTTGTTTCCCCGGAAGTAATGGTAGAAATCAACCTCTTGCAATTCAATAAAAAGTGAAAGCTAATTTTGTATCTTGAAATCTAATATAGCTACTGTATAGGCCATCACATTTTCAGAGACAAAAAAAAAAAAAATACACAAACAAAAGAAATACAATAATAATTCACAATTGTTTAATAGTATTCAGTATATGTTCAAACTTGCACATACAACATTCACAAAGTAACTGACAAAGCTTTTTAAATTCCTGTGTTTTGAAAATGTTTACAGCGTTTCATTTCGCCACTTCAAGATTAAACAAAACCAGAGCAAATGAATGAAATCAATGTTCTGTCCTAATGTAATCAAACTATCTGAATTTTCACAAATACGTGTTCCTGTAAGAATTTGAAACTTGCGACGTTGTGTACATTGAGAATTGCATTCTTTAATGTCCTCTCATTGATATTCTGTCACTGATCTTCTGTCATCTTAATCCTGCTTCTGAAACAAGAGATGTAAATTAAAAACTACACATACATGTACATAAGAGACTAAATCAGAAGTTTAACTTGGAACTACATGTCCATACAATTAAGTGCTTTAACAGAACAATTCTGAATAAGCTTCCCTAAACAATACACCAAAAATTACGATTTTATTTTTTAATTCCATGCATAGATCTACCTCAAATGTCAACAAATCTAAATAGATTCCAGTGGCAAAATATAACAGTACTTGCAATCGTGCATAACAAGGACAAATACTTTTACTAAATTTAGTAGAAAACTGACAGTCATTAGGGGCCAAATGGATGCCTGTCGCCATGACCTTGACTATAATTTTGTATCAATGGAAAGGTCTTGTCACAAGGAACACAGGTGCTAAATACTAAAGCCCTACTTCTAATAATTCAATAGTTACAGTCAGTGTTAAAGTTTTTCAAATGCAGGTCAAAGGTCAATGTCAAGGCCCCATAATATCAAAAGAAATGTCTTTTCATAAGGAACACACATGCCAAATATGAAAGCCCTACTTCTTACGGATCCACAGTTATGGTCAATGTTAAAGTTTTTCAAATGCCGGTCAAAGGTCGATGTCAAAGCCACATGATCAAAAATCTTGATACCAACTGAAAGGTCTTGTTATAAGGAACATACATGCAAAATATGAAAGCTCTACCTGTGACAGCGTAAGAGATGAGGCCAATGTTTAAGTTTAGTTGACAGACGGACAGACAGAGTGATTACTACAGTATAGGGCACTCACTTATGAAGCAGGGCCTAAATAAAGAAAATATAAGAGAAAGTGAATCGTTAATTGATAGATGTATAATGGGAAAAAATAATCTTACACATGTTTGCTGGCTTTACTTAAAAAAGCTACATTGATGATAAGAAATAACTCTGCAATTTCTTACTAAAACAATATACATATATATTTATCACATGTTTGCTGTTTATGCAGTGAAATATCGCTATGTCATAAATTAATTTATGACATTTTTTTTTTTTTTTTTTTTTTTTTTTTTTTTTAAATGTATAATTTTTATTTACATAACAACAGCCCCTTTACAGAGTCAATTCTTTTCGGAGCAAAAAGAATTGATATATCATACATACATATAACATACAAAATACAACATGTACATGTATCCATACATAATATACATCTATGAAGTTTACAAAACAATATATAGTCAAGTTATAGCATTTCATAAAATGTTTCAAGATACTTCTTTTCTAATCTGTCACCCATATAAGATTTTACAGATGACATAAATTTCATGTAGTTTTTTATATTTATTTTAACATTCACTTCCGTTTCTTCTAAGGATTCTAATCTACATAACATTTTGTATTTGTATATTCTGCATGCTAAAAAGGATATAATATAGTTGTAACATCTTATTTTCTCGTTTCTTTCTAAGTAAAAACCAACAACAATGTGTTTCCACTGTACATCAAATTTTAAAACAGCACTTAAAGTTTCCCAAAGTGGTCTTACATTTTCACATTCAAAAATTAGGTGTCTTGAATTTTCAATATCATATTTACAATATTTACAATGTTTTCCAGTTTCCTTTTTCCATTTACTTAAGAATAAGTTATTATTCAATAAGTTATTTAATAATTTATAATTGAATTCTGCTAATTTCTTATCTGGTTCTTCTTTAACTTTATTTATGTAAATATTTTTCCATGATGATTTACTTTCAATTCGGAATTCCTTTGATAACATACTTTGATAACAAGGTTTTTGGAATTTACGTTTTAACAAGTTTTCATAATAAAATTTACATTCTTTATCAGTTATTGAGTGAAAACCATTATGGAACATAAAATAACTGGATGATTTAATGTGCGTATATGGTGCATTTGAGAGATCATATTTCAAGGTTATGTTTTTAAAAGCAAATTGTATAATTTTATATTCACATATCCAGTTTGATTTATTTAATAATATTCTAGATACATCCGTTATAGACTTTAATTGACCATGATCATCGAAAAGGTCTTTTACATACAGGATTCCACTTTTTATCCAATTTTGGTGAAAGATTGTTTTCCCTTTATGTGTTATGTTTTTATTGTTCCAAATGGGTTGTTGTAATATATTATTAGATGTTATATTTATATTAATTTATGACATAGCTGACGTCATAGCGTGGATAAGAATTTTGTCAAGGCTGTGTTAATGAAATAAACACATTAAACTGAGTGTAAACATGTGATAAAAAGAATCTGAAATGAATTTTCATTTCATATGGTATTAATGAAACTCGTTGTGTGTTTTATATCCCCTCGCCAAGGTTCGGGCATATAAAACAAACAACTCGCTTCATAAATACCGTATGAAATGAAAATTCATTCAAGATCATTTATAATTTATGACATTTTATCACATTTTTCTTCCTCCCTCAACCCTTTTAGCTTTCTACAATATTATATATGAATATCAAATAAACTAAGTAGCATATATTACCATATCACTAGTGAAAATTACTTCTAGTACTTGTATATGTATAAGCAAAATTATACTGTATAGTACAGAATGTATGCATATTTTTTTACATTGTTTGTAGTTCCACATATGTCACTTTAATATATGATTCAGCTTAGTTCAATTTGTTGGGAGCTTAGCTATTAGATTGAAATGTCTCAAGTTCAAATCCCACAGGTAGCTATTCGGTGTCATATGTTTCATGTCATGTTATGTGGCACGTCAATGATCCCTCACTGCTTCACATAGGTTTGCTGCATATGTCTAAATTTCTGTGTAAATTAAAGAAGACTGAAGAATCAAGCAAACAAAACTACAGTACAATAAATATTTTGTTTATCGTTTAATAAACAAATTAAGACCTTAATTAACTTCCCTTGGTATATATTGACAAGGAGAGAAGGACCGAGGGATTCAAACCCAGAACTGACTGAAGTCACAGGTCATAGAAGCAATAACCCCGTGTCCCCTCTGTGTATAATATGCTATTAGCATATGTTTTAGTATATTATACAGAGAGGGGCACAAGGTCAAGCTTGCATCTACGACCTGTAACGTAAGTGAATGGGAGACTATGTGAA
Source organism: Pteria penguin (assembly GCA_035048485.1). NCBI lineage: Eukaryota > Metazoa > Mollusca > Bivalvia > Pterioida > Pteriidae > Pteria > Pteria penguin. The sequence continues at coordinate 74,049,974 of CM068582.1, read as the reverse complement.
TTACATGTATTTCCATCACATACATATAGCTTTATTTTAGACCACTCACCCAAAAAGGCCCTAATGTGCAAATGTTAACAGTGGGATAGAGAAGTATGATAATCAAACCCTCAGTCACTACTTAAAATTAGATAATAGTACTTGAAACAATGTAAAAGTCTCTAACCTCCCATCTTACTTTTCTTTGCATCTCTGCATTTCACATGCTGAATTTGATTTTTCCTCTATTTCTTCTTTACAAGATCATCTTATATATTGTGATTTTCTGAGATTTTTTCTGCATCTGCAATTGAGCAACAATTCATTCTGACAGCAATAAAATTTTATAAATCATAATTACTATATACTCACACTAAGGCTTAATTATGAATTGTGCTAAAAGAATTATAGTACGTTTATTAGTAGACTTCCAAGCATATTCAGTAGCCCCTATTTTTAGTATATATTTAATATAATAATGGTGATAGGGGCTAGCTATCAAGCACGCTTGGTCTCTAAGGATAAAAATAGCAGCTTTATAAAGAGTTTTTTTTAGGAAAAGCTAATTCTTGATCTGAATATTAATCAATTTAATTCAATACTTTTATTTAATGTAGATTTTTTATATATACCTGTAGCATTTAACATGATTATCAAAAAATACTGATACTCCTTTTTAAAAAATCAATGATAATAATGATCAATACAATATCCATTCATTGATTCAACTTCAAGAGGTCCCTTGACAGTGAAAAGCAAATGTTGCTTTTTAGGGTCACTGCCTGAAAAAAGAAGGGGCACCCCTTACATTTGCCATTAGAAGAGTACATCATTACATATATCAACATCTTTATATCAAAAATACTACATTACGTTTATGCACACAGTATATACATCTACATGTCGATGGATAGAATTTCAGCACATGAAGTGATGAATGAAGTAATTAACCTTAATTTAACACCCCCCCCCCCTTTTCCCTTATACTTTATTTTTTAATTGATAAATCCTATAGGGTAATGTGACCAGTGGGGCATTTGAATCCAGAAGATGAACAGATGTTGTGATGAACATTTAATTGCAAAGCAAAAGGCAGCAGCATATAAGAATGCCTACAAAGATACAAGAGAAGAACTAATCAAAACTTGAACTGACAATTAATATCTACATACAATACAGATAAAGTTAATTAAATGTAATAAGCATACTTAAGGTATACAAAGTAGTGATTATTCACAATGTGACTTAGATCGTTTAGGATATACGGATTCCTGGGGTTACCATATGCAAAACAATGTATCCATGACAACCACAATTAGTATTGTTTGCTGAGAAATAAGTCAAACTAGTGTTATCTATATATGACCAAACTCTCAATAACATGGTAACATTATAGCTTAAATTGAATGAACACCATTAAAATTGCACCAACCTCCCATTGCTACACACAATAATGCATTTCAATTATTAAATTATCATAACTTTACTGACCAAGGTCAAAAATGCATATTCAAGCAATATAAGTACAACCTCTATTCTATTCATGCCTAACTCCATGAAGGTCACAAGTAAGATATGTTTTAATAATAGACAGACTTACATACACAAGACGGACAGACCTTTCCTAGATCTACATGAACTCATGATAATTTCCAATACACAGATTAAGACCATAGACTACAGTTTCCTCCCTTGTTTCATGTACCACGCACATAGTCCCAAAAATAATTAATGTTTGCATCTTTTTCGATTTATTTACCAGTGTTGTCATGGTATTTATAGTGATTTAAACATGCCCTCTGGTAGAAAAGAGTTTGAAAAAAATTATAAAAATGATATTAAAGCTTTTTGGTGCATTCCTGAGTATGTCATGAGGCTGAAATGTTGTCGCATGAATACACTACTTCAAGACTTCAGAGTGAGGTCATAGGGGTCAAGATGTGTATTGATAGATATTTTGAGTTTGGCGTATGCAATTTTTTCTGCAGATCATGAAATGACAGCTCTTATGTAGTAGAACAACATACATAAATTTCAGAAAAAAAATAAGTGGTGGGATTTTTGCAATGATTTTTTAGTTTACAAAGGAAACAACAGGAAAAAAAAAACTGTAGTCTATGGTCTTACTGTAAACAGCAGAAGTTGAGAATTTGACAGAAATATCCATTCTAATGCATTTTTTTCTACAGTACATCTTAGAGAATAATTTATTAAGGTAATTTCATGCGATTTCTGTTCAAGTATATGCTCAGAAAAGTATTTAATGTAATTTTTACAGAATTTCCTCTGACCGCCCTATTATGTGATAGGCTGACTATGTCCTATGCCTCCCTTGGCATATTTATCAAGCGCATATGCATGTATTCATTTGAAATAGGCTCCACTTCACATATATATGCTACAAAGTGATGAAAGAGGTATTTTAGACAAGCATTTTAGAAATTTAGGGTAAAATTTTGTCAACAAACTTAACTAATTTCATTCCCAAATTATGGGCATATTATTCAAATAAGAGAAAAATAGGAGATGAGGTTTCTCATACTTAGGAAATTGACTATGTATATGTATGTTGATAAATTCTGAATGCTTTAATTACTACAATTTCCCCTTATAATGTAACTCCAATGAAAAAATCTAGAACTTGGCCTTGGAAAAAAAGGGGGGGAGGGAGGTGAGGTGCTCTGTAAGATGTATTCTACAAGGAAGGAAGATGACATTGGTTGGAAAGTCATACTGTGGCAAATGTTTGCCTTGCACACTGATATTTTCTTCATTGATAATGCTTTCCTAGATGATAAAACTAGTATTCCACTCAAAAAAGCAGAAAAAGGGGGGGGGGATACTGTTACTTAGGCTATGTATCTGACCTTCATTCCCTTTATTGTAGAAAATACTGGTATTGTTATAGGTAGAATTTTTATATTTATACACTCATTTCTTTATACTGACTGTGTAACAAGCATGACAATAGCTTACTTTGATTGTTTTAAGGACTTAAGGATGGTCTGGTTACTAGTGCCATGATCATGACATTTACATGTCTTATAACACAAAAAATGAAGAATTCACAGTATAAATCATTTATTTGTTGTATTGCTCTTATTTGTGAAACTGTTTGCTTTGGTTTTTGTAAATAGAAAGATCTATAATACCCCTCACAGCCAGTACATATACAAATACCTCTTCCTTTATCCCAAAAAGCTCAGACCACCCCTGGCTTTATTATTGTAGTATTGTAGTGCTAAATTCCATAAACAAACATTACAGTTACTCCAACATTTTTATCTGATTATCTAATATCCTTAGTATTTTTCTAGGGCATAATCATACTCATTTCTGTTTTCTAAGAATTTAATTTGAATTTTTAAATTGATTTTTCTTTCATTTGATATACATGAATTTAAAAATTAATTAAAATTAAAAATTGAAATCTCCAGTCCTTATCTTAAATATGAATGCAAAGTACTGCAATAACATTTTGAAGTAAAAAAGATTCCAAGTTGATATTCCTTTTAATTATGAAATTATTTGAGTTTGAAATTGAAGTATTTGATTCACTGCTTACATTTTACAACACAAATTGCATGGTTACATAGGTGTTTCTTAGCAATATTTTAAGTGCTTTAATGTTGATTGATTTCAATGAAACTTGGCACTTTAGTTCAAAATATGTCAATGTATGTGTCGAAAAAATTTGGTTAGGATTGGTGCAAAAAAGTGACCCTTTTAGACCATAGACTACAGTTTCCTCCCTTGTTTCATGTACCACGCACATAGTCCCAAAAAAAATTAATGTTTGCATCTTTTTCGATTTATTTACCAGTGTTGTCATGGTATTTATAGTGATTTAAACATGCCCTCTGGTAGAAAAGAGTTTGAAAAAAATTATAAAAATGATATTAAAGCTTTTTGGTGCATTCCTGAGTATGTCATGAGGCTGAAATGTTGTCGCATGAATACACTACTTCAAGACTTCAGAGTGAGGTCATAGGGGTCAAGATGTGTATTGATAGATATTTTGAGTTTGGCGTATGCAATTTTTTCTGCAGATCATGAAATGACAGCTCTTATGTAGTAGAACAACATACATAAATTTCAGAAAAAAATAAGTGGTGGGATTTTTGCAATGATTTTTTAGTTTACAAAGGAAACAACAGGAAAAAAAAAACTGTAGTCTATGGTCTTACTGTAAACAGCAGAAGTTGAGAATTTGACAGAAATATCCATTCTAATGCATTTTTTTCTACAGTACATCTTAGAGAATAATTTATTAAGGTAATTTCATGCGATTTCTGTTCAAATATATGCTCAGAAAAGTATTTAATGTAATTTTTACAGAATTTCCTCTGACCGCCCTATTATGTGATAGGCTGACTATGTCCTATGCCTCCCTTTGCATATTTATCAAGCGCATATGCATGTATTCATTTGAAATAGGCTCCACTTCACATATATATGCTACAAAGTGATGAAAGAGGTATTTTAGACAAGCATTTAAGAAATTTAGGGTAAAATTTTGTCAACAAACTTAACTAATTTCATTCCCAAATTATGGGCATATTATTCAAATAAGAGAAAAATAGGAGATGAGGTTTCTCATACTTAGGAAATTGACTATGTATATGTATGTTGATAAATTCTGAATGCTTTAATTACTACAATTTCCCCTTATAATGTAACTCCAATGAAAAAATCTAGAACTTGGCCTTGGAAAAAAAGGGGGGGAGGGAGGTGAGGTGCTCTGTAAGATGTATTCTACAAGGAAGGAAGATGACATTGGTTGGAAAGTCATACTGTGGCAAATGTTTGCCTTGCACACTGATATTTTCTTCATTGATAATGCTTTCCTAGATGATAAAACTAGTATTCCACTCAAAAAAGCAGAAAAAGGGGGGGGGGATACTGTTACTTAGGCTATGTATCTGACCTTCATTCCCTTTATTGTAGAAAATACTGGTATTGTTATAGGTAGAATTTTTATATTTATACACTCATTTCTTTATACTGACTGTGTAACAAGCATGACAATAGCTTACTTTGATTGTTTTAAGGACTTAAGGATGGTCTGGTTACTAGTGCCATGATCATGACATTTACATGTCTTATAACACAAAAAATGAAGAATTCACAGTATAAATCATTTATTTGTTGTATTGCTCTTATTTGTGAAACTGTTTGCTTTGGTTTTTGTAAATAGAAAGATCTATAATACCCCTCACAGCCAGTACATATACAAATACCTCTTCCTTTATCCCAAAAAGCTCAGACCACCCCTGGCTTTATTATTGTAGTATTGTAGTGCTAAATTCCATAAACAAACATTACAGTTACTCCAACATTTTTATCTGATTATCTAATATCCTTAGTATTTTTCTAGGGCATAATCATACTCATTTCTGTTTTCTAAGAATTTAATTTGAATTTTTAAATTGATTTTTCTTTCATTTGATATACATGAATTTAAAAATTAATTAAAATTAAAAATTGAAATCTCCAGTCCTTATCTTAAATATGAATGCAAAGTACTGTAATAACATTTTGAAGTAAAAAAGATTCCAAGTTGATATTCCTTTTAATTATGAAATTATTTGAGTTTGAAATTGAAGTATTTGATTCACTGCTTACATTTTACAACACAAATTGCATGGTTACATAGGTGTTTCTTAGCAATATTTTAAGTGCTTTAATGTTGATTGATTTCAATGAAACTTGGCACTTTAGTTCAAAATATGTCAATGTATGTGTCGAAAAAATTTGGTTAGGATTGGTGCAAAAAAGTGACCCTTTTAGACCATAGACTACAGTTTCCTCCCTTGTTTCATGTACCACGCACATAGTCCCAAAAAAAATTAATGTTTGCATCTTTTTCGATTTATTTACCAGTGTTGTCATGGTATTTATAGTGATTTAAACATGCCCTCTGGTAGAAAAGAGTTTGAAAAAAATTATAAAAATGATATTAAAGCTTTTTGGTGCATTCCTGAGTATGTCATGAGGCTGAAATGTTGTCGCATGAATACACTACTTCAAGACTTCAGAGTGAGGTCATAGGGGTCAAGATGTGTATTGATAGATATTTTGAGTTTGGCGTATGCAATTTTTTCTGCAGATCATGAAATGACAGCTCTTATGTAGTAGAACAACATACATAAATTTCAGAAAAAAATAAGTGGTGGGATTTTTGCAATGATTTTTTAGTTTACAAAGGAAACAACAGGAAAAAAAACTGTAGTCTATGGTCTTAAACAATTAGGAAATCTCTCAATAAAGACTAAACTGAAGAAATGGTCGGGATTCTGAATCCGGCTTCAACCGTTTACACGTCAAAAAATAATAAATTGAAAGTTACAAAATAAATCTGATGAACCAGCGTCAAACATCAATTGCTTTATGATACAGAGTAAGGAAAATATATTACAAGTATTTACCACAAGAACGGTGAATAATCGTTATACAGAGAAACAATTGGAGACATTGGAGGGAAAAGAAAATTTCTTGTGTCACGTGACCCAAACTTTGAAACAATTTTAAAACATATTCATCTTGCATAAAATACAATCAATACAATAATCAGATATGAAATACAACAATCGATAAATCGCAAAATATACTTACACCAATGGAGTGTGCAGAAGACAGAAAAATAGCAAAAAGTATATTTCCTCAATTACATGTGGCCGTGCTATTCACCAAAGAGTAGAGTTAAATGGAAAACAATCCGGTACCGGAATATCCGGTGAACAGGTTAACATACTTGGTCACATACACCCCCACTTAAGGAAGTAACGTCCCTGTTACTCTACCAGGCATCTAAAGATAGTTTTGATTTTGCATAGAAATTTGTGACCACATTAATACAATCTAATATGATTCACATCTATAAATAAAGATGTTTACCGTTGAGTTCACATGAATACAACATTATTTCACATATTGAACAGTAATTCACAAAAAAAGATGATGAGAAAATGTAAACACATGTTCAGGAAAAATAGAAAATCAAAATCCAACTCACACAATGAAGAATACAATTTCCATTTTAAAAAACTGATTCAACATTCATTCTTGATCCAGATACAATATCACCTATTTTACACAATGAAGCAAAAAATTCAAAATGAGAAAAGTTCAATAAAAAAAATACAATGTAATACAGTTTGCTATGAACATAGAAAAGTTCTTCAGGTAAGACTTAAACCATGTGACCCTATCAATATTGAACAGTTGATTTGGGTAGGTGATGAATGTTACTATGTTTTCCAGCAGTAACTCTAGGGGATTTACGGCATCCTGCAGGGCTGGTGCTAACATAGAAGTCACATTCGTCGTCAGAGCTTTCGGAACTGACATTACAACGAGACTCAGATTCTGGCACAGTCTTTTCTGACACTAGTACTTTCAAAAGTAGGGTTTGTAGAGCTCCTTGGTATCACACGCAAGTTGACACGATTCACAATTTTGAATCCACTGGAGCCGTCTAGCAATGAAACTTCGTACAGGTGTCCAGAGTCCAATTTCCTGGAAATAACATGCGGTTCGGAGTTCCAGCAATCCTGAATTTTATTTCGACCAATAATTCCTCTATTGCGTATGAACACTTTGGTACCCACCGGTAGTTCAAGGTTATCGGAACCTGGAGATCGGTTCTCACGAGTTTTATCTTGCACCTCTAGGCGTTGTTTTGCATGCTTGTAGGCCATTTCCAGCTTTTTTGCGTGTGTTTCAACATACTCTATGACGTTGCCATTGTCGTCAGACTCCCTCTCCCGTTGAAAAAGGGTGTCTATGGGTAAATGAGGGTGACGGCCCATCATGAGGAAGAATGGGGAAAACCCGGTTGAGGCATGAATTGTACAGTTGTATATGAACACCAATTCTGAAAGATGTTCCGGCCATCTCCTCTTCTCTTGAGGGCTTAATGTGCGCAGTAAGTCATGGAGAGTACGGTTGAACCTCTCGCACTGTCCGTTCCCCTGAGGATGGTATGCGGTAGTGCGACTTTTTTCCACCCCGTAGAGTGTGCAAAGTTCAGAGATAAGGGCACTCTCAAAATTGCGACCCTGATCGGAGTGTAATCGATCTGGAACTCCATATTTGGTGAACCATTCCCTAACAAGTACTTTGGCGGTAGTATCAGCAGTTTGGTTTGATGTCGGTATAGCAACGCTAAACTTTGAGAAAATGTCAGTGATCACAAGAACATTTTCACGACCATCACTGGCTTTCTCCAAAACAGTGAAATCCATGGCAATTACTTCGTTCGGTCTACTTGCGAGCAGATGTCCCATGGGAATACGGACACGAGGTTGCGGCGTTTTCGCATTACAGCATCGGTGACATTCTTTACAAAAGTTTGCGACATCATTATGTAGGCCGGTCCAATAGAAACGGTTTCTCACTAGTGCTGTTGTTCGTTCAATGCCTTGATGTCCTGAATTATCATGTAGCAACTTGAGTGTTATGTCACGAAGGCATTGAGGTAGTACGAGTTGTCTCAAGGTTCCCTCTAATGGATCTTTCACAGTTCTATACAATAAGCCATCCGAATGTATATCTAGTCGGTCCCACTGTCTTAGCATATCAATAACGTGCCTTTCTTCACCAAATCTCTGTTTATGAGAAGGCTTGTGCCCCGCCTTAAAATAACGCAAAAATTTGCCAATAATTGGGTCTTCTGATTGCATTCTGAGCAGGTCTTGGTTTTCATACTGAGGTAGAGTAGATACTGAATTACAAATTACACTTTGTTTTCCGTTCGAGTCCTTCATAGCTTTATCAAGAATCGTGACTGCCAGTTGCGCTGGCACTTCAGTGTCGCTTCTTGGCATGCGAGACAATGCATCTGCAGCATTGTTTAACTTTCCAGGACGATAACGAATCGTAAAATTAAACTGGGCAAGTTGGGCGGCCCAACGTTGTTCCACGGCACCGAGTTTTGCAGTTGTTTGCAAGTAGCTCAAAGGGTTATTGTCAGTGATGATTTCAAAGGTAGAACCTAGAAGGTAGTCTTTAAATTTCTCTGTGACTGCCCATTTAACAGCTAAGAGTTCGAGCTTAGCCGAACTGTAATTGGCATCATTTCTCTCCGATCCATGCAAAGTACGGCTTGCATACGCGATTATTCTTCGTCTGTCCCCTTGGTTCTGCATCAAAACGGCCCCTAAGCCCTGAAAGCTTGCGTCGCTCTCTAAAATGAAGGGCTCGGTAAAATCCGCATAACCCAATGTTGGACCTGAGGTAAGTATATTCTTGAGCTTTTCGAAAGCAAGCTTACAGTTCTCATCCCAGTTAAGCTGTAGCGCTACATTAGACTCACGAGTCGTCTTCTCCTTGTTACATATAGTGATCAAATTGTACAACGGTTTAGCTACATGGGCAAAGCGTTCTACGAAACGGCGGTAGTAGCTAGAGAAGCCAAGAAATGATCGCAAGTCTTTAAGAGTTTTTGGAATTGGCCAATCCTTAACGAACTGAACTTTGTCCGGTGAAGTTGATATGCCTTCAGCTGAGACTACGTAGCCTAAATAAGATATTTTTGAACGGAAAAAGTGGCACTTTCTGGGGTTTAATTTCAAACCATGCTCCTTTAACTTTGCGAAGACGGTGTCAAGCCTTGAAATTTGATCATCTAAATTGCGGGAATATATGACGATGTCATCAATAAATACAATGAGAATCTGAAGTATAAGTTCATCGAATACTTGATTCATGAGGCGCTGGAAAGTGGCGGGGCTATTGCAAAGCCCGAACGGCATGCGTGTATATTCGAAAAGACCGAATGGCGTAGTAAAAGCCGTCTTTTTCTGATGTTCAGGGTCCATTGCAATTTGGTGAAATCCACTAGCAAGATCAAGTGTACTATAGATTTTCGAGCCGTGTAAAGCGTCAAGCGATTCATCAATACGTGGGAGTGGGAACGCGTCACGAACTGTTTTTGAGTTTAACTTGCGGTAGTCCACGCATAATCTTATGCTGTTGTCTTTTTTACGTACTACTACAATTGGTGAGGCATACGGACTAGAGCTTTTGACAATGATATTCTTGTTCAGTAGCGTCTGAATATGTGCTTTCACTTCTTGATACAAATTCGGCGGAATTCTCCTATAGGGAAAACCTACTGGCACATTGTCAGTCGTCTCGATACGGTGTTTCACGCTGGTTGTGTGTCCTAGATCTAAATCGTCTTTCACGAAGATATCCGAATATTGCATGAAAAGCTCTTTAATACGAGAACGATGTGACGCTTCACAAACAAGATCTTCAGGTATAAGCTCATCAATATCAAATGCTATGTCCCGTTCATCAGATATATCGTTCTGTAAAACTACTGTTTGTTCACATATATCTGTCTGTAATAAATCTATTTTGGAGTCTTCGACAGAATCAATTGCACAGGAACTTATAACGCCAATTTTTGTCTTTGGTGGTATCCAAACATCTTTTTCGGAAAGATTGGCTATTAGTACCGGATGACGACCTTCACTAGCTTTAGCGACTGTATTCAATAATACGTAGTTTTGCAAGTTTGCTAACGGTTCGATGCAAACATAAATATCATTATCACTGGGAATTGAGCTTGGCCCCACGACATCGATTATGCTGGCTGAATTAGCTGGTACGCAAATTTTATCACGTCCTGCAACGCGTGCAAACCCCTTGACTTCTGAAGAGTAACAGTCTTTTGTGGCTTTAATTAGGTTTTGAGTAGCGAAGTCGCCCTTAACTTTCTTATGATAAGCAGGTCCATATTGCTCATGCAAAATTTCATGACATGACTCAATAACGTTCATTCCTATGATTCCTTGAGTTGCACTGTCTGAATTTTCTGCAGAGATCAGTATACCTACGTCACAAATTTTCCTCCCAATACTCTTCATATAAATGTCTGTCTTTATATAACCAATATATGGGATATCGAGACCATTAGCAGCACGCAATTTAATGAAATTATCTTTTATTATAGGTATATGCGATAGATATTTGAGATAAAATGACTCCTGCAGCATTGTAACCATGGACCCGGTGTCCAGTAAACAGTAGCTTCCTTCCTGCTATTTCCACACCTACTGTCCGACATTTACCAACAAATGAGCCATAAGTACTATCATCTCTGCAACCCACCGACAGGCTCTTGACGACAGGTTCTAGCCGTTTAAAGAGTCCTTTGCATTCTGAGGGCAATTTCTTTTTATATGTCCAATCTGCTGGCACTTATAACATTTCCTCTCGCTCTTCTTTGACTTCATACCTTTTATCTCATCCTTAAGACTTGCAACTTCATTCCTGAGGTCTTCAATAATGCTTTTAAAAGTTGTGTCACCAGCTTGATCCACGTTTGCATTACGTGCATACACAGTAGCTTCGACTTCAGTGCCATCATTATCAAGAATAATAGCTTCTTCTCGTATGTCATTGAAGGCTATCTTAGGATGAGTACGTAATATGCGTTTTAGTTCTCTTTTCAGCCATAGACTGCTAACGTTTTTCAGCAAATTGATTGCGCAGGGTCATGTCTCTGTCCAGTATGAACTTCGAATCAACTCGTTCCACCATGTCAATTTTCCGCATGAGATTGTGAGAGTACTCACGCAAGGATTCTCCTTGTTGCTGTCGTGTTGCATAGAAATCAGCCATTAGTTCAGATGCGGTAGTCCGTTCACCAAACACCTCGAGTAATAATTTCAGAATTGCCTTCGTGTTTTTCTTCTCAGCGTTTCCCCTGTACCGCATTTCTGCCTTCGCTGGACCTTCCAAGTGACTAAGAACAAAATCCACTTGCTCCTCGTTGGACGTTGGCCTTGATGTCAAGACACGCTCCATCTCTTCAAGGAATTCGTAAATAGTTTGCGTACCATCTCGCCCTGAAAATTTTTCAATTTTCCTCTGCTTTGGTCAAATACAATTTTCGACCCACCATCTTGAGGTTTCTTGTGCTCCGCCTTGAGGTCATCTAACTCTTTCTTCAAGTCCTCGACAGACATCTTGATAACATCACCACAGATTCCGAGTCCACGTATCCTATGCTGCTGCCTATTCCATCTTCACAATCCTACCGGCGACGCCATATGTGACAAGTGGGGCATTTGAATCCAGAAGATGAACAGATGTTGTGATGAACATTTAATTGCAAAGCAAAGGCAGCAGCATATAAGAATGCCTACAAAGATACAAGAGAAGAACTAATCAAAACTTGAACTGACAATTAATATCTACATACAATACAGATAAAGTTAATTAAATGTAATAAGCATACTTAAGGTATACAAAGTAGTGATTATTCACAATGTGACTTAGATCATTTAGGATATACGGATTCCTGGGGTTACCATATGCAAAACAATGTATCCATGACAACCACAATTAGTATTGTTTGCTGAGAAATAAGTCAAACTAGTGTTATCTATATATGACCAAACTCTCAATAACATGGTAACATCATAGCTTAAAGTGAATGAACACCATTAAAATTGTACCAACCTCCCATTGCTACACACAATAATGCATTTCAATTATTAAATTATCATAACTTTACTGACCAAGGTCAAAAATGCATATTCAAGCAATATAAGTACAACCTCTATTCTATTCATGCCTAACTCCATGAAGGTCACAAGTAAGATATGTTTTAATAATAGACAGACTTACATACACAAGACGGACAGACCTTTCCTAGATCTACATGAACTCATGATAATTTCCAATACACAGATTAAACAATTAGGAAATCTCTCAATAAAGACTAAACTGAAGAAATGGTCGGGATTCTGAATCCGGCTTCAACCGTTTACACGTCAAAAAATAATAAATTGAAAGTTACAAAATAAATCTGATGAACCAGCGTCAAACATCAATTGTTTTATGATACAGAGTAAGGAAAATATATTACAAGTATTTACCACAAGAACGGTGAATAATCGTTATACAGAGAAACAATTGGAGACATTGGAGGGAAAAGAAAATTTCTTGTGTCACGTGACCCAAACTTTGAAACAATTTTAAAACATATTCATCTTGCATAAAATACAATCAATACAATAATCAGATATGAAATACAACAATCGATAAATCGCAAAATATACTTACACCAATGTAGTGTGCAGAAGACAGAAAAATAGCAAAAAGTATATTTCATCAATTACATGTGGCCGTGCTATTCACCAAAGAGTAGAGTTAAATGGAAAACAATCCGGTACCGGAATATCCGATGAACAGGTTAACACACTTGGTCACAGTAAGATATAATATTTCAAGTTAAACATCAACTGTTTCGTACATACATGCAACATTTCATGTCTTTATCAATGAAATCACGCTGTAACTGTATGTTCACTTACTGTACAGTACTGGCTACTGCATCATCATCATGTACGCGTCAGATCGGGATCACTCGAACATGAATTAAAAATCAATAAACTGTAAACTAGTTGATGAATAGATTATGAATTTGGATATACATACCTTGCGTATTTAACTTTAAATACAGATCTTCTGTAAAGGACTTCTAGATGATTGGAAAAAACCCTTCTTCTCGAGAGCTTCTGTCATGTTTGTTTTGATTTCGATCCGCGGGAGAGCTGTATGTTTTGAGCATTCTGATTGGTCAATTTAAATATTTGTTTAAAAATCCATAAATTTATATTCTAATTTTAAGATTACTATAATAACGATCTTTGTGAGAGTTGTCTCAGGATAGTCGCGGGAATCAATGCAGAATAAAATACAATTATATCATTTTTTTCGTCTGCATTTCCTCTGATTGATAAAAAAAAGGGGGGGGGGGAGCGGGATTTTATTGGTTCAGATCCGTGTTTGGTTTGATTTATACAACGACTTATAAACAACTTGCTTATAAGTCCTTGATTTATATTAAAGAAAATCCGGCCCATTACAACAAAATTATCTTTAACCACATCCAGGGACGTATATAATGCACGTCCCTGCCACATCAAACTCCATACAGTGTCAGTTCATTGGCTTTCCATCGATCATTTCAAATGTTTTTACAGAGACTTCTTTTTGTGAACTCAGAAAGATTTCTTTAAGAGAGGGCAGATCTTGGAGATTATAATAAACTAAGAAATGCCAAATTGTCACGCGTACCGTACGCGCCAATGATTCCCCGGGGTAACCGGCCCGGACCCCTATGCCGGCTCGAGCGGGACCGGCCATTCCAGGCTTGGATGGAAGTCTACAGGCGCCAAGTCTACATCCTTGTCACACATGCCTCTGGGTCCGCCACTGGCACACTTTACACAGTTTTGATATTTATTTTCCCTCTTCACGGATTATCTTGATACGACTCTGGCAAGGATTTAGAAACAAAGTTTTGGTTTCAAAATCTCACATGCTATTCCAAGGACTTATATGTGTAGATATATAAGTCCTTGGCTATTCTTATGCCGGCGCAGGACTTTATTAATTAATAGCATATGGGAAAAAAACCCCACACAAACATTTCCCCCGTTTCCCCATTCTCGACTAAAAAGTACTGAACAACTTCGTGTGTCCCTGTAGGCCTATACGCGGGGACTTCGCTTCGAATTTTACATATATTTGAAATGATCTGTTAGCTTGGTCATTCAATATTCAGCAGCATGGTATAAATGTACGTATATAATATGAATATACTGTGTAATGTCACAATGCATATAACATATACCTGGTAACGGTAAAGTTTATTGGAGAACAATAGACCGGATAGAAAGGTGTGAAAAGATGGGCGCAAGGATGGAGCTTAAGGAAGTTACTCAAATTGCAAATTGTTAAATATGCAGGAAATGAAATTAATTCTTTTTTCTGATACATTTTTACAAATTCCACACACATCAATGTTTAAAACTTAATTGATCAAAAATTTTACCAAGGAATTGATTTAGCAAAACACGCTCCATTGTTCAATACAATTGTGCAACCCCCCCCCCCCCCCCACCCCCTCTTGGTCAGGTAATCGAGGCTTTCTTTGAAGTTCTTCATACTTTTACATACATGTACTCTATTTTTCACTGTATCTTGGTAGGTTTAGTCTCAGTGGTAACTGAGATTGATTTTTTTTTTTGCCTTTTCTCACATGGGATTAACTAAATCTCTCTCTCCGAGGCTCTCTCTCTCTCTCTCTCTCTCTCTCTCTCTCTCTCTCTCTCTCTCTGAGCAGTGAATGCCACTGCCTCCGTACAGTTATTATGCTGTTACAGAATTTTAGAAGTTGATATTAACAAGGACTTATAAACAACTTGTTTATAAGTCCTTGATATTCAGTAATAAATAACATTACAATAAAAGATTTTATCTTTATTTTCAAATTGTGCAGAGAATTTTGTATATAATTTATTTCAGTAGATGTTCGATACATCCATCAATGAGCAAGTAGGGAAAAATGCTCCCGCCTCGCTTTCCTATCGCCCTAATCCCTTGTTCATATCTATATACATGTATGTATAATATATATTCTTGGGTTTTTTATATATATATATAGTTATACTTTTAATCACAGGGCTTTCGGATCGTTGCCCCCCCTTCAATTATACCAATATATATTGGTATAATTGAAGGGGGTGCGGGGGGGGGGGGGCAACGAGCCGAGAGCCATGTTCTTTTAATATACAGTAAGTACTTTCCACCAGATATTGCCGTGACTTGACTTGGCTCGAAATAAAAATCAGTCGAGATGAACGTGTAAACATTGAGATGCCTGTTGAACTAGGAGTACATTTTTATTAAAAAGTATTAAACATTAGTGAAACAATAGTATGCACATTATTCTGACTTTTGTAGAAATATGTATGGGTAAATTTTGTTTGTTCATACTTTGAAGTTCAGTTTGAATTTTCTCTGTCTGTAGTCTGTTGGCACCACTACAGTACAGTACATGTATCAATTAGGCCTGTATAAATTAATGGCTTTGATACTAAACCTAGTTACAAAAATGGCCTTTGACCAGAGACATATAAAGTATATATGTCTCTGCCTTTGACTTTGTAATCAATATTATGTTTAGTGTAAGTTCTTGGTTATCTTTATCAATATTACTATTAGGTTGCTCATCTAACTTGATTGATTTAGTATCGCCATGTACTAAATCTAAGAGTAAGATACATAAATATATTTGAATTTGAACCAAAAATATAGTTTGAAATAGATATACTGTATCCCATGTAAAGTCTAATTATAGGAAATGTCAAGATATTTAAAGAAGAACTTGTGAAGTATAATTATACATTGCATTTCTAGCTTCTAGCAATATATTGATTTGCCTTTTTTTTTTATTATGATTACTTATCCATTATACATTTCAGTTAATTGCCATTTTCTTTTAAATGAGAAATTGCTTAATTTATTTACTTAGACACTGGAGTACATTCTGAATGTGATATTTAAGTGTTTAAGTAATATACAGAAAAGAGCTTTTACATGAAAATGAGATAACAATTTTCAGATTATATGAGAAATGATTTTATCAAAATATCATAGGATTATATATACCGTTATGAACCAGTCTACCTCTAGTAAAACTAGATTATCATATATCTCATTTAACTTGAACAAACAAAATCACAATGCATATAGTAGACTTTTGGGTTTAGAAAGAAATTTAAAAGGTATAATTTCTATCAGCTTTATGTCTTTATATTTAATAAAAAATTGACAGTCATCTGTAGTCTGCTTAACTTTATTATTAAGCTTTATGACATTTCACTTCTCTCAGCATTTGTAAAAAGAACATACACATATTATTGAAACGATTAGAAAATAAAAGTTAAATCTTAATTGACATAAAGTTCCAGTAGAACTCAGATTGTTAAGTTTTGAATATTAGTTTCCATTAAGTTTTCGCCTTGCAGAAACCTGTAGAAGTGTTTGTGAGAAGTTTCAATTATGCAAGTTTCCGCAGGTTTCCGTTGCAGAAACCTTCCGGAAACTTGATGTCCAAGTGTACTCTTAGCGTTTTTAAGAAGACCATACACATATTATTGAACTGATTGAAAAAAAAAGTTGAATCTTGATATAAATTTTCTGTAGAAATCAGGTTGTTAAGTTTTGAATATAAGTTTCCATTAAGTTTTCGCCTTGCGGAAACCTGCGGAAACTTTAAGCCAAAAGTTTCCACCAAGTTTCCGCAAAACTGAAACCTGCAGAAACTTCACATGCAAGTTTCCGCAGGTTTCCATTGCGGAAACCTTCCGGAAACTTGATGTCCCAGTTTCCGCAAGGTTTCCGGAGTTGCGGAAACTTGTTTTTTTTTTGCAGTGCATGTTCCACAAGGGAGCTGTCCGTTTTGTGCGTCCGTTTCCAGCTTGTACCAGTCTTTACTGAAATATCCCGAACGTTCCTGCTTTTGAAAAATAAAATGGTCCCTCAGTGTCATTAGTCAATGTCAAAGTCTTTAGTATGAAATGGTTAATTTTCTACTTGCCACATATTCCTCAAAAAAAAGGGTTAATTGCGAAACGCTTTTCATGGGTTATACCTCCGGGATTCATCAAGTTTCTAAGTAAAATCTTATTTTTCGATCGTTCTTCGCTCCATAATACATTCGGAAAGTATCCGACCTCTTCTTACTAAAGGATCGGGCATTATTTAAAACTCGAAGCGGACACGTAAAACTGGTTAACCCCATTACTTGATATTTTTCACATATTTTACGATTCACTGATACCTGATAACCCCAATCTCCTATCTGAGGTCAAAGATTCACCTAAGCTTTTAAAAGATAGTCGTCTCTTTTTCGTGTAAACCTTTCTTATTCATCGCATATTTACCAGAATAATGCTTTGCAAATGTCATTGATGAAGGCGGATCCACCGATTCATGAAAGGGAAAAAAATCCAATCTATATGAATAATACAATTATTCACGAAACGGGTCTATATTGAAATTATCATAGTTCAAACAAAGAAGGGGTTCCAGCTCTTACACTGGTTTAAAATGACAACTTTAGCAGAATTTACTGACAATGTAAGAGTGGTTTCCAAACCCAGTCATCTCCCTATATATTCACTACTGTTTGAAGAAAATGTTATTATTGCGATCTTTATGAGAAAGTTAAGGGAAATTTATTACTTTATTATTGTTTGACCTTACTCCACAATTACTTTACGTATATGGTGACGGCATCTGCTTGATGCATTGCTTAGATATTTATACCTTAGTAACGAAACCTCCTGAAGGGTGTGAAATCTAATATTCGAAGATACCACGCATTCTGTGGTTTAATAAGAATTTGTATTGATTTCAAACTTACGTGTTCAATTGGACCTCTGCTGATATAAATCAGGAAACACGTCATATTAAATGCTACTATTACATTATATCTATCTTTTGTAGCTAGGGAGGGGGAAAACGGAAACTATCGTGACACAGATGGGCGAAAGAATAATAAGTCCGTATTAAAAGCGGGCATATATATAAAACTTAACCTCCAAACCTGTTATGGATAGAGAAAAAGGTTTTATGTTGGAAAGACTACGATGTGACAGTTGCCCCATTTGGGTACAGACTACTATTGAGCCATTTTTACAGGGAGGAACGTTGCTATGGCGTAAAATATTATAATGCCGTCAGTATACGTTTCAATAGCTGCTAGTCCGGCAATCAATATATCAATTACTTGTGTCAGTACGATATTCAAAGTATCAACACCAGATTTTAATCATTCAACATAACTACATGAAACTACCGTTGTCGGATGGAAGTCAACAAAATAACCGGTGATGTGAAATGTGTGTATCAGTAACTAAAACTATTCAGGTATTTAGGGTATACACGATCAATGTATCAAGAGCCGACACACCAGCCCAGCAGTTAACATAAAACCTGCCTATGTCAAAGAAATGTATCCCAAGTCAATTATCAACAGTCGATGTCAGGCGAACTGTATCAAAGAGAAGACAGAAGAATCCGACCAAGCTGTATGATACAAATCACCAGGGATGTAGATATATATATATATATATATAATTTTAGTTACAAAACGATTATTTTCTATTAATGTAAAGATGATGGATAAATCCAAACCACAAGTCCAAAAATCATGAAACCAAAGGACATACAAAATCAGTAAAAATGAAAAACAAATGGAAAATAACAAAATATGTCTACTTGAAGAGCAAATGTGAACCCCTGTGATGGAGTGAGATCAGGTGCCCGGGGAGAGTGAGCATCTCCTGCTTGCTAGCAACACCCGTTACATATACCCAGTAGAAAGAGTCAAATCGTGTAAACTCCATATGTATTTATATATGGAGAAGTCGAAGTAGGTAACCTTCTAGTATAGAAGGTGTCAAATCTGTGTAACATGATCGGAATAGGTCTCTGTCCAGAATATCATTTAAAAGTCTGGATAACGAGATATCATATGGAGTAATAAGAGTCTCGTAACGACCGTAGAACTTCCTCAGTGACGTTGCTAGTCTAGCACATATATAACCCTGGTTGAGCAGCTTAACTGAAAGTCGCATAGCCCTCAGAACAAAGTCATTGTAATTTAAACATGCTGGAATAACGTATTAAATGAGATATGAATACGCCGTATGCGGGCGATGATGGAATGTTGCTACTTATGAAAGTAAAGTTTGTGATAGCGAAATTGAAATCGTCACGTTTGTCATAGAGTGAGGTGTTCAATTGACCATTAATGTCGAAAGACAACATTATATCTAAATACGAAGTAGAAATACTGCTTTCTGTGGTTTCTTTGACCTCCAGTTCACTTGAATAGATGATGCTAAGGTAATCCGCGAATGAAGGATTATTAATTGAAAGCAAGTTATCTATATATCTGTAAGTAAAATTGAAGCCAAGAGCCAATTGTTTTTTTCCTTGCGAAAGCAAAGACTGAATGAATTCAGCTTCGTATTGTGGTGTTCGCATCTGATGCAGCCGGATTAAACCCAAATAACATCAACACCATTGAAGGTTTTTCTACTTTCATTTTCTAGAACAACAGAAGACAACTCGACAATAAAGTCAATTCGTACACAAACATTTCATTAAAGACACTACATTCCTCCCCTACTTAGAATTGAACTTTACCATTACAGTCTCTAACTACTTGTTAATTGATAACCAAATGTTTCTGCTATTACTACTGAACACTTCACATTATAATTACAACCTGAAATGAAATACATGCAACATATCAAATTCAATTATAAAATTCAGTCTATCAGTACTTGATTCCTGAAATGAAAACATAAATTCATGAAATGAACTAAAGATATCCACTTTATTCAATGTGTCGATTATTCATCATGAAGATTCACTTGTCCATGACATAGTCTTTGAATCGGACTGGTATCATTTTGGTACGCTGCGGTCGGACATATGGTTCATTACAGACATCTGTATGTTCGGTCTCTGTCGGAGCACACAAATCGTGGTCTGTATCGATATCAACAGACTGGTCGGAAGTGCTTTGTTCGGAATTAGTTTTTTCGACAAATTTCTTGACGTGAGTCACATTCCGATCATACTGTACTCCTGCATTTGTCTCTACGGTTACATTACTACCTTGTTTACTAGTAACAGTCATAGGTTCAGGACGATAGCTTGGCGATAGTTTATTTTCACGGTTCTGCTTCACTAGTACCTTGTCGCCTGGTACAATGTCACTAAGTGTAGCTTGACGTTTAGAGTCCGAATAGTCTTTCCCCTTTTCTTTTTCCTCTGAGTCACGATCACGTACCTCAATGTCATCACTGCTGAAGTCGGAAATCTGAGGTATCTTGGTACGCATTTTCCTACCGAAAATCAACTCGGCTGGACTGATTCCAGTTACGGAATGCGGTGACGACCTATACATCATCAGGTAAGTGTTTATTTCTTCCGGCCAATTTTTACCTTCACTGTGAGCAATGCGAATACGTTTCATAAACGAACGGTTTTGCCTTTCTACCTGGCCATTGGCTTGCGGCCATAAACGGTGTAATGCGTCTATGCTGAATTCCGTTTTCGCTCATGTAATCAGCGAAAGTGTCACTTACGAACTGAGGACCGTTATCGGTTGTAATGGATAGCGGTAATCCATACACACCGAATACTTCTTTCAAATATTTGACAGTTTTCTCTGCTGTCGTCGACTTCATGACTTCGACAACTTTCCAACGTGAGTAATAATCGACTAAGACGAATAACGATTCTCCGGACGGCAACGGACCTAAGAAATCTGCTGCGAGATGCTCCCAGGGTGCATCTGGTAACTTAGTTCTTTGCATAGGTTCCGGTTTTGTCGGTAGACCCACTAATTGACAGGCCATAACAACTTCGACATTCCTTTTCCGCATCACGGTCAATTCCTGGCCACCATACTTTAGTACGCAGATTACGCTTCATCACTACTATTCCTGGGTGACCCTCATGTCCTAATTCTAATACTCTCGAGCGCAACAATTTAGGTACGACTATGCGAGTGCCACGCAGTACAATTTGTCCTATAGCACTAAGTTCATTACGCACGGGAATATACTCTTTGAACTGACAACGCTCCCACTGACCTGATATAAGACAGTTTCGAATGTCAATAAGTTCTTCATCAGTTTCGGACGCTCGTTCGATTTCACGTGTTGTCAGTGCAGTCGGAGTAGCTGCGATCGCTACGTTTCTGATGTATTCCTCGGTACGATTGTTATTCTCTTTTGGCACTGAATCGGGCAACAATCTCGACAATGAATCAGCTACGTTTCGGTTGCCAGAAATGTACTTCACGGTATAGTTAAATGATTGTAGTCGGAGTACCCATCGTTCAATACGCGCACTTGGCTTCGACTTCGGCGCAAAGATACACTCTAACGGCCGATGGTCTGTCCATAACTCAAATTGCGATCCGATGAGATACATACGAAATCTCTCGCAACCCCACACTAATCCTAACGCTTCCTTCTCCGTTTGGGAGTAACGACGCTCAACATCGCTGAGGCTTCGACTTGCATACAAAATAACACGATAGTCATCTCCAAGTTTCTGTGCTAGTACGGCACCAAGGCCTACTGGACTCGCATCAGTGATCACGACAGTTTGCGCAGACGGATCATAATATCCTAGAGTACTCGCATTTGATAACTGAGTTTTGAGTTTTTCAAACGCACACGTTTGTTCGGTTCCCCAATTGAATTGTACGCCATTACGAGTAAGCTTACGTAACGGTTCCGCAATAGTTGCTAAATTCGGTATAAACCGGCCTGAAAAGTTCACAAGTCCTAAGAAACTGCGCACTTCGGACACAGAATTCGGTTGTCTAGCATTCTGGACCGCTTCGACTTTAGACTTCGCTAAGCCTACACCATGCTCGGACAGAATATGACCCATAAATTCTATATGCGACATGTTAAACTGACATTTTTCAATGTTCAAAGTAAGTCCTTTCTCGCACAATCTCTGCAGTGTAGCCTCCAAGTGTTTTTTGTGTTTCGGCTTGCGTTTTACCATGTACGACAATATCATCAAAGATACTCTGAACCCCATCGCATCCATCTAAGGTTTGTTGCAAAATTTTATTGTTACATTTCCGGAGCACAACTTATGCCAAACATGAGTCTCTTATACCTGTACATTCCCTTATGAGTCATGAATGTCGTGATTTCACGCGAACTCGGATCTAACTCGATTTGATGGTACGCAAGTTTAATATCAAGTTTCGAAAATACAGTGCTCTGGTTGAAATCTTGCAGTACTTCTTCAACGGTAGGTATAGGATACCTCTCACGAATGACCGCTTGATTAGCCTGGCGCATGTCAACGCAGAGACGGATGTCGTTTTTCTTCGGTACGACAACAACTGGAGAAATCCAGGGACTAGGTTGGTTCACTTTTTCAATAATGTCTTGCGCTACTAACTCATCCAATTTCCGTTCTAACTTATCACGCAAATGATACGGAATACGGCGCAGCGGCTGAGCTACTGGAGTAACATCAGGATCAATCGGTACTTTTAACTGATAGTCTTTCAGTTTGCCAAACCCATTAAAACATTCTGGAAATTTCGATTTCCACTGACCTTTCTGATCATCGACTTGGTTCACATAAGTACGCTCAGGTATTCCAATATGCAAAAGTCCTAATTTTGTAGCCGCATCTTTACCTAAGATGCCTGGCGCATTTTCGTTAATGACGAAAAACTGAGTCTGAATGTTAGTACCCTTGTCAGTAACAACGTTGGCTTCAAAACAACCAATCACGGTAAGTGGGTTACCTCCATACGCATGTAACGTTTTTGACGACACTTTACTAGTGCACTTTACTTTACTGGCCTTCATGGCTTCCCATAGTTTTTTGTCAATTACATTTACGGTAGCACCAGAGTCTATTAACAAATTGACGCGTACTCCTCCTACGTCAAGTGAAACAACACCATCGTTCGACTGATCATTTACGCTTCTTACAACGAACGCATAATCAGCATTATCGTCAGAGTCACTACCAACATCAATATTTCTCACTTTACCGGATCGCTGTTTCGGTCGCGCTGACCCACTTTTGTCAGGACCAGAACCCTTTTTTCAGTTTAGATTTACACATTTTCTCGAAGTGTCCGATATTACGACATTTACGACACGCTTTTCCCTTTGCGGGGCATTCAGGATCATAACGCATGTGGCCACGTTGTCCGCACGCATAACATACACATTTGCTGCCACGTTGTTGTTTTTCGCGTTTCGGTTCATGCGAGTCGACACGGTTAACGTTCGCACTAGCTTGCGATGACAATGCTTGTCCTTCCATAGTTAGGGCACGCTTATCAGAATACTCGATTGTCTGAGCAGTTTCTCTCAATTTCGCTAAAGTCAGATCTTTCATTTCAAGTAATTTGCGACGTAACCTGTGTGACATGCACTTTTCAATGACCTGGTCCGCAATCATTTGATCTACACCTGTACCAAATTCACAGTATTCAGCCCTTTCTTTCAAACGGGTAATGAATTGTTCAATAGTCTCATTAACCTGTTGGGAACATGCACGGAACAATGACCTTTCGTATGTAACGTTTTTCAGGGGCGAAAAGTGAGTGGTCAACATGTCTCGAGACACATCATACACGGTTTGATCCCCTTCCGGTTCAGTTTCAAAGTATAATAAATGTCTTGCACCTCTGCGCCTGCAGAATGAAGGAGTAATGCTTTTTTTTGTTCAGCTTTTGTTACACCTTTACCCAATGCATACAGTTCAAAACTTCTCACCCATTTTTTCCACCGAAACCCTACATTGTTTATGTCGCCGCTTGGATCGAATTTCGCAATACCCGATAATTCTATGGCCTGCATCGTGAAGACCGATTGTTATACTTTGTTTAATCTTCAACCTCGTCGCCAAATTATGTGGTGTTCGCATCTGATGCAGCCGGATTAAACCCAAATAACATCAACACCATTGAAGGTTTTTCTACTTTCATTTTCTAGAACAACAGAAGACAACTCGACAATAAAGTCAATTCGTACACAAACATTTCATTAAAGACACTACACGTATGAGTAAAGGAATATGTCAGCCATAAGCAGAGATGCACATAAAACATGATAATAGTAAAATTGACACAGAAAACATTACAAAAATATTCGATTCTACTGAAGTTACGATGCGGACTTGGGACGGTCAATTGAAGTAACAGACGTCACTCTATTGGTGTGGTTAACTTCAGATTACCGATTTGGCTTGCTTTGTCCATAATTGGTTAAGAGTTTCCGGATCCAGGTTTTTCCGACGAGACAGAAAGAAAGGGAAGCAGACATCTGACTCAGATGTACGTAAGAAAGCACTACGGACATGTAGATATTAAAAGAATAAGCACACAAAAAAGACATCACAATTGTAAAGGATTGTAATGCAGTTGTGGTACTAATTTTGATACTAGCATATTGTTCCATAAATGCCTCTTGTTCAATGATTTTTTCGAAAATTCTAACAGAATTCACACAGGTTTTCAGAGACACTGCTCTACTGTTTACTTGAGAAGCTGAATCAATCAGACATGGATCTTTTTAAAAGAATTCCAAGGAACTTGTAGAGCACATGAAATGTCAATAATGTCACTAACATCGTCTTTTGACTTGCGTACCCTTTTTGGAAAAGGGCCTAAATATAGGTTACCGTTCAGATTTCAATAAATGCCGTGACGTTATAGAAGATGCTTTAACTACATATTGTAAACGTTGGTGTAAAAAAGAACAGGTAAAGGTTCATGCTCTTAATGATTGGAAATACGAGCTTTTAAGAATTGTCGATATCCGTATTAAGAACTTTACGGAAAATCCGCATTTATTTCAACAGCTTGATACATTTACGGCAAATTCTATTAAAAAGAGGAGAGCTGACTTACATGTTAAATGTCTTTGTTCCTACTGATAAAGCAGGTAATAACATAATAGTTGTTTGGAAACTGTATTATATTGAAGTACATAAAAAACGAATTAAACTCCACTCATACATATGTGGAAAGCCCTACCTCAAAAGACAGCGCCTTGCACGATCACCTCATGACCATGTCCGACTTCAAAATTAATACTGATAAATCTGATATACCAACCATGTATTGGCTCCCATAACTACATAAAAGTCCATCACGTTTCATATCTAATTCTAGCCACTGCTCTACTACGATACTATCGAAACATATTACGTCTGCTCTAACTGCCATAAAAGATCATATTATCAAATATTGTGATGTCGCATTTCATAATAGTAACATCAATTATTTTTGGTCAATTAAAAAATCTCATGAAGTTATAGGCAAACTTCTTTCACTAAATTTCAAAGCGAGTCGAATTTCTACGTTTGATTTTTCTACACTTAATAAATCTCTGCCTCATGATTTGATTAAAAGCAAGTTGCTGTCTCTTATACAATGGCGTTTTCACAGAGAATCTAAAACTTACATATGTGCTTCCAATAACTCCGGATTCTTTTCCAACAAACAATATACTTCATATAAATACTGGACTTGCAAGGAATTTTGTAAAACACTAGTTTTTCTCATGAATAATATTTTTGTGCAATTTGATGGCAAGATATATTAACAAAAAATTGGGATTCCGATAGGTACTAACTGCGCGCCTCTGATAGCAGATTTATTTCTTTAATGTTATGAGAGGGATTTTATGGTTTCTATTCAAAAATCAAAACGTTTCGACCTCATTGACAAATTTAGTAATACTTGCAGATATCTGGGTGACATTTTAGTTATCGACAACCCTGAATTCGAACAATTTATATAAGGAATATATCCACCAGAGCTCAAATTGAATAAAGCCAATACTTGAGATAAATCTACACCTTTCTTAGATTTGATCATCTAAATCATCAACCACCTAATATATACTAATATTTATGATAAACGTGAGGATTTTGGATTTTCTATTGTAAATTTTCCTTACTTGGATGGCGATGTCCCTCGACTCCCACCATATGGTATCTATATATCTCAATTAGTTCGATTTGTCAGAGGCTGCACCGATGTTTTGGACTTTCATGCGATACCTGTTGACCCTTGTTGTTTACATGGAGGATTATTTATAAATTTTTAAATGTAAGTCCTTTGATTGTTCTGCTGTTACGGTGAGTGGAAAGGTGGGACGTAAACCGGTTAACTACACCATTTGTTTGGCTTTTGTCAAATTAAATGACCGTCCTAAGTCGGTATCGTAATTGCACTACAATCAAATATTTTTGTAATGTGTCATATGTTCTAGTATATTATTAATATTCATGTATTGTATAGCTCCATGGTCACTTCTGCCACATAACTGAGCCAGTAACTCCTCTTTTTTCTTTGATCCCACTCCGCAAATTCTAAGCAAGAATAATACCATAAGTAGCTTGAGTATGCCAGAATTAGCATCGTCGCGTAGTTTTATAAAAGGGAAACCCAGCTGATTATCTGTAAGGCAGAAGTCATTGTGTACAATAGCACTTACATTGTTGTTACTTTCGTATTTTGCATTAGTGCCACAGTCATGCGACACCAGTTATTTTTGTATTTTATTTGGTAACAAGTAATGAAATACATGATATTACAGTACAAAACTATTGATTGTACAACAGATGCGATACCGACTTAGGACGGTCAATTGAGTAACAAACGGTATTCAATAAGGGTGTTTAACCGGTTTGTAGGCCTACCTTCATTATCCGAGGATTTAAACCTAGATTGTCTGCACCGCAAATAGCTATTCCTCTACACCAAACGCGTTACAGAGTATATCAATCAACTGAACTCTACTACACTTTGTACTGAAAACATCTATACTGAATTAACTAAGATAATTTCATTTCATAGATAGCTATCAGTCATATCGTGTACAAGTTATAACTTTTTAATCATGGGCCTTTGTTATATGATATCGTTCGATCTTCGGCATATGCACAAATAAATATATCTTTTTTCATGAAATGACCATAAATCGTACCTGTATAGGAATCAGTTTCAAGCTTTTGATTAGGGCATAGCAATATATCGCGTTATCTTTTGGTTTTGCAGCTGTCGTCTATCATTGATTTAGCAATCTACAATTTATGACAAGGTGACCTTTAGCAAATAAAGATTGTTGTATTTCTGGAAAAATGTCAAACAAAATTTATTCACCTGGTTAACGAATAACGTTCAAAACAGTTAATATTAAATTACAGTGTTGCACATTCAGTAATATTCTTTTTTACCTTTCATTACGTCTTGCAAATGTATAAGATGTCAAATAAATCAAATTTAGAACTTCCATATTTGTACTGCATTCCAAAAATGCGCAAAAATCCTTACAAACAACACCTTATCGCTGGTTCCTTGAAGTGTTCCACAAAATCTGTATCGATGCTATTCACAAAAATATTATCAGAAATTAAATCTGGCCTTCATAGATATTGCGAAACAGAATATTCCAGAAGTGGAATTAATCAACGTGGATCCTTAAAAATTCAAAAGAGCTGTTAGAACATCTAAAATCAAAAAAGTTTTACTAAAATTCACTCCATCAAGTCTTTTGACTTTTCAACTCTTTACACAACCATCCCTCATCAGAAATTAAAAGACAGATTAGCGGAAATTATTCAAAATGCATTTACTAGTAAAAACGGAAGCCACAAATTCAAATATATAGTTATAGGCAATATAAAACTTACTTTGTTAGGGAAAATTCCGATTCCAAAAATAAATACACTGAAACAGCTGTCATCCAGATGTTGAACTTTCTTATCGATAGCATTTTTGTGGTGTTAGGAGGAAAGGTTTTTCAACAAATTGTCGGCATTCCAATGGACACTAAGTGTGCTCCGCTTCTGGCTGACATATTTCTTTACTCATACAGAGCTGAATTCATTCAGTCTTTGCTTTCGCAAGGAAAAAAAAACAATTGGCTCTTGGCTTCAATTTTACTTACAGATATATAGATGACTTGCTTTCAATTAATAATCCTTCATTCGCGGATTACCTTAGCATCATCTATCCAAGTGAACTGGAGGTCTATGAAACCACAGAAAGTAGTAATTCTACTTCGTATTTAGATATTATGTTGTCTTTCGACATTAATGGTCAATTGAACACCTCACTCTATGACAAACGTGACGATTTCAATTTCGCTATCACAAGCTTTCCTTTCGTAAGTAGCAACAATGCATCATCGCTCGCATACGGCGTATTCATATCTCAGTTAATACGTTATTCCAGAGCATGTTCAAATTACAATGACTTTGTTCTGAGGGCTAGGCGACTTTCAGTTAAGCTGCTCAACCAGGGTTATATATGTGCTGGACTAGCAACGTCACTGAGGAAGTTCTACGGTCGTTACGAGACTCTTATTATCCCATATGATATCTCGTTATCCAGACTTTTAAATGATATTCTGGACAGAGACCGATTCCGATCATTTTACACCGATTTGACACCCTCTATTCTAGAAGGTTACCTACTTCGACTTCTCCATATATAAATACATATGGAGTTTACACGATTTGACTCTTTCTATTGGGTATATGTAACGGGTGTTGCTAGCAAGCAGGAGATGCTCACTCTCCCCGGGCACCTGATCTCACTCCATTACAGGGGTTCACATATGCTCTTCAAGTAGACATATTTTGTTATTTTTCATTTGTTTTTCATTTTCAATGATTTTGTATGTCCTCTGGTTTCATGATTTTTAGACTTATGGTTTGGATTTATCCATCATCTTTACATTACATCTTGTCTTGAATCTTTTTGGAAAAGTCCTATTCTAAATGAAAATTGTAATGCCTATGACAATTTACCTACTTCCGAGCACTGCATTTCATAATATTTTGGAGAGACATTAAAACTTCCATGTGCCAATCTGGGATATTTTAAATATACAGAATCCACAGACTATCTGTTGTACTGAATTTGCTGCTCTTCATGCAAATGATTATTCCATCAAATCGGATCTGCGGTCATTTTGATATTCAAATAACAAGATTGTTTCAGACGTGTAATACATATGAAATTAATCAATGATCACCATTAAGCTGGTCTCACTGCTGATGGAAACTTAGATTTCAATTTACCAGCATGTAGTTTTCAATTTTGATTGCGTAACATGGACACAATATACATACTTCAAAAACGTACATTTGAACTTTAAGTAATAATTTTGTTGAAGTCAACGCAAACTCTATTCATCACATTTTCAAGCTTATCAAGTCTCTAGTTTTGATTTTTCTACCTTGAATAAATGTTTATGGTTGAATGGCGATGTACGTTGTCTCCAATCACGAGGTATATATATTTTATAATTGCTTGAACCCGTACTACATTTTTGAGCTCTGTACACATATCTACAAATTACTTTCAAAACTTTGAATCACGATTGCATATACCATGAACTTTACACGACTTTTTATATTTATAGTTATTTCATATTTATTATCCTTTTCAAATTTATATGATCTATCGACTTTTGTATTCTGATGATCCTCGTTTTCTATACCTAAGGTTACTTGTAATTTCTGACGGCGTGTTCTTTAATTGCACTGCTTTTATAATGAGTGGGAAGATGGGCCCAGCTTAAGCAGCTTAACCACACCCATGAAATGACCTTTCTATTCATAATTTTCCCATTGTTAACTTTCCATATATGTTAAGTTATATTCCGTTATTACTTGCGTGTATGTCCATATTTCTCAACTGATCCAATATGCTAGCGCTCCTTCAAACTCCTTTTTTTCATTTTCATAAGTTAATATCACAAAAATACGAAGAACTACGTTTGAAGTCTGAATTCTCTAGCAAGACCTTCTTTTTTCTTGTCAAAATAAAAAAAAAAAAAAGGAAAACAAAAACAAAACATAAAATGACACATAGAAAAATATTGTCCGACACCCTTGACCTCTTTATTTGATTGTTCTCCTTGCTAAACCTTTTGTACTGGGACACATTTTATTTATTATAACTTTGCTAAGTGTGACTACGATATGACCGTTACCATCTCCTCATTACTACGAGTTACACCGGCTCAAATAACTGTATGATTCAGGAACATTTCCAGGAGTCCCTGATAGCCAATATCTCTTTTTGCCTGGTAGAATGGATGTTCCTTATTGACTACCGGTAACACTTGCTAATGAATTATTTAAATGATTATCATTATTACCTTGGCTCAATTTACTTCTGGGTCCGGCGCCATAAACTGAGAATATACTTAAGTCAAAAATTCATATTCTTCTGTTCATCAACGATTTACTAACTGGGATTTGAATTTTATTTAGTTTTATTCTACTGATAAATAGAATTAAACCATTCTGCATTAAAATTTATTTGAACGTTTGATAATGGAATAAAATAAAATGAAATTTTTGACTTAAGTATATTCTTAATTTATGGCGACGTACCCACATGTTTTATCATACAGACATGACAAAAGAATTGTCTGTTTGGCTGCCTCCTAAATATGGCGTTCAAGAATATCTCCATTCAGTATTTACAATTTGGCATCAAAGGAGATAATCGTGTCCTCTAAAATTAATGCGTTGACTTACTACGTATCAAAGACATTTTCAGATCATTTGCAATGGGAACATCAGCGGTTTATGCCTGTCTACCTTTCATAGACTATTTAATATGAAAAAATTACTGAGCATGGAGATGAAAGATTTCTTAAGGTATTTAATCCAAAGACTCCGGATATTAGTTTTACAGCATCTTCAACATAAAAACGGAAACAATGTTAGTTTCTTATTAATTACAGATTTAAAATCAGGTGATTAAATAATTTTCTCCTTTAATTATTCCTTTACATTAGTCGCTATAGTGTTAAGAATTAATGGCACAATCATAACACTGAGTATGTATTACTTATCCAAACCGAAATGCATGCGGTGATATATGTCTATATGTTTGTCAGTCAGACGTATCACGACGCTTAAAATTAATTTCTTTTGATTAAGATGTGTTATTTCTGTCTTCTGGATTGACTATTTACCCATTACAAGACTGCCTAAACGACTATTTTGACATCTGTAGCGTTAAGGGCTAGATAATAAACCCTGTCGAAATCTAAAAAAACAATATTAATAAATAAGACCGATGAAAAAAGAAAAAAAAAAACACCCCCCCAAAACAAAAAACAAACAAAACAAACACCCCCTTAAAAAAAAACCACAAACAAACAAAAAGAAACAAACCCAACACCCCCCCCCCCCCATAAAAAAAAAAAAAACGTTATACATGCGTGTTAAAGAGTACTTTGCATATTTATACATGAGCTTGCCCCAGTCATCTATCGAAATTAGACTTTAGTTATTTGTAACGCATAGCATTAACTATCTACAGGATAATTACTCAACATTGTATCGGTCCCTGTTTATGAGGACCGTACACGACATAGTAGAAATGATATTCTTATATCAGCGTAACTGCTTGGCACACCATAAGCTTCACGCGAGGTTCACAAAAATTCTGACGAAGTAATGCACACTTAATAGTTAACTCACTATAAGGACGGTACGGTCACATCATCATACAATTCTTACCTCGGGGGACAATCATTCTTCACATCCACTATAAGGAAGGTACGGCCACATCCACTATAAGGACGGTACGGTCACATCATCATACAATTCTTACCTCAGGGGACAATCATTCTTCACATCCACTATAAGGAAGGTACGATCATATCATAAGGAAGGTACGGTCATATCGTCATATAATTCTTACCTCGGGGGACAATCATTCTTCACATCCACTATAAGGAAGGCACGGCCATATCATAAGGAAGGTACGGTCACATCATCATACAATTATTACCTCAGAGACAATCATTCTTCACATCCACTATAAGGAAGGCACGGCCATATCATAAGGAAAGTACGGTCATATCATCATACAATTATTACCTCAGAGACAATCATTCTTCTCATCCACTATAAGGAAGGTACGGCCATATCATAAGGAAGGTACGGTCATACCATCATACAATTCTTACCTCAGAGACAATCATTCTTCCCAAGAACGAATCTCGAGAGATTAGAATGGATATCATATCGCAGAATACAAACATTAGGCGAAATGGTCCCTAGAACCATTCGTGATGCGAGTGCACTGCCGTATCAGCGTAAAACACAAATATAAGGAGACAATCAGTCCATAAGATAACAAAGAGGAATTGCAACGCACAGTCATATTATCGTACAATACAAGCACCTGGAAATAATCAAATTGCTTGTTGAGCCATCATGAGACATTGGGATGTATTCCATATTATCGTGCAATAATAATTATCTCGAAACAATCAATTTACCATGGAATCATAAGAGAATCCAATTTACTGCCATGAAATCGTAAAATACAAATCGCAGGAGACAAACATTCTACCTGAGGACTATGAACAGTTGTAACCCAGAGCCATGCTATATCATTAGTATAAATGCAAACATCACGGCACAGTCATTCTAACCGCGGACCGAAAATGTGATATTGTAATGCATGCACTATCGCTGTACAATGTAAACATGCGGAGACGTCAGTCCACACAAGTCCGGACCGGGGCAATTTGTAATAGTACAAAACAAGCATTAGGAGACAAGTAATCATTCAAACGACCGACCATGAGAGATTGTAAAACATGCCACTCTATAATACACATAGGAAGCAATATTCTAACCAAGGACATACCATGAGAGATTGCAAAACATGCCATTGTATAATACAATCAGGTAGCAAAATTCTAACCAAGGACAAAGCAAGAGAGAGTTTAAAACATGCTATTGTATAATACACACAGGAAGCAATATTCTAACCGAGGGCAGACCATGAGACACAGGAGGCAATATTATAACCAAGGGCCGACTATGAGAGATTGTAAAACATGCCATATCATTGTATAAAACACACAGGAAGCAATATTCCAACTATTGACCGACCGAGATAAATTATAAAACATGCCATATTATTCTATAATACACACAGAAAGCAATATTCTAACAAAGTGCCAGCCATGAGAGATTATAAGACATGACATATCATAGTATAACACACAATGGAAGCAATATTCTAACCAAGGACAGACCAGGAGAGATTGTAAAACATGCCATTGTATAATACACACATGAAGTAATATTCTAACCAAGGATCGACCGTGAAAGATTGTAAAACATGCTATATCATTGTATGAAAAACACTTTACGCATTATTTTAACAATGGACCGGTCACGAGAGATTAAAAAATGTCATATCATTGTATAATACACACAGGAAGCAATATCCTAAGCATGGACCGACCAAGAGAAATTATAAAACATGCCTTTTCATTCAATAATACACACAGGAAGCAAAATTCTAACCATGGACAGACCATTAGCGGTTGTAAAACATGCCATTGTATAATACACATAGGAAGCAATATTCTAATCAAGGACAGAGCAAGAGAAATTGTAAGACATGCCATTGTATAATACACCGAGGAAACAGTATTCTAACTAAAGGCCGACCATAAGAGATTGTGAAACATGCCATTGTATTGTACAAACACGAAGCAAGAATCTATCCACGGGTCGGCCATGGTAGATTGTTTATCATGGCATTGTATAATACACACAGGAAGCAACATTCTAACCAAGGAAAGACCATGAGAGATTGTAAAACATGCCATATATAATACACACATGAAGCAACATTCTGACCAAGGACAGACCTTGAGAGATTGTTTAGATTGCCATTGTTTAATACCCACAGCAAGCAATATTCTAACCAAAGGCAAATTATGGGAGATTGTAAAAACTGCCACTGTATAATACACACAGGAAGCAATATTCTAACCAATTGCAAGGACAGACCATCAGGGATTGTAACACATGCTGTTGTATAATACACAGAAAAAGCAATATTGTATTCAAGGACAGACCATGAGAGATTGTAAAACATGCCATTGTATAATACACACAGGAAGGAATATTCTAACCAAGGACAGACCATGAGAGATTGTAAAATATGCCATTATACAATACACACAGGAAGCAATATTCTAACCAAGGACAGAATATGAGAGATTTTAAAACATGCCATTGTATAATACACACAGGAAGCAATATTCTAACCAAGGACAGACCATGAGAGATTGTAAAATATGCCATTATACAACACATACTGGAAGCAATATTCTAACCAAGGACAAAACATTAGAGATTTTAAAACATGCCATATCATTTTAGAATACACACAGGAAGTAATATTCAAACCATGGACAGACCATAAGAGATTGTAAAATATGAGATTATATAATACACATAGGAAGCAATATTCTAACCGTAGACCGACCACGAGAGATTGTAAAAGATGCCATATTATTGTTTAGTACAGACAGGAAGCAATATTGTAACGCAGGACAGACCATGAGAGATTGTAAAACATGCCATTGTATAATACACACATGAAGCAATATTATAATCAAGGACAGACCATGAGAGATTGTAAAACATGCTATATTATTATGTACTAAACATGAAGCAATATTATAAGCATACAGCGACGATAAGAGATTAAAACATGCTATATCATTGTATAATACACACAGGAAGCAATATTCTAGCCATGGACCGACCGAGAGAAATAAAAAAACACGACTTCTCATTCTATAATTATCTAACCAAAGTTTTATTTAGAAAGAAAAAAGAGGAGTTACTGGCTCATTTATGTGTCAGAAGTCACCATGGAGCTATACAGTACATGGATATAAATTATATACTAGCACATATAACACATTACAAAAATATTTGATTGTAGTGCAATTACGATACCGACTTAGGACGGTCATTTAATTTGACAAAAGCCAAACAAATGGTGTGGTTAACCGGTTTACGGGCCCACCTTCCCACTCACCGTAACAGCAGAACAATCAAAGGACGTACATTTAAAAATTTATAAATAATCCTCCATGTAAGGAAGAATGGTCAACAGGTATCGCATATTGAAAGGTCATAAAAATATAAACACGTAAGGTATTGTAAAACACATAATGGTATAAAAATATATGCGACATCAACATGATAAACCGTGCTCTGCCAGTCTGAAAGCGAGCTAAGACCCTAGATCTGTAGGAGTCCCGACTAACAGTCAGAGGAGACGAGGTTCAGGACCATGTCTCCTTTGAAAGAGGCTTGGACAAGGCCCGTCATATAGTCCCCATCGCCCTATAAGTCAGCGCCCTTAATAGTCATTAGGAATAATGGTACTGACTTGGAAATCTATTTAAAAGTCCGATCAGTGGGCGAGGTAAACTAGGTCGTGTAACCTACAGTCCACTGCCGTTAAGCTAAAATGATTATTATTTCATATAAAAATATATCTTATTTGTTCTTATCAGTTTCATTGCGTATCAAACGATGAAATATTACAAAATACAAACAGGACATGACTAATCAAAGTAATGTAAGACATAAGCTATAAGTAAGATTTTACAATATATAATTCTTCTGTCATTCCTATCTTATATGAGGAAATAGTATACACGTACCTTAAATGATAATAAAAACAGATGAAGATAGCTTTGGCAATAGATTTCATATAAAAGCACAGCAATCAAGTTGACTTCTACCCACGTTATTTGTTAGGTTAACTATTCGCGATTGTTCAATGTTATTATTCAAGGCGGTTATATATCTTTAATGAGTGGTCTGGCTAACCACGCACGAGGCCCTTACTCCTCAAGGCTGCCTTTATACATGGCAGATGTGGAACATAGATTTAGACATAAACATGGACGCTATATATAAGAAAGCTGTGTTAATTGGTATACGGGACCAACATTCCCATTAATCATAAAACGGCTAAATATTATGACACATACTTAGAAATATATAAATGACACTTAATGATTAACAAAATGTCATGGAATCATAGATCGTTGTGTGCCCTTTTCCTCCTATATTGCATTGAATTTCTAAAAATGCATCAGTGTAGTATTATAAAATTAAACGTACAATTTCAATGCACGATATCAATAGAACATAAAACAAAATAAACAACAACAATCAGGGTTATTTTCATTTACCAATATGATGTTGTATCTATTACTTATTAGTCCCTGGACTCCCACCATATGGTATCTATATATCTCAATTAGTTCGATTTGTCAGAGGCTGCACCGATGTTTTGGACTTTCATAAACGAAATTTACAAATTACTACTAAACTTTTAACTCAGGGTTACAGATATCACAAGCTAAGAAAAACATTCGGCAAATTCTTCAGATCTTATTCAGAACTTCTATCTAAATTTGGAAATATTTCTTTTCAACAGTATGTATCCAATGGAATTTCCCATCCTAATTTTTACGGTGATCTCGTATATAAACTAAGGAAAGTAAAAGGCTCCGATAACGTTATTTTATCATGTAATAAAATAGTCAAACATCTCCTAAATAGACAATATGATATTGAGATCATCAAAAAGACTATAGGTCATGTATTTGGCCCCTCTACAGCCTTATGCAGACTTTTACTTGAACGTTGCACGCTGACTAACAGGGCGGTGGGGACTATATGACGGGCCTTGTCCAAACCTCTTTCAGAGGAGACATGGTCCTGAACCTCGTCCCCTCTGACTGTTAGTCGGGACTCCTACAGATCTAGGGTCTTAGCTCGCTTTCAGACTGGCAGAGCACGGTTTATCATGTTGATGTAGCATATATTTTTATACCATTATGTGTTTTACAATACCTTACGTGTTTATATTTTTATGACCTCTCAATATGCGACACCTGTTGACCCTTGTTCTTTATATGGAGGATTATTTATAAATTTTTAAATGTACGTCTTTTGATTGTTCTGCTGTTACGGTGAGTGGGAAGGTGGGCCCGTAAACCTGCCATCAGCGTAGCAATGATATCGCATGTGATGGCGCCTACATATATTTCCTATGGGTTTGGAGAACATACAGTAGAACCGAGGCCCAAGAACCGAGCCCTGAGGCACACCGATTCCTAGGGATTCTGCATTAGATAAGGTTAAACCTATCGAAACCTTCTGACTCCTCTCGGTCAAATAGGACTTTTTTTGTGACAACTTTTTTGATGTCCTTTGATAGAAATGATAAATTGGAAATAGGTCTATAGTTTTTCAGTTCATTTTTATCTAAATCTAATTTCTTTAATAATAGTCTGACAATAGCTTGCTTGAAATACTTCGGCATAAAGGATTCACATAATGATTTATTAACTTAATCAGTTATGATGAGGACAAATTTTTCAACACATTTTTTGACATGGGATGTTGGGACAGCATCCAGAACGCACGATTTTGGCGGCATAGATATCAACAGAATCCTAACTTCATCGCCAGACGACGGCGTGAAAGTGCTCAATGGTTCGCCCGTATACAACACATCAGAAGACATTGGATTAGCATGATGATCATCATTGGACTTAGATAACAAAAGAGATGATCTGATGTCCTGAATCTTGGAGACAAAATATTGGCTGAAGTCGTTTGACAGGTTGACGTCACTAGTGTGGTCCGGTAGCGGAGTTTCAATAGTATTACCCATGAGTGTATTTGTAATAGAATAAAGACTCTTACTGCCTGATCCACATTCCATGATTTTATTTGAGTAGTACGACTGTTTGCATTGGTATAGCAATTTTGAGTGATCAATGCATTTCTCTCGGAAAACTTCGCGGTGAATTGTCAAATTAGTTTCTCTCCATACGCGCTCAGCTTTGCGTTTTTCTCGCTTAGAATCGCGAAGTTCTGTCGAGAACCACTGTGTATTCGGTCTTACAACAATGGTTTTTGACTGTAATGGGGCATGTTGTTTAATTAAAACTTCATATCCGAATTATAACGTTGTACTAAATCGTCAGGCGATACGTCTTGCGGACACCTTGACAATATCACATTAACATCCTCTCCGAGTTTATCAGTCACGATATCTTTCAGTTTCCTGAATGATACGGTTTTCGAGGTTTAGGTGGTTTAGAGAGACAAAGTGATAATCCCTTTATGATCGAATGTCGATAATCCCCGCGAATCACATAGAAACTGGTTGTCAATAGTGGGAGGGGGGGGGGTCAGAATATAACTATTTTCACGCGTAATAAGGAAGTCCAATGTATCACCATGCTTATGTGTAGGGGCCGATATGTGTTGAACAAGGCCTACTCCTTCAGCATCTCATTGAATTGTTTAGAATTAAGATCACTGGCTTTTTCGAGATGTAAATTGATATCGCCTGTCATTGCCGGGGCAATGACATGCTGATTTAAATTCAAAGAGCATTCCTCATAAAAATCTTGTATTTTCAAATTGTTTGTTTTTGATATAGGTGGACGGTAAACAATACATATGAGTGAATTCGTTGCGCGAGATGAAACTATGCAATCAAGATGTTCAAAATGCAAGAACTTGGTACTAGATTTGATGTGTTCAACTTTTAGGTTTTTGTTAAAAACCATGACAACTCCCCCTCCTCTCCGATTTGTCCTAGGTACATGAATACACGAGTATCCTTCTGGTACTAGTTCCTGTAACACAACATTATCTACATGTATGTCACTACCCGGCCAAGTTTCAGTTATTGCCACTATGTCGATTTGGTTTGAAACAATGATAACAGAAATAAAAAGAGCCGTGTTCTTGACGGATCTACTATTGATGGTGAATAGTTTTATACTCACAGTTTCTTGCAGCTAATTGCGTAATTTCAATTTTATTTTGACAAGGTTAGCTGGTTTAGATATTTTGCAGTCAATATCATATTTCCGTAATGAAGATACTATTGTAGGAATTTCCTTGATGAATTTCACTTCACAGTCATCCCCTTTGATTAGATTATTAGGATTTACACCTTTTTGTTTGCAATTGTAATAAACATCTCTCACAACGGTTACAACACTGATTTTCCTCTTAACACGTCGGCCAGCCTTGGTCCCGCACTTGAAGCGAAGTATAGAGCGATCGAGTGAGATCGAGTTCACTACCACTCCGCTTAGTACACTATCCCTATAGATTCTATAGTCTGTTACACAAAAGATTCGCCGTAATGCGCGCCCTCTGTCGTCATAATGGTGCATTACCGTACAAATGTTGAAAAACAAATCACGAATGACGAAATACGAATGTCGAACTAACATTGCACGTATCAACAAATAACAAGTTTCTGAAAACTCGCAACTGCAATTTACGGAAGATCAAATAAGAATTACGGAGATATACATTTTGAATTACAATGAACGAATAAAGCATTCACTTGTACATTTACACAGACAATATCTTACATCTTCATTTTGTAAACAAACCGTTATGTACTGCAGATGTCAAGTTATGAATTAACATGTTAATGTTTACAATGACCCAATAACGCATTTCACAACAACAAATACATAACTACATAGATAGAATATTGAACCCTTTGGCTTTCCATAATATTCGTTTACTTACAAGATCGTATGCTTAA
This sequence comes from Pteria penguin, assembly GCA_035048485.1. Classification (NCBI taxonomy): domain Eukaryota; kingdom Metazoa; phylum Mollusca; class Bivalvia; order Pterioida; family Pteriidae; genus Pteria; species Pteria penguin. The sequence continues at coordinate 74,010,127 of CM068582.1, read as the reverse complement.
TTTCCATATCAGAAATATAAGTTAATGAAGCAGATAGTAATGTGATTGTACCTCGTCAAATAATAACCATTGCTGTGTAAGTTATTCTTTCCTTGTTACGTCTACATCAGACACGAAATAGTCGTTCTCCATTGTGTGTTGCTTCTTCCACATAGGAGTTTATACGCGATAAAACGATAACCATTGTCCATATTGAACACAGACGCGTCTCGAAAAAATAAAGGTTAATGCGACTATCCTTTCTTCTCACTTTTTGTTTTAGAGTAATGTGCTTGTCTATTAATGTTTGTATTGAAAAATGGTAAAAAGATGCACTGGAATTCCGTATGGTTAATTGGTAAACTGTTGTCTTCTGATGTTTGTATTGAGCAATGGTGTGGCCGTGCACTGGAATCCGGAATGGTTAATGGTTAAATTGTTGTCTTCTGGTGTTAGAATGAAACAATGGCTTGGCAGTGCATTGGATTCCCGCATGGTTAATGGGTAAACTGTTGTCTTCTTATAATTGTATTGAACAATATGGTGTGGCTTAACTTGCTCTTGACCCTTGGGTAGAATCTTTTACTCCTGATATGGTCCTCGGTAGAAAAGGTAAATTGATTGTCTCCTGGTATTTTTCTTGCACTACGGCATGACAGGCATTCCAAATTCTCATGGTCGGTCCATGGAAAGAATAATTAATTCCTGATGATTGTATTGTTGGATGATATAACAGTGCGATACCATTCCCATCGCAAGTACACAATCAGCCTTAACTTGGTATTGCACTTTGATATGGCATGCATTCAAACCACGCATGGTCGGTCCTTGGTGAGAATATTGAAGTATGCTTCATGTTTATTATACAATGATATGACATGTTTTACAAACTCTCATGGTCGGTCTTTGATTAAAATATTCCTTCCTGTGTGTATTATACAATGTCATGTTTTACAGTCTCTCATGGTCTGTCCTTGGTTAGAATATTGCTTCATGTGTGTATTATGTATCCAATGGAATTTCCGATCCTAATTTTTACGGTGATCTCGTATATAAACTAAGGAAAGTAAAAGGCTCCAATAACGTTATTTTATCATGTAATAAAATAGTCAAACGTCTTCTAAATAGACAATATGATATTGAGATCATCAAAAAGGCTATAGGTCTTGTATTTGGCCCCTCTACAGCCGTATGCAGACTTTTACTTGAACGTTGCACGCTGACTAACAGGGCGGTGGGGACTATATGACGGGCCTTGTCCAAACCTCTTTCAGAGGAGACATGGTCCTGAACCTCGTCCCCTCTGACTGTTAGTCGGGACTCCTACAGATCTAGGGTCTTAGCTCGCTTTCAGACTGGCAGAGCACGGTTTATCATGTTGATGTCGCATATATTTTTATACCATTATGTGTTTTACAATACCTTACGTGTTTATATTTTTATGACCTCTCAATATGCGATACCTGTTGACCTTTGTTCTTTACATGGAGGATTATTTATAAATTTTTAAATGTACGTCTTTTGATTGTTCTGCTGTTACGGTGAGTGGGAAAGTGGGCCCGTAAACCGGTTAACCACACTGTTTGTTTGGCTTTTGTCAAATTAAATGACCGTCCTAAGTCGGTATCGTAATTGCACTACAATCAAATATTATTGTAATGTGTTAAATGTTCTATTATATTATTTATATTCATGTATTGTATAGCTCCATGGTGACTTCTGCCACATAACTGAGCCGGTAACTCCTCTTTTTTCTTTCTATTACATCTGTATATCTCTTATATGTTAAAAAGAAGATCTAAACTGCCTACCCATTAAACTGTCGAAATAATTCATTTCATTTTGGCAATATCTTGAATTATAAATTCGTTTAATTTGCACTGTTGAGCTTAAAACGCATAATAAAATAATTTATATACTTAGTGAACATTGAATGTTCAATGGAAAACAATTGCGCTCTAGGAGGTTAAATATAAATGGAATCCATCATGTGAGAAATGAGTATTCTGTTTATGTTGAACATCTTAAAAACAACTATAAACGTATGCCATATATTAATACCGAATGGCGGACATTAAACACATTTTGCCGATAGTACTTCAAAATACCAGGGTTATCTCAGATTGCAAGATAACTCACGCATTTTAGTGTACCATCAAAATAGAAATAATGCAAATAAGTAATCAAAGAAGCGACAAGCATGAAATCTTTTTCTTGTTTATTGCTCATTTTTGATGAATTGTTAATGTATAATTATCATAGAGAAGCCGTGTACTATGGGAAACATCAATACCGCAATGAGCTGCTTATGACGATGTCTAGGAAGCAAGAAGCTCTTATAACGATTGGTGATCGTTAGCTCTGCGCTTCGCTAGCTTTTTAGAAGTGCGACTATATTATCTGCTTGATAGCGTCACTATCAGCCACTTGAAATATATGTTCGAAAAAAGCATGTAGTGTAGTGTGCTTGTAAACTTTGGAGATTCTAACAGACACTTGTAAAATCGTCTCACTTAAGGTATGTTTTATGGCATTTATTGTGTAATTTCGTAGAACTTTTGTAAGTAATTCAATGTTACTTATTAAGTCTCAAATGTTAGTAACATTTAAGATGTTATATATTACATCAGTGTTTTAATTGTTTAAATGTTAAATATCAAATAAATATTAATGTTACCATCAATGAATTTAGAATTTTAAAACGTGCTTGATATATTCAGTGCAATGATGGTAAAAAGTAATTTATGATAACTATTGAATTGTTGTATGACTATTTATCATTTTTAATTTCTATCATTTCACTATGATATAAGGGTTTATGTATGCATATTTAATAAATTTTAACAACTATATTCAACTTGACAATTAAGAATTTATGTAAAAAAAAAACTCGCAGGATTCGAAAATACTTGTCGGTATTTGACTTTTGTTCGTTTCACGTTAGATATATTCTAACGTATTATAACAATGATTACTAGTGTAACTTATTAATCAAGTGTCTCTAATGGAAGCTTATTCTAATTATTGTTCTCGGGAGCTTATGACGCATGACCAGTTATATAATATATGGTACCATAATCTACTTGTAAACGACTTTCCATATTTAGCAGGGAATACTCTAATTATACAATAGAGATATTTTTGGTCTCTAAATAAATAGCTGTCATATATGTATGTATTTCTGTGTGACAAAGCTTTTAGGGCATGATAAGATAGTTAAAAGTGTCATAAATAAGAAGAGGATTTTGTCAGATCAAAACATAAAGATGAAAGTGATATACCTATGAAACCCATTACATAAACACCAATGATATATCAGTAAACCCATTACATAAACACCAATGATATATCAGTAAACCCATTACATAAACACCAATGATATATCAGTAAACCCATTACATAAACACCAATGATATATCAGTAAACCCATTACATAAACACCAATGATATATCAGTAAACCCATTACATAAACACCAATGATATATCAGTAAACCCATTACATAAACACCAATGATATATCAGTAAACCCATTACATAAACACCAATGATATATCAGTAAACCCATTACATAAACACCAATGATATATCAGTAAACCCATTACATAAACACCAATGATATATCAGTAAACCCATTACATAAACACCAATGATATATCAGTAAACCCATTACATAAACACCAATGATATATCAGTAAACCCATTACATAAACACCAATGATATATCAGTAAACCCATTACATAAACACCAATGATATATCAGTAAACCTATTACATAAACACCAATGATATATCAGTAAACCTATTACATAAACACCAATGATATATCAGTAAACCCATTACATAAACACCAATGATATATCAGTAAACCCATTACATAAACACCAATGATATATCAGTAAACCTATTACATAAACACCAATGATATATCAGTAAACCCATTACATAAACACCAATGATATATCAGTAAACCTATTACATAAACACCAATGATATATCAGTAAACCTATTACATAAACACCAATGATATATCAGTAAACCCATTACATAAACACCAATGATATATCAGTAAACCCATTACATAAACACCAATGATATATCAGTAAACCCATTACATAAACACCAATGATATATCAGTAAACCCATTACATAAACACCAATGATATATCAGTAAACCCATTACATAAACACCAATGATATATCAGTAAACCTATTACATAAACACCAATGATATATCAGTAAACCCATTACATAAACACCAATGATATATCAGTAAACCCATTACATAAACACCAATGATATATCAGTAAACCCATTACATAAACACCAATGATATATCAGTAAACCCATTACATAAACACCAATGATATATCAGTAAACCCATTACATAAACACCAATGATATATCAGTAAACCCATTACATAAACACCAATGATATATCAGTAAACCCATTACATAAACACCAATGATATATCAGTAAACCCATTACATAAACACCAATGATATATCAGTAAACCCATTACATAAACACCAATGATATATCAGTAAACCCATTACATAAACACCAATGATATATCAGTAAACAAATTAATTAAACTCCATTGATATATCAGTAAACCCATTACATAAACACCAATGATATATCAGTAAACCTATTACATAAACACCAATGATATATCAGTAAACCTATTACATAAACACCAATGATATATCAGTAAACCTATTACATAAACACCAATGATATATCAGTAAACCCATTACATAAACACCAATGATATATCAGTAAACCCATTACATAAACACCAATGATATATCAGTAAACCCATTACATAAACACCAATGATATATCAGTAAACCTATTACATAAACACCAATGATATATCAGTAAACCTATTACATAAACACCAATGATATATCAGTAAACCCATTACATAAACACCAATGATATATCAGTAAACCTATTACATAAACACCAATGATATATCAGTAAACCCATTACATAAACACCAATGATATATCAGTAAACCCATTACATAAACACCAATGATATATCAGTAAACCTATTACATAAACACCAATGATATATCAGTAAACCAACGGTAGGCTTTGTCAAATTGCTTTCCATTCCCAAACCGTGGGAGTAAAATATTAAAACAAATCAATGCTAATTACCAAAATGACCCAAAATCATTATAGTGAACGTGTAAATTTGAGGATTCAACTCAAATTAAGTTTTAGTGATAATATTTGTAAGAAGTACCAGCCGAGATCACTTGCAATAAATCAGAAGGGAAATCAATTCAATGATAAATAAAATCTTAAATTTTACTTAACTAGGCAATGTAATATTTGCAACAAAGTAAATATAATTACACATATAGTCTCTAACTGGACTGCTTTAGTGTAAAATAGGAAATTTAGAACTAAAATCACCCACTAGTGGTTTTAATTATTTTCGACAATTGTAAATTTAAAAATATGGAACCTTTATATCAATATATTGCATTAAAAGTCATGTACACAAGAGCAGTGCAGTTTTGGTTTTCATTATCAATATTTCTAATATAAAAGACATATTCTTTTAGTTGTTATAATTTACAAGGAAAACTTCTTAAAAGCATTACTTATTGATAATAAACCCAGTTTAGAGTCGTTTGTACTTGATCCTTTATGTATTTTCATCAGTATTGCTGGAAGATATTTAATTTTTATAAGAATTTATGAAGTAGACTGTTAAAGTTTTCTATATTAAATACTTTAATTTCACATAGAATATACTACACTTCAGTGTCATTATATACTCGACATTCACCCTGCCATGGTTGTCTTTTATATATTACCGTCGGGTTTTACGGAGTGGATAAGCAATCTGTATTGCCTTTTTGCAATTTTTCCAGTGTATCGAACCACTAATATCGCAGCAAATGTATATTGTGAAATACTCAGTTATCAGGAGGCGGAAAAGAATATTAATGTCAACGTAGACAATAAAATGTACAAAACATTGAAATGCTTCAGATTGATAGAGGAGACACGGCAATTAAACTAGGCGTAATTAAGACAACTATGAAGGGTTCCAGGCTATATATTGGACGGCCATATACTAAAATATAGAACAATAGGAAGCAAATGCTATTTATCGTAATATAATCTTAAAGACTTAGGCAGAAGAATAAATATAAGAACATGTATACGTGAATTATATATATGCGCATTTGGACGCTCTTCGGTGATGCTTAAGGCATAAAGTATGGAAATCGAAAGATTAAATGTTTGAAAGGCATGTTCATTAACGAATCGCAAGATCCTAAGTAAAGAGCGATGCATGCGGAAGATTCTCCTCAGTTTTAGAATAATGTACAATATTGTTGCAAGGTAAATTGGAAGCATACATTTCTGGTCAATACCGAGGCCAATGATACTTAAACCACCAGCAATGGTATCGACCCTGTAGTAATAATAAATAAAAGTACATATATACGTGAACTAATTTGGTGCACTAATTTCGAACACCTTATGTCCCCTCAGTGGTGCTTAAGAATCTGTATACATAGATCGCAGCCGATAATGCTATACCCTTTTTGTTCACATTAATGTATGAATACAGTGCTAAATTATATTTGTTTCGTTTGTGTGCAAGGCCATTCAAGGCGGGTGTGGCTAGCCAAATCGGAGACGCTAAATCCTCCGAGCATATGAATTTCAGGGATTCGTGAATGTCCACTGTGGAACGTTGTTGTAAGTGCTACAGCCATATATCATCAGTAACTTCTGTATTATACATCGTCAAAAGAATCCGTGTACAAAGGTTGCAGTCGCTAATGTTATAGGTCACAAGTTTACGTTTATATAACTTGCAGTCGTGTTGATTGTTTATCCGTTTGAGTGTAATTCTTATGTATACTAGACATAAGAGAAATTTTCTGTATAGAATAAATGTAACTATTAATGTAACTTAACTAAGGGCTAATATAACACACACACACACACACACACACACACACACACACACACACACACATATATATATATATATATTGATTTTTGTTTACACCACGAATATTTCACGTATATGGTGACGACACCTGCCTGATGTAAGGCATACAAATTTTGACCATTGCAACGGACCCATCCGAAGCAGACGGGCAAATGCCATGCATACCACGACACCGGGCCTCGGTTTTTAGTCTCATCGGAAAGACAGGACACCGGCATGACCAGAGGTGACCACCGGCCTTCCGATCAGGAGGCAAGCGCATTACCACCAGGCCACGCCTATATCAGGCTATATCAACGGTTAATAGTTAATATGTGTATCAACTATTAAACGCCTTCGACATCGACAATATGACCCAGAGATTATCGCTAAGACCATAGTTCTTGTATTGGGTCCCTCTTCAAACCAATGCAGACTTTTGTTTAAGCGTTGCACGCTGACTAAAAGGGTGGTAGGGACTCTATGACGGGCCTTGTCCAAACCGTTTCAGAGGAGACAATGTCCTGATCCTCGTTCCATCTGACTGTTAGTCGGGACTCCTTTTGATCAAGGATCTGAGCTCGGTTTACAGACGGGCAGAGCGCGGTTTAATTATGTTGATGTCGCCTTACATAGTTTTGATAGCAACATATGATTCTACAAACTTTTCGTGTGTAATTAAATTTTTATGACCTCTCTTCTTGAGAAACCTGTTGACCTTTGTTCTCTATATGGAAGATTATTTATAATTTTTTAATGTTTATTTTTTGATTGTGTTGCTTTTGCGGTGAGTGGAAAAGTGGGCGCCCGTAAACCGGTTAACCATACCAATTGAATGACATTCCTAAGTCGGTAACCGCAGCACAATCGAATATTTTTTGTAATGTCGTTTTTCAGTGTATATTCTAGTTTGTCATTTTTTTTGTGTGTGTGTGCATGTCTTTGGTGATTTTTGTCATATGACAATATGCTAGATGTCTTCAGTTTTCTCTTTCAGCTATTGTATATCACATGATGCACCTTGTTAACATATTTTGTTTTTGTCTCAATTGTTTTATTACTTTAAATCTACATAGAAAAACTACGATACAATATATGTCATTCAGAGATACGAATACTCATGTTTGTAAATTACAATATAAAAGAAAGTCAAGTATAGTACAATTATATGCCGTCATGTGAAAGAAAACTAAGAAGAAATATTACTGTCCTTGGTAACTTTTTCAAGTTAGTCAGAATGATATAATATATTGACAGCTCGATGTCATGCCATTTCTTCCTCACCTTTGATAGTGACCGTTTAGAAATAAAGTTATTCAACTTTCATTAATAGCTCTTTTACTTCAAACCCCAGTAAGTGGGACAATTTACTCTGCGTGCATCGAAGCCAATTGGAGGTGTATTTTTATGACAATTAATCTAATCATTTTTTAAATAATTGTAATGAGAGCGATTTGATGCAATAATTTAAAACAAATTTCGACCTTAGTGACAATCAAAATGACACCTCTGACTCATCTTGTGCAGAACATTATATATGTATATATATTCTAAGATTTAGTTTTGAAAGCAGTTCCTCGTAAACTATAGATCTCAGAATTCCGGATGGTTCCAATCACAGTTAAATGTATTGTTTTAATATTTGACCAAGTATATCAACAGCTACGCTGGCATCTTAAGCACGGCTCTTTCCTGTGTTATGTTATTTCCGTACCAAATACTTGTACCAAAACGACACGACTATCGAACAATAATAGGAGATGTAGCTGCATTTAAATGACATGACAAAAATACATACACCGATATTAAATTACAAAATAAATAGAATATAACTAGCAATAAATAAATTAATAAACATTAAAAAGCAATAACATCATCGTAACTACCACAGCCCATAACGAGCAATAAGAAAACCCAAAAACAAAATTGTTGTTGTTATTATTATTATTATTATTATTATTATTATTATTATTATTATTATTATTATTATTATTATTATTATTACTATCAATAATAATAATAATAATAATAATAATAATAATAATAATAACAACAACAACAATAAGAATAAAAATAAGTAAACATTTAAGTAAAACCGCAGAAATCAAGCTAAACAAAAAGCAGACACAAAACTTGACTAATGTTTGAAAACTTCAACCCTTGGACATATTTATAAAAGTGTTGATCTAAACCACCAGAAGGGGAAGGAGGTACTGAGGTCCCTTGCCTTTTGGCACTTCAAAAGCATGCCACTCCCTATGCCAAACATGTCCTACTGCAAATTATTAATTTATAATAGAATGTGTAAATTATAAGAGTATTTGCAAGAATTATTTTTATGAGAAATAACATGTACTGAAACAAATATTGCAGTCAATCAGAGAGTGAAATCAGAGAGAAATAGCATGTGCTGATACAAATATTGCAGGTAATTAGTGAGACCAAATGTAGTTGTGACAATGTCGAAATTAAATACAATATGCTCTTTGATCTTACATTTTTGATAAAATTTTTCAATAAAATGAGAAAATTCTCATCAATACGTGGTTGAATTAATTTCCTTGTTTCTGAATAATAATGGTACATATTATAAATATAGAACATATATACCTTTTAATTTTGTGCACCATATGCGCATTTCGACAAGTTATGTCTCTCTTCAGTGATGCTCGTAGCCAAATGATTGAAATTCTCAAAACATATAAAAATATGAAGAGCAGTGTTAAAACTAAACTGACCGAAAAGTGAACCAAATAATCTATCTAAGGACAGAGCTATGCATGAGGGAAATACTCCTTAGTTTTAGAGTGATTTACTTAATTTGATGACTGAAAATGTGAAGTATATATTTCATGTCAGTACAAAGGCACTGAAAACTAGACTTATGATGCTCTCGGGAACCTTCAGTCCATCAGCAGTGACACCGGCCTAGTGGTTATAATAAATATAGAACATATATACCTTTTAATTTTGTGCACCATATGCGTATTTCGACAAGTTATATGTATGTCTCTTCAGTGATGCTCGTAGCCAAATGATTAATAATACTTGTTAACTCAGAATTTCGGAGCAACTTAAGCCAAACAATTACATATACATCAGACTGCCAGCGAAGCAAGTAAAACAAATGGGGATTTTTTTTTTCGGTACTTTTTGTTCAGATTTACCATCCATGGTTACCAAAATATGTATTTCCTTGCAGGATTATTTGTATTCAGAAAGAAAAAAAGAGGAGTTACTGGCTCAGTTATGTGGCAAAAGTCACCTTGGAGCTATACAATACATGAATATAAATAATATACCGGCACATATAACACATTACAAAAATATTTGATTGTAGTGCAATTACGATAGCGATTTACGACGGTCATTTAATTTGACAAAAGCCAAACAAATGGTGTGGTTAACCGGTTTACGGACCTTCTTAGACAAAATAGGAAGGTTGCTTGTGTCAAGTGACCAGGCAATAAAGAACAGAAGATCCATTTACATACAATATGTGAGTGGTTTCTTAACTGCCTCGCCCCCTCCACGGATTCAACCACTTCCATTAATATATTCTATAATATCATATGAAGTGTTTTTACAGTATTCTTTAACACAATACTGGGGAACAGCTATAAAATAACTTCAAATTCCTATACAGGTCAACTCTTTGATTACAATAGAAGAAAAAAGAGGAGTTACTGGCTCCGTTATGTGGCAGAAGTCACCATGGAGCTATACAATACATGAATATAAATAATATACTAGAACATATAACACATTACAAAAATATTTGATGGTATTGCAATTACGATACCGACTTGGGACGGTCATTTAATTTGACAAAAGCCAAACAAATGGTGCGGTTAACCGGTTTACGGGCCCACCTTCCCACTCACCGTAACAGCAGAACAATCAAAGGACGTACATTTAAAATTTATAAATAATCCTCCATGTAAAGAACAAGGGTCAACAGGTATCGCATATTGAGAGGTCATAAAAAATTAAAGGTATTGTAAAACACATAATGGTATAAAAATATATGCGACATCAACATGATAAACCGTGCTCTGTCAGTCTGACAGCGAGCTAAGACCGTAGATCTGTAGGAGTCCCGACTAACAGTCAGAGGGGACGAGGTTCAGGACCATGTCTCCTCTGAAATAGGTTTGGACAAGGCCCGTCATATAGTCCCCACCGCCCTGTTAGTCAGCGTGCAACGTTCAAGTAAAAGTCTGCATAAGGCTGTAGAGGGGCCAAATACAAGACCTATAGTCTTTTTGATGATCTCAATATCATATTGTCTATTTAGGAGACGTTTGACTATTTTATTACATGAAAAAATAACGTTATCGGAGCCTTTTACTTTCCTTAGTTTATATACGAAATTACCGTAAAAATTAGGATGGGAAATTCCATTGGATACATACTGTTGAAAAGAAATATTTCCAAATTTAGACAGAAGTTCTGAATAAGATCTGAAGAATTTGCCGAATGTTTTTCTCAGCTTGTGATATCTGTAACCCTTTTTTCCCTTGACAGTTGCACGCTGCCTAAGAGGGCGATGGGGGACTCTGTTACGGGTCTTGTCCAAACCTTTTTAGAGGAGACAAGCCTCGTCCCCTCTGACTGTTATTCGGGACTCCTGTTGATAAAGGATCTGAGCTCACTTACAGATGGGCAGAGCATGGTTTACTTATGTTGATGTCGCCTTACATATTTTTTTTCATATTTTTGATAGCAGTTTATGTGCATGTCCTCGGTGATTTGTGACATACATCTTTGTCAGGTGTCTTCTGTATTCTCCCTGAAATGTGAACTCATTTACTATTCTTAAATGGCGATATCTATCACTATTCGCGTATCAACCATTATTAAAACGAATTGTACATGTTATCAAAGGACAGTAGAGAGTGGTTGGAGATCTAAGTATGATGATCCATCTTAAGCACTGAAACTGCATCAGTGGATTCTTCTTAATGCGCTCTGAATCTAGCGTTTCGCATTTCTTGAACATGCAAACTTTACACACATTTTACATCATTGCTATCTATTTAATTGAATGGCATAAATCCTATCCCTTCTCTGCGAGTTTTACCATCCACTAGTCGGCAGCTCTCGACGTAGACATAATAGCTTTATCACTCGGGGGGAGGATTTCCTGTTGCCTGTGTAAATTATGTACAAGTATATTAAGAAATAGAAATTCTGAAATGCGAACGGCAATTAATTTTACGGACTGTGATGTCATTGTTTATACATTATTGCTCATTAAATGAGTTATAGATAAACATGTGTTGGTACTAAATAGAACAGTCCCATTTCCGGTAAATAAGTAGATATTTTTGTCCCGGTGAGAGAAGACTGCAATCAGCAACTAAAATCCTAAATTTACTTATTGATATGAAATATTTTTTAAAACAAAGCCAACAACAGCACGGAACATGTCATTGCCATCCATTAAATAAATCACGTGATACGATCCGTAACTAATCAGATCCGGAATATACAGTGGAGCGTACTGAGCAACACTGTAAAACCGTATCCCAGTGGTACACACGCAAGTGGAAGGATAACATGCAACCGCTCAGTTAATGGATCAGGTTACTTCAAGAACCTAATGAAGCGACCTGCAATGACGAGTATAGCAATAACAAATATATGAAAACAGTAAGAGTATCTCGTTTCCACGAGAAATAGGCCACTCAGAACGACAAGATTATTATAGACTGGGGACTCTCCTAGTAAATGTAAAGATATAATGTAGCCCTAAATCAATTTAAAGTTGTATTTGAATTTATCTGCTATTCAAAAGTAAAAAAAAAAAATAAAACAAATATTGGTTTTCTCGTATCACTAGAACTAGAAAAATAGCTCAAAAACGTTCAAGTAACAGCTGATTTACCCATTAAATAATTGAGACTCTTTATATCAATATGCTCCTTTAATAGCGTCATGCTAATCTAATATCGCCATCTCTTCTCCAAAAACATATTTTGTTAACATTGATTTTTTTTATTAAAATGTAATTTTCTTCTTTAATAACATCAATAGAACATCACTGTTTACATAAACATATATATCTCGTCATCGACATTGGTTATATGATGATTCGTGACATATATATCTCGTCATCGACATTGGTTATATGATGATACGTGAACATATATATCTCGTCATCGACATTGGTTATATGATGATACGTGAACATATATATCTCGTCATCGACATTGGTTATATGATGATACGTGAACATATATATCTCGTCATCGACATTGGTTATATGATGATTCGTGACATATATATCTCGTCATCGACATTGGTTATATGATGATTTGTGCTGAGACATAGGGAGATTCTGTCACTTAAGATATTCTCCCAATATGACAGTATTATGTCTCAATTATAGGTAAATATAGAACAGGGCATACTAATCTTTTTTAATAATTCAAGAAGCGTACAATAAAGAAGACAATTTCAGTGACAAAGATTGGAAGCTCAAAAGTACGATATAAAAGAGAAGACAGAAGACATCTGACCAAACTGTATGACAGAAATCACCAAGGACATGCACATAAAACATAATAATATTCAAACAGACACAGAAAACAACACAACAAAAATATTGGATTGAACTGCAGTTACGATACCGACTTAGGACAGTCAATTGAAGTAAAAATCACCACTCAATTGGTATGGTTAGCCGGTTTACGGGCACCCACCTTTCCACTCACTGCAAAAGCAGCACAATCAAAGGACACACATTAAAAAATTATAAATAATCCTCCAAAAGAGAAACAAGGATCAAGAGTTTTCTCAAGGAGGTCATGAAAATTTATTACACACGAAAAAATTATTGAATAATATGTTGCTATCAAAAATATGTAAGGAGACATCAACATAAGTAAACCATGCTCTGCCCGTCTGTAAGCGAGCTCAGATCCTTGATCTATAGGAGTTCCAACTAACAGTCAGAGGGGAAGAGGATCAGAACCTTGTCTCCTTTGAATATGTTTAGGCAAGGCCGATCATAGAGTCCCCACCGCCCTTTTAGTCAGCCCGCAACGCTCAAGTAAATGTCTGCATTGGGTTGTAGAGAGTAATTTTCCATATAGAGTGTTTCCACACGAAACGTTCTATGCAGTAATAACCTAGTATTAAAAATATATTAGGAGACATCATCATATGTACACCGTGTTCTGCATATCTATAAGCGAGTTCAGATCCTTGATCTGTAAGAATTCCGACTAACATTCAGAGGGGACGAAGCTCAAGAACGTGTCCCCTCTGAAAAGGTTTGGACAAGGTCCATCATTGGGCCCCATCGCCCTGTTAGCGTGCAATGCTTAAGTAAAAAATCTGTATAAACCTGTAGAGGGCCCAATACGAAGCCTATGGCCTTTGCAGTGATCTCGGGGTCACACGGCAGATGTCGAAAACGTATAATTATTTTAGATCACATCCATAAGAAATTAACGGAGCCTTTCTAAAAAGTGCTTGTTCACATTCAATTATATATACAATGCTGATTCGTCTGTATGTAAAGACATTCGCGGCTGGTGTGCCTACCCAAACTGGAAACACTCACTCCTCCCGAGCACCTGGTCTCACTTGTCTCACCTCTGAATTATCTGTTTTACTGATAGGACCACAATTATAATCAGACAACAACCATGCTTAGTATAAGCAGTGTGATATCAATAGTTTACAATACAAAGCTTCTAACACGACTCAAGTAATACAAGAAAATCTATTGACGCAAGCGTCAAAGTTTCGGGCCGTAACCAAATTGTTCACTGACTTATATTTCCATTACTATAGGTTTCGACCTACCTATAGTGTACAGTTGTTTAAACACCAGTCTCTTTTTTGACTTTATGTAATAAGCTCAGTACAAGTTAGATTATGATATGTTCCTAGAAGTAATACTGTGCGTAATTTAAAAAAAAAGTTAAATTGTGATATTTGTTGGTTAAGATTGAATAATATTTGAAAGGATAATGCCCCTTCATACTGAAAAATAACATCCTAAAATATCGTCGAGAAACTACTTTAAAACAATTAGCAAGTCAATACTTAGCACGTGGCCCTTAGTACTTAGTGTGTAATTTGGCTACATGTATAATTGTTTTGAAAAATTAAAAAAAAAGTCATTGCTCCCAAACACGATGTCGCTTGCCATATGTTTACCCATAAACTTGACCTTGAATATGACCTTGACAGTCTCAGTTTGACCTTCGGCTCTCACCGTAATAAATCAATCCTGCAAGTTTGATTTGAAGTATAGATGTTTAATATTAAATTATGACCAATAATGTGAAAGCGTGACTGACAGACAGACGGATGGACATCGGACAAATTGATTTAAATGTTTTGTTTCGCAGCTGACATAAAAAAGGGTCTGAAAAGTGCAATGTAGATGCAATTTCGATGAAATCTAGATATGAAAGCTGTTTTAAGGGAGGAGTAAGCATCTTCTGTCTAGTTAGTGCAGGCAGGAAAGTCATGGCACATTATTTTTGTATGCTTCATTATATGTATCATTGTTTGGTATAAGTTTACATATACGTCTTAGAGTACAAATTCTTCAGTGATCACTTATAATTATAATCAGAGGAAATACTGGTAAATTTTCTTTCTGTAATTTTCTTTTCGGTAGATTTGACGAAATTTTCGGCAAACTGAACCTCTCCGGTAATCCCTTCTATACTATCGCGTACAGCAAGTTTTCTAAAAATAAACTAAACATTGAGCACAGCATCGCCGTACATATCTATAAATAGCGCCGCAACGATGATGTCATAATTTTCTGCTCTTATAACAGGAAAAATTTTTTTCACGATAATATGTACAAAGGATGTGGATGTAACGTATTTGTCAAGTGTTTTAATGACCTTTAGTGACCAAGATGATATCTAGTAAACAAAGTAATACCGCAGTGAATCATAGTACTTTGCAGGGCAGCAGTAAATCACAGTGTTTTCTCCAAAATTAAATCAATAAATGGGCCGGCTCGTGCCGGCCCAAATAAGACATAAGGTAGTGGTCATACTAAAGACGGAAAAGAGATAGAAAGAACACGGATCAGCATACGATAATAAGATCAATTGCCCAGAACGTGTTAGCATTTTCTGTCGGCCATTTGATTCTATCACTGTCTTCATCATCATCATCATCATTATTACTATTATTATTTTTATTATTATTATTATTATTATTATTATTATTATTATTATTATTATTATTATTATTATTATTATTAACACTGTTTTCATTATTATTTTCATCATCATCATCATCATCATCATCATCATCATCATCATCATCATCATTATCGTTATTATTATTATTATTATTATTAATATTATTATTATTATTATTATTATTATTATTCCAAGTAACTTCTAGAGCACTAAACATCTTTTATTTTCAATAATGTCATTAGCATCAAATCTTTTCGACTCTTCATACAACCATTCCTCATCAAAAACTGAAGAACAGAATAACATCAATTATTCAAAACGCCTTCCAAAAAAGGAATTCGCAGATATAAGTATCACGTTTTAGGCAACAACGACATATTTTGTAAAGGAACAGTCTGATTCCAGCAGCAAGTATACAGAAAAAGAGATCATTCAAATGTTTAAATTTCTTATAGATAATATTTTTGTGATATTTGGTGGGAAAGTGTTCCAACAGATTGTTGGCATTCCTATGGGTACTAATTGCGCGCCTATTCTGGCCGACATACTTTTGTACTCTTACTAAGCAAAATTCATACAATCTCTGCTCTCTAAACTCAATTAATAATTAGCATCTCGATTAAAGTTTACATACAGATACATCGATGACAACCCTGTATTTAAGGATCACCTCTACATCATATATCCAAAGCAACTCGAGATAAAAGATACAACAGAGAGCGCATCTTCTGCTTCATAGCTCCTATCAATTAGTGACGATGGTTCATTAGTAACCTCTCTCTATGACAAACGTGACTATTTCAATTTCATTATTACCAACTTCACTTTTCGGAGTAGCAACATACCTTTCTCTCCCGCATATGGCGTCTTCATTTCACAACTTGTACGCTATGCCACGGCATCCTCTAAATATAGCTCTAAAAATTCGTCCTGATAGCGAGGCTTCATGCCACGAAACTACTCTCATAAGGATATATTGATGAACGTTTGAAATTGTCACTGAGGAAGTTCTATGGTCGATAAATGGATCTAGTGCAATTTCAGATTGCTCTTTCAAGAATGTTTACCGATAATTTCGGACCTGACCATACAAAATAACCATCTTAACATTTTGACTATACTTGATTTGACATAATACGTATACATATATACAGACATTTGTTCAAGTGCGTTTCCGACACCGGAATTTCAGCAACATTTCTTGCTTTGAATGGGAAAATTTTACTTCGTGTTTCTGCCTCCTTCGTGTGTTCGTGCGTGTATATTTATGTATTTACCTCCTAAACTTGAAAGGTTGTTGCAGAACTTTTGAGACGGGTGTTGCATGCAACCAGGGCGCTTACTCCTCCCAGGCATCTGGTCTCACCTCGATTTTATTTTGGTTCGTTTATTTGTCTAAAAATGACACTATACACGATATTGTCCTTTTATTCCATGGGCTATTAGATTTGATTTACCCTTCGGTACTTCTTCGTTTTACTCATTATTACTAGTAGTAGTTGTTGTAGAAATTAGTAGTAGTAATAGTAGTAGTACATGTATGTTGTTGCTGTTTCTTTTATGTTACTGTTATTGTTGATATCAGCTTTTAAGCTTTGAATGAATCGGTGATTCATATTTTCGGAACCCGCCAAAATAAAGTTGTCGGAACTGTTGACCTTCCTAATTTTGTATACAAGATCATCGTAGAAACTGGGATGCGAGATTTCATTGCATATACATTGTAGAAAGTGATATTTCTGAATTTAGATAAAAGTTCTGAATATGACCTAAAGAATTTTCCAAATGTTTTTCTATGTTTGTGAAATCTGTAACCCTGAGTATGAAAGTCCAAAACATCAGTGCTGTCCCTCGAAAAACGAACCACCCGAGATATATAGATTCCATATAATGGGAGTCTAGGGACTATGTGTGCAACACACGAAGTATAAATTGACTAGTTCTACACGGAGAGACGAGTTTTGCAATATATCACACTCAACAAGTGGGCGTTCTTAAGCAGGACTAGCATTATCTGTTTGTCACTATTTTGCTGAATCATTGTCGTGTCTTCATTAAAATTAATGACCTCAATATACGTGTTGACGTTATTTGTGAGAGAGTAAGCCCTCCTGGATAAATTTATATATGTTTGTGTATATGCATGTTGTTGCGTATGCGTATGTATGTATGTATGTATGTATGTATGTATGTATGTATGTATGTATGTATGTATAATAATAATAAATAATAATAATAATGTTTATTAACGTGACAGGAAGTATATACATGGTATTATATTGTGTATGAGAGAGAGAGAGAGAGAGAGAGAGAGAGAGAGAGAGAGAGAGAGAAGCACAAGAAAGCGACAAACGACACCAAAATAAAAATATATGGTCAAATTTTCGAGGCGATCTGCCCATTCCTCAAGACAAAACAATATAAAATACCACATAAATAGTAATATGTAAAAAGAAAGCTATATACAAAGCACTAGTCTAATCATACGGCGATATCTGGCGTCAGTGGGATGACCAACAGCGCTGACGATGGAACGGCCAGGTATGCCTTTTTTGTGGAAACAAATAAAACTGACCTGGCCTACAGTTTGCAGGACAATCGTAATCTAAAGTGTTCTCATCAATCTCACCTGCATCACACATCTTTACTAAATCTGCTGGGATAGTCTTAGCTAATTCCGACGTGGGGTCAATATCGAGTTTAGTGTAGAAAGAAGGGCAAGAGAGCTGTTTGTTAGCTTCTTTTACGTAATCGAACCTGTTCATAACAGCTACAGTAGATCCTTTGTCAGCCCTTTTAATGACGATTGACTCGTTGTCTTTGAGGCTTTGTAAACTTTTTCTCTCCTTCTTGTCTAAATTGTCTTTAACTCGGCCCGGGTTGGAGCTCAACAGCTTTTAAACATCATCCTTCTATTTGTGAATAATTACCCCGTAGCATTTATTTACAATGTTTATTTATCAAAAGTTTCATTTCATCATTCATAATACATAAATTTAAACACGGCGTGGCCGCGTGGGTTAACACTAACTATGAACGATTACTATATTGGAATTGAAAATTATTGGTATTTACATTAAGTACATGTAAACATTTGACGATTTCTTATAGTTTAATGTAATTTTGTTACTCCTGTATTAACACTATACGATTTTACTCGAGTTTCCTCTGATTCGGCGACTTCCGCGTATATGTATATACACAATGAAACATTATACATAAATACACATTTCAATGTAATAAATACCAAGAATTATATATTTACATATTGAGCGATAAAATAAGACATCATTTCATCATTTGGTTAACATCGACTCCTGTTTAAAATTTCAAACTTACATTTAATTGCAGATAGATCTAGAGTTGTGAAAGGAAAATGGGGAGAAGGGGTAATTATCAATTTATATTTAAGGGAGAATTTGTTTGGTTGGGTTTTTTTTATCCTCTAAGAGAAGGAGAGCCTATTTTAATCTAAATGATTTGTTTTTAATCCTCTCTAGCTAATTTTTGTATTTATATCAGTTTATATCAGTGGCGAAACCAGAATTTCCGAAAGGGGAGGGGGTAAGGGCACATGTGTAAGTCAAATATCAGCCAAAATACTCCGCCAATTTAGGTACCAAATCTGAAAATTTACTCATACTTGTGGCAAAAAAGGGGGCGCTTCCTATGATTCTACCACTGACCGATTTTACACGAGTTTCCTCTGACTCGGCGACTCCCACGTATATGTATATAATTACATTTTAATGTAATAAAAATCAAGAATCATATATTGAGCGATTAAAATAAGACATCATTTCATCATGTGGATTACATTGACTCCTGTTTCCAACTTTAAACTTACATTTTAATTGCAGATAGATCTAGAATTGTGAAAGGAAGGGCAAGGGGGTGGGGTGGGGTGGGTTGGTATGTGATAAGCTATTTATAAGTAAGGGAGAATTTTTTTCAGCAAAAGAGATAAGACTATGAGCTTATCTAAATTTTCTAAATTTAAATGATTTGCTATTAATCCTCTCTAGTTAATTTTGGTATTTATATCAGTGGTGAAACCAGAATTTCCGGAAGCGGAAGGGGGGGGGGGCACGTGCGAAAGTAAAAACACTCCCCTAATTTAGGTGCCAGATCTGAAGATTTACTCATACGTGTAGCGAAAAGGGGGTGCCACCTACAAATCCGTGACAGTATTTATAACAAGGACAAAATTATGTGAAGGTACTACGAAACGCCAATCGCGTGACCTAAGATTCACAATAAATGAAAGTTTTTTTTTTTTTTAAATATGTAATTATTATTTCATTTAAATAAATATGTACTGAAGACTTTATAAAAATGATTTTAATTTTAATATTCCCCCGATATACAGATATATATATATATATATATATATATATATATATATATATATATATATATATATATATATATATATATATATATATATATATATATATATATATATATATATATATATATATATATATATATATATATATATATATATATATATATATATATATATATATATATATATATATATATATATATATATATATATATATATATATATATATATATATATATATATATATATATATATATATATATATATATATATATATATATATATATATAGATATATATATATCACTATTCAAAAATGTCGGATCAACCGTGGGTCAATGCAAGTCGCTAAAGAATAAAAGATATCAAATATAAAAGCACAAGAAAACGACAAACGACACTAAAATAAAAAAAAATATGGTCAAATTTTGGGGGCGATCTGCCCCCTCCTCAGGACAAAACAATATAAAAAAAAACTACATGAATAGAAATATGAGAAAAGAAAGCTATATACAAAGCACTAGTCTAATTATGCGGTGATATCGGGCGTCAGCTACATGTATATATGTATATTAGTATTTATGCGCATGCGTTTAAATTATGATTATGTATTATGTATATATGTTCTCGTTGTTGTGTAAACGACTTATGAGAAATAAACCTGAAATTTGACAGTGAAAATAAATGAAGCTGTGTTTAACGCTAAAATGAAGATTTGTCACATACTTTAGTTTTCTTTTTATTGTGAAGCTCGTGAATAGTTATTTCCGGGTGGTTTGACATGATATTTATTATACCCTTGGGGTTATTGGACTACGACACTTTCTGTATATACATTGTAAGTGTATATTCATTTCAATAACATAGTGTTGAAATTTTAAGAGTCGTTGGCATATTTTCGGATTTAATAGCGGATGGTAGATTCTACTCGAACAAGAATTTTTCACTTATCTGTGTACATGATCTCAATCTCATTTTTCATGGTCTTTGAAACAACGTTTGGTTTGGGGAGCATCAACTTGAAACAGTGCCAGTCATTTACGTCCTTTACATATGCGATATCAGGATAGAGAAGGTTACATCATAGCAACAGTTAATTATATCGTTCGTGTAAATATCATAAGTAATTATGCTACTTTATATAAAAAAAAAAAAACCACACACACACACACACACATACACACATATATATATATATATATATATATATATATATATATATATATATATATATATATATATATATATATATATATATATATATATATATATATATATATATATATATATATATATATATATATATATATATATAACACATATATATATATATATATATAGATGTGTGTGTGTGTGTGTGTGTGTGTGTGTGTGTGTGTGTGTGTGTGTGTTATATTCAAAGGATACTTTAATCTCACGTCGAGAATTTTGCGTAATTCGGCTTTATACATGTATGTTACATAACACGCCGATATCTCTCCTTTTTGACTCCGTCCCGATAAGAAAAGTTACAGCCTGTATTGCTTTAACATTATATTACACGTGTATGGACTGTACTCAACGACATGAAATTGGAAGGATTCTTCATTATTTTATTTATAAATTCCAGTATCATTTCACACACTCATATATGGCATGGAATGTTTACTCCTCCGTTGCACCTAATTTTAACCTTCTGTTTGCCAATAATTCCTGGTTTTAATACATTCATGACTGTTGATTCCATTCTTTTGATTTGCTGTAATGTGTGTTACTCTAAAGTGCTATGATAACCTCATCGAAATGTACACATGCTCATATCACATCAAAATGTACACATGCTCATATCACATAAAAATTGTACACATGCTCATATCACATCAAAATGTGTACATGCTCATTTTAATCATAAATAAAAATTTATTTAATATAATACATCATTGCCTATAATATACCCCTTAGATCGATTTATAATGTTCAAACACTGTTGGCTTCTGCTAATGTCTCTTTATATTTTTAATTTTGAACGTTATTACATAATACTATGCGAGTTTATATATATATTTTTTCTTTTCGATATTAAAAACATGTTTCTAGTTCACTAATAGACGACTGTTCAGAAACGTTTCATTTGTGGTCGACTGATTTACGGTACTGTTTCATGTGGTTAACGTGTCATGCTACAAAATATTGGTTTTTAAATGTACGTCTTTTGATTGTTCTGCTGTTACGGTGAGTGGGAAGGTGGGCCCGTAAACCGGTTAACCACACCATTTGTTTGGCTTTTGTCAAATTAAATGACCGTCCTAAGTCGGTATCGTAATTGCACTACAATCAAATATTTTTGTAATGTGTTATATGTTCTATTATATTATTTATATTCATGTATTGTATAGCTCCATGGTGACTTCTGCCACATAACTGAGCCGGTAACTCCTCTTTTTTCTTTTAAGTTTACATCATGTTTTGCTTCAAATAATTATAGGAAATCAGTGTATTACATATGCCGTCCAAGAGGGGTCGCTGTACAAGGGATATTGATATATATTTACATCTATGCATTTTACAGGATAACGATGTATTGACAATTATGTGATACTGGTATATTGGTAATGCGGATCGGAAATCGCCAATTATCCACAATTGTTGTTAAGTCTTGCAATGTGTACGTCAAAAGATTGCAACACAGGGATATTTACTATCACACAAAGATCGCTGATCCAATACCAAGATTGCGCTCCACTTACGTGGTAGCTTCTGACGGTCGATATGTATTGATAGGTAAATAGACGGAGAGGAAGACGATCTTCATTCAGCACGATATCTAAATGTTCGTTACATATAAACAATTTTCTTATTTATCTTTATAGCTCAATGCTTGTGAGCTATTAAGCTGTTTATTACGAAAACATTTACGATAATTCTTAAATGTATGAACATCTTACCGCTGTGACGAAAATGGAGAATGGTTGTTAACGTGCGTTGATAATTACTGACGAATGCGCATACAGGTGTTAGAATGCACGAACTCAAGTTTATTATCATCATTTCTACTCTTGTCTCACGGTCTAATGATATAGTTGATTATACATGCACTTTTAGATATACATTTCTGTGTAGTCTAATAATTGCAAATGAATGAGCGTATATATAATAAATAGCAGAACATATACACGTATGCGTGTATCTTACTCATTTTTCTAACTTTGAGGTATCGATCCATTGGTGCATGATGCTTATTGCAGTATCTGATGATACAGTAATATTATGATGCTTATTGCAGTATTCGATGATCCAGTAATATTCAGAACAACACATCATCAACTATCAATATATAAACAAAAATAACTCTTTGACATTACAATTTTATTTTACACATATTTTACATTTTGTTTTATAAAAATACATAAATGTAAAATTCAAATAGCTTTGAAACTAAGGCATCAGTGGTCGTATTCACAAAACTCGTAAGTTTTAATCTTAGGATTACTCTTAAGACTGTCGTAAGATTTCTCTTAAGTAATATTCATGAAAACTCTCCTAAGATCACTCTTAAACTTACAATCGCGGAAACGACCAATCATTTACGATCTATCTTAGGATTATCCGAAGTGTAAAACAGCCCTAGCAACGGCTATTTTGATCTATTTTAACTTTCGTTTTAGTGATATATGACTTTCGTTTTCAGTGGCGGATTCAGAAAAAAAAGGGGGGGTGTACATCTACTCGACTCTCCGTGTCATTTTGACAAAATTATGGTTTTAACCCCAGTCTCTTCCCTTTCCTGACAGAATATAAATTGGTAAATCGTAATGTTTTTTTTTTACATCTGTGCCTGTAGATGTTTCAAGTTTATTGGAGAAATGTCCACCAGAAATAATGTACATGAGACTGAGAAGGCAAGAGATCATGCTGGCAGATTTTGCAATGCAGCTGATCGAGTCAGATTTATTCGAAAAATTAGATCTGATTGAACTGTATGACAAAATCGACCACAGGAACAGTCAAATAATAATGCATATATCTTGTTCAGTTTTACTGACAAAGTACTGTCGTATGCAGAACAGCGTGCCATAATGAACACACCAATTGACCGATTACTGTCATAAAAATTAATTGTCCAATGCCAGTTCTGCAACTGCATGTTAATCGAAAGTGATATCTTAGTGATATTCTTGTGATCTCTTTTTAAATTATTACATTATTAACAATGCATTTCCGTGGTGACTTCCGTCTCATGAGTCGGATGCTTTTATCTATTCCTTTCTTAGGCCGGTGGAACCAGAGATGTAAACCGGAAAATGTAAACCTGAAGATGTAAACCCGAAGATGTAAGGAAGAATAAACTGTAAAGTCAATTTCGCACTCATACACACAAACACAAGGACACTACATTCATTCACCCTTGTGATTAAACATGAGACTAAATGACACTTATGACAATAATAGTTCACAACATTGGCAAATATTCTCGAAGTGCCGTGGAACATCAATTTGATACACTGATGACATTAACCGTCATTATTTAATAATCATGAACCGTTAAACGTACAATAATTATTGCATCAGATTATTGGAAGCTGTTAGAACGCTTCGATTGCACATATCAGGTTTATAAAAACAAAACTGTTTCGCATTCGTGGCATATTATCGTTTCGACAGCACTTAATATCTTTATGGTCTAGTATAAAAGCAATGACATGGCGATGGTGCGGGGAGATACGACCCTGCTGAGAGGACCCACATATCACATTTACTGATAAGGACATTGATGTCAATCACGCTGAGACAGCATACGGAGAACGCCTTACTCTGAACGATTTCTTGATAGCTTCTTGATGTAATAGCAACCATATTATTCTTATTGTCGATATTATGCAATATGAAATTTTTAATATAACTAATGAATAAAAATGACTTGACAATAACTTAATATTTCTTGGAGTAATTAAACAGGTTCTGTTTCATTATCAAAAATTACTAAAGATAGGACATTGATTTACAGTCTAAATACAAGTACACCTTAATCATTCCCGGTTGCATTATGATGACGTAATGAAAATGACCACATAACAATGTTTATATATTTTTGTGTGTATTATAGGTGTGTGTTATTATAATGTGATGCATGTGTTATAGTATATTAAAGTGCTAAGATTGCGAGCATTAGTCAATAGGGTGCCACCATAGTACTGGACAAAATAGAGATATAGGCTGTTACGGACCCCTGAAAGAACCTGGGATCAAGTGTAATGAAGAAGTATGCATTCCCTCCTGACCAATCACACTCGCCGTGGTGCAATAAGTTATATGAGCTAGTATAACTCGTAACTATATAAGTTGATAACGGTAATACCATAGTTACAACCGGTAAAAAATCACGATAATTAAAATCGTGTGATAGTGTATTATCTTGCGTTGTCGTTTGTTTTAATATGATACATCCGTGATTGCGTCGTACATGTGTCGGTGATATATATTGTAGTTACATTTTTTTTCTTTTCCAGAGTTTCCAGTATGGATGAATTAGAAGAGAATATGCCAAAGGTGTATATCAGTAGTGGGATGCAGGCATTGTTTTCTCTTGTTGGGGTGTTAGGAAATGGACTCGTCTTGTATGGGTTCGCAAACTCGAAACCCAGGTTGACTTCGACTATCTTCATTTTAACCTTGGCTTGTATAGATTTTTTATCATGTCTTCTCACTATTCCCGCTAACATTACGATGGAACTACGCATGTTTAGGGTCTCTAGTGACATAGCATGCAAGTTATATCACTTCCTTCTCACGACCACAATACCACTGTCGGCTTTTGTAATGGTAGCTGTTGCGTTTGACAGATATTTCTGTATCTGTCATCCTTTGAAGAGAATCATGACCAGACAAAGAGCAGGTGTCATAGTCTTCAGTCTCAGTATGTTTGCCTTGATTATAGGAGTAATTTCCTGTATGAATTATGGCATTCAATCGTTGAATGAAATATTTAGCAATTCACCCGATCCATGTCAAAGAAATATGTCCGAAACAGAACAGCTCAGAATGACACTCAGTGAGTTCACCAACAACACTTACAACAATAACTGTATGTATGACTCGGAATTGTTCTGCTCGGAATTGAATGATCCTTTCTTTGGTAGGAGCTTTCAGTATGTGTTTGGTAAGATTTATTCCTCGTTTTATGCCATTTGCTGCATACTAGTGATAGTATTGTATGCAATAATATACCGCTTCATCCTAGCACGACGAAAGCGGCGACTGAGGACGGAGTCTATACAGTGCTGTTCGTTCAATAAGTCTCCTCTGTGCGACACTGACAATACGGAGATTACCTATATGAGTCAGGATATTTCCCAAGTCCCAGCTAACAACGCTGATATCAATTCCCAACAACGCTCATCGCTGTTAAAACAAGAACCTTCGTCAATTAACGCTGAATTATCGGCCATAAATCGCCAGAAGGAAGAAAAAATAAGAATCAACAACATCAAGACAGCCCTTATGCTATCTGTAGTAGCTCTCGTCTTCATCGTTGCCTTTCTCCCGGCCTGGTTGATGAAGCTGCAGTTGATCAGAGAAAATATCATTGTCTTTAACTCATATTTTATCTACAATGTCGCAAATCCTTTTATTTACGCTTTCATGAATCCTGAATTTCAACAGAAAATCAGCATTATCATTAGAGACATGAAAAAACGTTGGTCATCATCTTAGGATGAAGTGCATGTTGCATAAGGTGCCAGAATAGGACACGTAAAAGTGCTAGCAGTGCTAGCATGTTGAAATCCCCAATGATACATAGAGACAACTATACTTTCCCAGATCGACAATCAACTGATTAAAATGTTGACAGATATACATCGCTTGTCTGTTCACATGTGTTAATGATAGTATGTATATAATATTTGCCAATACAAACTTAATATCTTCCATGATATTCCTGAGACGATGAAGATTGTATGTAGAGATTTTGAAAAGATTGACTCGACTATCGATTTATTTTCCCCAATTAAGTTAAATTTAACGCAGAAGGTCCCATTTGCGTCAATTTAACTTCAAAGACATACTACCAACACCATATTAGATTTATCATCCTGTTCGTAATAATGTTGATGATGTTGTCTTTGGAAATTATTGTTTCTGAATGATTAGAATATTAAAATATATCTCATAATTCTTGTTGTTTTAAAACTGTTTAATGTCTCTGTTAATTGGATTTTTTTATATATACAATGGTGCTTCATTAATGAGGAAACGTTGCTTCCCCACATCTTACCGGATTTGAGGATCATTTTACATATGTACATGTATTTGTTCGGGATTTTAGTTCAAGGTCGTATGTTTGTAATATAGTCATAGTCCATCTTCGTTTATAAAAAGTTTATAGTTTCTAATGAATTACTATTATAACTTATGCATCCAGTCCCAATATCCATAAACAGTAAATCAATTTTATCTTTGAAACTACTAACACTCATTTGAATGTCCAGATTAGAGACCTCTTGTCCTAAGTGTTGACAGCTCTCTACAAGCACCTCGTGCGTAGCATAGGGGTAATGAAACAGAGTGTTTATCCAATATCGGTTAATTAGAAAAAAAAAAAAAACAAACAAACAAACAAATATTGGACATCGCGATCCCTATGAAAATGATTAAAATTTAGTTCTCTGCCGGAGTATCGTGGTAAAGTCGGCACAATGGAGATTGTCATTGATTGATTGATTGATTTTTGCTTAACATCACACCACGAATATTTCACGTATATGGTGACGACATCTGCCTGATGCGGAGCATACAAATTTTGACCTTTGCAACGGACCTACCCGAAGCAATGAGGGATCTTTAACGTGCCATGCATACCACGACACGGGGCCTCGGTTTTTACTGTCTTATCCGAAAGACAGAACGCCGGCATGACCAGAGCGGGACTCGAACCTCGGCCTCCTGATCAGGAGTCCATCGCGATACCACTAGGTCACGCTGGCTTCGGAGATAGTCAAGATGTGCATATATCGAAATTTCCTTGTAATGCACACATGTAAGTCACGTGCCGTTATCAAATAAATGATTTAAACTTGGCGTGATGCTAAAAAGATACAAGCAATAACTTTGAATTCAAACTGACATATGGATGATTAATTTCATGTTAAATATTGGCATAGATTAACATTGTACAATGTGAAAACGGCAAACAGCTTTTATCTCCTATGTGAGCATGTACTGACCTATTAAAAAGCAATCATCGATGAGAGCTAAGATGACAGTTCACCACACAGGGGGTGTTAATTGTTAGATGGACAGGTAATTAATATGCCACATCCTGGTGACGAGGTAGATGTAGGGTCGTCGCGTTAAACAAAGAAAAGGTGCGATAAATCGGTTAACAACATGGCTCCATAAATGAGTTATGAAGTTAAATTTGCTAAACTGTTCTCGAGAAGTAGAAATGTGTCCGGGAAGACTGATCGATTTTAGCGTTATCTTGGAATTCCATTCCCTTATTATTATTTTTTTTTTTCGGATTCGGCACACGTATTTTTTCTATTCCCTTTTGTCTGGATGAGCTGATTTTCCGGATAAGTGAAGTGCGGATTAACGGAGCATTACTATATAAATAAGCTTCAACGTTGGATGCTTATTAAAACAAAACAAAAGATAATAAAATCTTGCAATTTATCTGCTTTTCATAGACTGGTACTACTGTCCTTTTAGATGTTCACTGTTTAAACTGCTTTGTTTTTGTTTACCTCGAATTGTAAAATCTGTGTCCTTCAAATAAAACTGCCCTCCTACAAAATGTTATTATACGGGAGTTTAATAAGGGTATTAGAAATGAAATCATGAGAAACAGAATACATGTAGTTAAAAGCAACTCGAGAGCTGTGATCAGTAACCAGGCACATTATGATATTAAGGTTAATCTTAAATATCAAGATGTAAATTGTGGTCTCAGATAAAAATATCCATGTTATTAAAACTACCAATATAATTGAAACATCACACTCGGAGTAAGAAAGATTTATCATACCATTGTAAATTTAATCGGATGGATGTAATAAAATTCTCGTATTTATCAATGCCTCTGTACCTTTATATTAGGATTAGTCGGTAGATATTGTCGTAGTAGAAAACATTTTTATATCATTCTAGTTATAACAGTTAATGTCTACATGTTTCATTTTATCCCCGAATCAAATTTTATAGGAGAAGCATAATGATAAGATTAAACTCTCAAATTTAAAGTAGAGAATAAGCTAAAATTATGGGCGACTTGACCCATTAGATCGATGTTTGAGAATTTAGAATTTATTTTGTGTTAGCTAAAAAAAAAAAAAAAAAAAACGAACAATATAAAATGTGAAAGTAACCGTTGTCATATGATTGTCCTACTAACAACAATGTACCACAGAGATCCCTGAAATCCAGAGGTGAGACCAGGTGCCCGGGAGGAGTGAGCGTTACTGTTTGGCTAGCCACATCCGCCGTGAATGCCTTGACATACAGAGGAAACAAATATAATTCAGCACTGTATGTATACACGAATGTGAACAAACACGGTGTATGTAGAGAGTGCCACTGCCGCATAACATTAGGAAAATGGTATAATAACACTAACCCCTCCCCCCCCCCCCCAAAAAAAAAAAAAAAGAAGAACTGCCAAAATATCAGAAAACACTTATATGTATATTAACTCGGGGCAACTTATACGTCTATCAGCAAAACCTAAACCGTGGAAAACGATATAGATAATTAAAAAGCAAAGTGCAAATCTAAAGACAGAAATATGCATGAGGGTGATACTCCTTAGTTTAAGGGTGATTTACAAAATGTACATAGTAAATTGGAAGAATTTATTTCGGAGAGATGTAGTAAAAACTGGGCTAAGGAGTTTCGAGTGCCTTTTAGAGTCAAAGCTTAGTGAAGCGGTCTAGAAAGTACACTAGACTTGAAGTACACTTGAACTAATTTTGAAATGAAATTTTAACAACAAAACCATAAAGTAAACAAGAATTACGGAAGTGTTACCCCTCGCCCATGGAATAAAATGTACGGTGCCATATTTAGACAAATACAAACCCCAATTTAACTGAGGTGAGACCGGGTGCCCGGAAAGATTAAGCCTTCCCTGCTTGCATGCAACAAACTTATATATTTTTAATCAGAGTACAGAGGTGTGCATAAGGGAGATACTCCTTAGGTTTAGAATAATTTAAAAACTTTTTACCGTTAAGTAATTTGATGTGAATATTTCGAGACATGTTCCTGAACTTCGTCCCTCTGACTGTTAGTCATGACTTTTATAGATCAAGGGTCTGAGATTGCTTCCAAATCGACAGAGCAGGATTTACTCACGTTAATGTGTTAATGTCAATTTAAGCATTTTTGATATCGTGGTCTTTCTCCACATTACTATACGTGTTTATATTGTTATGACTTCTTGAAAGAGATATTGACCCTTGCTCTAGATACATATGATTCTTTCTAGGCTTTTAAATGCGTGTCATTTTGATTAGACTGACTGTATGGTGAGTGGGAAGGTGGACCCTTAAACCGTTTAACCACATCTGTTATGTTAATTGACCGTCCTAAGTCCGTGTCGCAACTGCACCTTAATCGAAAGTTTTTGTGATGTTATCATGTTTTTTTTTTGGGGGGGGGGGTTCGATTATTTGTGTTATTTTTACTTTAATAACTAATAGTGCATTTCCATGGTGACTCCTGTCGTACTGCTGAGCCAGATGTTTATCTTCCTGCAAAAATAGTAAAAATTTCACTAAATGTAATGTTATGGCTGCATTCAACTGAATGAAATGAAGTGAGTTACCGTTCATAACACGGTGGCGTTACATGTCCCGGTCCATATCATATTACAGCCTCTTGAGCGTAAACACTGATTAATTACTAAACTAGCTAGACGTACATCGATAATTCTTCTTTACAATTTTTTATAAATCATGCCTTTTTCATACATTTTTGACTGTAGTCATAGACTTAGTCAGCTTTTTATTGTCCGTTCTATCAGTTGCCTTACATTTTCTTCCAAACAAAGAAGTAATGCGTTTGGTTCGCTCCTCTTTCCATGATGTATTTGAGCTTTGGCCACATGTCAGCTTCTCTACTTGAGCTATCTGTTTATCGTTGATTTTTATTAAATTCAAATTCGCAAGGAAGATGTCTTCTGGGATCAATTGAAAATAGTCATGGTCGAGGGCTACAGCTTGCATATTTGAAGGCGCAAAGGTTTAGTAGATTGGCATCTCAGATATCCCAGGGAAATTGAGACAAAAGTTTCTAAAGTAGTCCTGATATGTAGATGTTTTGCAGAACTTCTCGGGTGTCGGGTCAAAATCTATTATATAAGGACTTGGACTTAAGGGGACTTCCCGTAATGTTTTTGCATTTATGGAAGCTCTGAATGTGTTGGGTGCATGTTTCTTCTGTTTTGACGAACCTTGAGGTTGAAAAGATGACGGCACCATACAATGCAGTGCTCACGTGTTTGCACTGCGCTTTTGGTCCCATTCCTGCTGCGCATTCACACTGAGTTTCCACAACAGACTCCAGCTGACATACGTGAATATCTACATTGTAGCATAATCCCTTTTTCATCTCGGCACGACAGCTTGTTTTCATAAAGATGCTACCACTCTTATCTTCGTTAATTGATACCTGAGAGAATCGAAAAAGAATTTCTCAATGTAAAGTTGCGTGATATGAGTGTTGATCTTTTTTTTTCAAAAATTTCCAGATATTTATTAACTTGTAACATGTTGAGACCACAGATTTTCGAATTACAATTAATATCAAAATATTTTTCGGGCCTTGGAAGCAACATATTATATTCCGGTTCTAAAAACCTCTTGCTTACCAAAGTTTGCATGTTTTACTATGAAACCCGTATAATTTGTGTTATAGACCGACACTATACTTGGTTGAGGTACACTTTAGCAAAAGCAAACATGCAATATAACAACAATGTAAAAGTCTGGTAAATGTCAAAACTCAGACTAATTGGTAAGAGTTCAACTGAAGCTTACAATGTTGATGATAATATCGATATCTATAATAATAGCCAGTGAGCTTAACCCTGTATTTAAGGTTTAATGTTATGTCCAACTACATATTATCACAATTATCATGCGATTTCTAACATTAAGTTTTCATCTACATATCACCTTTCTACTAACTGCTAACTCTTTTTTTTTCCAGATAATTTTGCATATTTCTTTTAAGTTCCTCTCTAAGTTGCGCAATTATATAAGAGCCGTATTTACATTCATCAATCTTTCCCGTTTATCGTATCATTTGTAAAGAAAGATTTTAATGGTCCGGAAATAGTATGGCTATCTGGCGATGCACAGATAATTCAATTCTATCGCTCAAAGTACTTGAGTATCTTACGAATGATGAAGAAGCCACTTAGAAAAGTGTAATATCTTTTGATTCACTTAAATTCATTTCAAAACTAAGAAACTAATGATCAACACTCAGAGCTTATCACTTATAAAACAAACTTATAATGGATCTCTATAGGTAATTGACTGAGGACAATGAAAATCCCTGTCGTGGGCCGTCTTGCATCAAAACATTGTACTTTTTATTGCCAAGACTAATAACGTAATATTTTGCGATTTGAATATTTTTTGACATATATAGCTAATGTAAAGATGATGGATAAATCCCAACCACAAGTCCAAAAATCATAAAACCAGAGGACATACAAAATCAGTGAAAATGAAAAACAAATGGAAAATAACAAAGTATGTCTACTTGAAGAGCATATGTGAACCCCAGTGCTGGAGTGAGATCAGGTGCCCGGGGAGAGTGAGCATCTCCTGCTTGCTAGCAACACCCGATAGTATTAGAAAACTAAAAGGAAGCTCATTAACTACTTTAAACACAATTTATCTTTCAAACGAATAAGTTTTGGATTTTTTTTTATTTCTGTATGTAAGGGCATTCATAGGGGTGTGGCCAGCCATTCAGGATACGCTTGCTACTCCAAAGCACTTAGTTTCACCTCTGAATTTCAGGGATTCGTGAATGTCAGCTGTGGTACATTGTCGTTAATGACATTGTCACTTGACACAAGTTATTTCCGTATTTTGCCTTGAAGTCACATGTATAAGGTTTGACTTAAGTGCTATTATACTTTTTTCCCGAAGTTATGTGGCAGTAACACGTTCTACACAATAGTGGTTCACATTCATTTATATATATTATGCTGAGTTACCTGTGTTTCTTCTGTATGTAAGGGCATCATGGCGGATAAGGTTAGCCATTCGGGAGACGCTTTATCCTCATGAGCACCTCTCACCTCTGAATTTCAGGGGTCCGTTAATGTCCGTTGTGGTACATTGTTTTAGTTAGTGCTTGACTCCAGTTATTTTCGTATTGTACATTGAGGTATGAATCACACAATACAAATACAATATCACTTACAATATTTACACTTATATATACAATGTAATACATGATTTTATATTATAATAAATTATGGTCAATATGTCGGAACTATCTGTTACTTCATCGGCACTACGTATTGTGTGACGAGAGTCTTGTGTGCCGCTCTCGATGGTTATAAGATACAAAAATAATCAAAGAAAATCGCAAAACATATGATAAAGAATATGAAAAAAGCAAAACACGATGTCATTTTCTGCCCAGCTGGATAGGCGATAGACCTTAGTGCAAAATACTGATTGGAGATTGGGCTGTGACTTTTGTGTAGAATCGGGTTTTGAGAATTTTAACGATAGGTTGTTCCAATCTTAATCAGGACAGCATGTTTTTAAAACATGAAAATTCAGAACATAGAAAGGCGTTTGCCATTTATTCACAAGAATAAGAGAATGCCAATGGTATCTACTCCCGTGGCAAAAGTTGCGGAGAGCCTACATAAGGCTGTATTTGATAAAAAGAGTGTAAGGTTCAGAACTTCTTATGCACTCGTTATGAACAACCGACCAATAATCGATTGAATGACTGTTCGACAAATCCTATTATGACGTCACTTTCAAAATTATTATGGATGTATGCGAGGAATATGCCAGGAGATGGTCAAAAGGGAAGAAGTGGAGCCTGACACTCTCTCCGAGTAGATGAAATCCATCGAATAACTACTCAAAAGAAGAATAAGGCGTCTCAGGCATTCGGTAAGAACCAAACACCAGTCTATATTTAATGACCCTGATGTAGCCGGAGAATTCTCTAAACTCCGCGAACAATTTATTATTGTCCCAGCTGACAAAGCAGCAAATAATTATGCCTTCGTTTGCAAAAGATTTTACATTAATTGTCTGTTAGAGGAACTTGGATTACACTCTGCACCTGGAAATTCAACATACACACAAACATTTATTTATTTCTTAAATACTTCAAGACCACAAATCTGCCCTCGAGTCTTTTGGAATTACCACGACAGACTCTGACCTTGAATTACATTATATTTATTGGATTCCAAAAAATGCACAAAACCCCTTACAAACATCGTTTCATTGCTGGTTCTTCCAAGTGTACCACCAAACCTCTATCCATATTGCTAACGAAGATATTGACTCACATCAAGCATGGTCTTCAAATTTACTGTGATACCGCATATTCCAGAAGCGGAATAAATCAGATGTGGATCCTCAAGAATTCTAAGGAACTTTTAGAGAATCTAAAATCTCTGAAATTTAATAATATTTTCAGCATCAAATCCTTTGACTTCTCCATGCCCTACACTACAATTCCGCATCAAAAGCTCAAAAACAGACTTGCTACAATTATTCGAAATTCTTTTTTCCATAAAAATGGAAATCGTAGATATAAATATCTTGTCATTGGGCGGGAAGATACATACTTTGTAAAAGAACACTCTGATGCAAAACACAAGTATACCGAAGATCAAATCATCAAAATGCTGGAATTTTTAACAGACAATATTTTCGTGGTGTTTGGAGGAAACATTTTTCAGCAAATCATTGGCATTCCCATGGGAACTAACTGCGCCCCTCTTATTGCTGACATTTTATTATATTCGTATGAGGCAGAATTTATTCAAAACACGCTCTCCACAGGCAGAAAAAGCCTTGCATTTCAGTTAATTTTACGTATAGATATATAGACGACGTATTGTCAATCAATAATCCTAACTTTAAGGATTACATACATGAAATCTATCCCCATGAACTTGAAATAAAAGAGACAACCGAGAGCAATAATTCCGCTTCCTATCTGGATATATTTTTAAGTTTCGACAATAATGGTCATTTGAACACCTCTCTATATGACAAATTTGACGATTTTAACTTCCAAATAACTGACTTTCCGTTTCTTTGCAGCAATATCCCGTCCTCACCTGCCTATGAAAATTTTATATCTCAACTTATAAGGTACACACGAGCCTGTTCTCTATACGACGGTTTTATTCCAAGGGTCAAACGACTGGCCACTAAGTTGCTCATGCAGGGATATGTTAAAGAACGTCTGAAATCCTCACTGAGGAAGTTTTACGGTCGCTATGGGGATCTTGTACGAAAATATGATGTGTCTCTTTCTAGAATGATTGATAATATTCTGGAATGGGACTAAATGACCTGTTCAGTAAACACCAAATATGACTTTGTATACCAGTTTGTACTTTCGTATGTACAATAAGGAAACCAAAACTCTTGATTGAGACATGTTTCTTAAGAACTGCTGTGACGGGTTGATGTATGCAAACAGGAGACGCTTACTTTACCCGGGCACCTGGTCTCACCTCGGAATTTTTTCAGAATATCGGGGTTCACAACAGTTCCTTTTTGAAACTTACACGATTTTCTATCTGTCCTTGGACTTTGAGAATGATTAACAGTTTGGTACTTCTTCGATATTGATGTTCACCATTTATGTGCATTGGGACCTTGACTGAATTTGACATGATTCCATTGAAATGTTGCGACGAGTATTATATGCAAACAGGAGACACTTACTCTCCCTGGGTACCAGATCTCAATCCGGAATGTTGTATTTTCCGGGGATCGCAACGATGTGTATGGGACAATTCCATAATTTAGCCTTACCTTTTGGACTTCGACATTGAATAGCTTATCAGTACTTATTCGTTGTTTATCTGAACGGATTAGTGAAGTAGATGAAGTAAAATGGAGAATAAATTGGAGAAATACAGAAAAAAATATTGCAGCTGCTTTGTTTTTGAATGTTATTGCTCACACTGTGAACTATGGGAAATACAGAAACAATATTTCAGCTGCTTTGTTTGTGAATGTTATTGCTCACACTGTGAACTATGGGAAATACAGAAACAATATCTCAGCTGCTTTGTTTGTGAATGTTATTGCTCACAGTAAGAACTAGGAGACCGCAAAGGTAATCATAGACAATGGATTATAATGCTTGATTGGCGATGCCAGTACTGACGCTGCAGTAAAAATTCTTATTATTGTTTAAAAAATATACTACATTACAATTCTTAAAACGGAATTGAACTCTACTTCTACGTTCTGCCCTACAGCTAAGTCAGATGTCTTTCCCTGTCCCTTATATGACATGCTACAATAACATTGTGTAAATGTGTGAACATGTATAAGATCAAAATAAATTCCCTGTTTCACCCCCAAAAAAATAATCAAAGTCAGCGGTGATACAAGCGATATGGTCAAGATACGAAATACTGTAAAGTGTATACTGACCCATGCAATAATATCAAACTAAATACATCTTATTTATTTTAGTAACATAGCTTCTTTACAACAAAGGAGGTGGAGGAAATATAAAAATTATGTTGCCACAAATTGGATTTTCATTTGTGGGCCAAATCAGAGGAAATTTGCAGAAAGAGATGACCAATTTAATCATGTTGAAACATCTAGACAGAATATATCAAAATTATTATGTGCATTGCAAAAGCGTTTTCAGAAATCCCCAGTGGGTGGTAGTGTAATCGGTGCTACTAGAATTGCAAATATTGAGTTGGTCTTTGTCAAGGAGATCCTTCAGCGGTTAATCAAACATTGAAGTTGTGTCCCTTGAGCTTGTTCCGTTTTGTTTTGTTTTGTTTATTTTTTGCTTAATTTTATAAACTTTATTTGCTTTTTAAATGAAGAGTTATCAATTTATTTCATTTTTCATGTATTCAACTCAATTTCCATAATAAGTGCAACAGATTAAGAGCTTAAACTAAAACAAAGACCATATTTCATCATATTTTAAATATATTATTAATACTCTAACTTCAGTTACAAATAGTTATAGTAACTTTCACCATAGCAGACATTTAGTGAACAAGCTATCATACTGCTGCAGATTTAAAGTTATGATAATTGGTCAATTGTTAATAACACTTACAGCAGATGTATGTTCCTATGTAAATTTTTTTTCTTTTCTCAATTCACACTATGGTGATGCTGACTTACAGAATTGAGTTTTGAAAAAAAAACATACAGTGAACTTGAGTTTTAAAAACATTATTAATAATGCGTATATCTAAACCTAAACCGCCATTTGTAATGTCCAATTTTCTTGTATACTAAATGCCACGCATTAATCCTTCTAGCCACCATTAAGGGATTGTAAACACATGGCT
The DNA here is from genome assembly GCA_035048485.1 of Pteria penguin. Lineage (NCBI taxonomy): Eukaryota > Metazoa > Mollusca > Bivalvia > Pterioida > Pteriidae > Pteria > Pteria penguin. The sequence goes on along the minus strand of CM068582.1, from coordinate 73,972,091 downwards.
AACTAGCATAGATCAGAGTGAATGTCGTATGCTATCTCAGTTATGAAGACTAGCCTAGCCTCACTAAATGTGATCCCTCACATTTTTATGCTCCTAACACGATGTTTCTGTGATATTCAAGTAATTTAATTAATTTGTGGTATTTTTTCATAGAAAAAATAGTAGAATTTGGAGAAAACAATTCTTAATTACAATTTGTGACAAAATATTAATGAAATAAAATTTTGCATTGTTTATGTTTTTATTAATGGAAAATTTAGGATACTTCCTTTTTCGTTTGTTTATATATATATCTTGGTTGAAAATATGCAAAAATCAATATAATCTCTTTTGTTTACAATTTCAGACACCCCCCCCCCCCTAACAGATGCATACTTCTCAGTTAAAAATGTATGTGTAGGCTTCCGCAACGCAGCGTTGAAATATAATGTCAATGTACAAACTTTACGAGACCATGTCAAAGGCAGGGTGGAATTAGAAAACGTAATCATGGGACTTGCACATTTGTTAAAACAGGGTGAACCGGACAGGCTTTTCTCCTCTTTGAAAATCATGGCACCCGTGGGATACGGTTATACCAGCTAAGAGGTAACGTATAAAGCTTCAGAATGTACTATACAGCTTGGAAAACGGAGCAGAGAGGAGAAGCCTCTTATTCTCAAATGGTTCATTGGATTCATTAAGCGGTGGCAAGACCTCAAGGTAGTCAAACCTAGAGCATTGGAGTCACCAAACCCTGAATATGTAGAAATATACGTCAATGAGCTCCACTCATTCCTAAAGAAGTATGGTTTATGGATTAGCCTCATTTCAATATTGACGAAAAATAGATCACTTTGAACCACAGTCCACCTCAAATTATTTCTGGAACTGATCATGATGTAAAACTCCTCAAGTTGTCACAAGCGGAAAGTCCTCTACAATACTATACTGGATCAGAGTTAATGGAAATCTCAACAACTGGGGCAGCAGGTAATGTTTCAGAAAGTTGTTGGTCTAACTCCATTTTTTCTTACATTACCTCAAAGAACACTTCATACAATATGTACCTGGCGGTCCCCCTACATCTGTCTAGACGGACATGGGTCACATATATCAGTTGCCGCAATATATTTGGCAAAACAGCACAACATCCTGCACATACAAGTCATATACACAGTCCTGTTTTGGACCATTCCAAAATATGTAACAGCCTCAGTCACGAACAAATAAGAACATTTATCACGAAATATGATATTTGTTCGTAAGCACTCAGGTATGTCTGCGTTCAGAAAGTGTGGAATGTACCCGTTGGACTCTAAAGCGGGTCCATCTGAAGCCTTGGCAGCATCTACAATTCTCAACAACTATGCAACTTAAATGATGAAAAATTACATGAAGATAAAGGGAATAGCAACAATGCTCTCTTGAATTCTTTGAGAAACGTACCCAGAATCCCAGAAAAGTTACGTCAGAAAACATAAAAAAAAACAACCAAGAATCACATCGAGCAGAATAACCTGTAGTAGTGAAATCACAGAACCTGACACATCTTTCCAAAGTATTTAACACATTAGCCAACATACTACAGGGTCTAAACAGAAAAAAGTACCAGGAAATGACATCTCAAACGGAGAAACCTGGTAATACAAAGGAAAAGTCACTCTAAAGTCATCATCCTGATGGGTCTCAGGTCCATTGTTATGTGGAAAGCTCTAATGATACAAAGAAAGCAGATATGCCGATATCTCAGCATAATCTGTGCTGCATGCGGAAACAATTACCCTTGATGCAATAACGAAAAGTGTCTCGTTGATCTTTGTGAAGTGTGTACAATGTGTGTGATGTATGTCGGCACTGGATTCAGTTAAATGACTGCACAGAAATCAAAGTAAGGGGGAACAATTCAAATGCAAACTTTTTATCTAAGGAAAAAAAAATCAGTCTATCCAGTCTTCATAGATCATTTCGATCTCTGAAGATTATAACAAAACCTATGTTATATGCTCTGTTATATACCTATATTCACCATAAACAAATCAATGAGTTTTCCTTGGCCTTATAAAGCCCATTACAGGTTATGCACGACTATTGTACCAAAACAAATCATGGCGGATATACAGCGCCTTGATATTCATCATTAAAACTTCGGTTCATTAAGAAGCAATTGTGATATTTATATGCACGGGAAGGTGTGTGTGTGTGTGTGTGTGTGTGTGTGTGTGTGTGTGTGTGTGTGTGGAGGGGGGGCGTGTATGTGTGTGTTTATTTTTTATTTTTCATTGATTGGAAAACTAATGTACTAAAATCTTATTTCTTTTTGTAATGTCGTTTTCTTTATTTATTTGACTAATCTCATGTTTTTATGTGCATGTCTTTGGTAATTTGTGTTGAACAGCGTGGTCAGATTTCTTCTTTTCTCTCTTTTGTTTGTAAAATATCGGGATAGTTGACTGTTATAAAATATCGGGATAGTTGACTGTTATAAAATATCGGAATAGTTGACTGTTATAAAATATCGGGAAAGTTGACTGTTTTTATGATCTTTAGATCGTTATTACTTTAACGCATATCAAAAAGGTTTTTGCATATTCTTCATATTATACTGTTATATTATTATTGGGGAAATGGCTGTAAACACTGTGATAACAAATTCTTGCGATTTGATTGGTCCATTATGATAACGAGTTCTTGCGATTTGACTGGTCCATTATGATAACAAGTTCTTGCGATTTGAGTGGTCCATTATGATAACAAGTTCTTGCGATTTGAGTGGTCCATTATGATAAGATGTTCTTGCGATTTGGTTGGTCCATTATGATAACAAATTCTTGCGATGTGTAAGAAGTTCTTGCGATTTCATTGACCCATTACGATAACAATTTCTTGCGATTTGACTGGTCCGTTATGATAACAAGTTCTTGCGATATGACTGGTCCATTATGATAGCAAGCTCTTGCGAAAGGAATGTCCATTATGATAACAAGTTCTTGCAATTCGACTGGTTCATTATGATAAAAAGTTTTTGCGATTTGACTGGTTCATTATGATAAGAAGTTCTTGCGATTTGGTTGGTCCATTATGTTAGCAAGTTCTTGCGAGTTGATTGGTGCATTATAATATCTATGAGATTAACATCTGTGTGTTGATTGTTGAATTATCATACGCAGCCTTTTATATGAAATAAATGTTGTATGAATAAGAATTTATGTGCTCATAGCAGAATTATCACGAACTGATCTCCCCATTTAAATCAAAATAATTACTAAAACAAAACCTGCACTTCTCATATCGGAAATATTTTGAAATGGCACGGACATTAAAAGTATTGCTACTTCTTTGTAATAATGATCTCATTAGGTACGTATACGGTGATGTATGGTATAAACAAGCTCCAATTAATGCAATAATTACCATCGCTTTCAACCGTATGACTGCCAATGATATTCCCTCCTAGGGATAGATGTAATATGCCGTAGGAGAGAGTCCGTATAAACTAAACTAAACTAAGAGGCCTGTAAAATACATCATTAAATAAAACAAAGTCTCCGGAAATTACTGTAAAATGTTAAAAGAATACTGTATCTCGTTGTACAAATACGGAAAGCAGTTGTTTCTCATATTTCTTAATGACTTCATATTTTCTATAAGTAAGTGTAAGGAATCATAAAAACAAACTGTTATGAATAGACGTTTTAGCACTTTAATATTATATGAAATATATGCTTGAACAGATACTGTGATAAAATTATGTGAAAACTTTTTTTCTCGTACATATGAGATTTGGCTTGTCCTGTTATGTTAATTATGACCCCAAACTCACCTTAAAGACCATAGGTCGTGTACTGGGTCTCTCTACATCCATATACAGACTTTTACTTGAGCGTTGCACGCTTACTAACAGGGCGGTTGGGACTTTATGAAGAGCCTTGTCCAAACGTTTTAAGAGGGGACAAGGTCCTGAGTCGTCCCCTCTGTTAGTCGGAACTCCTATAGATCAAGGATCTGAACTCACTTACAGAATAGAAAAGCACGTTTACTGGTGTTGATGTCGCCTAACGTATTTTTGAAATTAGCAGATACCTCCTTAGTACGTTTCGTCTTTACTACCTCTCGTCTTGAGAAACCTGTTGATCCTTTTAATAAAAATTGTTTTGACCTCTCTTCCTAAGAAACCTGTTGGTTCTTGTTCTCTATATGGAGGATTATTTGTTAAGTTTTAAATGTATGTCCTTTGATTGTGCGGCTTTTGCAGTGAGTGTGAAGGTGGGCGACCTTAAACCGATTAACCACACCAATTGAGTAACGTTTGTTACTTCCATTGACCGTCCTAAGTCGGTATCGTAACCCCAGCACAATCAATATTTTTGTAATGTACATTCTACTATTATTATCTTTTGCGTGCATGTCCTCGGTGATTTTTGTCATACAGCTTTGTCAGATGTCTTCAGTTTTCTCTCTTGATCTTTAAATGGAGTATTATTTATAAACTTTTAATGTGTGTCCTTTCATGGTGCTGTTTTTACGGTGATTGGGTAGGTGGACGCCGTAACCCTATTACCACACCAAATGAACGATGTTTATTGCTTTAATTGACCGTCCGAAGTCGGTATCTTAACAGCAATACAATCGAATATTTTTGTTATGTCGCTTTCTGTGTTTTTGTACGATTATCATGTTTATATGCATGTCCTTGGTGATTTGTGTCATACAGTTTTGTCAGATGTCTTCTGTTTTATCTTTGATAAATATCTAACAGTACATATACTTTTGTACTTTCACAATTCCGACCTTGAGAACAGTAAGCAAGGCCATTGTTTGTAGAAATGATCATATGGCGCAATAAATCAATAGTGGGGCGACGTAATGTTTGTCTCTATAGATTTTATTGCAATTAGCTAGAAACAATTAACAGAGTGGATAACATTTTGTAATGATATGTAGCGACAGATATATACAGTAATTGATTAACTGTGTGTCGAGTACATCCGCTGTATACAGCAATACGTTACAGAGGAAATAATGAAAACATAATCAACTCAGTAATCAATGTATTCTTCGACATCTAGTTATTAGAATATCATTATTTGTTCATTTAGTCTTCTTTTTATTCCAGTATGTTTATTTAAGTAATAAATGATAATAAATTTACTTTGTTCTTGTCAAATTATATATAGTTCAAAACGAGTTTACTTTTACAACACGAAATTATCCTAGAAACAATTTGATGTTTGTTGCGCTTAGAACTAGTTTCATGAAAATAGATGTTTTTAACGAAAAAATATTTCTTTCGTGACCTTCTCATGCAAACGTTGAAGAGAAATCATTTCAAAAAGGCCAACGTGATGGTCAGTGATGATACTAAACTCAAAAGAAATGAAAGTACTCTAAATAACTATGGAAGGAGGTAAATATCTGATTTATGCATTACTTTTAAAGATAAAAGTAAACAATGTGGGGAAGGAATATCGCGTATAATACTTCAATACAAATGTCCGAGCGCTTGCATGCATCAACAAATAGGTCTGTATTGTCGCATAAATTTTGTAAACTTATAATTTTCTTTCATATCATTCTGTTAGAACCAGATAAAAACGATATTAAGTGAAGTTCAGTTGAAGAGGTGCTCGGCTCATGGTTAGGAAGTCCCGAGTTCAACTCCCGCCTTCAACACACTGGTGTGGTTAATCGGTTAACTGGCTCATATTTCCACTTATCTAAAACAGTATAATCAAAGTACATACATTTAAAAAGATATAAATAAAAACCGAAATCCTGTGTCAATGTAGGCGTTGCTCCCAAAGATGTCTCATTGCTTCGGGTGCTCCTGTTGTAATGGTATTTCTATGCGATTCATCAGACAAATGCCGTCATCATATAATTTTGGAATGACGTAAAATAATGGTCAATCATTCACTTCAGTTGAGTTGACCGTACTAGGTTATCATCGCAACTGCATTAAAATCGGATCTTTCTGTGATCTTTTTTTATTTGCTTATTTATATTTTCTCGGCATATTCCTGGCGATTGCTGCCATGGTTTGGAGTCACAATACTCTCGTTTCCCTTTCCCCTTTCAATACCATCTTGTTTTTGTTTTAGACCGGTTAACCACACCATTTGTTTGGCTTTTGTCAAATTAAATGACCGCCCTAAGTCGGTACCGTAATTGCACTACAATCAAAAATTGTTGTAATGTGTTATATGTGCTAGTATATTACTGATATTCATGTATTGTATACCTCCATGGTGACTTCTGCCACATAACAGAGCCAGTAACTCCTCTTTTTTCTTTCTTTACTCTGAACAATTTGTTTGTCTTCAAAGCAAGATGAGGTTTTTAATTGTTTATACGTCCAAATATTTATTATGTAGTGCAAATTATCTTTTAAATATGAATAGATTTATTTTTTATTCCTTTTTCACGCAACACCAAAACTATTTTATTCAGCTTTACAATTCAACCTTTGTAAAGAAAACACCCACCGCAGTGAATGATCTATTGGGTGTCCTGGGTTTGTGATACAGGACCTCATATGTCTTCTTTGATCATGGTGACCGTTGCTTCTTATTGAGTACCACTTGGTACCTTAGCACTTTTTAACTGTCAGGATACCGACAGGATTCCGACCCAGGTACTTTCGGTTGTGAGACCAGCACATTTCCGATTGAGCTACGCTGGCTTAAGATGGACAAAGAATGGTCCTAAATGCATAAGTCATGATTACTTATCTGATTAATACAGGATCTAACCTGATTTCTCACTTAAGTATATCATTAATTCCGCTCTTACGGGTTCTAACAAACAAGTGTGAAATGCTGTATTATAACACACCTCCCTAACTCTACTAATCTAATCATTCATGGAATATATATATAAGCACAAAAAGGGAAATTGTAACAACATTCACTATTCATAAGTATCGGATCAACCTCAATGAAGGTTAATCCAAATCGCTCGAGACAAAGGGGTCAATATAAAAGCACAGGTAAGCGATAATGATACTAAAACAATTTTCGTGTCTTTATGTAAGTGTTTGTTTGTGTGTGTCCTGAGGAAGAAGCAGATTGCTTCGAAAATTTGGCAATTTTTTAATTGTTTTAGTATCGTTATTGCTTACCTGTGCTTATATATAAATATATATATATATATATATATATATATATATATATATATATATATATATATATATATATATATATATATATATATATACCTTATTTCGGTATCATCTCACCATTGGCGATATTTTATCTAATATAGATTGTTCATTACCAATCTTTCTTTATGACAAACGTGATAATTTCAATTTCATTATTACCAACTTCCCTTTCCTGAGTAGCAACATACCTTACTCCCTCGTATAAGGCATCTTCATTTTACATAGTATATAATAGGTGGTTGATAATTTTGATGTTCAAATCTAAGAAAGATGTAGATTTACCTCAAGTATTAGCTTTATGCAATTTGAGCTCTGGTGGATATATTTCTGATATAAATTGTTCGAATTCAGGGTTGTCGATAACCAAAATGTCATACAGATATCTGCAAGTATTATTAAATTTGTCAATGAGGTCGAAACGTTTTGATTTTTGAATAGAAACTATAAAATAAAGAAATAAATCTGCTATCAGAGGGGCGCATTTAGTACCCATAGGAATCCCAACTATTTGTTGATATATCTTGCAATCAAATTGCACAAAAATATTATTCATCTCAGAAAATCTAGTGCTTTTACATAATCCTTTGCAAGTCCAGTATTTATATGAAGTATATCGTTTGTTGGATTGATTGATTTTTATTTTACGTCACACCACGAATATTTCACGTATATGGTGACGGCATCTGCCTGATGTGGTGCATACAAATTTTGACCTTTGCAACGGACCCACCCGAAGCAGTGAGGGATCATTAACGTGCCATGCATACCACGACACGGGACCTCGGTTTTTACTGTCTCATCCGAAACACATGACACCGGCATGACCAGAGCGGGACTCGAACCCCGGCCCCCGATCAGGAGTCCGACGCGATACCAGTAGGCCACGCCAGCTTGTTTTTGTTGGAAAATAATCCGGAGTTATTAGAAATACATATGTAAGTTTTAGATTCTCTGTGAAAACACCATTGTATAAGAGACAGCAACTTGCTTTTAATCAAATCATGAGGCAGAGATGTATAAAGTGTAGAAAAATCAAATGTAGAAATTTGAGTTGCTTTGAAATTTAGTGAAAGAAGTTTATCTAAACAAAACAAAATAAATCAAACCAAACAAAATAAATCAAACGTAAAACAGGAAAAGAAAATAAAAAAAAAATGAAAGAAAATAAAAAATAAATGAAAAGAAAAGAAAAAATAAAAGCTACATATAAAAAGCACATATAAAACTTAAGTCAAAAGTTACAATTATTTTGGCTCTAGAATCACTGATAAGGCATGCATGTATAATCCCTACCCATAGTATTTGAATTCCTCGCTGCACATTTGAAATTCCAATACATATTTTTATGACATTGGTGTCAAAGTTTATGAGAAGAGGCTTCTGTTATAGTCAAATATCTTGGCCAGCTTTGGTTGATTCATCGATTTCATGGTCCAAGTTTTAAATTCTACCTTTTATATCAACGGTTCTTTATACAATTGAGGTTTAATTAATCAGGTTTTTTCTGACCTATTTTATCTTATGCTACCTATGGTAACCTTTCCACAGAAATAATTCTTTCTCAATCGTCTTTATACTACTAAGGCTATCTTCAGAATATGTAGTCTTATTTGCGTGTATTTAGACCTAAGAAAATTCTGAACTAGAAATAAATCCCTTTCATTGGTCGATATTCCATATTTCCCTATGGTGCATTAATTTTTTACACTATTATATCAAACCAGTTGCGTATTTATCTAAATCGTTAGAGTACACAGCAAAAACTATGTTTGCGTGCCGAAATTTCCCTATTAAGTCAATTATGGACATCAAGCTAATATAAAGTCTAATCACAAAGAAAATGAAAACGCCAGCTACAATCTGTATTGTCTTTCAGTATTTCTGTAATTATCATAAGGAACTGAGCAGTGGCGATATAACGAATTGCTGTATGATACTTATCCCGGTAGGGTTACGCGAGCGAATGGTGTATTAACTGTATATTGGTCATCCGGGATAGCAGAAAGCCAGACAAAGTCATTATTGATACCAGAAGATAAATACATTCTACGGCCTACGTGGATGATGCTCTGCTTGTAAAAGTGCCAGGGCGCGCCTTCTCCATTATTGTACTTATTTGTAAGTAGGGAGCCCATTTAAAGAGATGTTGTAATATTTCTGCAATGTTTTGGGTTTTTCATGCTTGCAGTGCTTCATAAATAGTTTTGATTCATCTGTATGTCATGATATGTGATTAACAAAATCAAAACACTTGCTCCTCTTTGCCGTATATTAATATTAATGCCAACGAGTACCATTTGATGTCTGGTATTCCACTTCACCAAGTCCACTTAATGTATATTTGATAGTAATTGTTTCAGCAAGCACAATTGAATACCACAGATAGGCTGAGACGAGCTGTCCGGAAAGTGTGAGGGTCTCCTGCTAGCATACTACCCCATCGCAAATGTTCCATTAAAACGTGTCGTGTTTAATTATGAAGCCAATGCATTAGCCTAGCATAGAGTAAAATACGAAGAAGTACCGAAGGTAAACCATATCTCATAGTCCATGGAATAAAAAGACAATATCATGTATAGTGTCATATTCAGACAAATGCCAACCCCAATAAAATCGAGGTGAGACCTGGTGCCCAGGAGGAGTAAGCGTTCCTGGTTGCATGCAACACCCGTCGCAAAAGTCCTGCAACAATTTATAAAGTCTATAAAGGAAATACATAAATATATACGTATAAACACATGAAGGAGACAAGAACACGAAGTCAAATTTTTACTATTGCAAGGCATGGAATGTTGTTTAACTGAAATTCCGGCATCGGAAATGCACGAGAACAAGTGACTGTATTAATGCGTATTTTGTCAAATCATATATAGTCAAAAAGTTAAGATGGTTAGTTTGTATGGTCAGGTCCCCAGAGAGAGATGATGACCTCCTTACCATATAGGCAGTTATACTGCCTGTCTGTAATAAATGTTAATAACCACATGAAATACCGAAACGAACTACAATCAAGTACATCTGTCTCAGTGCAAGATATGAAATAAGGCAGTTTGAGAATCACTTTGAATTTATACAATTATCTTTACATCTAGTAGACAGTACAAAAAAGTGATGTTGAGATCACCCAATTCCTTGTTAAGAATGGTGTTGAGATCACCCAATTCCTTGTTAAGAATAATGTTGAGATTACCAAATTCCTTGTTAAGAATGGTGTTGAGATCACCCAATTCCTTGTTAAGAATGGTGTTGAGATCACTCATTTCCTTGTTAAGAATGATGTTGAGATCACTCAATTCCTTGTTAAGAATGATGTTGAGATTACCCAATTCCTTATTAAGAATGGTGTTGAGATCACTCATTTCCTTGTTAAGAATGATGTTGTGATCATTCAATTCCTTGTTAAAAATGGTGTTGAGATCACCCAATTCCTTGTTAAGAATGCTGTTGAGATCACCCAATTCCTTGTTAAGAATGGTGTTGAGATCACCTAATTCCTTATTAAGAATGATGTTGAGATCACCCAATTCCTTGTTAAGAATGGTGTTGAGATCACTCAATTCCTTGTTAAGAATGATGTTGAGATCATTCAATTTCTTGTTAAGAATGATGTTGAGATCACCCAATTCCGTGTTTACACTGGTGTTGCAATCACCCAATTCCTTGCTTACACTGGTGTTGAGATCACTCAATTCCTTGTTAAGAATGATGTTGAGATTACCAAATTCCTTGTTAAGAATGGTGTTGAGATCACCTAATTCCTTTTTAAGAACGATGTTGAGATCACTCAATTCCTTGTTAAGAATAATGTTGAGATTACCAAATTCCTTGTTAAGAATGGTGTTGAGATCACCCAATTCCTTGTTAAGAATGGTGTTGAGATCACTCATTTCCTTGTTAAGAATGATGTTGAGATCACTCAATTTCTTGTTAAGAATGATGTTGAGATTACCCAATTCCTTATTAAGAATGGTGTTGAGATCACTCATTTCCTTGTTAAGAATGATGTTGTGATCACTCAATTCCTTGTTGAAAATGGTGTTGAGATCACCCAATTCCTTGTTAAGAATGATGTTGAGATCACCCAATTCCTTGCTAAGAATGGTGTTGAGATCTCCCAATTCCTTGTTAAGAATGATGTTGAGATGACCCAATTCCTTGTTAAGAATGATGTTGAGATCACCCAATTCCTTATTAAGAATGATGTTGAGATCACCCAATTCCTTTTTAAGAATAATGTTGAGATCACCCAATTCCTTATTAAGAATGATGTTGAGATCAACCAATTCCTTGTGAAGAAGGTGTTGAGATCACCCAATGCCTTGTTAAGAATGATGTTGAGATCATTCATTTCCTTGTTAAGAATGATGTTGAGATCAGCCTATTCCTTGTTAAGAATGATGTGGAGATCACCCAATTCCTTGTTTAGAATGCTGTTGAGATCAACCAATTCCTTGTTAAGAACTATGTTGAGATCACCCGTTTCCTTGTTAAGAATGATGTTGAGATCACCCAATTCCTTGTTGAGAATGATGTTGAGATCACCCAATTCCTTGTTAAGAATTATGTTGAGATCACTCAATTCCTTGTTAAGAATGATGTTGAGATCACCCAATTTCTTGTTAAGAATGGTGTTGAAAATCCCTTGTTTAACATCATATATATAAAGGAACTCGAGATAAAAGATACTACAGAGAGCGCATCTTTTGCTTCATATCTCGATATACTGCCATTAATTATTGACGATGATTCATTAGTAACCTCTCTCTTTGAGAAACGTGAGAATTTCAATTTCATTATTACCAACCTCCCTTTTCTGAGTAGCAACATACCTTCCTCTCCCGCATATGGCGTCTTCATTTCACAACTTATGCGCTATGCCAGGGCATGCCCTAAATACGAAAAATTCGTCCTGAAAGCGAGGCTTCTTGCCACGAAATTACTCTCACAAGGATATATTGAGGAACGTTTGAAATAGTCACTGAGGAAGTTGTATGGTCGTTATAGGGATCTATTGCAATTTCAAATTCCTCTTTCAAGAATGTTAACCGACATTTTGGGACCTTACCATACTAAATAACCATCTTAACATTTTAAATATACTTGATTTGACATAATACGTGTATACATGTATATACAAATATTTGTTCACCTGCGTTTGCGACACCGTAATTCCAGGCAGGCAGCATTTCTTGCCTTGAATGGGAAATTTCACTTCGTGTATCTGCCTCCTTCGTATATTCATGCGTGTATATTTATGTATTTACCTCCTCGATTTGAAAGGTTATTGCAGGACTTTTGCGACGGGTGTTGCATGCAATCAAGGGACGCTTACTTCTCCCGGGCACCTGGTCTCACCTCGATTTTATTGGGGTTTGCATTTGTCTGAATATGACACAAACACGATATTGTCCCCTTTGTTCCATGGACTATGAAAAATGGTTTACCCTTCAGTATTTCTTCGTTTTTACTTATTAAGAATGATGTTGAGATCACCCAATTCCTTGTAAAGAATGATTTTGAGATCACTCAATTCCTTGTTAAGAATGATGTTGAGATCACTCAATTTTTGTTAAGAATGATGTTGAGATCACCCAATTCCTTGTTAGGAATGATGTTGAGATCGCCCAACCCGACATGGCCACATGGGGCATATATTAACTCAAATGTAGAGCCAGTACATAGTGTGTGTTTACGAAAGCGCAAGAGAAATGAAGTTGCTGTAAAGTTGAAAAAGTTAAAATTGAAATTTTTGGATACAATTGATTTTGAATGGCTTTAGGAAATATATGCGATTCCTTGATTTGAATGTATAGGAGTTCTTATTTCGGAATGATTAATGGTTCAAATGTTTATTGGAATTTCATTATTATCATCTTCTCTTCTCCAGAGTTGCGACATGCCTTCCTCTCCCGCATATGGCGTCTTCATTTCATAACGTATACGCTATGCCAGGACGTGTTCTAGATAAAAAGGTCCTTTGAACTTTTTATTATCCAAAATCGATTAACACCACTTCTCGAATAGATTAAATCGGAGTACTTCCAAAGATTTACCTTAAATGCGGATAGAAGTAATGCATTATCTGTCGTAAGGCAATAAATAAAATACTTGTAAACAGCTATGCAGATTACAAAATTGTTCTATTGATTGATAAAGAATTATATCTTCAATGAATACATCCATATATTAATACCATCTACATGATACATGTATACATTTAACAGTATATGTTATCATATTTAAAAATATAGAACATATACAGTAGAGGTATATTTCCTCTCGACGACTCATATATTCAGTTTGCGGTTAAAAACGTCCCCCAAAGAGATATCAGCATATATTCCTGACCTAAAGTTAGCGCCTAGCGCCAAAGGCCTTATCTTAGGAAAGACTTATGAGGGAAGTATTCCTTGGTTTTCTGAATACTTTATTCACAGTAGGAGTGAATCATATATCCCTGACCTAAAGTAAGTGCCAAAGGTCCGATCTAAGGACAGAGGTATGAAGGAGGTATGCTTAAGCTCTTTGCATACTTTATTCACAGTAGATGTAAGCCATCTATTGCTGACCTAAAGTAAGAGCCAAAGGCCCGATCTAAGGCAATATATATCAGGGTGTTATTCCTTGGTGTTTTGCATATTTTATTCACAGTAGATGTAAGCTATATATTCCTGATCTAAAGTAAGAGCCAAAGGCCCCATCTAAGGACATATATATCAGGGAGGTATTCCTTGGTGTTTTGCATACTTTATTCACAGTAGATGTGAGCTATATATTGCTGACCTAATGTAAGAGCCAAAGGCCCCATCTAAGGACATAGTTATGAGGAAGGTATTCCTTGAGTTTAGTATACTTTATTCACAGTAGATGTGAGCTACATATTGCTGACCTAAAGTAAGGGCAAAGACACCTATTTATGGACAGAGGTTTGAAAGAGGTATTCCTTGAATTTTTGCGAATCACTCTTAAAATACAAAGTATCTCCCCAATGCATAGCTCTGTACTTAAAGTGATTCTTTGTCTCACTGTCTGGTCAATTTAGATTAAACTCTGCTTTTCAACTGTTTATATATTATTAGAATTCCAGTCATTTTGCCATGATTATCAAATAATTTGTCGAAATGGGAATTTGATGCACAAAATTATAACGTATATATTTATTAATACTTTCTTATACTTATTTTCTGAGTCAGGGTGTCCTTACTGTAGTAATATACATCTAGGGTTTCCGTTTTTATATGATATAATTGCGTATGATGAAAGCTGGCCTTTTTATAATCCTTATGACGAATATTTTTGTATGAAAAATTTATATATATATATATATAAATGTTCAACCTGATGACGGAAGGTCAAACAATCGTCTCCGATAGGTGACATATGTGTAATGTTATTCAATATTCGTCGCTTAAAGCAATAATTCTAACAGCTACTTTGTAAACAAGAAAATGTATCGGAGTGAAGTTCAATACTATTTATTCCATCTATATGTTATTCGATGTCTCAGTATTAGATAGAATCAGTAATTGTATTCATACCCTAAGTTAATTGACAGTTGAGAATAATTAAAAATGAATGTTTACACTGTGAAAAACGAGAACACATTAGAAAAACGACAGGAGATAGTAGTGGTCATATTACGAAACCAATCCGAAATTCAACAGTCCCTGCTTTGTTATACGTATGCTCTATGGATATTGAAGGTAAACTTGAATGATGAATAGGCTTCTGTAAACCATTAGCCTTTCGATAAAAACACGATAAATCACTGTCGTATGTACTTTGTAAATTCATGCCCTAATGCGTTTATGCATTGCATTCAAATCCCTTTTCGTTGTCGGCTAAGGCAGCACATGTAATGATTCTGGCATTTGCTATACAAAGTATACGATGAATTTGAACGTGGAATTTGTGCTTAGTTTAAGACATTTGAGAGAAAAAACATCATCGCGTGGAAAAAACAATTAGTAATAATCACGTGGTTACACCAAGAGTGTAGAAGGCATTACATGTAAAAAACGAAAAAGTACCTAAAGGTAAATCATATCTCATAATCCATGTAATAAAAGGACAATATCATGTATAGTCTCATATTCAGACAAATACGAACCCCGATAAAATCGAGGTGAGAGCAGTGTAGTGTTCAAATGGTCTGAATAGATCGAGGGTTAACGAACTGAAAACAGCATCTAGTTAAGGAACATATTGTCATACCCCTAAAAGAGTTCAGGTTGCCGGTAGGAGAAAATATCCCCCGCTTGCTAGTAACTCCTTAACATATGCCAAGTAGAATACGTCGTATCAGATAGATTCCAGTAGTGTAGACGGAACACACAGCTTGGTCTGATGTCTTCTGAACATTATTCATTATTCTGGATAGCAAGATATCAAGTTGTGTGATGATCATGAACTATTCGTATCGACCATAGGACTTCATCATGATGATCATGAACTACTCGCATCGACCATAGGACTTCATCATGATGATCATGAACTACTCGTATCGACCATAGGACTTCATCATGATGACGATGAACTACTCGCATCGACCATAGGACTTCATCATGATGATCATGAACTACTCGTATCGACCATAGGACTTCATCATGATGATCATGAACTACTCGTATCGACCATAGGACTTCATTATGATGATCATGTAATACTCGTATCGACCATAGGACTTCATCATGATGATCATGTAATACTCGTATCGACCATAGGACTTCATCATGATGATCATGTAATACTCGTATCGACCATAGGACTTCATTATGATGATCAGGTACTACTCGTATCGACCATAGGACTTCATCATGATGATCATGTAATACTCGTATCGACCATAGGACTTCATCATGATGATCATGTAATACTCGTATCGACAATAGGACTTCATCAAGCACGTTGTACGTTTTCCAAATACATATCACATAATCTGAAACTACCTTTGCTTTCACAAAATCCCTAATTACAACCATCATGTCTGCACTATACATAATAGCATCTATATCATTACAAAGCAGATAAAAAAAAAACAAAAAACGATAATAAAAAAAAAGAAGAAGTAAAAAGCGCATTTGAATGTAAAATATGATTCATAAAACGTCTGCAGTTTTAGTAGGGACCAATACATTGTAGAAACATCACATTTATCAAGGCAAATTTTAAATCCTGACATAGCCTTCCCATGTTCCACAACGATGCCGTCAACAATTTAGTCTTTACATATCATACCAGTAAAGTTCAAGTCATTCATAAGAATGACTTCGAAATTAGTATCAATATCAGAATACTGTATTATTATCAATTATCTGTCAGAAGGTACAAATACATAAGAATTTTGTAGACCAGATATTTTCTTTGAAATAGACTGACTGTTGTTTACATAAATGTGGACTTGTAAGATTCGTAATTCTAAAATCAATTTTTAGTCACAGGACAAGTTCGTTTACTTCTTCCTTTTCACTGCAACGTTTATAGTAGGCTTGTAAAACTTTAAATATGGCACAAAATATTCGATTCACAGCATTTGATGTAATTAGGAATTACGGTCAGTTTAGGTAATAACAATCACAAATGGTATAGTTTCAATTAATAATCCTTCATTCGCGGATTACCTTAGCATCATCTATCCAAGTGAACTTGAGGTCAAAGAAACCACAGAAAGTAGTAATTCTACTTCGTATTTAGATATTATGTTGTCTTTCGACATTAATGGTCAATTGAACACCTCAATCCATGACAAACGTGACGATTTCAATTTCGCTATCACAAACTTTCCTTTCATAAGTAGCAACATTCCATCATCGCCCGCAAACGCCGTATTCATATCTCAGTTAATACGTTATTCCAGAGCATGTTCAAATTACAGTGACTTTGTTCTGAGGGCTAGGAGACTTTCAGTTAAGCTGCTCAACCAGGGTTATATATGTGCTAAACTAGCAACGTCACTGAGGGAATTATATGGTCGTTACGAGACTCTTATTACTCCATATGATATCTCGTTATCCAGACTTTTAAATGATATTCTGGACTGAGACCGATTCCGATCATTTTACACAGATTTGACACCTTCTATACTAGAAGGTTACCTACTTCGACTTCTCCATATATAAATACATATGGAATTTACACGATCTGACTCTTTCTACTGGGTATATGTGACGGGTGTTGCTAGGAAGCAGGAGATGCAGACTCTCCCCGGGCACCTGATCTCACTCCATCACAGGGGTTCATATATGCTCTTCAAGTAGACATATTTTGTTATTTTCCATTTGTTTTTCATTTTCATTGATTTTGTATGTCCTCTGGTTTTATGATTTTTGGACTTGTGGTTTGGATGTATCCATCATCTTTACATTACAGATTTACAAATTAATCCACCAAATAACTGTAAAAGCAGGAGAGTCACAGATAAAAACATTGAATTTTAAAACAATCTATAATTTAAAGAAAGGAAAGAAGCATCTGACTCCGTTGTATAGTTGGATGAGAAAAGTCTCCAAGAACAAGTAGATAACACAAATATAAGAACAATAAAAGATACCTTAAAAGTGTTCAATTGTAATTCAGCTGCGGTGTCGGCATAGGGCTGTCAATTGAAAAAAAATTGTTACGCCACTGTGGTACATTGTTGTTAGTACCATAGTCATGTGACACCAGTTATTTTCGTATTTTACATCAATAGTTGTGTTAAACGGTTTGCAGGCCCACCTTCCCACTCACCATTTCAGCAGTACAATCAAAGCAGCAGTACAATCAAAGAACAGATACATAAACATTTTATTTAAAGACCCTTCCATATAGAGAACAATGACTAATAGTATGCTTCATTTGAAAAGTCATAAAAATAGATAGAGGAATATTGTCATTGAATAAAGATATATCAAACAAATTAAGCGACATTAGCATGAGCAAACCGTACTCCGGTCCGTCAAACGGCAATCAAAAGTTCATTATTTTAGAGACTAACAATCGTGGGGACGAGAATTAGAATCTTATCACCTTTAAAAAGATCATATAAGCCTGTAACAGAATCCATGCCGCTATGTGTGCAACGTTCGATGGATGTTTTGCTTAGGTCTATAGACGGACCCAGTACAGGACTTAAGGTTTTTTCAATGATTTCAGGATCATGCATTCGATGTCGAAAGTGTTGAACTATTTTGAACTAATTACATTTACCGGAACCTTTAACCCTCCTTAGTTTGTGCACTAGATTGATTGATTGATTATTGCTTTACGTCACACCACGATTGCTTCACGTATATGATGATGGCATCCGCCTGATGCATTGCATACAAAATCAGATCCTTTGCAACGGACCCACCCGAAGCAGTGAGGGATCTTTTACGTACCCAGTGTGACACGGGACTTCGGTTTTTTACTCTCTCATCCGAAAGACAGAGCACCGGTGTGCCCAGAGCGGGAGTCGAACCCGCGACCTCTCGATCACGAGCCGAGCACCTTATCCAATAGGCCACGCCAGCTTTGCACACTATATCAACGTAAAAATGGGGATAGGAGATTCCGCTGAACACATATTGCTATAAAGTTAATTTTCTAGATAGAAAAAACCTAAATAAGATTTGTAAATTTGCCAAAAGTTTTAAGAAGTGTGTGGTATCTGTACGTTTCCATATACCTTAAAATAGTCAAGACAAGAGGTAATAAAAATTTAAAACACACGTAGGAGTCCCGACTAACAATCAGAGGGTACGAGGTTGAGATCTTGTCTCCTCTAAAAGGGTTTGGACAAGGCGCATCATAGAGTCCCAGCTGCCCTGTTAGGCAGCCTGTAACAGTCAGGTAAAAGTCTGTATAGTGTTGTAGAGGGACCCAATACAAGACCTATGGTCTTTGCGATGATCTTGGGGCGATATCGTCGATGTCGAAGGCGTTTAGTTAGTCTAGAACTACAAGATATGAAATTATCGGAACCTTGAAACCTCCATTATATATAGAAATACATAATTATTGATACCATTATCTGATTAGACATTAGTACTTACACTGGTTCATATTAATTTAAGACAAAATGTAATAAATGAAGGTATTTCGATTTCATGCATATTCATACCATAGGTTCATTTCAATACCAATATGAAGTAAACCGAAAAAGAATTATTTGGCTATGGTTGCTCGGGTATTTGTGACTTTAAATTTTCCTTAGCAACCATACCATCTCAGACGAGAAATGAACATTAAATGAAAGTATCCCTTATTGAGTAATGAGGTTTACTGTTGAATTTTATTTTCATCTCTGCATTAGCCTTTTTCCTTATCAATAATTCCACAATGAAATCACAAAATTGTTCAAAGTTGACATTTGATTAAGATTATTGTTATTCCTATTTTCCATACTATAAAAATAAATCAAATATCATCCAAATTTAGAGTTATCAAGAAAATAAAAGAAAATAACTGAGACATGGTGAAAGACCATTCCATTCTTTACAAAAGAAAACAGAAAACATCTGACAAAGCTGTATGACAAAAATCACCAAGGACGTGCACACAAAAGAAAAAAAAAATAGAAAAACGTATGGGTTTATATATATACATATATATTGGGTTGCTTAGCACCCAAATGGAGAAAAACGAAACTCATTATATCAAGGTGGAAAACTATCCATTCTCCACAATAAATAAAAAAAAACATATGGGTTTTTTATTCTATACATTATGCTGTTTAGCAAGCAGATGGTAAGATATATAGACAATTGACAAGTAAATTAATTTTCAATAATGTATAAAGTACTTATAATGTGTTGATAACTCATATACATTGTATGTGTAATATACAAAATATCATCCTATTCTCAACAAGAAATAAAAAAAAAGAAAAACTTTTTTTCCTCTGTAAATCATGTTGCTAAGCAACCATATGAAAGGATGTAAAGATATATAGTGAAATGACATAACGTCAATTTTCAAATGCAATGTAAAACTTATACTGATTATGATTGATAATCTATGTACTTTGTAGGTGTAATAGATCATCCCATACTCTGACAGAAATAAATGAAAAATACATGTTTTAAGCATATTATATTGCCAAGCAACCAACTGTGAGGATATATAGATAACTGACATCATATCAAGTATCAATCATGTACAATATTGATTATGAAATGATAACTAATATGCATTTATAATGTATCATGCAAAAGACCATCCCAATCTCTACAAACTATAAATAAAAACTTTTTCTATAAATCCTGTTGCTAAGCAACCAAATTAGAGGAAATATAGAGGACTGATATAACACCAATTTTCATTTACAATGTAAGTATTATACTGATAATGGATTGATACTCCATATACATTGTGAATGTTAAACATGTAATCAATCATCCTATTCTAAATAAATAATGCAAAATACATGTTTTATCTATTAATTATGTTGCTAAATAACCAACTGAGAGGATATATAGAAGACTTGTATAATATCAAGTTTCAATCATGTACAATATTGATTATGAAATGATAATTCATGTGCATTTTTAGTGTAATAGACAAAAGATCAATCCATTCTCTACAAATAAATATTTGAAAATTTTTCTTTTTCTATAAATCATGTTGCTTAGCACCCTAATGAGAAGTTATATAGACAATTGGTATAAATCAATATCGAAGAAGTACCAAACCGTTAATCATTCTCAAAGTCCAAGGACAGATACAAAATCGTGTAAGTTTCAAAAAGAAACTGTTGTGAACCCCGAAATACTGAAAAATTCCGAGGTGACACCAGTTGCCC